>OX596380.1:43602737-44971737 GCA_951394425.1 Tipula unca
TTTGAACAGATTTGGTTAGAAAAATTGTTGAGTGCCATTATTAAAAACTGATTGATTTGTAAAATTTCAAATTTTTGGGTGGAATGTAAAATTATTTTTAATTCAGATTTTAAACACAAATTATAATTAAATTAATACAATCAAGTCTGAGTGAGAATTACAAATATTTTGAAACTAGTTTTCATTTTTTTCATATGAAAGTGGAATTTTTATTGACTGCAGAAAGCGGATGCGGAATTGAAAGGAAATTGAGAAAAGTTTGGTTGAAGATAGAGTACTAAATTTAATTAAATTTATCAAACATTTAAAAGAATACAGTTTGATGTAGAAAAAATTAACAAATCATTTAGATGAATTTTAAAATTTGAGTGGAATTTAACTTTAATTTTGTTTAATTTTCAGTACGGATGTAGTGAATTAGAGTAATGTTAGAAATCTGAGTGAAAATAAATTTTTTTTTTGCATTCCAAATGTTGTTTGAGTTAAAATTCAAATTTTTTTTTTGAGTGGAATTATACATCATACTCTCGAAATCGATTCAAGTGACGTGACAGCAATATTAATGAAAATAAATCACTCAAATTTGAGTGGAATTCAAAATATGCTGGCAGTTTTGAGTGGAATTTTTTTTTCTCTGGTGGAATTCGATTCTATTTTGTTAAAAAAAGTGCGAAAAATTCGTATTCACTTTGCTGTTTAGAGAAAGTAATAAATTAATTTATTTCATAAATCATTAAAACTATTATCGAACCATTTGTTTTTTCGAAACAATCGAATAATAAAATTAGATTTTATAATATTTTAAAATTCAAATCGGATATAAATGATAAACTACAGTCAAATTTTACCACACAGTTTCATTCAGTATTGTAATAAATTAAATATGAGCTTTACAGGGATGAGAACAAATCATGAAAATTTCAAAGTGAAAAAATTACATTAATGGATTTTTGTTGTTTTGGGGACATCAATGTTAAGTTGAAATATTAAAACAATTCGTATAGTTTCCGTTTGTAATGTTGGTATATACATATATAGATATAGGGGAACCTATATTGTCTATGTCATTTAAATGTATATAATGTACGTACGGATGTAAAACGACAAGTTGATTTTTTATGGTAATTAGGTTATTTATATATGTACATTCTGCTCTTTTCTAATTTATTTGTTTATGACTTAATAACACATCCTTAATGTTATACCATATAATCTAGATTATCGGTCAAAGACTGTTTACATTTATCGTCACTTTATATACAGATCATTATATCCTTTTGTGTTTTATACTCGTACATATAGTGAGCCATATCCGAGGCGCAATCAAAACCACCCTCAATTCACGATGTAAATTAAATATCTTCTTACAGTCACACAATTTTGTTTTTATTATTAATTCCCAATCAATCAATCAAACTCGAAATGACTCCGAAAGTATCTGGTATAGAGCTAGAGGCGAAAAATCCATGTAATAAAATTTTTTTTTATGGGGTAAATCGGTTTTTTTTTTTAATCACAATTAATTATGCCGCAACATATTATTATAGGCGAGTTAGCTTTGGTTGAACAATTTACCATTTTTAATTATAACAATTGATTAATGTTTTCCTATTAATAATACTAAATTATTATATATTATGTCGTTATTAATGTTATTAATATTATTTATTGTTATATATCCATAAATATCTATGTAATAAAATCGTTATATAGTTTATATAATTCTATAACCCAATGTGAATGATGGTTATATTCAAAAAAACAAAAATACTCATGATACATATATACTGTAGGTCAGTGAACCGCATCTTTAACTACTTTTTTGAGCTACAAACTTACAATCCCACATCCATTATATTCGAAAGTGTATATAGACAATAGAGCAATTCTAAGCGAAATTGCCATTTACCTAAAGTGGAAATGAAAAATGGTTCATGCAACGAAAATTGTTGCAAGATTATTTCAACATTAAAGATTTTGTGTCTATATAGTTGCCTAGATGACTGGGTAGGTTTCGGAATTTTTCAATTTAATTTTAACCCGGCTTGCTCTAATTATTTATAATAATAAACAGTATTAAAGGCCATTACTGGCCCCTTACTGAGTCAACAACCCGGCTCCAACGGTTTCGATCCTGAGCATGGTCTTCATACTGTCTAAGACAATCTGAAGAGGCCAAGTCGTTCTCTACATCGTGGAGCCATCGTCGCCGGCAACGACCTCTGCGCCTACCATATGGTGGCTCTCCTTTCAGAGATCGCTGCACAATTCGTTCAGGATCAGCACGCAGAACGTGACCGAGCCAGCGTACTCGCTGAGATCTTATTTCATGTACAATATCGGGGATCTTCATCAGATCTCTGATCTCGATATTGTACAGAGCTCGGTAGGTACCATCTATTTCGCGTTTTGGGCCGTAGATCACGCATGACTCTTCTCTCAAATGTTAGGAGCCATCTCTCGTATTCATCCGTCAGCGCCCAACTTTCACATCCAAACATAACAACGGGCCTGATCAACGCTTTGTAAAGCTTCAGCTTCACGGCACTTGATAAGTGTTTAGATTTTAGCAGTGGCCTTAGAGGATACAGAGAATGACTGCCAGCTGCCAGCCGCACTTTAATATCCTCACCCACACTGTTATCGTGAGTGATAAGAGAACCCAAATATTTGAACCTCCTCACTCCCTCAAACGTGTGGTGGCCACTACTAAAATCTGGTGTGCCACTGTCCCTAAAACCAGAGATCAGGTATTTCGTTTTGGACTCATTGATCTGAAGTCCAACAGAAGCTGAAAACTCTACAAGCGGATCAAGTATTTCTTTCACTCCGTTGCTATTCAGTCCAATCACGCATATGTCATCTGCATATGCAAGCACCTGATTGGACTGGCGATATAAGATGTTACGCTGCGGTGTTTCAGTTTTACGAAAGATGTACTCCAACATGAGATTAAAGAGTATCGGGGACAGAGCATCTCCCTGCCGAACACCCGAGTTAACTACAAAACTTGTCGATAGCCTGTTCTCAACTTTAACACAGCATTGAGACTGCGTCACTGTCATCCTACATAGTCGTACCAGTTTTGTTGGCATTCCTAGGTATTCCAGGGCAGACCATAGACTCTCTCGATTGATCGAGTCATAGGCCTGCCGGAAATCCAGGAACACCTGATGTACGGGGATGGATGTCTCATAATATTTAGATAGAATCATCCGCAGCGAAAAGACCTGATCGGTGACTGATCGATTCGGACGAAATCCTCCTTGATAGTCACCAACCAAGCCCTCCGCCAGAGGAGTGATTCTATCCAATACAATGTATGACAGTAACTTGTAAGCTGTGCAAAGGAGAGCTATACCGCGATAATTCTCACACTTCAAGCGGTCTCCCTTCTTGAAGATGGGGCATATCGCGGCCACTTTCCATTCGTCAGGCATAACTTCGGTTCGCCATACTAATCGAATAAGGTCGAAAAGACAGTTCAACAAAGTATCCCCTCCGAATATCAAGAGCTCCGAATTAATGCAGTCCACTCCAGGTGCACGGTTTCGTTTCAATCTCTGCATGGCTTTAGTGAATTCCTCATGGGATGGCTCCTCAGTGCAAATCTCCGCAGTCTGTATTAGAGGTGGCTCAACAACAGTCTGTGACGCATGATGGACATCAAGCAGGTCAGTAAAGTGTCCACTCCATGCGTCAAGTACTGCGTCGATGTTGACACAGAGGTTTCCATCCCGGTCCCGAATGGCGGTTGACGTAGGCCTGAAAGTATGGTTCAGTCCAGTAATTCCTTTAAAGAGATTACGCGAACTGCGCTCATTACTGAGTTGTTGTACTTTCAGAACCTCGGCCTTCCACCATTCTCGCTTCTTCCGTCTACAAATCCGCTTAGCTGCCCTTCTTGCAAGAGCAGCCTTGTTTTTCCTCGCGATTGTGAGACGTTGTTGCACTTCATTATGGGCTATATTTTGTTGCTCAACTGCAAGACGACACTCTTCATCAAACCAATCATTCTTGGGTCTGACTTTCACTATACCTAAAGTCTGTTGAGCAGCACTGACAGCCGAAGTTTTCAGTACCCCCCAGACAGAGTTCACGCAGTCAGACTGGTAATTAGCTTCATTAATGTTGTCGCTGACAAGATCCTGATATCGTTTCTTTTGATCTTCATTTATCAGACCTTCACAGTCGAAACGTACCATGCGTTTCGCTGTGTTCCCAGACTTGTACGAAAACTTCCATCGTAGCTTTGCAGCGACCAAATGATGATCGCTGCCTACGTATTTGGTTGCTGACCGATAAGTTCTCACATCCTGCACAACCTGAGCCCGTCCTTTAGAAACTAACACATGGTCAATTTGGCTGCGGGAAGTTCCGCGAGGATGTGTCCATGTCTCAAGATGTATGTGTTTGTGAGGGAAGAATGTGCTTGCTACTCTAAGATCATGAGCAACCGCAAAGTACATCATTCTCTCACCATTATCGGTCGCAGTTTCGTGTCGGGAGTACGGACCTATGTTTTCACACAAGTCGGTCTGATTTCTGCCAGCTCTAGCATTAAAGTCCCCAATTACCATTCTAACATCGTGTTCGGGTATAGATCCCATCAGATCGTCCAAGTCATTGTAAAATGAGTCTTTATCTTGGGGCTGGCTGACCTCTGTGGGCGCATGTACACAAATTATCGACAGGTTAGCTAACTTCATGCGCAAGCGAAGCTTACACAATCGGTTATTAACTGCTTGGAAATCCAAAACAGCGTTCTTTACCTGCGGCCCAAGAAGAAATCCAGCTCCAAGATTTCCGAGGTCATCTCCACTGTAGAACAACGTATAGCCCTGGGACACATGGTCTCCACTTTTAGGCCAGCGAGTTTCTTGAAGAGCAACGAGTTCCAGCCGATACTCCTTCATGCACGTGATTAGGCCCTCTAACGCTCCTGGTTTCCTTAGTGATTGCACGTTCCACGTGCCGATCCTAAATCTCGTGTCCGGGTACTTGAGCGGGGGTCCGGTGTTGTTTTGGCGGTATCCATTTTTCTTTTTGTTGACTTTATAAACACTATATTTTTTTTACGGATGCGGGTCGTCAGCCCAGCGATCCAACCGTTTAGTCGCCTCCTACGACAAGCAAAGGATACTGTGGTGGTATTCTTGGGAAACATGTTCGTGCAATTTTGATTTACGAGACATGTGAGTGCCCCCCGACCACAGGGGCCTAATTATTTATATAGGTCATAATTATCCCCAATTTCCAACAGGTTTTTAAAACTTGTCGATAAGTTACCGATCATTCCAGCTAGTAGTTATTAACTCTATAATTCTAATGCAATTTGTGCCTGTGTTCCTTTTTTCGTTGTCCTGATCCATCGAACTTTTTCTAACGGCATACTTGTTGATGCTATCGGCGTAGGTTCTAACTGTTTTGAAATTCTGCAACTTGGTCCAAACGGCTGATATATCGAGATGATCGAGGTATAGGGTCCCAAATTCAATCGCGATGAGAAAATAGTCGTCTGTTCAACGACTTGCCCAGAAGAATTTTTTTCTATAGGACCAAATAAATTTTACATATTAAAAAGGTCTGGGATGAGTAGTTTGGTACCAACTGTCCGATATATCACTCGTATTGCCCAGAGGTTATTTTAAATTTTTCTAGGACGAAAGTGTACGATAACTTCAAGTCTAATTTTTGGAATTCACGTAACTCGGTCTGTACGGATCCGTTCGGACCGTGCTACAGATTTTCAAAATCTAAATAAGTAGATAATCTCATGTGCATATCACTCGAAAGGCTTTCTCGTCCGTTAATGAGTAAGGCTGTTTTACTATACTAAATACAAATTCAAAACCACCTCAATCATCTTGATATGACTCGTACAAACCGAGTTACAGAATTTCAATAATTGGCAAATATGTACATCCTCGAGACTTTTTTCAAATAACAGAATTTTTCCTTAGATGTCCGATTAAACTGAGTTGAATGGACAAAACCCAATTTAACCATTTCTAAATTGCATTTAATTTTGATTGTATTTTGAAGTTGTTTGATTAAATTTGACAAAAACTTGAAAATATACAGTTTGAAAGGGCTCTGAATCAAGAAATATGAAATTTAAAATATAATTCCATCAAATACACCGTACAGTTTGATGAAGTTTGAACATTATTGGTTGAAAAATTTATTAACTGAATTTTGAATGCTGGATTGATTTAAAATTTGAAAAGTTGAGTAGACTTTAAAATTATTTCTATATCCAAATAGAAATTGGAAATTTGGTCGATTTTAATAAAATTTGTAACAGTTTGAAAGGCATTTGATTTATTGTGAAATTTAAAATAACATTCAATTCAAATTTTCCATACAGTTTCTTTAAGAACATAGTAGATAGGTAATTTTGTATAATTATTGAAAATTGATCGACTTAAGCATTTCAAATTTGAGTGGGTTTAAAATTATTTTGAATTTATATTTTAAACAGAGATTGAGTTGAGTTCATATCCATTTTCAAATGGCAATTAAATTTTATTGAAGGAATTTTGAAATATGTTTTTTAAATTTTACAAAAAATTGGAAAAATTTGAAAGGATTTTGAATCCAGTATGCATTTTATAATTAGTTCCCATCAAATTTGCTTTACGTTTTCATAAAATTTAAATTTAAAAATATTTTGAAGTTCAATGTTCAATGGATACAATTTATTTTAATAATCTGTAAATATAGTAAAATTGTTAGAAGTTTGAATATTGATACGCAAATTTAAAACTGTTTGAACGACAACTGAATTTAAGCCATTGTGTTAACATTATTCCATCGAAGAAATTTGAATTCTGATTGAATCGTAATATTTAAATTTGATTGAACAGTTTAATGGGTTAAATTCATTTTATTAATTAAAACTTCATAGAAATTTGGATGCAGTTTGAATTTTGCTTAATTTTCATTAATACATAACCAAATTTGATTTAGATTGAAACGCAACTGAATAATGCCTGAAATTTTAAATTTAGATTTCGGTACATTTATGTTACAGTTTGATTTTGCCCAGTGGGCAAATTAGTGTATCAGGTGCGGAAACTTGATTTGAAATTGAGTTGAATTAAAATGAAGAAGATTCCATCAAGTTTACATTACAATTTGATTAAGTTTGAACAGTGTTGGTTAGAATTTTTTTAAATAAGTTAACAACCATTATTGAAAATTGAAAGATGGTTGACTTAAAAAAGTGAAATTTAAAATTATTTTGAGTTCAAATTTTAAACCGAAATTACAAAAAATTAAATTAATATTTTCAAATCGAAGTGGAGCAGAGTTTAATGGTAACTTTTAATTTATCCATTTCTAAATGGAAACTAATTGAAGTTAGAATAAAATTTGAAATTTAACACATTTCAATAAAATTTATCAAAAATTTCAAATAGTTTGAAAGGCATTTGAATTAAGTGTGAAATTTGAAATTATTTTGATTTCCAATTTGATTCAGAAATTGAAGTGTGTTTAATGGATAAAATGAAGGGTTTTGATTACATTTTCCAACAATTTGAAATAGTTTAAAAGGCGTTTGAATCAAGCATGAGATTTATAATTACTTCCCATCATATTTACCTAACAGTTTGATTAAATTTGAATTTAACAGTCTTTTAAATAGAAATTGAACAGAATTTAGCGTGCAAAATCCAGTTTATCCCGGGAAAAGGGAAATCGAGAGATAAGTTTGATTGAAGTTTTAATTTTGATTAGTTTAAATTAAATTTGACAAAAATTGTGAATAATAAAATGAATCAAGCGTTAAACTTAATATAAGTTTAAATCCAAATCTATAATTTACATTTTGATTATGCTTGAAATAATCAAACTAAAATTTTCAAATTTAACTGGAATTTAAAAATATTTTGAATACATAATTTGACCAGAAATTGAGCTCAGTTTAATGGATACGAGTCAATTTCTAATTGAGAATTTGGATGAAATCCGAATTTTGATACGTTTCATTTAGTTTAGACCAACATTTGAAGCAGTTTGAAACGCATCTGAATCACGTGAAAAATTTAAATTTAAATTCCAATACATACTAAATTCCAATACATGTACGTTACAATTTGATTTTGAATGATTTCAAGCAAGTTTACCTTACAATTTGATTAGGTTCCATCATTATTGTTTAGACAATTTTTTTTTAAGCGAGTGAAATTTAAAATGAGTTTGAATGCAAAATTTGAACAGAAATCACAAAGAATTAAATTAATATTTTCAAATCGTATAGTGGGCAGAGTTTAAAAGTAAATTTAATTTATCCATTTCTGCATGGAAATTAATAGATGTTTGAATGAAATTTGTAAGTTTGAAAACTTTGAATAAAATTTGTCAAAAAATTTGAAACAGTTTGAAAATCAAACTGACCGTACAGTTTGATTCAGGTTAAACATTGTTAACAGTAAGGGCATTTAAGTTAAAATGAAAGAATTTTGAACGTTACGATTCAATTTTACAAAAATTTGAAATAGTTTGAAAGGCGTTTGAATCAAGTTTGAGATTTAAAATTAGTTTCCATCAAGTTAAGCTAAGAGTTTGATTAAATTTGAATTTAACAGAAATTGATCAGAATTTAATGAGCAAAATCCATTTTATGCGGTACTAAATGGAAATTGATAGAAGTTTGATTGAAGTTTTTATTTTGATTAGTTTAACTTAAACATGATAAAAATTTGGAGTAATAAAATGAAGCAAGCGTGAAATTTAAAGATGGTTTCCATTAAATTTAAATTACAATTTGATTAAGGTAGAAATTATAGTTTGCCAGAAACTGAGCGGAGTTTAATGGGTATGACAAAATTGATGGAAATTTGGATGCAGTTATGATTCTGATACGTTTTGATTAATTTAGACCAAAACTTGAATCAGCTTGAAATAATTAATTGTTTGATTAAAACCCAATTTACCGTGTATCTTAACTAAGTTTGAACAGTGTTGGGTAGAAAAAATGTTGGCAACCATTATTAAAAATTGATTGACTTAAGAATTTCAAAATTAAGTGAAATTTAAAATTATTTTGAACCGAAATTGCAAACCATTAAATAAATATTTATAGATCGGAGTGGAGGTAAAATTATTTTTATCATTCTTTAAATGGAAATTAACAGACGTTTGAATGAAATTTGAATGTTGATAAATTTGAATAAAAGATGACAAAAAATTGAAAGAGTTTGAAAGGCTTTTGAATTAGATGTACAATTTAAAATTAGATTCAAATCAAATACACCGCGCATTTTGAACAGTGTTGGGTAGAAATATTATTGATAACCATTATTAAAAATGATTGATTTATGAATTGAGGGGAATTTGAAATTATTTTGAATTCAATTTTTTAACAGAAATTAGTTAAATTAATATTTTGAAGTCTAAGTAGAAATTAAAATTATTTTGAATCAATTTAAGTGGAATTTGGAATGCAAATGGAAACTGAAAAGGAAATTCGATGCCTGATACAGAAATAAATGAAAATTGAACAAATATTGATTGAATCATTTTAATGAAAGTGTTTCCATCAAATTTAATTGTTTGAAATCATCTCGCTTACCAATGTGATATTTGAGGTACACATAAATGTGGAACAATGAATTCTAGAGCACACTTTACACGTTACACATTTATGTTTATAATTTCCATTTATAAAAAAACGCTGTTAATTCGGGCCATATGTAACGAAAACCTATATATTTTCTTCCAATTTCAGATCGAACGGCAACACTTTCTTATCACCGTGAATATTATGCCATTTAAATAGCATATCACAAAGGAACTGCATTAATAGTTTTGTGTAAATACAATAACGGATCAGAACTCTGCAACGTATAGCACGTATAGGGGAAAAAATGAGAGTTATAATAGCATAAACGAATACGTCATCGTGAAGAGCAACAAACCTCTTAAACAAATTCGGCAGATTTTCGTTTTGCGCTTCGTTATTTCGAATTTCTGTTGCTGTTTTTTTTTTTTTTTGGTTAATCGAGAAAAAGCTTATTACATTTTTTATTTTATTTGTTTTTGGATTTACCGAGCTTTTTTATTTTGATTGTCTTTTTGTTTTTTTCTCTGTTATTTCGTATATATATGGGGTTTGGTGAATAATTTAAATATTTCGTTTAACGAGAAAATAAATAAAAAAGATTTATATTAGCAGACCTAATAATAAGACGTATATCTTAAGTAAATCATCAGGAAAGATTAGGACAAATTTTTAAATTTTGATTTAGTTTTTAGATTCGCTTATTTATTTTGTTGGTTATTTATTATTCTAATATTCTTTGGTTATCTTTAATTTTGTTTATTTATGTAATTTGTGTTTTATGTATGTACTTGCGCGGGCGGCGAAGTGGGGTTGGACTACAAAATTAAACTACGATAATATTTTAATATAATTTATATAAATAAGAAATAAGACGAAAAAATAATAATAATAAAAACTAAATGTCAAGTGATTCTGTACAACGTAGTAGCCTTAAATCATTTCATAGTGCCTCGTTGATCAGTACGGTATTAGAGAGTGGACATCATTTAGAACCTTGTGACTTTGATGATTTCAATATATTTAATGATAATAATAAAATTTTGGATGATGATAATGAATGTAAAAACGATTTTATTAAAATAAAATCGATGGGCAGAGTTTCATCCCTATCAAAAATTGGTTATAATAAAAAATTTGGACAACACAAGAGGTAAACGGAAAATAAAAAAAATATTTATTTAATTTTAATTTAATTTAATTAATTATTTTTTATCAACTATATACATACACCCATAATATATATATAACCACTTTTTTGTGTCATTTTACTACTTTGCGACGACATGGCAAAAAATAACAAAAAAAAAACAGCTTAAGTGTGAAGTGATTAAGTGAAACTTTTTTTTTGTGTGTGTGTGCTTTTTTCTTGCTCTTGTACGCTAGATAGCTTCAAGGGAAAATACATATACATACATATAATAAAAAATAACACACAAGACAAGTGACTACACAGTACACAAGGAAATTTATATAATAAGAAAAAAAAAAGGACAAGAAACCTCTTAAGTGGATGATTTTCTTATAATTTTTCCTATAAATTTTCTTGATTTTATTTTTCCGTTCAGTATTTCTTCTATCGAGCCATTCAGTTTAAGGGAAGGAAAATATTTTATTTATTATTATTGTTATTACTACTGCTATTATTATTACTATTATTATTATTATTTTTATTAAAGTGACATTTTTTTTTCGTTTTGTGTTTGGTGGTGTACATAACATATATACCAAAAATTTGTGTGTGAAAGTGGAAAAGTTTTATGATTTATCGTGCACATACATATTATACGAAAACGCATTAAACGCGGTATCCTATATTCTTTACTATGTATAAGCGGCATTCAAACCGCAAAAGGACAATTCCGAAAAATTTAAATTAATTTATGTTTTTTTTTTTGGGGGTCGTGTGGCGCACTATAGGACAACATTTTTAAACCGTATATCTATATTTATGTATACAGACAATGTTAAGTTTGTTGCTTAAAATGTGAGTGAAATTTTAATGAGTGAAATAATTCATGTATTTTATATCAGTATACATCACATAAATGGAGAAAATTAAATTTTTATGGTTTGACATTGTGTGCGGCGGGGTTAGATAAGTTCTAAAGTTCCGCATAATTTATGTAGGGCTGAAATAATTCGTAATTACTGTACATTGAAATAAAATTTTGGCGACGCGTGTTAGTGTACAAAGTGGAAAGTTTCGGTGCAATAAATTTCAACATATTTTAAATTAGTATGAACTTTATTCAAAAATCAAAATTCTTTTTCCATCCGTCATGCCAAATTTCATCGAAAACGGTTAAGAAATCGATTAGTTCCACTTTATCAAAAACCATTTAAACATGTCATTTTTATCCAACATGTTGAATTGCATCATATAGCCGGTTAGAGCAAATGTTCCGTTCGGTTTGGCCATATTCCTGAAGTTTATGTTCAATTTGGCCATAATTCAGAACTTTATCCAAAAATCATTTTAAAATTTTATATTCAGCCAACATGCCGAATTTCATTATACACGGTTTAGTGACAGCTTAGTTCTGCTGCAGTTGGCCATATTCATGTATTTGATCCAAAATTCATTAAATTTCATCATAATCAGTTAAGAAAAATATTAGTTCTGGTCCTGGCCATAATCCGCAACTTTATCAAAAAACATTCTAGAATTCATTTCATCCGTCGTATTGAATTTCGTCATAATCGGTTGGTTTTGGGTTTTCCATTTTCTTGGCTGTTGCAGATTATGGTGGTATTCCTTTGTGAAACGGGAACAAAATTCATCAACTCGTCGAATATCTGGGACATCTATAAATATAGCAAATAGAGCGGTTTTGCCAATGTTTGTTTGAGTGAGTGGGCGCGAGTTTAGAATGGCCTCGCTTCTAAGTGATAATAGTTGACAACCGTTCATTTATTACCCAAAAATTACCTGTTCCTGGGATTAAATGGTGCTTCATAGACCTGACGGCCCTTTTCCAGAGTCCGCCAAGCCATGGTCTTAATGATTGATTGAATTTCCTTTCGACATTGGGCTCTGTATTGTATCAAGTATGTCTTCATTGTAGTATGGTATTATTGATCAAATTTTCGGACTTTATCCAAAAATCATATTTCCATCCGTCGTGCCGAATTTCATTATAATCATTTCAGAATTATTTTAATTCCATTCCAGCTGGACGTAATCTGCATTTTTATTAAAAACCAACATGATCAAATAGATCATATTAACCGATTAAAGCAAATGTTCCGTTCGAATTGGCCATATTCCAGAAGTTTAAAAACATTTTAAGTTCTCATTTAAATCATAATTACGTCAAATTTCTTCATAATCGGTTAATGATCGTTTCGCTAAGTTCTGTGCGATTTGGCTTAATTCAGAACTTTACCCAAAAATCATTTTAGAATTTCATGTTCAGCCAATTGCCGAATTTTATCATATTTATGAACTTTACCCAATATTCATTAAAAAAAGCCCATTTCCATCCAACATGTCGGATTCCAACATAATCGGTTAAGAAATAAGTTAGTTCCGAATCAGCTGGTCATATTCTACAACTTTATTGAAACCCATTTTGAAATTCCATGTTCAGGCAACATGCCGAATTTCATCATAATCAGTTGAGAAATAGATTAATTCCGTTCCAGCTGGACATAATCCGCAACTTTATCAAAAACCATTTTAGAATTTTCATCTTGACCATACATAAACGGTTAAAACAAAGCTTCGTTCCATTCCAGTTCTGGCCATATTCTATCACTTTATCAAAAAATCATTTTAGAATCCCATCCAAAAAGTCAAATGTCATATTTAATAATCGTTTAAAGAAAATGTTGGTTCCGTTCCAACTGGCCATATTCCAAAATTTTATCCGAGAGATTGATTACAATTTTATCCGAGAGCGAGATCAAAATTCATCAACTCGTCGAATATCTGGAATATATATATATACATATATATATATATATATATATATATATATATACATATATATATATATATATATATATATATATATATATATATATATATATATATATATATATATATATATATATATATATATATATATATATATATATATATATATATATATATATATATATATATATATATATATATATATATATATATATATATATATATATAGCAAAGAGGGTGCCTTATTTTTCATCATTTTTTGGAGTAAGTGGGCGCGAGTTAAGAACTTCCCCGACCTAAGTCTCCGATGATAGTTGACAACTGTTCATTTATTAGCCAAAAATTGCCTGTTGTTCGGGTTAAATGGTGCTTCATAGACCTGACTGCCTCTTCCCAAAGTCCGCCAAACCATGGTCTTGATAGTGGATTGAATTTCCATTCGATCTTGTGCTCTATAATATGAGCACGTACGACTTCATTCATTGTAGCACGGTAAAGCTGATGTTGTGTCTCGGATATTTGTCTTTTTGATTAGATTTGATTAGTACATTTCCAACTTCCATAAAAATTATTTAAAATCCTATTTTCATCCGTCATGTCGAATTTTATTATAATCAGTTTAGAAATCAAAAAACCGATTAATGGTTAAGAAACAGTCTAGTTCCATTCCAGTTATCGATATTCTTGTTGTTGTGTTGAGTTGAGAAGATTTTTTCACGTACCACTAAGTGTTAAAGATTTTTTTTCTTAACATTTGAGCATAGTACAAAATAGTTGTAAAGAAACTTATTCAAGGTTAAGACTATTGAGGTAAGATAAACCGTATGCTCGGGTCTGAATCGTGATTGATCTTAAACGATATCTATTGGCCGTTTAAGCGTATTTCATGCTGTATTTAGAGTAACAACACGGACAATCCTATCCTTTCTTGGATGGGCTAGAATACAGGTATTTCTTTGTGAAACTAAACCAAAATCCATTAACTCGTCCATTATCTCTACTTTTTGGAGTGAGTGATAGATAACAACTGTTCAATAATTAGCATAGAATTGATTGTTGCTCGGATTAAATGATACTTCATATATACCTGACCTCCTTACGAAAACCCGCCAAACTATGGACCTCGGCAAGTCGTCGTTTGGATAAGTATGTCATTCCAGTTGAGCAGATTCGTATTTTCCGTCCGTCATGTCGAATCATCATAATCAGATAAGAAATAGGTAAAATGTTCACAAATGAAGTTCTCAACAAAAGTTTGTGCCACTCGTGAATCGGAATTTATTTAGCTAACAAATATTTTGTTAAATCGTCTTGCATTGTCAAAATGAATTTTTTGTTGTTGTTGTGTGAAGTTATCATGGGGCACAACATATCTAAGAATTTCTATTGGAATGGTTTAGATCGAGAGCATTCACAGGATTCGAATTTGAAAGTGAGGATTTAGTTTTATCGCGTTCATTTAATCGATTGGACGTAGAAGGTTCAATAAGCTTATTTGGAATATTGTTAATGATATAGTTGAAGTTTGTGCCTCACTTGCTTTTGAACTAGTGAGGACATCACAATTGATTCGTTTGTACGAATTGGACTAAATACATCTGCACTTTTATTTTGAGAACAAGATTTATGATTTTAATAGATAGGCCATACGATAGCCACAGCTCTAACAACACTTTTCCAATTGTGGTATAACTGATTTCGGTTTTATTAAGCAATCAATTATATTTTTAATGTTTCTTTAGCATGTTTGTCAATGCGTTCGCAGCTTTACCCGAAAAATAAGGAATAAACTGTCATTGAGGATGTTTTGATTTCATTTGAGGTGACAACCTGGTCGATAAATTTCATCGGCGGAGATTTGGTTTAATTTGAGATAATCTATAACTCGTCATTTTGCTTCTGTAGTCAGAGATTTCTTTGGGTCGATCAACAATGAAAAATTCCAAAGCCTAATGCTATCTTGGATGATGTTCAGATCGAATAAATCATTGACTTTCCGGTTAATTTCGTGGCTGACGAACATCAATTGAAGAGTCACTAGAAGACGGTTGTATTTCGTATGCTTGAACAATTCTGTCAATTATAACCTTCTAAGTAAAAGACATCATTGAATTGGTGTATTGTTGGAATAAAAGCTTTATATTGAGTTTATGGAGGTAGGGTAGAATTTTGATACTTAGGACGTGAGATAATGGCAAAACAATTGTAGATTTTTGTGGATATGAGCAATTTGCAGGTTTTAGTCGCCCGCCGACCTTTAGTGCGCCGTTGTGATCCAGAAATGCAGCTAATGATGATAGGTTTTACTCGTTGACTTGCTTCTTGGAGGAGAAATGTTTAATTTCTTCTTGAAACTCACGTTTGTTGTGCCCATTTTCAGAAATAACTCTCATGATAAATTTATAACTGTAACCTAGAATACTCCTGGCTTAGTTGTATGATGAATGCCGTTTTGTCATTTGCTCTAATAAATAGAGAGGAGCTAGTATGGTGTGGCTTTTAATTTTCTTGCAGATGTCTTCTTAAAATGACCTTTTTCCATTCGTGGCCAAGTTTCACTAGTTTGTAATAGCCATGGTGGTCCATGCCGCACTAGAGGTTATGCTTGACCAGTTCAGTATGATACTATTGATATTTTCACACCCACAAAGGTAGCACTCGGTCCATAATATCAATTACATTGTAATCATAAAGGACGTTTTTTTTTTTTTTTTTTTTTTATAAAAGGACTTGGCATAGACACTTTTACGGTCCATAGCCTTACCTTACATTCACACAACATTCATTCAATCCATTCATTCATCCGATTCACACAAGTACAGTATACCACCTGCGCATTGCATAGCTCCATGTCACCCTGTACAGTGACATGAAAGATGGGTCGGCCCATGAGTTCTACATTCCAACAGAGGGTCATAGATGTTTTCAATTTAATCACCGATCGTAATCGGGAGATGAAAAATCCCTTTTGCATCCCGCCTCTGTTGGGATTCGAACCCGGTACCTCCCGATCCAAACGTCGCAGCTTTAACCACTGCGCTATTTGCTCGGTGGACGTTAATTTGTGTCTGTGTAAGTGGAAACTAGAGTGGATAGTGGAATTTCATTCGGGAACAGATGGTTTGCTCAGAGTTGCAATAATTAAAACATATTCAAGGATAATTAAACGAGTGATAACTATTGAATTGCTTCAAGGTGGAGAGATTTCAAAAGAAAATCCGAAGTCACCAAATAGCTTAATTTTTTGACCGTAAACCATTTCAGCCGATGAGCACTTCAATATCTTGCTTCGATGTTGCTCAGACTCCAAGTAAAACGATCAGGATTTCTGAGCTCCAATGAATTGTATTTCCTCTTAAAATTAGTCAAAAATAGTCGAAACATAAGAAAACTGTTTCCTGCAGTTTTCGTTCTCGACAACCATTAGTTAAACTCCTAATTTTATGAATGGAGCCATATTCATATGTCTTGTTACCAATTACTTCGTACGACATAAATATATATGCTAACACGTTGTTTACATATTTTCAAAATCTTGGGATGGGATGAGAATAGTATTGCCTGAAGAATAATTTTAAATTTTCTGGGGTGGAATCCTGGGATAACTTCACACTTTGCAGATAGATTGTGTACCAACATACGCCTATGCGTATGTTGGCACACAATCTATCTACACACAAACAGAAAACCTTTCGAACTATGATGGGCAACTCAATTAGCCATTCGTTAATGATACCTTTTTATCTGACTGACAATGAAAAGAGTATAGTTTTCATATTTGGTCAAATTTGGAAGATGGGAATTTAGACACTCTCCAAGTGCATTTCGACACCAAGTCAATCAAAGAGCTGGTAGAGAGCCCCAGACTGGTTTCTAAATACAAATTCTAGCGAAACGAGTAGCTGCTCGATGATCAAGAAGTGCATGAATGTCAAATGAAAGATGGACAAAAAAGGAAGAGGCTTAACTTGATTTCAAAAGAAGTCGCGCCCTGCGAACCATATATGTTGACTATAGCTAGTCTAGTCGAAGTAAACCAAACCACCAAGTTTTGCGTACTGAACGCTTTTACAAAAATTCTTTGAAGAATTGGGAAGTTGGAAGATCAGGTGTTTGGCAACTCAAAATGACAGACCTTCAAGATTACTGTCGAAACGAGAAAACATAAGTTTAAGTTATTACGACGGAAATGCCGAGCCAACCGAGTAGTTATTTTTGTCTTGGCGAAGAGAATCCGATGAAAGTACGTATGGTACAGATGTTTAACATATGTTGGAAACTAGTTATAATGAATTAGCTCGAATATATACAAATCAAGGAGATATTTTCGGAAAGGGTCCGTACTTGTCTACCACTACTGTAGTGCGTATGCTACTTCTAAAGCATTACAAAATTTAATGGTTCCACTTGTATGCTTGTGTCCAATTTGATCCGCTTTGGGATCATTTTGCTATCTTATAGTGGATCAAAAAGCTTTAATGACTGTACCAGTAACTCTCATTGCCATAGAATTTCATACGATACCATACTTCTTCACTAAATGGGTCGAATAATCTAAAGTCTCTTGCGCTTTCTTGGCCTCATTTAAGTCGCTTGTTATAGTTGCTGTGATATTTTGATGGCAGGTTATGGCAGTTAAAATTCATTAGTTTCTTCATCGCAGAAGTTGAAGTTTCAAAATATCGTAAGATCGTCTCTTTAAAAAAATTAATGATTATCACATCCAGCCATGGCCAATAAAAATTCGAATTTTAACATTAATTTGAATTTTCGGCTGCCGTCTCATAGACGGTAGTAGAGAAGAAATTTAATTAAATAAAATTATATTGGCCTTCTGGTTTGTGAAATATCGACAAAATAATTTTTAATCAGTGATTTGGCCAAATTGAAATAATTGACAAGACTGACGATGCAAATCGATATATAAGAGATTATTTATTTAAATGTTTTTATTAATCATCTGAAATGTAAATTATTGTTCATAGTCTTGATGTTCAAGCGTATGCTGGAATATCCTGAAATAACAAAAATTTGCATTAAATATACAATCATAGTTTGTATGCGTATAGGATGAATTTACGCATTTTGAATCTTTTGCACGTCCGTGTGTTGAAACGAATCTGGTTTCGCTGTACTCCAAATTATATAAACTGTGGACGACGTATTTAAGAGCATGAATGAAATTAGTGCAACTACCTGCCATTCGGTTGGTGATCTCTACGAATATTATGCATTGATTTTTTTAAATAAGAACTGGCCCAATATACTAAACTTACAGTTTCGACAATTATTCCAATTGCGCAACACGTTATTGCCCCAACTATACCGGCAACAAAATTTAATATTGCCAATAAGATACAAGCATACTGTTTATTTATATCGAACACGGTTCCACGTATTTCGGGATGACAAAATCCTGATATACCAATTCCAATTGTAAAACACACAATTGCCGCCAGTTCATTACATTCGAAATATGTGCCAGCCACAAAGAATACCGATGGTATAAATGACGAGATACTAAATATAGTTTTTCTTATGCACGTGAACTTACTTTGATGGCATGGTATGTACTTAAAACTTAAGCACGTGATCATAACTACAATGAGTGACCCGGTAAGTACGACTGATACGTATATAATGACATGAAATAGAGTAAGATGTAAAACTTCAGCCGCGTACTTTGGCAGATATGTACAAAATGCAAAGAATATATAATCATGTCCAAATTGTGCTGGTATTAGCGATATAATTGAATGGCTGATCAATATTCGTCGCCACGGAATGGCAAATAATCGAGCCTTCGACAATCGATGACGATAATTGGACACGTTTTTGTTAAGGAATTCCCGTTCCCTCTGACTGATGTACGGATGATTTGCGGGTCCATCAAAACACAAAACCACCTAAAATTAAATTTGAATTTTGTCTCAATGTGTGTTAGATATGCGAGATTATACTTACAAATAATATGCAATATAAAAATCCAGCTGCACCAAAAAAATAAAACGTGACAGCCCAATTGTGTGTCACATACATTGCAATACCAGTTCCTACCGCACCGAATAACGAGCCAACTAATGTACCAGAAAATACAACTCGAACGGAAAACGATAATTCCGTGTCAGGGATCCAACTAACTAAAAGAGCGGCTATCGCAGGATATCTTGTACCTTGAAAGAGGCCAATCATGAATTGTGTCAACAATGTTATATAGTAATCGCCCCAAATTATAATATTTGGCAGGCACAAAATTAGTACAGACGTTCCAGCTATTCCAATGGTTACCATATATTTAGCCCCATGTGAAATCGTAATAATGGCACTGGGTATATGGCCCAAAGCGTATCCAATATAATACACGGAAAATATTAAACCAACTTCAAATTCTGTCCAAGGTACTTGATTGGTCCCATTGGAAACGGATATATATTCACCTGAGCAATATACCATCTTTGGTATTACTGATTTATTTACATTTTCTTGATTTTTATTAATTTCGATTATGGCCATTGATAATGCCATGCGATTGGCAAACAAAAGCACTATGGCAAAAAAGAGAAACAGTGTGATCGTGTTCTGTTGCCCTGGGCACACTATAAAAATATAAATTATTAGCTAAAACCATACAGAAGTATACATACGGGTATATAATTGGGCCATATTTACGGCATCGTATTAAAAATGGTTTAATATTTCTGGTACAACAATTAGGTTCGGCCATCTTTTGATTGATTCACTATACTATACGCGCTATGCTTATTGAAAATCAACTCGATTTTTGGTCTGCTTGCTGCGTTTTGTGATTTTTAACAATTGTCATAAACTTCATTTGATACAAACTGTACAAAACTAAGTTTTAATTTCCCAACCATATTATATTGCTGACGTCGATAATGGTAGGCCAGTATGTAAACTAAATCGGTCGAAACGAAAAATCTATGACTCTGTGTTGATATTACGGCATCCGTACAAATTGACACAGATGGGCTAGTTTCGACGAATTAATAAACAAAATAAAGCATGTTTTCTCAGTGTACGTGTCTGAAAGAATGCCACGAATGTGTCTGAAAGAATGCCAGAGTGAGCACCGTTCAAATTACGGCGGCTAGGACCTCATTTTTCCAAACGGCAGATGATATTCTAAAGCGAGTTTGTATATTAAGTGTAATATCCTGGTGCCAAAATTACAACGTCTATGGCATAAGAGGTCAAACGTCCGATAAGATAGTTGAAACTGTCTCGAATGTTCTATTTCAAGAAGTATATGGAACACTTCGAACACTTTGTGGGATTGAGTGCGGAGGTTCCAACTGTTTTAATAAATAAAAATAACAAAGCTAAGAAGTTGTCTCGTACACCTGAATAAATCGTTATTTACGCTGAAACAAATTCTATGGGTCGCGTTATTGAAGCCACTTCTCGAGTGCCGCGTCATGATTAGGCAGATTGTGGATGGTGGTGGTCAACTCGTTAAAATTAATTTGAAGATACTAATCCGGGCAACTCTTTTTAATTTGAGGATTTTTCAACCGATGGCATTAAATCCATCAATTCCCAAACAATTTATGATTGGTCACCAATAACGAAAATAGCCGAACCTGATGGAAGCATATATTCCATACCAACCTAGTTATATGTATAGATAGTAACTTAGATCGAAATATTGGATTTCGGTAACTGGAACTTATATTTTATGTGAGATCATATAAGTTCAAAACATTTAAAATCTCGGGACGTCATTATTTATTTTATTTGGGGAAGATCGCTTGCCAAACAAACAATAAAGTTAAATTAATGAACATGAAACACCGCAAGACTTACATAGCGATTTCAATGAAACATGGCTCGATAATAATAAACAGAATATAAAAGCCATTACGGACCACTCACTGAACAAACATCTTGGCTCCAACGGTTTTGATCCTGAGCTTGGTCTTCATATTGTCTTATAGACAAACTGAAGAACCAATTCGTTCTCTACATCGTGCAGCCATCGTCGCCTGCAACGACCTCTGCGCCTAGCCTATGGTAGCTCCCTTTTCAATAATCGCTGCAAAATACGTTCCGGATCAGCACGTAGAACATGACCGAGCCAGTGTACTCTCTGAGATCTTACTTCATGTACAATAACGGGTATGTTCATCAGATCTCTGATCTCAATATTGTTCAGAGCTCGGCATATGCCATATTCTTTTTATTTTGGACCGTGCATAACACGCATGATTCTTCTCTCAAATGTTAGGAGCCATCTCTCGTACTCATCCGTTAGCGCCCAACTTTCACATCCAAATATAACGACGGGTCTGATCAACACTTTGTAAAGCTTTAGTGCCCTTAGAAGATACAAAGCACGACCGCCGGTTGCCAGCTTAACTTTAGGAATAAGAGCTACCATTCTAGGCCATAACAAATAGAAGTTGATCAATTTATTTCATTACAAAAAGCCATCTCTCAGTATAGACCATAATAGAATAAACAAGCGACATTCGTTAAAAAACGATCTCTTACAATAAGAAATTTGGCAAACGTAAAACGGAACACCACAAAAACATTGAAAAAATCCTCAGAACTTTAGAACCAGGTAATATTAACATTCAACCAGATAAGTGTGTAGTTGAGTGCTAGAAAACATTTCGAAAATCAAATTCTGTACTCAGAACCATCTGAAATTAATTATAGGTTATTACAACACTCGCGAAACCGCTGAATTGCCTCTTAAGAGGGGAAGATGATTATCAGTCCAAAATATTCTAAAAATCAAAACGTGCCAATTTAAATATCAACGTAATCCAACACCTCTACAAAAAGATTAAAGTTTTGATTTCCAAAATTAATTTCGCAATAGGTTCAGTTCTAAATCAGAAAGAAAACAAAATGTGTTCCTTTGAAATACTCTGTAGCTAAAACAGTAGAAGGTTTAAGCCACTAACAACAGTGCTTATATAATAAACTAAAAAAGCCTGGCCTTAAGAAACTTCCTATACGCGAATCTAGAAACATAAATTAAAAATATTTACGAACCGCACCAACATTTCACATTTGCCCTTAGCAGTAAAAATAGTCATTCCAAAAAGAAAAGATGAAAAGTCAAACACAACCTAATTTGGAATTACAATACAAGTGAAACTGTCGAAAGGCACCAATTAAAAAGCATGATACTCAAAAGTGCGGGCATAATAAGCCACCTTATATACTTCGGGTAATAATTATAGTGACTAGTGGAAGCTCTTGGTACCGATACCACTAAATTAGAGACACCTACGGCGGCATGATAACGCGCTGCTAAGCTTTCCATAGTTATACACTCAAAACCAGCAGTCATTACACGAACTATTTACCAATACATGAAATATTGGAATATAGACATACTTACAGTCTCACTCCTGAGGCTCCTGCTCTACAAGCAGCAAGGGTTGAGACATTTTACACACAAACCTCAGGGGTTTGTGGGTTGTGGAAAGAGAGACATGATTTAAATCGAAAAGTACAAATATTATAACAACTCAACATTCGATCCTCTGATATTTAAACAGTGACCTAACGGAAAATTTTGCCTGAGTCATCCAAATTACTTGATCAATTAGGAAAGACAGGACATCAAACAAGTTAAATTATTGCAAGAAACGTTTGTTGTCAACAAGGCAGTATTCTGTTGATATGAAAGCAAGAAACTTCCGCAGCATAGATGTAGTAACAAATTACGCCATAATATGGATTTTAATTAATGGTTCTCGAGAACCATGAGTGTGCTTTGTTTTGGTCTCGAGAACTATGGTTCTTATACGTACGAGTCTCTTTAACCTATCTTGCACGAACGCGTTTTCCAAGAATACCACCACAATATTCTTTGCTTGTCGCAGGAGGCGACTAAACGATTGGATCGCAGGACTGACGATTCACATCCGTAAAAAAAGGAAAATAGGAAACCAGGAGCTTTGGAAGGTCTAATCATGTGCATGGAAGAGTATTATCTGGAACTCGTTGCCCGCTGGCCTTAAAGTGCAGACCAAGTATTCCGGGTCTATACGTTGCTCTACAGTGGAAATGACCTCGAAAATAATGGAGCTGGATTTCCTCTCAGGCCGCAGGTAATAAAGGTTGTTTTGGATTTTCAAGCAGTCAATAACTGATTCTGTAAGCTAGTCTATTCTTGGATCTACATAAAGCATTTGACTCTATTGATCATCGATTGCTTCTAGATAAGCTATATTGTTATGGGTTTAGGGGAATATCGTAGCAGCATCTTAACCATCAACTGTGGTGTACCGCAAGGCAGTGTTCTTGGGCCTTTAATTTTTTTGATTTTCATAAATGATTTAGTCAACTATCAGTTGGCGACCCCCCAAAACCACTTCTTTTACTAACATGGATTCCTAGTCCACATGAGGATCCATGTGTAGTAACCGCAGCAACATCAGGCTGATGAATCCAGCTATTGCAATTGAGAGACGGAAGGTTGTCCGTTGCAAACGTGAGGCAAATCGCCAATCGATTGTTTTCCGGGTTGGCCAGAAATCCTGCGAGAGTATAACTGGTTCCGGTTTGTTGTTGTAGTAGTTCTGGAGAGGAACTCTTTCAAGATTATCTCTGGTCCGTAGACAACTTTTATTCTATTTTTTGGCCGACTCTATACAATGCCCTCCATGATTAGAATAAAACAGATCAACTTGCAACATAGTAAGTCTGCTTCTTTTGAATTGAGGAAGTTGCTTTCTGTAATGCATTCAGATATTTGTCTAATACAGGAACCATATATTCTTGATAATGCTGTCTCTTGATTGAATTTATTTAATGGCACAATCTTCTGTAAAAATTCTGTTAATAAAACTCGATCGTGCATTTTTATGGGCAATAATATCAATGCAGTTCTTATTCACGAGTGTAGCTCGGCCGATGTTACGGCTGTTCCTATTACTCTGGTATCCGCTAATTCCTGCACTAAGCTGGTCATCGTCTCAGTTTATTTGCCGTATAACTCTTCTTCACCTCCTCCCTCTGAGGAACTCCCTAATCTTGTTACATGATGTAAGAACAAGCATACCCCTTTGGTGATTGGCTGTGATGCTAATTGCTCATCACTTGATCTGGGGGAGTACGAACATTAACCACAGGGATTGACATTAGTCTATGCTCCATGTCCATCATTGATTTAATTTTAGACTGGAGAGTGACGGATGACCTCCTCACCTCTGATCACAGGTGTATCTCGTTTAATATCAACCTTAAACGACCGCCTCTTAAACCTTATAGCAATCGGAAATTAACCGATTGGGGTTTTTCCTCTCTCGAACTAGGTTCTTTACTTGCGCCTCCGAAGGTTATTCGGTCGAGGAAGGACATTGATGATCAAGCATCGTCACTGGCATTGGCAATTACGATAGTCTTGGAAAAGAGAATATCCTCTTATCACTAATCAAAAGATTCGGAACAAACCTTTCTGGAACTCTGACCTAAAAAAATTAAGAAAATCTACTATAGGAAACTGAAGAACAAAGCAAAAAAATCTAAGCAACAGATTGATTGGGATAACTTCTTGTTAACACAAAAGGAATATAAAAGAAGTTTAAGATCCGCTCAAAAAGCCTCGTGATTGAATTTCTGCGAGGAAATCAACAGCCTATCTGCTGTCGCTGGACTCAATAAAGATTTAGCTAAGAACAGTACGTGTTAACTTGATTCTCTTCGTCTACCGAACGGATAGCTTACCTGCTCCAACAAGGAAATTGGTGAGCTGTTCCTTTTCCTGGTTCTGATCTAATTGATTACTGGAATTTTCCATTTTGTGGTTGTAAACTCGTTCATTTCCAAATTGGACTGTTTCATTTCCATCATCACAACCATTAACTGCGTCATATCGAAATTTCCATCATTCTAGAAATCTCCACAATATTCGATAAGTCTAGTTTAGTCTAAACGCATCTACTTTTCTACTTTATAACAGTTTTACATTAACGATAGGGTCGCTACTCAAACAGAGATGTCGCCACGATCGTAACAATATGTTCATATTTTACTTTAATTTTAAGTGTTCTAAGTGCGACTGACCAGCTTCAAAGGACAAATAATCTACTAGCTATCAGTCACAAGTTATACAATTACTCATCTAGTGAAGGGCCTCATTGGTGGCTATGAAGGAGGATTTCTTCCGAAGCGATCAGTCACAACTCGGGTGTTCGGCAAGGAGATGCTCTGTCCCCATACTCTTTAATCTCAAGGTTGGAGTACATCTTTCGTAAAACTGAAATACCTTTCAATCAGGAGCTTTCATATGCAGATAACTTTATATGTAATTGAACTGATTACCAACGGAGTGAAGAAAATACTTGACCCACTTGTAGAGTTTTTAGGTTCTGTTGACTCCAGTTCAATGAGTCCAAAACTAAATACGTGACCTTTGGTTATAGGGACAATGGCACTCCAGATTTTAGTAGTGGCCACTACACATTTGAGGTGGTTCATATATTAGGGCTCTCTTATCACTCACGATAACAGTGTGGCTGACGATATTAAAGAGTGGCTGACAGTAGGCAGTCGTGGTTGGTATACTCTAAGGCCACTGCTAAAATCTGAACACCAAGTATCGTGAAGCTGAAGCTTTACAAAGCGTCGATGAAGCCCGTTATTATTTATGGATTTGAAAGTTGGGCGCAGACGGATTAGTACGAGAAATAGGTGTGATTTACGGCCCAAAACTCGATGTGGATGGTACATACCGAGCTCTGTACAATATTGAGATCAGCTAGATCTGATGAAGATCCCCGATATTGTACATGAAATAAAATCTCACCGCTGGCTTGGTCTTGTGGCTTGGTCATCAGGAACGCATTGTGCAGCGATCTCTGAAGGGTCAGCCCCCAAATGTCATTGCAGCGACGAAGGCCTCATGGTGTAGAGAACGAGTTGGCTTCTTCAGATTGTCTACCACAGTATAAATACCAAGATCAGGATTGAATCCGTTGGAGCCAAATTGTTAACACAGTAAGGGACCAGTAATGGCTTTTAAAGACTGTTTATTATTTTTTGCATGTATGGGGCATACATATATGAGAACCTTAAGTTAAAACCAAAATTTTATATATGGGGCCATATTCATATGAATTTCTGAGCCTATTGTGCCAATTACATCTTACGACAAGAATATAAAAGCTAGCACGCCGTTTAGAAATTTTTAAAATGATGATGATATAAAATTTTGGAATGATTTTCTAAATCCTATAGCCTTGGATGAGAGTATAGTGTTGCCTGATGGATATTTTTAAGTTTTCTGGAATGGAATCTGGTATAACTCCACACACTCTTGTGTCAACCAAATTTGTACCAAAATTTTACAATTTCGGAACAGCTCTTGGCTCAAACACGCCATAATATATATTAATACAATTATTGTGGAAGATTTGATTTTCCAGAAACGTACATATATACATACGTATATAACGGTTATAACCATATCATTATTCTGCAAATGATAATCATAAATTTTAACTAAACTCTATCTATTATTCAGCACACACACATACACACGGTACCTCATATATATACACCGTATAACGATGAACGATACATTCCAACTCCAATAAAAATTCATTAGAAAATATCCTTTCACATTTCGTCCTATATATTTGGTCTACAATTTTCCATATAAAGTATATATGCCATGTACAGATCGCAATGAAAATGGAAAATCTTTAAAAAAAACTATTTTATTAAGTGCGGTAATAGAAAATTCTGCCCATTAAACTAAAGTAGATTTTCTCTCCTTATCATGAACACATCAATATAACATCTATATGGTATACGACGTTTGTTGTTGTTGTTCTTGTCATTATCTTATAACTATAAGCATATAATACGTAATGATACCATGTTGGTTTCTAGGCCAATTCAAAACATTTTTCAAATTAATCTTAAATAATTTTATAATTTGGCTGTGTATGTGTGTGTGTATATCTTTTAATTCTTTGTATATAGTATTGTTGAACACAAGCCTTAAGAACATTTTTCGGTTGACGTATTTTTGTTACATGCGGTTAACATCTTCGTATTATTTAAGAAACATTAAACAATGAATTTTAAAACTTGACAAAATTGTCACTTGATTTTATGCCAAAAAAAAAATGTTGTCTGTATGTATGTGTCTATAGTTATGTTGTGTTTATCTATAAGTTTATATTGCATAAAAACAACAACAAAATTGTGGAATGACTTCTATATAATTGTTAGTTTTTCAGCACAGTATAGCAATTTTTTTTTTTCTAGCTGGAAGTGCATATACCGAAATACTGGGAGAGAGGTGGTGGTGGCGGTGGCGCAAAATTAAAAATTAAATTTACATTTTATGACTCGTGCATACTGTATGACAATACAATTTGTATAGGTTTAGTATGTACCTATATATACCAAGGCGGTAGTTTCAGCCATGTTTTGATTTTTTTTTTGTTGGTTTACATTTGTATGTATGTACATATATACTTTAAATTGGGTTCAAGATGTTAAGTGGTTTTTGGAAAGATAACGTTGTATATAGTTTTAGTTAGTGTTATACCGGTTAGTTTTTTTGGCGGAAAATCAAAAATGTCGATTGTACACCACCATCATTGTTGTTGGCGCATACATATTATGTATATACATATATATATATATGTATATGTGGTTTATAGCATATATAAGTTTATTTGCGGGTTACAATATGCAGATAACAGATTGAAGTCGGTGAAATTTTTATGTGGTTGCCTGAAAATTGTGTATAAAAAAAAGGAAATTCAAATAGGATTTATCACCCAACTATTTAGGTAGTGGTTAAGATTAGTTTTGGGCTTTATGCATTTTTCAAATTGTAAAGCAAACAACTCTATTTAGCCCATTAAGTTTTAATCGAATCTTTTTTTAAATTCAAAGTAATTCAAAAGATTAGATATTACCATGAAGCATTCATGCAGACCCCCCTCCCTCTAAAGAACTATATAGATGTGTACTGACAATTAATGTGTTACCGACAAATTGTTCTGAGCATAAAATGGCACGAAAGATAGTAAGAATACTGGTCCTGAAAGAATAATGAGAACGATAAAGACCCTTGATTTATCTTGCAAACAAGTACTATTCACATAATTCAGCACTAAAATGTTGGTACAACTGGCAGTTAAAATTTTTCGTGTAAGCAGGCTTTCAATTTGGGTTACGATCCTAACGGAGAACCTCAATATCAGATCATGTTTTGTATGGGATCAGGATTTTTTTTTAATTTAATATTTTAAACAATTATTACAATCTAGTCACCTGGACTATTACCATGTTGTATTAATCTATGGCTTCTTCCCACTGGTGTTCCATAGTGTCTGATAAATTGAAGTAAACCACGTCGTCATTGTGGATTTTAGATCAGCATTACGCTGTTAACACTAGCAATTACACCAGCTCAAAAGGTTTAGTTCATTTGAGCCTGCGTACCATATCTGTGTTGTTTAACAGCTTAGTTGCCCCAATGTTAACATGTTGTTCGAGCCTTTGTCTATGTCTCAGTGCATTTTTTTTGGATTTCCTTTGAAACAGTGTCCACTTTAAGGCCCATATGAACATTTCTGTTTCTAACATACCATGGTGCTTCAACGATGTTCCTTAATACTTTGTTTTGAAATCTTTGGATGATTTCTACGTTGCTCTGTTTGGTGCAACCCCAAAGTTGGATACCATAGTTCTTCGCTTTTATTTTTGACGTGTGTTTCCATTGTAGTTTTGCATCTAGCCGTATTGGCTAGACGGTATTATTTCTTGATTAATTGTAACCGTAATATGTTCGAGTCGTTTGTTTGTAAAATTGATGTGAACTGATTTCGTTTCGTTAAGTTTAATTCGCCATCTTTTGGTCCATTTATGTATTTGATTAATAGCTAACTGTAAATTCTGAGTTGGTTATCTTCGTTGCTATCTCCAACAGCTTAGATTGCCGTTCCATCAGCAAAGGTCGCCACATTGTTGTTTTCTAATACAGGGAGATCAAGTATAGGACCGCACCTAATACACTGCCTTGATTTCTTTCAATTTAGAATAGGAATCGTTTAATTTTACTCTAAAGAATCTATCTTTCAAGTATATGATTCTAATATTGTAGTGAATTGCATTGGTAGTACAGTTCTTAACTTATAGTTAAGCCCTTCGTGCCAAACTTTATCAAAGGCCTGTGCAACGTCTAAGAATATCGTTGAGCATACTTTTTTCTCCTCTAACGCTCTTTCAATAATATCAGTTATTCTGTGTACTTGATCTAATGTTGGTTTCGAAAACCGAACTGATGATTTGGAATCAGGGTTTTCTCTCAATTATCGGTTTTTACTAATAACTTCTCAAAGAGTTTAGACATAACTGGTAATAACGATATTGGTCTGTAAGATCCAGTTTTGTGTGGTGGTTTCCCAGATTTAGGAATCCTAATTACTTCTGCAATTTTCCACAGGCTGGTTACATATTTCAACTGAAAGGCAGCATTTATAATATTGGTGAGCTTTGATAAAGCTTTCCTTGGTAGTTCTTTTAAAATTTCTGCTGGATTCATATTTGTTTTTATCTCATACATGACTTCTTTTGGTATTGTTCGTAGAATTTCTTCACTTTTCTAATTGAAGGAATCTGCATTATATGGCCTTTTAATTCTTCTGGTTGCTCTCCAGAGAGAATAATCAGTACTAGTATCATTAGATAATTTTTTGAGATAGTTGCTGATAGATTCATCTTTCAGATCTTTGATTTCCCTTTTAAGTACAGGAATCAGATTGTTTAGCTTAGTCTTGAGGGGGTCTAGTTTGTTGTCAACATTCTCCTTGCCCTTCTTTTTTCTGCGAAGAGCTCTCTAATTTCACTAGGGTAGTTGTTTCCCTTAATTTTCTTTTTAACTTCAGGGGTGTTTTCCCAAGCTGACTGCTGTACTGTATGTCACATATGAACTTGTGAACTTCTTTTTCTAATTGCTCCTCACTCCTTAACGGTGCCATTAAGTTAATTTTTCTTTCTAAAGACAGTCTAAGGTATTCCCAATTTGTGTGCTTATTTACTAAACAGGGAAAAGGATGAAAATAATAAAAATTCACATGCACCTATTATACGTATGAAATGGCACATATTAAAAAACTCTGGCAATTAAAATTTATCACAAAAGCTGGTTATCAATTTCGGTTACGATCTTAATAGAAAACTTCCACGAATCGTGCCATATTATATGTTAGTTGGGATCAGGGTCAAAATAATTAAAATCCCCACCCACCTTATATACGTGTGAAATGGCACATATTCGTACAAAAATTCGACACATTTTCAATATTTCTAGGATATTCCAACCAAAACGAAATATCGTAAATAATTATTTTTCATTGAATCGAGGAGGACCCCATTCCACCGCAGAAAGGAGGGAGGAGTTTGTTTAAAACTAGAAAAAAGTCAAGTGACATATCATTTGATTTCTATTTTAATTATAACGGTATACAGGTTTTGGGTTTAATCCATTTGGTTCTCGAGTAAATTTATAAAATGAGAAATGTTTTGTTATTAAATTACATCAAATGCAGTTTTCAAAAAGTGTCCGCAGAAAACATGGTGTTTGCCAACAAATTATTTAGGGTAGTGTTTCAATAGAATGAGGACGCCCTGTATGGTAAACTATACAAATCTGGTAATTTGGAAGTTTTATGTGTAAATTCAAGAATTTGAATGTTGAAAAAATACTGTATTCTGGATTGGGGTTAAAATTTTGTACAAAGAATTAAAAAATTTCACAATTTTTATAAGATTTTAGAATTTACGAACTATGGAAATGCAGAGAATTTTATTTTATTTAAGGATTGTTAGAATTTTAAAATTTAAAATCTATGAATTTTATCTATTTAAAAAGTGGGGAATTACGCAATTTCAATTTACAAACCAAAATCTAAGAGATTGATCTAGTTTAAGAATTTTCATAAAAAAAAAGTTAAAACATATTTTGCAAATATAGAAAAATGCTTGACAATCGTTTCGGTACAAGTACAAACAAAATACCGTGGCGCAAGTTTGACAACCAAACATGCAAATTATTCGGCCCATCTCTCCCTATTTCTGGGATGTGTACATCAAATGTGACAATGTCTATCTTCCTATCATACTATCTTCATGGTTCATTTGTTAAATTGTGAAATTGAAGAATTAATTTTAATCATTTCTCGTTTCCAATTTATTTTGAAAGAAGTCCGACATTACGGGTTCGGGGATATTTAGAGCTCACGACTAAAGATTTGGTTAAACAATTTATGACTCAACCATCAATGAAGATTGAAGGTTAACATTATCGGATTAACTATATGCCGCAGATTTAATAATACCACAATGGATTTGAAATCCATGAATATACCGATATACTTTATTTGGTTTCATGATAATACTTATGGATATGTCGAAGTGTTAACGTTAGCCTAATATTGATATAGGATTCTTGTTTCGCATAATTGAATTCGTTTGTATTTTATTATATACCTTTGTGGCATAAAACCATATAAAATGTTGTTTTAAAAAAAACAAGGACAACTCAAAAATAGTACATGTTGATGATATTTTTCTACACAAAAGCGTGAAAAGTTTAAAACGACACAATGAGAGTACCAATACTCTTGAAAATAGTATATCTGGAACCATTGGCTACTCTCAGGAAAAAGGAACTCCTGCTAGTCAATGTTTACAGGCATCGCTTTGAAGTTTTAGTTCTGTTTACATTGAATATTTTCATCACCGGTTTTACCACGAATTCATACTATTTAATCGTGAAGTTATTACATTTGGAGCCATTTGGCACTTCCTTCCACCAAAAGGAGCTGGGGAATATTTCATTGCTTTGAGTATAGCAATCCCATTGAATCAAATAGCTTGGATTAGTCGGATAATAGTGAGTGTTTCATTAGTTATTTCCTGAATAATTGAAATCTTCCCGACAACTTAGTATCGTGCAGTTCTCTGAGAATGTATTCTAGCTACACAGTAACTCAGTTCCGTCTTCAATGTTTTGAGTGTTTCACAATATGCCAACAGATTATTCGCAAGTAGAAATCTGTTGGTATATATCTAGAGTTATTTAAGGCCCTCATGGCCAACGAACTGGCAGTTATTCCATATATCACCGCTTTTAACGCATATACGTACATTGGTTTAGAGAACTGGCTTCTCTATAGTACTCGTTGATGATTTTAGTCTTGCGCTCGTTGGACTAGATTTCGTTTCACTGTTAGGAATTTTGTTATTATTATAAGCTAGGTAAGCACTGACCGCAACCAAGTCAAATACTGTGAGGTCAAGCTAACTAGGTGAGAATAAACAATTTTTCGATTATTCCAATTTTTTTGCTTTAACGAAAAATTACGGTTTTGACGACAACAATAACAAAAATGTTTCATTCAAAAGAACCAGTTAGTTTAACTAACTATAACAATAAAAATCTGAACCTCAGATTGAGGTCGGAAGAACGATGATCATAAAACAGAAAGCGGTTACGTGTGCTTCATTTAACTAACAACAGCCAAAATAATAGAGATTTAAGGGTTCAACTAGCCGAACCTTATAATGAATAACGACTTGGTATTATTGGAAGACGAACGACGACCAGCCATACGATGAAAGCTATGCCACATCAGTTTTGGATTTTACATTGCTGTAACCTTGATTTGTTGTCGTTATTGGAAAATAACTGATGAGCTTTGAATAATTATAGCAACCAATATTTTTTTTATCAGTACCAAATCTCTAGAATCCAGTTTGTGGCACATTTATGAAGGTTCCACTTTCAAATTTGTGGAATTTATTTTATTCATAACATGAAAAGTTCATTAAAATTCGTGGTCTAATGGCATATAAAATCTGTCACAAAAAAAACAAAAAACAATGAGACTAATTTAAGATGTCGCTCAGATTATCAAAACTACAAAATCTTCTTTATTTTATTTTATTTTATTATTTTAAATCAAATTGGAACCAATTCATTATAAATAACCAACTTTCTGTTTTGTTATCTCGTTAAATTTTGCCTCGTTGTGTGCTTTTTATTACTCATTTCATATTGTTGGTTGGATGATCCGTATCGGTTTTCCCCATTTCGCATATACGTACATGCATATACATATACATACATAACTATTTTGCTTCTGCCCATCCATAAACAATGCGAAACAATGAAAATCATAATATTTTCCTCCTATATACTGTGTACAATGTACATACGTACTACTCGTATAAGAGATATTGTCTTGCGGTATCTTCTTCGTCTTTGTCTTTTTGTATAAACATAATATAAGATTTTGTCATAAATTATCTTAGTAATAATATGAAGCCAATTTTCATGTACATACATATGTCCAATGCCGCTTGTATATAATAAATATTGACGTCATACGGGAAACAATCGCAGCATATATTATAGTACCAAATCAATACATTCATATATAGGATTTGAATTAAGTTAGAACGAAGGTGGTAATTGGTATAGTTAATTCCCGTCACCTTGACTCGAATATTGAATCCCATATACAAGATCGTGTACACGAAAAAACGTTAAACAACATGTTAATGGAAAGGATTTCGGTTTTACACGGGGTGGAGGCAAAACAACCTGAAATATCGTATATAGGTAATAAGACGTTAGAAATAAGATTATGGTATACCGTATTGATATTCGTTGGTTAAGGATGCGCGGTAAACACAAACAAGCAATAAAGGTTATTACGCGATTTGTCGTAAACAAAAATCGTTGAAAAACAAAAAAAAAATTAATGTTGAAGTGCGTTTTGGAGACGATTTAAATTTGACATTTTCGATGGAATTACCTACTACAGTAAACAATTTTTTTTTGTATACTTAACAGAATGTTTAAAGTTCATACACTATATACCTACACATATATTGATCCTGAATTATTTTTTTGTATCTTTACAGTAGAACAACAGCACGAAAAGTAAGACCACATTTTACATCAGACAGTTTACCAAACTATCATAGACGATTAAAAGGGGGCCCGTCTAGAGCCCCCGTAAATAATCCATCATCATCGAATATGGAATTTTTACGCGGTATTTATGCGTTTATGCAAGTGAGTAGATCCTCGGTAAGTAATTTTAATTCCTTTTAATTACTCCTAATTTTTGTTAAGTGATTGCAAATTTTCTAAATGTTGTATATAGCTACCTACATCCATTCTTTTTAGTTTTCATTAAAATTATATTGGGTGCGGTCGATGATTCAGAATTAATTAAAATATACAAGGAATTGGTCTTTCAATGGCGTCATATACCCGTGTGTGATCTGCTGCCTCAGACATACATCTATCGATATTAAGTCGTTAAGTTAATCTCGCCTACATCGCTTACATTTATGCAAAATTGGCACAATGTGAAAATTTATTCTGTTGTGGAGCGATCGCTTCTAAATTCGGCATTATCTGCTAATGTATTTGACACTTTACATTCAGAATGTCGAGTATGATGCTATTTATTCACTTATTTTATTCTTATACCTCGACAAAATGTTCTCTTTTCAGACAACATTTTTAATTTTCTTGAATAAGTCGTCTATTGGAGCCGGATCATTTTGAAACTTAAATAGTCCCGGGCTCCCGGCAAAAAGCATCTATTCCAATTTTAAGCTCTTTGTGATGTGACAACTTTGTTCAAAAAGTATTAGAAATGGCCTGCCGGCAAGAACCGGTCATCCGAAATTTTTGTTTTCTCACACCTATATAAATGTGGCGCGACTGTTGGATGTATCGATTTAGTTATAAATATCTCGGCGAATAATTATTGGATTGCGTTTACATCAAATAAAAATAATAGTCGAGACTACTCGAATTTTGTTGAATGGTGAAATATGAATCAAAACCCTAAGACTTCAGTCCTCATATTTTCAAAGTGTCATTTACTGGCGTAGAATAATTATGGAAGCGACTGTAAATTCCAAACCATCATCAAAAGGAATGTCGATCCACTGTACCTGGATGATCCTTAATCATCAAATCTGTCAAAGCACTTATCACCTTGACTTGAAAATAATCAACTGAACTTTACGACTTGCCAGCCGGATATGACTTAAAATTGGTTGATTTTTAATGAATCGTTAGCCGCTATCGTTGGCACAGCACATAGCTTGGTTATTTTGGTATTCGAGGGTCTCAGGTTCGATTCCCAGTGATGATCGAAAAATCACGGTCGTCTGATTTTAATATTTAAGTATGTGCATTTGTCCGGATATTCCACCTTGGGCCCGTTTGTCGCATTGAGTGAGCGTTGTTTGCCAAACTTTGTTTTAATGAATTCTTGTCTGAAATTAGCAATAGAAAACCTTTCTTATCGTTCTAACCAATCAGTTTAAATCCAACGTATTTGGTTCTAACCGGCTCTTTCACTATATGCCAAGGTTGAAGCTGAATTCGATTGGCTCCAATATATCACAAAGTATCTTGGAACCTGTTGAAAATTTAGTCTGGATAGCAACTCTATAACAGATCAGGTTATGTTATAAGATTATTTGAAGTGAAACTAACTTGATATCCAATAGCATTCATTCAAAAGAAATGACGGTCCAAGAATACATTTGGTCGAACTCAATCAATTTTATTATGCATGTTTCCAGATCCAAAATGGAAAATGTCAATTTTATTTGCAGTCATTCTAATACTCTCCTCGCCACATAGGAAATACTTACGATTGAATCCAACGAAAATTTTTGAGAAATTTGTGTGGGAGTTTCCTAATTATAGCTTTTTGTAACGCAGCTTCGTGATCCAATATACAACAAGATGAATATAATTTCTAACTTTTAACTATTTGTAGTTTATAAAAATTAGTTAGCAAAGAGCTTAAAAATTTGTAAGAGAGTTCCTAGAACCCGGAGCCTGAACAGGTTGCAATTTTATTTTAGATTAGACCAAATTTAAGCTATTTGCGATGTGCAGAAGTTGGTTAATAAATTGGTTCAAAATGGTTCTCCGCAGCTAAAACTTGTGGTCCAGATTTCTGGTTCCTTTACTAATGCCGAACGTGAACCAAAGACTCTTCCTCCTCCTCAACTATGTCGTTTCCATGTCATTTACTTCCAGACCCAGCCTCCTCGATACGCCGACGTAGGTACTTGAGTAAGCGTTGTTATACCATTTCTGAACTAAAACTATGTCCTACTCTGACTCAGTCACTCTGTGGAGTAGGGCCGGCGAAGCGTTCGTGTGGTGCAGGTTAATTTGAACAAAATTTAACATATTATTACATTAACCCTACTTGTCTTTCGCATTTCTAGCTACCGCGGGCAAATGTTGCTGACTGATGCCCGTGGATCCGCCTGCGCCCGTATCTTTTTTCGTGGTACCCTTTCATGCGATGCTGGCAGTTCTTCCCTCCCCGAGTCCACCAGGTTGTCCTCGTCAGACTCAATAAATAAGAGACTACCCATCTCTCTCCTCAGTACCGCCACTTCGGATAGCTCCATTATCTGGTGTTCCTCCTCTTCATGCACGCCTCTATTTGATGTGGACGAGTTGTCACTATACGCATGCTCCTGGTCTTTTTTTGTAAATTCTGACAGTAATTGACCCGAATCCGAAGCCGATTACTCACTTTGATCTTAAGCAAGAAAGGCTATAAACTCCATAGTGGCTAATCTAGATCCCTTTTTTCCCTTCTCTTGCTTTATAATCTTTTAATTGCTGGTTGGAAGATCTGTGTTACTGATCCTTATGATGACATGAATCTTGTTTCTCGGTTGGTAGCCAAACACGTGACCTTGGTCTGCTAGAAATTTCTTCCTTGTTTACCCCGCAACACCTTCAACTTGCGTTTGAGCGTCCGCATCTCTACAGAATAAAAGATGCCCTGAATTTTCTCCTAGGACCTTTAGAAAGACTTAGTTCAATGTACTCGTATTATACACCAGCTTCTATCTCTCCAAAGTGATACTCTCTACTATTTCACTCATGTAAATGACGGCTAGTACCAACACATGATCCTTCACCATGTCACTTAACAATTTAGATCGGTGTTTGAAAGAGTGTTCTTGTTCGTTTGCAACTGGGCCCAATTACTGTTGACTACTTCCAGCTCACCCGGAGAGCGCGCGGCCTTTTAGATATGTGGTTCCTTTCTGAACTTCCACAACTGGTGATCTCGTAGCCATGTTTCATGGTTCATGCTTCGACGGTGAATTGTTCCCCCTGCTATACGTTGCCAGTTTCTAGGATGCTACCGCTGGCTTCTGACTTAGGCGTCATAGAATCATCCTTTCTTGGTATTGTGGAAGGTACCATTCCCATTCGAGTTGCCTTTGGAGAGTGCCAGTCTCTTGTTTTTTTTGTATTCATAATTAAATCCTTCGAGATTCGGAGAAATTATAGTCCACCTACGCAGAGATCCGTATACGCAGGTAAGGCTATACTTACAACTGGAGGTGTCGCTTACGGTGTCCAGAGAGATTCGTTTGGGACTAGGTTTTATTAAATTGGCCCCCAGCCTGGTAGCTTATTAGCACTAGTCGCATAACACCTTAAACCGGCCCATTTACCATCAGTCAGCGTGACCTACCTCACACCTAGGTCACTTTTATCAACTCGTTCAATAATGAACATGAACCTGGAGGCGAAAACATTATGAGGCTCTTACTATAAATGGTAAAAGTTTCACGATTATGAATCTTAGCTTAATGAACCGTTTTTGATGTATCAACAATTTATATTTTCAAATGTTCAAATTATATATACCTACAAGTGAGTGAGCTCGAACGGCAAGACACGTCTGTGTTCGTGACATTATATAGGCTTATTTACGACCTTTTGGGTTCATTGGTATATATAGGTCCAAAATGGGTGAGTGTTGTGAAGTTAAATGATCTGACATCGTATGCGGACTCAGAAATGATTAGATTCAATATGCCTAATTGATAGAACGTTAATATCTGAAGCCGCTCAAAAGGTTGAAATTGATATTCGCCGTTCTCAAAATTTCGACGGCGGTGATAATTTTCACACTGAACAAATCCAACAAGCTCGTCAGCGGTTGTGGTGAATGTCACATGTGCTTTTTCTGTTCATGCTGTAATGCCATATATATGTTATAACTATGGCATTCCCATAAAATATATATTCTATTACAGTTCGGCCAAATGTATACTCTTAATTTGGCCAAATTGTAGTATGTGTCGATGTTTACTACTCTAACACAGCAAACTTTCTATCGTCTTCATAAATGGAGATAGATCCAATGTAGTTGCGGTTCTAACTAGTTCGGTTATTATAATGATCACAACGTATATAGGACAACAATTAACTGTTGACGCGGTCCTCAACAAATACCAACAAGGTCGAACAGAGGAATCTTGGAACCTGCTGAATTGATAAAACTGGACCACAGATATACAACAGTTTCAGTTTATAAACAATTGAAACCACCCAATTCAAGCTATTAGTATTTTCTATCCACATATTCAAGGAAGGTAACATCCTCACCCAAATAGGAATTACAAAGTGATAAAATAACATCCCATGCAATCTTCAATCCAGGCTAAAAATCGCCATGTTTAGAATAACTAACTCGGTACCAATATTGCTACGAGTACCTACGGTAGTTATTTTTTATATGATTCTGGATTGAACTGAGCTTAAATGGTTGAACGAATTAAATAAGTTTGGTTATCTCAATCCTATATCTTCTATATCAACGAGCTCGGTGGCATTTTTACTAATTTTCGATAAACTATAATAAATCGCAGCCATGAAAGTAGTTTTTCAAAGATCAAACTATGTATATAAATAATTTCTAATCTTCACAGTTTTCTTTATCGTGTGTTTGTGTGTGTGTAGTTTGCGCATTTGATGTATAGCGAAGATGTCTTATTTAATTCATATTTTCAAGATTCATATTTGTATATACAGTAACTTTTGCATGATTTTCTTATATATGTTTTTGCATTTTTCCAACTTAAATAAACCAAAAACACCAAACCACGTTCAAATAATAAAACCAAAAATTGTTCGGTAAAAAAAAACAGACACACACAAAAATATGTTATCATGTTGTAACATAAAATATGTATTATCATCAGTTGTCTTACAACACAGAAAATCAGGAAAATATATTTATACGAGTATGTATATATGTATGTACGAGTATACGTATAAACCACAAAAAGCTTAAAAAATTCATGTAACTTATATATCGCTACTGTATGTATAATCAAAAATGAAAATCAATTTTCCCCCCCAATATTTTGTTTTTGTTGTTGGTGCTGCTGTTTCCGAAGATTTCATTCAACGTACCAGTTGGTTCATATGCACAGGGTATGAACGACAGATCATTTAATATAAAAACCTTAAACATTTTGGTGGAAAAGTTTCTATGAAAGCTCAGATAATATCTAAAGTGCTTCGATTTTCTGATTCAACCTTTTGAATCAACATTTAACTTTATTACAATAAAATATATTCATAACATTTGGTTTCTCACTAGCATTTGGAAAATACTCATTATTAAGTTTTTACAATTCTTTTGAATTTTATTAAGTTACATTCTGAATTATAAGATTTTCTGTTGCATCCCGTTATTCGCCTAAAACTTAATTAATTTCTCCTTCAAGACAAAGCCCCAAATCAACCTGTAAAGTTACAGTTTACATACGCACTAAACTTTCTGATTTGTCTGAATGGATATAATTCCACAAAAATTTGGAACATTTGAGTATTTCAATTGAAATATTTCTGATAATCTATTGATAAAGCTCGGAATTAAAAATTGCCAGTTGAAGCTTTTACCTTAATTTGTTTTACCTTTATTCATTGTGGTTTATAAAACCTCGAATAAAATTTCAATTAAAGCTTTCGGTTTTCTAATTGTAAACTAACGATTTTAAAACTTAGAGTTTTATCGGGAGCTTTGCTTGCCAAATTACAAATCATTTGTGAACATCCCCCTTGACAATCAAGTTAGTACTCATTTTAACTGAGTTTCTCAATAGAAAGATAATTCCTACTGTAAAACCCAAAGCTTCATCAATTATTTAAATTTTATTGTATAAAGCTTTTAAGTACTAAAAATTAACAAATCTCAGATACAATTAAACGTTTTTTTTTTTAATTTTTTCAAGTGGAGAAACCATATTTTAAAGTATTTAGATAAAGTTTTGGCGTTTTATTTGTAAAAGCTAATATAAATTTACATCAAATAATTTTTTGGGTTAAGTCATTGTTAGTTTACATTTTTTATTTCGGATTTGTGAATAATTGAAAAAATTGGCAGTTGACTAAAGCTTAACTGAAGAATTGTTAACGCGTTTTAAAGAAACGCGATTTGTAACTTGAAATATGCTTGATATTATAGTATACATTTTTGGGAAAGCTAAATTGAAGCTTTTGACTATTCAAGTATAAAGCTCTTCGGTTTACAAATTTCCAAGTGTGTTCTCTTTAAACATGAACATTTAGAAGAATTTAGTTAAAGCTTTTCAAATTAATTCGATATGATTATAGAGCGTTTCGGTGTAGATTTGCACATGCATAAGCTGCAATAAGCGTAATAAATTTGTCAAGATGCTTGAAAAGGTTCGTTTGTAACTATAATCCTTCTAAATATGAGCTTTTCAACCTCGAAAGACAAAATTTCATACAATCATTCAGTTACAGTTTACATACGCACTAGACTTTCTTAATTAATCTGGATTAATGAATATTTAAATAGTTTCATAATAAAAGCTTTAGACACATATAATTTTTTCAAATTTCTGATAATTTTATTGAAAAAGCTTGGAATTCGGTTTCAAATACTTTCATTTTAAATTTGCATTTAATATCAAAAGTTTCACCCGATAACATTTAAATGACAAATTTAGCTCTTGATAATACAGTGGGAAAGCGCAGGTTTTTCATTCAATTTTTGATAAAATTTATATGTTCGCATGGATTATTCGAAATTTAGAAATAGTTTTGGGCTTTCGGTATGCAACTCCATGTACAACTATATGGATTTAATTCATAAATTGGAAAATAAAGCTTTGTATTTTCAAATGAATAGCTTAAAATGTAAATAACAATTCGAAATTGTTTTAAAACAATTCGGAATAATTTCAACGGATCAAACTTTTACACCTGGCGTTTATAATTCAAACACTAATTTATATCATCAAAAGTTTTCGATCAAAATCAAAGATGTAAAATAAAACTTACATTAAAACAACTTTTCTGATTCGAATGTGTAGTTTGAAAAATTTAGAAAATTCAAACTTTGTTAAAATTAAAAAACAATTGGGCCAGCATTAAAAAATATTTTTTCGATCGGAAAGGTAAAATTGAGATAAAATATTTAGATTAAGCTTCCGCCGTTCAATTGAAATAGCTCAAATTAAATTGAAATACGTTTTCGTGGTATGTAAGTGCAATTCTACATTAAGTTTTTGTTGAAGCTTTTAGCTTAACAGTTTTTGTGATAACTATTTTTTTTATTGAATTTTAAAAAAGCTCGGATAACATTTCAATTGAAACTTTCAGTTTTCCAATTATATAACAACGATTGTTAACTTGCATATTTTCTTTCTTTCATATTTTTATTCTTTTCTTTGGTAAAGCTTAATTATTGGTTACGGCTGTTCATAGGCGAAGCTGCAGGTTTTCACAAATTTTCGTTTTAATTCGTAGATTTTCGACTAAGCATGTTCGAAATGAAGGTTTAACGTTTTGTTGAAAAGGTTCAGCTATATCTACACATATGATATTTATGATCTAGAATTATTGGACGGAAATGGTAAATATTTTTAATGGTTGCCGGATTAAGCCTTCAAGAGAGCTTCGATAGATGCCTACATGAACTATTATATGTGCTACTATGTATGAGCACTTGGAGAAATTATTTAATGTTGGCATGTTCGATAAACTTTTAATTGTAACGAAGATTTGGGAATTGAAATCCAGGGCTTTTTGGTATAATCTGTTTGTCTTAAATTCAATATAAGATCTTTTTAATTAGAAAGTCAATTTTAATAAAAGTCTATTTATCCCAAATATTTTTAAATATTATCATAATTTGGGAGCTTTTCTTGCCAAATTACAAAAACCTTTGAATATATTTCAATTAGTTAACTATATAAGTTAATCCCTATACATTATAACTGAGTTTTTCAACAGAAAGTTATTTCCCACTGTAAAATCAAAAGCTTCATCAAATATTTAAATCTTGTTTAATGAATCTTTTGGTATTTAAAATATGCACATCTCGGACACATTTAAACCTTTTTTGAATTAAAAATGTAGGTAGGGCTTTTGCTCTTCATAAGCTTACAATAAATTTACATTAAATAAGTTTTTGCGTATAGAATGGTTTGTAACTCAAAATTTGTCACATAATTTCAGATTTTAAATTTTTTTTTGGTAAAGCTAAAGGGAAGCTTTTGGCGGTTCAAAGACAAAGCCCCGTAAAAATTTTCGAATGCATTTGCAAATAGACAAAAAATAATTAGAGTAGATTCTGATTATTATCATGAAAATATATACATAGAATGTTACCCAATGTAGCTTTAAAGCTCAAATATTAGAATCAGATTTGATTTATTTACATTTGAATTTACTTATTCTTCAATGTAAATGATATCTATTTTTTTGGGTTGCGGGATGAAATATTCAGAAGAGCTTTGCTAGATACACTCAGTATCGACAAACTTTTAACTGTAGCGGAGATTTTTGAATTGAAAACCAAAGCTTGATATTAAACAATTCAATCAAATCAGAAAAATTGTATTTATGTAGATTTTATCGTTCCAAGTTTATAGACGGTAATACTAAAAGCATCAAATAATATTTGAATCTTGTCGGACTTTTTGTACTAACACTTAACGAGCTTCAGATATAACAAAAAAATGGACCTTGATGGTCTGACTAAAATCCTCGATGGTCTCATGGAAACAAAAAGTGGTGCAAAATGAATTTATTTGCGTTTCCTTGAAAAAGCTCAGATTCAATCTTTTTACATTCACATATCACTATTCTTGATGAAAATTTAAAAAACTTTTCAAGATTTTCCGATGAACTTTTAAGGAAAGCTTTGCTTGATTTTACAATCTACAATAATTTTTGTGGTTATGCTGTCCTTAAGCAGAGGGTTTTTATTAAATATTTCAATCAAATCAATTAATTATCCATTGTGAAATCAAAAGCTTACTCAAACATTCCAATTTTTACAGAGTTGTATAACCACGAATTCACGAATCTCGGATAAAGCTAAAAGTTTCTGGAACAGATCATCACTTAAAGTATTTACTCGCATGTAAAAACTAAATTGCTAAGATTTCTAGAGCTTTAGGGTTTAGTTATAAAACTCCGACAGAACTGGTAGATTTTTAAATAAGATTTTAGATTTTTTAGTACATAAAACTCAGATACCAGATTTTGCGTTGTATTATTTTTGATAGAAATGATGGATGAAGCATTCAGGAGGGTTTCGCTAGATGCACTCATTAATTAATTTTTATGGGTACTTTGAAAAATTAATAAACATGTTCAGAAAACTTTTAATAGCGGGTTAAAAGTGAATTAAAATGCAGAACTTTTAATTACAAAAATAGCCTAGATTCGCAATTGAAATTGCGATTTTTTAATTGGAAGGTTAAAAGCTTTATCAAAACTTCTGAATATTGTCATTCGCAACTAGAACTGCATTTCAATAAGAGCCTAATGTCAATTGTTTTTTACTATCACCGTAGTTTGTGATATAAAATCGAAAGTTTTGTTTACCAAATTAAGAAAATGAATATTTGCTATAATTTAAATGATCAAATTTAAATATTAATCCTCATCCTTAATTTTATCTGAGATTCTCAAGTGAAAGATAAGCTATTAAACCAAAAGCTTTATCAATTATTTAAACCATATCAAATCCAGCTATTGGAGTCAAAACATTAAGAAATCTCGGATACAATTAAAAGTGCACTAGAAAATATTATTTTGGGGCAAGAAATAGATTTTGCCGTGAACCTTTTTTAATTAATTTGATGTTAAGAAACTTGACTAGCAATTCTAAGGCTCTAGATGTTAATTTTAAATCCTCAAGAGAATTTATTGATATCAAAATTATCATGTGGCATGAAAATAATTAAAAATACCAAATAAAGCTTTTTTTATTTAAATAAAGCTCAAATATGATATTACGAATTAAAAATCAAAGCTTTTTATTAAGAGCCAAGATTTTTAAAGATTTAATTATAAATTCAATATATATTGAGCTTTTTAATACAATATATGCGTCAAAAGTTTTATCACTTTTGAATTGTATCATCCGCAAATAGAACTACGTTTCAATAAGAGACCATATCAATTGTTTTGGAATATTAGCATGATGTAAGATCGGGGGCTTTGCTGGCCAAATTGCCAAACTTGTATGCACATTTCTTGTAACCTAAAGAATAAAATTTAAATATTGATCCAACAAAAGGTAGAGCTACAATAAGGTACTGATAAAAAGATTTCCTCCAAAGCTTTTCTTCCAAAGCTTCATGAAATATTTAAATATTGTCGGATAAAGCTTCTGGTATCAAAAAATTCAGAAATCCCACAATTAAAAGTAAACTTGACTTATATAGAATTATTCGGAGCAAGTGATTTTAAAAGCTTTTGTCTAGAAATTCAAAAAGCTCATATTTAATTTATTTATTATAAATTTATATTTTTTTGTTGCGATTGGCAATGCAGCCTTTGGTTCTTTATTAAGTTATTAATGTATTATGATTATTAACAATTACCAATTTATCGTTACAAATACTTTTGGATATTGCCGAGTGTAGGTTTTAGTTCTCCAATTATTAAACAATAAGTTTCAAGTCACACAAAGCCCTAAAATATAATTATCTAGTCTGCAAAAAATATTTTTAGAGGTTGCTGGATGAACTATCCTGATAGTTTTGTGCGATGCACTCAGCAATCGAGTTCTATCTATGAAGAATTATTCACCCTGTTTTACAAATCGGGTATATGTTGCTTTACCAAGATATCATATACATATATATACCCGAACTTGAATATAATATCTTATCATGTACATATATACATACATATAAACAAACGTATTTATTCTCGTCTCTATATATAGAAAATGATAAAGATATGATAATTTATATATATTCACTATCATCAGATGCAAATTAGAATCAATAGAATTATCTCTTTTTTGTAAAAGATTTTGTAAATATTTCGTCTTCTTGTGTTCCCCGAATTCATTGTCTTGGTGGAAATTTATTTCGAATCTGCTTTTTTTTTCAATTTAAGTCTTATATATGTTCCATTTTTCGTCGTTCCCACATACAATGTCTTCACTGTTGCTTATAATATTTAGACGACCGGGAAATGCGTATAATATATGTACGTATATGTATATAAAGAGGATATAAAAGATAACGAGGAAAGAAATATTTAATTTCGAATAAAATTAAGGAATTTATTGTATTCTCAACGCGAATGGGTCAACGGATGCACATTTTATGTTCCATACAATATATGTATGTATATATATGCGTGGGTATATACGACCACATTTTAGGGTTTAGGTTGGTTAGTTATATACATTATATATATATGCTAAATTTTTACATTATTCCAATTATACATAAGTAATGATATGTAATGTTTTGTTCATTTCCTTCTCTTCCACATTTATATTGTATATAATCGTATACGTATGTTTATCACACAGGACGATTTTTTGGAAAGTTTACCCAATTTAGTTCATAAAGTGAGTAAAATTTTTATACATTTTTCTAAAAATATATCCTCACAGTAAAGATATCATTATACAGCATCTTTTGCTTTTTTTTTTCATTTTTGGTGCACCTTTAAAAAAGCTTTTAGTCACCCAACAAAAAAAAAAGTTAATTTTTTGAATAAATAAGATAATCTTTTTAAATTGAATGTGTTCACCTTCTTGCGACAAATTAATTTTGCGGGACACATCGACAGTATGAGAAAATAATTATTTATAAATCGATTTCCGGAATTGATGGTGCGGTTGCGGCTTTATGAATTACTGATCGTATAAAGATTAATTATTTTTGATTGCACCAGTATTAAAGGATTTAAAGATTAAATGTGTTCTGCATGATTCGCATATGAAATCAAACATTATGACAAAATTACTTTAATAATTAGCTTTTGACATATAATTATTCAAGCTTTTACTTAAACGACAAACTTTTTGTTTTTAGATGTAGCAAGAAAATGTTTTAAAAAACTTTTACAAAAATTTGTTTCAGCAAAAGCTTTTTATTTTTAATTAAGTCACACAAAGCTTTAAAATAAAAGCATGCTCTCGTAACAATGCTTTTCAACTTATATTTACTTGATTGATTGTGGGGAGGTCTATAACCAAATAGATGCTTGCGCTCTTTAAATTAAAAACAAGTAGCGAGATAAGGCGTTAATGTATTACGAGAATTTCCCCATAATTAAAATCTCATTTGAGAGATCGTCGAAAATTGGCACTCTTGACCTGCCAATTTCGTTAAATCGTTAACAATAGTTTTTAATATTTGTCTAATTTTTTTTATCGCCTACGGCCATTAGAAGTTGAATTTCTTCTTGTGCCTTAGAAGTTCATGAGAAAATCTGTTTCGTTTATCGTCAACAGAGTTCGTTCAACGTTCCTCGGGAAGGTTCTGTAACAAAAGCTAGTATAAGTCACTTGGAATTACGCCAGCTAAAGGTAGATTCCAACGACCCAAAAATCCATTGATAACAATCCATTGAGCCTCCAACTGTACAATTCGATTAAAATTAGTTTTTCCAGCCTCCAGCCAAAACTACACTGTCAAAATCACCAGCAAAAAAACACAATTTTATCACTGAATAAAATATTTCGCAAAAAAAAAAATAAACGGCCACACAAGGGATACAACTATTACTCATAATTCCATTTGGGATATTACGATTACTCATAATTCCCTTTGGAGGACGTGAGTTACTGTGCCAAGAAGATTGAATCGTCTTACTATACAGTAAAGTCGTTCAGGGTAAAATGCTGGATTTAAGTTTGATTCATCCAGACATCAGCTCTAGAGTAAGTTCGTCCTGCGTGAATGAGAATTATGAATAGAGAGTGGCCAATTGCCATTCCACGAAACCTTGAAAATTTTGCCATGTGCCAAAAATTATCAATATCCTTGGAAATATCCAGTGCGACCATTTGAGCTGAACTTTCTGGTATGGGATAACGATTTCATAACTCAATCAGGTTCCTTTGACAGTCACCAAACAAATGACGCTTTAGAAAGAACTCGTATTAATAAATAGACTAAAATGTTGAGAAGCCACGAGGTCTAAAATATGTCTATCTCTCTTTGTGGTAGCTATTTATTTGCTAATTAGCCTAATGTCTAAACTTGAATTTAGATATTGTGAGTTTGATGTATTTTGCATGCGACTAGCTGATGTTCATTATTTCAAAAGTTGAATAAATTTGATCTTAGGATTTAGGAGTTGAAAAGAATTAAAGACAAGGAAATATTCTTCACTTGTCCAACGATAGTTGAAAAAAATCTTCTGTTACTTGAAATAACTAAATTATGCCGATCATCACGAGCCCACATGACGTTGATCCAGTATACAAGCAATTGTGTCGGGAATACCAAAGTTTTGTAAATCGTTTGGGATTGGTATATATTAAGAAGAATGATGCTTTGTTCCAGCCGTTGGATATTCTTTGATGGCTATTATGATTCCCATATATTGAGCTTAAAAAGGACCTATACTTTATACCAGAACCGATGAGCTCCGCATTTAAAATGTGTGTTATCGTGCTTAGTTCGGTACGCGTGATAGTCATGTCATTAATTTTAGATCAAAACATGATGTAAAACAGAGAATCAGTCCAAAATCTTCAAAAAAATCAGTTAAATTTGTTATCTTCGAAATAAAGTTATGTCGAGGAGATTGCTAGAATTCATATGCTGAGACGACATGTCAAATGGTAACTGTATTTAATTATTGCCTTTAGAAGCATTAGGGTTGCGGTATTAGAGATTCATTTCGAGTTTAAATGGGGTGATAATTGAGGTAAAAGAAATTGAAAATTTAGAAGACTTATGATCGCGTATAGTAATAGCCCTCAAATCTGGGCCAATATTCCTGGTTTGAATTATTTGTATTAGGTTTCCTATTTATGCCATGGAACGACTTGAATGAATTTATGAACGGCTCTCGAACTCTTATAAATGCTATCGCCAATTAATCATAAATATCATGAGTATTGGTGCTAAACGAAAAAATGGTGCGACTCGTTGAACATAGATGTCTTGAATATTTAAAAATATTCAACACTATTATTATAATTAACATTGATTGGAATCCACGAGGATTCTGCACTCAATGACACCCATGGTGCAAACCCACGATTATATCCCAACTCACTAATGCGCACTGCCTTCGTAAACTAAATAAGTTTAGACCAAGGCAGAGAGGACAACAGATTTAAATTTAAAGCCCTAAAGTTGAATAATTGAAGCCGAATAGAACTGAAAGCTGGACAACTGCTCACGAAGTGAAGGCAGTCATCATCCTCCTCAAGGCAGTACTCGCAAATAACATCATGAGCTAAGCCCATAAGATGTAGTTGATCTTTCAAACGGCCATGTCCGGTAAGAACCGTTACCAAGATTCTTAACTGGTTCTTTTTTAAAGATAAAGCATACTTCGTTGATCTCAAATTGGGCTCCATAATGAAGTACTTCGCCGTACAACAGCTAGAAGTTTCAGGCCACTGAAACCTTAGGACTTTCAAAACGTATAGTCCTTTATACATTTCTTCGTTGAAAGATAAAATAACCGCTGATTCACGACCAATAAATGTTAATTGAGATTCAACTTTGGCTAAATAGCCGTTTGTATTCCTTGACGAGTTTGGAAGCATTCAAGGGATTTCTTAAAGGTTTAGGTACAGCTTTACTATCTGTATACAGTGGAATACTTTTGTTTTAACAGCAAAATTCAAAGCGTCAATAACACTATGTGTCAGCGCTATTAGTTTCGCCTTAAAAACAGTACAATGCGAACCGAGACTACCGAAAACTGTAGGATCAATCCAAGGACAGTATGGATTCCAAAACCTGCACTGAGATAGAACGAGAGCCATAAGAAAAAAAGACTTTCTAATTTGTTGAGAAAATCCTGCAAACTCCCTATAAAACTCTTAAACTCACTACCAGATTTCCAGACAGGTCAGAATTCCAGAAAGGTGTGCTCCGAATCTTTTGATTAGTGATAAGAGGACACGAGTTTTCGAAGGGTATCGTTATTGCCAATGCAAATGACGATGCTTGATCATCGATGTCATTACTCGACCGAATAACTCACAGGTTGATGGCACAACTAAAGAACCTAGCTCGAAAGATAAGGGTCGCCAATCGGTTAATTTTGGATTGCGGTATGGTTTAAGAGGTTCGTCGTGGATACTATTAAACGAGATACACCTGTGACCTTAGGTGAAGATATCATCCGTCACCTTCCACTTTAAAATTAAAACAATGATGGACATTTAGCATATAAACTAATGTCAATCACCTCCTGAAGAACCCATGTGGTTAATGTGTCGTACTACCCCAGATCGAGTGATGAGCGTTAGCATCATAGCCAATCACCAAAGGCGTATGCTTAACCTTACACCTTGTCACAAGATTTGTAAATTTTTCAGAGGAAGGAGGTGAAGAAGGGTCATACTGCAAATAAACTGAGGCAATGACCAGAATTAGCGGATAACAGAGTAATGAACACAGCCGTAACAGCATCATCAAGAAGGTATGGTTCCTGAATTAGACAAATATCTGTATGCATTACAGAAAGCAACTTCCTTAATTCAAATGAAGCTGACTTACTGTGTTTCAAGTTGATCTGTTTTATTCTTATCATGGACATTGTATGCGACATAGCAAAGTGTAAAAAAGTGTCATTTTGTAATCATGGCCAACAACAGATAATCGTAGAGATGGCTCGCGACTCTGAGTATGCCATCACATTGTACAAGCATTTAATGAATGTTTGTGCAAAACTAACTGTTTACATGATCGAAAAGTGATTTCTTGAATTTTAAAAAACACTCAACACAAAAATGTGTCATTTTGCATTTGATCGCCAACAGCAGATAATCGTAGAAATGGCTCCCGAACACCCAAAATATTAAATATCTTTCAGCGCACACAGCATGTCTGCATCCAAGTCTTGAAGTGTACAATTCGATTAAAATTAATTTCTACACCATCCGGTCAAAACAACACTCGTTTAAATCAACAACAAAGATTACTCATAATTCCATTTGACGTGAGTTCCCCTGTCCCACAGTGAAGAAAATTAAATCGTCATACTACATTCCAGTCGTTCAGGGTAAAAAGCTCGAATTAAATTTTGTTCACCCAAAAATCAACTCTATTGAGTTTATTCTACGTGAATGAAAATTAAGAATAGAGAGAGCCAATTGTCATTCCACGGAATCTTGAAATATGCCATATCAAAAATCAACTCTATTGAGTTTATTCTACGTGAATGAAAATTAAGAATAGAGAGAGCCAATTGTCATTCCACGGAATCTTGAAATATGCCATATGCCAAAAACTATCAATTTCCTTGGAAATATCAAAAGCGACCTGTTGAGTCTAACTTTTAGTTATGTGCCATCAAATGTTGATCACTGGTTTTAAAATATATCTATACCACTCATTGTGGATACTACTTACTATTTACTTGCTAATTAGCCTAATGTCTAATTCAAGTTTGGGTATTGTGAGTTTAAGGTTTATTGCATGCGACTAACCGCAGTTATTTGTTTCAAGAGTTAAATAAATTTGATCTTAGGATTTAGGATTACATAATAAAATATTGTGCACCTGTCCAACGAAAGTTGAAAAAGTGGTTTTTTCCGCCTCTACAAGTGGATTTCATTAGAAGGCTTTTCTCGCAATATTATTAAATAGTTAATTTTGACTTAGCGGGAAGTAAGTCAGAAGATTTTTCTGTATCATGACTTAGGTATCTGTTTAAACAAAATAGGGTTTATTCCAGAACCGATGAGCTCCTCAATAAAATCATTTGAGGTTCTCTATATTGCTGTCATAAGTTCGAAATAAATCTCTTGATTCGTTGTATGTTATCCCGTCATACACGTTCCTAAAATTTAACTAATATATCGTTCTTTAATTTTAGCTAGATCAAAACAGGATCAAAAACAGAAAAAACGTCCAATATTTTCCAAGAATTCCCAACGACGTGATTGCTAGAATTCAGTACCTACAACCAAAGTGATCGAACGAAACAAGAGACGGCTGAATGTGAAGTGTTAACTTTGAGTTATTTTTTTAAAAAGGCGATCGCGTATAATACTCATTTATCAATTTAAGAATAACCCCTAAATGTGGGCCAATAATTCTGTTTTAATGGCTTCGGCAAAATTTATATTAGATAATTTAGATCGTACGCCTCTATAATATTTAGGCCATGAAACTCGTCTATTCAATATATGAAAATAGAAATGGCTTTTCGTTATCTACTTTCTTGAATTTTGTATAAATTAAGGCGAACTTTTTAGTTAAGATGAGTATCTAATTTTTGGTTATGACCGAACTATATCGGCTCTCATACATAATTTTTGAACACAGGGTTACTCATACTTATCACCTAATAAAGGGTTAAAAAAAGGTGAGTTAGCGTATATAGTGGATTTAGTAGGGTTTTGGCGTATAATGTTTTATTTTGTATTAACTTTTGAACATTTTAACTATATTCATATTTGCTTTAATATCTTAATAACACACAATTTTTGAACTATATGTTTAGTAACGAAACGTACGTATATTTTGTAAATCAGTTAAACACCCCTCGACCTATATATCTGCCTTATCTTAATAAATTTCCACAACACATTAAACTATGTATGTACAAATATATATATATAAAAAAAAGTTTACAACATAATTTTTGCTGTAACCTTTACATAATACTATGTACAAACTATATATGTTTTCACGATTTTCCAATAACATATATACTAATACGAGTAATACTATAAAGCTAATAAAATGAATAACACAATAGTACCTATATATTGTTTGGCACGTGCCAATTTAACAGCTCTTCGGCAAAATCAATATGTACTGTGCGCACATACTATCTGTATATATATAGGTACTCGATTACGTATATCTGTTATATATAAATGCTCGACTATAAATAAACATTAAAAGTCATAATATACAAATCAATCAAACAATATGGGTTATGTTTATGTTACACATATAGATAAAGTAAATTTATTCGTTACATAATACGTTGCAATGAACAATCGAATAATAGTTTCGCAGAGACCTAACATATCAAATTATAAAAATTGTACAGATTCAAAATATCGAAGATTTCACGATACTGATAAATGTTAAATCTAAATGCTTATGTTAACTCTAATTTTGTTATTGATTTCAGCAATTTTGAACACGATTTTAAAATCTGTAAAATTTACGCTCCAATTTCTGGAGATTTCGGTTTCTTGAAATTCGTTTCCTGAGTACAACGTTTTAAACAAAATCTTCGTTTCTTTTCAATTTTAAAAATTTTCACGGAGCTTATTTTTATTTTGATTGAGGTACATAAGTTTCAACTAATCCGTTAAAGTTTTCTGCAAAGGAAACTCCTTTCAAGATACCCAGGAATTTTTAAAAATACTTCTGACAAAACAAGCGTAATAATAGATCCATCCCAGACGTTTAAGAAATACAGTAGGTTCATCCCAGAATTTTTTATATTATTTTGACCCAGACTTTTTCGTCAACTAAAAGAATAAACAGTTGATACCAAAATACTTATCCCAGACTTTTTTAATATGTAAAATTTATTGGGTGGAAAAAAATTCTTCTGGACCAGTCGTTGCAAGGACGTGGAAAATTAAACACTTTGTAGGCAACCACATTACACCAGCTTTGATAATTTTCTGACATTTGCAATACAAATAAATGTGTCTGTCACTTGTATGCTACTTTTCAACAAAAATTAAAATCGAAAAATCGTATGGCCAAGCTTTTGTAGAGACAGCTATTTTATCATAATAATTTTGATTGACTGTGGAGCGTTGTTGGCCTAGTTTTTGTATAGTTTTCTGTGGCTGTGAAGGTTCACCATCCAAGCATCTGCTTTACCGACTTCGGTGGTGAAAAATTCCGAATTGCTTTGGATGCATCACATTTAAGTCCTTGTCACCTATAATAAAACCCAAATATTTTGTTTCTCTCAAACAAAATTACACTTTTCAATGTTGATCGTCACACCCGCCCTTGATAATAATCGCGCTACCGTCTCCAACAGTTCTAAATGCTCGTCGGACCGAGCTGAGGCTATCAATAGATCGTAAAGGTATATAAAGACTCTTTCTCTAAACTGAAGGGGTATTACTCGATCTATCAATCTGCACATGGTTTGATGGTTTCGGGATATTGTATAAGCCAAACGGATATGCCGAAACTGTAAAAGCAGTTAGTTCTTTCGAAGTTTCGGAGAGCGGAATCTACCAAAAGTCGTCTTTCAAATCAAGACTTGTAACGAATTTTGTCTCCGTTAATCTACCGAGAAGTCCATCGATTATTGGAATACACCTTTTTTCTGGGCAAGGTTGATTTTTCTGAAACCTAAGAATATTTGCGGTTTTCCGTTAGATCTGCTTATCAATACTACAGATGAACTCCAAGGACTACAGCTCTCCTTGATTATTCCAAGTGTTAGTATATACGATCGAATACTTACAAATACTGCTTTACTGGCGGTACAGGGTACCGAGTATCTCTGTTTAATTGGTGAGGTATTAAATGCTCCACCAAATTAGTATTCCTAACCCTATTGTAGCAAAAGATGGAAGCTTATTAATAATTTTTTCTAATCTTGCTTGCTGCTCAAAATTCAAATCATGTGTTTTATGTTTTCATTTACGGGTTTTAAAGAACACTCTGATACTATATTGGGAGCGATGTTTCATTCTTTCCAGAAATCTACACCAAGGTAAACTTCTGCTTGAAGTGAAGGTACTACACAAAATCTTATCATTTTAGTGGCTTTTAAATAAGTGACCCGTTTTGCTCTTAGAGTTTTAAGTAAATTTTCTGATCCCTTGCCCAAAATAGTAACGCTTGCACTACTGTCCAGCAGTTAGGAAAGGACCTTGGATATTAATTTTTGCGTATGGACATGGATCACCTTCATCCATGCTATTTATGGTGGAAATACTGCAATATTAGAATATAATTTTTCTTGTTTCCAATAATCAGCTATACTTTGGTTTCTATTATGATCAGAGGAAGTTTGTGATGGTTTATTAAATAATCCTTCAAATTTGCTGGACCCGTCTGTTTTCGGTACATTTCAGGTGATGTGGTTGAAGATTTGAAGTGTTGAAATTTTCCCGAATGCACATCCCATTCATTCTATTGCGCTCGTATGCACTTTTCCTGCCCGTTTGTCATGACAACGTAAGCACTCGTGTGATGAATAACCAGCTAATCCACAACTAATGCAAAAATCGTGTGTTGTCTCCAGAGGACATTTTGAGGACCGGTAACCTAATTCATTACAATTCCAGCACACAATGAACATTTGCAGGTGTAATGCATCCACTATTGGAATCTATTTGGAGCGTGACTCTACAATTCGGCGTGGATCAAATCCAGACGTTGACTATAATTTCTCAAATTTATCACGTACTTTGCGAAGATTTTCGATGGATTTAAACCGCATATTGCATGTGACATTTCGCAAGGCTGGGTTCATGTTTTCCAATAAACCTTCAAGTAGTTCTCCGTCCGGTAATGGTTTTTGAAGACGACCATTAAAATTTTCAATTTCCAACACAAAATCGTTCTTTCAAATCAGACGGCTCGCAAGTTTTATGTATAGAAGTTTGGTTATTCTTTTTATTCTTCTTAGTTTTACGAGGGTTGGAGTGAAGTTTTTCAAAAATTTCCTGTGAGAGTTCTCTATCTTTTCCGAGAATCCATGGAATGGCCCCTTTGTTTTCGAATTTCTCGGATCTTTCGACGTTTGCCTTTCTTTTAGGTTGACCAGCAACAAACGGAAGGTTTCTTTAGATTGTAAATTTTTTGAGTTTCTAGTTCTTTTTTCCGCATATTTCCAACCTACATTTCTGGAGAATCGGTTCAATGCACTAACCACAAAAGAGACGGAGGACAAGTTAGGTAAAAAATTAGCTAGTCGTTCTGCCCGATTTTCCAGTGAACAATTTTTATCATCACCCTTTGTTTAATTCGTAATGAGGTAATATCATCTAAGCTCTCTATCACTTCATCAATAATTGACCTTGTTGTTGATGTTTGTAAGCCAATTCTAACTCTGGGTTATTTTTCAAATTAAATTTTTAATCTATTGCTCAATAGATGGCGCCTTATTCAAAACATTTATTTAGTTTATTCTTTTCCTCCCGAAGTATACGGCTGTCTCTCGAAGTATATTACTCTATCATTTTAGATTTTTGAGTTGGAGATCATATTGACATCCGGACGGTTGTGAACATTTGAGAAATGTTAGTCCAAAGTTGCCTCTTTGCAATTTTATTGTCAAATTATTGAACAGTATAAAAAATGTGATGGCGAGCTATGATAGACCACTGATTATTCGATATAGATTGAAATGCTCTTCTACGTGAAGTATTTATATTTATATAATAAAAGTCTCGTTAATTAGAGATCTATACTGCAATATCTAATCTAAACAGAATAAGCAGTATTCTTCGTAACTTAAAACAAATAAAGAATTCTATAATCGTCTGAATTCAGAAATAATCAATTACATATATAAGGGAAGTAACTTTTATTAAGGCTTAAGCACTTTTCGTCCCCGCTCCACTAAAGACCACTTCTCAGAAACACAAGAAAAAAATTGGCTAAATAAATATGTGTCAGGTGGTAGCTGACCTATAAGCTGACCTAAAGTCTTGGATGCCTTAAGCATGATCACGCGGAATTGGCCGGGTCTCATGGAACGCCCGTTTAAACATAACTTAAACAGGATTTGGATAGGTTGAGTTAGCGTGTAGCCAATAGTTAGTTATATTACTTCGTTTAACTGCGTCCTCAAATAAAATTTATTAGTTCTTAATACCAACTGTATTTTTTTTATAAAGCAAAAAAGTCTGAGAAGAGTATACTTACTCTATAAAATAATGGGATGAACCAACAATATGAATTAAATGGGGACTGGCAATTTCCACTCTAAGCAACTAACTGAAATATTCCGAATTTCAGTTTACAATTTTTTATCGTGTGTAATTAGCCATCTCGACCGTGGACTTTGTGGGTCTAGTCCAATGGGAAACCATTCCCAGGTTTTCCGAAATATAGGCATTCAGGTGTTAAGGACTGAAGATTTTTGATCTATGTAACAAAACTGAAAACATATATATCGAAGTGTCCAAATTTTCACGTGGGTTTCTAATAATCTGCTATAACTACTTATAAAATATATCGAATTTAAGGTGAACAATATTGATTAAAGAGGTCAAGCTTCAATATTGTAAAATCCATATATTGACTTATTGTTATTTTCAGAAGTACGGGCTCTCCAAAAGTACTAAAAAAACGAAATTGACTGAGCCAATATTTTACCAAATAAGTTCTCTGCTCACTTCTCAGCATGTAAACCCTCCATGTCCATCTGATATAGAAGTAAGTGTGTCTTGTTATTTGTGACCATCAATTTATTAATTCTGGTCAAGCACCCGATTTTTTTATCTGAATACTTTTGCCAGTAACCTGTCATTTTTAAACTGCAACTAACAACTCTGATTAAATCGCCTTTTCCTAAAGCATGGTCTAGAGAGGCTTAATTAGTTTAGACCAATATCCTCCCGTACTCGTTTAAAATTTTCGAAAAAGAGTAAAATCACAGTTATTAAATCTATAGAGCATAAAGTTACTAAAAACTTTCCAGTTTGAGGTTCGAGTGGAACTTGGTATAACGTTTGCTTATATGCTTATATTATAGGGTGCGGTTGATGATCTGTTTGTGTCATTTACACATAAGCTTAAGGACCCTCCCTGTTGACCACCACTATGGCAGCATTGATCATTTGTTGACAGGCTTAATTGCCGCTAAATAAATCAGTCAGTCCTAAGGTACCTAAAATACCAACCATAATTAGTACAACTCCAAACCTAAATGACACTGCTGCTAGTAAAGATTCGTACACGTTTCCCCGTCTCTGCTCTTTCCCCTGCAAAATTCAAACGTTTACATGTATAACTCTGCAAATTAACATTTATTACCATTGCAGATTGACCACAATATACCCTCTTACAGACTTAATGCCAACTGTATTCTTTTAGTTTATTGTATTTAAGTCAAAAATAATTACAGTATTGTAACAGTTTATTGTCTTTAAGTCAAAAATAAAAATATACTTTTTGCTTCTCGTGTGAGAATAATCACGAAAAAATCACTCAGATTTTCTGCAAAAATCAGTTTTTAGGTCCTTAGGACTGGGCATTTCTACTCTAAGCAACTTTATTGAAACATTCCGAATTGTCCGGTTTTTGTCGTGTTTTAATTAACCGACCATCTTAACCGTTAATTGTTCGAGTAGATGTGGGTCTAGTCTAATGGGAAACCATTCAGATTTTCCGTATTATAGGCTTTCAGATATTTATACGATTGGACATTTTTGATTCTAAGTAACAAACCTGAAAACATATATCCATAAGTGTTCAAATTTTATATAGGTATAGCGATTAATTATTATTTGTTGTTAATGCCTTCTGGGCAGGTTTAGGACAAATTTCGCATAAGTGGTTATGGAACTTTATGATAAATTTGCACTGTTACAAAGGATTACACAAAATCCTACTGCTTTAGAAAACTATAAAATATATCGAATTTTAGGGTGCACAACACGATCAAAGAGCTCAAGTTTCAATATTGGAAAAGCTATATTTTGATACTTAACTGCCAGTTCCAAACTTATGGCGTAATTTTGAAAATTTTGAAAATTGTAACTGTGCCATTATTTCGTCTAATAAATTCTGCAATGTCTCATCTGTTTTCTTAGCAACAAAGTTTCATGTTCTGATGACGCATTCTACTTCAACAATGTTTCTGATATAGACGTGTACGTCTTGCTGTTTGTAACGTTCAATCGGAGTTCAAAAGTCCTGGTTAAATTCACATTTTTTTCATTGGAATACTTTTGCCAGTTATCTGTAATTTTCTAACTAGATATAACTTCAGTACATCTCTGACTGTCCATTAAGAGAGACTTAATGAGTTTAAACCACTATCCTCCCGATTCTCGAAAAATTTAATTGCAATTCCAGATATTACATCATAGAGCTTAATCTTACTGAAATCATTCCAGCCTACTTGATTGTCATTTGCTTAACTTTTCTAATATTTTTGACTTGGTTAAACATGAAATTCTATAATATAAGCTGCAATCCATATCTATAACCATCTATTTATCTGATAGATATCACGTCGAAAGAAAACTTGAAAATCCCGAATTTTAATTTTAAATCCTGAGCAATTTTCTGAATTCTGAACTTTAAAAAATTTTCAATTTTTATTTCCACGCAAATAATAATAATAATAAACAGTATTAAAGGCCATTACTGGCCCCTTACTGAGTCAACAACCCGGCTCCAACGGTTTCGATCCTGAGCATGGTCTTCATACTGTCTAAGACAATCTGAAGAGGCCAAGTCGTTCTCTACATCGTGGAGCCATCGTCGCCGGCAACGACCTCTGCGCCTACCATATGGTGGCTCTCCTTTCAGAGATCGCTGCACAATTCGTTCCGGATCAGCACGCAGAACGTGACCGAGCCAGCGTACTCGCTGAGATCTTATTTCATGTACAATATCGGGGATCTTCATCAGATCTCTGATCTCGATATTGTACAGAGCTCGGTAGGTACCATCTATTTCGCGTTTTGGGCCGTAGATCACACGCATGACTCTTCTCTCAAATGTTAGGAGCCATCTCTCGTATTCATCCGTCAGCGCCCAACTTTCACATCCAAACATAACAACGGGCCTGATCAACGCTTTGTAAAGCTTCAGCTTCACGGCACTTGATAAGTATTTAGATTTTAGCAGTGGCCTTAGAGGATACAGAGAACGACTGCCAGCTGCCAGCCACGCAAATAACAAAGTTAAAAAAATTAAGTTTAACTTTTATGTTTTGAATAACTGAATTTGTAAGGTCTGTAGCCCTACTTTTGAAAATTTGAAAGTTGAGATTTTGAAATCTAAGAAATTAGTTTCAGTTTAGTCTGAAACTCTCAAACGCTAAACTACTAATCTGTATTATGAATTTTGTAATTATAAATTCATGAATCCTTAAAATATTAGAATTAGAAGTTTTGATTAGAAAATTTTTAAAATTTAAGATTTTGAAATAGTTTTGTTTGAATTTGGAGAGTGTAAATTTTTGTAAATTTGGAAGTTTTAAAATTGAGAATTTCGAATCAAAAATGTAAAAATTTAAAACATTTAGAAATTGAAGTTTTTTAAATTTTAACATTTAAAATTCAGATTATAAAATTGATTAGAAATTAGAAATCTAGAAAATAAAATTCGAATTCTGAGCAATTTCAAATTTAATTGAACAGTTCAAATTGGAGACTGTGGTGAGGTACAAGTAATGCCAATTCGGTTGATACGGCTAATCGTTAGTCTTCATCGTCTCAGAAAATTTTATGATATTCAAATTTCCAAGACACGAACCATGCCCATTCAAAGGTTCCCTGTACTCCTATATATGGCATAGACGATTTTACTTTCTGCCACATAATTTTTATGATTATTTTGTGCATTTACATATTCATAAAATACATAAAGTTTCTCGCTTCATTTTTTCTTCTCTTTATTTACTTACTTATCTTGATACTAATAATATGTTTACCCTCTCCTAAGACATTCTAACTATAGTATATAGGTATACTACGAGTATGTACATGATAATAATATTATCGTGTGTACAAACCATCTCGGCATATACAAGAACATGGTTATGATTTTTTCACTTAACGTTAGTTCTTTTATTTTTTATTTTTTTTAACGATTATTACAGTTTTTCATTGTACACTAAACAAAAACGCGTATACTCTCGTATGGTGTCGGTTGCATGTTTTTCGCGCGGGAAAATATTCCTACCCATGATTTTTCTTTTTGTTCATTTTATGTAGTTTTGTTTGTTTACATTATAAATTATAGAGAGACTTCATGAATTTAAATATTCTTCTTAATATTATTAAAGTTTGTATAAATATTATGTCTTATAAACTAAAACAAAACGACGGCAACTATACATTGAATTTTAGTATTTGGGTTTGTTTATTTAGATTATAATTTAGTGCACTTGATGCATATATATAATATAGTATTCGTTACACAAGATCCACACATCGAATATTTATATACAATTACAAATAATTTCGGAACAAATTCTAAAATATGTATTTTTTATAAATTGACACAGTTTATTGTATGATCTTTGCTATAATGTAAGGTTTCAAGTTCAATACGCCACAGTTCAATTTCGATTTGTCAATTTTAATTTTTCGTCAACTGTTTTTAACTCTCAGCTTAGTAAATTTTAAATTTTGTTCAACTTTGGATGGTTGACTTCATATTTACTCAAATTTTTAAAATTTGTGAATTGTGTTTAAATGCTATATGTATATAGAAGTCTTACAAAAATTAGTTGCAAACTATCATTTAAACAAACAGGTTGGTCTTATCATATTGGTTAAATCGACTGGAAAGAGTTAAAGATTTAGTAATTTATATCGACTATTATTCATGAAGTCAACTTAGAAAATGAATCACATATTCGGGCCTCTAAAAGAAAATGTATTGTCAGATTCACCAATTTTATTTGATATGCGGGTGGCATATGGCTTTGAAAGTGCGGGAGTTCATTCGACAATTTCTATGGTCTGATAACTATGTATTATCGTAATAACAGTGAGGTTTAAATTAATCGAAGCACAGTGGTATTTTTAAATAACATCAAAATTAAATAAATCCGAACAAATTATGTTGAATTCTTCATTAAATTAAGAGTTATAAATATACGAACTACGCAAAATTTCAAAAATCAAAAATCTTTTGGAATTTGAAAATTAAATGTGTTTGGAAATTAAAATTGAAAGTTTGAATTTCAAAATTTTAAAATGATGGAAAATGATGCATTTTGAAATTTTACTACTTTTACGATAAAACTTAAATTTTATTCCCAAAATTCTCATTTTTTTTCAAAATTTGACTGCTTATTTTGAGTAAATCAAGATAATATAAAAGAAATGAAAAATCATTTCTGTTGAAATCATACTTTAAGTTCAGAATTTTATATAAATAATTCAAAAATTCGAATAGAATTTCAAATACTATATTTTATACTTAACCATAAATCACTTTCTAATTTAAATATTATAAACTGTAGGTATTGTCATCGAATAAAAAATTTAAAATTTTCTAACCAAGTATTTTAAAAGTACGTATTAAAACTTTTCAAAATTCAATAATTCAAATTGTAATTTATTATTCAGAATTTTGAATTGTTTCCAAAATTCAATAAATTCAATTTTTTTTCCTGAAATTTCCAATATTTTAGTTTCAAAATTCAAAATTATAAATACATATTTATAAATTTAAAAATTCTGATTATACATTTACATTAGAAATTTTGATTTGTTATTAAAATTGAAGTTTGGAATTTGGAATATTGTAAAAGTAAATTCGATAAACTCAAAGATTATTGCTGGATTATTGCTTATTTACAAAATTTTGATTTAACAAAATCCACGTTGAATTCCTCATTTAAAACGAGTTAGTGAATTACGTGTTGAAAATTCGATAAACAGAAATTTAAAAATTTCGTTTTACATTATATCGAAATTTAATAAATTGCAAAATAAAACTTTAAAACATTAAATTCAGAGTTATAAAATCGATTTTGAAATTCGGCATTTCAAAAAAATTATGATTTTCAAAACTCTTACAATTTTATATGTTTTCATAAATAAATAACAAATGTGTTAAATATCGTTAAAAACGAACTTTCTAATGCTCGTAGATTTTCATAATTCTACAATTAAAATTAGAATTACAAATTTTAATTTCACAATTCTCCAAATTATTCTAAATTTGACAACAAAATAATGTCAGTAAATTTAATAAAACAAAAAATAGAAATATTGAATTTTGATAATTTTGAAAATTATTGGAAATGTCCAAAACCATTCAAAATATTGAGTATCTTTAAAATCGAACTTTATATTCTCGTAGATTTTCAAGTCTCAGAAACTGAAGTTCAAAATTTAAAAATTCTTTTTAAGTCTGAATTATCAAAAAATTTAAATTTTTTATTGCATTTAATTTCCTAAAATTTAATATCGAAATTCACAAATTTTGAAATATCTGGATTCTGCAAAGCTTGATTCATTTAAAATACTCAAGTATATGTAATTCAAAACAAAAAAAGGTCAATCAACCATGAATTTCATGCAATAAGGAAATGTTGAATTCTTCATTAAATTTATAAATATTCGAAATTTGGCATTTCAAAATACATATTTATAATTAATAAAGATTTCCAAAATCAAGAAAATTTCTAAAATCAAAAATAAATTTGAATTTTAAAAATTAACGTATTAAATGTTTAAATACTTTCAAAATGTCGAGTATCGTTTCGAGATTTTTAATCTGGTAGTTTTCCAATCATTTAAATTGAAATTTAAAAATAGGAATTTTATAATTAGTTTTCAAAAGTTTAAAATTCGGTAAAACTCAAAAAATTTCAAAATTTCATTGCGAGTTATATTGAATTAAACATTTAGTTCCGAATTAAAAATATTTATAAGTTTCAAAATTCTGAATATTGTACGAAAGGTGAAATGTTTAATACTTATTAAAGTTGAAGTTTAGAATTTAAAATATTATAAAACTAAATTCAGAGTTTTACACGTAAAATGAAAATTCGCTTTCCAAATTAAATTTTAAAAATAAAATAGTAGTTGTTTAGGAAATATCGATTAACTATAAAAAATTGAATATCGTTAAAATCAAATCTCGAAAGCTCGGAAATGTATAAAAGTGAATATACTGTTCAAAATTTGAAAAACGGATTACATGATAGTTTTTACATTTAATTTTGTTGAGTTCAAAATTAACTCAGAATTATAAATAATATACAAAATTCGGTATTTATAAATAATTTTCAAAAATTAAATTTTATACGTTTCTGAAAATTGTCGAAATGTGGAAATGGGTAACAATATTGGAATATGTCGATTAGCTTTTGGCGTAAACCGCTATCAGACGATGCGATGACGATAATATCATCAAAATACGGTATGACTTCGGGAATCCTTCAGTAATTATATCGAATTGGAGTCGGATGACTTTAAACCCACCATTATGCGTTGTAATCGTTTGTACAAGTGCCGATGCATTGTCTACAGTAAGCTGCTGGTATATTTGGGCGAGGTCAAATTTTGCAAACTTTGCAGTTTTGCAAGCTTTGTTTACCGTTGATTTGTAGTCGGCACAAATGCTCACGCTGCCATTGGATATCGGAACTGGTACAATAGGCGTAGCCCACTCACTGTATTCGGTCGGCTCTATAATTCCTTGTTGCACTAGTTTTTCCAACTCTTGCTCAAATGCTCGAAATGACCTACAGACCTATACTTTATACTTTAAGGATGATTAAAGGCCCACTGTATGACCTCAGTTCAGGTAAAAATAAATGTATTTCACCAACACAACGGAAGAACTTACATTTGTGACTGAGTGGACTTCCTGAATTGAAATTCCCAATGGTTCAAATCAATCGACCCCAAGAATACATCGATCAGTTTAAAATTAGCTTCATGAAAGGGTGGAGATATGCAAAAAAAAATTTGAAATGTTTTTTCGAAGATAATCGAGGGTTGAGACCCGAACCTCACTTCAATTCGTCACGAAACGTGATTAGGGATGACTTCCGCAGACGTGTTAAGCCCATAAGGGTTGGAGGTGTCCTATTATACCAAAAAAGAAACACGCGGCAGTACGATATCGGAAGGTAGATCGGTCATGGTCTTCCCCGCAGCTGGAACACATTGTTCCTTTTGTTTAATTAATTTAGCTCGAGCTGGATGGTGCTTACGGACGATCTGTTTCACCACATGTGCTTCAGCAATAGCCTGCTGGTTCTTCTCGGCGGCTTCTGTGGCAATGCTTCGATCGATCGCGGTATCCAACAGTAAATCCTTTTCAGCCAACAACATCTGCTTTAACTGAATATTACGTAATCTGCAAACTAGACGATCTCGCAGCAGAATTCGATTATGGCTATCCTTATGGATGTTACCGTTCTTTGCAAGACGTCAAAGCTCAGCTATGTAGTCGGCGACGCATTCTCAAAGTGGTTTGTTAATGTGGTTTGTTAATGTGTCTAGTATTAATCACGAGAGTATTTTTAATCACGAGATCACTAACCTTTTTCGGTGCTATTCGATTTTCTAGCAACCCAAAAGCATCGGCCACACAAAGTTTCAAAAATGTGGTTCGATTCATCTCTCGCAACATTTTCTATGTTTCCAATCGGCATGGTCGCTCACGAACAACAAGAAAAAAACTGTATTGAAATTACCGTACTCGACAATTTAATAATTAATTAACTGTATACTGATATTAAAGTTAATTAATTATTATTAAATTGTTTTCCCCTCGTCGCCAATGTTTTATTTAGGACGTTAGTGATTTATACAAACTTCATTAATTTTATACTTATTACAATCAGACTGATGATACTTAATTGTATCGGGTTGGGTACAGTTGCCGGTATGACAAATTACCGTTTTCAAATCCCGTATGCCAAAATCCCGTATTCTATAATAATTCATCGGCTAAGATGAGGTTAAAAATCGCGCTCAATCTCAATATCCCGGATCAATTACTTAATTTAGAAGTCAAACTGTTTATCTTAAGAGATAAGGAATTTGCAATGGAAAAAATAATCCTAATGGGAACACGTCCCATGCCTTAAGCTTTTAGTGGAATCCAAATGCTGGTTGATGGAAGGAATATTCTATGTTGTTCTATCCATTTTAAGCAACTGCTTCACGAAGCTGTAGAGGGTTGTTGTTGAAATTGTACTACTTTTGTTCTGTCTTATGACGAAAAAATCAAAAGGTGGTTTACAATGAAATGTTTTTTTAGTTATGTCGTGTGGCTTGTGAGTGGGGATAAACCTGAGCTCTAACAATATAACTGATTTTGACAAACCCACATTTATTAACGGCAAAATAGTATTTTACCTCAGCCATGTTTAGCGGATGTTTGTTCCGTTTTGGACAAATAATTTGGCGGCCAGTCCAAACCACAGGATTAGCCAGGAAGTATGGTAATTCGTTGAGTTTTAGTCAACACATTAAAATGATTAAAAGTTTGGTATTTGTGCGAGCTGATCAAGTTGCTGACTATTATAAAGAACTGCATAACAGTTTTACGGATCTCGGAGAAATGCATACTACGGTATTTTGAAATATGGGATTTTGAAATACGGGGTTTTTGTGATCTACGGGATTTTGTCCATTCGGTATTTTGTAATACGGGCACAAGTACCGATCCCATTGTATCATCTCGTTTATTACGGGCATATGGTATAGATGTGTACAACTTGAATGTGCCGTTATGAAATGATGCAGGGTGAACATCAATAACGAGTACATTACATACATTCCACTCGATTGAAAGATGCTCGGTAAGCTTCTAGTCGTTTCACTATTCTCTCTATTTAGAAATGGCATCCCCCCAGAATCCATAGAGCTGACCTAATAAGGGGATGGGTTTACCTGAGTATCAGATGTACGACTGGGGTATGGGGGTCGTAAATTAAATTGTAACCAATTATATCATAATTTCAATTATAATTTCCGCAGTCGCGACCCATAGTTTGAGAATAGCTGCAATAAGCCTATAATCTATCATCATATTTTAATATCAAGCCTGCCAGTTAGAATTTGTGATTGTACAAATTATTCAATGACTGTCGCATATATACCACCACCAATCGCTTTTTTCCGGTATATTCAGTTACATCACTGCATTAATTCCCCCACACTATCTATCCCACAAATGTATAAAGTTTAAGCAGCATCCCAACTTTATTTTAAATTTCGGTTTTATTCTTCTTCGTATAATACACATATTGTGAAAAAAAAAATTCTAAATTGCATGAAACTGATGTGATTTCATCATCAAAAATCATAAAAGACGATTTTCATTAATTTTAATTAAAAACGAAATACAAAACAACAAAAAATTTTCCACCTAATTTAATATTAATGATTAACTCGAAACACCTTTTTGTAAACATATATACATACATACATAGTTAGTTATGTATACGTTTAGAACTCTCGTACGCAAAAAAAAGTTTTCCGCTTTTCACAATTATTATTATTATTATTTTGTGTAGGTATGTATGTATGTGTGTACTATAAACTGTAGCTAGTGTAATTTAGTCTGTTTGTCGGAAAAACACAAAAAAATATAAATTAAATTTTTGTATTTGTTGTTGTTGTTGTTAAATATACATAAGCGCTAATAATAATTATTCTAATTAATTTTCTTTCATTTTTTTTTTTTTTTTTTTTTCTGTTCCGTTCCAAAATTTTCAGATAAATCATGTAAAAATAGATTCAGCAATATTCCGGTTACATACCAATGCAACAGTTTTATTATTAGTCACATTTTCCATAGCAGTAACGACGCGACAATACGTTGGAAATCCAATAGATTGTGTACATACAAGGTAAGAAGAGTATACGGTTTGAAACTTTGCTTTTAAATTTTTTTTTTTTTGGTTCAAATTATATTATGATTTTACATTGGTTTGTTTCTTTACTAAAAATGTGGAAAGTAAATTTAATTTTTGTACTAAATTGATTTGTTATGCGATTTTTTTGTTTCAACTCCACAGAGACATCCCAGAAGATGTATTAAATACATATTGTTGGATACATTCCACGTACACAGTTGTTGATGCATTTTTACGTAAACAAGGTGTTGAGGTGCCATTCCCCGGTGTCGACAATTCACAGGCACGAGGCTCATTAACGGTTAAACATACAAAATATTATCAATGGGTAGCGTTTACATTATTTTTTCAGGTAAGTCGGCCAAAAAATATAATATATAGGTTGTTGAATTTTTTTTTGTGTTAGCGCAGATAAAATTATAATTTAAACAATAATGCAGCTGATATAAATTAAGATAATATTTTATATTTTTGATAAAATTAAATATTAACACGGCTCTCTCGATGTTATAAACAATGAACGAACCGAATTTAACTTTTTTTTTTTTTTTAATACAAATAACCGCGAGCTGTTTTAAACACATGCATCCTGTTTATTTGTCAAATTTGCGTTCGATAATAATATCTCGCGAATCTCATTTCTATTACAATATATATTATAGATTTTGGATTATTTCAGAATTTTTGATTTTATTTTTAATGCAAACAAATCTATATATGATATATTTACATATATGTGCCGATCGTATTTTGAAAATTACGCGTGCGGAAAATGTGCGAAAAATCAATCACATGACGTGTACAAATTGTATACGAAAGGAAATATATTTGTGTTGTTAACATTTTAGTTAGACTTCTTGGAGATTATTCGTTGTATATATACATATATACGTATAAACGAACATGTGGTACACTAGCGAGTACATCTGTAATATAAACGTGACTATTTTTAAACGAAAAGTTTTGTGTAAACATAATATGTGACTTGTACAAATTATTTGCGGTATGTGAAGGTTTTTAGAAAAAGGTCACGCATATTATGTAAATTATTCATTGAATTGGTATACACGGCGTTTGAATGCGATTGAAGAATTTGGTTTTCAATTTAAGAACTGCAGCAACTATTTTGCTGTCCCACTGGAGCTTTTGCAGGAAATTTAATGACTAAGCAAGTAAAACACGGTTTAGTAGAATTTGAGGTGAGCCTCATTTAGGGGAAGAGGTAATTATAATAATTTTGTGGGGCCAAATGGAATATCGCCAAAAATTTTAGCAGAAGGATGATCTGTACTTCCCTAAATCGACATTAAAGCGCCAGAAACTCCACTATAATTCGCTTCTTGGATTAGACTATAGTTTAGAAATTCTATAAAAATGAAAATTCTGACTATTTCATTGGTTGCGAAATCTATTTTGTGAACACAGTATTAGCAAAACCAAGTTTCTATTTGATTTACATTTTTCAGCTTTTGTCTCAATTTAATCTCTTGCGCACACACCCGAATAAAAAGTGTTTAATAGTTTTTTTTTTAAATTACGCACTAATTTGAAGTACTCTCCGAAAATTAAGTACAGATAAAAGCTAATAATTTTTGTTCTGCATTTTAATTTAATGCGGTTTTTAAACTTCCGATTAATTTATAAACGCGCTTTATTATTTATATTTTAAAAAAAACTAAAATCTAAACTTTATAGCGTTCATTTTTTTAATTAATTCGTTTATTTGACGTTTCATAAAACACCCAATTTAATTGCACTAATTTGTATCTGCTGCACGAGTTAGGATTTGAAATGACTGATTGAAGGCTCTTTGAAAGCTTTGAGCTTTTTGTTCGATTTGTAAAACTATAAAATTATAAACTTGTTATATAAACTTATTAATTTTGAATTTTATATTTTAGAGGTTTTTCTATCGTTTGAGCTTTTGCTCACAACAGTTTTTGAAAGCTTCCTAGTACATACTAGCTCCATATTTTGTATAATTTGAGTTTTCTCATTTTGAAGGTTGTGAAATAAAAACTCTTCACAAAACCAATTATATGGAGCTTTTAAAAGTTCTGATTTAAGTGAGAAATAATTGTACACGCGAATTAAATCTTTTTGATAATTAAAAGCCCAACATTAAATAGGTTTTATTTTTTAATTTATTTATATTCATTTGTAACCAAACAAAGCTTTAAAGCTTTGTCGTGTGTGTTTAATATATTTTAAATATTTAAGACAGGTTGAACTGTTTAGGTCTAAATTGCTACATGTTAACATATTTTAACATCTTGAGTGCTGAAAGCTTCAACTCTATAGTGGTTCACTAATGAATTGTATCTGCTTATATACGAAATGGCAGGTTTTTTGAGAGCTTTGAACTTCTCATTCAAGTTATTTAGTATTTAATGAAAAGTATTAGGAAAATAGTTTTTAAATTTGAAAACAATTTTTAAGAAATACATATTTTTGAGCTTTTTCATATTTTGTGTTTTTGTTTTTAAACCCTTTTGGTTTCCAATATATTTAAGATGCCTTAATTTTTAGGTCGCCTATTTTAAACATTGTGATATACAGAAATGGATGTCGGTAGCTTTTCAATTGGCTTGAAAATTGACGAAAAATCACAGTTGTATTGTTAGATAGAGTAAATCAACATTTAGTTGCAGTCCAAAGGGGCAAGTTGTTTCAAAGATGGTCTGTCATTCCGGATAATAAAGCGCTAAAAACTCCACTGTCATTTCGATCAAGCTTTTTAGATGGGACTATAGTTTAAAAACACTATAACAATGAAAATTCTGACTATTTCTTTTAAATTGTCATCATTTAAATACCATTATCAAATTTCGACTTTTGAAATTTAATAGAATTTAAACATAGTTTCTTCTAACTAATTTAAATGTCCTGTATTGGTAGCGACGTCTATTTTGAGAATACAGTATTAGCAAAACTAATTTGAAATTTGATTTGCATTTTTGAGCTTTTGTTTAATTTAAGCTCTTGAGCACACACGAATACAAAGCTTTAATAGTTTTAAAAAAGGGTACGAACTAATTTCAAGTGCTCTCCGAAACTTATGTAAAAATAAAAGCTCATAATATTTATTCCGAAGCTTTTAATCTAATGCTGTATTATTTCTCTCAGTCATAAAAATATATATGAAATGACTGCTTTAAGGGATTTTTGAAAGCTTTGAGCTTTTTGTCCTAATAGTTAACTATAAAAGAACACTTAACTATTTAAAATGATTTTGATTCATAACGCTTCTTAATTTTGAATTTCATATTTTAGAGTTAATTTCTTATAGTTTGAGCTTTTACTCACAAAAGTTTTGATATATATTATAAGCTCCATATATAATATTATTTGAGCTTTCTTCTATTGAAGCTTTTAATTATTTTAAAAATAACGAATAGGGTTGGTGACATGAAAACTCTTCACAAAACCAGCTATATGGAGCTATTAAAAATTCTGATTTAAGTGAAAAATAATTGTCCTCGTGGTTTTAAATCCTTTTGATAATTAAAAACCCAACCTTAAATATGTTTTATTTTTTATTGTTTTTATTTGTATTGATAGATAGAATAAATTCACAGCGAAGTTGCCATTGAATTGGTTCAAAGATGATTTGTCCTTCCGGACAATAAAGCGCTAGAAACTTCAGTATTATTTCGATCAAGCTTCATTCTTAGATGAGACTATACTATAGTCACTATAGGTTAGAATTACTATATCAATGAAAATTCTGAATATTTCTTTTCGATTCTCAAAATAATTACTATTATCAAATTTTGACATTTTAAATTTAACAGAATTTCTTCTAACGAATTAAAATGTCAAGTGGTTTGTATCCTGTTTTGGGAGCACAGAATTAGCAAAATTAATTTAACATTTGATTTGAATACTTTTCAATTTTTTGTTTCAGATTTTTGTGCTAATACAAAGCTCTTAGTAGTTTTAAAAACCGTACGTAGTGATTTGAAAAGCTTGCCAAAAATTAAGATTTAACAGAAATAAAAGCTTACCATTTTCAATCTGCCGCTTTTAATCTAATGCTGGCTCTAAACTTTCGATTCATTTATAAACGCGCCATTCATTATTTGAATTTATTAAAAAGTATGTGGAGCTTTAAAATCGAAAATCTCAATTTATTTTAAATAAGCTTTCATATGCTGCAATTTGTTTATGCTTATATATGGCTTATATGGCTTTTTGAAAGCTTTCAGCTTTTTGTCTGAGTTGTTAAATATAAAAGGCGACTATTAAATATTTAAAATTATTTCGACTTATAACACTTTTACATTTTTCTTTCATATATCAGTTTTTTTATATTTTGAGCTTTTAGTCACAAAAGTTTTGAAAGCTTTTCTAATAGATTTGATAGCTTCATTTTTTATAATATTCCAGTTTTTTCCTATTGAAGCTTTTAAAGGTTTTTATAATAACAGAGATTGGTGGAATAAAAGCTCCCACAAAATGAGGTGCTTTTTAAAGTTCTGATTTAAGATAAAAATAATTTTCGACACATTTGTTGAAATATTTTTATAATTTAAACAACATTTTATAGATTATTATAAAAAATGTCTGGTTGTCTGTAAGCTTTGAACTTTTCGTTCAAGTTATCAATTATTTAAACTTAAAATAGTTTTTAAATTTTATAACATTTTTATAAAATTCATATTTATTAGCTTTTAACATAATTTATTGTAGAGTGTCCTATCTTAACAATCCCATTTACCTCGCTTCTATGTGACGATGTTAGGTAAATCGGGTGTCAACCCAAGATTTTCAGGTAATCAGTCATCAAAGGACTGGACGAAGCTTCTCCCATTGTCTATCATAAGCAGTTTAGGTATATTAAAATAGTTTAGTGCTTTAATTAACTTTTCTCTTAAATATGAGTTAGATTCAAATTTGATGCGAAAAACACGAACATGCGGGGTATCTCCGCCAGATATGTTGGGATGGGTATTTCCATATTATTTCTGTGTGCCCTTCTGTGTTCCTCATTTATAATTGAGAATATGTTTTCTTCATTGCGAATAAAAGTAATCATTCTTTGGGTTAGGCGAATTTTATAACTTGAGGCAGGGTGGGTGCCAGCAACTTTATTGGTGCAGCCAGGCTTGTAAACAAGCTCCAAGCGAAATTCATCGGCGCGTTTTTCACTTCTTTAGTTAGAAACTGTTATTTATCTTACTAAGAGTAAATATGAGGGGCGATGTTCCGTGGTGATTTTTATTTAACTCGCTTACTAAAAATTCGCTTTTTCCATAGAGAAGCAAAATGATAATTCTGCTGAATTGACATTTCTAGCGTTACGTTGTCAAGTTTGATAATTTGAAAGACTTGAAATTTCTCACGGTATGTTGTTGTGCTAACTTGCTGATAATGTAACTTGCATTATAAAACAAAGAAATCTTTCACGAATGCAAACATAGCAACATCATCATTAATTACGGTTAAATGAGTATTTAAGACAATCGATGCTTCTTTGGAGAGATGATGATTTTGGTCAAACAAATCCATTGATTGATCTTGTTAATGTGATAAGATAATGGTCTTCGTTGAAATTAGTGTGACAGAAATGGAAGGACATAACACGGAATATGATTTTTGAACCACACATAGGACTTCGCTATAAATTGTGTACTAGAACAGATCATTGGGGCTCTACCTTGTGAATCGTTAAACCTCAATGATTGAACGATTTATATTTTCTAATCTTAATCGTGATAAATAAATTTCCATTCAACATGAAAAGTGTTCCCTTAAAATTCAACCATTAGTCAGACGAGTACTGTGATATAGCAGGTCATACCAAATACTAGTTGATGCGGACAATATGGTTTCATATCCGAATTGTCATTATGGTGCAAAAATGAATTCAGGAATGACTCGATCTGCCATTTATAAGAGTTATCAAATGTCTTCAAAGATGCGGTAAGTTATTTTTGGCATCGTTCGTGTAAATACGGAGACCACGTTGAAAAATGATTTTTCATTGTTTCGAAAGCTTCAAGTTGTACACGTCCGACCATCAGTTGTTCAATTCTTCCGACCATCAGTTAAGGAGTATTGATAGAATATAGTTCAGCCAAATCCACTTCAAGTTGTCTACTCGAACGATGGAGTAATTTGGACCAAACTAGAGACCAATGAGGTCTTGTGGTAGCGCAAAGCATGCGGCTGTCATTCAATTGTTGTCGCTTTCATGCATTAGGTTCCATTGGATAGCAACAGTTTTTATCAATTTAGTTTTGCTGAAGAACTGAAAAAATAGGGTATGCACTTTGTAATCCCTAAATACAATTTTCAATTTATAAAATTATTATCAGGAGGGGCAATTCATCTCTGATGAAATCGCAAAGTAATATGGTTACCAAATAATATTAAATCGTTCATGATTCAACGACCACCGTAAGGTTCGTGTAAGATATTTAAAAACCTTCATCATGTTTCGATGCCTACTATCCATTAAAGAATGACCCAACTGTACTTTGGTAATTATAGGTAATTTAACCACATACCATCTATTATTATCTACAAAAGTGTGTCGCTATACACATCAGAAAAGTAATGAGGTTAACAATTTCAGTACTCGTGATTCCATAGAACCATCATTTAAAATCTTTCTTTAATGTTTTAATCTCTGCTATATATAATGGACAGTTTATGCGTTTAAAAATAAATACAGCTTGACAATACACATAAACTATATAATTTGCCAGCATGTACATCTCCAAATAGCCAAAAAGTAATCTGATCTAAAAAAAAAAAAAAAAAAAAAATCGCGTTAAACCAAAATATTATGACAATATGACAAAGCGTAAATATTGTTCTTAAAATAATCATTTCTTCGTCGTCTTCTTCCTTATAGCTAATAATTTTTCATTTTTAATTTCCATACTCCAACTTATTTCATTCTGAAATAATAATAACAATCATAATAAACGGCTTCGCGTATATACATACATACGTATATACACTGTGAATTTTCACTATATAGCCGGAAATGCCTAATATCATCAATTTATTATTCTTTTATAAAACGCGAGATGGCAAAAAAATATAAAAAATATTTATAACAATTTGCGAAAACCTGCTAAAAGTTGACTAACATATGGAGGTGTGTGAGCGACTACGCACATCATCACTAAATTGTTGTGGGACTATATTCAGGCAGAAATGGTTATTGATAGTCGCGCAGCATGAGTTATTGCTCGCTTTTTTGGGGGGAGGGGGGAATTACTAATATGAGTAACATGGATATGCGAACCGGTAAATATATGTACATCATAAATCAATTCCCACTATCTATACATACATAATTCATCTGTCGATGAAAACACAGCTTAGGACGGATATCCATTAGCGCTAATTTATGTTTTGTCTTTTTAATTCGGGTCGGAACACACGTCATCATTGCTGCGCAGATCTAATAATATCCGCAACAAATCATAAATAAAACGGTCAATACTCTCGCATATATCAACGACACTGAATACGCATATACACATAATATACATAAGTTGATGTTTATGTACGGTACGCACAAATTGTGGGGGTGCATATATGTGCTGCCAATGATATTTTTATCTAAAATACACAAGGAGATTTAATTTTAGAATTAAATAGCAAATATACAATTAATTAACATAAAATTAGATAATTAAATGATGAAAAAGAAAAAAAATTACATTTAGCGCGAGGAACACTTTGTCACACTTTGAGCGCTATTATATAAGACGGGCGCAGGAGCGTACAAATAAAACGAAAAAAATATTTTTATTTTGTCTTTCTTAAATGCCACTCGAATTGTTCGCGAGTATATAAAGATTATAATTAGATATGTCAAATTTAATTTAAATTACATATTTCTTTTGTTTTTTTTTAAACTTTACTAATCTGCGCTCGCAACTTATATACAAGAATTATATCGAGACACAAAATTCTGTCGTGTAAGATAATATCGAGCAGAATTATTTAGGAATACACTCTCGAAGATTTTGGATTCCGGTAATTTTACAAATAAACGTGGCTGATTTGTAGACTCACCGTGTAGGGATGGAGATAGTGGTGTATTCAATTTAAATTTTGAAAATAAGAATTTTGGGACTTTTACTTTTGGACTGAGTGTTTCTGAAATAAAGTTCTATAAGAACTTTACGACATTCTACAAAAATAATTCTTTGTATAGGTTTGTTTCTGTACATAAGACTGCGCCAAAATAATAACGACCTAATAATGGGTGCATCCAGCGCAGGTAAAGATTACAGTTGAGATAGTTCCAAATGTTGACTAATCTTATACCTTATAGACTCTACATGCGCTGGATGCAATAAACAAACATTTTGTAAAGGTTATGGTACTACTCCCGAGAATAACATGTAGAATATTTATGGGTTGTGTCGGAACACTCCAGCCTATATAGCTAAATTTTCTACATTATTCTTGTTTAAACCACAGTATTTTAGGTTAAGTACTAATTTCCAAACCTAAGTCTAGTGGAGTTTTTAACACAACATTTGTTAATTAACACATTTATGCGAGTGTAAATTTTTTTAAATAACTTTCATAATTATGACAAAATTCGGGATATTGTGAATAAAACGTTCGCTAAAATATCGTAGGTTGTTGACATTATTTTAATTGTCGACGTTGACAAAAAATACTGCCAAGTAATATAACAATGGTTGACCTTCTCTGACAAAATTATAAATATTGATAAAAAACTACTAAAAAGAATATCGTTCCGAGGGAACAAGAATCTTAAAGTTAAAGATACCAATTTGGGATGGTCCAAGTATTCACTATTTAAAAATAAAAAGAGTTGGGTTCTTCTGCTAAAATTTGAACTATTGTCCACGTCAGGCCACCGCTAAAACAAATTTCAGAGTTTTCTACGTATGGTCGCCAGTATTGTTGAAATTCGCTTAGACCATTTTAAATTGGTAACAGGGGCAGGTTTAAAATTGGTTGGGCTCTTCTGATAAAATTCAAAATAATGACAAAAATGACGGACAAAAAATCGTTCGACCATTTAACACGAATTTTCTATATATGGTCGATTGGTAAGTTAACTTCTTACTTTGACGGTTGACCACAATTGATAATTTCAAATGGATCAAAAATGGATAAATTCAAAATTCGATTACGATAATGGTTGTCAGTTACCTGCAAATGGATTGATAAAAATCGCAACGAAATGTAACTTACCAATCGACAACCAAATTTGAATTTGTTCGGTTTTTCTAAATTCAATTGCTGGAATTGAACCCCTACCAGTGTCGCAATCAATTAGAAATTATCAATTGGGATCAATTTACTTTGAGCGTGACTTACCAATTGGCCTGATGTTAACGGTTTTTTCGTTCGTATTTTTTTTTGTTAATATTTAGAATTTTGTCAGAGTAGCTCAATCGTTCTTAGACCTATACTTGATACAAACTTGGAAATTGTTATGTATTATTATGTTTGAAACTACCATTCGGAAATTCTTAAAATTCATTTTACTTAATCAAAATTGTGTAAATGTTAAATTTAAACAAAATAAATTCTGAAAGCGAATTTTGAAAAATTTAAGTGAATTCAAATTTTGCAAATCTATAAATTCAAAAGTTTTAAATTTTCAAAATTTTGATAAATACAATATTTGAATTTCACGAGAAAATTAGTATATGATTACGCGATTACACTCCTAAAATCATCAGAAATTCTCATAAGTCTTCACTAATTTAAAATCATACTATTTAAAACTAAAAATTTGCTAATTTTTTAAAAGTGGTCATATTTAAAAATTCTGACAATTCTGAAAACATTTAATTTGTGGAACTTAAAATCTGTTTTAATATATTTTGAAAATTTTAACAATTAATTAAAATTAAATTTAAACATGTTGAAGAGGAGAAGAAATCTTATTTCTATAAATTATTTAAATTACTGAAATATTTTTTAATTTTCTTCAAAATGAAAATTATTAAAATTTGTAAAATCATTTAAATTCATAAATCGTATAATTTGTTGGAAAAAAAGTAAAATTCCAATTCTTAAAATTTTATTGTTAATTTAAAAAATCGAACCAAATCTGAAATATTAAACAACTTACGCACAAAAAAATCGTTCCCGTCTGGCCTAATAACACGAATCTCACAGAGTTTACTAAATATGGTCGATTGGTAAGTTACCTACAAAGAAATTGATAATTTAAAATGGATTGAAAACGGATAAATTCAAATCGATTCAAATTAAATAAAAATTTTATTGCAAGCAACTTCCTAATCGGCAAACATTATCGCAATCTATTTGGATTTATACTCAAGTTACTTTGAAGTGGACTTAGCAATCGAATCGACCATTACATTATTTTTTCTAATTGTTGGTCAATATTTAGAATATTGTCAGAGTAACCCAAGCCTTTCTAAATCAAAACCTGACACCTGAAATTTGAAAAAACCGAAAATTGAATGACAGTGAAACTTCATACTAAAACAAATATCACAAAAAATTACACTGTTAAATTTGGGAATTTTTCTAATTGGAATTTTATTTATATGAAAATTTGAATTGGATATGTTTTGTAAATTGTATGCTGACGATTCTAGGCTCTCGAATACATATTTGGATAGCTTAAACCAACCGCCCCCTCTGTGTCCATAGGAATTAAATTTGATTGAGCGATTAGAATTTCACAGAATTTGGAAGCTTCGAGATTTTAAACCAATTTAACGGGTACTCATGTATATTTCCGGATAGATTAAACCACCTACAATTTTTGAGGTCAAGCAGATTAAATTACGATGAAATTTTCTATTTATTTATGGAATTTAAAAATTACTTGATATTGATTGATTTTTAAAATTTTGTGTCACCGATCCTAGAAATGTCTGCAGATAGTGGTCTATTTTTTCAGATAGTTTCGGCTATTTTGAATCTATTTTATAATTCTGATGAACTTTATTTTATCCTTTACATCATTTAGAATTTCAGTGTTTTGTATTTTTTTAACAATCAAAATCAAGTAACTTTTAAATTCCATAAACAAATAGAAAAGTTCATCAGGATTTAGACTGCCTGACCACAAAAATCCTAGTTAGTCTAAACTAGCCGAAAATATACAGTACCCGTGGACAACTCTAGGATCGGCAGCAAAAATTATTATAATTTGATTAAAATCACGAAACTTCAAAATTCTGTGAAAATCTAATCGCTCAATTTAATTTAATTCCTATGGACGCACAGGTGGCGGTTGGTTTAAGCTATCCCACAATGTACTCGAGAGCATGTGATTATCTTTAGAATCAGCAGCATAAAATTTACAAAACACCTCAAATTCAAATTTTCGTATAAATACAATACAATAACTTCACTGTTACAAAATTCATGTATTTATGAAAAATAAATTTTTCAAATTTCTTATAATTTATCTTGATCATTTTTATTTTAACTCCTTTTATTTTTGAAAAATTAAAGTTTCTTGTGAATTCTAAATTTGTGAACAATTTCTTAATTTCGAATGTCATAATTTTAATCCTTAATAAATAAAAATTGACATTTTATTTGAAGATATTATTCTTAAATACATAAAAATTATGTTAATATTAAATTTAAACAAAATAAATGCTGTATAAGCGAATTTTGAAAATTTTATTAACTGTTACAAATCTGTCAATCGAATTCTACAAATTGCAACAACATTTTGGAAGTTTAAATATAGGATTGTTGAACTCCAGAAACTTAAAAAATATGTATTTCTTAGTTTGAAAAAAAAAAATTAATTTCTACTTTGCATTTCACTTAAATATCTGAAATACAAACAAACTGTTTAGAAATTTTAAAAATTTAAAATTTTGAAATTCGGAAAAGTTTAGCTTCGCAAACAAATTTTATAATTTCGGGACGTAAATTTCTAACAGAGACCCGCGAAATAATTTTACTGGCGGTTATAATCTTAATTTAAAGAAGTTTATCATAGTTCGTAGCATATTTTATGAGTTGCTCTTTGTACGCTGATACCTTCTGTATACAGTTTTAAAACGCCTTATATCATTGTTTTGGGTAAATTTGCTACTCGTAAATTTAAGATGTTTACAATTTCTTTTGTCTATTTGGTAAATGAGTAAAGGTTTGAGTTTCCGGTTCACAACTTAATTTCTCGATCGATTCTTTTTATAGTCATATAGTAAAGTCCTAGCTATTTTGCACCACTCTGGGAACGTCCAAGTTTTATCAAAAATCAAAAATTGCAACCATTTTCATGGTTTTAGCCGATGACATTTATCAGAAGTTACAGTTTACAGCGAATCAAATCAAGTTATAGATAAATATTTACGTGTGCCCCAGAATACCGTATTGGGTTGGATCGTTGCTGGCAAAAAAGCAACTGGCTGAAATTCCAACCACTTTTACTATTTAGTCAACTGCCCTCATTCGGTCAAATCACTGTTATTGAATGAAACCGAATGTGAAAAGTAAATAGTTAACATGCCACTTTTATAAGATCCATCGAACTCTGGCTATCCACTGTTCTTACAATTTGAAGAGACGTCTCCACCAATCACTAAAATTATAGTTACTGAAAATAGTTATTCAAAATTTATTGATAAAAGATATTTAAAAATTTTGAAATTCTGAAAACAAATTTCATAATTTCGGTACGTAAATTTCTAACAGTTAATATATATAAAGATTCGAAATATGTTTAAATTAATTTTAAATAAAAATACGAAAAACAATAATAACTTTTATAAATCCTATTTCTATAATTATCTTAAATTTGATCTTAATTTGAAATATCATAAAAATCAATTTTAACGTTCAAAATGATAATTCATAAAATAATTTAAAAAATTTTAAATTTAAAAATCGTTTAATCCGAACTGGTTAAAACCAAATTAAATTTGAGTTATTAACGTTTTTTTTTAAATCTTTAAACGTACTTTAAAAATCGGTACAGGAATTTTAAACTTATAAAAATTGTGCATTTTTAACACAGTTACATACATAAATTTATAAAATTCAATTTGTTTGTTAAGATTGGCTCGTTTGCCAAATCTTAAGTATCGACATTTTGAGAACATGCTCGTTTCAATTTGAAGTGTTAACCGATTTGCACGCACGATATAAATCTTGCATTTCCCGTATTTACACTACGCATAACAAAAATTCTAATTGAATCATCTTTTAAACATTTAGATCACATAAAAAATCACCATAACTAAATAATATTTGGTAAAAATAGCGCACACCCAAATTTCCGTAAATCCTCTTCAAAAAGTGTGGCGCACACGAACGTGATATAAAAAAAAAATGGATCATCTTCAAATTTATAAAATTAGAATAATTGTCTAATAAAAATTTAACAAAATGATAAATTCTTATAAATAAAATCCGATTTAATCACCACAAAAATTGTTGAATGCATGCATGTTAGCCATTTAATAAATTAAAACCGACAACAGCACCAACAACAACAACATCCAACCATCCGCCAAAAAATGAAAATGAACGCGCTCAACTCATCATTCTATGAATAACTGAGTGCGCGCACATACACACACACACACACAGTCGTTAAAAATTTAAATCGATTTTCTTGTGATTTTCTCATTTTCCGTCTTCCATAATATACAATATACATACATGTATACGTATACACAATACTACATGGCTTTGTTTGTTTTTACGCGCTTATCAATAAATCACTTGAGATAAAAACAAGATACATAAAGTAAAACTTTAAATTTTGTTAATTAAAATTTAAAAATTATTTGCCAAAATGCCAAATTAAATATAAAAAAAAAAAAATAAATTTGTTTGTTTGTTGGTTTTGTATTTAAAGTGTACCAGCTAAATTAATTTCTTTTATACTTCTTAAGTGCGTGTGTAGTGTTTTTTTGCGGTTGGAGGTGATTAGAGTTTGATCATCTGGTGCATTACTTAAAGTATGTCGGCTAAGTGGAAATTTTAATATTTTCCAGTTTAAAAATAGTTAGTGCTAAGGCATTGCCTTCCGAATCCAATTAAAATACTAAAAGTCACGTGTGCAATAATTATAAAATCGAACCGACCACCTTCCTTTATACATTTTTTGTTAATTAATTAATATTTCATGCACTCCCAACATAATCATTATCACCTTGTATAATTCAAAAATTAAATCGTTTTAAAAAGAATTAAATTTCATCTCCGGGTTATAAATTTTATTTATTTATTATATTTCGTTTTTTAATATTCGAATATATATTTTGCTTTTTGTTGGATTTTTTTGTTGAAAAAGTTATGATTATTAATTTAAATTTTTTATGGTTTCTAAATATTTATATTGCCATCACTCACAATTGACGGTAGTGCGGTGATGCTTATAATAGCTGGCCATGCGGTTGATATACAGGGAAGGAGAGTCCAGGCGAAAAACGATTAGTTTTTAATTTGCCGAATATTGATTAAGAATATTAAATAAGTCTTGCATGTATCGCCCAAATTTGAATCTAGTTTATATCTTTATACACCAACAAATCAGAACCTTTCGCAACTTAAATTTGACAAGCTTTGGTCCAGCTTCTTCAAGATTGCCAAAATTTAGAGCGGCAGGATGGTAAACAAGGTGTCAGTCTGAGTGGTATGTTGAACGCGACCACTCACTCGGATGATGTGAATTTCATCAAGAATATTGACAATAAGTGAAGCATTGGCTGCTTGAAGAAGAAATTCGGTTTTTTCAATCCTGTGTATTCTTATCTATACAAAAGCCAGATTTATGTGTTAAATGCTAGATTTAATTCTTCTATTTTAAGTCGTCCTCTAAATTTAAATTATGCAATGATTCGAAGTATTTTAATATGTGCTCAGGTATTAAAAGCTCGTCGCGTAGCTTTGGCCAGAGCAAATCCACTTTTCACAGGAATGCTATTACGTATAGTGAAACATTTAATTGAATGAGCGCGAAATTTAATCAACTGCGGGTTGCAATCCGTCGGTACATGCTAGTGAATTATCCTTTTTCGAAACTTTTTGTATGGTTGTGACTTATAATTCGATACAATCATTTATACCATCTGGATGGACTAACATGTATCCAATCATAAGAAATAGTCGAGTCTAACCAATAAAATCTTTGGTCTACTTTGGAATTTAGGTTCTAGCTTATTTTGTGTGTTAATTTAGCGAATAATGTCGCTCCGCCCGATCGATAGCAACAGTAAACCGATATATTTGGATGCTTTGTAATACACAGTTGAACAAATGATGATCATCGTGGACTCTAAGCACTCTAAGGCTCTCATGAAATGTCTGCCAATACACGTGTAAACTCTGTGGAAGAGTGCGATAAACAGATTTCGTAGTGTGACCACCGAAGCTAAGAGACCGCGTATGGAACATTAATTCGAGTGATTTGGTAGAATATGGTTCGCGTCTTTTTTTCCATTCATGGACGTCAGAACGTGCGAAGTGGTGATGAAATACGAAGGAATTTGTGTTGCGGTCACCTATATAAACATTATCGATTGCTTCAGCAGCTACAGAATTTCTTGGGATTGATACCTATCTGCTGTACATTTTTCAATGTCTGGACATTAAATTTATACGCGTGCATGGGACCGACACCAAATTAGAATTTAAACCATGTACATAGATATTTACGACAGGGCCAACTATATCATAACTATATAGACTTAATCGATTTTCCACGCGACATGTGTTTTGGTGGAACAGTTAGTAGAAGAACTTTCTCGTTTCACAGTGATGACGAAGATAAGAACTCGGCGCACCAATAATTTTTGGGTCGACCAGTTTTATCTGTCCTATAACGTTTTATATATTCATCAATAAATTTTGAATAACTATGGCAAATTTTGGTGATTTGTGGAGAAGTCCCTCCAAATAGTAAAAACGGTGGATAGCCTGTATAATAGTGAAATTAGTAAACTATTTTCTCATATTCGGCTTCATCGAATGACAGTAGAATTTGACGGAATGAGGGCGGTTGACTATAAATGGTAAAATTGGTCGGAATTTGAGCTAGTTGATTTTTTGCCAGCAACAATCCAACCCAATACTGTTTTCTGAGCCACAGGTAAATAATTATCTACATAACTTGATTTGATCGGCACAGACAGTAACTTCTGATAAATGTCAACGCACAAGCAAGTCTATGTCTCTGAACTTAAAAAAAACAAGATCGGTTAGTTGAATGTTTGATGGGCTTGGCCAATAAATGATATTTGTTATTCAATGAAAATGGTTTTGTGATTCTTAATAAAACTTGGACGAATAGCTTCTTTATAAGAAGATTATAATCGCCATTAAAAATAATTCGGGATCTCAGACTACGACCATGTCTTAAAATTGAGTACATACCGTTCTATGCGGTAAGACGAATTCGAGATCATGAAGCCTATAAGAGCTACCGAGTTATTTAAAAGTCAAATCGTTCAGATAACCAGTATTGGTTTGCTAAACGTGAAACAGGTCTAACAGGTCAAAATTATATCTTGTTAAAAATAGTGGCAATACTCGCGCATTTATATCGCGCCCTTCAACTTCGATAATTTTGCAAAAATTGTTATGATGGCAAGCAATTTGCAGATGCCGACTCAAGAACAAAGAAAGACTCAAAGAAAGCCTTTGGTACATTTTCCTCATTAACGTTGAATCTGTACATAAAATAATGGCCACCGAATCTATTGGATAGAAACAGGATCGACAGGTTCGGTTGAAATGAAAATTCTAATATAATTATTGAGATAAGTTTTAGAATGATATCGGATTTATCATTTGGGACTTGACAACTTTGAACTTTCACTGTGAACGCACCCTTAAACAAATCAGCAAACTGTCAGTGTCAAAACATTGAGTAAATACAACATTTTCATCATGCTGATGTACACTGAACTGCGGTGAATGCAACTTCAAGAGCGTCAATACCAATTTTTGGTCCGGTGAATTATTGGCTAAACGGTTTCGTTAACAAACAGAATATGCGTTATTGGTCATGTGAAAACCCTCATGTGCTTCAAGAAATACCACTTCATCCACAAAAAAATAACTGTATGGTTTGGTTTTCATGCTGGTGGTACCAAATCTGTCAATTTTCCGCCTGCATATCGTGTGATCGTGATAACACCTCTAGACTTTTTATTATGGGGCTAAGTTAAATCATTGATCTATGCCAACAAGCTGGCGTCGTTAGAGCTCAGAGACAGTATTCGACAAAAGATAGCGGCCGTTTCCGTCGAAATGTGTGGCCGAGTCATCGAAAATTGGGTTCAACGAATCGATACCTGCAAACGTGCTCGTGGTGGACATATGAACGATGTCGAATTCCATACATAAATGCTTTGATTGTATACTTCAAGCCAATAATAAAATTTTCGAGATATCCCAAATGGTTATTGCGTTTAATTTAAAAAAAAAATGTAAAGTTCTTATTGGAAAACCATATATAACATTATTATGCCTTCACTGAATAAAATTAAAATCCTTTACCTAAAAATATTTTAGATAAAGGCTATGCGGTCGCCTACGAAACATGACGATTATTTGCAAAAATATGTTCGGGAAGAATGTGGTCAGGAAATGTCTCTTTTTAATAGACGTGAATAGCGATATTCATTTTTCAGGTATGTATGTCGATTTATTGTCCGATGGCATCATAATAAAAATTACGGTTGAAAAATTGTTGTAGAGGCATTTATTGAGTAATACACGATGATATGTTTCAGCAGGATTATGGAGTATTCAATCAGACTAGTCGGGCTGTTAAATCTAAGTCGATTATCCAAATTACTAAACGTTTAGCTGACCCAGATATAGAATGTGAGGCTAAAACGAAGGGAGCAGCATCAACATATATGATATATGTACAGAAGAGCTACAAATGAAAAGTGATGAATGGTTGGCAGTTGGGCCCATATCTTTAAAAGAGTGACTCAACATAAAAGGGAAACAAACGATTAATACCCCAATTCCCATAGTCGTATCACTTCAAGCGACGAGCCTCTAGTCACGTCACGTCGCAACAAAAACGGCATTCTTGAAATCGATTCGACGACTAAACCTAAAAATTCATCTTGTAACACTAAAATTGCTCAATATTTGCTGAAATTTGACATCAAAATAGATGTCAAAATTCAAATCATTTCAAATTGTGTGTCAACCAGTTTGATTTGATGAATCAATTTGTATTAAGTTTTCAATTTTTGAGTAATTAAAATGAGCAGTGTCTAGAGCAGTGTTTAATTATTCTGCAGTGAGAGCGAGAGGGATAGTGAAATGCCGAAAATGAATATAAGTGTATAACGTTAACAACCACGGGAACATTCTAATCTACTAGAAAAGCCTGCGATTTTCTCTAACTTACGAAACCGGTTTTTTGTGATTGTGAAGATTGTGAAAAAATTGATGAAATTTATAAACTCGTCGCTTGAAAATATTCTTGTCACTTGTCAAACAATTCCATGACAAGAGTCAATTAAAGTCACTTCTCGTATGAAGTGACTTTAGTCGAATTGTGAAAATATGAAAATTGATGTGACGTCATGAAAAATGGCGTGATACGACCATCTGAATTGGCGTGTTAATGTAAATTATCAAAAAAGCAGGGATGGGCATTTACGCGTCATCTATTAAATTCTACATCGACGTGTCGACAATCCGTAGACAACGTAGACAATGTAGATATCGTCGACAACGTAAACAATTCGTAGAAAACGTCGATAATGTAGTAGATTGATAGATTGACAGTTTTAAAATATCATTCAATGCATTTTAATATATTCTTATCCTCTCAAAAAATTAAGTTTGGTTAGAAAAGTTTTAAATTATTATTATTCCATAATTTATCTATAGAAATTTAGAATTTTCATAATTCAATGTAATCTGGATGACCTGTTTTAACTGGTTCATTCAAGCTCAGACGCTAAAATATAGCAGGTTGTTGACGTTGTTTTAATTGTCGACGTTGGCACAAAACACTGCCAAGTAATCAACGCTATATTTTACGTGTCGATAACCGTGTAGATTACATGACGTAATCTAGTTCGCCCATCCCTGCAAAAGGGAAATGTTGTTTTTCGAAGATATGGGTAGCAGATGAATTTATTTAGAATTAGCTTTCAGATAACTAAGTACTGTGAGTCCGGGCGAGCATTTTCATCCTAGAATAAGATCTAGGTTAAGCGACCCTAATACTACATATTTTCTATACTTAGTTCAGTAAACTATTAAAATTGTCAAATTACTTAAATATTGTGCGTCGGTTTCTTTAAACAGATTTTAAACCACTCCTACGCTATGATTAATGTTTAAAATATATATTCAAAATTTCTCTTCAACTTTAAATAATTAAATAACAGATATTATAATTATCTTTGTCAAAGACTACATAGGCGCCACAATAAGATATATTTCGCTACCCGTCATACCGTCACCTTAGTCATACAATGAAAATATATCAAATCTATTTAATTTATTGTGAATGGTGTGTGTATGAATGGTTCAGTTTTGTGGATTTCTCGAATGGCACGCAATAATGTTGTAGCTTTAATTTGCAAACGTAATAAAAGCTTATATATAGGATATAGTAAATTAAAAATAGCATTTGACAACTGGTCCATCATATATTTAATTCATGGTAATCTTATTTTGTATATGCAGTGATTCATTGATGGCTATATCGTTCAAGTTGTTCCAGGAACTAAAAATTTCTAGTCGATTAAGTCACGTTACGACTTCATTATGAAATTGTTGGCAATAAATCAAAAAGTGTATTTCTTACGGACACGGTGAATTTTTGAACTTTAACCATCACATATATTGTTAAATATTTTTAATGAACCCGCAATTGTTTGTATGAAGCGAGATAAATCAATCAATGCCAAACAATTAATTTTATGAAATTCTCAAGCAAACCAAAAATATTGTAACATAATTAATAAAATTTATATCTTATGTTATATAAAGACACGATACGGAAAATTAAAAATAAATAAATAAATAATAAGAGATTTAGAATTGTAAAAAAGAAAATAGTAATAAATAAAACAAAACACAGATAATCTAACTAAATGGTCGTTAATTAGGTACCACTTTATGTATAAAAATACATTCACAAATAAATCAAAAATTCTAAATAAATAAATTAAGATTTTATATTTCGAGTTATAAAAATAACAACAAACAATCAAAAACAAAAAAAAAAATTAAGAAAAATTTAATTAAAAATGAAAATTTATTGAAAAACAAATGGATGATAAATCTACATAATGCTACTGGACAGCACTCGTTAATTTTTGTACATCTATCTACATACACAGGCAGTATAATTTGACATACAGACTCTGTCGGCCAAATTTAATTGGTTTTATGAATGATATGAAGCCTGCGTCGATGACATGGTTACGATAAACCAGCGAGTAGGATTTTTGTAGCAAATTGCACTAAGCGATTTTTTGTGTTATTTCAAAACTGATTATATTGAAGGAACGGCTGCATATATTTACAAAGTACTAATGACTGTTTCTGATTCTGTTTGTTAAGATTTATGATATGCACAACATGTTTTGTTGAAACTGAAAACAATTTTAAATTTAATTGTTAGCATTTGTGCATACAATTTGTAAATATAAATTTACACCGTGGAACTATTGTCGCCTGAAACGACCTTTGCGCCGCTCTTTTCAGAGATTGCTGCACAATTCGTTCCGGATCAACACGCGCACTCAGAGATGTAAGATCTCATGTACAATATCGGGGATCTTCATCAGATCTCTGATCTCGATATTATACATAGCTCGGTATGTACCATTTTCTTCGCGTTTGGGCCGTTAATCACACGCATGCTTCTTCTCTCAAAATATCAAAAAGCCATATCTCGTACTCATCCGTCAGTGCCCAACTTTCACATCCTTTCTTTCATGACTGCTTGTTGCCAGCCGCACTTTACATCCTCACCCACACTGTTATCGTAAGTGATAAAAGAGCCCAAATATTTGAACCCCCTCGCTCCCTCAAACGTGTAGTGACCACTACTAAAATCTGATTTGCTATTGTTTCTATTATTATGGAGATAGAGCATCTCTCTGCGGAACACCCAAGTAGACTGAAAAAATTCTCGATAGAGCGTTCTCAACTCAGCATTGAGAATGCATCACCGCAAATTTTCTTGATTGATCGAGTGAGTGATAGGCCTGCCGGAAATCCAGGAACTCTAGAATAATGGACGTTTCATATAGTATTAAGATAAGACTTGATCAGTGACTGATCGATTTAGACGAAATCCAATAGCCGTATATTTTTATTTGTAAACCGCAGATGGAAAGGGGTAATTGAACCATTCGACTGTCATGAACTAGGCGTAAAAAGTGGAAAAGTCATCAAGAGCAATTGCGTTCATGCGTGCAAATAACGAAAGTTACACGGTTGCAGATTTGTATCCATGTTTTCACGCAAGTTGGCCTGATTTCTGCCAGCTCTAGCTTAAAATCCCCAATTACCATTCTAACTTCGTGTTCGGGTATAGATCCCATCAGATCGTCCAAGTCATTGTAAAATGAGAAAAACTTCCACAATCGCTTATTGACTGCTTGGAAATCCAAATCAACTTTTTTTACCTGCGGCCCAAGAAGAAATCAAACTCCAAAATTTCGCAGGTCATTTCCACTGTAGAGCAAAGTATAGCCCTATAGGACACAATGTCCCACCTTTAGGTCAGCGAGTTTCTTAAAGAGCACCTATAGTATACCAGTCAATAATCTTTCATGCACGTGATTGGGCCTGTCAACGCTCCTTTTCTAAGGTTCCATGTTCCGATCCTAAATCTCATTTTCGGGTACTTGACCGGTGGTCCGGCATTGGTTTGTCGGTATCCATTTTTACTTTTGTTGACATTGTAAACAGATTATTTTTTTACGGAAGCGGGTCGTCAGCCCAGCGATCCAACCGCCTCGTTTAGACGCCTCCTGGGACAAGGAAAGGATACTGTGGTGAAGTAAAGAATACTACAGGATACTGTTCGTGAAGTTAAGATTTACGACACATGTGAGTGCCCCCCGACCACAGGGGTCATTTGTATCAATATGTGCACTGGAATAAATCGGTCGATGGAAATTAACGTATCGTTAGAACAACTTCGTTTCGAATTTGTCTTCTGACATGAAATACATGTTTAAACCCAACCTCATTCATATGAATGACCATAATATCGACGACACTACAATATTTTAGTGGCTTGAATTTCCGGATCTGATATCGAGTGAAAATTATTTCAAAAATATTTTTACGTAAGCATTCGGCAACATATGGTATCTTGCTTCCTGCGTCGACACATCACACCAAATAAGAGTTTGATACTCGATGATTTTAAACCATTCTAATCTATATTTTGAGGGTTTTAGCAACCCCCAGAAGTGCGGAATCAATTTCCTAAATTCGAAGCAAATCTTCTGCTGCGCGCGTGAAAGTTTAATTCGCAAACTCTTTTTCCACCTTATAGCGATATTAGCTGTTTGCGTACTAAAGTTAGACTAAAGTTAAACTAATTTCTGATAGACTTTACTATTGGGTTTACCAAATTTTAATGTTACCTGATATTTAAAATTTTCTGCCGTTCATCTTAAAGGTATAAACTAAATATCCACATCTAATATAAAGTAAAGATTTGATTTCTACTGAAGTCGCGAGCAGACGGCCAAAAATAGTTTCGCGATTTTCGCTGATTACAAACATTCATTTATGGTATAATCTTCAATATGATTGAGTTGCCAACATTCATAAAGCTGGATTCCCGAGATTAAGAGATCGTTCACATATTTCATCAATTTTATGAGGTGTCACACTATTTTGTCAAAGTTTTAGACATACGTTCGGAAAATGTGAAAAGAAAAAGTTGGAATCTAAAGACGAACTAAGTATACACGCTTGACCAGAATGGGTCCACCTCCCAAATGGACAAAAAACCATCAAAATAAAAATAAAATTGGTGAATTGTGTATCTCAGAGCTATAGGAAAAATTTACACTGCTCGTTATCTGAAAAAGGTCAGATTTTTGTTTTAAATTTTGCGTGCATTAGGTTTCGGTTTCTTCTCAAAATAAGTGAGTATAGATTTCTAACGTGTCCCTTGGGGCAAAAAGTTGGGTTGTTGGAGGACTGATATAACCGTCGTTTTATAAGTAAAATTCACTGAATTTGTTCAAAAGTATTTTTAATTTGGAAAAAGGATTTGTTCGATTTTTTAATCATTTTTGTACTCTCAAATACTAAGCCAAACATTCCATTATATATATAGAAAACAGTTCTTCAATCGGTTATATCACCTTCTCTACAGTGGAGTGTGTTCAATAAACTTATAGAGTATATACTTTCTTAAGTCTAAAAATAATAGTTAAAATCACCAGGACCATCCAAATCACAACATTTCTGCACTCGTTTGTCCATGACATTTTGTGTTTCTCCTAATTGCAGTCTCTTTTCTTTGCGTTATGTTTAGATACCTGCGTACGACTTAATTTGAATATAGATTGAATATTAGATTTGCTTAGTAAGGATTACAGGTTGGAGAGAACAGTCAGCACTGGACTTTTGCAAGCCAGTAAAATTGGAATGTCTGAATCAGGTAACACAATGTTCGAATCAGTTGAATTAAAATTTAACACACCCTACCCCATGGTAAAACGAATTTTAGCTCAGAAGGCTATAAGTGTTACCGAGTTATTGAAAAGCCCAATCGATCAGACAACCAACACTTGTTCATGTATATAAAAACCAACAACACTTTCCTATTATTGTGCCAGGATTGTACTGTCCACCAAGACATTCTATTAAAAATAAACAATACTCAGAGTTCTTCAAGCGTCTGGGAAAAAGGTTCATAATAGGTTGTGACTTCAATGCGAAAAATACTCACTAGGGTTCTAGATTATCTACAACTAAAGGAAAAGAATTACTGAATGCCATTAAAGAAAATGGATGTGAATCCATTTCAAGTGGAAAAGCAAAATATTGGCCAACTGCCCCAGGAAAAATACCTGACCTGATCGATTTTTTTATAACCCAAAAAGTTTCTGGACTCTGCTTATTTGACCATCGCCGTACATTTTCATTGCTGCTACATCCCTCTTTTATACTTGGCAATTAATTGGAAAAATTTGAAAATATTAATAGAAGCTGAGTTGAACTAATTTGTAAGATGAAAGTAAATTAAAAAAAACGTTATTCATGTACTGACTTAAACTTAAAACTTGTATGGTCGAAATATTTCGCAAATTTATTTTCTTCAATTAATATATCCAGGATTAGTATTTAGTAGAAAGGGTATACCTTTGATAAGGTAATGAACTAATAAATACTAAAACTAATAAGAAGTAACAAAAGGGAATATAAGTAATTATTTCAATAATGTGTCCAGTATCCATCATTATCGATTACTTCACTTAATCGATTTGGCAGCGAAGCTACTAGTTGTTGGCCAAAATTCGGGTTACCTCTTGGCTCTTTGCATTTTTGAGAAACATATTCTAAGACTACTTCCCTCATAGTTTAACGTGATCTGTGAATTGCGAAATTATCCTGAATAAAGCTAATTGGAAATTACTCCGAATAAACAGTAGTGACTGACGCGGTATCGTTATTTCATTTAGAATTTCCAAACATTCCCGAATATTCATGTGTTGTGAAATTTCACATAACTCACCGACGCCACGTGTATTTATCCATCCCCACACTCCACAGGATACTTGGTCATACTTATTCTTGTCCTTTGGATATATTTTTCATTTTATTTCATGTATGTAGTAGTGCTGTTATAATTAGAAATAGCATTAATCACTTCGAGGAATTAAAATATGAAACAGAACAAATACAAGCAACAGCTGTTAATATCAAGACCAAAAATAACTCTATTAGTGTTATTGGAATTTACTGCCCACCGAAATACTCTCTAAAAGAAAAAGATTATCTTGAATTTTTCAGTAAACTAGGGAAAAGATTTGTAATTGGAGGAGATTTTAATGCAAAAAATATCCACTGGGGTTCTAGACTAACAACAACCAAAGGGAAAGAACTCCTCAATGCTATCAGAAAATACGGTTGTGAAGCCTTATCAAATGGTAAACCGACCTACTGGCCAACTGATCCAAATAAAATACCAGATCTAATTGATTTCTTTATAGTGAAAAATATATCTGTAAATTATATACATATAGATGAAAGTATTGACTTAAGCTCTGATCACTCCCCAATACTTTTGACATTAAGTGAAAGGATCATTCAAAAAGAAAGCTATCCCAGTTTAGTAAACAAGCACACAAATTGGGAATACTTTAGACTATCGTTAGAAAGAAAAATTAACTTAATGGTTCCGCTAAGGAGTGAGGAGCAATTAGAAAACGAAGTTCACAAGTTCATATGTGACATACAGCAGTCAGCTTGGGAAAACACACCTCAAGTTAAAAAGAAAATTAAGGGAAACAACTACCCTAGAGAAATTAGAGAGCTCTTGGCAGAAAAAAGAAGGGCAAGGAGAATATGGCAACAAACTAGAGCCCCTCAAGATAAAACTAAGCTAAACAATCTAACTCAGCTACTTAAAAGGGAAATCAAAGATTTGAAAGACGAATCTATCAGTAACTACCTCAGAAAATTATCTAATGATACTAGTACTGATTATTCTCTCTGGAGAGCAACCAGAAGAATTAAAAGGCCAATAATGCAGATTCCTCCAATCAGAACAGAAGATAACAAATGGGCCAGAAATAACGAAGATAAAGTACGAAATTTTGCTGAATACCTGGAAAAAATATTTGAACCACATGATGACCAATCATTGGAAGCTGAAATAATAACTGAAGAGGTTGTACAGGAAAGTGACGAAATCCTACGAGCAACACCAAAAGAAGTCATGTATGAGATAAAAACAAATATGAATCCGAGAAAAGCGCCGGGTTATGACCTTATCACAGCAGAAATTTTAAAAGAACTACCAAGGAAAGCACTATTAAAGCTCACCAATATTATAAATGGCGCCTTTCGATTGAAATATGTACCCAGCCTCTGGAAAATTGCAGAAGTAATTATGATTCCGAAACCTGGGAAACCACCACACAAAACTGGATCATACAGGCCAATATCACTATTACCAGTTATGTCTAAACTCTTTGAGAAGTTATTAGTGAAAAGGCTAAATCCGATAATTGAGAGGAAAAACCTGATTCCAAATCATCAGTTCGGTTTTCGCAACCAACACTCAACATTAGATCAAGTACACAGAATAACTAATATTATTGAAGGAGCATTAGAGGAGAAAAAAGTCTGCTCAACGATATTCTTAGACGTTGCACAGGCCTTTGATAAAGTTTGGCATGAAGGACTTAACTATAAGTTAAGAACTGTACTACCAATGCAATTCACTACAATATTAGAATCATACTTGAAAGATAGATTCTTTAGAGTAAAATTAGACGATTCCTATTCTGAATTGAAAGAAATCAAGGCAGGAGTACCGCAGGGCAGTGTATTAGGTCCGGTCCTATACCTTTTGTACACTAATGATCTCCCTGTATTAGAAAACAACACTGTGGCGACATTTGCTGATGACACGGCAATCTTAGCTGTTGGAGATAGCAACGAAGAATCAACTCATAGTTTACAGTTAGCTATTACTGAAATACATAACTGGACCAAAAGATGGCGAATTAAACTTAACGAAACTAAATCAGTTCACATCAATTTTACAAACAAACGACTCGAACATATTCCGGTTACAATTAATCAAGAAATAATACCGTATGCCAACACGGCTAAGTACCTTGGCATGACACTAGATGCAAAACTACGATGGAAAGCACACGTCAAAAAGAAAAGTGAAGAACTAGGGCTTAAATATAGAAAGATGTATTGGCTGATAGGAAGGAGCTCCGCTCTATCAACATACAACAAACTTCTATTATATAAACAAATTTTAAAACCGGTTTGGACTTATGGTATCCAACTTTGGGGTTGTACCAAACAGAGCAACGTGGAAATCATCCAAAGATTTCAAAACAAAGTATTAAGGAACATCGTTGATGCACCATGGTATGTTAGAAACAGAGACCTCCATAGGGACCTTAAAGTGGACACTGTTTCAAAGGAAATCCAAAAAACTGCACTGAGACATAGGCAAAGGCTCGAACAACATGTTAACACTGAGGCAACTAAGCTGTTAAACAACACAGATATTGTACGCAGGCTCAAACGAACTAAACCTTTTGAGCTGGTGTAATTGCTAGTGTAAACAGCGTAATGCTGATCTAAAACCCACAATAACGACGTGGTTTAATTCAATTTATCAGACACTATGGAACACCAGTGGGAAGAAGCCATAGATTAATACAACATAGTAAATTAAGTTAGAATAAAATTGCTCATTAGTCCAGGTGACTAGATTGTAATAATTGTTTATTTAAAATATTTAAATAAAATTGAAAAAAAAAAAAAAAAAAAAATTTCATGTATGGGCGAGCCATATGTGCAGCTTAGCATGATGATCGGACCTAAAATCTTTTTCGTCCGTGAAAATAACTTTTTCCTAGTCCGTGTTTAAGTTATCTTTTGCTAAAGCTATACCGGCGCTGCTCGATGTGCATTAGTTAACATCTGTTTTTGAACTGGAATTCGATGCTGAATTCCGCTTTAATGTTCGCGAAATAGTTACTTTAGTGACGTTAAATGCTGGCGCAGTTGCAGCTGCAGTCATAAATGGATTCACAGTAAACTCATCTACAATATTTTCTTGTTGAACTCCATTTAATAATTTTGGTTTACCTTTCTGAAGCATCCGATCAATGGTTCTTGTTTCTGAAAACCTCTTTATCTATTTCATTACAGTAGTTTTCTAACGAAAAACATTTATAATTTACCATTTTACGAGACAAGTTTATGGATTTATTTACTTTATGTATAGGGTAATCATAGCCCATTTTTGTGAAACATTCAGTTGCTTGTGAATTGAATCACGTTCCATTCTATACAGTTAGATTGCAAAACAAATAAAACCGAATAAATGACTAAATCTTTTTTCTGTATGCATTGTTCCGAATGTCAGACCTATAAGTAGTTTTATGTTTTAGTGTCCCATCAATTTTTTAAGGCGATAATACATGAAATTGGTTTTAAAACACTTCAAGTTAGATACATTTGCAAAAAATGTATGATTTGGCCAGCAATAGTTATGGAGCCAGGTTTTTGCCGCTAATTCTTCAACATTATTATTCAGCAGTAAAGTCTTGGCCATTTAGCTCGTTCACACGACTCTAATTCCAACAGAAGCAATAAATTAGCACGATATTAATCAAATCAAGAGTCCAAAAGGTTTCCGATGTATCGATAAATTTTGGGGTATAGTGGAAAGAGTGCTGAAGCGCAAAAGTCACACGGGCAGTTATGCCAGAAATATGGAGCATTAAACAACATGTGCGTGATATTATCCGTAATAACGAAATCTAAAGAGGTGATTTGTACAAAAATTAAAAAATTAAAAAAATTCAATTTAATCGTAGGGAAACTTTATTATCATTCGAAAGAACTTTCTTGCCATTTATTTTTTAAAGTTTTCTTCTTTCAAATGATGGCCGCAACTGCGATGGTCCTTTCTCAAAGTCAATTTTTTATCACGCGTTCGAAAATATCGAATGGTATTTGGCGAATGACGCGAGAAATATTGGCTTCTAATGCCTCAAATCTAACTGGTTTATTCACATAGACGTTGGACTTTGCGTAGCCCCAAAGAAAAGAGTCTAAAGGTATCACACGATCTAAATAGCCAATTCAACAATCCGTACCGTGAAATTAATTACTCGCCAACATGATTTTTCAATAAGTACATTGCTTCGCGCGCTATATGGCAAATAGCGTCGACTTCTTGGAACCAATTGTCGTCGAGGTCGGGCTTCAATTTCAGGCAGTAAATATATTCTGTTATCATATGGCGCAATAACGAGCACTATTCAGATGTACGTCCTGGCCGTATTCTTTTCTGAATAAATATGGACGAATGATTTCACAGGCGCATAAACGACACCAAACCGTCTATTTAGTCGCGTATCATCCAATACTGTAAACTGGGATTCAAACTTTTCGATGGTATTATATCAACCGTAACTTGGTCTAAGCGCACGAAACACATCCCTCAGAACGCTGATTTTCGTAATAAATCTGAATAATTTGTAGACGCTATGCTGAGCTGAGTCCGTCCATGATGAAATGGCAAACAATACTGAGTAAATATAAAAACACGATGACAGTTTGAAACTATGCATGCGTCATTTGTCAAAAAAAAAACAAATGAAAAAATCACTTCTAGATGAACGCTTTTACAAAATACTCACGTGAACTGGCCCATTCGATTTTAAATCGCTAAAATATCGTAATCTTAGTTAAATTTTACGTGTCGACAACCGCGTAGATTACATGGCGTAATATACCTCGCCCATCCCTGGTAACGAGTCCTGGTGCGGATTCCAGTACACAGTCTACAGTCTGAATTATGGGATTTATCTCTGAATTATAAGGGGGCCCGCAGTATTTGAGATTCAGTGTTTTTTAAAATATTATCAATTTAATTTTCAAATAAAAATAATCTGCATTCTTTTATGATACACTGTATAATGCTTCTGCATAAAATCCGAATGAATTCAGAACGATTTTTGACAAATTTAGAGAGGTTTTGAAAAATATCTAGAAATAAATTTTAAATAGTGTTTTTGGTATACTATAGGATACACTGTATTTGCCAATTGTAAAAATAATGCCAATATTAAATTTACAAAAAAAATTTGATTACTTACCTATTAAAACTTTTTGAGTAATACATCACTTTACCAGTTTTTCTTATTTCACTTATTACTTTCTTATAATTTAATATAAGATCAACTAAATATTTATTAATAATTTGATTTTGCTTTTTTAACTTACAGCGATTCTAAACAAGATTATAAATAGTTTTTGGTCAATAATCAACTGCGGACTACATTTGTTTTTCCATTTTGTTTTTTCTGCGAGTTTGTTTTGAATTCTGAAGAAAATCTAAGGTAACTGAGAAAAAAAAATTGAAAAGTTTGCACATGTAACGAACTATTTCGAATGAGTAGTAAATAAGCAATTATTTGGATTGGGAATTTTTCCATTTCTGTTTAAAACAAAACTCTTTCGGAATTTCTTCGACGCTTTCTGAAGTTACAGCTGCGTGATAAATTTATTAGATTATCATTAAATTTATTAGATTATCACTAAACGACTTAAATGAATTGAATTTAAAAAATTCAACGTCGGTTAACGTGTTCAAATTAAATATGATTGGTATATATATGTGGTAATATAATTTATATTACTTATTGATAGATTTATTATATGCGATTTGTTATTAAGAATCGGCGCGCACTCAAGACGTTTACTTTGAAGTTGTATATGTTTTTTAATAAATTTGTAGAATATTTGTTTTTATTAAATTACTTATATAATTCATTTAATAAACTAATATACAAATTTGTTATTGATGTAACAAAAAAAAAAAAAAAAAAATTAAAAATATCGCGCGAAGAAGATTAACATGAATTAATTTTTTGTATTTTATTTATATGCGTGCGGTTAACAAGACACATATTTTTTAAGTGTCTCTGTCTTTTTTAACATAATTTTATTTTATTTTTTTTTTTTTTACTAAGGTGAACATGAATTTTGAATTCCTACACAAAAAACAAACAAATTCAATTTTTCACAAGAAATTGTTTCATGCGTTATTTTTAACATTGAAGACATTCTATTTTTCCAAATCTATTTTCAAAAATAGTTTTTTTTTTGTATTGTTACACACCACAAAAACTATAAATAACAATATTAATTGTTGCAATTTTTAAAGTTTTTTGTTTTTGTTTTTTGGTTATCAACACAATGTCACATATCTATGTACCAAAAATATTTTGATTTCGACGATTGATGTAAAAAAACACGGATTCTTGACCTGTTGAATTTTGAACTGGTGCACGAACTTTCTAAATTCAGAATCGAAACATTTGATACAAATAAATTGATAAAAAAACCTTGAACCAATTTTCCAAAATTAGTGCACCTAATATATTTGTGTTTGTATGTATTCACACATATTTACTCAAATATTTTCATTCAAGCGTTTTATTTTTGTTGTACGTATGTACATATATACAAACGGATCGGAAAATTGCTCATAAATAAAATTATTATTGTTTTGTTTTAATAATTTTAAAAAGAAAATTAAAATTAAAAATTTTTTTACATATCGTACATAATTTATTTTGTCATCTGAAATTATATTGTTTGACAGTTGAATTTAATTTACGTTATTTTTAAATTGGAAATGTTTTATTTCAAATTTATTCGAATCGAAATTTTATATACGACATACACATATTCATATACAACAATATAATCGCAGGCAGTGCCAAGAATATTACTATAATATGCCAGTATACGAGTATATTTGGTTTTTTTTTTGTAAATTATTGTAGCCACAAGATATTGTATATGAAAAATGAATATACAAGACGTTCGTCGTCTACATAAAGTAGGAAGATTTAAGTTGAATGGAATTATTATTAATAATTTTTTTTTATTTTTATTTCTGGTTTTGAATTTTTATGAAGACCACACAGTGTTTAGTGTTTGTGTTACTTAACGTACGATAATACAAACACTAATTAATTGTCGTGCTCGTGAATCATGTGCTATGTAGGTAACAATAAGATGAGTGTTATGTTAGGACGATGTTATGTGTGTAGTTATACGCCAAGATCTTGTTGAACGACATTGTATTTCGGGACTTGTTAGTTTTATTTTATGTTAGATCAAAAGATAATCATAACATACAATGGATTCATAGATTTATCGCTTTTCAGAAATTATTAATAATTTTGAAATTAGTTTTGAAAATATTCTTTTGACAAGAATTTTGGTTTGAAAATGTTCAGAATAGTCCATACGATATTTGAGACTAGCAATCATCAATCTTAGTAAAGTTTCAACATTTTCTGAATTTTTTCTGGTAAATTCGAAGCTGGGAAATTGTTCAAGATTCATCAGTATTTATTATTTTAATCTATCTTTAGTTCACAAATTTTTTGTAATTTATACAAATTTTTTGAAATTTCTCAAAATTTAATTTTAAATAAATTTTAGCATGCGATTTGAAATTTACTGAATTAGGGTTTTCAAGTTAGAGAACTTTTAATGAACGAATTCAAATAATTGGAAATTTTAAATTTAAAAAATTAGAAATATGATTAGTTTGGATATTAAGAAAATTTTCTGAAATTTAAAAATTAATTTAAATTTGCAGTAATTAAAAATTACGGTTTTAACGAATTTAGGATATTGATCAGATTTAAGAATCATCAGAATTGAGAAATCTTACAAATTTATTAGAGTAAAATATTAAGGATCTAGGAATATTTGACAAAAAAAAATTGTCAGAATTAAAAATTTCGAAAATTAAAAATTAAGGAATTTTGTACCAATATTTAATTTGTAAGTAAGTAAAACAAATCAATAATCCAGGATTTAACAATATAAGTTTGAAATTTTTTGTCAAATTTATTTGGGAAAATACAAAATCTTTAATTAAAAAATTTAATTAAAATTTATTTTAAAAATAATAACAATTGGTTATTGATCGTAGTAATGGTATATATGGAATTAATAACTATATACAATTGTGGAAATTTAAAATTAATCAGAATTTAAATAATCCGCATGCCAAGGAGAGAGCTAGAATATGTTAAATTAAAATATTAATAATAAAAAGTTTTAAGATAATAGAAACAAATAATTTAGCTAAACATAAATTTAATGTTAAATATTACGAATTATAAAATTTAGGCGTACAGAATTACAAAAACTGTCAACATTTAAATTTTTAATAAATTCTTAAATAATTGACACACGGCCTAAATAATAAAATGCTTCCCTTTTATACAGTAAAAACCGAATACTATAAGCCTCCACGATTGTAAAGTTTAGCAGGTCTATTATATATCCCAATTATTATGTATTGTATAATTACAGCCGATTTCAGGCAGATTCTATATAAATTTTCATTAAATTTCAAAATTTAGAGTTGAAATTGAATATTTGAATATGTGAAACAGCAGAAATTAAGGAATTTTAGAATTTGAAGTTTAAGAAATTTTAAATAAATTAATAATTTAGCCAGGAATTTAGTTGTCCGTAAATTTTTGAATTGTAAAATCAAGAGACACAGTAATTTAGAAATTTTACTTAAATTAATTATTTAGTTAGGAATTTTAAAATTTTAAGAGAATATGGAGAATTAGTGTTTGGTAATTTAAGATTTGTTAACTTTTGGTTTTAGATTTAGAAAAGTTTCAAATTTTTAGATTAGCTATGTAATAGGGAATTTAGGTTTTTTTGAAAATTAGAAATTTAAATTAATTAATTTAATTAAAAAAACATCCTTATTGATTTATAAGTTTATGAATTAAGAAATGGCAATTATGGAATAAAGAATTATACGATTGTAGAAATGTAAAATTATATCTAATATTTTAACAACAATTTAAATTCCAAGGTAAAGTAAAAAATATTTATTTGAAAAATTAAGAACTCAAAGTAACAAAAAAATTCAAAATTTAGCAGAACAGAAATTTATAAATTTGAGAATTGGGAGATTACAAAATTTAGGAATACATGATTGACTTAAGAATAAAATTTAACTTTACAAACTTTAAGAAATAAGACATGTCGAATGTTAAATTTACACAATTTAAATTTTATTCAAGAAATTTGGAATTGCAAAATTTAAATTATGCAAACTAAAAAACTTTCATAAATAATTTTAAAACAAGAAATTTAATAAAAAGTTAATTAAATTTTCCAGAATTTACAAACTTCGTTATTTACTTATTAAAGATACTAATAGATTTAAGATTCAAAATTCCGAAATTTTATAAATTTAATAAGCAATCCAGAATTTTGGATTTTAAAAATTTGTAGACTTTCCAATTTAGGAATTTACAAGTGTAAATTTGTTATACTTATATACAAATTAGTCATTGATTCGTTAATTCCTTAGGTTTAGAAATTTAAGACGGTAAAACATTATAATTAAGAACATTAAATTACATATTAATTCTAGATATCAATAATTTTGACATTTAGAAGAACAGTTGGAAAATTAAAAAATAGGAAACTAGGAAAATGTATGATGGTTGAAAATTAATTTTAACTTCAATTTGAGAATTTACTAATTAAAAATACAATTTAGAAAATTTTACAATTTTCTAAATTATATTATTAATTTTTTCCAATTTAAAGAATTAGAAATTAAAAATTTAAATGTTAATAGATTATGAAACTTAAATTTTGGAGATTTAAGAATCGATTCGAAATACAAAATGTTTTTAAATGGTAATAAATTTGAAAACTTTTAGAATCAGATATTATAAAATTAATTATTAATAAATTTAGGGGACCTTTTCATTAAATTTCTAAATTTAAAAATCCAGAAATTTTTAATGTGGCAAGAAATTAAGAAATATAAACTAAAAAGTTTGGTTATTAATTAGAAATTTTAAAGTGTAGCAAATTGAAAAATTGAAAAACTACAAGAGTTGAAATACATTTTGAAGCAACGAGAATTTTTTATGATTTCACGAGTGAACTTTCAATTTGTTACTGATTACAACAACTAAATAACTCACAATTCATAATTTTAAATAGCACAAAATTTAAAATTTAACAATGTAAAACTGAGAAGTAGATATTTTTGAAGATATTAAAATTAATAAATTCATGTATGTATGTGATAAATTTAGAAAACTCCCAATTCGGAACCTTTCAGCTTTGAAATTGTAGGAATCTCAAATGGGAACGAATTTAAAAATAAAGATTTTATTGAAATGTAAAATTTAAAATTTAGATGAATGAAAACTATGATAATAAATCCTTTTTGGAAATTTATGAAAATAGAAATTTAGCAGTTATTTTATAATTTAAACATTCAAGTTTTTAAAAAAGAGTATTTTACTCTCAAGTTTTTAATTTTGGAATTTCGATAATTATGTTTTTTTCATTTTTTTCGATTTATAAACATATTTGATATTTATAAATTTACAAATTAAGATTTTTTAAAATTTTAGGACAATTTTTCGAAAGAATATTTATTTTTAAAAGCTTGTATCTCATTGAACTGTAAACTGAAAGAAATTTTTTTTCGTGGATAAGGGCTTACATTTTAAATCAAAAAATCGTTTATGGGAAGTGCTTGTAAAATCAAGAAAAATTCAACGTGGTTTTTACAACTAAATTAAATCCAAATAATACGTTCATGCATGCAATACTGTAACCTATTGATGATGGGCCCATAACTTAATAGAACCTAGTATGCATCGCTTATACTCTTTTATGTCATGTTTTAATAATCTTTCTGACTTATTAATTTAAAAAATAAGTTAATAATTAAAAATGACTTAAAAAGACAGATTTTGTGTTAGAATTTTTCAATTCTTTTGAATGTGACCTAGTTTTTGGGTTAACTTTTCCGTATAAAATTGTTTTATTTTGTTAATGCAATCTGATCCATAATAAAATTAAAATCCGATATCACATAAAATCAAATAGACTGAAATCGTTGCCAAAAAAAAATCACTTATGTGCTCACTTATCTCCTTCGGTATTCATCAAATATTTTTAACTTAACAGTAGGTACCAATTTTAAATTCTAAATTTTTCGTCAGTATTATGTTCACACGAGTCAAAGTGGCGTTTTTGGGATTTTTATTTATTTACAGGACGAAAAGGTAGGGCAATTTACAAAATCTTAATTTAAAAAATTAATAAAATAGTTTAGACAGAAATATACAGAGCCTCGCAGAGATACTGGAGATGTTTGCAACTCTCTCAATTGAAAAATCTATTCTGAATCAAAATTTGGAAATGGCTTAATACAAAAATCCTATTAATTTCTATAGGTTCATTTCTCCATATATGCAAATCATTTAATTGAAAGTCCAACGAAATCCAAAAAATACTAACTCTCTTGGAATTCAACTCATATTTTTCTCTGGCTTGATTTCTGGACTAGAACAGAAAAAAATTACTTTAAAAGAAAAATGAATTTCTGATTTTTTGAGGTCTGCAAATGTGTAAGATTTAATAATTTTTTTGGCCAACTCGAACAATTTCGCACAATAAAATTATGTCAGAAAATGAAACGGGCTTCAAATAACAAATTTTTTCTGGTTTTCTATATTCTCCAGATATGCGAAGAATTTCTGAAGAATTTAATTAAAATTTCAATCGAATACAGAAAATTTTCATTTTCTTGTAGTTTCATTGCTTCAAAAAGACAAAATTCTCTGGATTTAAAGGCCTCCATAGTTGCGATTTACAGAAAAGTTGTATCATGCCTATATGTTCTATCTTTATGGCCTTGATTTAACAATTCTCTAATTTTCCATAAATATTCAAGAGTCAGTCATGATCCATTCAAGGATTGTATGTTTTAGAAATTTGGTTTTATTTTATTTTTAAATAGAGTAGATTAGTTTTTAAAATATTTTGAAAACGATTGAAAAGGGTATTGGTTTCAGGAAGGACAAATTTCTCCAAAAACAGAAAGTCCTTCCCAAAACCGAACATTATGTTAGTCGCAGCTGTTAAATACTTAGTTGAATCCATCATTAGCAAAAAATTTGAATTCGTTACATTTTTTTATATATTCAGTGTAAAAGATAGGTACAACACTGATCCCAGCTTCTCTCCAAAACTCGAGATAGATTTAGGCCGTAATTTGTTTATACATATATTGACGTTTTTCTTAAAACTATCTGTGCTATATAAAAAAAATCCTGTTAATTTCCATTATTCATCCTCTGGATCATATAATATTCTAGTCGGTTTAAGAAAATTAAAAAAATTGCTGATAACGAGATTTTAAAACAAAGGGATAACAATTCTTTCTTTGGATTTGACAGTCCGGTGTGAAATTATTTGTCAGTCAAAAAATATTCAGTTGATGTGTCATGATAATTATTATTGTTAGTAACATAATTCTCCATCTGTAACAAAAATAATCATGCAACCACTTGAATCAATTTATAATTTATATATCGGGTATTAAATTGAGTCACCCTATATAGACTCATCGCATAACAGAACAATTTTTTTTACGTTTATTTGCAAGTCGAGTTAATCCTAAAACACTGTTTTAACAATTTTGAAAATAAATGTAAAGTAACTCTATACGTTGTATGCGTGAATCATTTGAAATTGCATATTGTTGCATGCATATTTTTAAACAGAACTAACAAGAAGCAATTTGCTCTGTGTCGAATGTTGTAGCACAAAATTTCAATTTCGAATTAAAGTTCTTTGTTTTGAAAATGTTTAATAATTGTTTTCAAGATCAAGTCCATTTGACGAGCGATGTAAGTCTAACTATAACGAATGATAAATTGACTATAGAGACAATACTCTTAAATATGACCTTCACCATAATATGTGATTAGGCTGAGTGATAATAAAGAACATTGGTACCAATTCTGATAACTTAGGGCAAGTAAATGTGTTTTACATTATGCCTTGCAATACTTTGTTGTGTACTTGTGTCACAGTGAAAACATTGAAAAAACTGAAGGTCGCAGATAATTTAGAGGTCACTGAACCAGTGTTGTTGAACACTGCACTTTCCGTACAATGGCACCTAGAAAATATTTATCTATTTATCTGTTTCTAAAATAGTGTGTTGTAATCGAAAAAGCGAAGGTGGTTTTAAAGATATATACTTATCTTTTAAAATATCGGTTGGTGCACTCATCAATGTACTTAAATTCAAATCTCACAGTAGCTCTGTTCTAGAGCAAATAGTGATATATGTAATTCATTAAATTATTTATTATATACATCAACATTTTAGATGTTTACTTTGGGGAATTTGGACTGAAAAAAATTATTCGAGTCAGATCTAGTTAACTGGTAAGTGATTAACTGTTTCCTATGAAATTGTCAGTATATTGATTGTCTAAATATTTTACTGTGAATTTTAGGCCTATTCTCATGTAGGCTAAATTAAATTAAAATTATTTATTTTAAAAGGTATGCATAAAGCTTTGTAAATGTTTATTATTTTCTAATTTTATTCAGATAAACAAAATTTCAAATTTTTATTTTAGAAATACGAAGTTAATTTCTGTAAAATCTGAACTGCACGTACATATATGTATGGAACTAGTCAAATACAATTATAAATCAAACCCATTCAAGAGTCAATAGATTTCTAAATTTGATATGATAAACCACAATGTGTATCAGAAAAACAGAAATAACTTTGGTCTTGTTGATGCAAAATGATTTGATGGGTTAGTTTATTGGGGCGGTACCAGCTATGCTACTGAACCTAATTGCGCAAAAATATTTAGGCTATTTAGGCTTTAAAAAAATAATAATATCGCTAAGCACCGGTTTATAAAGTATATCTATACCCGCATATCATTTCTGTGACGCTCCATTGTATTTAAATATGGTGACATCATGCAATGGGTAGTAATTGTATTTTAAATTAAAATCGCAGTGCACGCCGTGTGAATCCAGAGACAGATCGAAATCCCAATCTAATTTGAGAGACAACACAATGTTTGCATAAAACGATTGCCGCGATAGGTCCCCAAAATCTCACAGATTTACAAAACTTTCGAATATCAAATATTTGTAATTTTTATTTTATTTTATATAACCATGTTGTAGATACATAATCATTTGTCATTATATGCCGAACACATCACAAGAAGCTTAAGTGAAGCTTACAAATCGCTTCGGGTGACCCCTTGAATCAAGATTTAATTTATAAAATCATTAGTCGATACACACATACTCATACGCGCATGGCCAGCGGTGAACCTACTTTCTAGACGCGTAAGCAACAAATAATTGTGGGCCTATTATTTTTTATAAAGTAATATAATTAGGAACAAAAATGTTACATCAATTAAGTAATATTCATGGTAAAAATGAAAAATGATTAAAAAAATTAGGACGTTGTTTTTATATCATCCTATGTCTATCCAATTTGTATGGAGAAATCCTGAATTGTACGGCAAACAAATTTGCAGTTGTGATGGCTAGCTTGTTTTAATAAAAGATGATATTTAATTTTTTTTTATAGATAATTTAGTTTTTGGTGAATTTAGTTTGATTATATTATTAAGAAAATCTATAAGTTAAATGAGGTTGGTTACCTTACAGCGGCAAAGAAAACATGTTGCGTCATGCTGCTATACAACACACCATATTATTTATATTTTTTACTTATGAAATAAAATCAACACCCTAATTTTTATCTTTATCAATTTAAATTAAATATATTTTCACATACTCGTATGCAAAGGTTGTATTATAGAATAAGGGCTCAAATTTAAATTTTAAAAATCGCTTGTGGGAAGTATTTTTAAAATCTAGAAAATTATGATATTTTTGTTTTTCAACTAAATGTGATCCAGTTTATAGTACACGCGTGTAACTCTTGCCTTTTATTGTTGGTCATTTTAAATAAATTTTCTGACTTAAAAGAGTTAATTAAAATAATTAGTTAAAAATAAAAAATTAATTAAGAATGACTTGAAACATTTATTTTAAGTTATCTTCAAAATGACTAAAAACGGCTAATAGTAAGAAAAATCAATTTTTTTAAGCCAAATTCTTAAATTCATATTGTGACTTAGTTTTTGGTCTAGAAATATTAGTCTATATTGTTTTAATTATTAGTTAACAGGTAAGCGGTTATCTGATCCTATATAGGATTTAAAATCCAATTAAGTCTGCTGAAATTGTCGGTTTAGTTCATTTTCAAATATTTTTAGCTTCATAGTAGGTATATATATGATTCAGACCCGTATATGATGCCAAGTTAAACAAAATTCATTTACATACATCTGAAAATTCTAAATTTCGAATTACGATCAGAGGTACGGGATGGAGATCATCTATAATCGAAATGAAATTTGGCATTTACAATTCCCATCCGATTTAGAAAAAAAAAAATTTTTAAAAATTTTTAAATTCTTTCGTGATTAAATTTTAAAATTCGAAAAATTTTGAAACCGAATTTCTCATATACGATTCTGAAGATAAAAATCAAAATTTGATTTAATGAATTTTAATTTTAAATATTAACCGATATTGTAAGTCTCAATTTATGGTGTAAATTTTTTGAATGGAGGAGGGTTTTGGAGGGTTTTAAGTTAACTAGAATTTTAGAATATTTTTCAAATTTTGAATTTTCATCCGAAATTAAGATGATTTTTCAAATTTCGGAAGGTCTCTCAAATTAGAATAATTTTTTTAATAATTATTTTTTGAAAATTCATCAAAATTTTCAAATCAAACTTAATAAAATTTTATGAATTAAAAAACATTTGAAAGTTATTTTTTAAAACATGTTTTCTATGCGGTGATTATTTAAATCTTAGAATATTATTCAAAACTAAGCAGAATCTAAATTTTGGAAAATGTAATAAAATTTAAAATATTTCTCAGAATTGGAAAATTGGCGAATGCTGCAACTTTTATAAAAGTTTTATTGTTTGAATTTAGGGATACATAATGAGTTTTAAAACTTTTTTTTAAGGACTTTTTTCGGTTTGAATAAAATTATATAAAATTATAGGGGAACTTTGGTAAAATACTTTAACCCACGACATTGCATTTATATAAAACGTTTGAGGCTTTGTCAATTTAAAAAGAAATTCAAAATTCGAATTCAATTATTATAATATTTTTAAGATTGAGACGTGTATTGTTAAAAAAAAAAAAATTTTGTGACAATTTAATTTCCAAATTCCTGAATTTCGAAAAGCAAAATACGAAATCAAATTTGACGTTGACTATTTTGAATTTTAACGTGATTTCGAAAAGTTACAAATTCTTGAAATTTACCATTTCACAGCAGTTTTTAAATTTCTTAATTAAATTTGAAAAATTTCTAAACCTGTAATTTAACATACTTATACGATCCTGAAGATTAAAATTGAAAATCTGTTAGGTTAGGTTAGGTTAAATGGCTGCTACGGTACACTTAGACCGGCGACGGTTCGTTGGGATACCACAGGAACTTACTTCCCTATTACTGTTGTGTGAACCAGTTTAAGCTACTTATGTAGCGTGATATATCTCGCATCTTACAGTTTTCGAGATCAGAGAAGCAGTCCATTAAGAATCTACCCAAATGTACCCTTCTCAAAAATCATTTCCTTCTAGACCTAGCCGCCGATATATGAGAGAGTGTTGGTCCACCTTTCATTCGCTGAGGCTACTCCCCCCTTTTTAAGCACTTTCTTGAGTGGCTTAATAGGCCTCCCTAAATTAGCTCGTTCCAGTAGCAGTTCGAGAGTTATACCATGCCTGAATGTTGAAATGTTCATCCGTAAAGAACTTCAATGCTTCCGTTTCCGAAGCCGACCCGCTCCTCCAAGATTCTCTTGAGGGGCAGGTAATTCGGAACCTTTTCTCGAAGCATAATGTTGGTGTAACGTAGTCTACATTCGCCAGTTTCTTCCTTAGGGATCTAATTATCGTTGAGTGTCCTGTCTGAAGACTTTTCCACTGAGATATGGCTGATAGGCGAGTGGCTGTAATCGTCACCATCTGCTTACCATAAATATCGACGGGTAGAAGGTGAAACATAACCTCCAAGGCACGTGTTGGTGTGTTCCTCAGCGCCCCGCTTATAAGCATGCAGGCCGTTCTTTGCACCTTCTCGATCCCCTAGGTTACTTTATCAAGAGCTGGCCACCACACGCTCACCCCATACATAAGAACAGGTGTTACTACGGCATTGAATAGCCAGAGTACCAGCTCCGGCTTCAGGCCCTATCTCTTTCTGAATGGCGTTTCTGAACGAGTAAATTGCTATATTAACCTTGTTCACTCTTTCCAAAATGTTGGGCTTAAAACTAAGCTTACTGTCCAAGATTACGCCCAGAAATCTTGCCTTATCAGGAAAAGCTAGTCTTCCTACATTTAAGATAGGTGGATCTACTACCGAAGATAGGTGGATCTATCAACGAAGACGAGCAGCCAATTACATATTCTCAAAACGGGGAGTCGAATATTGATCTCACTCTCATGACGGGCGGTCTGTTAAAAAAAATTGGACATCAAGTGACCACAGAGAACACACATAATGATTCGCAAGCAGTAAAGAAAGTTCCTCGGTATGCTTTAAGGCATGCCAATTGGGGGTGTTTCTACAGCCAACTAAGTAACATCTGGCAAAGCCTGGCTAAAGACCTGAAGGTATCGATTGAACTAGTTCAATTATCAAAGTCTGTAGCGCTACTATACCACTACTATAAATTATCTTGGTAGTCTACGGACTTAACCGAATCAAGAAAACTGGTTCGTAAGTTACGCAAGTTATATCAAAGATATATAAAAATCCCGAAACTCGGGAAAGTAAAAAGCTTAACTATATGGTACACCGCAAAGCGTAGTTTAAAAGTATAAGAGACAAAAGCCAAATGAGCTTAAAAGAGTTCATCACGGATCATTGTAATGATGAACCGTGGGACTTTGTCTACAAGTTCAGCACAGGTAAATTGAAAACGAACAAAAAACAACATGTTGGGAGGACACTACAAAATGCTTGCTCAATACCTTGCTACCCGACGACTCTGAGGAAAATGACTCTGAGAGGCAAAGAGAAGTCTGTACCAACTACATCAAACGTGAGCCACTTCAGTGATGAAGAGGCCACTTTGGCTATCATATCTATGAAAGCTGGTAAAGCGCCAGGCCTAAACAATATAGAGGTCGAGGTGATACAACGTGCTTGGCCTATTATAGGGCCCTGAATCACCTACTTTATACTACATACTTGTCTTAGCACAGGAGTATTTCCCAAAGTTTGGGAAAATGGTAAATTAGTTATCATTAGGAAAACCGGACATAGGTATCAAACCGATCCCAAATCCGATAGATCTATCATGCTGTTGCCTGGCCTAGGTAAATTATGTCAAAAATTAATTGCCGTCAGGTTAATGGACATATTCCAGAAAAGTGGCACCAATAGTGACAAACAGTTTGGCTTTAGATAAAATAGATCCACAGAGGACGCAATGATCATAATGATCAATATAGTCAAAGAGTCGGACCAAAAGTACAATCTAAAGTACAAGCGCAATTACCCATAAACAGGATGGTAGACTGGTGAAGAAGTTACAAAATAGAGCTATCCTCTACAAAGACAGTTATGATCGAACTTATAGGTTCACTGGACATTAGGAGACCACCATCGGTTTCCATAAATGGCCAAAGAAGTAAGATGGTGAAAACTGTTAAATGGCTGGAAGTTAATTTCGATGAACGACTTGGAGTAACTTCACAGGTCAAAAGAGTTGCGGAAAATGGGGTCTCAAGCGACGTACTTTATCAATAATATACGAGGGCTACGAGACAGAATGAACTGTCACCATCGGCGTACACTAGTTAGTGCCCAAAGAAGTATCTTCCTCGGAATTACCAAGGCCTACAGAACAGTGTCAACTGACGTTGCTGTCTTGGCCTGTTTCTTATGAGAAAATGGCCAACTACAAGATTGACACTTCAAATGAAATGAAAATGAAAATTCCCCGTTTTCTGGGTCGGTTTAAGAAAATTAGAAGTTTGCCAATAACGAGATTTTAAAATAAGGAATAAAATCGTTTCATAATGTTTACATTTTTCTTTTGGTTTAAGGTCTGAAATTATTTGTTAGCCGAAAAATATTTAGTTGACGTATCATGATAGTTATTTTTATTATAGTAACACAATACTCCATCTAACAAAAATTATCACGCAACCACTTGAATCGATTTATAATTTATATATCGATAATTAAATTGAGTCACCCTATATAGACTCATCGCATAACAGAACACAATTTTTTTTCTAAATTAACTCATCTTAATTCTTCTAAATTAAAACCACGCACCAACATACATATACATATATAACACACAAATACAAAGTAAAAATTTTACAAAATTTCCCAAAAATAATTGTGAAAATGCACACATGTAGACGCTTAAACTATATATAACCACTACACGCACAATAAAATTATGTCCATTCATACACCCGCATCTATATAAAAAATAATTTCCATCATTATTTTGACGAAAATTAAAATATCAAAAAAAAATCCGAACAGTTACAGATTTATACAGAGTCCAACACACTATAAAAAAAAATAACGGAATAAATAAAATTTATAAAAAATAACCACACATAACGCGCGCACCGTGGAAAACTCGGGAAAACCAACACCAATATCTCTGTATAGTGTGTGTGTGTGTGTGTATATAGCTAATATAAAAATATAATACATTTTGTTTTTTTTTATATATTCGCATATGTTTTATTTTTCCGCTTTTCCCGATTTTCTTCTCGTCTTGTTTTAATTATTTAAAATAAAAAAAAATTATGTATATCGAAACTATAACACGGGAAAATTATACATATACGTATATCTATATAGATTTTAAAAAATCTGTTTTTCACAAAAAATAAAAATAAAAAAAAATATAATTTTCCAATTCGTTTTTCATTTCGTTATACATGCATACATATGTGTAGTGTACACATTTTCAAATGTAAGTTTTAAAATTATGTTAATGCTGGGCAGTGTTACTTTTGGCGTCGATACGATCACATTCATTTCGAATTTCATTTCATTTTTATTGATACATCCGTAGAGTTTTCTTTTATTGTGTAAAAATTTAATTATCCATTTTCCGGTTTTGTGATAAAAAAAAAAAAAAAAAAATTATTTCTACAGTTACAAAAATGTGATTTAACAGTCGGATGTACATAAATATAGTGGTGGCAATTCTTTTATTTTTATTTTTATTTTCCTAATTCAATCTATCGTGATGAATCATCGCGTTCGGTTTTTTTTTAAATTTTCATTTGTTGTTTTTATTTTGTTTGTGCGAAAAAATTGATTTAAATAAAAGTGCGTTGACATTGGTGAAATTTTCATGATCGTAAATTAATTAGAAGTAAACTAAAAAAAAAAAATACACGCGATCTTAACGATATAAAAATATAAATTCACCCACGATCGTGTATTTTTTTTGTTTTCTTTTATTAATTTTGTGTATATAAGATTTTCAGTTCAGTTTTAAATAAAATGATCATGAACGATCGCAAAAATAATATATATATCTAGAAAACCGATCGATCGTGTACGTCATAACTCGATGACGTACGAAAATTAAATTTTTTGTTTTTAGTTTACGATCATGTTGAAATTAACCAAATTTTTTAATTTAGTTCTTTTTTTTTTCTGTCTTTGGCCGCAGCACTGAAATAATGAAAAAAAAAATGTTAAAATATAAATAAAATAAAAAAGCATTGGACATATACACAAATTTATATACACAGCTGTTTTTTGTCCACGCATCTATCTATATGTATATGGCTATATAGTGATGGAGTGTTCCAAAAGTGCAATGAATTTTTTTTATAAAACTTTAAAGTTCCTAAATTTGCAGTGCCTCTAAAAATGTAGTTCTTAAAAATGAGTTGATAACAAATCAAAAAGTGTATTAAAGTGTGCACCTATTTAAAAAAAAAAAAAAAAATGTGTTACACTTAAAAGTGCATAGGTTTAGAGTGTTTTAAATTTTTCATTTTAATAAATTTTTTTTTTTGTTCCGTGTACCATGTAATCCTTTACAATGTTAGACATATTTCGTGGCCTTAAAAATTTAATCAAAATCAATCATATCACAATCGATTCGCCTGTATTTCGATTGCATTATTCGTTAACTGTGTTAATATTAATGGCATTCTCGTTACTTGTGACGACACGGCAATACGTTGGCAATCCGATTGATTGTATACACACGAAAGAAATTCCGGAGGATGTGTTTAACACATTCTGCTGGATCCATTCCACGTATTCGGTGAAATCATTCCTGAAGAAAAAAGTTGGTTACGAAGTGCCTTATCCTGGTATTGGAATAAAACCGTTAGATAGTAGTGGAAAAATATCGAGTCAAGATAAACGTGAGCATCGGTATTACCAATGGGTATGCTTCTGTTTATTTTTTCAGGTTAGTTTAAAATAACTATACAACATTTATTATTATTATTTTTTTTTTAGTTTAGTTTAGTTTTTTTTTTTGTCGGTTTATTTTTAGATGTTTATTTATTTTACATACTCTGCTGATGTGTTATATATACTCTGCTGAAAAATAGTGGCGCGTTGGTAACGAAACTAAACTTCTGGTTATTTTACATAAAAAAAAAAAAATCCTACCTTTTCTCTCTTTATAATTCGTTCTATAATAATTATGTACCTTCAATTATTGTGCGGCCAATATAAATATATAATTCGTGTTTGTGTATACATATTATATGCTGGGTTTCTAAATCACCTCGCGCGATTACAACATAATGTATGCTGTGTATACATACATATACTTAACGTTATACAAATGAGATTTTTTATTTTTTCGAATTTTTGTTTTGTATTTTGCTTGCTATCTGCTACGCCGCGCGCGTAAACATTTCATTTTGATTTGTTTGGGTTATTTACTATTTCATTCTATGTGGTATATACACATATATGTATACAATCCACAGAGCTATAAAAATGTTTTTAAATTGTAAATAGTTTTACGGTGAAAGAGAAAGCCGATGATGATTGTTTTTCACTTGCGCTGGAAAATCAAAAATATTTACATGTGTTGACAAATAAAATAACAAATTTCCACAATAAATTGTTAACTGAACTCATGAAATTAGTGAAGACTCCAAATTTTGTAAATAAATTTGAATCAGTTGAATTCTGAAGATTTCTGGTATTTTTAAGAGATTCCTCAATTTTTTGCGGAAACTTTTGTCAATTTTTACATATTTCCGTAACGATTCGAACGTATCATTTCTTTTCCTTCATCCTTAATTTGATACAAATGATTTAAACTTTAAACTTTCTGAAAATTAGTGTTTGCCTTCTTTATTTTATTTTTAAATTAATATTTATCAAATTTATAAAATTAAAAAATTCAATACCAAATTTCAGTCTACCGTACAAACAATTCACATAGTAAAACACACGAAAACTTGTCTAGCAGTGATTCAAGACAAATTTTTGTGTGTTTTACTATGTGAGTGCAAGAAAAAGTCGACTAAAATATGAAATCAATATTTTTAAATTTTATTTTATTATTAATTAAAAAAATTTAATTTGGAAATCCAGTTTTAGTCGATCTTATGTGCGAGTGCTTTGACAGGGATGGGCAATTTCAACGTCATGTAGACGGTAGACAACGAAAAAATGTAGATGTAGCAGACATTGTAAATATCGTAGACAATGTAAACTATTCGTAGAAAACGTCGAGGTGATTAGAACTAGTTCTATACTACTATGGCCAGATTTCTTTAGGTCTAGTTTTATCTGTTATACATTTTTTCAAAGTTCTGACAATATTTCACAACTAGAGAAGATAAAATTGAAACTAATCCAGTCCAATTAATTCACTTGAAGTTTGTCCAAAATTTGTCCTAAGTAAACAAACATCACAATTCTATATATGTAGATGGTTGAACTGTGACCTAACTCCTAAATTTTTTTACAAGAGTTAGTGGGAATACCAAGTTTTATAAATCTAATAACATAACCAATTAAGTGACTTTTCGCTGCTGAACTATTTTAATAACTCTGGAAAGCTGACTAAAAGGTTAATCGCTAGTCACTAACAGCTTCGCGTCTTCTTGCATTTAAATAGTGTAACTTATACCATTTTATGCCAGTATCCGATATTTTATCGCATGTGGCGATCGATAAATATCTTAAAGTAGCACCTAATTTAGCTAATTCATAAAGCCCAAAATTCAATATACTCGAACAATCAGATACGATTAAGTCCTATGATTTGATTAATGCATCGCTTTAAGTAAACGAAAACCAATTGCGGACAATTTTTAACGATCACATTTAGTCCATATAATCCACGACCGCCGTGCAATTGGTCAAATCTACATATTGGAGCAGCAATCTTCTATTTGTAAGTTTAACATGCCAAAATATCGTTGCTTGTTGACGTTGTAACTGTCGACGTCGATATAAAATATTGCCAAGTAATCTAGATTGCATGGCGTAATCTACCTGGATTTTTTCGTCCAATTTTTTTGTATCTGAATCACGAAGTAAAATTCAACAAAATTTTGCCAATTTAGAATTAAAAGGCTTCTCATATGTGCTCCAAAGTACTGCAAAGAATACAATTTATGAGAGCCGGTAGATTTAGGAGTAAAAGTTCAAAAAGCCCACGTAATCTTCCACAAATAATTTAAGAGCATTAAAAAGCTTCCAAAAACGGCCTTGAGAATATTACAAAGCAAACAATGATATCAAAGCTTCAATAAATAATTTTAAAGCTTTTAACAATTTTAACCGAGCTTTTTTTTCTAGATTATTATACACCAATCTGAATGCCGTATTACTTTTATTAAGCGTATTGTGTCTTCTAGAAGATCATTTTTTGTTTCTACTATTTTCTTATCGATCTCTGTAACTACTCAGGTTTCACAAGCCAAACATGGTCGTATAAAAGCATTTGAATTAAAACGAGTATAGTGGCTCCCACTTCTATAAACAGATCTTGCGAATTTATTCTAGTATTATAGAAATAAATTTCAGGTAGCTTATATAATTCATCCACACACTTTTTGATATTAGGATTTTCGTCCAAAGGCAAACGAGGTAGGTACACGGGACTTTAATTTTGTGCTTAAAAGTTCATTTGGATTTGAGCACACGATTACGCAATTATTTAGAACTAATTGTGACAAACTAGTACAATTCTCTAAAACACGTAAAATCGTCTCAACTTCCAGGTTCATATGTCCAAGGACATATTTGTTACTTTATTGGGCCGGCGAGAAGGCACCTGATTTGAATTGCAAGCTTTATTTGAAACACGTAATTGTTCCGAAGTTATTTCTATAATTGGAGCCAGGACATCTAAATCAATTGATATTTTACTGAATGAAATCGGAAATAGTTAGGATATATGGATAACTAAAAGGTTTGAATCCAAAATCACACTTGAGAAATGTAAGCTTCGATTTAGTACACAAATTTACTAAAGATTTTAAATCTTTGTAAAACTCGAATTTCATATTACGAAGTATTACGTTTGATCGAATGGATATATTAGATAAAACTTTGGTCATGAAGTCTCAAATAGAATTATCGAAATTAATCGTGCAATCGAAATGGAACTGTCATGTTTTCAAAATAAATTAATCTCCATCTCACTGGAATTAATTTCCGAAAGATTTGTCAAAATATTAGAATATTTTGCACTCGATTGCAACAGATCGCAATCAACAATCAAAACTTTTGCTTTTCTAGACATTTTACTTAGCAAGCGAAATAATGTGTGCGTTTGAAGCATACATCTTGTTAGGAGCAAATACCTTAGTTGAATTAAATCCATTGCGATAACTGGATTTTCGTCTAAAGGTAAAATACGGCAATACGTCCAAACTAGAAAATCTAATTTCATCTTTATTGATTCAAGTTTTAAAAGTTTTGGGTTTAATTTAAGCTTTTATTAATCCGTTCCACTTTGAATGAAAGCAGTCTAAATGTGAGTCTCTCCAGTTAAGGTATCTTTATTCTGTCGATGTGCTTTGAAGTTTAAATAAATAGCCATAGAACAAAACTGATAAGTTTTTTCACTAAAAGCTTTCTAAAGTTTGTGAATGATATCTTATTTTACATAACTGATAGCTTACATAACATTTGCTTCTACAAAAACATTAAAGCTTTAAAAAGCTCAGTCAAATTTTAATATGGAAGCAGCAAAATGCTTTAACTAGATTTTAAAATAACTTCAGTAAAATCAATCAGCCTTACTAACGATCAAAATATAATTTCTTAAAATAACTCAGAATGAACCGCAAATGAAAACGAAGGAGGAAATGGAAACTAGGTAGAAGAAGTGAAAGGCTGTATTGATGAAGCAAGGCTATCGACCTTTCAACTCAAGAATTCTACACCAACTAAATTTGGGAAATCTAAGTTTTTATTTGAGTTACGTCTGCCTTCCGGTCCTTGATGTATGACTAGAATATAATGTTGACTTAGTGCAGTTACGCAGGGTAAATCATTTGATATCAAAACCGTGTTTTCTGTTGCGAAAACTTCAATGTCACGAAGTATCTGCCTCCCTATGTTTGACTTAGATATTATATCGAGTGGCACAATAAACCGAAGCTCTTATTCTTGAAATCAATCTTGAAATTAATGGGAATTTTCAGAATTCGTAAAATATCGGTTAGAATGTTTGAATAAGAGGCAATAATACGGATGCAATTTCAAGTTTGCCTTCCGTAATCGCTTGATGACCAGCACTAGTTCGTCAAAACTCTTTCCATATGGATGAAAAATATATGCGAGTTTTGCATGGTAATTTTGCAAACACCATTTCTCGTCTTGATTTCCGACTGAAATAAAATAAAAATAAAAACAAACGGCCAGATTCTATTCGACTTGAGAAAGCACTTCGAGCGCTTTTTGAATCAGTTCGCTCATTTGATATTTAGTCACGGGTAGAAAATACTATTGTCAGATAAGTTTAAGCTGAGTCACTCGAATCCACTGGTTCACGTACTTAATTATACCTAACACCAAAACCAAAACTATAGCGTCTCACCTAGAATATAAAAACTTATAACTTGTACAATATAAAAACATTTAATTTGGCTTAAGTCATACTATTTTGGCTTAAGTATATATTTATTAAAAAATGATTTTATCGAATAACCCCAAATGAAGTCAAATAATTTTAGAGAAACAACTCCAACCTCAAACAAACAAGATGTACTCATTCAGACAATTATAGTCAACGGTTATGATCTTTATTAATTTGTTTAGAATAGCAGCACATTTTAATCATTTATCCAAGCTTAATCTATTCAATTAAAAAAGATTGAATTGCGATTAAGCCAACCAATTTTTACTTAATTTACTTTAAGTCACAGTCAAATTTCTGAATTCAGATTAAACTACTTAATTTTACTTTAAATAAAGTAAAATTGTAACTCTTACTCAATTGGGATCGAAATTCACATAAGCTAGCTTAAGCCAAATATTTTTAGCTCAATTTTAAAAATTAGAATTATATATCACCTGAGAATATATATACGATTTGAAAATTATGTTTTAAAATATGTGACTTAAGCTTAGTTTTAGCTTAAGTCAAATTCTTACTAGCATTTATATCACCTAGAGCTTACTTTAAAATGAATTCAGATAATTGGAAAGGTAGTGAGGTATTTCTAGTTTAAGTCACAATTTAATAAAGCTTAAGCCTTGCTTAATTTACTTTAATTAGTTTTAGATTCAGTTATTTAATTCTGAATTAAGTTACAGAATGATGGAGGTCAAATTACTGAATTTTTCAATGATAGATTTTTGATTTCTTATATGTCTAAGTGAAATTAGTCTCGAAGAGGTGGCAATCCAGTAACTTCCAGTAACGGTAAGAGGAATTTTATGGCCTTCAAGAATCAAACAATTTTATCCCCTAAATTTATTTGGCCTCCAAAATTTACTATTGGCTAAGTTAGTCATAGCGCTTGTGTTGACAACAAAAATGCACGTTCAAGTTCCTCTAGATGAACTGAAATGGACAATAAAAGTCTAGAAAAGGTTTAGAAAATAACCAAACTGTAGAACAACACTTTTATTCATAATTCGTGCGATTTGAAATTTGCGAACGTGATCTCATGATCAGTTTGTCCCAATATCACGATTAATAGTCGAATTGTAGTCGAAAGATGTAGTGAATTAGTATATATGTGCGGTTAATAATTAATAGTTAATCGTGGTATAGATACAGGTAAAACCATGGATGATGTATCGTGTGCATCTGGTTTTGCTAATCTCGTCGTCTAGTCTTTGTCTTAATAAATCTTTCCGAAGTATAGAGATTATCTCATCCATTGGGCTATTTTCTGAGCTCAACAATATTTGTTCATAAAGTTTCTGTGGTTTTACAACATAGTACTGATTTCGGTTTACGGAATTCTCTAACTTGAAATTGGAGAAACTGCGCACTATGAAATAACGGCCAATCTAGCAAAAACAAATGTGGACAAAATATAAACATTTAATGATAGTTCATAAGCGAGATTTACGCAAAGACTTTGTTAGAAATTACATACATTCAATAGTTCAAAATGATAATAACGCATAAAACTAAATATTTCATGAATACAAACACATACATACATATATATATATATATATATATATATATATATAGTGAAACCGACCACCTAACAACACCAATATACGTGCTCAGCATTTCAAATACATTTTTATCATAATTTTTATCTTAAATATTTTATTATCCATTTCATATTAAACTATACATAAATATTTTCCAACCTGGGCGGCAAAACCTAAACCAAAAATTCATTCAAAGCATTCACCATTTCCACAATAAAATAGAAACACAAAATGTCACCATGTGTGTTTATGCCTTTATCCGCACCAAACATAAAAAGTAAAAAAATATATATTTTATATGAATAAATGGATCAGACTGCAAAGCATCAATTACACATTAAGAAACATAAAACATATAATTTTTGAAAAACATTGGTGCCGGAAAACATAAACCGGAAAAATCCGTGATTGGTAATTTTTGCGCGCGGATATCAATTCCAAAAAACTTATTCGAGTTCATTTGTATATAGTGTTACATTATTTATTTAGAAAATGAGGATGAAATAAAGATGCTTGACATTAATTGTTTATATTATTATGGTTGCCATTTTCATAGTTTATTGTATCAATCCCTTTTTTCTATATTTTCCGATTTATGCAAAAATAAATTTAGTTTTAGCTGACGACTAAAATCAAAATCTCGTTCTTTTTTATTGCCGTATATATTACTATATAGCATAATTTTGTATACCAAATATCTAAAGAGATAAACTATATAGTATACGATAGTCGAATATAGTACACAAACACCCACAATCACAAATTTATTACTATATATACATACTATATTGTTTAATAGTTTTTATGTTATACATTAGCGTCACACAAATAACGTTTTCTATAAATGCACACGCACAATAAATCAAACGCATTCGTACCATAAAACTCCATATTGTGACTTTTTTACAACAGAAATAGTATTTTTATAGTAATCCTATAAAATCCTACTGTACACACTATAAAAACAGCTGTAAATAGACTCATTTTCCGCATCATAATGTAAGATCACATTTCCTCAATCAAAAATATATCAAAAACAATTTTGTCTATATGACTTAACAAAATATCGAAGAAGACGAAAACGTAAACGAAAAATATGAAAAACTTAGAATTCCAAATGGAAAATCATAAATTCTTAAATTTTAAAATTTTGTTTTTTATTGTCCACTTAGTATATTCAAAAATGAAATTGAATTGAGTTTTTCTAAAACTAAAAAATCGTAATAAAAAATAATAAATAGAAAACACACTCGCCGATCCCATATCCATACTTACATATAAATGTATTCATTCGTGCGGACAAAGTGTTCAATTAAATTTAAAAAAAATAAATTCAATTATCGAGGCGTGCGATTGCTGAACAGAGATGACGATATACATATGTCGGAAAATTAGTTTGGGTGATCATGTTTATCGTCAATTTTCATCTTGGCTGTATTTTTTTTTTTTTTTTAGAAAAATCACTAAAATAACTATATATGTATGGTGGCGATTACGAAATAATTTACGAAAGTCATGTTTAACTCAAAGTATGGTCCCGTGTTTAGTTTTTACTTTTTATAGTTTGTGTATACATTAAAGTCAATTAAATGTTGTAAAGTAGTAAAAATTTATTTAGAAATTAAGTAATTTTAATTTTTTTTAAGTGTATATACTAGCTGTATTGTATATATAGACATATTATAGATCTAAATATAATTTTATGATATTTTCGAGCAGGAGATCTATGGCAGGTGGAAAATAAGTTTTCTTCGGATAATCAGAAGAAAATATAATATTAATGCACTTTGCAAACAAAATTGACTTTAGTAAAACATGTCAAATCTATTGTCATATTTATCAAAAAGTTTGAGTGAAAATAGTACAAATAATTATGTGATACAACTTTCACTCAAGCTTTCTATAAATTTGAAATTCTATGCCTCACACGACCAGACACTATTAGATATTATTTACAAAGTTTAAATATTTTTGAGTGGAAACTAAATATTTGAGTGGAAAATAATTTTGAGTTCAAAGATAGGTCCATGTTTCCCTTTAATCGAATTCCACATAAAATTTCACTTAAACTTTAAAATCATGATAATTGTCCACACATTAGAAACAATTTATAATATTTTGAGTAGAAACTAAATATTTGAGTGAAAAATCATGAATATTTTTTATTTAGTTGTGCTAAAAAAAATATAGCTCAAACTTAAACAATAAACTATGAGTGATAACTTATATGATAATCAACCTATTACTTAATGTTTGAGTGAAATATCATATAACGATATTTTTTATTTTCATTAAAGGTCCACTCATTTTTTACCTTACACATATTTTCATATTCCAATTTGAACAATTGCAGCTTTATTGTGTGTAATCAATTGAACCTAATGGAGTTCACTCAATCGAATTCCACATACATTTTCACTCATATTTGAACATCATTACAATTTTCCAAAATTTAGAAACTTCTGATACTCAAAATTAGTATAATATAGTTGGATTTTGCGTTACTAAGTTTGAGTGAAAACTTAAAATTATATATTTTGTTACTTAAATCCCATGACGTTTGGATTTAACTCAAACGAGTAAACAACAAATTAGGATATAAAGTTACAAGGTACAAAAAAAAATTTTGAGTGAAAATTGACAATTAGGAGATTCACAGATTTTAGTAACAGATTTCAAATTACTTATCAATTTATCATACATATAACAAAAAATTTGAGTGAAAATAAATAAATACTTATGTGTCATACCAGTCACGCCAGTCAGGTTTACACAATTAAAATTTAATAAAACCATAAAAGTAAATTTTCACTCAAAATTGATCTTGATGGTAATTTTCTACAAATTCGAAAATCAGCAGAAACTTTACAATTTTGATTTACAAAGATGAAAAAATGTTGAGTGGAAACTTAAAATTTAAGTGAAAAATCATAAATTGTTTCATTTAGATTTACAGACATTCAATAGCTGAAACTTAAACTTTAAAATATTTCATAACTATATGATAATAAAACTACCACTCAATGTTTGAGTAAAATATTTTATATCGATATTATTTAGTTTCACTAAAGCTACACTCATTTATTACCTTGAAATACACATTTTCATATTCCAATTTAAAATAGTTCAGCTTTATGTAAAAATGTATACTTAATCGAACTCAACATAAATTTGAACATCACGATAGTTTTCCACAAATTAGAAACTCCTCCGATAATAAAAATGAATATAGAATGGTCGGATTTTCAGTTATAAAGTTTGAGTGAAAAATAAAAAAATTTCCTTTCAATTGACAAATTGAGAGTGACAAAATATTCAAACTAGTAGATTTTCACTCAAAATTAATTTTCATAGATGTTCTCTACAAATATGACGCTCAAACAAGCGGAATCTTAGGGATTTTGATTTAGAAAGTTATACATTGTGATGGTAACATATAACGATATATGCTAATCAAACTATCACTCAATGTTTGAGTCAAATATCGCATAATGATTTTATTTAGATCTATTTAGTTCCACTTAATATTTAGCGTGAAATACAGATTTTCGTGTTCCAATTTCAATACTTCAGTACACTTTTTACACTTAACGCTCAATCGGATTCTACATAAATTTTCACAAAAATTTTAACATCATGACGATCTTCCACAAACTAGAAACTACACTGATACTCAATGGAGTATAGAAAAATAGGTAGGATTAAGAGTTTTATAGTTTGAGTGAAACTTTAAAATCTGAGTTTAACTTGAAATCATAGGGCCAACAAAATATTTTCACTTCAGGAAATATAAAACATAATTTTGTATAATTTTCACTCAATTTGAAATTTTTCTGATTCTCAAACGAGCAGAAACTATTAGATTTCGATATACACAACAAAAAAAATATTTAAATGGAAAATTGAGTAAAATATCATGAATATTTTACATAATTTTCACTCAAATTTGATCATGCAAATTTTCTACAAATTAGAAACTCCTTTAATACTTAAAACAAGTATAAATCGATTGGATAGTGAGTTACAAAGTTTGAGAGAACGCTTTAAATATATATTTGAATAGAAAATTTGGTAATAACCAAATGTTTGCACTGCAGGCTGTCTTTCTATATGTATGTATTAAAAACAAATACCACTCAAAATTGTATTTCAATTTTCTATATTAAATGGCTTGGCACTCAGATTCGAATTACAAAAGTTTAAAATTCGAACAAATTATATAATTTTCCAATCAAATCTGAACTTTATAACCATTTTCAACAATTTTTGAGTTCTTTCGATATCCAATTTTGGATTTAAAGTTACAAAAAAATTTGAGTGAAAAATTACAATTAATATACTCACAGGATATTCAAAGATTTAGTTAAAAATGTCAAATCTCTTATAATACACATAACAAGACATATGAGTGAAAATATATAAATATTTTTGCGTTATGACAACTTTTACTCAACTAAAATTTAATCAAACCCGTAAATTTTCACTCAAAATTGGTTTTCTAAGATTTTTTAACAAATTTGATATTTTTCCGCTACTCAAACGAGCAGAAACTTTTGGATTTTGATTTACAAAGTTAATCAATTTTTTGAGTGAAAATTAAAATAGTTTGAGTAGAAAAACCATGAACTTTTTTTGTTTTAAGTTAAAATTTACAAATATTCTAGCTCAAACTTAAACATTAGTTTTAAGTAATTTTAAGTAATATTTTAAGTAATTATTTATAATCACAAAAGCTCCACTCGTTTTGAAGCTTGACATATTTCAATATTTCAGTTTTATGATGGAGAAAAGGAGTACTCTTTTTACACTCATTGCAAGTGTTTTTCTTCAATGAGTATAGAAAAACAATTTTTGATTTTGAGCGAAAATTTAAAATTTGAGTTTAAATTAAAATCTTGGGACTAACAAAATATTTTTTATTCCACGAAATATATAAAATAATTATGTATAATTTTCACTCAAACTGGAACTTCATGGCAATTTTCTACAAATTCGAAATTTTTCTGATACTGAAACGAGGAGAAACTTTTGTATTTTAATTTTCAAATTTAAAACAAATTTTGAGTAAAAGCTGAAAGTTTGAGTGAAAAATCATAAATAATTTTTATTACGATTTACAAAGATTTTATAGCTCAAACATAAACATTAAATTTGATGTGATTACATATAAGTATAACTATATGATAATTAAACGATGACTTAGAGATTGAGTGAAATAACGTACAGCTATATTATTTGTTTTCACTAAAGCTCTACACAAGAGTTCACATTTTATACTTAGTACAAGTGTTTTTGTTAAATCGGAATTCATATAAATTTTCACTCAAATTGTTTGTAATTTTAAACAAATTAAAAACTCGTAAGAAATGTTGGATTTTGAGTTACAAAGTATGAGGGAAACTTAAATTTTTAGGTTAAATTGAAAACTTGAGAATTATTTATTTCAATTTTCTGTATCTGGCACTCAAGTTCGTGTTACAAAAGTACAAATCGAACGAATTCTATAATTTCTTACTTCTCTTTTACTGTGTGCAACCAACCGTAAATAGTAGAAGGGAAAAATAGTGCACTTATTGCAATCATTGCAAATGTTTTTCGTCAATTAATTTCAAATACAATTACAATTGATTTCGTTACAATTTTTCAAAAATTAGAAATTCCTCCGATACTGAAACGTGTATAGAACATAAATAATGGATTTTTCAGAGTAAGAAAATATTTTTACTTCACACTGATTTTGCAGTTTAAAAAATGTCTTCCACTCAAACCTTCATTTCAGTTTTCTATATAAATTTCTCTGGCACTCAAATTCGAGTTACGAAAGTTAAAGCTCGAATAAATTATATAATTTTTCATGATAATTTACTAAAATTTTTGAGTTGGAATCAGAACGAGTAGATTTTGAATTTAAAGTTAATGGTTCAATAAAAAAATTGAGTGAAAAATAAAATCACAATATTTTTTATTTTAAATATCTTCCTATAATTTATAGAACTCGAGTATGAATAATTAGTTAATTAAACAATTGAGTGTAACAATTTTCTCATAAAATTTGAGTGATTCTTAAACTTATAACTGATGATCAAATTTTAACTCAATGTGTGAGAGAAATCATATAATGAGAAAATATTATTTATTTTGCTGAAATTACACTCAATGCACGTTTCCTTATCCCATTTTGAACAACTTCAGTTTTATTGTGTGTATCATTATAAAATTTTCCCTAAACTAAACTAAACAATATTACAATTTTTTAAACTAAACGAGCAGAAACTTTGGCATTTTGATTTAAATAGTTAAAAAAAATGTTAAGTGAAAACTTTTAATTTGAGTGTAAAATCATAAATATGTTTTATAAAACAAAAAATTTTGAGTATATATATGATAACCAAACTTTCACTCAATGGTTGAGTGAAATATTTAGTTTCACTAAAAAAAAGTTCACTCAAAATTTAATTTTATTGCAATGTTCTATAAGGTTGAAATTCCTACTGATACTCAAACGAGTAGAAACTGTTGGATTAAAATTTAAAAAATTAAAAAAAATTGAGTGGGTACTTTGAGTGAAAATTCGTATGAATAATATTTATTTTGAGTTAGATGAGTGAGAAGATTCGATAGCTCAAACTAAACATTAAATTTTAAGTGATAACTTATAACTAAGATAATTAAACTACCCACTCAATGTTTGAGTGAAATTTCTTAAAACGATACTGTTTGTTTTTACTAGAACTCCACTCATGTTTAACCTTGAACTACATATTTTCATATTCCAATTTCAATACTTCAATTTTATTGTGTGCTACCAATCCGGACATAGTGGAGGGGAAAAAGAGTACACTTATTCCAATCAGTTTACTCAAATTTAAATATCACGACAATTTCCAAAAATTAGAATCTCAATTTTACAATTTAAAATTTCTCTGGCACTCAAATTCGAATTGAAAAGTTCGAACCTCCAACAAATATTTTAATATAATTTTTCACTCAAATCTGAACTTCATGACAATTTCCAACAAATTTTGAGTGTCTCGTATACTCAAATGAAGATAAATCAGATTTTGGATTTAAAGGTTCAATTATTTGAGTTAGATCTAAAAATTTGAGTGAAAAATGACATCATAAACATTTTTTTTTTATTTTTTTCTATAATTTGTAGAACTGTTGATTAAAATTTCAATTTTGTTGATGGGGTTAATATTCCTCTGTAACAGGTGATATCATCTGTTTTTCCGTTGTTATTTATTGATACATTTATGGAGAAATACGCCAGTAATTAACGAATGATTGGAGAGATCGCATAGTGGATTTACAAAAATATTTGCATACGTTTTTTGTATAGATGATGGTATATTATCGGGGCCAGACCTGCAAGAATAATCTCATCAGCGTCAATTGGAGTCAATGATTGATATATTGTTATTTTTTGTAAGATCGATTTAAGACATGTTATCGCTTGGTTTGTAGGTCCATTGAAAAAATGTAGCAAACATTTCAGTTATCCCTTTGGCATTTCAGAATGGCTTCATAAAGTTACAAAATTGGTCCCGGTCAGTTTTGCTAAACCGATACATTAAACAAAACCTTAAAATATTTTATTACACATAATAGAAATTAAAGGATATATTGCACAATAAAATGAAACAATATAATATTGTTTTCAAAGATTTTATTACAATACGAAAGTTTAGTCATTCTCATGATGCACGCGGGAAATTCAGTAAAAATGTATTCAATTCTAAAAATACGATTTGCTGTACGTGACCTCATCGCGCATATACATATAATATATGGAAATTGTTCATAATATAAAATCAATTTATTTAAAAAAAATATAATATATTTTAAAATAGGCAATATTGAAGAGATAAATTTAGTTGACTGAAATCATCAATCACACGCACACTTTTTTTTTTTTTTTATAACAAAATAAATATTCGTATTCTAAATCGTTGGTGAGAGTATTAAGATAAAAACCAGACACACAAAATTTATACATTCATCATAAAATCGTAAAATATATATTTGAGTTATTTTTTTTTTTTCACTAAGATCTAATAAAATTATGACATTTTTGAACCAAAACCGACGTAAAATGTTTACAACAGAAAAAAATGTAACATTTTTTTTTTAAATATTTATTTGTAATTTGATCATTTTGTGTTGTCGTGGGGCGAGAGATCACTTTGAACGTGTATGTTGTCAAAAACGCTAAAATTGAAATAAAACACAAAAATCGTAGGTTTGCTCTTTGATGGGAAACATTCAGCTAATGTCACGACGTTACAAATGTTAAATTTAAAAAGAAAAATTTATGTAGAAAACTAAAATTTCTCGTTTTGTACTTGGTGCGGATAGATTGATGAAGAAGATGAAATGAAAATGTAGTATAAATATGGATGATTCATTCGATTATATTTATGAGCGGCGGCAGGGCGCATTTTATGTACATTTCGAGGAAAATAAATTGTTTCACTAAATTCATGAACAATTTATTGCATACCAGATGAAGTTTGTGTATATGACGATCGTGATCGCATATGACAAATATGTGTTGTTGTTGACTTTTCCGGTAATTATTATTACGCTTTCGTATAAAAATTTATTTCGTGGAATTCTTTTTGCGTAACCGCATATATTTCGAATATGGACATAACAGGTTAGTGGTATGCGATTAAGGGTTTTACTGTTCTTGGAATTGTTTAGAATGGTGAATGGGAATTACTATATGCTGGGATTTGTAATTTACAAATTTTCGTGAATTTTTAAAAGTCATCAGTAATTTGCGATATAGTACTCAAACTCACTAAAGTTATTTTTCCAGATTATTGGAAAGAATGCACGCCAAAAATATTTTAAGTTCTTTTGCTAATCATCTTATAGGGATTACAACACACATGCTTGTCTTATAATTACAAAATTAGCTGTAACCGTTGAACAGAATTTGCAAGCCTGCAGTTTAAGTTAATTGTCCCTATCATACCGTATGCTTAAGATTCAGACGTGAGATTTGTACATTGCAAGTATTTTGTTAATTTAATTTTAAAATCCTGAAATTTCTTAAATTCGAAAATCAAAATACGAAATTAAATTCTGAACTTTAACTAGGTTTTGAAAAATCAATTAAATTCTTGACATTTACCAATTCACAATAGTTTTTATAAAATTCGAAAATTTTATTTTTGACAATTTGATATTTTTGAAAATTTTAGAGCAATATTTCAACATGCGAATTTCACAAATTTAGAGAGAGTTAGTAACTAGAGGGATGTTGGGGCATTTTTAAAATTTTAAATTCGGCATATCACTCGAATATTTTACCAGCAAATAGCCCAGTGTTTAAAGGCATTTCTACGACCTTCTACGAATAGTGTAGAGTTTAAAAGATACAAACAGAACAATGAGCGCCTGAGTTTAAGCGGGGAAATTATTTTGTTTTGATTTGTGTACTTATGTACATACTGTTGCAGTCAGCATCTTCATTGTTTAAGTATCGCATATATTTTCAGTGTATTTTAATTTGACAGTCGTCGTCGGATCATATTTTATTTTTATTTAATTTTTAAAGTTCAAAATACAGCATATGTATGGGGGGCATGATCGGAACATTCCTTCTGACGTATAAAATCCTCGAAGCCCTTAAATTATAAGCGAACTATCCACTCTACCACTGAAAGCGGCAATTAAGTTGTTTTCGAACGTTAAATTCGTCTTCTACGCATATTAAATAGTATTAATGCACAAAGTTTTCCAATTAAAGCTTCGTAGAAAGTTTATTCAAAATTTGTGATGGAAAATACATTGTTTTCATTCCTAGAATAGAGCTAACATTCAGTAACAAATTCGCATTATGCTCAATGTAAACAACTCATATACACATCTTTCTTATTTAAGATCTTTTAAGCTTTCTGAAAATTATTCCAGAAACAAATATGTCAAATTTTGAACTTTTTAAAATTCTGTGTGAGGGATGATGGTACCTAAATAGTTCCCATAAAAATTGATTTTTTGATAATCCTTGAGTTTTACTACACGGAATTTTTAAAATTGGTTAAATTCGAGTTTATCATTGAAAAACCAAATTTAATAATTTTCGAAAGTACAAATTATTTTAATGTTCCAAAATTTCGAAATTCGGAATTCCAAATTCATTTAAAATTTTAAATTATCTGATAATTTCAAAATCATATTTTAGAAAATCCTAGAATGTGGATTTAAAATTTGAGATTGAGAATTCTGAAATTTTAGATTCAAATTTGATGTGAGAATTTTTTTATTGTTTAGATTTTATAATTCAAAATTTTCAAATTTAAAGATTCTGTAAAATTATTATTATAATTATATATATTATTCTGAAATTTTACCATTTCAGTTTATATCTGAATTCTGGGAAATTGAAAATATATTTTACCTTATTTTGTCTTAGCTTTCGGTTCTAATTTACTTTCGAGCTTCCGTCACTCAGTCAAAATTAGCTTTTTGCGTAATGTAAACAAATCGAGTACATATTTTTGTTTTATAGAAAGCTTTTTAAACTTTCAAAAAAAAATTCCAGAACAAAATACCTAAAATTCTGAACTGTCTCAAATAATCATTTTACAAATCAAAAAAAAAATCATAATTCTGAGAGCAGAAATTTTTAGGTTTTACTAGATACCTACAACCAATTTTCATTCCAATTCTGTGTGAGCGATGAGGTTCTTCCAAACAAATTTATTTTAAGATGTCAGATTTAATTCTCAAAATAATAATTGTAAAATTCTGAAACTTCGATTTAAAACTTTACCAGATTTTAATAAAATATTTTAAAAATTAATATTCAGAATTTTTAAAATTTGATGGGAAATTATTTTTTTGTTTAGGTTTTATAATTTACAAATTTGTGGTTTAATTCTTAGATAGAGAAGTTTTGTTATAAATTTGCAATTCTTGCAATCTAAAATTTGGATTTTTATATTTTTAAAATTTGGTGTCACGATGTTATATCAATTTGAAAAAATTTTATTTTATCGAAACGGAAATAGTTTTTCACTTTTCACCTGGTGCGAAGCGACTTTAGATAATACATTTTGAATCGCAAATTTTTTCAGATTTACACTAAATTGTTAATTGCAGATGGAAGAAATTGAAATTTTAGAATAGAACCTCTAAGCCAGAGAATTGAGTTTCAAAACTTAGTTCTGTTTATAACAAGCGAAAAATATTTAATACTGGCCCTAGAGGCCGGATTACCCATAGTCCAGCCCTGTCTTGACGTATTTTGTATTGTGGAAACATAGCTTACTTATACAGGGTTAGAAATACAGAAATTCTTCTTTGGAACAACATCAACCAGGTCACATCGAAAATACCCCGTTTTTCTGTTGTTATTCCTTGATGTTAAACTTATTTATTTCTCCTTCAGCAGCAACGTGATTTTGAGATTTCCGGATCAGTTTATCTTATAAAATTCATCTCTTGATAAAATTAAATTTAATTTGCTAAAGAACATGAGCGTATACTGCTGTTTCAATTTCAAGTGTATACTTGGCCCAACATTATTTTCCTGTTTTATACTGCAATGACTATAAATTTATCTTGGTAGCACTAGTGGAAATATTTAGTAACATCAACATAGACCACTTCAACATATTGATCTGGTCCAATTCCAATGAAGAACAAATTGCTCCAACCAAGACGGTACGTCAGATATGTTTTTAGGTAAAGCAAAGAATGCCAAACAACAAGCATATCAAATGAAGTATCTGGAGGAAATTCACCAGTTTCTAATTAATGGGATTAAGAGTACAGGAGGTGCTGATAATACAGTTATCCTTTCTATATTTCAAGAAAGAAAATGTCGATATGTTAGTTGAATACATTTTTCAGTTAGCTCGGACCTCGGACCTTATTTTTATCAAAATCTGATTAAGTGTAAATTATTGCTATCTATCTATCTATCTATCTCGCTCTTACGAGCAATTCCATATCCGGAGTTGTCAAGATTTATCACTTATTTTAAATTAAGAATTAAAATTTTATACTGATATAATCGAAATCAAATTTGTCATTTTATATAATACAAAATTTAAAATTTTTAAAATTTTCAAAATATCAATTTCAGAATTTCCAATTCTTAAAATTTGTATGTTGACAAAATTATAAATTTCAAAAAATTTGAAGTTTCATAAATTTTAAGAATTTAAATATTCAACTACGTATGTACATATGTACATCGATTTCGGTGACAAAAATTGAAAATTTGGTAATATACACTGAAACCTGAGATCTCGGACGATTCGATTAACCGGAAAAAAATTTGTCATTGAAATTCGAAATCAAAAGATGAGTTTCGAAATTAAATTAAACTTTAGAATGTTCAGATTTTCATATAGTTTGGGAAATGAAATAAAAACCCAAACAATTTTAATGTTTGACACATTGTGAGAGTTGAAATTTTATATTCAACATCGCGTCATTGTACGGCAAAAATTGGAAATCCGATAATGTGTATTGAAATTCAAGATCTAGAGATCATATTTCGAAATGTCATAGTTCGAAATTAAAATAGTTATTTAAAATTTTACTGCGAAAACTGAAAACAAAAAATTGAGAATTCGATTTACTGGGAAAATTTTCGAAATTGGAATGGAAAAAATTGTAAAAAAAGCAGATTTTAAAATTAAAAATTAAAATTTCCATAAATTTTGAGAATTTCAATATTTAAACATTGTCAATAATTTTGAAAAAACTTCATTTATTATTTTTAATTAAGCAGTATTATCAAAAATTATAATTTGAAACTCCGAATTAAAAAACATTTAACAGAAATTTCTATAAATTTTGAGAATTGAAAATCCATAATTGTATTCGAAAGTGCGTTTCCAATCCAGAATCATACTACCAAGTGAAGTGAAAGCTATTGCAAACATTTGATTTTCTGTGCAAATTCGTCATTTTTAAGTAAACATAATTTTCAGAATTTCAAATTTTCAAAATTTTTCAAATTCAAAAAATTTTCATTTTTCATTTTTAAACTGTATATCATTTTCTGTTACAAAAACTGATTTAGTAAAACGTATTCAAGCCATTTTGCATAGATCTTATCAAATTTCCAAGATATATCAGCGGAGCCCAACCTTTTTTATAATAACGTTTTACGCTAATTTAGAAAGGCCCAAGTGTCCACTATTCAGAAAACCTAGAGCCCATATATAGCAAAGATCCTCAGAGTTTTGTGATCGTATAAAACTTGTACTTACCGTTTGCATAATTGATATATACTATCGCCAAATTTTCGAAATTTACCAGCGGTGTACTCGGAATTTTCTCTAACACTAATGTTTTTTTTCAGTGGAGACTGCGTCTTTTGCAAATATGAATTTCTTATTCTTCATTGGGGACCTGAGCGTCATAGACCTCCTTTGGATTGAAAATTATTCCTCGTTTCTCATTTGAGCGTTGATATCCTTTAGCTTTGAATATCATTAGAATGTTTGTACGGACCTCCGAAGAGAGTGGATTTTCTTGATCATCAGGTCTGCCACCTATGGTATTACTTTCGTTGTTTGTTTTGTCCATTGCGTTTTGTTGTTTATAGTGTTATTACACTCGCCTCTAGAAGTTCAGTCGTTGTGATACCTTAGTCATGCAAAACAAACGTTGCCCAGCTGCTACCGTGAGAAGCTAAACTAGAGATAGTTGATGGTTAGTGAAAACACACCCAACATCCAGCCAAATTTAATAATAATTATAATAATAATAGTACACTTCTTTATGTCCAGAAAAACCGTATATACCCGAAACAGGCACCCTCAGTTTCCAGATTGTATAAATTATTTTTCTCAACATATTTACGACGTCGTGGTCTATATGAACGTTGAGCCGATCAAACTTTTAAATTATATTCAAATATTATCAATTTCATAAAATTATGAAAAACTGAAACTGATTTTTTGTAACATGACTTATCAAGAGTGCGCGATTGAGTAATAATAATAACAGTGTTAAAGGCCATTACTGGCCCCTTACTGAATCAACAATCTGGCTCCAACGGTTTCGATCCTGAGCTTGGTCTTCATACTGTCTTAGACAATCTGAAGAGGCCAAGTCGTTCTCTACATCGTGGAGCCATCGTCGCCTGCAACGACCTCTGCGCCTACCATATGGTGGCTCTTCTTTCAGAGATCGCTGCACAATTCGTTCCGGATCAGCACGCAGAACGTGATCGAGCCAGCATACTCGCTGAGATCTATCTTCATGTACAATATCGGGGATCTTCATCAGATCTCTGATCTCGAAATTGTACAGAGCTCGGCATGTACCATCTATTTCGCGTTTAGGGCCGTAAATCACACGCATGATTCTTCTCTCAAATGTAAGGAGCCATCTTTCGTACTCATCCGTCAGCGCCCAACTTTCACATCCAAACATAGCAACGGGCCTGATCAACGCTTTGTAAAGCTTCAGCTTCACGGCACTTGATAAGTGTTTAGATTTTAGCAGTGGCCTTAGAGGATACAAAGAACGACCGCCAGCTGCCAGCCGCACTTTAATATCCTCACCCATACTGTTATCGTGAGTGATAAGAGAGCCCAAATATTTGAACCTCCTCACTCCCTCAAACGTGTGGTGGCCACTACTAAAATCTGGTGTGCCATTGTCTCTAAAACCAGAGATCAGGTATTTCGTTTTGGACTCATTGATCTGGAGTCCAACAGAAGCTGAAAACTCTACAAGCGGATCAAGTATTTCTTTCACTCCGTTGCTATTCAGTCCAATCACGCATATGTCATCTGCATATGCAAGCACTTGATTGGACTGGCGATATAAGATGTTGCGCTGAGGTGTTTCAGTTTTACGAAAGATGTACTCCAACATGAGATTAAAGAGTATCGGGGACAGAGCATCTCCCTGCCGAACACCCAAGTTAACTGCAAAAATTGTCGATAGCCTGTTCTCAACTTTAACACAGCATTGAGACTGCGTCACTGTCATCCTACACAGTCGTACCAATTTTGTTGGCATTCCTAGGTATTCCAGGGCAGACCACAAACTCTCTCGATTGATCGAGTCGTAGGCCTACCGGAAATCCAGGAAAACCTGATGTACGGAGATGGATGTCTCATAATATTTAGATAGAATCATCCGCAGCGAAAAGACCTGATCAGTGACTGATCGATTCGGACGAAATCCTCCCTGATAGTCACCAACCAAGCCCTCCGCCAGAGGAGTGATTCTATCCAATAAAATGTATGACAGTAACTTGTATGCTGTGCAAAGGAGAGCTATACCGCGATAATTCTCACACTTCAAGCGGTCTCCCTTCTTGAAGATGGGGCATATCGCGGCCACTTTCCATTCATCAGGCATAACTTCGGTTCGCCATACTAATCGAATAAGGTCGAAAAGACAGTTCCACAAAGTATCCCCTCCGAATATCAAGAGCTCCGAATTAATGCAGTCCACTCCAGGTGAGCGGTTTCGTTTCATTCTCTGCATGGCCTTAGTGAATTCCTCATGGGATGGCTCCTCAGTGCAAATCTCCGCAGACTGTTTTAGAGGTGGCTCAACAACAGTCTGTGACGCATGATGAACATCAAGCAGCTCAGTAAAGTGTCCACTCCATGCGTCAAGTACTGCGTCGATGTTGACACAGAGGTTTCCATCCCGGTCCCGAATGGCGGTTGACGAAGGCCTGAAAGTATGGTGCAATCCAGTAATTCCTTTAAAGAAATTACGTGAACTACGCTCATTGCTGAGTTGTTGTACTTTCAGAACCTCGGCCTTCCACCATTCTCGCTTCTTCCGTCTACAAATCCGCTTAGCTGCCCTTCTTGCAAGAGCTGCCTTGTTTTTCCTTGCGATTGTGAGACGTTGTTGCACTTCATTATGGGCTATATTTTGTTGCTCAACTGTAAGACGACACTCGTCATCAAACCAATCATTCTTGGGTCTGACTTTCACTATACCTAAAGTCTGTTGAGCAGCACTGACAACCGAAGTTTTCAGTACCTCCCAGACAGAGTTCACGCAGTCAGACTGGTAATTAGCTCCCTCAATGTTGTCGCTGACAAGATCCTGATATCGTTTCTTTTGATCTTCATTTATCAGACCTTCACAGTCGAAACGTTCCATCCGTTTCGCTGTGTTCCCCGACCTGTACGAAAACTTCCACCGTAGCTTTGCAGCGACCAAATAATGATCGCTGCCTACGTATTTGGTTGCTGACCGATAAGTTCTCACATCCTGCACAACCCGAGCTCGCCCTTTTGAAATTAACACGTGGTCAATTTGGCTCCGGGATGTTTTGCGAGGATGTGTCCATGTCTCTAGGTGTATCTGTTTGTGAGGGAAGAATGTGCTTGCTACTCTAAGATCATGAGCAATTGCAAAGTACATCATTCTCTCACCATTATCGGTCGCAGTTTCGTGTCGGGAGTACGGACCTATGTTTTCACACAAGTCGGCCTGATTTCTGCCAGCTCTATAGCATTAAAGTCCCCAATTACCATTCTAACATCGTGTTCGGGTATAGATCCCATCAGATCGTCCAAGTCATTGTAAAATGAGTCTTTATCTTGGGGCTGGCTGACTTCTGTGGGCGCATGTACACAAATTATCGACAGGTTGGCTAACTTCATGCGCAGGCGAAGCATACACAATCGGTTATTGACTGCTTGAAAATCCAAAACAGCCTTCTTTACCTGCGGCCCAAGAAGAAATCCAGCTCCAAGATTTCCGAGGTCATCTCCACTGTAGAACAACGTATAGCCCTGGGACACATGGTCTCCACTTTGAGGCCAGCGAGTTTCTTGAAGAGCAACGAGTTCCAGCCGATACTCTTTCATGCACGTGATTAGACCCTCCAACGCTCCTGGTTTTCTAAGTGATTGCACGTTCCACGTGTCGATCCTAAATCTCGTATCCGGGTACTTGAGCGAGGGTCCGGTGTTGTTTTGGCGGTATGCATTTTTCTTTTTGTTGATTTTATAAACAGTTGATTTTTTTTACGGATGCGGGTCGTCAGCCCAGCGATCCAACCGTTTAGTCGCCTCCTACGACAAGCAAAGGATACTGTGGTGGTATTCTTAGGAAACATGTTCGTGCAATTTAGATTTACGAGACATGTGAGTGCCCCCCGACCACAGGGGCCATATCAAGAGTGCGCGATTGAGTAATAGCTATTTCTTATTCGAAGTTTATATAAGCTAATCCTATATATATAATTATACCAAACAGACATTATAATTAACACAATGTGTTAAAACTTTAAAACCACAAAAATCTAAAATTAAATAATAATATTGTGTACAAGTGAACCAAATTAATCCTGAATAAATTAAATTATTTTATAAGTTCAAGTTAATCCCTATATATACACACACACACATTAATCCATCACAATTATTTTGAGATAATTTAATAGATTTTCACAAACAGTCTCGAGATGTTTGCCTTGAAAACCAATTCAAAATAGAAAATATTATAAGCTGTACAACCAAAACAAATTCTAATTAATTTTAATTTCTATATCAAATTGGAATTAAGAAAAAAAAAACAAATTAAATAAGCGAAACAAAAAGAAAATTAAGCAAAAATTTGGAATAAAAAATTTATTTGTAAATTACCATCTGGAAAACAGATTGTATAACTTCTTTTCTATACACACAGATGATCTGGATTTTTAAATTCAGAATTTTTTTTTTTGTTTCTTTGGTGCGGTAGTAACAACAATCATAGTAATAAAAATAATAACAATAATTATTATTATTTTTTTTTCTTTTAAATTACTGGCATTCGTCCAAATGAAATCCTAAATTAAAAATATCAAAAAAAAATAAACAATTAAATAAAATAAATTAAATTTTTTGATTATCGCGCGCACATCAATATAAATTCAAATTATGATAAAATTCAGTAAGTATTTAGAGCGCGCGCACACACAAATTATAAAAGTTACGCTCGTATTAAGCGCCGGCAGCTACGCGGCTACCAGAGAATAAATTTTACAAATTTATTTATATTGTATGTACAAATAATAGTAAATTGTATATTTGATTTTATAATGAAATATTAGAAATTAATTTGTGTGTTACACCCCGCCCGCACTATCGATTTGATTGATTTATATAAATTATGCAGGAAAATAAATCGAAAATGAGGTTAATGGTTTGAGATTTGATAATAAATAAAAAATAAATACGCGCATAATTCGTTCGTTGAATTGATACAAGATTTATACAAATTTATTTTTATTTTGTCTAAACACAAGCAGGCACGTGCTCTTGAGTTTATTAATATATTTAATGTTATGACTTAATTAATTAATTTAAATATTTTAGAAATCGGCACAAAAAACGAATAAAGTTACATTGCACTCCATTTATTAGATAAAAATAAAAAATAAAAATATGCCATATACCGGGTGTTCTATTTAGTCATTAAAAATTTACCTTATAAAGCAGGACGTATATAGCCCATACTCAAATACCAAACGAAATAATTTCTTTCAACCGGCTTCATCGATATATTCATTAGAAGAAGATAAAAATTCCAAAATAAAACATTTATAACTTAAGAGTGAAATTAATAATAATTATAAACATAAGTTCAAGAAAATATGATTTATGATCATAATATCGCCTATATTATGTACATATGTATATATATGTACGATGATGATCTTACGAGAAGGAAACCAGGAGGGCGGTATTTATTCTCGCATACGTATTGAAATATTTATAGACAAATATTCTTCTGTGCGAGATGGTTTGTTTTTATTTCCAATTTTTTTATATTTTTTATTATTTTTATTATGATTTTCTTAATTTTTCGTTTATTATTATTAAGATTTTATCATTTTTGAATTAAATGTGTGGTATTTGTTTATAAAACAAATGTATGTATGCAGAGTTATCAATTTTAAACAAAAACGTTTGATGACAATTTCATAACAATCAATTCGACGGAGTAGTGTTAAAAACGAAAATGTATTAAACAATTCGTTAAAAATGTAAACACATTAATTTAAAATTTAATTAAAATATTTTCGGGCGGTGTTAGAAAAATTAAAATTATTATTTTACATATTTTCAGTCGACTAGCTACTAAATTAATTGGTTGCTCAAATTATTTTGATGTCACATTGTATTTAATATTATCGAAATTTATAATTAAATTAAAAATTAAAATTTACAATTTAACACGATTCGAAAAAAATTTGAAATTCCTAATCGTACTGCGGAAACTATTTACAAACAACTCTATTTAAATTGTTTAACTTGTCTTTTTAAAGGAAACAACGTTTTCTAAATTTTAGTTTCAGAATTTCAAATTCTGAAAATTTACTTGTAAAATTTGAAAAAATTAAATAAATCTAAAATATTTAATTCGAAAAATTGAGTTTTATCCTTCAAGAGACGAGAATCTAGACCGATATTCTATAAAGAGTAATACTCGTACATAAGAGCATATAAAAATTCCATAATTCGGAATTAAATTTCAGAATCTTAATCTGTAAAAACTTGAAAAAAAAACTGGTGACATACAAACAAATTCCACAGTGCGAAATAAAATTTCCAATCCAGAATCGTACTGCCAGAACTAAAGACAAAACCATTTTAAAATTCGAGTTATAGGAAAAATTCGTCATTGAAATTTGAAATTTTCATAAATTTTGAGAAATAAAATTAAATTCAAAATGTTAAAAATTTTTAAAATTTTAAGACTATGTATAAAATATATAAAAAATATCATAACAGAGAAAAAAAAATCAAATTTGATTAATAATCAAATTTTAAAATTTCTAAAATTTTCATAAAATTTTTATATTTACAGTTGAGAAAAATACTGTTTTAAAGTTTAAAGAATTGCCTAGAATTTGTATTTGTTTAAAGTTCCAGGGTTGGACAATCTCTAATCCAGAGGCATAGTAAGAAATGATATTACAAATCTCTATAATTCAAGTTAAAATTCTCAAACCAATATCGTCCTAACTGGAAAAATTTGTCAGATTTCAAATTTTAGAAAATTTAATTCGAAATTATGTGCCAGAATTTTATTAGGAAAACTGGAAAACAAAAATTTCAGCATTTGATTCACTAGTTAAATTCCATAGTTATGAGACCAAATTTAAGAATTAAAATTTACAATTCGGAAAAAATTTGAAATTCGATTTACTGATGAAATTTTAAATTTTCAAGTAAGTAAAATTTCCAAAATTTCAATTTCAGAATTCTAAAGTCTGAGTATTTGAATGTAAAAATTTAAAAGATATAACATTTCAAAAAATTTAAATTCAAAAAATTTTAAGTTTCATAATTTTGAGAATTTAAAACTACATTTAAACCACGTACGAACATCGATTTCGGTGACAAAAATTCATAATTTGTTAGTGTTCACTGAAACCTGATATGTCGGCAAAGATGACATTCAAAAACACCATAGTTCGAAATTTAATTTATATAACTCGCAAGACGCGATATTCGAAATTAAACTTTTATTACCATAAATTTTGATTATTGAAATTAAAACTTTAAAAATTTTTAAATTTCGGAATTTATGTGTGAAATATACAGCCATTTAAGCAACTCTCTGGAATTGAAAAATTGGAATAATTGATTATATCGAATTGGGAGGTAGGATAATTAATATAAACATTAATTTTCGACACGTTTTGAGAATTTAAATTTTTTATAAAGTTAATTGACAAACGATATTCAAGAAAGAGATGCTCATACATATGAGTATTTGAAAATTCCATAATTCGCAATTAAATTTTAAAATCTTAATCTGCCAAAATTGTAAAATAAAAATTGTAAATTGAAATAAAATTGATGTATTCGATATTCGACATCTAGAAAGCCATGATATTTCCAAATGCTGATAAAAAAATTAAAACTCGATTTACCTGCAAATTTAACAAATTATAAATAAAATTTATAAAATACCCAAAATTATAAATTTCAAAAAAATGAAGCTTCATAAATTTGGAGAATTTAAATTTTAACCATGTACATCGATTTTGGTGACAAAAATTCAAAATATAGTAATGTATACATTGAAACACGATATCTCGGAAGAGACAAAACAATTTTAAAATTCGATTTACTGAAAAAATGTATCATTGAAATAATGTTTCAGATTCTTAGATATATTTTTAGGATTGAAACCAAAATTTAAAATTTTTGAATTTTCGAAATTTATGTATAAAATATAGAGCCATTCAAGCAACTCCATAGAATTGGAAAATTGTCAAAATCCATAATTTCAAATTGTAAGTGAGGAAGCTTTCAAAATTTTAATTTCGAATTTAAAATTTTTGAAATTTGCATGAAAAATTAAAAAAATTATAAATAAACCATTAGCAATTTAATGCATTTTATGGATTAACGAAATTTCCAAAATTATTAATTTCAAATACAAAGTTTTGTAGCAAAAAATTTAATTAATTTCCATACATTTTAAAATACTTAAATTTTATTAGTTTTAACTGAAATTCGGGATCTCGAACAATAATCAAATATAAATATTATGAAAATTGCATAAAATATTGCATTTTAAAATTTTGAGAATTCGTAAAAACTTTGTAAAACAATTAAAAATTAAATTTTAAAAAAATTTTAATTTTCATAAATTTTGTGAATTTAAATATTATTTTGGGGGTGGTTCTCTTACATCTGAAAAATTACATAGAATTGAAAAATTATTAAAATTGATGACATTATACATTTCAAATTCTGAATTAAATAAAATGAAATTTAAATTCCCATAAATTTTGAGAATTCAAACTCGTTCACCAATTCCATATAAATGGAAAATTGTCAAAATTAATAATTTCAAATTCAGAGATTGAAAAAATAAAATTTCCATAAATTTTCAGAATTATTCATATTCATGAGGAGATTCAAATCATCAATTTTGTGTGCTTAGTACAAAAACGAAAAAGTTGAAATTTACTAAATTTCCTATAATAAGGAAACAATATTTAAAATAAACATTAAAAGCTGTTAAATTGTTAACAACATTTTGGTGAATTGAAAATATTTTAGAACAGAAAAAATACATTAAATTTAAGGGTTCCTTAAAATATTCTTGTATGGATGTATATGTGGGTCGAATAGATTTTGAATTGGTTAGTGGGTGTGGTGTGTGGTTATATATCAAATGATTCGCTAAATTTTTGTTAATAATGATCTAGCCGTTTGTCAAATATTAATTTGTTCCCAATTGGTGCAGCTGATACCAATACCTGATTTCGATCATATACCTAAAAATTATTTTTACCAGCTTCGTGGGCTTTGTATCTAAAATACGGTTTTATCGTCGTGAGTCTTAAAGTTCTCAACAATGTGATGTGTGCTTTCATTTAGATTTTCCGTTTGTGTTGTTTCATTTCATTGGAAACTGCGAACTGTTCTATATTATTTAGTAATCTGCAACGACTATGTGCAAATATTGCATGTACCACTTTTGGTATATTAATAGTCATCCATGCTCACGTCACGCATTACGAGTGTGGAGCTAGGATCGGGTTTTACTTTTCTACAAAATTTCCAAAGTCCGTCCCCATTGAGGTGTGCTTTTTGTTTTGTATTGAATTTTACTCATTTACGATTTATTTGTTAAGCTTCAGCCAATCTATATGATTGATTGCTGATAATTAGGTTCTGGGTGAATATCTTTAGCCAAAGTAAATGTTCACATAATGATGCTTGTAGCGGAGATACGGGAGCGTTGGGTGGGTAACTGGTTTATCTTTCGTTGGGTGATCTTTTGATCAATTAAGATGAATGGTGGTTTTGAAATCTACATCGTTTGGTAGTATCGGTTCGCACTGTTTTTCAGCCAGAATTAGTAGTGCTGACACATAAAATTTAGGCTTTGAATTTGGCTGTTAAAGGCAAACACATTTTTCAGTATACAGATATAGTAAAGATGTACTTAATTCGTTATTTAGTTATTAAATAATATGCTATAAGCTTTAAATATGCTTTATCTTTGAAAAAGGATCTGTTAAAAATCTTGATAGCGAAAATTTAGTCGTTTAAAAGATCAAAGGAGGAGGTCTAAGCTATATAATGTCTAAACTTGTTCAGTTTGCTAAGGGCAGAGTGCGCGTTTGCGTATTAGAATAGAATTCTGGGTATGAGCCTTTGTGACATAGAGTGCTGAATTCTCATGGGTTCGCCCGCGTTGCAAATGCAAATTTAGATAGTGACATAATCACGAAGGGCACATGGAATTCCAGAGACAACGAAATACCGAGGGCGAAAAAGTACGAGCACACAAAATTTTAAGGAAATATAATCCCGTCATCCCGCGGAGGAAATTCGGAATCTGTGAATTTGTACTTTTGCAGGAATATGGCCTCGGGGTTTTATCCTCTTACTTAAAAAATTAAAAATCAAAATACAATATTTTTACTTGTGTAATAAGCGGCGATGCACGCGATACAGAAATATTATTACCTAATAGTGCCACGTGAACCGCCGACAACAAAAATAAAAAGCAGTTAGTTACAAATTCCTTTCCTTACAAATTGGCAGGAATGATAATTCCATCCAATAATTCAGTCTGCTTTCAATTGCGCTCACCTTCTTACGCTTGCATGCCCACGATGCAGTTGGCTATCTTTATTCAGATACCCTGTTTGGTGCGGAAGATGAGTTAATTTATGAGACATTAAATTTTAGTTTAACACCACTTTACTTCTATAGCAAATATCAAATATTTCGTCTACCCCTGAGAATTATCCCACATGTACGTATACATTGGTTTTTAGTAAAAAAAAACTGGCAATAGACCATACAAAAGCGCCACAACAACAAATGAAAAGTGAAAATTGTTCTATTGTTGAAATTTTGGGCAAATTTATTACTTTCAATGGGAACACTAAAATCCAAATGATACGATCAACTGTATATAGATTAGTACAGTGTTTTATATATATATTGTTATTATTAGATAAAATACAAAATTTATGAATTATATAGAACTATTCAGGTATATACATATGTTTTTCATTCATACACTTTCCACGAGATTAGATACACAAAATATAAAAGTCATTTACCATTTCATCACCAACCCAGTAATTTATGTCTCAATCGTGAGCCGAACTCGTTTTACAACTTCATTAAAAAAAAAGAAAATTTCAAATATAAACATTTATCTTTTGACATCGGTGAAATTAAGAAACGTAAAATTCTCTGTGAAGTTTTTGTTGTTGCAGTTGTTGTTGTTGGTTGCCGGGGCGAGATTTAATTACAAACATCAATTTTCTGTCACTTATTTATGACGGGAAGATGTATACATATGAGTGGGGGTATTTTTTTTCGATTAACGGCTGTTATGATCATTATTGACGTTGATACGCGTGTAGTATGAAATGACATGCTCGGGATGTTTGGGTATTCGTGGATAAATATATACTAAAATACTGGTATCCAAGGTATACACAAACTATTTTAGAATCTTATATATTTGCAGTAATAATAAATAAATCGTTGTTGCTCGCACGAAAAGTCAAACGAATTTTAAGAACAATAAACATTTTTAATGAATTTGCGAATGTGGTTCGGTTATGTTTTCGATTTTACCATATGTGTGACACTACTTGATCAAATAAATGCGCACGGGATCACGATATAAACACATTCCCGCGCTATATACATATATATGGGGTAAGAAAACGTTTGGTGGATTTATAAACGCAAGTTTATTATTTAGTGTACATATAACTATCGCTGTACGATAGATAGTTACACAAATAAATAGAAAATTAGAAATTTTTACAAATTCTACAAAACATATTATTTCACACCTATTCGGTATATACATCGAAGATTTTTCACGCGATGATTTTATTTTCTATATACCTACATACCTACGTACATAACTCATAAATTTTCAATTACTCATTATAAAATCAATTTTCATCGAAAAACTATAATTTTTGAATACTATACACACATAAAAAACCTTGTGCGGTCAGACAAATTAATTAATTTGATTTGTATAATTTATGGTTTGTAATGATTATTTAATTTTTCTCGATGTATGCATGATTAATTGTTGCAAAACAATTTTAAATTTACGTTTAATAGTCGATGGAAAATGTGAATCATATAGAACATAACATGGAATGAATAAAGTTTTCGTTGGTTATTAGTCTCAATCTGATCTGGCTATCTGCCATATTCCTACAAATGATGATGGCCATGATGGTTTGGAGAAAATGTATTTTCTCACCGGAACTTATTGTTGATGGCGCTTCGGTGACCCACTTTCAATCTTACATAATTATCCGCCCTGGGCTAAAAATATTTGGCGCCCGATAAGATTTTTCTGAGAGGATACGACTTTATTTTCCGAACCTCATGCATTTTTGCATTTAATTCAAAACCCATACATGCAAGCTTATGTCTTCAACTTTTGCAAAAGAATCCTAATAAAAATATTTCAAACTTTATTAAACTTTCAACCAGAAAAAAATTAAAGGGCTTCAGAATATTTAAACGTACCTATAATCGCTAGAGCAAACTTTTTGCTTTAATTACATTCCCAGGTGCTTTAAAATGTATCAGTTAGAATGTCAACAAGCTCTGTGTATAAACTTGCACCATAATCAAAAAGATTTTAATGGCATAACAATTGTTGACTGTGCACACTCAATGGTTAAACAGCTTTCACGGTTATCTTCATTAGAAAAGTATAACCGTTATAAATAAGTTTGCATTAATTAAAACTATTCACTTATTTAAGTAAAGCTTTTAGCTGCTACTACAAAATAATAGTATACAAATAATTTGAGAGTTTTTTTTCGAGGACCAAGAAATGTAAAGATTTTATAATATTTTACAGCACATAAAATTACATCACAGTTCATTTAAAATCCAATAATATGATTATTAGTCAGATGAAGGCACCATTTTTGGTAACACTATGTGTTTTAATTTTAGACTAAATTTAAGATTCCCAAATTAAAATTACCCTAAACTGTCGAAATTTAATACTTTACAGAATTTAAATATTTGAGAATCCTTAGTTTTGAGGTTAAATAATTTGGACATTTCATTTTGAAGATACAAAATTCTTATAATTTTCATTTTCTAAACTCCACAAAATTTCATATTTTCTTAAATCTTCAGTTGTGCTTCCAGTTTACACTCGACAATGATATGCGATGCTAATTAGCTTGATGTAAATGTACTTTGGACTGGTTAGTTTAACACAAAAATATCAAATAATGCATTCTCATCCTGATTCTATGTTTGCCCAATACTCATGTGTCCCCACTACTACTGTGAAAATTGAACTGATAAACAAATTCACTTAAAAATTAAACCTCAAAAAGTGCTTCAAGCCGATAGCGCTTTCTCCCAATTCAACAGCATCTACATAGGGAAATTTTCATCTGCGCCCTCCAGTCTCAAACTAGCCCCAGAAAGATGTGTAACTCTTGTGAGGCATGTACACTTACAGACCAATTAACTTTTGTAAAATGTTTAACTTATATAATCAACCAATATAACAAATTTGGTGGCAAAATTTAAAATTACTATCGAAGTTTAATACTTCAAAGGAACCCAAACATATCGAGGGCCAAAAATATATTTAAAATCCGAAGTTTAATTTTAAATTCTGAATTGCTGACGTAAAGTTTTGTTTCATTATTCAAAACACGTTCAATTATAATTAATGAATTTTGGTAATTTAAGATATTTTGAAATGCGTATAGAAAATTTTTATTCTTATTTGTCAAATTTCAATCCACGGAATTTCTAAAATTTTCAAAATTCAGTTTCAAAATTCAGAATCATTTGGTATTTCTTTTCTTAAACTCTAAATTCTCATAAGTTTCCAGACCCATCAGCAGACCTTAACGTGTAAAAATTCGATAGTTTAGAATTGTAAAATTAAGTCTCAAAAATTTTCATTATAGTAAATTATTTGAAATTCTCATTTGGGCAACTTATAAAATTCCAAATTTTCAAAATTCAATTAATTATTCCAAATTCTGTCATATACAGTATATTCCATATACTGTCATATGGGCTCTCACAATTTTGTTTCAGTTATTTCGAAATGTCGTAATGAATATTACAACTCCAAACTTGCATTTTGCGTCATCAAAAATTCGAATTCAGGAATCCCAATTTTGCTAAATCTATTAAAATTTCAAAATCTCCTAACTAATTTTAAAGGTTACCCGAATTTTTTAAAAATTTTTGAAAATTGAACAAATTTTAAAAGTTTCGAAATTTTGTCTAGAAATTTATAAAAATCATAACTAAGATTATAACCAGGTTTGACATACAAATTTTGACATTTCTGGACTAGAATTAAAAAGTATATTTCAGAGTTTACAAATGGAAATAAAAATTCCAGTTTAGATTTTGTACTAAAATTTCTAAACTAGAATTTTGGCGCCAGATGGAATTTTGTAAAGATTTATTAATTTTAAGAATCTGACGAATTTTAAATTTTTAGAATTTTAAGAATTTAAAAATTTAATAAATTTCAAGAATTTTTAAAAGTCGCTTTAAGAAATAAACATAAATATAACGAAAATTTTAAAGATATAAATTTTTTTAAATCCCAAATGGTTATAACAAATATGTATTGCGGTGTAAGTTCAATATCTGTTGTTGGGACAATGTCGCAAACCTCGATTTGCATAATGTGTTGGTTGATCGAAATTTCACGTTGTTCCGATTTTCAAATTTCATTCAATAAAATACAACATTTATAAAAATCCTTAATTCGGGATTATTTGAACTGAATCGCTTTATTAATTTAGAGTTTGAGAAATTTTAGAGTGATCCAGTTGGTTTTTAAAATCTTAAGTTGATTCTTAAATGTTATCCGAAAATGTTTTAAAAAATTAGAAAATTGAACAAATTTTAATAATTTCGAAATTTTTCTAGAGTCCGTGAACTTATAGAAATCAGGACTAAAATTAGAACAGGTTTGACATACAAATTTTGATTAAATTGGATTTGAAAAATAATAATTTTTATTCATTTTTGGTCTAGAATTCGAAAGTATATTTCGGAGTTTACAAATGGAAATAAAAATACCAGAATTTAGAATTTTGAACTAAAATTTCCAAACTAGAATTTTGGCGCCAGATGGAATTTTATAAAGCATAAAAGCATAAAATCCCAAATGCTTATAACAAATAGCTATGTATTGCGGTGTAAAATGCAATTTTTACGCATCTATCAAATTGAAGAAAATTAGTAGAGACTGTGGTTGGGACCATGTCGCAAACATCAATTTGCTTAATGTGTTGGTTGATCGAAAATTCACGTTGTTTCGAATTAAGAATCGTTTAATTCTATTTCTAAAGTTCAAAGTTTGACAAACTAAAATTTTCATAAATTTCCGAATATTTCAAAATATAACGTCCACAGAACTGAAATTTTCGAGTTTTTCAAATTCAAATTTGGACATCCTATAAAATACAAAATTTCTTAATTCCGAATTATTTGAACTGAATTTTTGAATTTTTATTTGAGTTTCAGAATGTCTGCTTTGAAATTTGAAAATTCACGAATTAATTTTCTGCTAATATCAATAAAATTTAGCATCTTTAATAAATTTTAAATTTTGAAATTTTAGAATGATCCAGTTTTTAAAATCTGCACAAAAATTTAATATTTAAAATTTTTTAATTTTACAAATATTAACAATTTCGAAATTTTTGTAGAGTCCGTGAATTTATAGAAATCAGGACTAAAATTAGAACAGGTTTGATTATACATTTTGTTTATACATTTTTAGTCTAGAAAGTATATTTCGGAGTTTACAAATGGAAATACAAATTCCAGAGCTTAGAATTTATAACTAAAATTTCTAAACTAGAATTTTGTTGCAACATGGAATTTTATAAAGCAGAAAACTTATAGAATTTTATTAATTTTAAGAATCTAACGGATTTTTAATTTTTAGAATTTTAAGAATTTTAAAAATTGGATTGGAATTTAAATTTTTTTTTAAATTTGTTAATTTTAAGAAACAAACATAAATTTAACGAAAATTTTAAAGATTTACGTTATTTAGAATCTCAAATGCTTATAACAAATATGTAATGCGGCGTAAGTTCAATACTGGACCATTTTTGGAAGTCTATCAAATTTTACAAAATTAGTAAAGACTATATCGTTGGGACCACGTTGAAAACCTCGAATTGCTTAATGTGTTGGTTGATCGAAATATCAGGTTGTTTCGAATTCAGAATCGTTTGATTCTCTTTCTAAAGTTCTAAGTTTGACAAACTAAAATTTTTATAAATTCTCAAATATTTCATAATAAAAGGTCAAAAGAACTGAAATTTTTACTGTGCAAGAATTTTTCAAATTTCATTCGATAAAATACAAAATTTTCAAAATTTTGGAAAAACGGATATTTTAGAATGTTCCAGTTGGTTTTTAAAATCTGTCCAAGATGAATCTTAAATGTTATCACAAATTTTTTTTAAAATTTCGAAAATTCCACAAATTTTAATAATTTCGAAATTGTTGTAGAAGTCCAGGAATTTATAGAATTCAAAACTATGATTTAACAAAAAAAATTTGTATACAATTTTGTACTTAAATTTGAAAGAATACTTCGGAGTTTACAAATGAAAATTACAATTCCAGGATTTAGAATTTTGAACTAAAATTTCTAAACATGAATTTTGGCGCAATATAGAATTTTATAAAGCAGAATACATTATTTGTACTAGATTTTAGGGATAGAACAATATTGAATACGATTTTAAGAATATAATTTTGAAAAATATTTCTAGTTCAACAACCAATTTTCAAAATAGTATTTTGGGCCAGAATTGGTTATTGTTGTAATAAAATGTTAAATGGGCCGTTGGAAAATAATTTTGTACCAGAATTATTCAGATTATAATTTTAAAAAGGAATTTCTCTGGAATTTTCGTGGGAATTTAAAATTACGAATTAATTTATAAAATGACATTACGTAAATGTGTAGAAATGTATAATTCGGAATTTTCAAAAATGTTACCCTTCAAAAATAACTAAATTATTACTTTACTTAAATTCCGGACGTTTATTAAATTCCAAATTTTCAAAATATTTTTAGTCACTTATAATATTTTATTTTAAATTAATTTTTAAAGTAACTATTTAATACATATTCTAAAATTCGTTCCAAGGCATTTCAAAGTTTTTAAATTATCAAATCTAAAATTTAATGATTTTTAAAATTCGATTTTAAGATTTATAATTTCGTAGAATAATCAAAAATAAAATATTTAATAGGAATCAGAATTTTTAAAAAAATTTTAATTTGAAACGATTTGAACAGAATTTAACTATAAATGTTTATTTCACGTTCTGGGTGAACTTCGGCTTGGTAACATAAAATTTTTAATAGTTTTGAGATTATACTCGTAGGTTGAACATATTTAGAGCATTTATCAACTGTAGCCAAATTTAATGACAATGAAAGATATTTCAAGCGAATATATTCCAAACAGATATTTCCAAATTATTCTGTAACAGACCTAATTTTATGATACTATCGTCAATGTGTGAAATTTTTATTTAGTTTTGAATATTTCAATTCCTGAAGTGTTAAAAAAAATGTTTGGAATAATTCTGTTGTAATATTTAGGCTGCTGACATCTGTATGAAGTTTAGGTTCTGCTGTTGTAATGTAGATTTTCATACAAATTTTTGGGACGGTTTGTCACGTTCTAGGTGCTAGGTATACCATAATCCCAGCTATTTTCTCGGCTGGTTTAGCGTTGTATTGTTTAATTTAATTTATTCAGAAACAAAATTGAAAATGTACATAAAATAAAAAAAAAAGTGGTATTTTTGCTGCCATCTATTGAGCAATAGCCCAACTATATTTAAAGCAAATGTATTATTAGGTAGTTGGATTCCTGTTTAAGTTCAAATTCAAGCTGATTCTGAAGTATGAACTGTTCTGAAGTTTGAAAAGCTTACACTATTGCCATCATTAGTAATATTTTTGATCTAAATATTCCATATAACTGAAGAACAGAAATGTACAAGTAAACGTTAAACGAAGTATATCTGTAAAAATCGAATATACATTTAAAAATAAAAATAAAAATTATGAACTATTCGCTGTTGCTTTACATATTACAACCTAAAACCATTAAGATCTGGTAATTAACAGAAAAACCTTGTAATTTCGTAACACTGAGAAAACACAACGTGAAATAAAACATTTTTCATCTAAACTTAATTAATTAGATAATTAATTTTAAATTTATGTCCGACACATCGTGGAAAATTATCTGAAAATTTAGTTAATAAATTTTCTAGTATTCTATTCTCTATATAGAGAGAGTCGGTGGATTCTTAACTGTAATAATAATTATATATTCAACGGGTGGCGATTACACTATGTGCACTATATAGAATTGTTATATAATCCAAATGAGACCACCCAATGTTGAATGGACTTTTAATATTATAAATAACACACAACCACACGCACAAATTTTCTTCCTTGGTACACGCGGGTCTAATCATATAATTTTCTTATTTAAAAATGTGTGTGTGTGTGTGTGTTTAGTGTAAAAAAAATAATTTCTAAGCTAAATAAATTTAATTTACTGTAACAAATTAATTTTTATTTTTGTTAATAAATTTTTTTTTTTTTTTCCAAATAGAAAATATCATAAAACTTGTTACTTGTTAGTCTATCGATCTCGCGGTTTTTTAGCCAATTTTTTTTTTGTTTATTTAAAAAAGCATAAAATAAAATTTAAAAAAAAAAAAATATCTAAACTAACTACTCTTTTTTTATTCACTGTAATAAACATTAAAAAATTCTAAATATATAAAAAAAAAATATTTTTACTGTAAATTATTAGCCGGTAGTTTGTTTGGGGTATCCAAATTAGTTCCGAGATTATGGTGGAAAATAGTATATCCGGCTGCGCGAAATTTGTGTTTGTGATTTGAAACGAAATTATGTTTTATTCATTAAAATTGTGACGCCAGTCAACCTGTATAAATGTGTATAGAATATTTTTATTAATTGGGGCCACGATATAAAAGATGGCTTGTAAAACACAAAATCAAAAAAAATTGTCTTTTTATCGGGAAATCTATTAAAAACAAAACCATGTGCCGCAATTCAAAATTATGCGTTACACCAGACACCATGCAAAATTTCACAAATCTTTAAATTTGTCAAGTTCTTGTGATCTTTTTAAAGCAGACTAAACAGAAGAAGTGTAGTACAATTTAACTTTTGAATTTTGATATTCCGGCTGCGAATTAATTCAAGATTAGTCGATTCAAAATTCTTAGAAAAGGTCGCGACCTTAGAATAACACTGTGTTATCTGCTTGTAGTATACTTTTGTGAAAATTGATTTTGAAAGTTCGTTGTTTAATAACTTTTTTCATTTATGGAGAATTTCACTGAATTTTCGGCGCACAGTTATTAATTTAATTGGCTATGAGCTGAACCAGTTATTTTAAAAAAAAAAAATCTCTTTTTGAATTGGATAATGAGCAGATACCACTTGTTCACTTAACTATGGCCATTTTAATACAAGTCTAACAGAGATGTAAAATAATAAAATATAAATCAGTTTTATGACTTTAGCAGGCACCAGCTTTACATCACTACAAAGAAATTAATGGAATATAAACTTGGAAGCCATGCAACGTTTTTTCAGATTTTATTTTTGAAATTCTTGAATTCTTAGATGAGGTATTGCTGTTGTTTTGAGACGTTTCCCTAACGATCACAATACTTTCATCTGTTTCAAGACAGTGCCTTTTATGGTTAAGCTAATTCTGGTTTATTTCTTATCATTTGATGCTCAGGACATTATACAACCAAATCTCTTGATTTTCTGCATCTTTTAACACGTCTTATACTGTGGGTGGTAAATTGAGCATCGTAATAAGATGAGCAGAATTGAATCTCGTAATTATGGCCATCTACACATTGTATAGCTCTATGTCAGCCTGTACTGACATGAACGATAGTTGGGCCCATGAGTTCTGCACTCCAACAGAAGGTCATAGATTTGTTCTGAATTATTTTTGCATCCTGTCTCTATTGGGATTCGAAACCGGTATCTACCGATCCAAACTTCACAGCTTTAACCACTGTGCTATTTGCTCGGTTTTTCTATACTGCTATGAATGTTATCAACCTCCTCTATTATTCCATGGCCGGCAACTGAATATCTACTTCATGGGGATAGAGTTGATGTGGGGATTAGGTTTTATAACATGTAGAATGGCAGTCCTCATATACTCGATTTAAAATTTTCACCAGTGCTAAAACCAAATCCCTCTTCCGCCTGTTATACATTCTGTCCAAATGGAGCAATAGATTTTCTTTGTACTACTTAAATAGTCCGTTAAATTGTAAATATTTAATTTTGGGAATGTTTATGTCGTTTTGGAAGGTCGAAACACAGGTTTTCCTGCTCAGCAATTTTGTATTTTTCACATTGACCACATTTTACAGATTTGGAGGAGAAAACGCAATATCAAATTTCGTGTTTGGCGATATAGACTCTCCACTTAACAGGCTTCGGATTGTTGGTATATACTCTACATTTACGATTGAAATTATGTGAGCTATATCACGCCAGCTATTTTCTCTTGTTGTGTGTTTTTGGTGCCCCGTCGTCCTCGCATATCGACTTATGATGTCTCGGTTTGCTTACATTTAGCTTGGTGAGCCGTGCATCCTAAATTTTTGGGCACATAAATAATTACATTTATTCAAGCAATCCCTTTTCATGATCACCACTCTAGCAGCAAACATATTTCCTCTAACATTTTATATATTGTTCACCAGCCTGGCACTTTTTTTTAGGTATTGTTGGTGAAACATATTGTATCCTAATGTTTCACCAGATGGGTTTGAAGAGTTTTCGTTTCCTGATGGTGCTTCAATATTTTCATTTGATTCTATGCAGATTTCTGCAAAAACTTGCTCGGACAAAACCACAGAATCTTTTTAAATAATTACTTCACTAATTACGATATCACCACTATTACATTATATTTTTGTTTAGAGGTTGGTACATATTTAGTGAAATTTACACCACTATGCTGGTTTAAGCGCCAAGGAATTTAAGGAATTACAAGCTTTTATCAATTAAGCACATAATTTTAACTGGTAGATTAAAGCTCAATTATTAGCTCAATGAAAGCAAAATCAATTGAAGATGCTGTGTACATAAACTTGCACATACACATGTTTATTACTAATTACTAAATTAGCTTTGTTTCGGCGCAATTCGCTGCCCCTTAAAAGAAATTTAGCCAATGTTTATTGTACATTTTGTTTACGCAACATACAATTGTCTATGTTAAAACCACGGAAATACCAAGTTTATGGCCCAGACTTGAATGTACTGCTTGCCTTGTGCCTTATTGTCAATACTTGAATTCGAATGCCATCTCAGTTAGAATCATTGGAATTTTTGGCAGCAATACTCCTTTGTATTTTCCAGTTATTATTGTCGCTTCAATACACAAATATCGATACATCGATCCACCACAAGCGTGGTGGATCGATATTTCTCAGCAAAATTATCTAGAATTCGTGATAGATTCAATGGAGTGTAACGTCGACTTCTGCATTTTTCGTAGCTAATATTGCTTGTGCTACTCATATGATTCACAACCATTGATATTTTTTGTAATTACGTTCTATTTGTGGAAATACGCAATTGAGTAATTGAGTCCAGTTTTCCACTGCCTATATATCCAGTAGTTGCTTAGAAAAATGATCATATTTGTCGCTAATTTCAATATTTTTACATGGTTCCAAATTGATGAAAATTTGAAGGATGCAAAATTTATCTGCAGCTGTCGAATGACTGGCAATGTTTGATGAAAATTTTCTGCCAACAAAATCAGAGCGCCGCCAAATATTTTTGTAAGGTTTTGTAGATCTTGTAGTAATCGGTCAAGCGCTTCCAATGATTTGATTTTTTATGTGCCATGGTACATTCATCCAAAATAATTTCCAGCACTTTTCTCACTTTTAACCAGATGATGCAATTGCGCTAATGCTATTTGGATTTGAGAACGAAGTTTTGCCAAAAATAATGAAATGACAAAGGTTTTCTCAGTGCTTTCCTGGCGCATCTAGGAACTAAAACCCATCGGTCTCATAGACGCAATTTTTTTGCGATGAGTGCTGATAGTGCGGTTGCATCGTAATCGCTTTCTCTTCGCAGATATTATTGAATCCAATATAATTTGGTATTGAAATATGAATAAAAATATCTCGATTCCAAATTTCAGTGAACTTTATCAAGAACTCATATAGTAATACACACGAAAATTTAGCTTCCATCATTGCTAGACAATTTTTCGTGTATTTTACTATGTGAGTGATTGACAAGATCGACTAAAATTTGATACTGAAATGTTATATGTTATTTTTCTGAGATGGTAAGTTAGATAAAATACATTGAAAGTTGATTCACGAAGATGGATATATTTACCCTAGCTATGTATTTACATCAAGCTCTAAACCAACCTCGCGAGCCATGGGGAAAGATCGGAAATGCAAGAATTTGTTGGGCTATTTTAAGCGACTTTACTGGTTTAGAGCGAGAATATATTTCACATGAAGCAACCTTGAAGGTAGGATGGCCAGAGCGTTTCTGTAAAAGAATTTCTCTTATTTCACCATGATCTTGTTTACTCTTTCTTTCTTTTTAAATATTTTCTTTATTTCTCTTATTAATTTTCTATATATTCTAACTTGAGAAAGTAGGGGCCTATAGTATGCAATTTGCCTACTATTTTCTAGGCGAGTTCCATAGTAGGGCCCCAGAATATCTGAGACTATTATCGAATAATAAATGGGAGAAAAATTTGTTACAATCAAAAAAAGAAAAAATTTTCAGTGAGCTTCGTAAAACTTCAGTGTTTTTTTCGTTCCTTCTTTGGAACAATAATTTAAACAACTGGGAACCATTTAGAATTACTATACCCGGGAGAAAGACACTCAAAAAATTAATTTTTTGGACCGAATCCCCTCGCAACTGCAGGGCCTCGAACTCTAGAGAATTTTGACTTTCTGAAGCAGTGTTCATCTTGACAACCCCGAAAATGGAAATTCTCAATGGACTTAGTTGGACTTTTATTAAAGTTTACGCTCATTCGGAGAACATAGAGATTCGAAGAAATTTCATTATTTCAAACAATTCCCATTGCCTAGTTCTGAAAAGTATTGGCAACCCACGAGATAGCAACAAAATAAATGTTTTGATTTAATTTGAACTTTTGATTAAAATGTTTTGCATATTATCCATTTTCCTGTGTGGAAACGCGTCAGCAACCCAAAGAAGAATACGAGCTGTGAACCATAAACAATGAAATTTTCAGGATACAGTTGAACTTTTAAGTAACTCCTTCGTAATTTTGGGGGTGCATCGAAATTTTATTTTTTTATAAAAAAATTATTGAAAACCCAGGCTTCAGTACCTTATCTTGACCTCATCGTGGCTTTGCAAGGCTCTGTATGTTTGTAAAGATTAAAGTATTTTTTATAATTTAGATTCTGGTCTGTCATTTTCTGGGTACAAAAAATTCAAGAAACGATCTTCCTTACTTGCGTGAATATTTGCCAGCCTTACCAAGGATGACAATGTGAAAGAGAGTTCTCATTGATGAGGCTCAATCGATCTCGACCGATGACCGAAATAGGTTCAAAGTACTTACAGTGCGAGCCACACTTAGCATCATTCAATTTTAGAACGGTGTTATGCGTTTTTAGACAAAACAAAATCTGACAAACAATTCTTACTGGCCGTTCAAAGTTTTTCGGATTTTTCGGATGAATTTGAATTTATTTGGATTTGGGGCCCTTCCAAATTATGTGATTTTGTACAATATTGAATTTGGTATTGTCCTCTATTTTTCGATGCTTGTACTCTTTTTTCTATATATGGACACCTTACTTGAAGCACTAAATGGCCTGTAGTTTTTAACATATACTGGTTTAGGTATTATTACATTGCGGGTGACGTATGCTACTGTCCATCGTATTAAGAAAAATAGATTTAAGCGTAGTGATTCAGATTAGATATCATCAATAGAATTGCATACTTCTATATTGGCAGCATTCCTAAAATAACACCAATTAGCCGTTGATATATTTATTAATTAGCTGAGTTCATAAAAATATGATTATGTACAGCAGCTTGGGAGTATTTTGCAAAATGATTTAGAAGCAAACGGGGAAAGACCATGATTGTGGAAAGAGTTTTTTATAAATAATTCATCACCAAAGTATTTCTAAAGAAAAGCTTTAAAATTATCAATTATTCTATGGCTTACGAGTCAGGGTCATCCGAATTTAACTGAACAACTGTGTGTCTCTGTTTTAGATATGTCTCAGAAGTATGAATGTAGCTTTAATCTGGTGAAGTGAGAAATTGGCTGCCGGTTCGATGTGGGAATTTAAGCCACCCCTTAACCGTGGGCTATAGAGCACAAATTCAATTTAACAAGTAACCTTAGAAACACTGCAAGCATGATAGTAGTAATCCTCCACAGAGAAAAATATTTAAATTTCTTGATAATAAATTTTATTCGACTTTTCCAGACATACACATAGTAAAACACACAAAAATCCGTCTTGCAACAGTGCTAAACTATTTTTCGTGTGTTCTACCATGTGAGTATGGAAATCTTTTATGGAAATTTCGTTTTTTTTTTAATTCCATAATAAAATTCTCGATACCAAATTTTGATCGACCTTGCCATTAGTAAGTGAATGTTTGGCGACAAGAAATGTTTAAATGGGAATAAACTGAATGCACAAATTCTAAACGCAGGATTGATTGGAGGGTGAAATGAACGGGGGCACGACATTAGTAGTATTGACTCAGTCTATCTTACCCAATATGATGGGTGGTGCCTTGTTGTCGCAAATTAGTTTTGCTATACGGATTTATTAATAAATCTGTCGATGCTTCTCTTTAATCCTTTACAAACTTACTAGAGAAGGCAATCAAAGATCAATAGTATCGCAACCAGTAAAATGAACAGATCATTCGTTTTCCCGAGTATGTGCGTCATTATGGTCGGCGGTATTTAAATCCGTCGGGATGGCTTTGACATGCTTTAAAATATTTTTAAGTCTTTAAATTTTCAATCCCAGCACTTGCGTTTTTTTATCGTGCCAATTAATTATTCGCTATTGCCGAGCAGCTGATCGACTTTTCAGACCAATGAGCTTTATTAAATGTTGCAAAACTATTGATAGAATAGTGAACAACAAATTAAGCAAATTTTGGTATAATTAGATAGTTCATCGAAAAAAACGTACAAAGAACTCCTGCATCTTATTACAAAAAAATATCTATTTTAAAAATAAATCTCGAAAACTAAAACGAATAATTTTAATGGATCTATTCGCTTACAAAGAGCAAAAATTAAAATTTATTTTCAATTAAGCTAAAATATATAAATTATTATTGTTTTTTTTACTACAGTTTCTTCTGAATTTTCCACCACTTTGCGTTCTTAAATCAAAAATTTATTGTAGATGTAAATTAATGGCGCGCATACATACGTACTTTATAATTATTTCAAACTGATTGATTGCCAATCAAAATATAACATGTAATAAAATGCAGTGGGAATAGTTTTCAGGTGTAAATTATGTGTCTGGGAATTATGTTCGCACAGAATGGAATGTAAACGACAAACGTTCCGAAATTTTAATTACATTCATCAGACAATTCTGACGTATGTACATATGTATATGAAACATAGATTTCAATAAAAAAAAAATTAAAATTAATTCTGGAAAGCAAAACTGTTGAAGGCCATCGACGCGAAAGTATTTTGTTTCTAAATCTTTAGAGGAATTTTTATTAAAATATCGACCATATGTAATCCATAAAATTGATCAAAAATAAATTTTTTTAATTGAATTTTATTTTTTTGTTTCAAATGTGCTGCATAATTTATAACCTAAATGGAATACAAACCTAATTTTCCAATCGCGCACACATCCCGCAGACCCGCATGATGTTCAAAATATTAAAAACTTAGACCGTAAAAATTGGTACATTCCAAAAACAATCAAATATTGAACTGAAATTTGAAATAGAGAGTATAGGTTATAGAAGAATTGAAGGCAATCGATATTTAATCTCAATTTGAAATTTTTCAGATATTTCGGATTGAAATTTTAAACTCAAAAATGTATCCAGCGCCTGCAACAATTCAAAGCAGTTGCTAAATCGCAGATTAATTCAAATTTCTCGTTTTTTGTTTTAAAATTTGAAACACAATTCGGGACTGGAAATATTTGAAAATAGATTTCTAAGCCGAATATACTGTTGTACTCGTTCTTAATATCAGCAGTCCAAATGTCTGCCGCCAAACACTTTACAAATTCTTGTTGTACATTTTGAATGTGACGGATGTTTGAACATTTTCATTCAACTTCAAATTGAACACGATTTAAGATTTAAATTTATTTAGAGTACGATATTTTGACGATCTAAAGTAACCTAAAAGCTTCTGCTAACTAATTTGATATCAGCTACTAGAAATGAGTTTAGAATTAAATAAACTTCAAGCAGCCGAAATTCAAAAAATAAAATAAATACAAATTATAACGCAAAGAAGTGTCAACATTGTGGTAGAAATGTTAGTAAATTGAATTCATACTTCGTTCGCCCTAAAGTGGTTAGAATGATTGGTAAGTATGTTGCAACAGTCACTCTAAACTACCAACTAATTATTAAAAATCAACCAAAAATGATGATTGTGAATTTCTGAGGATGCCATATTATCTAAGAGGAATTAAGAGGAATTATTATTTTGATGATATCCTCGCCGAAGTATTCAAATTGCTCAAAAAAAATATTACTGGTATCTGAGGCAGATAAATCGCTTCAACAATCATATTAATTATGTTACTGTTTTAACGATTGTGGCTCCTAAATGTGTTTCGAACGATGAATTCCCAAAGGATATACGGGGAAAGTGGATCAAACTTCGAACGACATATATATTATCAGAGCTCGAGCAGATTTCAATTCCAAGACCATTGCAACCATCATATAATAGAAATTGCTAAAATTTATGTATAATCGCAAACGCATCAAAATTGACATACTGTGCTGGTGCGTACTTAACAACCGAATATGACGATATTGTTACGATTCAATGAATAGTAGGAAAAACGGGAGTAGCAACAATTAAGCTATAGGCCTGAACAATGTGGATATCAAAAATAAATCTCGAAAACTAAAACGAATAATTTTAATGGATCTATTCGCTTACAAAGAGCAAAAATTAAAATTTATTTTCAATTAAGCTAAAATATATAAATTATTATTGTTTTTTTTACTACAGTTTCTTCTGAATTTTCCACCACTTTGCGTTCTTAAATCAAAAATCTTAAATTTAAATTTAACAATTTCTGTGAAGTTTTCGCATGGACCAACTAGTATATTTGCTTGATTAGCGGATAATCCTAGAACGCTCAAATGTACCATCAAAAGACAATCTAGCTGGTCTAGAGGACCTGGTACAATAATTCCTATTCTAATTAAGTTTATTAAGAGTTGTAATGAACTGGGCCGAGCTGGCTGCGCAGAAATAATGATCAATGAACAAATTAATGATCGCATAAAGAATCGAAAGTAATCCGCATTGACGAGCGAAGCTAGAATATAGATTGCTTACATTTTTCTGTTAAACTTAATATTTGTTCTACATCATTAGCAATCATTTCATCATAAATGGGCGCCGTTATGTTTGAAGAATGAACCGTCGTTGGAGTTTCAGAAATATGAAACTGAGAACGGCAGACTAAACTGAAAAATAGTATAGCAGTTTGCAATTCGGGTTGACAAAAGATAATATAACATTGCCAGAAACCTGATTGGAAATTATAGAATTGGATTCAGCATTTTCATTTTTCAAATAGTTGTACCGTAAAGCTTAAGAATTGATAAAACAGAAATTATTAAACTGGGACTTTCCTCAACATTTCATTTCTTTTCTCTCCAAGAATCCCATGTAAGAAAAAGAAATTTTCAAATTAAATCAGCAAGTTCACATCACTGTATAGACATTGCTAAAGACTTGTAAAAAAAGCAATCGATGGTATAGGAAGGATATAACTATACATAAGTTACGAATTGAATCGGGAACCAGTAAGTAAATATTTTAAAAAACGGGACTCCGCGCTCTTATATTTACTTCAAATCTGTAACTCAAAGTTGTAACGAATTTCACTTGAAGAAATCGTCAATTAAACCTAAACTGGAGCTTCAAAGAAAGTGATTTAACTACGATTTCGTCACATCATTTCGTTACATCATTTTGATGAAAACTCAATTACCGGTAACGCTCAATATGACAAAAGAACTGGAAGCCATTCCAAACCCTCTACATATTTTATTCACAAAAGTTTTTCTTCCGGTTTAAATTTGAGTTTTCGTTTATATAGTGTGTAATTCATTCACTATAGGTTATAATATGGGATAACCGATCTCGTCAGTATTTTAAAGAACTCTGATCATACTTAAAACAAAACTAATTTTTTTTTTATAAGTAGCAGTTCGGATTTCGTGAAGCGTTCAGTACAAAAACAAAGTTTCTCTGAATTTCGAGGCTCTCAAACTTACAAAACTCGTGTTTCTCCCTAGATTGCCAACTGTTTGCTTAAAAATATATGGAGAGTGGGGTGTATTGTAGTATACCTATAGTATAGTTTAAGGTATCATGTATTAACGCAACAATATTACCCTGTCTTCTGAATATCCTCACTGCTAAGTTTTTCTCTAAATCATATGGATGATCTGGAAAAAAGCCAAAAAATGGAAATTGCTGTAAAATAAATTGTACTATCTAGGCTCTTGAAATGAGCGAAAGATTTAATTAAAAGTTCAACTGTATTCCTCTATGAGTAGCCAACTAACTCTTGACTAGACCAGAAAATAAAAATCGTTTCACATAACCAAGCTTTTCTTAACTCATAGGCTCTCCAAATGTACGAAAACTTAATTAAAAGATTTTCTATGTTTTCCATATATCACCATGGCTTTAAAAAGTGAATATTTTCTAGACTTTGAGGGCTCCACAATTGTGAGGAAATTTTCTGGTTAAGCCAACTGGCATAAATAATCATTTTCTATAAATTTTAAATGATTCTCATGAAGTAACGATCATTTATAAAATTGGCCTAATATTACGATCGATTTTCTATATATGGTTATAGGTTGGTTGTTTTAATATGGCTTTTCCAAATTGACTTGGGATGAACCTTTTCAAATTAAACGCACCTTTTTTAATAGTTAACCAAAGTTTTTGCAAATTGTTGCATTCATTTCAAAAAAAAGTTTCATTTAATTTGGACAATGTTCAAAAGCCGTACCTATAATATAATAGGACGGTTTACGGAGACTATAAACAATAATAGAATGTTTTGAAATATACAAATCAGTATATTGACCATTTTGGAGGATTTTTCAAATTTTTAAAACTACCTATTTCGATTTCACAGTAGTCATCTCTTTTCTGAACCACAAAATAGAAATCGCTTTAAAGAAACAAGTTTTTATAAATTTCCAAGATCTCCAAATGTAGGAAGACTTAATTAAAATCTCAACATAATTCAGGAAATTTCCATTTTGTATGATTCCCATATGATCTTTGTTTTAAAATTTTCTGGATTTCGAGGGCCCCAGTTGCGCGAAAATTTGCTAATTAAATCTACTTCCTCGTGTAAGGAATGTTTTTCTAAAATTGTGGTATTGCTCTTTTATATAAAGGCCTTTTTTATGGTAAGAAACTTGTTTTAATATGTCGCCAATTTTCCAGTTACAAATATTCAACAGTCAGCTATACAAGAGTAGATTTTATAAAAATTTGTTTATGTTTTATGGTTTTAGGAATCATTAAATGTAACATCTATTTTTAATTCAGGTAGTTTTCTAATTATTTACAAACCGTACCAAACGAATTTTTCTCGTAATTGTCCAAAATTTTAGTTCGTTTTTTGACGGGGTTCAAACCCCGAGTAAGATTAATTTTTAATTCTAATCACTTCGAATTTTTAAAACAAAGTTTTGTTGAGGAGCATCTTCAGCGCCGAGTCAAATGTATTTCATATGGCCTGACAGAAAAGTTTTTGCGAATGAAACAAGTGTATCAATATTATATTCAAGCTATTACCATCATCAAACCTCTAATCTAACTATTATTCTGGAATATGGATATAACGAGTAAACTATACCAATTGCAGTCACTATCTATATTATCCTCCAAATTCTTGGAACAAATTTTATTTGAATTTGTATGAAACTTAATTTTGATGAGATTCTGGAGGCGATCTAATCCATTTCTTGACAATCGTCTTAAAATATTCCTTTTATATATCTGGTTTATATGCTGGATTAATTAATGCAAAACACATCAAATTATCCGAAAAATATTTTAATTTTAATTCAAGACAAAATAATTTCAAATTTGAATCAATGTGTTGAAAGAGAATTCTAATTAAATAAGAATTCAAACGAATTAAATGAAAATGTACAAAACATTTTTACTATTTATATAGTTAATCTATTGATCAATAGGTGGCAGAATATAAAATAAAGATTTATTTCAATTTTAATTACGTAGTTTTAGAAAATTTGTAGGAAGGCGTCAACAACAGTCTACAACAGTCTATTTCATTGCAAACCACTTTTTTAAGAAAAAAAGAAAAGAACGAAAAGAAAGAAAAGAAAGAAAAGAAAGAAAAGAAAGAAAAGAAAGAAAAGAAAGAAAAGAAAGAAAAGAAAGAAAAGAAAGAAAAGAAAGAAAAGAAAGAAAAGAAAGAAAAGAAAGAAAAGAAAGAAAAGAAAGAAAAGAAAGAAAAGAAAGAAAAGAAAGAAAAGAAAGAAAAGACAGAAAAGAAAGAAAAGAAAGAAAAGAAAGAAAAGAAAGAAAAGAAAGAATAGAAAGAAAAGAAGGAAAAGAAAGAAAAGAAAGAAAAGAAAGAAAAGAAAGAAAAGAAAGAAAAGAAAGAAAGGAAAGAAAAGAAAGAAAAGAAAGAAAAGAAAGAAAAGAAAGGAAAGAAAGAAAAGAAAGAAAAGAAAGGAAAGTTCTGTAATAGTAAGTTGCAATTTTCTAAAATTACCTCAGAAATGTAGAGGTATAATGGCCCACCCACTTTTTTCAACTAAATTATCTTTGAATAGATTCAAATAATGAAAATTTATTGTTACTATTTATGTTGTTAATCTATTGACCAATCGATGGAAGCGATATTTTTAGGAAACATGTATTAGGCATTTTAGTCATTTTTGAAAAAGCGTTTTATAGAGACAACAATTCGATTTATGCTCTTATAACAGTTAGGTCTCTAAAACTTATAAATCAATTAATTAAATTACAATTTTAAAATTGTTGTTTATTTCAAATCACTAATCTAGCTTCAATGGGTTTGATTTAATTTGAAACTTACCAAAATTTGAAATCTATCAAACTTTGTTTTCAGATTTATATACAATATGAATATTTCATCATAAAAATTTATTTTTAGATCAAATATTCAATTCATTTCAAATTTACATTACGAGTATTCAAATTTTAATGGAATTTAATTTCAATTTCGTTTTCAATTATTTTGAATGAATCAAGCTAGAATTAAAGTAAGGTTGAGGTATTATGTAATGGTTAATCCTCGAAATAATATATTTATACAGTTAATCTATTGACCAATAGATGTCGTCAGCCTGACTATTTCAGAAAATTTGTTATTTGTTTTTAAAATAAGTTTTTAGTGGCCTCTTCACCCGGAAGCCCGGTCTATTATTAATAATTAACGTTATACTTCTATGGCAAATATGTATGTTGAGTAAAATCTCGTTAAAATAATACCACGTGTAATCATACCTTTAGAATTTTAAAACATTATATTACAGGAGTTTTGTTGTTTCGTGTATTATGCATATGCGAGTTATATATATATTTAACCGGAAAAAATGAGATCATTCATCCGGAATTCCAAAAATAAAAATTAACGATGATGTATCAACGACTTGCGGCACGCACTATTTACGTTTTTCTTCTTAATGGAAGGAAAGACAGACGCAGACACGATGTACACGATCTTATTGTATATTATATTTTATAAAAATAGATCTTATATACGTGTACATACAGAGATATGTACGTTAAAAATTTAGTACTTATAGCTATGGTAACATTTTGCAATTTCATTCATCAACGTTTCAAGAGTGACGAAGAGAGTCAAGTAGTATATATGTAGATGGTAGTTACATAAGTTAAAATTTGATTTTCATGCTTTTCTTTTTGTTTTTTTTTTCTCATTGCAGGCAATTTTATTTTACACACCGCGATGGTTATGGAAATCATGGGAGGGCGGTAAAATTCATGCTCTCATGATGGATCTCGATATCGGAATATGTTCGGAAGCAGAAAAAAAACAAAAAAAGAAAATTTTATTAGATTATTTATGGGATAATTTAAAGTAAATATATTTAGATATTTTATAGACGAAGAGATTGTTGTAATAAAAGCAAATTATTTACCGTTATACATTTTCCGTCTAAATCGTTTTGCTTTTCTATTTTATATTTTTAGATATCACAATTGGTGGGCGTATCGATATTTTGTATGCGAATTTTTATCACTTGTGAATGTTATAGGTACAACCGTTTTCTTATTTCTATTATATAATTAGATTATAAGATTATTGATATTATTAATAATTTTCTTTATTATTATTATTATTATTATTATTATTGCTATAATTCATAATCATTTAATATTTTATTTTTAATAAAAATTCTTTTGATATCCACTTTGATTTTAATTCGGGTAGGTTTTAGGTTAATTCGAATAATTCGTATATAACGCATAAAAAATAATCCGTGCCGCGTGTGAAAAAGAAATTGCTAGATGTTTATAAATTGCAAAAGATAAACAAATAATTTTTAAGATCACACAAAATGTGATCAATCAAAAATAAAGCAAAAAAAAAAATTTACAAAAATTCTTCTTACTTCACATATAAGCCAGAACAAAAGGCCGTTGAAAACGCGATAAACAATTAAGATGAGTGTATTGTTTATAGTTTTTACTTGTTTAGACCGTGATTCACATTAAAAAATCTTTAATATTATTGGGATTTAACGTATCCATATAGTCGAGAAATTCAAGGTAAAAACAACTACTGCTTCCTTAAATTTTGCATACGTAACGCATTTTCATGTTTGTTTTTTCTCATGTGTTTGATTCGACCAAGTGTATAGTGTATAGGGCAAAATGTTTATAAAAATTAAAAACGAGGAACTGGTCCTGATTCGTAGGAGGACATTAGTTATAGAATTAAGTATCGTTTTCTCGAATTTATGGGAACAAATTACGTATTTCCGTAGACATAAAAAAGATCTCCCTATACATGGGGTTTTTAGTGCAGAATCCATTTAAACTAAAAAACGACCGGTTCCCCATATCTAAGAAAGAGCTAATTGTGAAATTTTGAAATATGTATTCTAGAACATTTTATTGCCAAACTTCATATAGTGCTGGATACAATTAGTGGAATCGAGTAGTTTGGTCGCCAATTATGAATTATATCGTTTATCACGAACCACGAATTTTCTTTGAATTACGGTAGTTTAAATTGAAATTGCTAAAATAATGCCCAAATTCGCACTATCAAGAATTTTTGCAATTAACTCGAGTTTTCGGCAAGGAGGTGCTCTGTTCCCGATTCAAATTAATCTTATGTTTCTATTGGACTACAGATCAGTGAGTTTTGAGAGGGTGAGGAGTTTCAAATATTTGGGCTCTCTAATTATCACTAACGATGATAGTGTGGGTGTGGATATTAGAGGCAGTCGAACTTTGCATCCTTTAAGGCCACTTCTCAAATCTAAAAATAAATGACGTGGATAAATGGACAAACGTGTAACGAGAGATGGCCCAGGAGTCTTCTGATCATTTTTTTGGCCAATTTTAAATAAAAAGCTCGAGCTCAACAAGCCTGCGATAAATCGTTGCAAATTGAGAGTTAATGAAAACACCAACAATTAAAATAATTCTACTCAGATGTAACCGAATTTTTTTCAAATATGGATTCAAATTGTTCTACTATTCTAAAAAGCTGATAATTTAATACCAGTTTGAAAGGTATTCTAATTTTGCAAACCTATATCAAAATGAACTCGCGGTTAAAAGTGGATAATTTGTACTGGAATGTAATTTCTACTTAAGTTTTATCAAATTGTATTCAAATCATGAAAATTTGTTTCAAATTGTTCTGGGCTGTAATAATTATTGTTGCTGAGAATTTGATACAAGTTTGAAAGGAGTTTTAATTTTCAAACAAATTGCTTATACGTTAAAAATTGTTATTGAATGACAATTCTGCTCAAGTTTAATCAAGTTGGTTTTAAATTTTGATTAAAATTGTTCTATTGTGGCAAAAGCTTTTAAAACAAACTTTTCAAAAAGTTGTCAAATAAAGTGTTACATGAATAAAATTTGATTAAGGTTCATTCAACTTTTACGCCCGTAATCAAGTTAAATTTCAAATCCAAACGCCTTAGTTTTAAGCTTTATGACTATTTATCAAACAAAGTGATTTAAATATATTTGGAGCGAAATACCATTCAAACAGGTTGAGTCAAGTGTGAATTACATTTATATTCGACTATGATTACAGTTTTGATTTACAGTAGAGCAAAGTTCTTTGGCTTATCTCTCTGAAGCTTTCGATAAGCAATAAATTCCAAAACAGTTTAATTGTTTTACTATTAGAATCAATTTCACTTCAAATTTTATTCAAACTTAAATCAAATCTTGTACAGTATGGAATAAAATAACAATTGTATTTGATTGAAAGGCTTATCATAAAAAAATGTTTCAATCTTGGGCCGCATTCAACTATTATTTGGGTCACCTATATCTCGTTTAGATAATCGGCTCTTATTTTATATTTGTTATCATACGCCCGCAACGATTTTCTGAACTTTTATCAATTTTTGCAAATACGTACACACACTTCGAAGCATTTTATTGATTTATCGATAACTGGTATTGCGATTTCTACTACTTAGTCACCAGTTATTGTAATTTATGATATGTACCGGTTCAAACTGGAAGTTGGGCGGTCTATAACCCAATTCTTTTCTATATACAAATCAGGTTTACAACTCATCTAACAAAATTATACTTCGATAGCCGATAGATCTTCGAATAATAAATTCACACAGTCTATTTGGTATTGAATCGTAGTAACACCATCGTTTAAAATCTCAAGTTCGATTTCTGAATTTTCTAACATATAAAACAAATGAGTAAAAAGTTATGAGTAAAAAGCACTGCGGGCATATAGAAAGCTCTGTTTCCAAAAATACTTCATCAGAATTTTAAAAAAAATATCTTATAGCTTAAAAGGAAAAGCTATGTAAAAATGAGCTTTAATTTTAGCTTTGAAAGTTCTTGTGCATTTACAGCTGATTTTTAAATAAAAGCTTTTGAACTATAAAATTTTAAATTAGTTGGTTGACATTTTGTGATTAGTTTACGGCTATGAATTGCCCCAACTAAAGATTCTGTTATAATTCCTCAAAAGCTTCGCAGTAAATTTATGTTAATTATGTCTTAAGTAACTCAATTAAGATATTTGACATCGCGGACATTTCAGAACTTTTCAAATATATCCTATTAAACTTTCTTTTTTGTATTACAAAAATATTTTAAACTTTCTTTTTCATTGAATTTTCTCCAAACTTTTTTAAAATTCGTATATTTGTTAAGAGCTTTCAAATTTGTAAAAGATTTAAAGAGTTGTTCATACAATTTAGATGGCAGCGATCTTTCATTAGTGAACGATGATCGAGTAGTTTGGTCGCCAATTATGAATTATATCGGTTGCCACGAACCATGTTGAATCTACTATGATTCTCGAAAGGTTGAACTGAAAATGCTGAAAGAATCGCAAAAATTCGAGTTGCCGGCCGTTTTCCCATCCTGTATACCAGCGATTAGCAAAGATAAGAGTTTTAGACTTTTAAGCCTTTTCCTCGTTCTGGAATCGAGTAGTTTGGCCGCCAATTATGAATTATATCGTTTATCACGAACCATGGTAAATCTACTATGATTCTCGAAAGTTTGAACTGAAAATTCTGAAAGAATGTAACAGGTCGTTTCCCAAACCAGAGACAAACTAGATTTTTTACATATAGCAGCATGTCTCACTTTATCAAAAGCTTGTGTTATTTGTCCAAGAAGACAGCAGAACAATATGTTTCTCATGCACTTGTACTAATGTTGATTGTCCGGACCTAGATCCCAACTGATGATTTGAATCAGCTTCTCCAACTAGAAATACACGGCAGTAAGCAAATTGATTTTAAATAAAATCACTTATCACCAAACAGATGATAATTTCTGCTTATATACATACGTTTACTTTTCGCCATAACACTTCCTAAAATTGGTACTCCGTATTTCAAAATAGTACATTGCTGAACAATAATCCACGATTCTAAGAGGCCCCTCCTTCATTTGGTATTATTTGTGACAAAGCTCTATTCACTATTCCAGCCTCCTCACTCATGCCTCTAGAGTCTAAACACAATCTTTTGGACTCCCATCTCAACTGTTATGCTTTCCTACCTTTCCCTACTTGTGATCAGCACTACTTCCGTTATCTGCTTCAAATAACTTTCGTTTCTTTGTCTTCGCATCGGTGTCGTACTTTCATAATTTGTACCTGAAGTAGCTAATTAACCACCAATCTTGTTCAATGCGCGGGACCGCTGTATTGTGCATCTAATATACGGTCCCATCAATTTTTTGTATAGCTTCCCATTCATGACATCTGCAATCAGCTCTCATATCTCAGTTTAATTGCTTCCATATTGGTTTTCAGTCTGATCCTCCTTGTTTAGTCTCACTTACCGTATCGATTATCCACATTTAGCGATAGCAGGATCAATCAACTAGTGGCTTCTTTCCATTGGGCAGTAGTCCCAACCGCTGAAGTATCCATTTCACTGGGAATCACTGTGTGTATAATATACTGACTTTTCAACTAAATACTCTGTTTAACAGGCTCGCAATAATTCAATGGAGATCGTCTTGACTATCGAGCTATAGCATTACCTCTATAGAATGTGGGAGTGTTCAAAACATTCAAGATTACAACTTGGAGTAAACAGAACACTTCCAGTAGGGTTTTACCTCTGTTTTTGACCATGGGCCTTTGTGGCATTGAGTGCGGAATCCTCGTGGGTTCCCGCCAATTTTAATAATTTATCTCTGTGAGACGATCCAGTAAGATTGTTTTATAATTCCACCGTAACAGCTATATAGATAAGAATAACATCGATCTTTTGTGGACTCTTTTGCCCATAACTATTATTATCATAGTTTTAATATTTCACGTTCTGTTAGCTTCAAAAATTCTAGGGCGTTGAGAGTGGTTGAGATTTAATTGAATCAATATCTTTCCACAGCCTCATTTGTAGCGTTTTGCTAGAAATATGCTGGATACCTCTAACTACCAGTGGCCTGTTTGTTCTCTTCACTGATTTTTTGAATTTATCGCCTCCTCTCCCTGCACAGTTACGAGTCAATGGTGTTTATCACCAAGGTAATTGAAACATTTTCTGGCTCGGAACTATCCCGAATTCTTCAACTCACCCAGTTTCCTTCTTGATACTTGCATGAGAGGCCACCACTGCCATTTCAACTATTATCTTATCGTAAGTCCAAAAGTCTTACTTTAGGGAAATAAGTTTTAAGTTTGGCGGCTAATTTTGCTAATTTATCAACGAAAAGTAATTTGTTTAAAAGTATAATCCCAGAGCGGCCATTATACATATTTCTTAAGACTTTTTATTCCTTAGATAAGCTTGGACTTGCTTCTTTGCCACTCTGGTTTAGCTGCTACCATTTCTTTCTCTAGTTCTCTTTACTATATCTGATTTGTGACTAACTAAGGTTAGGACATTTTTGATTGCCCAACTGACTTCACTCTGGATCGATGAATCTCACCTAATTTTGCTATATAGACTCTGTATACTTGAGGTATCCAGTACTTTACTTATTCTTCTTTCATATTGAGTCAAAATATTTAACGTCTCACTTACCAGAGGGCTCGTTATAGAATATTCTGAGTATCCGAACCTATGCTTAAAATTGTTGAAGAGGTCGGTAATCTGTTTTTTAACGGTGATTAAATTCGAAACATTCCATGATCCACGTGGGGAATTTATTTCTAGAGACAGACAGTATGGAAAAATTGAAGAGTTCAAATATCTACATAGGATCCCCGACCAGTGAGCATAACTCCGTTTCTGTCGACATCGCATCCAGGATTGTGCAGCAGGCTACCAAGCATTTTACGCCAACATTAAGGTCTTCAAGTTTCTCCACATATCACGAAAAATGAAATTGGACATCTATAAAACGCTGATAAGGCCAGTTATCACCTTTGGTTGCGAGTCTTAGATGCAGTTGGCTTACTAATCATTCCTCTCTCCAGTTTAGCACTAGGTTCCTTTAGCACTCCGACCCGGGCCTTTTACTACCTTAAAACGATTTTCATTGCTCGCCCTAGCTTTGAAAGCTTCTGGTTTAATTCAATTATCAGATTTGTTGCTATGAATCTCGATTATTGGAAACCCGCCTTCTCACTCCTCATAGTCGCCGGTACTGAAGTTCCGAATCCCTAACCGTAACCACAACCTTCGGTCCTCAATTTTTTATTTATAGCATTTTGCCTACTGTTGGAACCATTTACACAGTCAGTTCTTAAATGGATTCCACGATTTAGCTTTTCCTATAGTACGCCATTTTAGGGCATCCCGATGGGAGAACTATAGCAACCCTATACGCGGATAAAATCTGATATGCATGATTTAAGGTTTGTGTGACTGCCAAAGCGAGTTTTGATAGCATGCATAAGTGCCAGGTGAGATGTGTTTTTGGTTTGGGGTCTATTTAAAAGGAGAACTCCTGACCTTCGTTAAGAAGTAGTTTGATCTCAGCATGCGTTATGTCGAAGAGTAACTCGAAACACGCTGCAGGTGGCCTTTCGTTACAGATATAATGCACAATGTTGTGTTTTCTAGGTAGATTATAGTGTTGCTATATGCATTGTAAAAAAAATTGGTACTTTAACCGTCTAGGGTCGATGCTTGAATTGTAATTTTATTCTCGCTTCGAAAAAGATCACTGAAAGATCCTGAACGGACGGACAGACGGTGATTAATGTTTAGCTTTTTGCGCCATCAGCTGAATCCGGGGTAACTTGATCTACTCGTAGTTTGATAGTGCATCATATGGTGACCATTTTCGTCCCCTCTGATCGTACAACTAATGATACCAGCCAGTACTGCATCGTGTTTTCTATTTCCATTTTGATCCTGATTTATGTTTCTTGTTTTGTATGTCAACATGGAGGGTTGTTTGTATAATGCCTATATCCCATACATTTCGTGGTCTTTAATTTTTCAGCGCAGCCCACTCTATCAACGTAATGTTAGTTTTGTGTTGTCCCATACATGAGATGCCAGCTATAAGGTAATTGTTGCGTTTAAGAGAACGGTAAATCCGAGGCGTGGTCCTATCTTGAAAGGCAACGTACCTATAGGTCGTTGCTGTAGTTTATGCCTGCTAAATGTTATAAGTGCGTTCTAATATAGCCTCCGAGGTCCGTTTGGTTTTTGATAGAGAATGCGACGGTCAGGCTGGTATTAGAGTAAGCAATTTTCTGTATGGACTGGTGGGTTGCTTATCGCACATCTCATGACACCAAAATTGCCTTCAAATTTATAAAACATTCAAAAAAATCCGAGTGGAGATCACTTTTCACTGCAAATATTCAAAATTTACATAGGCACGCTACTTGTTAGCCGCTACACACCGTCGTTAATGCCCTCGATAATTATCTTCAAATATATATGTTTACGTTGAAACCATTTATGATGCCTATATACATGTTATAATGTTTCAGCATGATATATAAATTCACAATCTATTTTTAATCTTCCAAACATAAACAATTTAAAAAAAAAAAAAAAATGTTCACGCTTGACGTCGTTATGATTTGCGCGCGCGATCGATTACGTTCATCGTATGCGCGCTTATACTCTTGTAGTTACATTGTATATTGTGAAAGATATATTTCGTCGCACCATAATATACCATCGAACAAAAAAACCTGTTGATCATAATCACGCGCGCGAAAATGAGCGCGCGAATGAATAAATATTTCTAAAAATATTATAAATATTAGGATTTGCCCGCCGATAAAATTTTTTGACAACTCGTGTTAAACATGTCAGTTGACACTGTAAAAATTTTTTTAAAAATTAAATTTTTCTGTGATTTTTTATTATTTTTGGCAAACGAAATTATGACAATTCGACAATGCGACGACATGATCGGTAATCACAACAAATAGTTTGTTGAATTTGTTTTTGGAATAATTATGGAACTTGCGGAATATTATTTTGAATGATTATGATTTATAATTGTTTATTTAGTGTTAATTAATTTAAAAGCGCAAATTTATTTGATTTATTTATTTAATTATTATCGTTTCAGGCCAAATGTTTCTAATGAATAAATTTTTTGATGGGGAATTTATGACATTTGGCTTGGATGTGCTAGCGCACATGGAAGCCGACGAAGAAGATCGAATTGATCCAATGATTTATATATTTCCAAGAATGACAAAATGTACATTTCATAAATATGGTGTTGGTGGTCAGGTGAGAATAATTGCGATAACATTTTTAGTGCGTGAACCAATTTAATTTATGCCGATTTATTATTTATTTTTTCAGGTTGAGCATCTCGATGCTTTATGTATACTTCCATTAAATGTAGTTAACGAAAAAATCTACATATTTTTATGGTTTTGGTTTGTAATATTATTTTTTTTAACAACACTAACCGTATTATATCGTTTGACGATAATTTTTTCACCGCGAATGAGAGTTTATTTATTACGTTTAAGATTTAGGTAAGTTGACAAATTTACAATTTTATTTTTTTAAATATAAATTTAGTTGGTACATAGAAGTTGTTATTTAACTATTTTTATCGACATCAAACTGAAGAGTTTTCAGTTTATTGAAACTTTGTGCTGCCCATATCCGTTAAAAATTGATTTTGGTAGGCGCAGAGGTCGTTGCAGGCGACGATGGCTCCACGGTGTAGAGAACGACTTGGCCTCTTCAGATTGTCTTAGACAGTATGAAGACCTTGCTCGGGATCGAAACCGCTGGAGCCAAATTGTTGACTCAGTAAGGGGCCAGTAATGGCCTTTAAAACTGTTTAATAATAATTTGGTTTAAGAACAAATTTAGATTGAGTTGAGTTTGAATTGCATAAATATTCCAAAAATTGTTCTTACTCTATTTAAAATGTATTGTAATTCATTCAAGTTCCCGAAATTTACCCCCGAAAATTTAGTTTTAAATTTGAAAATAATTTCAAAGTTGAGTTTGAATTGAATTCATATGCAAAATTTTTCTCTATTCAAACTCTATTTTACACCATTCCGATATCAATCAATTCTTCCCTATTCTTCCATTAACAGTAGTTTTGATTTTGAAAACGATTTCAGCATAAGTTGAGTTTGAATTGAAAAGAGTTCAAAAAAATTTTCGTTTCATAACCAAATTCAATAATCAATTCAAATTGAATACACAAATTTGATAACTCTTTTCAAATATTATTTTATTTCATTTAGATTTCAAATATATCTTCCATATGCTCTCTCTGCAGTAAAGTTTTGAATTTGAAAATTATTTCATCATTAGTTGAGTTTGAATTGAGTTCTGTCCAAATAAGTTCGCCTTTTATTCAAGTTATATTATAATCAGTATCCCTTAACGAAATATTTATCTCATTTTATTAAAATGCGTTTCAAATTATATTTAAATTTATTCAGATCCAATTTAAACATACTAGACTATACATACATACGATGTGAATCGTGTACCGAAAATGTACTTTCAGATATTTATTTGTATAGAATAACTTAATCCAAACAATATCATCTTTACAGACAAACGAAGAAAAAAAATTCAATTTAAAAATAATTTAACCATGAGTTGAGTTTGAAATGGATCTATACCAAAAATGTCCTGCAAACCATTTGTATTCTCTATTTTTTCAATTTTCATTTTGTAAATAATTTCAAAGTGAGTTGGGTTTGATTTGAATAGTTTCACAAATAGTCTGAATACTTTTCCAAAAATCCTATTTGAACCCATTCTGATTCCAGAATGTTACCAGGTTACTTTCGTTTTCTTCCATTAGCAGAACTTTTGATATTGAATATAGTTTCAGCATAAGTTGAGTTTGAATTGAAAACATTCCAAAGAGATTTTCATTTCTTATCCAAATTCAATTCTTATCAATTCAAATCTATTATGTTTCTTCTTCCGAAAATATAATTTTTGTAATTCAAAATAATTTTAGCTCTTCTCAAATTACATTCAAACTATATTAACTTCAATTCAGATTCCAGGAAGTTCTAAGCGTTGATTCAGTTTGAATGAAATTTATTTTCAAAATTTTAGTTTTCAATATTCTAGTTATTCTAATTTATTCAGGTTGACGGAAGTTGAGTTTGAATTGAATACACAATTAATTGCCAACATTTTCGCCTACTCTTTTCAAATATTATTTTATTTCATTTAGATTTCAAATATTTCTTCTATATGTTCTCTCTGCAGTAAAGTTGTCAATTTGAAAATTATTTCATCATTAGTTGAGTTTGAATTGAGTTTTTTTTCAAAATAGTTCAGTAAAAAAAAATCAGTAACCCTTAACGAAATGTTTATCTCATTTTATTAAAATACGTTTCAAATTATATTCTAATTTATTCAGATTCAATTTTAGCGTACTAGTTTGATTTGAATCCTATACCAAAAATGTAGATATTAGTTTGTATAGAAGAACTTAATCCAAACAATAACATCTTTACAGACAAACGAAAAAATAAAAATCAATTTGAAAATAATTTAACCATGAGTTGAGTTTGAATTAAATATATACCAAAGATTGTCTACTTGCATATTAAAATCCTACTTTAATCCATTTTGGTTCCCGTTATTTCTTCGACGAGTTGAAATGTTCATTTTATAAATAATTTCAAAGAGAGTTCAGTTTGAATTATAATAATTTGACCATGAGTTTTGCTATGTTTTCTTGTCACATTCAAATTCTACTGCAATCCATTTTGATTCCCTATATTTTTTCATTTTCATTTGGTAAATAATTTCAAAGTTTGTTGAGTTTGAATTGAATAGGTTTACAAATACTCTTCCAAAAATCCTCTTATAATCCATTCTGATTCCAGAGATTACTTTCATTTTCTTCTACGAGTAGGATTAATTTATAATTTGAAAATTATTTCAGTATTATAGGTTTGAATTGAATACGTAAATCTCCCAAACTTTTCTGTCTTAATTCAAATTAAATTATAATTTCATACATTTTTGCCATATTCCAACTAAATATTTAAATACGAAAACACATTTATTGACATGAGTCGAGTTTGAATTGAATACATTTTCATCCAAACTAGTTATATTTAAAATAGTTAAAACTATTTCAGGACTAGTTGAATTTAAATTGGAACAGAGGTTTCCAAAATAATTTTTTTAAAAATTCCATTCAATCCAAATTCAATTTTAAAAAAAATTCTAAAATAATTTCACCTTTTATTGAGTTTGAATGGAATCTTTCACAACTTTTAACTCTATTCAAACCCCGTTTACATTAATTACTGTTTTATTCAGATTTCAGAATTTTAACATAAATTGAGTTTGCTATTCAAATTCTATTTTAAAGTCTGCCACTAGCGGAAGTTTTAATTTTGTAATTTATTTCAGCATAAGTTGAGTTTGAATTGAAAACATTCCAAACCCGATTTCATTCCTTTATCAAATTATATTCGAAACAATTCATATCGGTTTCTTCTACCGAAAATATAAATTTTGCAATTCAAAATAATTTTAGCTAATTGAGTTTGATATTTATCCAAAAACTTTATTCTAACTCTATTCAAATCAGATTTCAGAACTTATATTTATCCACGAGTACAAGTTTTAATTTTGAACATTATTTCAATTTGGAATTAATGCTTTTCCTAAATTTAACTCATAATCTTCTCAAATTACTTTCAAACTATACTACTATATAGTTGGTTGAGTTTGATTGAAGTTTGATTCCAACATTTTATTTTACAATATTCTATTTCTATTTTAATTTATTCAGATTCTTCTTTATTCGTCCTTAAGTAGAAGTTGAGTTTGAATTGAATATCTATCTATGCAAATTCTATTTTCCATTCAGATTCCAAATATTTCTTCCATAATATTCTTTATCACGAACAAAAATTTCTTCATTAGTTGAGTTTTATTTGAATCCTATTCCAAAATTTTTCTTTTACTCTATCTGTGCTTTCAGATATTTATTTGTTTAGAAGAAACTAATCCAAACATTTAAACCTTCCACGAAAATATATTAATTTCGAAAATAATTTGATCATGAGTTGAGCTTGAATTGAATATGTGCCAAATTTGTTTTCTGCTCTAATCCAATTCTATAATAATTCATTCTGATCCCCATTATTTCTTTCACAAGTAAAAATGTTAAACTTGAAAACTTTTTCATTGTGAGTTGAGTTTGAATTGAATAGTTAGAAATACTTTTGCAAAACTTCTATTCTAATCCATTCTTCCATTCTGATTCTAGATATTCTTCCAGTTTTTTCTACTACTAGAATCAATTTTGAATATGAACATAATTCCAGGTTGCCTAAGAGTAGAAATTTTAAGTTTGAAAACTATTTCAGAATTCGTTGAATAAGAAATTGAACAATGCTTAATGTTAGATTTTTTCAAATTCCAATCAATTTATATTCTCAATTCAGATTCCACATTTTGTTGATGCACGATTAGTAATTTTCAATTAGAAAATTGTTTTAGCGTGAATTGAGTTTGAATTGATATCAACTTGAAAATAAATGCTTTGTGAATTGGGTTTAAATTAAATACTGACAAATAGTTGTCTATTACTGTATTCAAATTTTGTTCTAAAACGTTTATTCCAAACCATTCTTTCTATTTCCTCCAGTAGTCGAAATTTAAAAATAGTTTGAGCATAAGTTGAGTTGGGTAATATATTTTCAAATATTATGTTTTCTTTATTCAAATTGTATTTCAATCCACTTCGACTCCAGACATTTCTGCAATATTTGTTCAATAGTTTGAGTTTTGAATTGAAAATTATTCCATTTTGAATTTTGATATCATCACGTTTCTGAAACTTGTCTCATGCTATAATCAAATTCTACTTGAATCCATTCCTATTTCTGATATATCTTCTCACGAGTTGAGATGTTCATTTTATAATATTTTCATATTTAATTGAGTTGGAATTGAATGGTTTTCCTAAACATGATTTTTTTAAATCAAATTTCCTTTACTTTCATCAATTACCATTCAAACACGAATTCATTCAATTCCAATTCAAGTCATTTCTTCCATATAGCCTTTTGAGTTTGAGATGAATGAATACTTCGCCAAAATTCTCATCTTACTGAAAATATATTTGTGCATATTCCGTTTTGAGTAAGAATATAATTTTAAAAACAATTTAACATGCTTTTTTTTATACATGAGTTGAGTTTGAATTGAAATCATTTTCAAATTTGTTCACTTATGCTATATTCAAACTTAAATACTAGATATTTTTTAATATTCTTCCGCGATGAGAAATATTAATTTTGAAAATTTCTTCATAGTGAGTTGAATTTGAAAAGGATCGTTTTCCAAAATTGTTTTCCTAATTTATTCAAATTTTACTCTAATTAATTCTAAATATTTCTTCCAAATTCTTCAAACATTTGATATTTTAAATTTGAAAATGGTTTCAGCTTGAGTTTAGTTTGAACTGAATAATTTGCTAGTGCACTTTTCAAATACAACTCTAGTCCATGCAGGTTGCATACAATTAATTCTTCAATGAATAAAAGTTTCAAATAATTTTTGGTTTGAAAATAATTTTCGGACTAGTAGAGTTTGAATTTGAATATTTTCCAAAACGTTTGTAGTTTTTCAAATTTCATTCAAATTGTTTTCCAAACAAGCCCGATTATAGGAATTTCTCCACATTCTGCGAACGATAGAAATTTTGAATTAGAAGCAAATTTAAGCTTTTATTAAGTTTGAATTGAAAAATTTCCCAAAAGTATTTCTCTTACTGTATTCAATTTCCTGTCAAACTTTTTCTTTGTAATTCAGATTCTAGAAATTTGATTTTTTTCCACGATCAAATACGTTGAATTTGAAATTAATTTCAGCATGAGTTGAGTTTGAATTGAACAAACTTCAATAGTTTTTTTTCACTTTATTCAAAATCTAATGTAATCCGTTCTGATTTGAGAAAATGTTTCCATTTTCTGCTACGAGAAGAAGTTTTCAATATGAAAATAATTTTACCATGGAATTTTGATTGAAGTATTTTCTTCAGTGCACTCCAATGCCAGATATTCTTTCCATATTCTCCCACAAAATAATTTCAGTGGGCTTCGTCTTACTCTATTCAAATTCTGTTTAATTTCCATTTTACTTTTCGAGTAGAAATTTGCATTTGAAAACAATTAAGTAATACGCAAATCAAATTAGTTAAACCTTTCCGATTCTAAATTTTTTTTTATATTCTTTCGTGAATTGAAATGTTGATAAGTTGAGTTTGAATTGAATTGTTATCCCAAATTTTACTCTTGTTCTTTTCAAATTGTTATCTAATTCGCTCAGGTTTCAAGCAATCCTTCCATATTCTTCCACGAGTAGGAGTTTAAGAGTTGAAAAATAATTCCCGAATTGGAAATTGAGTTTGAATACTATCTTTTTCTTGAATTTCTTTAAAATTATATTCCAATGAAGTCAGATTATTGGCATTTTTTAACAGCAAAAATTTTGAATTTTACATTAATTTAAAATATAATTGAGTTTGAATTGAATCATTTTTCAAACTATTTCATTTACTCTATTCAATAACCTTTCAAATTGTATTCTAATTTGTTCAGATTCCAGCGATTTTTTCATTTCCTTTTCTTTGAGTAGAAGTTTCGAGATGACGAGTTGAGTTGGAAAGCTTGCATTTATTTTATTCAAATCGCATTCAAATTATGTATATTTTATTCAATTCAGATACTATAGGTTGAAACTCCGTCTTTCCTATGATATTTCCAAGAATAGAAGTTCTAAATTTAAAAAAGATCGTTCGGCTTCAGTTCTTGCAGGAGCTGTATTTTATACGGTTTTACACCAAGATCTTTGCGTAAAATCTTCCATGTCGTCGAATAACACAAACCCAATTGCTGCGAACGGCGACGAATCGACATTTCACGGTCTTCAGCAACACTCTCAGAAACAGACGCAATATTCTCTTCTGTACGCACTGTACGCATTCGTGTGGTTGGTTTAATGTCCAATAAAGTAAACTGAGTGCGAAACTTGGTCACAATCGCATTAATTGTTTGCTCACTTGGTCGATTATGTAGACCATAAATCGGACGTAAATCGCGAAACACTTTTCGAACCGAACACTGATTTTTGTAATATAATTCAATTATTTGCAAGCGTTGCTCGTTAGTAAGTCTATTCATTATGAAATGTTAAAGCATACTGAGCATCTTTCTCTTTGACACCTTGTCTGAAATCCCGCGGGATCTGTCAAATACTAATGCATGAAAATCCTAACCTCAAAAAAATCACCCTTTAGTTTCAGCTTGAGTTTAGTTTGAACTGAATAATTTTACAACATTTTTCTAGTGCTCTGTTCAAATTCAATTCTAATCCGTACAGGTTTCAAATAATTCTTCTCAGTTTTAAAGTTAGAAAATAATTTCCGGATTAGTTGAGTTTGAATGTGAATTCTTCAATTCAAATTATATTCCTAAGAAGTAAGATTATAAAAATTTACACAACCTTCCAACAATTTATTCCGAATGTACACTACTCCGCTGTATTTTTGACAAGTTGAATTTATGATGAATATAATTTTAGCGTTAAGTTTGAATTGAAAGATTTTCCCAAAATTGACTCTTGTTGTTCAAATTCTACTCTAATCCGCTAGAGTTTGAAATTTATTTTCGTATTACTAGTTGAGGTTCAATTTTATTAATTTCCGAAAAATTTATTATCATTCCATAATCTTCCACGAATAGAAGTTTTAGAGCTTAAAAAAAGTTCCGAATTAGCTGAATTTTAATTTGATTAATTTTATTCAAATTATATTCCAACCAAGTGACACTAAAAACGATTTCACATTCTTCCAACAATAGAAATTGATTATTGAACAGATATAACTGTTTGTCTTGGATTGAAAAACAATTTCAGATTGCGTTGAGTTTGAATGCTTTTCAGAATCAATTCAAGTTATAATCTATTCAATTCAGGTTCTATAGGTTGAAACACATTCCTTCCTATGGCACACCAATCTACCCAAATTTTGAATTTTGATAAAAACGTTGACGTTTATTGAGTTTGAATCAAAATGTACGTTTAATCTATAGTATTCAAATTGCTTTCAAATTCGATTATAATTTATTTCGTATTTTTTCACAACCGGAATTTGTGATGAAAATATTCTTAGGATTGAGTTTGAATTGATTACTTTTCTAAAATTTGCTCCCTACATTTTTCCAATTCAATTCAAATCTGTTCAGATAGCAGACGTTAATTTCATATTTTTCTATGAGTAGATTTTTTATGAATAGATTTACTTAAATTTTCTTCTTTACAATCGATTTATTCCACAGTTTTAATTTGAAATACTCTTCCAAAATTTGTGTATCACCCTATTCAAACTCCATTCTTACCCATTCCGATCCCAAATATATGTTCCATATTCGAATAAAAATTTTGAAAATCAAATTAATTTCGGCATGAGCTTCATTTTCACACTCTTCCAATCTCTTGTCCCTGTTCAATTCAAACATCAGAGATTACTTCGTGAATTAAGATTAAATTGAACACATCTCCAAGATGTGTGTTACTCAAAAAGATTATAGGCATTTCTTCACATTCCCCTAACAATAAAAATTGCAAAAGTATTCAAATATAGTTGAGTTTGAATTCTATTCAATTTTCTTTCAAATTGTTGCTACTTGAGCTTAGTTTGAACTGAATAATTTTCCAACATTTTTATAATGCTCTGTTCAAATTCAATTCTAATCCGTCCAGGTTTCAAACAATTTTTATAAATTTTTAAGTTGGAAAATAATTTCCGAATTGTTGTGAATTTTTATTTTATTCAAATTTCAAATAATTTTCCAAATTATATTCCAATCAAGCCAGATTATAGATATTTTACTACATTCTTCCAGTAGTAGACATTTTTAACTGGAAAATATTTCAGCTTTAATTGAGTTTGAATTGAAATATATTTTAAAATGTTTCTGTTAAACTCTATTCAAAGTCCTTTCAAATTCGATTATAACTATTTATTCGGAATTAGTGATGAAAATAGTCTTCGGATCAGTGTGAATTAATTATTTTTCTAAAATTTGCCTCCTACACTTTTCAAACTTTTAGTCTATTCAAATTCTAATCAAATTTCTTTCAGATTCAATCAATTTTTCCCTCATACTATAAATTATTCTATTTATTCAGTTAGTCTATTGCTCAATAGATGGCATAAGTACACTGCTAAATATTGTTTATTTTTCCAATTAAATTGCACTGTGTGCTCTTTATCGGTCCGATCTAGTAAAAATTCCAAACATTTTAATTTAATTTAATTTTTTTCAAATATTTCATTTCAGATTAATAAGACGTGATGCTGTTGAAATTATAGTTAGACGTTCTAAAATGGGTGATTGGTTTTTATTATTTATGCTTGGTGAAAATCTTGATACAATTATCTTTCGTGATGTAATGCATGATTTAGCGAATCGTTTAAGCCATAATCAGCATCATAGAGTTCCTGGTGTCAAAGGTGAAATCCAAGATGCATGATATTGGGATTCGTGGAACGAATAATTAATAAAGAAATTATTAATTAAATTTTATTATAAATAAATTAAATTATTAAAACAAAAACCAAAAAAAAAAATAAATAAAAATTAAATAAATTATAGTAAAAAAAATAAAAATAAAAAATAGTAATTTTTAAGTTTTACACACACACACAAACACACAAAACACACGCGTATATATTACATTTATACCCATTGACACCGCAACACATAAATATTTATTTATATATAAAAGTATGTTAAATAAAATGTACACACGTTAAATAAATTCTCGAATTTTTTTTTTACACATATATACGATTATAAATATTTTTTTAATTATTATTTTGATTTAAATTTAAACCGCGGACAAAATAATTTCGACCATTCAATCACAGACACAAACCACACACAAAATACACGTCATACACAAAAATACTTTTTAAATAATAATATAAAAATATTTATAATATAAGTGCTACAATAAATTACAATGTAATATTTGCCTTAAAAATCAAATAAAAAAAAAAATAAATAAAAATAAGTTAAATATTAAATAAATTGTAAAATAAATATTTCGACCATTTAACAAAATAAAATAAAAAAAGTTCAAACACAAATCGAAAAAATTATAATCGACGAATCACTTATATGTATGTTTCTTTGCTATACACACGCGCTACATTATCATTTCAGTATACATAAATATATATGGTTTGAAACTTTGGTAAAATGAAAAAGTATTATTAAAATTTAATTTTATCGTTTTTTTTTTATTCTACTATTATTGTTTAAATGAAATATATTTATAGAAAATAAATAAACAAACAAAAAAAAATTAATAATTCAATAAAAAAGACATCGTATAATTGATGTTTATGATAAATATTTTAATTAAATAAAAAACTTTTATCTATTAATATATAGATGGCACTGTTGCTAAGAAAAAAGATTCATGATTCATGATTCATTTGATTAATTTTAATTTTTTTTTTTTATATTTATTTATGTAGTTTACTTTAATTATGAATATTATTTAATAAAACAATTTTTAAAATTATTAATAACGAAAAAAGAAAATTATTCAACAAATCGTATAAAAGATCTAATCACTGCCCATACCAAAAGAATAAAAAAAAAAATATAAGATGTTGTATATGGTTTATCAAATGATTCATGATTGTGATAATAGTTTTATATAAGTAAAACAAATTATATTAAAACAAAACTTATATTATTATTATTATTAATTAATTAATTAAAAATTTAAAAAAAATGAGAAAATGAAAACCAAAAAAAAAATATATTTAATGAAAAGCAATAATTAGTTTAAATTTTAGAAAATTTATGATTTGAGTTTTTATTTGTTCGTTTCTTTTGTTTTGCAATTTTACAGGAGTACCTCGTATTACGTGGTATATATATATATATATATATATATATATATATATATATATTCCATTCCAGTACGGAATGCAATAGCAACACTTCGAATTGGAATGAAATTCCTTCCAAATCGCATCAGGAAACTATTCTGAAAATTTTGTTCAATTTTCAATACACGCATGAACTTTCTACCAAGTTGTTACTAGCTTACCAAGTACTCTTCATCTACTTTAGACCTATGGAATTTCAAGCCAGTTGGAGATCCTTAAAGATAAGGTAGCAGCCACACGGATTAGTCTATTTGCAGCCTTGTTATCCGCGATTTAAATTCACCCGATCCTCAGTTCCTTCAATTCAAGTGTGCCCGAGCAGTGTTACGTGATTTGTGTTTGCCAGTTTAGAAAGTGGGTTTAGACATAGTCCTATACTAGCATTGACTATACTTAAAACTTATAAGATTCTTGTTCACAGTTTTAGACCGCTCATTCGACCGTAATTTTCAGAGCTGGTTCATTGTATTTGCCACGAGGTCCGATGACCAAGCATATTTTTGTAAAGCGTGTTTTCATTGAAAATAACAAATTGTACAAATTATTTTTCCTTTGGACCCCGAGGCAAGATCAGTTCAGATAGGTTATATTGTCCAGTGAGATGTTTTAGTTTTAGACCGCAAATGTTTTAATTTCTTTAAAAATATGATGGCGGCACCTGGATCCCAGGGTTGAGTTACCTAGAAAATTGAATATAATGGGTCAACAGTTGGCATGACGGGCTCCGAAATCTACAGACCTTGGTCACTTGCAGTTTTAGTACATCAAAGTATCAGCAAGCTAGAACAAATTTTAATGCTCTATAGCGAAGTCGTTTCACAAAATTAATATTTTCTGCGATGTGACGCGCCTCCAATACTTAACACTCGCGTATTCAGAGCAGGGTGATCGGCACCTAGAATCTAGAAATAATTGATTTTGGGTTTCGTTCAATAAGATAAATCAGTTATTCTTTGAATAGAAGTTTCTCCATGTTAGAAGTGAGATACTCTCCGAAACGTAATTCGAGACCTAAGGGTCAGGGATATTTCGTACGCACGCATTGCTATACATAAATATACTCGCTAGCTTGACGTGCCCACAGCCTAGCTTGAGTTTCACTCAATGTTACCAAACTTTTTAAACCATCCTCGTGTAAATGCTTGCACACGCTACTCAATTGCATATATTGAGGGGCAAATTTATCACTTTCATAATATTCATGTCAGGAAAATTTTGTTTTGCACTTTTAAGAGCCAAATTCACGAAAACAATTGGTCGAATTTCTATGCAATATTACAAAACAAATTATATCAACGCTACCTAAACTATTGAATTTAAAAAAAAGAAATGCCATCTATTAAGTAATCGGTGAACTTATTAGTAATCGATTTTTCAAAATACTAGCAAAGACACATATTATAGATTGCCAACAAGAATTTTGTAATTAATAATTTGAATTTTGAAAAAAGCCACTGGGAATTTAGATTTTATTCTTAAATTTATAGATCTCTTAAACTTATATCATTTCTTCTTCATAAGGACTGAATATGATGCCGATGTTATTTGATTCGGACTACTTTGGAATGGAACTGTGAATAATTATTGTCAGTTGCGAGGATTACTTTGCATCATCTTTTTCTACTGTTTTAAATTTCCACTTTGCGAGTGGTCATTTTTCCCACTCTTCAATAAAAAATTTCTAATTAACAGTGATGCCGTTTTTCATTATGCACCAACTTACTATAGAAACGATGCCCAACAGATATACAATCCATTATCCGTGAATTAATTCTTTCATTTGCCAAAATAGGGAACACTGAGTTAATTTGAAAACACCACATACATGTCCGCATATAGTATTGATCTAAGTATTATTATTCGAAACTCTATTAGTTACTCTAAGCTTTTCGAAATTATAGATTCTTTGCGGATACCCCTATATAGGATCAACATACAAAACTTTATAACCGTCCAAAAGCATATAACACCACACATTTCCCTTAAACACCAAGAACTATGTATAAATTTTGATCAATATCTGATAATCACAAATCGAGATAAGTGAAAGTCTCACAGAAAATCACCTTCGATGCGACTAAATCGATGTGACCTTCTGTTGAATGTGCAGAATCCAATGGCCAAACCCACTATCATTTCAGTACAGCTATCGGCAGAAGATTATCTATATAATCGAGAATTGAAATCAAATTTAATGTTTAAATTCTATTTAAATCGATATATTAACTAGGTTTTGTAAAAAAAAAATTTTTTTTAAACTTTAAAATTTTTAACAGTTCAGCAGTATACATTGGTAACAATAACTGTAATTTTTAAATTAAGTTTTAAGCTTTTAAGAGAACTTGCGATCCTGCACATGGTAGCAGTTCATGATTTATTGTAGAAATTTGTTAGTGAACCCTTTAATTATAATTGGCTCAAGGTCCCGCAGTATCCATAATTTGGCACTGGGAATCACGAAATCATTATGAAACCTCATCATACAATAAAATACCAGTTCACCATTTCGATTTGTATTTACACTTCGCGGTTAACTGATCTGCTCCAAAAGGATACCCTTGGGATCTATAGCTCTGACAAATAGTGAACAACTGCAAATATCCATTATCCACCTGTTCCAAACGTCACAACAGAGAGCATCTTAAGTTCGACCAGAATTCTCCGCTGGTTACTTTTCAACGACAACAAATATTTAAGTTTATTGAAACTCATATAACGAACCTTAATTAATGATCTTTACTCTACTATTCGATTAAACGAAATTAATGAATAAATCCTTATACAATCTTTGACTAACTTACACTCGATTACAGACGGTAATATAGGAATAAGAATAGCATTTTCCAGAATTTCCAACGATCTAAGCCCATATCAAGGAAAGTTAGATTCCAAACCATTTACTGGGTTCTAAACGAGAGCCATACACAAAAATGGTTATCGACTCTTCAATAAAAATTCTAAGAGAGCCACAATTCTATAAATAGAAAGAAAAAATAACCTAAAATTAATTGGAGAAGTTGGTGTAGTCAAGCACCATTTTAACATTTGATATTTAATAAGAATCTATGTATGTCCCGTACCTATATTATACCTCAGAACACGTTGTACCCAGAATGAAAAACTACAGCAGCGATTATCTTTTTGCCTCAAAACACTCAAAATATTCTCTCATTTATGGCAATCTTAAATTCATTCGGTTCACAACAATTTTAGTCGGTTCGTGCTCCTAGAGACTATTTTCATTTAATCAATTTTTATACTACTTGACTGAGCTACTTTATATGGGTAGTCGGGTATAGTAGCTCGGTGTACTCACAAAATGTCATTGTGGCGTATGGCTTTGTGTGTCTTCATCTGATTTGCTTTTGGTGTCAGCTACTTCATGCCATGATGTTTTTCATGCTGCTGCGATCCTTTCGATCGATTCGAGCTTCTATCATAATAGTGAAGCTAGCTTTATAATATCGGGGATCTTCATCAGATCTCTGATCTCGAAATTGTTCAGAGCTCGATATGTACCATTTACTTTGCGTTTTAGACCGTAAATTATACTCATGATTCTTCTCTCAAATAAAACTAACTATCAATTGTATATCAGCGCCCAACTTTCACATCCAATCATAACGACAGCCCTGAATCAATGCTTTTGAAAGCTTCAGCTTTCCGGCATTTGATAGATTATTAGATTTTAGCAGTGGCATTAGAGGATACAAAGCACAACTGCCAATGGCCAGCCGCATTCTAATACCCTCATTCACAATGGTTCATCATCATCGCACACTCATTCATCAAGAATAGCTTCGGTTCGCCATACTAATCGAATAAGGTCGAAAAGACAATTCCACAAAGTATTCCCTCCGAATAACAATAGCTCCGAATTAATGCAATCCATCCCTGGTGAGTGGTTTTGTTTTATTCTTTGCATGGCCTTAGTGAATTCAACATGGGATAGATCCTCAATGCAAACAATGTTGACACGGAGTTTCCCATCACAATTCCGAAGGGCGGTTGACGAAGGTGTGAAAGTATGCTGCAGTCCAGTAATTCCTTTAAAGAAATAATGCGAACTGTGCTCATTGCTGAGTTGTTTCAGAACCTCGGTATTCTCGGTTCTTCTGTCTATAAATTCGTTAACTGCCCTTAGCAAAAACGATGGAGGCTTAGACGATTTCTTGGTAAGTGTGGTTGGTATCGATTAAGTTTTTATATCACTGCCCTGTTGACTGATTGAAAAAAATACGGAAGACTTGAGGATCAGCGTTACAAAATTGGCTCTGACTTGAGGATCAACGTTACATTCTTACGTTTTAGGAAAAAATGTTGAAACCGTTGTTAAGGCTAGCCACTATTCAATCTGTCCAAATACCAATTTTACTTTACTTAGATTGCGGTATCCTAGATTGTGATCACTTTTTATTACCATGTTTATGTGATGAGTTATCAGATACAGATCTACTGTATACTAAATATACTAAATACTCAAAATAAATGAAAAAAATCTGTTCATAGATTCGACAACTATCATACTCCTTCGAATTCATTTTTTAAATGATCGGAACACTCGGAGTGAGTGAAAGTCTGTCTGAAAAATCGTACAGTGTTTGCCCAGAAATCCGGGGTAAATATTTATTAAAAAAGAATCTGTCGTATTTGTATTAGGAGGGCACTTCAATTGAAAGCAAAAATATACAAAACTACTGCTAAACCTTCATGTAAAAGGTCAGGATAGTATTTTTACAATCATTTTTCAGTTTTGGAATTAGTCCGCATATTCTCTTATCGACATTAGTCGCTATGTGCGAGAATATTTTGAACAAAATAATTTTCACACCGCTAGACTGAGCTACTATATACATATGGGTGTCGGGATAGTTTCACGTCGCGTACTCAATCCCGCAGTTTAATTATGTACGTTCCGTAGCTCCTCTTCACTCGTTAAACCATCCTGAGCTTACCAAGAAGCGTTACTTAGATCCGTGAGGTCTTTCAAAGGAGAAGTTCCCTTAAATTTTGTTCTGCTGTACGCTAGACTAGGACAGATGCAAAGCAGATGGACCACATTGCATCCTCCTCCTCCTCATTACCGCGCAGCTGCGGCAGAAATCATGGGCAGGGACACCCAGTCTGCTCGCATGTATCCCAATGAGACAATGTCCCGTTATAACTCCTACAACCATACCAATATGGTGCCGTCGAAGCGATATCCGGTCAAGTCCAGGCCAGATCTGCCTGGTTATTACACACGAACTGGCGTTGGACCATCTGACGTTCGTTTCTTTTATGGCTTCTTACTGTAGCAGCAGTTTACATGAAGCAAGCGGTATCTTTATATCCCGCCTGCTTCGGGTTATTAGGCGTGCTGTACCCTTGCGGGTCAGCTCATCTGCTTTTACATTCCCTGCAATATTGAAGTGCCCTGGCACCCACGTCAATCGGATGTTGAACTGATCAGCCATCTCATTTAAAGATGCCAGAGAGTTGTGGGCCACCTCCGACATTAGGGTGTATGATTGCAGCGTTTTAGTAGCAGCCAGGCTATCCTTCAAAATGAGAATATCCGTCACAGATATTACATTATAAATCAACCAGTCCATGACTTCCATTATCGCGATTAGTTCAGCTTGAAAAAGTCGGGAAGATGAAAAGAGAGGTTGACCCCTAGTGCCTTACAGAATATCCAGCAGCCAACCCCTCTATCCCTTTTGAGCCATCCGTGAAGAAGCTTAGCGCCTCATTGTCCATAACCGTTTTGTTCACCCAGTCCTTTCTGGTGGGAAACTCAGTTTGGAATCTCACCTCAACATATTGCAAAGGGATAGCGTAGTCAAGCGGTTCTTTGGACTTTCATCAATAGTTTAAGGTTGGCCATAATTTTTAAAGATAGCCACCAAAAGACAACCCCATAGAGCAGTATATGTTTGACCACTGAGACGTGGGGCCAGTGTACTATGTGTGGTTCCATACCCCATCTCTTTCCAATGGCATTTTTGCAGGAGTAGAGCGCTATAGTAGCTTTCTTTACTCTCTCTACGATGTTTGGTTTCCAGCTTATAGCTTGCTGTCCAAATGTAGTACGAGGTATTTTGCTCTATCCGTAAAGATCAAGTGACTACCATTTAATATTGGCGGGTCACACTGAGGAAGTTTGTGCTTCCTGGTAAAGAGGACCAGCTTCGTTTTCTGTGGGTTTGCGTTCAGTCCGCAACCGCCTGCCCACTCAGAGAGGTTGCCAAGTGCAAACTGCATACGCTCACTCAGGTGTACAAGCATATACCGCAATAGGACCATCATGTTCCATGTTTTTTTTTACTCCAGCACTCAATGCCACTAATGGGCCCACGGTGCAATACCCACATTCACACTAATATTCGTTCAACCCATACCATTAACTATTCCTTGTATTCAAGTGATTTCTCAATCGGGCCTATAAGGGAGTAGAGAGCTGTTTCCACCGATCGTCCCTTACAGTATATTCGTGTTTTGAGTACCCTATTCAAGTATTCGTGTTTTAAGTACAAATATTACTGTTACTTCAGTCCATTTTCTAGGAATGTGACAGAGTTCTAGGCTGCCTTTGCTAGCGGGTTTTGTAACCACTTCGTACTAGAGATAACAATCGTCAGAAAAGAAATGATCTTCGGACACTTTCCTGTTCAATACCCTCTCCTTAATAAAATCCGAGACAAGTGTGATGTCTAGCATTTCTTCCTTCTTGTCTATTTTTAGACATGAAAGTTGGCTTACATCCGATATTACATATATTTAGGTTAGTACTTAACACAAAATCAAGGAGTAACTCACCTCGCCTGTTGATATTTGTACTTCCCCAGATTGAGTGATGTGCATACCTAAGTTAGATACGACCAGAGCAGTATTTAGAGCGCAATCACATTTCTAAACACCGAACAAATTGAACAATGGTTAAAGGTGGGGCCTTTGGATTAAGATAGGTATCGGATTTTCATCCCAACAGAAGCGGATCTATTTCCGTTGGCATGGAGGTATGCGGTCAATTAAAATGGACCAAAACAATTTGGTTAACTTAAATTCCAGAATTGCTCCTTGTCTGAATTTTACAAATAAATGTTCTATACATACTACAGTTTTATTCTAACCAGGCAAAACGCCCATACTCCTGTATTCTGTATATTAAATATAATTTATTTAACTATTTTACTTTTATTTAAATTAATTTTTTTAAATTGTATCATTTTTAGGAAGTTCACAAAATTATATTAATTATTAAATTATTTAATACCTCGTAAAACACAAATAATAATAAATTAAATTAAATTATATAAATATACAAATAATAACAAACTATCGACTTAATATAGTTATATACTTAAGTATAACATGAATAATAAATTTAAAAATAAATAAATAAATAAAAAAAGAATTTTTTAGAATAAATAATAAAATTTAACAAAAAAAAAAATTATATCGAAAATATTATAAATAAATAAATTAAAAACCATATTATTTGATTTAATTAATTAATTAATTATTTATGATTATAATTTTTTTTCTATAGACAAACCTAAAACAAAATTCTTAAGTAAAAAAGAAAAAAAATATTTTAAATTTTAGGAAAATTATTAAATAAATAAACAAAATTAAAATTATTTGCTATATACATACATTATACATACATAAATACATAAATTTACGAACAACTTGTTAATAAATAAATTTGTAGAAAGCAAATAAAAAAAATTAAAAAAAAATTATAAAAATTAAAAATTTAAAAAAATAATTAAACCAAAAAAATAATAAAAAAAATATCGAAATAAAAATAAAAAAATCGTAACCATTGTTTCATTTATTTTGTGTGCGGGTAGGTGATCTAATTTCACCAAAAATTTGTTTAGTGCTTACATAGGCATGTTGCGTATAAAATTGAGATTGACAAATTGAGAAGACGGTGGTAAACATTTATATTACAACTTTGCTGTGTTAATTAATAAATAATCCTCTTGAGCACTTTGTTTTTGTAACTCCCTCGAATACAAAAGCGACTAATCTTCCATTAGTTTAATAGAGGACTTCATTGAAACACATTAATCACACCACACAAGTCGAAAATCCGCGGTAGACAACGTCAACAACATAGACAACGTCGATAATGTAGACAATTCCTAAAGTGGTTTTGTCAATTAGTTCTTAACTATAGGGTGACCAAATTTCTTTAGGAACAATGCGTTATTGGTGATAGTTTTATATAGAATGTCCGACAAGGCATTTTAATCTCTTTTCAAAATAAGCGGAATTGAAAACTAAGTGTGCTCAAATACCATGAATCTGGCCAAATCGTTCAGATAACCAACACTTGTTCGTTAAAAAATATGCCAGAGTGATGACCAAATTTTCACAAAATTTAGTGAATGGTCAAAAATTGGATCTTACCAAAAACCGAGGCAATGCTCTTGCTAAGTATAAGCACTTCAAGTTAGATATACCTTTGCAAAAAATGTAAGATTTGGCCGCAGTTGTGCGGTGCCATGTTTCAACACGCATCAACACGATTCAGCAGTAAAGTTTTGGCCATTTAGCAAGTTTACACGACTCTAAAAAAGCAATCAATTTTTACGAGATAAATCAAATCAGTATTATCTCAAAGAACCTGGCTTTCGACATATCGAGAAATATTGGTTTATAGTGAAATGAGTGCTGAAGAAGAATGGCGGATACGTTAATGGAACAATGTTGGTGCAGAAGTTGGGCCAGAAACAGGGAGCATCGAATAACATTTTTTTTTTTTTTTTAAATGCTGCCAATGGCTTTATTCTTGAATCTTTCTACAAAAGAAACTAACAAGAAGTATTCAAATCTTAAGCTAAAATTATTACATATTTTAAGTCTTAACCAATGTTAATACTTGTTACTAGTGTTCACTATTTAATTAATTTAGATTACATTTATATGTAAAACCTAAACAATTAATATATTTAAAGGTTCATCAGTCCAAGTGGATCTGCTCTTCTAAGTCGCCTAAATCGCGGCTGTTTTAATATTCCCCTGGCCAATTCATTGGGATGTGTCTCTAGTTTTAAGTAATATTTTGAACTGAATTCCTTAATGGTTTCTTTAATAGTTTTAATTCCAAGATCATCGTGAATATTACTATTTCGAATGTACCACGGAGCATTGGTAATACTACGAAGTATTTTTGCTTGGGTTCGTTGCAGGAGTTCTCTGTTTGACGCGCTGGTGGATCCCCATAACTGAATACCATATGTCCATATGGGTTTGATTATCACTTTGTACAATAAAACTTTATTGGCTACATTTTGGAAAATTTTATTTTTATTTGTTTGCGCTTTGCTTCGATATGATTTTTCCACGTTAGCCTTTTATCCAGGTGCATTCCTAAGTATTTGACCTTGGTTTGTTGAGGAATATTTATATTGTTTAATTCCACTGGTGGGCAAGTGCGTTTGTTTAGCGTGAATGTGATGTGAGTTGATTTGTTTTCGTTCACTTTTATGCGCCATGTCTTCAGCCAGTTCTCGATTTTGTTTAGATGATTCTGTAATTCCTTTGAGCCAGTTTCGGGATTATCGTGTGACACCAGGACGGCCGTATCATCGGCAAAGGTTGATATGACTACCTTGTTGGTTACAGGTAAGTCAGCTGTGTACAGCAAGTATAATATTGGACCTAGAATGCTGCCTTGTGGAACACCTGCGTTGATATCATTTAAACAAGTAGTTGCATTATTTTGTTTAACCATGTACTGCCTTTGAAGGAGAATGTTTCCCAGAACTAAGTGAAATTTCTTCGGTAGAAGTCCTTTAATTTTGTATATTAGCCCATCATGCCAAACTTTATCAAAGGCTTGTGCAATGTCCAAGAAGGCAGCAGAACAATATTTCTTTTCCTCAAAGGTGTTTTTGGCTGCATTTACAATTCGGTGTATTTGTTCTGTGGTACCATGTTGGTTTCGGAACCTAAATTGATGGTCTGGATAAATATGCCGTTCTTCTAATACTGGTTTCAATTTCGTTAGTAACATTTTTTCAAATAGTTTTGAGATTGTAGGCAGCATGCTTAATGGACGATATGATGAAATATGTGTTTCATTTTTTCCAGCTTTATGTATCATTGTGATCAAAGATATCTTCCATTTTTGAGGAATATAACCAGTCCGCATGATTGCGTTGAATATGCATGTTATTAGTTTTATGCATTTGTCTGGCAATTCCCTTATCATTTTTCCAGTAATAAGATCATGCCCTGGTGCCTTTTTTGGACTTATACAATTTTTAATTGTATTCTTAACTTTCTTCCACTTATATTGTATGGGTTTGAAGAACAAACCATCATCCATTTGGTCGGGTAACACGAAGTTATTAGTTTCTTCGTGTGGTGCGAATACTGTTGTTAGATGAGCAGCGAAAGCATTGGCTTTTTCTTTATCGCTTCTCGCCCAATTTCCAGTTGGTAGTCTAATCGGGTGATTCGAGTTTGTTGGCCTTTTTAACTTTTTTGTTGCCTTCCACAAAGAATAATCTGTCCTCTCGGTTGCCGAGAGTTCATTTAAGTAATTCTGGACACTTTGGTTTTCTTCTTCCCGCAATGCAAATCTTAGAGTCTTAATAGCTCGATTTAATTTCCATTTTAACAACGGGGATTTTGTTTCTTGCCATCGGCGGCGAATTTTCCGAGTTTCCTGGATTAGTTCCTGTATATTTTGTGACAGTTTATTAACTTTTTCTGTACTATTTAAGATGGGTGTGGCCTTTTCAGCTGATATCAATATCTGCTGGTGTGTTAAGAGGGATATTCAGTACACAATTTTGTTCGACTAGCCTCTTATATTGATCCCAATCAGTTTGTTTGTTTGTAAGCCGTTTTGGCGTTTGTATTCTTAGGACGCCGGTGCTCACTCTTACAATTACAGGTGAGTGATCAGAAGACAGATCATAGCAATCGGAGGCCTTAGCATATGTGCGTGGAATGCCTTTAGTTACACAAAAGTCAATTAAATCAGGAACTTTCTTTTTATCGTTGGGCCAGTACGTTGGGTGACCGGCAGATAAGTAATCCAGGGACTGTTCTTCTATAGCTTCATAAAGTTGTTTGCCTTTCGGCGATGTTAATCTGGAACCTCATTGAGTCTGTTTGGCGTTGAAATCACCCCCCGCAAGAAATTTATTACCTAGCTGGCTGAAATAATCCATGAACTGCAGTTTTTTTATAGCATGTTTTGGAGGACAGTACACTGCTGATATGACACAGCTTCCAGACCGCTCCTGCAGACAGGTGCTCGTTGATTGGATATGTTCCTTCTCATATTTCATAAATTCATAGTGTTTTAATCTTGTTTTTATCAGTACAGCTGTGCCTCCATGTGCTTTCCCATCTGGGTGTTTTGTATCATAAACAGAGTACCCATTAATTTTGAAATAGGTTTTTTTGGTGAAGTGTGTTTCAGATATTAACATTATGTCAATATTGTGCTCAGTGAGGAATGCTTGAACCTCTGCTTTATGTTGTGCTAGGCCGTAATTTGCAGTGTGATTTCCGCCACAGTTGCTGCATTTTCTCACTGATGTTTCCGTTTTTTCTTTGTTGCATGCATTTGAGTTATGGAGTTCACCACAGATAACACAAACATCGCTTAAAGTGCAATACGCTTTAGTGTGTCTATACTCTTGGCACTTAACACACTGTACCGGTCCAGTTCTTTTTCTGGGTTCCTCTACGATAATTCTTCTATGCAGTAGATATTTTAAATCAAATATTGAATGTTTCTCTTTGATTTTTTTATTATTTGGTTCTGATTCCAGACGGAACAATGGCTGAGGCAACTTCTCACGGTTAATAATGTTGGTGATTGATTTGCATTAAAATCCTTTTTCAGCGAGAGCGCCTCTTATTTCATTTGCATCCACGTAGGCCTCTATACCTTTTAACACGACGACCAAGCCTTTTTGGCTTTTTAGTTGGTAAGTGTAGTAATGTTTACCAACTTCGTCGAAATGTTTAACTAACGCTCTGTAAGCGTCAATATTCAGCGGTTGAATTTTTGTTTCTTTTATATCTCCTCTTTTTTATCACGGAGATATAAATTTCTCCATTAGTAATGAACTCGATTGTTTTAGTGAGCTCACTATTTGATTCCTCCCTCAAATAGATTGGTGGCGGTTTCTCTGGTTTTGGAGCTTTTTCGGCCGATGGGTCTTCAACAACCAAACAAGACTACCGGTTTCTTTGAGTTAATTCAACACTACCTAGCTTGGTGAATTTATTCACGTTTGCACTAGCCGCTGATCGAGGGCTTCTCCTTCGCTTTGAGCTGACAGTAATATACCTGTCCAGCCCTATTTGCACTAAACACTGACCTACTTCACTGTTTATTTTATTATCATCTGTGGTCGATGCACTTTTATTGTTTTTTTAATCGTCAAAATTTGTCGACGATGCAGTTTTATTGTTCAACGCACTACGTTCATTTACGTTAATTTTTAGTTCACTTGATATTAAATTACCTGATAAAGTAATTTTTGATGTATTTGCGATGTGTTGTCTTTTTGGAATAACATGTGCATGATTTTATCCGTAATAACGAAATCTAACGAGGTGATTTTGACAAAAACTATAAAACTCGAAAAATTGAATTTAATCGTATGGAAACTTTTTTATCATTCGAAAGAACATTTCTTGCAATTCAGTTTGTAAAGATTACTTTTTTCAAATGTTGACCGCAACTGCGGTGGTCTTTTCTCAAAGTACAATTTTTAATAACCCGTTCGAACATATCGAGTGGTATCGGGCGAATGACACGCGTAATGTTGGCTTCCAATGCTTCAAGTGTAGCTGGTTTATCTACATTATAGACTTTGAACTTTACGTAGCCTCAAAGAAAAAAATCTAGAGGTGTGGTATTCTAAATAGCCAATTCATCGATCCGAACCGTGAAATTAATTGCTCGCCAACACGATTCCTTAATAAGGACATGGGCGCCAATCACAGTTACGTCCTGGCCGCAGGAATGTGTGATTTAGATTACACCATGTACTACTCTACGGGGTTGTCGACACGTAATATATAACGTAGATTACTTGGCAGTGTTTTTTGTCAACGTCGACCATCAAAATAATGTCAACAACCTACGATATTTTAGCGATTTGAAATCGAATGCGCCAGTTCGAGGGAGTCTACAAATTGTTCAGCTTTATTACGAAAATCAGTCTGGCACATGTTTTATCGAACAAGTGTTGGTTATCTCAACGATTTGGCCTCTCTGAACCCGAATTCGTTTTATTATTAAATTTTATGACACGGTCATAGTTAAATTTTCCCGGATTATTTGAATGAAGGTTATAACCTCTTTGTAAAGATTTCTATCAGTTGGGCCATGTAAAGATTTCTATCGTGGTTCAGCACCAATTTTAAATAACCGCCGATGGTCGAGTAAGCAGAGCCAATGCTCTTGAAATCGTGAACTCGAGTTCAAGACTCGTCAGCACGATTACTTTTTTAATTTAATTCTTACTGTAAAATTGGTTCAACACAGCTTCTGTTGAAAACTTCATTCAATTTCTGCAAGTTTTAAGAGCGAATTGTGAACTAGAGTTCAAGCCTCGGTTTGGCATTAAATAATTTTTAATTTAATTTATTTAATTTCTCCCTTCAATTGGCAAATATAAAGGATGAGTATAGCGGCAAATCTAAATATCGAAATGGTGAGGCACTAAAGTAAGCAGCTGCCATTTTTGGACATTTTTGGTTCAACTCAGCTACTGTTACAATATGTCCCCCCCAAATTTCTCAATTCAACTGGAAAGTATAAAAGATTTGCATAACATCAAATATATCTGTACGGTGGTGGTCGAGGTAGTAGAGTGATTGACGTTGGATTCGTGGACCAAGGTTCGAATCCCAATAGCGACGGCATTTTTTTAATTTAATTTCTTCTGTATTCAAATTGGTTCAACACAAAGCTTCTGTTAAACATTTTCATATTTTTCAAGTAGTGGAATGTATACAAGATATGGGCATATAGCGATGGTGAAATAAATGCCGAGACCTTTGCTAAAATTTTCAATATTTTCCATTCAAATGACAGATATAAAAGATTTGTATAGCACGGAATATATATCAGGCAGTGGTCCAGGAAGCATAGTGAGGGACTTTGGATTTATGGATCCAAGTTCGATTCTCTATCGAGCCAAACATTTTTTGATTTAATTTTCCTGTCATATTGGTGATGGTGAAATAAAATTCTTCTTCTGTTCAAAACTTCAATATTCTCCATGTAAAAGATGGTATGGGTATAGAGCGGGAATGAAATTATACGGCGATGGTCAAATAAGCAGAGTTCATTCCCGTTGCTAAAATTTTTTATTTTTTATTCAAATGGCAGCTATAAACGCTTGAAATATGACTAATTATATGTATAGCGGTGGCCCAGTGGTAAAAGAAGCTGTGTGATTGGATTAAGATCATGGCTAGGGCTATTCAAATCTCAATATATATTTTTAATTTAATTGCAAATTGGTCATTTTTAAATCAAAAAGGAATTTTTTTAAATTTAATGAGAAATGTGTGGATGCCCGCTAAACTGTTTTACCCTTAATCGAGGTTCGAACACTGCTTAACATCTACGATTCCCAATCCTATGACACTGCTTACTTTACCAGAGCATCTCACCATTTCCATTTATTGATTTGCAGCTATACTTATCCTTTATATTTGCCAATTGCAGGGAGAAATTAAATAAATTAAATTAAAAATTATTTATTGCCAGACTGAGGTTTGAACTCAAGTTCTCAATTCCAAATGCAACGACTCTGCTTACTGAACAACCGGCGTATATAAATTTGGTGCTATATACAAATATTTTATGTTTTCCAATTCAAAAGAGAAAATTGAAAATTCTAGCAAAAAGAATGGACAATACATTATACGGTCATACACAAGAGATGGCTCTTACATTTTCATTACGGTCATACAAAAGAGATGGCTCTTATACTTGCCGAAGAAATTAAAATAAAATTTTTTTTACGCTGATGAGAATTGAACTCGAGTCCACGATTTCAAGAGCATTGACTTTGCCTACTCGACCGACGGCGTATATTTAAAATTGGTGCTGAACCACGATAGAAATCTTTACAAAAATGTTATAACCTTCCTTCAAAATAATCCGGGTAAATTTAACTATGTCAGTGCCATAAAATTTAACACACCCCACTCCATGGTAAAACAAACTCGAGGTCAGGAAGGCTATGAGTTCTACCGAGTTATTAAAAAGCCAAATCGTTGAGATAACCAACACTTGTTCGATAAAACATGTGCCAGGCTGATTTTTGTATACTAAAACTGAACAATTTGTAGACGCTGTGCCGGGCTCAACCTTTCCATGATGAAATGGCAACCATATACTGAATAAATAAAAACACGATGACAGTTTGAAACGATTCATGCGTCATTTGTCATAAAGAAACAAATGAAAAAATCACCTCTAGATGAACGCTTTTACAAAATACTCCCGCGAACTGGCGCATTCGATTTCAACCTCGCCCATCCCTGATTACAGCAGCCCCAGGTTGTTTTAATTGGTACTCGCGTTCTTCATAATTTAAATTAATAAATTAACAATTTAATTCAATTTTGTTTGAGATTCCAATTTAAGATTTAGAACTTTTCAAAATAATCTTGGGAGTAATTAGTTCCCGTAATTTTTGCTCATGGAGATCCATTGCTAATAGGCTTTGAGAGGTATATACAAATAGCTTACTGATCCACGCTTCCATTGGTCCGTTGACTTTAAAAAGAAATTTTAATAGAAATTGTTGTCACTAAAATTATCAAAGTTTAAAAAGTTTGAAGCGCCCTTTTCAATAAAACCAGAAGAGATGCCGTGTGTTACGGTGGAATTTGTTAGCATTTTTCGAATTAGAATACAAGTAAATTTAAACTTTATAGAGATTGTTGGACTTGTTAAGTTCAAAGTCATGTCATTTAATTCATTAAAGTTATAAAACATCCGCTGCTTTCTTCAATTCCTATATCTAAGATTTAATTTTAAAGAGGTTACTGATTTAATGTGAGTATACTTAGCTTAGCTAAAATGATTCCCAGTCGCAATAAACTCATTTAGGACTATTATTATTAAAATTGGTTGGAACCCACGAGGATTCCGCACTCAATGCCAAAAAATTTCATGGTGCAAACCAAGGATTCTATCCCAATGCACAAACTCACACTGTATAAGTTTAGACCAAGGCATCTGTAAATTTATAGACATAAACTTGAATACCTGAAGCTGAATAGAACTGAAAGCTGAAGGCAGCCATCATCCTCCTCAAGGCAGTCCTTTCAAATAACATCATGAGCAAAGCCTGCATACGATGTAAATAATCTTTAAAATGGCCATGACCCGTAAGAATCGCTATCAAGATACTTAGCTGGTTCTTTTATAAAGATAAAGCATTCTTCATTGACCTCAATTTGGGCTCCTTAATGAATTACTTTGCCTTACGACAGATAAAAGTTTCAAGCCATTGCAACCTTAGGTCTTTCACAGCGTAGTCCTTTATAGCCCGTAGTTGCATAATAAAGGAACCGCTGGTTCAGGACCAATTAAAGTTAATTGGGGACCAGCTTTGGCTAAACAATCCACGATCGCATTGCCTACGATTTCACAATGAGCCGATACCCACATGACCGTAACTTAAATGTTAGAACAAAGAAGGTTCATGAAATATTTGCATTCCTTGACGAGTTTGGAAACAGTCAAGGGATTTCTAAAAGTGTTAAACACTGCTTTACGATCTGTACATAGTATAATACTTTTGTTTTTAACAGCAAAATTCGAAGCCTTATTGAGGCTGACAATATAGGTGTCAGCACCATTAGTTCCACCTGAGAATAGCGAAAAGTCTCAGATGGACAGTAGACTCCAAAACCTGCAAAGGACAGTAGATTCCAAAACCTGCACTGAGTTAGAATGAGAGCCATCAGCAAAAAAGACTATGGACTCATTTATTTTGTTGAGAAAATCCTGAGAACTCCACAAATTTCTCGAAAGGTAAGCCACCGAGAAAAAATTTGAGAAATGAACTTCAGACAGTATAGTCTGTCATTAAACATATCGATTATCCAAGAAAACTCCAAGGTGCTTGACGTGGTTACATTTAGTGGTCATTCTCCTAAAAAGAGAGGCAATAGATAGTACAAAAGTGTTCCTCTCCCTTGTAAACCCTTCTCAACACACCATGCCTCCACATTAGTTAAGGCATGTTGAGTTAGGCCGGATAAGACATTAAGATGTTTGCCTCAGACTGCCAAACAACATCATCAGCGTAACTCTGTGCAATACAGTCAGATTGCTACAGATTTACTTTATATTGCTGCTTTACTAGTAACTCATCAATGACTAAAAGCCACAGCAGAGGTGAGAGAACACCTTTCTGAGGACAGCCTTTGGTAACCTTAACAGAAACTAATACCCCGCATCCAGCTCCGCCTCCACAGATCGATACTTCAGCAATCCATAAGATAGTGGTGCGATCAATACCAAAATTTGTAACAGGCAGAAATGATCGTAGCATAAAAAGTGCTATTGAAAGATCCCGTAATGTCCAGGAAAGTACCCACAAGAAACACCTTATTATTAAGGTTAAGAGATTATTCAATTCTAGTTATAAGATAAAGTAGGGCGATTTTAGAGGGCCCGACTCTGTATAAGCATATTGCATGTTACTGAGTGATGATTAGAAAATAGTTTCTAATAAACCTGTCGATGATTCTTTCCAGAGCTTTTAAAGTCTAGTCAGTTTAGTTACGGACTTACCAGCTATCGGGATAAAAACAACTCTACTCCTTCGCCAAAATTTTGGAACAGTGCTAAAAGCAATGCATGCTTGTAAAAAGATGCAGAAAATTAATTAGAAAAAAGCCTTGCTGTAATTCAGCAGGAAAAGTACCATCAAGGCCATTAGCCTTATATATGATGTAAAGGAAAATAGGCTTCAGTCTAAGATGTTCACGATTGATCAGGAGCCAAATCGGGACTTGCAACAGAAGTCCTAATGAGCTCGGCACCCACATCATCCGAGTTAACTATATCACAACCAGGAATATGAACAGAAAGGACTGCTCCTCATCAATTTCCTTGTTGGAGGAGATAAGATGTCCGTCCGGTAGACGAAGAGGATCAAGTTTATCTTAGTTAAAGTTCTTAGTTCTTAGTTAAAGCTTTATTGAGTCCAGCGACAGCTGATAGGCTATTGATTTCTTCGCAGAATTTCAACCATGAGGCTCTTTGAGCGGATCTTATACTTCTTTTATATTCCTTTTGTTTTATCAAGAAGTCATCCCGCAATCAATCTGTCGCTTAGACTTTTTTGCTCAATTCTTCAGTTTCCTATAGTTGAATTCCAGAAAGGTTTGTTTTGAATTTTTTGATTAGTGATGAGAGAACACGTGTTTTCAAAGGCCATCGTAATTGCCATTGCAACTGACGATGTGTGATCTTCAGTGTTCTTACTGGACCGAATAACCCCCGGTGGCGTAAGTAAGAACCTAGCTCGAGAGAGAACACTCCCCAATCGGATAATTTCCGATTACGGTATGTTTTAAGAGGCGGTCGTATAGCCAAGCATCAGAGAGGTATGCTTATTCGTACACCATGTTACAAAATTAGTGAGTTCCTCAGAAGGAGGAAGTGAAGACGAGTCATACGGCAAATAAACAGAGGTGATGAACAGTTTAGTAAAGGAATTAGTGGATAGCAGAGTAATGAGCCCAGCCGTTACATCAGCCAAGCTACACACGTGAATAAGATCTGCATTAATATTATTGCAAATAAAAATACACGCCCGAGTTTTATTGGCAGAATTCTTATAGACGATTCTGCCATTAAATAAATTCAATCGAAAGAGAGCATTATCACGAATATGAATGGTTCCACCTGAATAAGACAAATATCTGTATGCATTACAGAAATCAACTTCCGCAATTTAAATGAAGCTGACATTCTGTGTTGCAAGTTGATCTGTTTTATTCTAATCATGGACGACATTTTAAAGTCGGGTAAAAGGAGAATAAAACTTGTCTACGGGCCAAAGATAATCTTGAAAGAGATCCTCTCAGAACGTACTGGTCAACCCGAAAGACAATTGATCGACGATTCGCCTCGCGTTTGCAACGAACAACCTTCTATCCTTCAATTGAAATAGCGTGGTTCATCAGTTTACTGTTAATGACTAGGAATCCTTGTTAGTAAAAGAAGAGGTTATGGGGGGTTGCCAACCGATAGTTGACTACCACTCCATTCTTCTTTTATTTTCTGCAAATGAAAACACCATCCGAAAGATAGCACCCAAGCATCTGTAGTACAAACCCTGGCGATTTCACCGACGACTAAATTCAAGCCGGAAAACACCCGATTTCTCATTCCTCATCAAGAGAGATAACCGGATTGTTCTCCCGAATACAAAATTTGTAGAACGTAGATTCAGCGACGGTCTGCGGCTTTTTCGTCACCAAGCTCGAACTAACATGCTGAGACAACGTTAAGCGAGGTATATCTGTACTCATATAACTATAACCATTTGCATGTTATGTTAAAAATCAAAATGATTATTTATACAACATATTTCAAGTTCAAGTAACTTTTTGGGGATTCATCTTTTGTCATAAACATATACGAATATATATTTAAAATGTTCTGCTGCGCGATGACCACAAAAAATTCGCGTTTCGTTTTCAATTAAATGAATTGCGAGTATAGACGTATAAAAATATCCAATTACTTCGCGAACAAAATTAAAAGTGTATTACACAATGTATGTATATAATTCAATACAATTACTGTACACTCGGTTGCGTGTACAAAATAAATAATAATTTGATATGTAATCAATCAATGTCGAGTGAGATTATTCGCCGATAGGAGAAATTTAAATTTTGCGAAGGCTTACACCACCGCATCCACAAAACTAGTTAGTGTACGTACATATATATGTACGTATGTGCTCGTAATATGATCTTAAATACTTAGGTAGGCGATGAAATAATTTAGTTTCTTTGTAGATAGATTTCCTATTTCGTTAAACCTTAAATCAGGTTTGTCGCTTAGTCAAATTTTTGTATATGGATCGAGAGCATTGAAATCTTTTGATTTTGATTTGATTTATTTTATTGAAAAATATTTTATACATGGCCGTGTCAAAACTATATATATTTATTAGATATATGTGTGTTTATACCTATATATACTCTAACTGTTCTACTGATTTATTGAATATTCTAATAAATTAGATTTTGTTGGTTTTGTTACATTATATTCGTTCTAAGTATATATATATACGATTTTGACATCAAAGAGGTGTGAATAGGTTTTCGAACATGGTGATGTGAATTTTTTTAAATTTTTTTATAATTTGGTTAGAAGAAATTTCAATGAAATATTATTGTTTGTTTGTATAAATATATACGCATACCTAGTGAGCAAACAAAAAAGAACGTGTAATTATTGTTAAAACGCGGATTAACGGTTCCATATTTGAAAGATATTAGAATATGCGACCTGCCGCGCTTAGAATGAAATATTGAAAAGAATGTGTAAACTTGAAAGGAGATTTAATTTTGTATAAAAGTTGAATTTATTTATAATTTGATATAATTAAAAGATTTGACCTACAACCAGCCACATTGTATTAATATTTTTTTGAAACTATAAACGATTCAATTTAGATATACAATAAAATACATCTATATGTGTAGTTTCAAATTTATTATAGTTCATTAAAGGTCAAAACTATTAAGAAAGCAATGTGAATGGAACAACGATAAATTGGGGGTCCATCTAATCGCTTAGATTGTTACGTTTAACCATTTCCCTTATACTGAATTGAGTGGTGGTTATATTTTCAATAAATAAATACTGAAACCAACATCATATCCTGCCTCAAGTACTCGGACGCAAAATTTAGGATCGCCTCACAAGTACTCGGACACGAACGAGTATTGGCTGGAACTCATTACCCCGCTGGCATAAAAGTGGAGGTCATGTCTATCTTACAGTAATATACGTTGCTCTACAGTGAGATGACCTCTGAAATTTTGGAACTACATTTCTTCTTCGGCCACAGTTAACGAAAGCTGTTTAGAATTTCCAAAATAAGCGATTGTGCAAGATTAGCTTGCGCATGAAGTAAACCAACCTATCGAAATTTTTTGTACACGCGCCAGCCAGCGCTAAGATAAAAACTCATTTTACAATGACTTAGACGATCAAATGGGATATATACTCGAACACGATGTTAGAATGGTAATCAGGCCGAAATCTGTGAGAAAATAGGTCCGTATACCCCGACACGAAATTGCTATCGATAATGATGAGATAATGATATACTTTGCAAATGCTGACGACCTTATGCTGAAAACTAAATGCTGAAAACTTCACGCAGCTAAATTGATCACATGTTACGTTCTAAAGGGCGGGCGCGGGTTGTGCAGGATGTGAGAACATATCGGTCAGCTAACAAAATATGTAGACAGTAATCATGATTTGGTCGCTTCTAAGCTGGGATGGTAAATGAAGATCAAAAGAAATTGATTACCAGTCTGACTATGTGAATCTTGTCTGACAGGTACTGAAAACATCGGTTGTCAGTGCTCCTCAATAGACTTTAGTTATAGTGAAAGTCAGACCCAAGATTTGTTATTTTGATGTCGAGTGTCTTGCAGTTGAGCAACAAAATATAGCCCATAGTGATGTACAACAACGTCTCACAATCACGAGGAAAAATAAGGCCCTTCTTGTTAGGAGTTCAGCAAATCGAATTTGTAGACGAAAGAAGCGAGATTGGTGGCCAGTGTCGACTGCCTTTCGGGACCGTGATGGAAACCTCAGTGTCAATATCGGCGCAGTACTCGAAGCATGTAATAGGCACTTTACAGACCTGCTTTCTGTTCATCATCCGTCACATACTGTTATTGCACCTAAAATATAGACATAATTGACAATCCATCAAATTAGGATTTCAATAAGGACATGCAAAGATTAAAATGAAACCGCTCACCTGAAGTGAACTGCATTAATTCGGAGCTCTTCATATTCGGAGAGGATAGTTTGTGGAATTGTCTTTTCGACCTTATTCGATTAGTATGGCGAACCGAAGTTATGCCTGATAAATGGAAAAAGGCAGCGAAGTGCCCTATCTTCAAGAAGGGAAACCGCTTACCTATGACTCGAGCAATTCGAACAATCACGAGAGTTTGTAGTCTGCTCTGGAATATGTATAGGAATGCCAACAAAATTGGTACGATTATATAGAATGATAGTGACAATAGTCTCAATGCTGTGTTAGAGTTGAGAACAGGGTAACAAGCATGTTTGCGGTTAACAATAACTTTTGCATATCTTAACTTGACCCACTTGTAGGGTGATCGGTGGACTCCAGATTAATGAGTCTAATACAAAATCTTTGATCTCTGATTATAGGGACAATGACACACGCTAGATTTTAGTAGTGGCCACTACATGTTTGAGGGAGTGGTTCAAATAGTTGGACTCTCTTATCACTAACGATAACAGTGTGGGTGAAGATATTCAAGTGCGACTAGCAGCCGGCAGTGCGTGTTTTCTATCCTCCAACACCAGTGTAAAAATCTTAACACCTATCTAGTGCCGTTAAGCTGAAGCTTTACAAAGCGTTGGCCATTGACGCTGACCGATGAGTGTACGAGAGATCGCTCGTTACATTTACGAGAAGACTCATGCGTGCAATTTACGGCACAAAACACGAAGTAGATGGTACATACTGAGCTCTGTACAATCAAGAGATCAGAGATCTGATGAAGATCCCGATACTGCGTACATGAAGTTAGATCTCAGCGACTACGCTGACTCGGTAACGTTCTGCGTGCGCTGATCGAGAATTAAGCGTAGAGATGTGATTGTTGCATGTGACGATGCCTCCACGTTGTAGAGAACAATTTATTTCTTCTTCAGGTTGTCAAGGACAGTATAAAGATCGGGATCGAAACTGCTGGCGCCACATTGTTGACACAGTAGGGGGGCCAGTAGTTTTATCTTTTAGCAATATTAAACCATTGAATTTATTCCATTAATCAGGTGCATCAGGTTTTCAAAACACATTAAGATGTTAAAATCGTGAGAAGTAATAGTTCAACTACTGCGTACTAAACGAATATTCTTATATTCACAGACTGGAATAATTAACAAGATGGTAATTTTGATAAATTACCAAACGCATTCCTTTCATTCCTTATGGAACTGGCACAGTGTTGTTGCTATAGTTTGCGCTGAATTATCAACAAAAAAAAAACAAATTCAACCTATATAGTTATTTACGATGAGCTGGACGATTAGTGAATTACCTCTCGAAAGACCATTATGGTGCATAGATCTGAGATATAAAGATATACTTTACTAAACTTTTCGTAATTAATTGTTTAACAATTCGTCTGGTGTGAACAAAAATTATTTACTTCATTTGCCATTTTTAGATGTTTATGGAATATTCGTTAGATCAGAGTTTATCCAAACAGACGTACGTTAAAATTATTAACTTAAAATTCAAAAACTGCCTCATATAAGGAGTTTGAAATATAGAATTCACAGAAAATGTTGGTACATATATTGTAATACGCCAATGCTAATCCTAGCTGATCTAAACGAAGTCAATCATGAATTAGCTTTGTACGAGTATCGATTTAAATTTAAATTAAAGAGGTGAAATGGCTTAAGAGTACTATTGTAATTATCTTCAAGTTTATCGATGAACTGCAAGATTTTGTTGATATTAATTTAATAACGGCAAAATCCAACCAAATTCGACTTAGTCTATAGATGAATTAGTTGTCAAGCGAAATGAATTTATATAAAGTTTCAGACAAGTTTAGAATCACTTGATGAAAATGAGCTCGAATCAGATACACGTGCTACAGTTGATAGATCATATTTTTATTTGAGACCTGCACTTGAAGATAGACTCGATCAATTTAAGGCAGAGAATAAGATGAAGAGCATCTATAAGGTTGAAGATTTAAATTTAACGCCTAAACTACCTGACATGAAACTCGATCATTTTACTGGAGGTATAACAAAATGGAAGTCGTTTTTGGAGTCATTTGACACACATGTGCACAATAACACATGGTTATCCGATTTAACCAAATTTCAATACCTAAAAAATTCATTAGAATGGTAATGCCGCCAAGGTGATAAACAATTTGGACTTCATTTCATCGGACTACGAACAAGCTCGCCAACTTTTAGTAGATAGATTTGATAAGGTAAACTACATAGTCGAAGAACATATTCGCGCGTTATTAAACTTGAAATCGATTTAATGATTAACATCACCAAATTTACTGGATCTACTTGATGAAGCCAATTCACATTTACGCTCACTTAAAAACCTTGGCCGCCCAACTGACTACTGGGATGATATGATTATTTATTTGTTAACCTCAAAATTTGATAGCAACACAAAGGCGAAATGGAGGGAACAAGCGCCCATTAATGCACTTTCTACTTTAGAAGACATTTCTAAATTCATCAAAATGAGAAGTCATTCAATAGATGATCAATTTCGTGATGATGCTTCAATGTCAAGAATACACCTCGTGCACTGCAAAATTCTGCTCTAGGTGTCAAATTAAGATCATCGAGTTAATTTAAATCACAACCAAGATCATATTCAAATGCCACTTTCCATGTAAATAATCGATTTTCTTGCGTGCATTGTAAACGAGATGGACATTGTAAAAAGCAATTCATTTATGCGAGAATTGTTTGAGATTAAATCATGACATTAGCAACTGCCCGAATCCAGATGTTTGTCGACATTGTAAATTGAAACATCACTCGTTACTGTATATCATACCTTCAGACAAGTCCTCATCATCATCTAACAACCCACTTACAACGAATATATCCACAATATCCACGAATTCGACGACACCGCAAACGTCTCATCAACTGGTCTTCATGCACAACCCGCTGCATTGGCTACTATTACGGCAAATTATGTCATACTTGCTACTGCTGAGGTTTTAGTTTACTTTACACTATAACTGGTGGAGTCGTTGTAACTACCCGAGTCATGCTAGATTCTGGGTCCCAATTAAATTTTGAAAGTTTATGTCATCTCGCCGAGCTCAACTCGCCTGAATGCTTAAATAAATTGCTGCAGCGGTTTTGGGAAGTTGATGAAATGGAAAGTCACTCGGATAGTTCCGACAATTACTGCGAACAACATTTCATAACAACTCATGCGGGAAACGAACATGGTCGTTTTGTGGTAGTCTTACCATTCTCTCACCCGAAACAGATTCTGGGAGAATCCTCAGAGATGGCATTAAGGCGAATCATTCATCTGGAGAATCGATTGGAGAAGGATATAAAACTGCGAAGCGCGTATAATCAATTCATGTCAGAACATATCGAATTAGGACATTTGTCGGTGGAAGTAAATCCATCTCGTGACCACTTCTATTTGCCGGCGAATCGCTGATTTCATTATTGCAAAATGGGCCAGTGGTGCAAAACGAATTATCAGATATCTTTCTGCGCTTCAGAACTCATAAGGTCGCAATCAGTGCTGATATATCGAAAATGTATCGGCAAATTTTGATTCATCCACATGATCACAAATATCAATACATATTTTGGAGATTCAATATAAGTTGCAAACCGTTACATATGGAACTACGTCCGCTCCACTTTTGGCGACTAGATGTTTGCTGCAATTAGCTAAAGAAAAGGAAGTTCAAAATCCAGTTGCCAGCGAAGCCATACGTCAGGAAATGTACGTCGACGACTTGTTAACTGGAGCTGATTCCATAACCGACGCTATAAATCTAAGACTTTCCGTTTCTACAATTCTACAAAATGCTGCAATGCCTTTAAAAAAATGGTGCTCAACCGAAGAAAGTATATTAGACGGTATTTTGTCAGCTGATCGAGAAAATATGTTATTTTTTGAGGAAACGGAATTCATAAAAACTTTAGGTCTCTACTGGCATTCCACAAAGGACTGCTTTCGAATTAAATTCTCACCATTGACTGATTCTATCAAAGTGACTAAAAGGAAGATTGTGTCCGAAACTGAAATATGACTGGAACGAAGGACTTCCAATTCAATATCATACAGCCTGGAACAATTATCGCAATGAGTTGGAACACCTACAGCACCTATATATACCACGTCATCTATTTGAGCACAATTCGTTGCCAGCAGTAATTCAAATACATGGTTTCGCTGATGCAAGCGGAAGAGGCTATGTGGCAGTTTTGTACGTAAGATCCAAGACAACAGCTTCAAAATCACGCGTGGCTCCCATTAAGAACAAGCCCACCATTCCTCGCCTCGAATTGTGTGCTGCTGCTCTCCTGGCTAAGTTGATTGCAAAATATAAATCGATAGTCAACTATCACTCAAATTTATTGTTGGAGTGATTCCACAATAACTCTTCATTGGATTCATTTGGACGATTTATAACACGATTTGAACGTCATATACAGTTAATCCGATTAAATAATTTATGTCTTCAAGATAATCTGGTTTGAAATCGCAATCAGAGTAATTCGTGATAATTTTTGGTTTCGTCGAAAAATTGTCGATATATTTTTTTTTCTGTCAATGGTTATTACACAATAAAAGCCCTAATTTTTTTTTCAATCGTACTTTTTATGATAATTAAATAAACTTTATAATATTTTTTTGTATTGCTTTTAAAAATGTTTGATGAGTTTGATAAAACGAGCATTGTTCAAGGTAGTCCTGTCCATCATATAATTAATTTTCGTACATTTGGTTATACATACTCTGAGGTACATATTTTGATAAATTTTAATTTTTCGTGACTTGAATCAGACAATATATGTATATATGTACATACTAATGCATAATATATAGCATATTTATATTCTCCCAGACAATTATTTATGGGTCGTTTGTGTACAAGAAAACTCGCATCATCATACAATAAATTGTTTGAGACATTTATAAATAATTATCTTCGATAATTTTTTTTTTTTTTTTTTTGTAATAGGGTGTTTCCAAATTCATATACACTTACATATTTTGTTTATCATCCAATATATATGACATTGATGGATCTCTGCAGTGTATAATTTTAAAGATTTCAGACATACATAATTCTGCTTCGTCTCGCTGTTTAACTGACTTACAAATATATGTATTTTATTTATGTGGATGCGCTGCTTGGTATGACGAAACCGCATTATAAAAAAACTATAAATAATTCTTTGGACGATGGTGGTATATAGCATCATTAAGGCAATTATTATGCATTTTTTCATGTTATTGGTTTGGTGGTTTTATCTGACCTCTAAAATATTTAGAATATACATAATTCGATTTGGTTGAATATTTATGTTTGTTGGTTGTAATGTTGAATGCGGCATAATAACAGTGAGTTATACGAAAATATTTTTTTAAGTAGAATTTCAGTAGTTTGAACTTTACGTCTTTAAATCAATCGAATCGTGTTTTATTTTTTATATTGAAGAAATTAAGAAATTTTTTGACTTTCAATAATTTTAAAAGTCTTATCTGAACTTGCGTCCGTCAGACTATAATTTGTTGTACATTTTGTGGAACATATATCATGAATTTTTCATCAACATTTAGTTTATATGGTCAAATTTGGATTCAAACACGTTATCTGGCCATATAAAAAACATTTTCAGTAACTCTAACGTTATATATAGGTGGCACTGGCTAGCTGAGCTTTTACTTTTAATTAATAAGCAAACCATTTTGATTTGATATGCCAGTGTGGGCAGAAACGATATATGATGAATCACGACATTTGGAGGTGACAAGATCCACTTTGCGATTGAATGTGTGGAAACGTTTCTCGAGCTATATGAATGCAGTTGCTGTATTTTTCATAATTAAGAGTTACGCGTTTCTGTGAAAATTGCAAATAAATTTTCACGATAAAAATGTACGAGGCTTAATGAATTTGTGGTCTGCAATGATTGATTCATCTTGATTATTATATCACGTCAGAAAGTATAAGAATAAATCGAACCGTTAACATTTTTTAAAGCTTTCAAATGGTCTTCACGTATACGATTCTGAATATAATATTTAAAAATTCAAATTGTTGAATTTATGTGCGACATTTTTTTAATTATAGAGCATTTCTCCAATTTTTGCAATATTCACAAATTTAGAAAAAGTTAAATAGGATTATGGAGTGTTTGTTAAATTTTGAATATTCATTCGAAATTAAGGTAACTTTTCGATTTTCAGAATACCAGTGGAATTATAAAAAATGTAAACGAAATTTCAAACTTACATTTTCAAATTCTGCAATTTCTAAATTTCTAAAGTTAAAAAATTTGAATTTTATCTCGGTTTTCAAATCCTAAAAATTCTTGAAATTTACCAATTCACAGTATAGTTTTTAAATTTTAAAATTTGAATTCTTATGAATATCTCCAATTTATGTTGGACATTAAATTTAGAGCATTCTTCCTGCTTTTCCATCAAAATTCACATATCTATGAAAAATTTTATTGGAATTTTGTGGTATTTTTCAACGAGTGCCAAAGAATTTAAAGATCCATGATTTATCCATGTGGTTAAGCGTCGTTCACCTCAGTATAGGCTGGCACGCAACTATATAATGTGTAAATTAAACCGATCTTGTCCAGGATTTGGTTAGTAATATGCAAGATTGCAAATAAGCAATGAGGCTCAGAACAAATAGGAAACCAACTATAAAAATTGATATGCTGGTTGGCCTATGTTCATTCTAAAATGATTTTCGGTAGAAATTTATTTAATAATGGCTCCATGGTTCGGAGTACAGAAAATTAGGCAATGAATCATAGAAATTGTAAATTTGAAAACGCACCGCATTGATCAACAATCAATGTAACATACAGTATTATGTAAGTGTGTGCGGTTATCTAAGAATTCCAGTTCAAAACTGGGGGTTATGAATTATGAAGTATAAATACCAAGTTAGGCCATTTTATGGAGCAACGAAAACTTTTTTCGAACTCGTCGAATCACACACATGTACATTTTCGTCCAGGCCAAACCATAATTACGCCAATTTAGGCGAGTGATCATTTTTTGTTCAAAGAACCTGTTTTCCTTGAATGTCGATTTAGCACTCCGTTACCAAAAATACGATATTACTCCTTTGCACCTTTGGTAAATGATAATTTGCCGCTTATACACATTCAAAGATATTCAAATGAATATCTGTATTTTATGAGATTTAAAATACACTTTATGATTTTAATGGTTTTATTATTTTTCTTCGTACTCGCTCGATAGAGATCTCGATTAACAATAATGACTTGTGGTGTGTAATGACATCGATTGATTCATATGATTCAACTGGAAGTTTACACAATTTGTGTATAGCACGTTGAACTATTTTGTTGCTGTTGGCTAAACGGAGGCTTACAATACGTACTTTGCCATCATTTGATTGGTGTGCTTCAACGACTCGTGCTAATCCCCAACAAGTTGATGGTAAGTTTGCTTCAGATACTAATACCACGTCTCCAACTGCAATATTGTCATACTCTTTGGCCCATTTTGTCCTCTTTTGAAGGATGGTTAGATAATCCTTATGCCAACGATTCCAAAAATGCTGTTGCATTTTTTTTACTAGCTGCCATTTGGTTAATGGTGAAATATGTTGCTGCTGCAGATCTTCATCTGCCATATCGGTGAATGTACGACCAATTAAAAAATGAGCCGGGGTCAAACAATCGATGTCTTCTGACTGGATCACTGCTAATGGCCTCGAATTCATAATGGCCTCGATCTTGGTGCGTAAGGTAGTAAATTCTTCTAGAGTTAGTAGTGTGGGACAAATTTCCAATCTATTTTATGTTGCAATAGTGTTGATGCGATGTCGGACGCCTTTGATTTCAAGAATTGGAATAACTCCCTCAAATTGTTGTTTGCTCCGACAAACTTTGTACCATTGTCGGAATACAGTGTGTGACAACTTCCTCTTCTTGATGTGAATCGGTTTAGTGCTCCTAGAAAGCTGTCGGTTGTGAAATTACATACAGTCTCTATGTGTACCGCCTTCGTGCTCAAGCATACAAATATACAGATGTAATTGAACTTCTGTTTTCGGGTTTTGTTTGATACAGTTGATACATTTGTGGACTATCATTCTCGATAATATTTTGCCTTTGATTATCCAGAATCTGCGACGAACTATACTAGTAAGAAGACTTACTCCTGGATGATTATACAGTATATGCGCGTCTCTCACTAAGCATTTTACTACATGGTGGTTCATTGGTAAGATAATGGGATGTCTTGTATTAAATGGAACACAAGAATTTTGAATTCGGCCTCCAACCCGAAGAATACCCTTGTCATCTAAAAACGGATGCAAACTTGTAAGATTGCTTCGCTTTGGTAGCGTTCCCTGGTTTTGCAATTGAATTATTTCTGTCGAATAATGCGATTGTTGAATTTCTTTTATCAGTATGTGTTCAGCTTGAAGTATCTCGTTGCGATTGGTTTCACTCCTCCTTTGCCGGTTTTTAAGGTTGTCGATGAATTTTCTTATGAGCGCTAATATTATGGTCATTTTGCTGAAGCTGGAGTATCTTTGGACGAAGCTATGAATAAAATGGTTTGATGTTATTACGTAGGTATCAATCATTGAAGGGCGAAGTTCTTCAGTCGTCATAATTTGTGCTCGTGTGCTCTTTGTTTGCATTGCTTTCATTTGTTCGGCATCGACTAACCATTGAGGTACATGCCACCATAGCTTATTTTTAGTTAACTCCGTTGTATCTGTACCTCGGGAAGCAATGTCAGCCGGGTTATCCTTGGAAATAACATGCCACCACTGCTCACGTTTATATGACTGTATTACTTCACTAGATCTGTTCGCCACAAAAGTTGTCCATCGTCTTGGATGTTCCGATAGCCAGTCTAAAACTATTTGTGAATTTGTAAATAGTCAAACATTGGAAATTTCCACAGTTAAAGACTCTTTCACTGTTTTCATGAGCTTTGTCAATAATAAAGCGCCCATTAATTCCAAACGAGGTAGGCTGATCTGCTTCACAGGTGCTACTCGTGACTTAGAAACAATTATATTGGAATTTGTGCCATTAACTGTATCCACCACGGCGTAAACCACGGCAGCGTAGGCGTTTTCGCTTGCGTCTCAAAAACCACTCAATCTCACTTGGGTTATTGATTTTATCCATCTTGGAATGTGAATACTGTGGAATTTGCTTAAATCATCTTTGATCTCTATCCATTGCTTTAAAATGTGTAGAGGAAGCTCACTATCCCAATTCATGTTTTGCATCCAGAGCTTCTGGAACAAAATCTTTACCCTTATTATTATTGGAGACAACCAACCAAGCGGGTATATGCGGCTAGCGTCCGATAATAATGTGCGCTTCGTGTGTAGCTTTCGATCAGGCATTCTTACTTGGAACTGGAATATGTCTTCAGATGGATTCCATTGAATACCTAATACCTTTGATGACTCCGTAATTTCTCCTATATCTTTGACATCTTTCTCCGTTGTGTTATGTATGAATGATCGGAGTTCACTGCTGTTCGTGAGAAATTTTCGTAGTTTAAAACCATGCGCTCCTAATGCGTTTGTTATTTGTTCTATTAATCTTTTCGCACATGGTATTGAACTTGCCCCGGTCATTATGTCATCTACATACATATCTTGAAGTATGGCTTTTGCTGCTTCTGGCTGATTTGACTGTAGTTGCATACGAATAGCTATTAGAGAACGAGTTGCTAAAAAGGCTGCAGATGCCGTACCATAAGTTAGCGTTTTTAGTTCATAAGTCGATGGTTGATGATTTGGATTGACCCGCCATAAAATGTTTTGATATTTTCGATCCTCTGGCGACACCAACACCTGTCTATACATTTTCTCTACTTCCCCACATATTACGAACTCATGTTGTCGAAATCTTAGAAGAATATTAAAAAGTGGTTTTTGTACAGTGGGGCCCACCATTAGAATATCATTCAGCGATAGACTAGTAGACGACTTGGCGGAGCCATCAAAAATCACGCGAAGTTTTGTATTGTTGTACTGCTTTTTTGTTGTACTGCTCGCTTTCATGACTCCGTGGTGTGGCAGAAAATATCTATTTGATTTTTGAACCTCTTGTACTCGTACCATGTGACCTAATTCTTCATACTCGGCCATGAATGCCTTATACATCTTGCCAAACTCCTCGTCTCGATCGAATTTTCGCTCCATTGATTTTAGGCGGTTCAAAGCGACATTGTATGTTGTTCCAAGCATGCTACCTGATTGTTTGAATGGCATTTTTACAATAAATCGGTTGTCCTTTGTCTGTTTAGTCGTTTTTAGAAACAATTCCTCGCATTTCTGCTCTTCTGGAGTTCGTTTAATGCATTTCGGAACTTCCTCTATTTCCCAAAACCTGCGGAGAGATTTATCTATATCTAATAGTATGTTGAAATTCTTTACCTCGCTATTAGATTGATATTGATCAGATTTCATTTTCCCCGCCACTATCCAACCGAAAATTGTTCTGAACGCTCGTAGTCCACTGGGTAACTCTACAATTTCATGTTGTATTGTCTTCATAAATACATCTATTCCCAGGAGTATATCAATGTGGCCGCATTTGTTATATGTTGGGTCAGCCAACAGCAGTCCATTCAGAATTCCTAAGTCGTCCTTTGTGGATGTGAACTCACTAAATGTGCCTGATATCTTAGGGATAATAAACGCTTGCGTCATTAATGTGGTGGTATTGTCATTGGCTGCTATTGTTAAATCAACTAAACCCTTGGTTGTTCCCACTCCAGTTTCGCCTAGCCCTTTCACCAAAATTCTCGCATTTTTACGCCTGATATTTAAACTCTGCACACACGATTCTATTATGAACGACTCTTGTGATGCGGAGTCTAGTAATGCTCGATAAGTCTGCCATTCGCCATTGTTAGCTTTAATTTTTATGAGTGCAGTAGGTAGTATTCCTCGTCGAGTTGCAGGGATTGTAGCGTACGTTTTAACTTCGACATCACTTGATCTTTCTGTTGGTTCCTGAATTATTGGTGAAGTGATATTAACGTTTGCACTTACCATTTTATTACTATCAGAAGAGCTTCCATCTCGCGAAGATTCATGAAGCGATGTGTGTGTCTTCTATGGCAATGTTGACACCTAGCCCTCGATCTGCAATCTTGTACCCTATGCCCACCATATAAACAATTGTAACATCTATTACTCTCCTTTACTGCCTGTGATTTTTCGGTCGATGTCATGCTTTTGAAGGTGTCACAGTCATGAATTCTGTGGCTGGTTTGTTTACAAATCGGGCATTGATTATTCGAAGATATTACAACTGGATAAGCTCTTGTAGTTAATTGTCGGCTCGGAGCAATCTTCTTTGTATAGTTTTTAATTGCGTCTAACATATCCATGCGTCTTCCAAGAAATGTCAACAATTCTTCAATCGTAGGAAAATCTTTATCTGCTGTCTCCCTCGCCCAAAGAGCTCTGGTTTCACTGTCGAGCTTGCTTAGTGAAATGTGTACTAGCCAAGGATATCTTTTCTGGGCATCTGCTCCTAATGCCTTAAGTCCTCTAAGCGACTCGTCGAGCCCATCAGTTAGCTTCCTGATATTAATCGCATTCGGTTGTAATATAATTGGCTGTTCTAAATACATTTTAATGAACGCGTTTACTGTATGGCGCTTTCTGTCATACCGCTGTATACGCTTTTGAAAAGCCTCGTTGTAGTTCGCATCGGTGACAGCAAGATGGCGAATTAGTGCTGCGGCTTCTCCCTTCAACAGACCTCTAAAGTATTGGAATTTCTGTGCTCCAGTCAGAGTATCCTTATCGTATTATTCTGTATCAAAAAACGATTGCCGCTCCATGTAATCGCCGTCGAATGTCGAGATATTATTTTTTGGCAATCGCACTTCGATTGTTGAATGCTGGGACGCGTTCATGGAGTTGTCATTTGTTTCCGGCTTTATAGATGAAAGGCTGCATTTCCGAATAACCGCATTCAGACCCGCAAGTACTAAATAGTAGTTATCCTCAAATTCAGAAAGGTCAGATTCCACTTCGCTGTCTTGATCAAACATCTCACGTTCTATAATCATAAATTCCGTTAACAGTTTTTGTGCTCTGTCTATTTTCACCTTGATCTCATCTGGGCTAGCGGTATCTAAATTTCCTCGCACAAACGTGGCTAGCTTAGTCATGGAACCCTTAATAGCGGCTCGTTGTCTTTTCAATCCTTCCATTTTACACTATTTTATTATTAGGACTATTCACTTTAGAATAATTATTAACGTTTTCCTTTTCTTTTTCTATTTGTTTTTAATGTTTATTACGCACACGAGCTAAATGCCACTCAACTATCACTATTAAAATAAGACGCGTAAAATAAACCGCTTGCTAATTGTATTAATCCGCACTCAATACAGATTATCCTGATTGTAATCTATTTCGAATCACTTTATTCTTACTATTTATTTATAAATAACATAAATAAATATACTTAACATATGATTATGAATTTACTTGCCGTTATATTAAAGCGTCAAGGTTATAGTTTACACTTTGTTCACGGCTCCTACCCACGCAGAAGTTTATTATATATTAATGTTGTTTCACGGTGCCGTATATCTCCGTTATGTAAATGTTGTGTGCTCCGTTGGACCTTAGCTGATATGATAGGTCCCTGTTTCGGCGCCAATGTTTTCCTTGAACGTCGATTTAGCACTCCGTTACCAAAAATACGATATTACTCCTTTGCACCTTTGGTAAATGATAATTTGCCGCTTATACACATTCAAAGATATTCAAATGAATATCTGTATTTTATGAGATTTAAAATACACTTTATGATTTTAATGGTTTTATTATTTTTCTTCGTACTCGCTCGATAGAGATCTCGATTAACACTAATGACTTGTGATTTTTTTATCATCTCAAAAAATTATATTAATAGGACATCTTCAGTATAAAAATTTAAACTTAATTCTAATGTCTACAAATTCTACAGTAATGACATCTCTTAATGGATAGTTAACTAACTATTATAATTATCCGGTGTGGACAAATCATTTAATATTTTGGGTGACGTGAATACTTGATATTCATCCTACGTTAACAGAACCCATTTCATAAACCTGCCGTACCATCAAGAAATAAAATTCACCAATGAATCAATACAAACCGTTTATCATACGCAATATTCTTATGGCTAACCACAGTTAGTTTGAACACTTTGGGACTTTGGCTCGCAAATATTATTTGTGACCGAACTATGACCCAACGCCTGGGCCTTAAATGAAGCCCTTCTTCAACCAGTTTTCACAACAAAATTGTAGGATTGGAGTTAGCATATTGGCTTGGGCCAATGAAGCGTTATCCAATAATTTACACGCCACCACCGATCCAATTATCCAAACTAATCATGACGATCTATATCAGCTGTTAAGGAAATCACAAAACAACATCACGATATGCCGATAGTCGATTTATAGTCTTGATGAACACGTTGTGATCAGTTTTAACAGCTTCGAAAGTGAATGATTCGGTAAGGTGCACCAACAATAATTCTCTTTAAGAATTACAGAAGATTTGGTTGCTCTATATCGACTATAGGAATCAAGTTTATCCAACTCCATCACAAATTCATGGCAAAGTATCTACGAGCCACACTACCAGCTTCAGAAGCGTTACAAATTTCTCGATGCCTGACAGAATTTGCCCTAAATTTGCTCTGATCAAGCAAGTGCCACTACCAAAGCCGGAGCTATGTGGTGCGGTGTTATATGCATTTTCATAAAATTTTAGGTAGAATTTACAAGCTCTGGTAATACCACAAATCTGCAGGCGGCACTGTCTGAGAATGACCAAGACCTGCCCAAATAAAAACCAATCTACATAATGCTGAGAAGAACGGGCAACTGCGCGTATGCATATATTCATGAGAGAGTAACATGACCTAGTTACCTGAAGGTGCTAGTGGCTCTAGGAACTAAAGCTATTCTTTTTGCCGAATTAACTCGTTGCCTAAAGTGCACTGCGAGGAGATAAATAGTTGATCGCTTCTTCTTTTTTGTTATAGTTGAAACTGATTTTTTATTTGTTTACAGTCGTTGCCCAGACATGAGGATCTTCAATGTCGAAAAATCGTCAGTTCATTTAAGACTAGACATGTACAAAATCACGTACAAAATCAAGCAATAGTTGTCTCGGGTTCCTTGACTTCGAGTGGTTTATTATCTTGTGAAGCGATTTATGTAGGGAAAGGTAATCCAAACAATTTGCGAGTTTAGTCATCCCAATAGGATCTACTCAGCTGAGCACGGGCGAGGAATTTTTATTATATGATTGAGGAAATGCTGATGATCGTATACCATTAATGATCTTCGTTTTCTTTCATAGTGTTATACTTACTTAGCCGATGGAGCAAACAACAGAATTATTTCCGCTGTAGGGCATTGTGTTCAAGATAATGGTTATAATTTAGATCTACATCGATTTTAACGGATTTTGAAAACGTTGCGATTAATTCATTTTGGCACCATCTTCCAAATACAATTCAGCGTGGTTGCTTCTTTCATTTCACTCAGTGTGATTGGAGAAATATACAATGTTGTCCTCTAATTATCGTTCCAATACCAGCTGTCTTCGAGTCGCTTGATGTTCTTCATAATAAATCCGACTTTTAATTAATAAACCGTTGAAGACAAGCCGTATGTGTCAATTGGCTCATATATGTATGTGGTTTTTAAATCATGGTTCTCGGGAAAATCTCTTGCTTTCTTGTGACGGAATATGGTCGGTCACAGTCAATAGAGAAGAACGTGATGTGTCTTTCTCTGTGTATCAATTGTTAAATATTTGAATAAGTCTCACTCATCAACAATGTATTCACATGTATGTATATACGCGAACAAAAATCGTTTGAATTATTTTTATTTTCTACTCCCGGAAACGTACCGAAAAATGCACTTTTCTCCCAGATATTGTTGTCTTGGACTCAATCTCAATACTTGGCTCTGGAATTGTTTCGGTAGAGAAAGAATATTCCTCGTCTTGGTACAAAGTGGGACCAAGTCTTCAAGCAAATATGAGTACGTCTCTATTCGTTATCCGGACTTTAAAGACTTTTTCGTTACGCACCAAATACTGACATACCAACAGCGTCAGTCCGAACAAATACATCTGTACATTTACTAAAATTTTTGTGAACGAAAATCACCTATTTGTTATGGTGAGAGGTTTACTTTGGTTGTGACTTGTTCATGATGTTCCTTAATTGCATGCAACAAAATCAGTTTCGTTCGTTCGACTACGCATTGGATCAAGAAATTCACCAGGTAATCTAATTGTAGTGCAATAGACTAATTCGGAAGTTGTTGCTACCAAATCGTAAATATTCAGACCAGGTTTCATTGTGTTCACAGCTACCCTTAAGAGCAGCTTACAACGTTCCATTCTCAATATCTTCATTAATGGTTGGCCAGATATATCTTGCTCGTACGAGTTCTGTTGATGTTTTAACTTCTGGATGAGCCATCTTATGGAAATGTTCAACGAGAAATGCGAGTTACCGTTAGTTAATTTTGGGATTCTGGATCATCTATTTAATTACTTAGCTCTTTGCCTTCTTATAGTTTTATACCCAGGTATAATCTATACGTGACATTGCATCCTCCGGGTGTTTTTTTTAGAGGTTCACAACTTTGTTTGACAACCCATTTAACAGCTGATAGTTGCTTTTTGTTAAGTTTGGTTTGACATTTCATTATGGATAGACTTACATCAGAGCAACGCTTGCACATTGGTTCGTAATGGTTCTGTTCGTCAAACTTATCGTGCACTTCGTCCATTTTATAGCGTACATATTCGTCCTTCAGAGTGGCTAATTCGAATAACAATAGATCGTTTTTGGACCGTGTTTACTCTTAATGATAATGTGCATCTCGTGAGACGCCGAACAGTGCGCACTGAAGAAGCTGTAGCCGCTGTACAGGAAAGCACTGAAGAAGATTCAAATCAATCAATTCGTCGCCGTTTTCAGCAACTGGGGTTGTGTCCTTACACTTTATGGAAGATTTTACGAAAGGGTTTTGGCTTAAAAGCTTTCAAAATTCAATATGTGCAGGAATTAAAGCCAAACGATCATCCTATGCGCCACCAATTGGGCAAATGAGTTGAAGCACAAATTGATATTAATGATTTTCCATTCAAAATTTTGTTCAAAAGCAGAATTGTCGCATTTGGAGTGAGGATAAACCACCAGCTTTTGTCGAAATACCATTGCATCCACAGAAAATTGCTGTTTGGTGCTCTTTATGGTCGGGCCAAGTTCTACAAAGAATTTTTTGATGAAAGAATAATGTCCCGTAATGGTCCAATTAATTGGCCACCAAGATCGTGTGATTTAACCTCATTGGATTATATTCTTTGGGATTATGTAAAGTCACTTGTCTACGTCGATAAACCAGGGACAATTGAACACCTGGAAATCAACATTCGAAGAGTTATTGGGTTATATTACTGGTTTATAATAAACTTTCGTCCTTCTAACATATATAGCAGTTAGTTATGGAAGAGGTTGTGTATGGCCTATAAATTTAACTTCCATTTTACCAAAACCACCCTTAAACAAATTCATTAAGACTCCGAATTTCTTAAGCCTATCAAAAATAAGTCTGAGATACTCGAGATATTGGTCTTTATCCACTGAAGCTACAACAGGTCGTCAATGTATGGATGGACAAAACAGAAAAGGTTATTCTAGGAAATTCTAGGCATTTTATCGTTGTTATGCGGTCAATTGTGAAAAATAATTGTTGGCCCTGCAAACTATGTGCTAAGTCATGGATATGCTGGATCAGATATCGGTCAGGCACCGTATTAGCGTTTAACCGGCAGTAATCGCCATTCACCGTTTTTATTTTTGACAAAATGAAGAGGAAAGGAGGGTTGTCAACCGACGAGCCTTAGAAAAATTTGTATTTTCCTTCATCTCTATATAGCGAATGACTTTGTGATCTAATAGTTTATCTAATCTCTGGTGTAGTGCTATGGCTTTGAATTCCAATAACAACTCAAATTAAGGTGATTCCATTTTTTCCACAGAAGTTATTTTGGCATGTTGAAATTGCTAGAAATTTTTCTCATTGATTCTATTCGGATTAGAACAGCGTGGATAAACTTTTGAAAGGTTTGTGCAGCATTGCATAATGCACATATTTCTGATCTAGCTAATAAATTTTATTTTAGGGCTCAGTTTTGCTATTATGAAATAATAAAAGTTGATTAGAACTGATTCGTCATTGTGTTACTAACTAGTGATTATACCAGCTGTCTGAATCGATTTCTATCATACTACCTCAACCTATCCAAATCCTCTTTAAACGTCCGTTAGGTGAGGCTTGGCCATCTCTGGGAGATCCTGCTTAAAGCTTGCTCGAACACTTCAAACAAATCAAATCAATACTAGCTCTATTGTGATGGAATCTAACTTGTCTTTGAAAATTTTGATACAAGTTGCTCGATCAATCCGTTAACTTCTACCTTGCATGTAGCAAGAGGATACTAAATGCGATATAAAATATGTATCAATGGACACAACGAATGTGAAACAAATATCCCAGGTGGCAGAGCTGATTTTCAGGAAAATCCATCCGTCGTCCGGCCCCAAGGATTTTGGGGGGGAACCAGCTATTGCATTACTATATAAACAGAAAAAATCCCAAAATACGTTGAGGAATCGTAATATGTACTCGAATGAGTGAAGCAGAAATGGACGAGAGCCTGTAGCACGTTCACCACAAAGATTAATAAAATAATACCTACAGAAAATGTGGAATTACCGAGAGATGCTTTTCCAGAGAACAATAATTTTTCTAAACAAGAAAAAATTCTGTATCAGGAATTGCGTTAGGCCAATGATGAATTGTTTAAAAAGGAGATCATTTAAAGGAGAGTTAAGGCGTAAAGTGTTGATAGCCTCCCAAGCACAAGTGGGCAAAAAAACTTACGCTGAAGTAATGGACTCCAGCAACACCAACAGGAATTGCAAATGGTTCTGGACGCAGAGAAAAAGAAACTTCACATTATCAGACACTATGGAACGCCAGTGGGAAGAAGCCATAGATGAATACAACAGTGGTTTCAGGGCTATCTCAGGGCCGTAGGATTTTATTTTATTATTATATTTTCTTTATAGCTGGTCTTCATGATAACGTCTATGCTTGAATTAAAACAGGTCAACCTGCAACATAGCAAGTCAGCTTCCTATGAGTTGAGGGAACTGGTTGCTATATCGCACACAGATTTTTGTCTAATCCAGGAACCGTATCTTATTGATGGTGCGGTTTCTGGTTTGAACTCTTGATCTTGCGGCGGTGCTAATGACTCTCGTGTATGCGGACTCACGTTTTAAACTTGTCATTGCATCGGCCTATTTACTCTATATGATTCCACCTCGCCCCCTTCTTCAGAGGGACTGATGAATCTTGTAGTGTGGTGTAGGGTCAATAAACTACCTATAGTGATTGGTTGTGATGCTAACGCTCATCATACCATTTGGGGCAGTGCTAATACTAATAATAGAGGATCTCTACTGTTAAATTACATTTACTGTTCTGAGTTATAGATTCTCAATGTTGGTTGTGAGTCAACGTTTGTCAATTCGGTTCGCAAAGCAGTGATTGATATTAGTTTGTGCTCTATGACCATCGTCGACCTGATTCTAAATTGAAGGGTGATAGATGGTATTCTCACCTCTGATCATAGGTGCACCTCTTTTAATATTAACTTTAAAAGACCACCGGTTAAAACATATCGTAATATGAAACTAACAAATTGGGATTCATTCTCCTTTGACCTCGTTTCACTACTAGATTTGCGTAATCAAGTGGTGTTGACGGCGTTTCCCTGCTGAATTGCATCGTGGTTTTCTATCCATCCGTACTCACTTGCTCAATCTGTTCCAGGCGTGCATTGCTTTTAGTACTGTACCACGATCCTGGAGCAGTAGTAGTGTAGTTTGCATAACTAAAGCTGGCATGTCGGATTATACCGACCCTAAAGCTTTTAGGCCCATTAGACTAATGAACCGCTACTTTTCTTAAAGCTTTAGAGAGGATCATCGTCAGATTTATTAGGGATAACTATTTAACTACTTCCCCACCCAAAGAGTTTCTTGTAGGTACCTTCCTGGCCATTGCGGGAGCTTTTGATAGCACTTCGTTTTCTTCAATCACGAGTGTGTGTACCAACTTTAATATTAATCAAACCATTGTTAGATTCATCGACTCAATGTTCAAGTCCCGTATAATTGATACAGAGTTAGATGGCTCATCAGAGTCTGTCAAAGTAGCCAAAGGTTGCCCGCAAGAAGCAGTACTCTCATCCTTGCTGTGGCTCATGGTTATCGATGAATTAATTGTTAAATTGCAGCGATCTAGGATCTTATCTGATCTGATGCAGAACGCCCTTAATATAGTGGAAGTTTGGTGTGTTGAAAAGAGGTTCACAACTATTAATTTCTCATAAACTAAAACGTGGTTTGCATCTGGTGTACCGGTTGATAGTCATCCAAGGTCATTCTCGTTTGTTAATTCACGTGCTGGAAATTATCATCTATCATTCAATTCTTCATTCGCTGGGAACATAATTCTGCAAAAATATCATTTATATAACTGATCAAATTATTCTTTCAGGGATCATCATTACAATTATTGAAACGGATTTCATATTATTATTTACGATTACGCATCATTGACGTCACAACTTTAATATATTCATCAGATATACATCATTGACGTCACATTTTATTATACAACGTATTCTAAACGGTCAACTGCAACGCCATCACATCATATTCATCAAATTAATTTAAGTAAGTCATTATTTGATTAAATCATTTTAGATTTTAGTAAAGGTTTTCAAATCAAGTTAAATTACATAACTTCAACGTTCATGTTACCTTTGAAATACATTTAAAATTCAAATTTAGGATAGATTTATAATTATTGTAAACCAAACTGAGATTTTGTAAGTAGAAGATTTTGTATTTAAGAAATTTTGTAATAGACCTTTTTTAAAAGAGATTTTGTAATGCGAGATTTCGTACCCAACCCGTTAAATTTGTATATTTAATATCTCATATCCATTCTGGCAAGGCATACAGTTTGATTGAAAATCTTCCTGTTACTTCAGATAACTATGAAGTTTGTGCAATCGCTATGATAATGCGATTTTAATTCAAAAGGTTCACATGAAGGAACTACGTATGACATAAAATCTCCCCATGAAAACTCTTCAAATTCACTTCAGATTTTCATTGATCATGCAGTTAGAAATTATAACTCTTTGAAATCATTGCACATTCAAGTTGAGGCATGGGACTTAATATTGATTCATCATTTGACAGAAAAATTAGATAATTCTTCAAAAATACATATTATTAAAAATTCCGAAACTAACAAACTGTTAAATTTTGAAAAATTTATAAGTATTCTAAGAAACCGTGTTCGAGTTTTAGAAGCTATTAAAGGTACAATTTCTTCAAAACAATCAGTTGATACTAATAAAAGATGTAACTACTCTAAAGGTAAATCAACTTCATTAATTTCAAATAGCTCCAAGTGCCCTTATTGTGGTGGATCACATTTGATACCTAATTGTCCAGAATTTTCTGACTCTAAGATAACTCCACAAATGCGCTATCAATTCATTCGAAATAATCAACTATGTACGAATTGTTTAATGTGTAAGCATAAGGTAGGTATTTGTGATAAACCTCCTTGTACTTTATGCTCATTGAAGCATAACAAACTGCTTCATTTTGGTACATACGTGAAGTTTCGAGGCAATAAAAATATTCCAACAAGTACGTCGGTTAGTCTGAATAATCTAGATATTCAGTTGCCAATTCAAAATAATCATGCCAAACCAAGTGAAATTCAAACAACTGGTATATCGTCGTGCCAAGTACAACACATTCCACCAAGTCAACCGTCTTCTTCAAAAAGATTTGAAGAGATTTTGATTGGTACAGCTTTAATTAATGCATTATTAGATAGTGGATCACATTTAAATTTCGTCACGGAAAGCTTCGTAAATCTATTGAATCTTCCAAAACAATCTACTAAGAAAATTATAGCTGGGATCGGTGGAAAGGAAACAATAATAAAAACAAAAGTTTCTTTAACTATATCGGCCAGAGTATCTCAATTCTCAGTAAACATGGATTTTTTCATCATTCCAAAGATCACAAATTATTTACCAGCAAGTCCAGTTAGTTTCAATTTAGATTTAATTCCAGCTGAAATTGAACTGGCAGATCCTTATTTCCACATACCAAATAAGATTGATATTTTGCTTGGCGCAGAAATCTACAATCAATTATTCAATGGTCAATCAATTAAAATTTTGAAACATCTTCCACCATTTTATTCCAGTGTATTTGGTTATGTAATTAGGGGTAGAGTATTGTCTTCTCATGTCGTTGAAGAATACTCATCTACAGCATTATGCACCAGTGAAACCTTACATAATGATATACAACGATTCTGGGAATTAGAAACAATCTTCGTTAAAAATAATTATTCATTAGACGAGAAATATTGTGAAGAGCATTATGTTAAAAATCATAAACGTCTTCAATCTGGTCGGTATTGCGTTTCTCTACCAGTAAATGACAACATAAAACAGATTGGATTTTCAAATTACACGTCGCTTACACGTCAACCAGAAATTTATCGTCAATACCGCGACTTTATGAGTGAGTATGTGTCTTTGGGTCATATGACACAAGTTGATGATCCAAATATATCATCAATAATTTATATAATAAGGCATACTACTTACCACATCATTTTGTTATTAAGGATAGCAGTACTACCACAAAGTTAAGAGTTGTATTTAATGGATCTTCTAAATCCTTGTCTAAGGTATTAAGATAATATTAAGATTTCGGAAACATATAGTGGCTTTTACCGCCGACATTGCCAAAGTGTATAGGCAAGTTGTGATTGCTGAAGATCAACGGGATTTACAACGAATCTGGTGGAGGAATAGTCGCTTTGACAAAATAAAATGTTTTAAATTGTGCACGGTAGCTTATGGAACTAGAAGTGCTCCTTATTTAGCGACACGCACGTTACACCAATTAGCGTTAGATGAGATTACCTCGTTTCCTATAGCTTCGAAAACTTTAATGAACGATTTTTATGTTGATGACGTTCTGACTGGCTCTAATACAACTGAAGATGCAATTAACCTAAAGTCTGAGCTACAAAAATTATTAGAAAGGGGTGGTTTCAATTTAAGAAAATTTTCTTCGAATATCCCTGCTATTTCTTCACATTCTCAATCTACGTCGAACATTTCATTAGTATTGCGGCTCTCTTGGAATACTTTAAGAGATGAATTCGATATGAATTTAGTCAAGTTTTCATTAGAGACCACTTGTACTAAACGAAATATTTTATCAGAAATTTGTCAATTGTTTGATCCTTTGGGTTTATGTGCTCCAATAATTTTAATCGCAAATGTAATCATGCAAACTATATGGACTCTTCATAATGTAAATTGGGATGATCCCATTACACATCATGTTCGTGATCAATGGATAGACTTCAAAAAACAGTTAATTCAACTCAATAAAATAACTGTTCCAAGATGTATTATAGTGCCACACTATAAATCAATACAGATTCATGGATTTTCAGATGCATCTGAGAAGGGCTTCGGTTGTGTTATCTGCGTTAGAATGACTAATAATCTCAATGTTGTGTTATCTACGTTAGAATGACTTATAATCTCAAAACACAACATCTAAGCTTAGTTTGTTCAAAATCAAGGGTTGCTCCACTTAAGAAGCAGACCATTCCTCGTCTAGAACTTTGTGCCGCCTTACTTTTGGCACAAACTATGACAAAGCTAATTGAAAGCTTGAATATTCAGTTTGACCACATTTTTCTGTGGTCAGATTCCGAGATTACACTTCTCCGAATTAAATCTGAACCATCCAAATACGCTTCATTTGTGGCAAACAGAATTACCCAAATACAGGAACATTCTGCAATACATAATTGGCGCTATGTACCAACATCACAAAATCCAGCTGATTTAGTTTCTCGAGGCCTAATGCCAAATGAATTTCTGAATCAAGATTTATGGTGGTCAGGCCCTTCCTTTCTTCTAACAGATCAATCAAATTGGCCGAAAAGTTCTAATTTGAAAATAGCTTCAGATTTGTTAAACAAAGACCTTCGGAAAAATTCTTCAATTTTGGTTTGTAAATCTTCGTCGCCTTGGAGTTTATTTCATCGATATTCGTCTTTTACTAAACTTCTTCGTGTTACAGCTTATATCCGTCGATTTATAAGTAATCTTAAGCTTAAAGGCCACCTAAAGATTTCTGGTGAGCTTAGTTCTAGTGAACTCGACTTGTCATTAACCAATTTGGTCAAAATAGTTCAGCAACTTGAATATAGAGACGATATTACTGTACTGCCAGGTTAACACATATTGTCAAAATTGTTAGTTCAATGTAAACATAAACGTCTATTACATTGTGGTCCCCAATCATTACTTTACAATTTTAGATCACAATATTGGATCATAGGAGGACGAAATTTATGCAAACAAGTTGTGAATCAATGTATTCCTTGTTTCAAAAATAGACCAAAATTGTCACCAGAAATAATGGGTGAATTACCTGCCGATCGTGTTATTCAATCAAGACCATTCTCAATAGTTGGCATAGATTTTTGTGGCCCTTTCTTCGCTAAACCAAAAACAAGAGCAACATCTAAAAGTAAAATTTATATTTGTCTATTTATCTGCTTCGCAGTTAAAGCTATCCACTTAGAAATTGTGATGGATTTATCTTCCCAGTCATTTCTGGCTTGCTAACGCAGATTTATTGCAAGACGCGGTTATTGCGCTAGAATATACTCAGATAACGCTACAAATTTTATTGGATGTCGTGCTGAATTAAAAGAATTAAGGAATTTATTTGTACCCGAAAACTTTCAAAATGAAGCCAAAATATTTTGCGCAACTAATCATATCGAATGGCTTACAATTCCACCACGATCTCCCCATTTCGGTGGGTTATGGGAATCTGCTATAAAAAATGCCAAGTGGCACATGAAAAGAGTTATTGGTTTACGTTCAATGACACTAGAAGAGTATTACACTTTAATTTGTCAAGTTGAAGCGTGTCTTAACTCAAGGCCATTGACAGCAATTTCTAATGATCCAACTGATTTTACAGCTTTATCACCCGGTCACTTTTTAATTGGTACTCCTTTGCTAGCACTTCCTGAACCATCAGTGCTCGATCTGAACACCAATAGATTATCTAAATATCAAATGATACAAAAAAAAACAAAAACCTTATAAATGGCAAAAACCTTCAAACGATAATTATAAAATTGGATCTTTGGTTCTTTTGCATGAGGACAATATAACACCGATTCATTGGATTATGGGCAGAATAATTGATACACATCCAGGTACTGATAATCGAATTCGGGTAGTAACAATAAAAACTTCGAAATCTACATTTAAAAGATCAATTACTAAAATCAGTGTTTAACCACTTGAATCATATGATAAAACCGAAATATAAATATTTTGCTTACATTTTCAATGTGAAAACTTCAGTTTGGTATATTTTCCTAATTCAGTTTTTTTGTATAATATTAATTATTAATTTTGAATTATTTATGTATTATGTATAAAAATTAATCTTTAATTGAACTAATTTATAATTTGATTTGCATTATATAATTATTATGATTTATTTTGAAATAATTGTTGCAAGGTCGCGGGTATTGTAACCGATGGGTTTGGGTCATTATTGACATAGCGTTGCACACCTTTCTTCTTGAGATAGTTTTCAGTGGCTGAGAAGGTTCGTTAATTACGCTATGCTAATATTCCCATCTTACAAAAATAAATGATTTCTTAAATTATAAGGACAGTGTGCGAGAATCCACAACTAACAAGAAAAATTGAAATCTTGCAATTAATAAAGACATTAATAACAATAGTAATGCAGGTGCTACGGTAAGGCATGTCATCGCATACTACAATCATCCCTCCAACAGCAATCTCACACTACTCCATCTTACCCGAGGTTACTTATTCATAATGTAATAATATACAACGAAGAACAACGTGCATATTTTAGGACCACTGAAGTAAAATATCTTAAACGAATATTAATAACAAATCGAATTCTATAAGTCAAATGGAATATGGACACAAATAATACAATCAACACACATAATAGTTTAATGATTAAACTTCTGAGAAAAAAAAAATTAATTAAATTAAATTTTTTTGATACTTCACCGCTACATAAAATCTGGCGTTCTTAATTCAGATGTCTTCTTTATGTCAGCAACACCGCTCATTTGCTGAATTTCCTTTTTGTTTTTCTTTTCTTTACACCAGCCCAATATTTATAAGTTAGGAAAAACGTTCCGACCCAATATATGATGAATAGAAAGCACCACCAAAACTATATAGCACGACCAAAACTACCGGATTTGTATACCGGATGAAACGGATCGGGAACGACACTTTACGACAAATTCTCACTTTAACCAAATTGTTTTGTTTTGTTTTTGTTTTGTTCTGTTATTAATTTAAGGTTTTGTATACATTTCTGTTTTGTATTAAAACACCTTCTTAGATCACAATATTAATTTATTTTTGGTTCACAAACGATATTTTATTTTTACATTTATATATATGTATATAATTTTTATATATACATACATATATATATATATATATATATATATATATATATATATATATATATATATATATATATATATATATATATATATATATATATATATATATATATATATATATATATATATATATATATATATATACAGGTACAAACCAATACACAAAATTGTTTATTTATAACTATGTATACAGATTTATAATTCTGTGTGTGTTTTTTTTTTATTTATTAATATTTTAACTTATCTAACTATGTATATTATGATGTTTTCTTATTATTTTTATTTACATACATGTTATCATTTACAAGTGTCTTTTAAAATTATGTTGATAATTACAAATACATTATCATTTTACATTTTTATATATTTTTTAAATTTTTTTACTCCACTTGACAATCACTTTCGATCTTTTTCTGTTCTGTCCTTCGCCACGTTTTTCCTCGTTTATATAATATCTTGTTGCGTCCTTAACGGAAAATTTCTTAAAGAATCGTTTTTCTGCGAAAGAAAAAGAAATATTTGGTTCTCTTTTCATCGATCACCGATTAATCATATGCCATCTATCGAGAAAAAAAATTAAATCATTTTAAAAAAAAAGAAGATCACTATTGCTGCAAGTATACTACGGTCATACAGTGCTGGAAACAAAACAAACACGAGTCATAATTGCATTGATACGACCATACATATAGAATCCCAATTTTAATTTGTTACAGGGCAGGTTAAAAAGTCGTCATTAAATTTTAATCAATGACACTGTTGAAGCTGAGAAAAATAATTTCAATATTACCAAAACAATATGGAATACTATAGGATAACTTCTTCAATGAGACTACAATTTTATATCCATTAAATGATAATGCCCCAAAAGCTTTCCATGATCATCTTTCAAAATATAATTCGAATTCCCAAGTTTCTCGCTTACAGTAGCCTTAATATATGGAAAGGCAAATTTGGCTGCCAATTTCTTTGTTGCGTCACTGACGGGATGTTGCTTAACATACACTGTTTGTCCAATTTCAAGTGACCGCTTTCTCGTTCTTAAGTTATAGCGAGTTGAATATTTCTGATAGGCGATGGCCAGATTGTTTTTGATTTCAGCATGAACGATACTTAATCTATTAGGCAATTTCATCCAGTCGAGTTCTCCTTCGCTAATCAAATTTAGTTCTTTTAAAATTTTGTAGTCTTGGCCATGCAGCATTTTGTTGTAGCCAAATAACAGGAAATGAGGTGATAATAATGGGTCGATTCGTGAACCGAACTACACAGCGAACTAGCAATTTTTGGTAGGTGTTTGTCCCAGTTTGAATGTTTGTCTCCAATATAGGATCGAATGGCTGTTACAATTGATCGATTTACTCGTTCCGATTCATTGCTCTGTGGAGAATAAAAAGCACTACGTATATGTGTTATTCCATACAATTTGGTCATTTCGATGAATTCTTTTGAAACGAACTGAACTCCGTTATCAGAATGAATAAATTCTGGGACATTAAATAGAGTGAAAACCTCATTTTCTAGACAGTCAATTACATTTCTAGCCGTTGCCTTCGACAGTGTTTTTAAATATACAAACTTGGTTAAATTGTCGAGAATAATTAAAATGGTTGTTTTACCGGTAGATGTTCGTGGATAAGGACCCAATAAATCAATAAAGATCTTTTGCCACGGCCGATCAGGTATGGTAAGTTTCCCCAACGGAGGTCGTAAGCAGGTATTTGTAGCTTTCGCCTGCTTACAAATTTGGCAATTTACAATAAATTGATGAACATCAATGGCCATTTTTGGCCAATAGTTAAATCTCCGTATCCGTTCTAAGGTCTTTTTGATTCCCCCGTGTGCTCTATCTGGCGGACAATGTTCTTTCTCGATGATTTTATGAATCAACTCAGCCGGAATCTAAATTTTCCATGTTGGGATATCTGTAATAGGTAAATTTGGTTTAGGTTCGATTCGTATTAATAACCTTTCATCTTTCACTGTTAAGTTAGGATATTTATCAGGAGTTGATATTACATTTGATCTTATTTGTTTATAGTCCTCATCTGCTAATTTTGTCGTATCAAACAAATTCTGTCGATGTAAACTCAAATCGGTATTTATTTCGATAATGCTGTCACAGTAAAGACGAAATAACGCATCTGCCACTACGTAATCTTTTCCTTTTAAATGCATAATGGTGAAATCGAACGATTGTAGTTTAAGGCTCCATCTAGCAAGACGACCTGATAAATCTATTTGTGACATGAGCCACTTGAGACTGGCATGATCGGTAATGATGGTAAACCTATAGCCCTCGATATATGGTCGGAAATGTTTTACACTTACGATTGCTGCTAGACACTCCAATTCCGTTACCGTATAATTGCGCTGTGCTTGATTTAGCTTTTGAGACATGAAGGCTATAGGTTTCTCAATATCACCGTCATCCAGCTGATAAAGGACTCCACCAATTCCTTGGGTACTTGCATCGCATTTTATGAAGAACGGCTGTTCAAAATTTGGTGTATGAAGGACGGGTGCATTACTCAAAAGATCCTTCAATTGTTCTAGGGCTTCATCTGCATCTTCAGTCCATTCAAATTTTACACCCTTTCGCAATAGGTTGGTGATTGGTGCCGTGACATCTGAAAAATTTGGTATAAAACGTCGATACCATCCCGCCATTCCAAGTAATCGACGGGTTTGCTTTACCGAACTAGGTGACGGAAAATTGCGAATTGCTTCTACCTTAGATGGATCTGTTCTAAGTCCTTCTTCACCTACAATGAATCCCAAGTATTTGGTTTCCTTCAAACAAAAATAACTCTTTTCTAAATTAATCGTCAAGCCTGCTTTTGACAACAACCGTGCCACCGTCTCCAATAGTTCCAGGTGCTCGTCGAACCCAGCTGAGATTATCAATAAATTATCAAGATATACAAATACTCTTTCTCGAAGCTGATGGGGTATTACTCGATTCATCAATCTGCACATGGTTTGGGGAGCATTGCACAAACCAAACGGCATGGCCCAGAATTGATAGAGAGGACAGCCTGGAACAGTAAACGCAGTTATTTCTTTGGAGGTTTCGGCAAGCGGAATCTGCCAAAAGGCGTCTTTCAAATCGAGGCTAGTAATAAATTTAGTTTCTGTTAATCTACCGAGAAGTCGATCGATTATTGGTAGAGGATAAGCATCCTTTTTAGTGACCAGGTTGATTTTTCTGGAATCTAAGCACAAGCGCGGTTTTCCGTTAGATCTGCTTACCAATACTACAGGTGAACTCCAAGGACTACAGCTCTCCTCAATTACTCCGAGTGATAGCATACGGTCGATTTCATCGTTTAGCTGATTTGTTTAATTGGGGATACCGGATAGTATCTCTGTTTAATTGGCGAAGTGTTACCAACATTAATTAAATGCTCCACCAAATTAGTTTTGCCTAAACCTTTTGAAGCAAAAGATGGAAACTGTTTAATACTTTTCTCTAATCTTATTTGCTGCCCATCAATCATGTTTTTTTTTGTTTTCTGCACTGACGGGTTTTAAGGCACACTCTTTAATCTCTGATACGATATTTGGAGCAATGTTAAATTCTTTCCAGAAATCTACACCAAGGTAAACTTCTGCCTGGAGTGAAGGTACTACACAAAATCGTATCATCTTCGTGGTTTTCAAATAAGTGACGAGAAGATTTACATACCCCAATATCGTATTAGTGGTCCCATCTGCCGTTTGAATGTGGGTATTAAGTCTTTTAATTTTTGCTCCCAAAGTTTTAATTAAATTTTCTGATCCCTTGCCCAGACTACTAACGCTAGCACCACTGTCCAGCAATCCCAGAATAGGATAGCCTTGAATATTATTTTTTGCGTATGGACGTGGATCACCATCACACATACTATTTATTGTGGAAATTGTACAACATTTAAAATATAATTTTCGTTCTTTCCAATAATGAGTGCTACGTTGGTTTCTATTTTGACCAGATGATGTTTGTGGTGATTCATTAACTAACCCTTCGAATTTGCTGGACCCGTCTGTTTTGGGTGCACTTGGGATGATGTGATTGAAGTTTTGGGGTGTTGAAATTTCCCCGAACGCGCATCCCCCATCCTTGTCGCGCTCGTATGCACATTTCCCGCTCGTTTGTTAAGGCAACGTATGCAATCTTCTGATGAATAACCAGCTAATCCACAACTTATGCAAAAATCGTGTGTTTTTTCCAAAGGACATTTTGAAAATCGGTGACCTAGTTCTTTACAGTTCCAGCATACAATGAACATTTGTGGGTGTAATGCATTCACTTCATTCGGTGACTCTGGATTTGATTCATCATCGCGATCCCTATATTCAGCATCAATCACGGGCTCCTTGTTATATACTGGTTTAGTAATTTGCTCAACTATTGGAATGCGTTTCGAGCGTGATTCTACAAATCGGCGTGGATCAAATCCAGATGTTGACCATAATTTTTCATAATTATCATATACTTTGCGAAGCTTTTCGATTGTTTTAAACCGCGTATTGCATATGACATTTCGCAAGGCTGGATTCATGTTTTCTAGTAAAGCTTCCAGCAGTTCTCCGTCCGGTAATGGTTTTTGAAGTTGACTATTAACATTTTCGATATCCAAAACAAAGTCGTTGAATGATTCTCTTGGGCCTTGTGTTCTATGTCTAATATGACGCCGCCTTGCTCGCTCACTTTCTTGGTTGCTGAACCTATCCAAAAATGCTCCCTTTAGTTGTTTCCAATTAACAGTTTTGTTATTGATTTTGATTATTTTCTCACGTAATTGCGCATCAGGAAGACCAACTCTTGACTGGGTATCCTGTCTTGTTTTGCGTGTTCTTCTAGTTTCATTAGAAAATCATGAACATTATCATCTTCGTATTTTTTGTCGCTCTTGCCTGAAAAGTTGATTTTCCATTTTGTTGGATCTGAAGTCTTCCTAGTCCAATGCCTTACCTTCTCCTCTTGTCGCTGCGGTTTATATAAATAGGATCTTGCCGAATCAGTGGAAGTAGCTGTTTCCTGTTCACTTTCATCTGAAGACTCACAGGTTGTATGTATATAACTTCGTTTATCCGCTTTATTCTTTTTATTTACTCGATGATTGGTTTGCTCAGCCTCGGACTCCAGTTCAGATGCTAATTTTGGAACAGCACCTTTGTTTGTATTTGTCTCTCCTTTTTCGACGTTCACCTTTCTTTTAGGCTGACCAGCAGCTGATGTTGAAGGTTGCCTTAGATCGCAAGTTTTTAGAGTTTCGAGTTCACTTTTCCGCACATCTCGACCTGCATTTCTCGCAATTCGGTTCAATGCACTGACCACAAAAGAAACGGACGATAAATCGGGGAAGGACTTAGCTAATCGTTCTGCCCGACCTTTCCAGTGAATAATTTTTATCATCACCCTTTGTTTATGTCTTAAAGAGGTATTATTATCTGTCGGATAGTAAAGCCGTGCTCAATACCCTTAAAAATCCTTTGACTACATCCAAACTGGTCAAAGAGTGCAAACACTTCATCGAACTCCTTTGCTCTATAATTCGAGAATAAGGGTCATCTGGGTGCCTGCTCATTGTGGCGCTGTGGGAAATGAGGTTGCTGGCTTTTTAGCGAAAGCTGGATCGTGCTTTACTTGAACCTGCTGAAGTTCGAAGATTGAAGTTCGCTTTACTTGAACTGGCGCAGAAGTGGCGTTCTACGCCTAGTTATCGTAAGGCTAAACGGTTAGTCATTGAACCCAACGTGAGGGTCACCAAATATGTGTTTTCCTTAAGAAAGAGCCAACTCAGAATTCTGGTTGCTCTTATTACGGGCCATGGACGTTTCAAAGTTCATCTCCAACGCATGGGACTAGCTCAGTATGATCTTTGTGACGATTGTCTGGAGGAAGTGGACGACTGCCTACGCTACCTTTGCAGCTGTCCGGCCTTTGTCGAAGCTAGATCCGAAGTGTTCTCGTACGGATCTTTGAACGTAGATCAGTTATTATCCATCTCTGGATTCAAACTTTTACAGTTTGCTAAGGCTACAGTGCGCTTATGCGAGTTAGAATGGATCAAAAAATATATAATTGCGCTCATAAAACAGACAATTTTTCAGGAAACGAACATAATTTTCCATTACGACAAAAACAAAACAAAAGAATTTATGTATCAAACTGAAAAAATCGTTATAACAAATTAAAATTACATGCGCGCATGCAGCAAGTATTTTAAAGAAGAAGAAGCGCGCGGTAAATAAAAGTAGTTAAGGTAAAAAAATAATGCTTTTAAGTTTTATGTTCCACGATTTCTTCTTCTAAGAAAATTATAACACACAAACAATAGAAATTATAAATTGTAATTAATTATAATATTGAATGCGCAGCATAGTTAATTAATAGTGCGATCTCGTGTGTTTTATTGTTTCAATTTCATTTTTATTTGTCTATAGATATGTATATAGTTATATACGCCTAGATGCGGTAGGTAGCGGACAAGGTTGCCACAAACAATTTGTATTGTTTTGTGTTATAAACATATATGATTTAATATTGAATGCCGCGTCTAGAGGTGATCAGTACAGTACATATGTACATACGTTGGTAATGGCATTCCATTGTTTTATTTACATATAGTCATCAACTATTTTACACGCAATAATACCAATTTCGCAAATTAGTTATTTTTCTGTTTGTTATTGTGTTGACTTATTGAAACTCACCCACATCTTATACCATATTACCATATTTGACTGTGACGCAAATTGAATATATGATTGCTCCAATTGTAATATATTCAATTAGAAAAAAAAGTATTTCTTAAGATTCCACGGATAAGACAATTTTTTGGTCCAAACATAGTTTTGGAACTATTCCAAATCGTACGCATCATCCCACCACCGCCATATAAATATTTCGTGATTAGTTGGATTTATTATTTGCGATAAACTGGTCCATGCGAAAATCTGGAGCCAAACTTATGTATAAACTAACGGTTCTATGTATGTAAAAAAATGATTTTGTCTTACGTAAACTATAAAAAGAAATTTGCATGACAAAAAAATTAATTTTCTTGTCTTCATTTATATATCCGCGCGCACATTTTAATCTTGAAAAAGAACTTTGTGTATAGTAAAAAAAAATCTTTTCTCGAGAGTCACATTGTATTGTGTTTGTGAACTTTTGCGGTCGTTGGTCGTTTTAAATTTATTGTTGTTATGATTATGTATAAGAATAAGAATCGCGAAAATATTCCGTTAAGATTTATGTATGTATAGGTATATGCGCGGGATTTGGATTATGTAAGCCGCATTTGAAGTGGTTATCTCGTGTCGCTTCATTGTACGTGTATGCAGAAGAGTGTTGGAATTTTTGATTTGATTAACCTCAAGCCACGCGGTTCGATGTTCTTTTAAGATATCTATCCACGTATGTATGTATATGGTTGTGCAAAGTGTAATATTTGAAGAAGATTGTTTAGTGTGTTGCTAATTAATGCATCCGGCTAAATTTGAATATTTATATATGTACATATACTCGTATATATGTTTGCTTTGGTTTGGTTTGAATCTATACATTTATGACGTGGTTAATATCCAGGAAGTAAAACTGTTTATTTATTTTGATTGATGTTTTAACCCTTCGGTATTATTGTCTTTGTAAAACTTAACGTGTTAATCCCCGGGAGGGCATGATAATTCCGGGATGAGTTTAAGAAATATACTTTGTACGGTTTGCAAATATTTACAAAATACACTCAGTGGATGCAAATAATGTGGCTAATTTGAGTGAAAGTATGAATCGTCTTGATCGTTTTGAACCTTGTTGTTTTGGCCATACATTAGCTCTGCTGGATATTTATAAAAAAGAAAAAAATATTGTGGAGTGCAGTTGGAATCTTCCTCAACAGCACTCCAGCAGAGTTAGTGTATGGTATATATATTACATCGAGCTGTTAAGATGGCTTTAAGTTGCCTGTGGAAACGCTCGACGAGACCATTCGCTTTTGCTTTATATCCTGTTGTCTGAACGCAATGTGAACCTAAGAGGTGCAGTGGACCAACTATAGGTCAATGTGGATGTGTCGAAACCTGCCACTTGATAATTCGAATTCACCAAGCTCTGATTTTGTGTGGCGGTGAACTTTAGACATTTGACATTGAATACAAGATTTTGCCCAGTTATACTTGTATTAGTATTCATTATTGGCCAGAAATATTTGAAAGAAATTAATTTTCGCGTGGCACGTATGCCATGATATGAAGTAGCTACTGGTAGGTTGACTTGCTGTAGGTTGTCTTGCTGCAGGTTGACTCTTGATTTCGAATTTTGAACTGAAATTAATTTGTGCAATACGTGGTCACCTTATTGCTGTTGGAGTAATTCTTTCATGTAGAAATTGAAGACGCTGATTTCTGGTGAAGACGTCTCACCAGATGAAGGCAAACAGTCGCTCACCACATTTTGTTTACCTTTGATGTGATGACTGATGAATGACGGTCATAACTTGTGCAATATTCCTACGTTCCGATTTTGAAGCCATTGTTGTAGTCAGAGGTTTATTGTAGGTAAATCTTGAAAAATTTCGGCCTTCGAAGAAATGGCGAAAATGTATTTGACTTCCGCTGAAGAAAGTTTCTTTGGAAAGAACGCAACTGGTTACCAACATCCATTATTGCGTTGTTATATAAAACAGTACCAACTGCTATACTGGTAGCGTTGGTATAGTAATGTTGAACTCAGTGTCGTTCAACGGATGTGCTACAAGAGTGGCAGCGACAAGAGAACGATTGACCCTATTGAAAGTTACAGTGAATTCTTCGGGCCAAGAGAAGTTTCTTCTGTGTTTGCCTTTCATAAGTAGTATGACCAAATGCCTGTGAATAGGCGATAACAGTTCGGCTAAACGTGGTATAAAGCAGTGGTAATAGTTCACCATACCTATACGTAATGCTGTATTGATCGATGTTGGCTCTGGAAAATTTGAAATGGCTTCAACTTAGTCTTTTGACGGAAGGATGACATCTTTCGAGGTTGTGAGGCTCAAGAAATCGATTGACTTCACGCCGAGAATGCATTTTGATGCATTCGCAATGAGGATATCATCGATATAAGAAAATACGAAATTCAGCCCTTTTCAAACTCCGTTAAGTAATCGCAGGAACGTGTAGGCTGAGTTGCGAAGACCAAATGACATTCGGGTGAACTCGAAGAGCTCAAAGGAAGTTGTTATCGCTGTTGTATATTTTCTGGAGCCATGTGAATATGATGATAGGCCCGTACCAAGTCTATTTGTGAGAAAAGTGGCACCGGTGAGTTTCAACGAAAAACTGTGGATATGTGGAATAGGCTTTCAATCCAAGACCGTGACACTGAAGATGTCGATAGTCTCCATAAGGGTGCCAGTCCTTGTCTTTCTTCTGCATCATATGCAGTAGTGAGGAGACTGGAGATGATGACGGACGGCAGACTCAGATGTCTGTCGAAGGTTGTTGCGGTTTGGCACAAGGTATGGTTCACTGGCAAATTATAATTTTGAACTTCAAAAGAGCGTCGTAAGAATTGTTAACGCCGAAATGTTTTAAAGGTATGAACCTGGGACGCATTTAATAATTTTGTACCATAAGTAAGAATGCAAACGGTGTCTTGTACTTGTCGGATAAACTTTTTAATGAGTATCACAGATACTTCAGCCCCCGAATCGATCAGAATTTGTAAACGATTTTCGTGATCGGTGTATTACAAGAGCACATATCATTATGGTACAGGAACTATCAGCAAACTATTTTATGAACAGAGTCCTTACTATGACTTTCACCTAACATTTTCGAAGTCTATCGTTCCCAATATGTGTGCATAGACGAAGCGACATTGTTGTGTTCATGTTCTGTGGATAGACGAATCGACATTGAAAAGTCTCGGTAATGCGGGAACAGGCATAACTTTCATTATTGGAGCGACGGGAATCCATATTGGATGTGTTGATAATCAACATCAGTGGAGTGTGAATGTTTGGGCTGGAATATTTTTCCTAATCGGACTATTTTTTTTTGACGGACTAATTTTGACGGAAAAATATGTTTAATTTTTTTTGGAAAATACCTCCAATTAATTTGCGAGAAAAACAAGAAATGTGGCTTCAGTTGGATGAGGAGAAGGCCCATCATCCAAACTGAAGCCACATTTCTTGTCTTTCATTTTCATCTCGGGAAATCTTAGATTTTTATGTTTCCCAATAAATGGCTCAAAACACAATTACTAAAACCCAAATAAACTTAAAAACAATAAATAAATAAAAAAACAGCTGAAGTGTTTTAATAAGGAAGGCCTCATTAACATTTTAAATAATTTTTAAATAGTAAATGTCAACAAACAGCAGCCATATATCATCAATCTCGGCTCCTTCCAAAAATTTCGTAAAATCCTTATGAAAATATGACCCTCGATCTACAATAAACAACGTTCTGACTAGCAATGATGTCAAATCTGAATCTCTGAGCCCTGATACCATCAATGCGTCCCGATTTACAAATCAACACGAATAACAATACTATTTACGATTATTCAATCAACCATGGGATACGCTAGGCAACGTTCATAACGTTCAAGCATTGTTATAGATTCAGGATCAAAATCTATATTTAAAACTGAAGCCATATGAATATACATCATCGTCAACGGGTTATAACTTCAATTTCAGCAGGCTGAACCAAGGGACAAATTAACCTGAAATGAACCCAATGTGTAGTCTATAACTAACTAAATACCTTCTCAGGCAACCATGCTACATGAATAAGGCTCAACTTGACGGTATTTGCTTTGCTGATCCAAACTTCTACGAACCAAATTAAATCGACGTGATTCACGGTATCAACAATTTTTACGAGATAGTGCCAAACCTATAAATTTGCTTGACAGTTTGTTCGGTTGAGTTGTTGCTGGTTATTCTGGGCAGCAACAAAAGACCCAAACATCATGTTGTGGCGAGATATATCATTTCAGGCTCCAAACAATGACAAACTATATGAGTTGAAATAACCGGCAAATCTCGCCTTCACATTTAATGAAGTTGTCCGCCAAATTTTCAATCACCGTCAATTCTGACTTCTACGTGGACGATTAATTGTCGGATTGCGACACCGTTCCAGTGGCCGTTACAATGTTTCATAAACTATCAACCACTTTATCGAATCATTCTCTTTCAAATCGTTGTGGGGTTTGGACGTGGAATCAGTGAAGTAAGCGATAAAATAAAAATAATCAAAAAGTGCAGTGAGTGTAGTTTCTTTTTAATTATTTTATGTATACATTGAACATAGTGAAAAAAAATAAAAAATAAAAGTGCAGTGTTAGCTTTTTAATTTATTTTATATACACTCCCGGCCAAAATTATTGGGTCGATGGGGAACATCAAATCCGGTCGGTAAAATGAGTGACGACGAGGAACCATTTTCTTTCAATAGGAACACGACATTGCAAAGGAAATCGTCGGTAGGCAACCAGGCTGACCCTTTTTGTACTACTGGAAGCAAGGAACAAGCGATACATGAATGGCCCTTTGGTGGAAGAAGTACGGCACTCCAAAGAACACCACCATCAACCTCACCGCCAGGGAACACCACACTGCTGAGTGAACTAAACAATGAGGAGGAAAATACCTCTTCCATCAAGCATACAAATTCCAAGCCAACTGCCGAAGCCACGTCCAGCGCACAAGCAGTTATAATACATAACGCGGAACTAATAAATAAATTTGAGCAAATGGAGAAATTAATCGCGCAACTGAACAATGAAGTTGCCGTGCTAAAGAAAGAAAACCTTATGCTAAAGGAAACCGTAAATAAAAATAACAACGCAGGAAACTTGGCAATAATGAACAACCAATTTCAAGTACTCGCAGATCAAGCCGAATATAAAACTGAAGATGAGCTTGAAAAAGAAACAAATTGGAGACTACAGAAATCCAAGAGGGCAAATAAGAAACCTAGAGAAGAAACCAACCCAAGCAAGAGGAAAGCTGAATCATCACCAGAAGTTGAGCCAATGCAAACCCACATTAAAACTGGCAAAGCATTTTCTGGATCAAAAGTGCATGAGACAGAAAAGAAAAAACAGGTACCACCTCCGATCAATATTCTAGGAATAACCAACCACGGTAGTATTCAGAAACTGATGAAAGAAGTAGTACGAAATGACGACAAAGTAATATCGCTCAGCAATAATATTTGGAAAATAAATACAACAGAGCCTGAAGATTATAAAGCTCTAGCTAACAAACTAAATGCTGATGGTCACCAGTGGTATACCTACGAGGACAAAAATGATCGATCAATTAAAGTAATGGCAAGAGGTCTCCATCCAACTTGCTCAAAAGATGAAATTATTGAGGACCTGCAAAACAAAGGCCTGAAAAAAATCGATGCAGTCAACATCATCAGAAAAGAGAGAAGAGAAAACAGGGACGGAAATGTTGAAATCATGAGAAGAGGTCTCCCACTTTTTATGCTAACCTTCGACAACCAAGAAAAAATCGAAAATATTTATAATATTAAGGCTATCCTCAACCTTAGAGTTAGAATAGAAACACCGAGAAAGGTCACTCGACTAATACCACAATGTAAAAAGTGCCAAGATTATAATCATACACAAAAGTACTGCCACCGTGAAGCAAGATGTGTTAAATGTGAAGGAAAACACGCAGGAAATGACTGCACAGTCCCCCGAGATACAACACCGAAGTGTATCAACTGTAATGGCCAGCATCCAACCAACAACAAGGATGTGAAGTTGCAGTAGAACTACAAAAAATGAGAGATAAATCACGCAAACCAGATACATCAATACATGTACAAACTATAAGAAGAACCACGGAGCCTCAATCGTCAACTGCTAATCATAACATACAAAGCCAGAGAGTTAACGAAAACGTTACTTATGCACAAATAGTTCAGCAAACAGAGGAGAAACAGTTAAAAGTGGATCTCGTTCTACAGGATATACTGAGAAATCTAGAGAACCTTAACAAAAGACTTATTTCGCAGGAAATGAGTCTGCAGAAAACACTAGAAGAAATGAAATCACAAACTAGTTTCAATAAAAGAGTAGAAGAACACCTTGGTCAAGTGTATCAAAATATAAATTATATAAAATAGAATTATAAACATTACGAATTGTAACCTGGAATGCAAATGGGCTATTGCAACACATTCAAGAACTAGATATATTTTTAAACATGCATAATATAGATATATGTCTTATATCAGAAACCCATTTCACCAAAACTTCATTCTGTAAAATAAAAGGATATAATTGCTACTATGCACTACATCCTGAGAACAAAACCAGAGGTGGATCAGCTATTCTCATAAAAGAGTATATAATACATAACGAAGAACCAAAAGTAGAGAACCTTTCCATGCAAGTCACAACAATCAAAATACAATTAAGCAATATTAAAACATGCAGTATCTCAGCAATATATTGCCCTCCAAGATACAATCTCAAACAAGTAGATTATACTAATCTTCTGAAAACGCTAGGAAGTGTCTTTTTAGTTGGAGGTGACTATAATGCAAAAAATACATATTGGGAATCTCGGTTAACGACCGCTAAAGGAAAAGAACTGTTCGCAGCAGGCAAACAACTAAAATGCGAGTTTCACTCAGGCGGTACACCAACCTATTGGCCTACGGATACCAGTAAGATTCCAGACCTTATAGACTTCTTTATTACAAAAGGGATTTCAGATAATTATATCCATATAGAGAACAGTGAAAGTCTATCATCAGATCATTCACCAGTTATTATGATACTTAGCCAAACAATTATTTTGAAAGAGAGCAACCCGAAATTAACGAGCTTCAAAACAAATTGGGATCTCTTCCAAACACAGTTAACAGAAAGAATTAGTCTGCAGAACCCAATTCAGGGACCAATCCAAATAGAAGACGAATTAGATAAGCTCATCCATAATATCCAATATGCTGCGTGGGAAAGCACTCCAAATAATAGGCAGGAAATGAAGCGCAATGCTAGCTATCCAGAGGAAGTGAGAGAACTTCTTAAAAATAAAAGAAAAGCACGGAAGAATTGGCAAAAACATCAAAATGCTGAAAATAAAAGAGTATTTAATCATTTGTGTAACAAATTAAAATACCTTATAAAAGACATTAAAAATCAATCAGTTAATAAATACCTCAGCACTCTAACTGGGCAAAAAGATACTGATTATTCATTATGGAAAGCAACTAAGAATATTAAAAGACATAAACTTCAGATTCCTCCAATTTAAAATAATGAAAATTGGGCTCGAAATGCTAAACAAAAAGCAGATTTGTTTGCAAATCACCTTGAAGAAACATTCCAACCTTATCCAAAACAAACGGAAGAGGAAAATATTACACCAATAAATAAACAGGATGAAGTAAATATTACACCTGTAACATTGAAAGAACTAAAATGGGAAATCAAGAATAATCTGAATGCGTATAATGCTCCAGGATATGATCTTATAACAGGTCAGATAATAAAACTGTTACCGGAGAAAGCGTTGAGGAAACTAATGCATATAATTAATGCAGCATTTCGACTAAGATATGTACCAAGGCAATGGAAAGTTGCAGAAGTAATTATGATACTTAAACCGAACAAACCTCCGCATGATAAAGCTTCATATAGGCCAATTTCTCTGCTACCAACATTATCGAAGCTATTTGAAAAAGTTCTTCTTAAAAGACTAAAACCAATTATCGAAGAAAGGAATCTTATCCCTTCACATCAGTTTGGATTTAGGGAAAAACATTCTACGATAGAACAAGTACATCGAATTACTGATGTAATCGAGAAATCACTAGAAAGCAAACAAATATGCTCAACTATATTCCTTGATGTAGCGCAAGCATTTGACAAAGTATGGCACCAGAGGCTAGAATTCAAACTTCATCGAGATCTTCCGGAGCAATTTTTTCAAATTTGAAAATCATACATATCAGAGAGGCACTTCCGAGTAAAGTATGAGAATGAGTACTCCCAACTAAAAAGAATAACAGCCGGAGTACCACAAGGGAGTGTTCTTGGGCCAATCCTATATCTCCTATATACTAGAGATATACCAATTACAGAAGAAACAATGGCGACTTTTGCCGATGACACGGCAATACTTGCAACAGCAAAGAACATCAATGACTCCACTAGTAAATTACAAAGGGCTACTAACCTGATATGTAATTGGACAAAGCAATGGCGAATTAAATTAAATGAAGCAAAATCAATCCAAGTGAACTTTACAAATCAAAAAGTTAACCATATACCAATAATGATAAACTCAATAGTAGTACCCCATGCAAACACTGCCAAATATCTTGGTATGACTCTAGATGCTAAGCTTAGATGGAAGGAACACATAAAAAAGAAGAGAGAAGAACTAAACATAAAATTTAGAAAAATGCATTGGCTCCTAGGGAGACAATCTGAACTAGCGATCCATAACAAACTGCTGTTATACAAACAAATTCTGAAGCCTGTATGGACATATGGTAGCCAACTCTTGGGATGTGCCAAGAAGACAAATATCAAAATCATACAAACAGTTCAAAATAAAATCCTACGATGTATTGTTAATGCACCGTGGTACATTCGAAACGACAAACTCCATCGAGATCTCAAGATTGAGCTTGTCGCGGATGAAATTAAGCATCATGCAACAAAACACCTACAACGTCTGCACCAGCATCAAAATCTGGACATACGCTGTATGCTGACTACATCTCTAACAAGAAGACTGCAAAGTACCAAACCACTGGACTTATCGCGGCCAGGAGGTCAGTAGACTTACTGTGGCGAAAAATCTGAGGGAGGAGTTACACTAACCGGGGATAATCACTTGATTACGCCGACTATTCAAAATACTGTATTATGCAATGTAAATTACTAAATGGGTACAAGACTCAGTCGTAATATAAATAAATAGAAAAAAAAAAAAAAAAAAATCTTTATCGAATGCTGGTTTCTCACTATGCCAATGGAGCACAAACAACCCTGGCCATTACATTCAAAACATTTGGATTTCTCATTGCCGTTTGTTTTGATTTGGGACAAGTTTTAAATCGTATAAGAATACGTAAACACAAAATTAGGGCGTTAATTTAATCATATAACATCAATGATGCTACTAAAACAACGAGAAAATGTAGATAATATGATTTGGATTTAGAAACAAAGGAAGTCCTCAAATTTATATAAAAAAGTTAAATATAATTTAGGTCACTTATTATGAAATAGAAAGAACGCCCTAATTTCTTTTCAACATATTTGTTTTTTTTTATCTATACCTTTACAAAAACAAATCCGTGATTGGAATTTAAGTGGTTATATTTGTTTATAATTTGTTGGTAGAATTAATTAGTTATATGAGATCTGAACGATTGGGATGTATGATGTTAAACATTTAGAACAATTTTAATTAGGCAACATTTCAACTCTTAAATTTCATAACAAACCTTTTATCAAACCATTGGTTACTTGCCAGGATTTAAAAAAAAAATTGTATTAGTTTGGACTACCGTATCCTAACTGTAGCTGATTTGCGACTATAAACCAAAATACACTTGATATAGAAATCCAATACACCAAAACGTTAATGCAATTGAAAGCTACTGAAAACAATAAAATAGAAAGTCATGTGATGCGCATACAAAACAATAACAACGTTAAGAAGAAAACCATATACATACATATTTATACTCATATAGAAACTATCAACAATACACCATTCTTGTAGAAAAACCATTTTTTTTTTCATTATCTCAGCAATGCACGAGATACTTTTTATTCTTTTAAGAGTATAACAAATTTTGGTTTTTTGCATGGCTGAATGCTTTTCAGATGAATTTCGGTTCGTGCAAACCCAGAGCTACGCATCCATACCATAAAAAATCAATACATTTAGGTATATACAGTAGTATCTATATAGAGATCGTCAGGATGAGCGTATTATCAAATCATGCATGGATCAACACTGACACCGTAATTTTCGTTGGTGGTACGAGTGTTACGTTACGCTGTGTATATATATATACATTTTCAAGACTTAATGCATGTTTGTCTTATAATTTTATACTTTTAAGAGTTTTTTTTTTTTAAATTTTATTTCGTTTGGTTTTGTATTTTTATTTTTACATTTTTGCAAAATACAAAAAAGCCAAGAAAATGAATATAAGACGTGTAACAAACTATATACATACGACAACGACGATTGAATGAGATCATTTCTTTATTTAATAATAACAACATTGTGATTGTGGTCGTGTATCTTGGTTTGGTGTGTTATACTCGTAGTATATATAGAATAGAGGTTCTTGTTTAAGTTGAAGTTTATATAATTTTTATGTTTTGTTGTATTTTGTATAAATAGTTTGGTATTATATGCATTTTTGATTTGTTGGTTTTGCGGTACTATTATTAAAAAACTATTTGATGTGACATTAAATGTTAATAATTGTTGGTATATATATAGCCAACAATAACGGTAGGTTGCTTATTTAGATGATGTGATTTTATTACGAATATATTTATGATGAGGTAACTGGACTCGGTTATATCTAGTATGGGTGGTGCATATTAACTTAACTGAGGGCTGAACACTGAAAGCTTCATCCGGGATAATATGCAAGAAAATAGAAGTCCATTACTGAACCGTTACTGAGTGAACAATTTGGCTCGAACGGTTTTGATCCTGAGCTTTGTTTTCATGCAATGTTTTGGACAATCTGAAGTAGCTATCTCGCTCTCTACATTGTGCAGCCAACGTCGCCTACAACTACCTCTACGCCTACCATATGGTGGCTCTACTTTCAAAGAACGCTGCACAATTCGTTCGGATCAGCACGCAGAACGTGGCCGAGCTATCGTACTCGCTGAGATCTTATTTCATGTAGCATCTACTTCGCGTTTAGGACCGTAATTCACATGCATGAATCATCTCTTATATATAAGGAGCAATCTGATCAAGGCTTTGGAAAGTTCAGCTTCTCGGCACTTAAAAGGTGTTTATTTTAGCAGTGACCCTAAAGGGTACAAAGCACGACTGCCAGCCGCCGGCCGCCCTTTAATATACTCACCCACACTGTTATCGTGAGTGATAAGAGAGTCCAATACTTTGAACTTTCTTACTCCCTCAAACGTATAGTGGGTACTACTAAAATGTGGTGTTCCATTGTCCCTATAACCAGAGATCATGGATTTCGTTTTGAACTCATTGATCTAAATGCCGAAACTGCAAAAATTCTGGATGGCCTGTTTTCAACTTCAACACAGTATTGAAACCGCGATTCCTAGAAATGCCAACAAATTTTGTTGGCATTTCTAGGCATTCCACAGCAGACCACAAACTCGCTCGATTGATCGAGTCATATAGGCCTGCCGGAAATCCGGGAACACCTGATGTATGGGAATGGACGTCTCATAATTTTGTGGACAGAATCATCCGCACCAAAATAACCTGATTAGTAACTGATCGATTCGGACGAAATCCTACTTGATAGTAGTCACCAATAAGGTTATGGTCCTATCCAAGAAAATGTTGGACAGTAACTTGTATGTTGTGCAAAGGAGAGCTATACCACTCACACTTCAAGCGGTTTCCCTTGATGAAAATGGGTCATATCGCGGCCATTTTTCATTCATCTGGCATAACTTCAGTTCGCCATACTAATCGAATAAGGTTGAAAAGACAGTTCCCTCGTCAAACCAGTTATTCCTGGATCTGACTTTTACTATACCTAAAGTCTGTTGAGCAGCACTGACAACCGAAGTTTTCAGTACCTGCTAGACAGGGTTAACACATTCAGACTGGTAATCAGCTTATTTATTGTTGCCGCTGATCAGACCTTCACAGATGAAATGCGTTTCGCTGTGTTCCCAGACTTGTACAAAAACTTCCATCGTAACTTTTCAGCGACCAAATGATGATCGCTGTCCACTTATTTGGTTGCTAGCCGATAATTTTTTGAATAAAACTAAATTTTATGTTTGTATGTTAATTTTTATATTTTCTTCCATTTTTGTGATAATTTTGGGAAATTTAAAATTTTTAAATTTTATTATTTAAAATTTTAGAAATTAAGAAAATTAAAAATTTAATTTTGAGATATAAGAAATAAGCAATCTTGATAGCTCGAATGTTTTATGAATAAGAAATGAAGAAATATGGAAGTTTAGAAATTATATATTTATAAAAGTTAAGTAATTTAAATTCTTAAATTTATTAAAAAATTGATAAAAGTTAATAAGTTTTGAAATTAAGATATTACAAAATATTTGGAAATTTCGAAACTCAAAATTCAAAAATACATCATCAGAAATTGCAAAATTTAATTATTCGGAAATTAAAAAATTATAAAATCTGGAAATAAAATATTAATTTATTAAATTTAGAAATTTATAATTGGAAAATTTAAGTAATTCTTCCATAGAATACCTTCTGCCTGATATAACAACTTTTCTCCCATGTTCAATTAGACAGTCCATATTATCGATGCCAACATATAAGGATGCCACCTGGCATCTGAATTACTAAATTATAATTTGTAAATTTTTTACATTCGTTATTAATTAAATTTCTCAGTTTAGTAAGATTGTCCATCTAAATTTCAAAATTCCCAATTCTATAATTTTTTAATACCTAACATATTTTAATTTAAAAATTTTAAAACTTTTAATCTTTCAAAATACTAATTTTTTAAATTTATAATTTATCTAAATTTCTGCATTTTTCTCTATTCATAAATTCAATAAACTTTAAATTTCGTAATTACAAAATTTTTCAAATTCGTTAATTTTTTAAAATTTCCTTTTTCCTTTAGTTAACGATTGTTTAACTTCCCAATTAAAATTAATTTTATAAACTTTCTGAATTTGAAATATTTTTAGAAATTAACAAAATTTGAAATTACAAATTAAACTGAAACTTAAAAAGTTTGGAGTTTAGAAATATGGAAGTGGAGACATAATTAAGTTAGTAATTATGCAATATAATCATATTACAAATTATTCATATAATCATTAATCAACAATTAACTAATTTAATTTATAAATTTAAATTTAATTAATTTTATAAATTTCGAAATTATTTATTTCTACTTTTCTTATTCATAAATAAGCTTTAAAGCTTTCAGTTGCTATTGTTTCGTGAATTTGCAGTTCAAAAAATTTTAAGATTTTTGTTACTGAAAATTGCCATTTTTAAAAAGTTTTCAAATTTTAAAACTAATACCTCTAAATTAAAAAACTGTTAAACTTCAAGAATTGACAAATTTGCAAATTCAGAAATATAGACTTATGGAAATTAAAACATTTAGAAATTTATAAAAAATTTCGAAATTAGCAAACCAGAAATTAAGAATTTTAGATGTTTAGAAATTTATGAATAAGAAAAGTAGAAATAAAAAATTTCAAAATTTTTAAAATTAAATAAATTTAAATTTATAAATTAAATTAGTTAATTGTTGATTAATGAATTTGTAATACGATTATATTGTATAATTATTAACTTCTATATGTCTCAACTTCCTTATATCTAAATTCCAAATTTTTTAAATTTCAGTTTAATTTGTAATTTCAAATTTTGTTAATATCTGAAATTTTTTCAAATTCTGAAAGTTTATAAAATTAATTTTAATTGGGAGGTTAAAAAATCTGAAGTGTGTGAAGTTATCCAAGGATTCGATCGCAGAGAAATTAAAAATGTTCATCAGGCAATACTATTCTCATCTCAGGATTTTAAAAATCATCCCAAAATTTGATATCATTGACATGTTAGCTTATATATTCTTGTCGTAAAAAGTAATTGGCAACATAGGCTCAAAAATTTATATGAATATGGCCCCATACACAAAATTAGGAGTTTAACTACTGGTTCTCGAGAACCATGGGCGCCGGAAAAAGTTTCCTTTGTTTTCGACTTGACATGATGTTCACTTGCTGTAATAAATCGTTGAACACCAGCCGTATGATGTAATTGGCGTAATGGGCTCATATGTATATAGCCCCATAAAAGAAGTAAGTGGACATCAAGTCAAGTCGAAAACAAAGGAAACTTTTTTCGGCACTCATGGTTCTCGATAACCAGTAGTTAAACTCCTAATTTTGTGTATGGGGCCATATTCATATAAATTTTTGAGCCTATGTTGCCAATTACTTTTTACGACAAGAATATATAAGCTAACATGTCGTTTGCAAATTTTTAAAATGATGATATCAAATTTTGGGATGATTTTTAAAATCCTGAGATGAGAATAGTATTACCTGATGAACATTTTTAATTTCTCTGCGATCGAATCCTGGGATAACTTCACACACTTAAAAATCTGTAACTAAAGCAAGAAGGAAATTTAAAAATATAGCAATTGTTTGAAAACTACTAAAATAGGAAATTCACTAATTACGAAATTTAAAGTTTATTGATTTTACGAATAGAGAAAAATTCAGAAAAATTATATTTTGAAAAATTAAAAGTTTTAAAATTTTTAAATTCAAATATATGTAAAAAATTATAGAATTTAAAAAACTGGGAATTTTGAAATTTAGATGAACAGACTTACAAAACTGAGGAATTTAACTAAAAATAACGAATGTAAAAAATGTTCAAATTATAATTTACTAATTCAGATGCCAGGTGGCATCCTTGTATGTTGGCATCGATAATATGTATTGTCTAATTGAGTTTTATCACCCAGCAGGTATTCTACATATATATGGGCTTTATTAGGTATCGAGTACTTGGGGGGTACTAGTTACCATTGAAGTTCGGGCCTAACAGCTTTAAATACGTTTCTAATCCGAATCAAAATAACGAGAAAAAACCGTCAACAGCAAAATAAATTTCTGATGTAGGTTTCGAAGAGAATCTGGCTTACGACGAACTGCAGAAGTTTTTAACGTCATATGAACCACCATTCAAACTTCGACATGTTGAGAGAACATTTAAATTGGTCAAGTATTTAAAAACTTCAAAGTGATAAAAGTGACATACAAAATTGATATCCTTAACATAACAAAAAATAAATATATCCAGTTACAGTGTTTACATAATAACCGAGAGTCTGGATGCAACCGAAAGCATCTTCCCGCGTCTCTTTGGTTTGATTTTTTTCGATATATTCAGTTTTCAGGCGCAGAATTTAATTGTTTTCAGGCACGGAATTTTAAATATTAATTTAAATAATTTTTGCACCACATGACTTTATCACACAAACATGTCTACAAGGAGATTAATTTTCCGTTGGTCACCAAATATCTCAGGAATATCAGGTATAAATGCTACTCACTGATAAATGTAAATTTATTAGAGCCGTCAAAATTAACAATTTAAAATGATTTAAATTTAACCACCTGGACGTAATTTAGAAAAAGCTGTTTTATATTATGTCGTTAAAATCTTAATCTTGATTTAATTTTTAAATATAAAAGCGCTATGCAAATTAAAATTAAATAATACATTTTGATCATTAAATCTATACCACTAGATTGGTTATAAAAACACGTTTCATTTGATAGGTCACATGACATAACTCAAATTAAAAATTTTGATCCACCATCCAGCATCTTTGGTCCAGATGATATTTTACAAAACTTCCATCTTTCAAATTTGAAACTATTTTTCACAAAAAATTCGTGGAGTTTTGTAGAAATTGAAATTTCTGGATAAAATCGTTTGGACCATATATAGATGCTGCATGATGCAATAACATATCAAATGAAACGTATTTTTATAAAAAAAATGAAACGTATTTTTATAAGGACTATAGTGGTACACTATTGTACCGTGCGCAAAGTAGTTAGAAATTTAGACGCATTCGCGTTTAACATTACATGAGTTAATAAAACTAAAATCAATCCGAGAAATCGGTGTAGATTTTGGCAAATTGTAAAATTTGATCTTATATCAATCTGATAAAAAACTAACGAACAGCCAACAAACTGCCCACATCGATCTGAGCGAGAAGCACTTAACGACTTTTATTTAAAAATACCTGTTCGTTGGCTGTTGAGGTAGAATTTTTAGGAAGAAGCACTTCTAAATTTTCCAGCATTTGACACAATTAATCTCTCTCAACATTTGAATTTTCTATTCAAAGTTTGAATGATGATTAATTCAAACACCAAATCACAAAATTTTGTGTTGTCCACGGTCATTCCTTTATTATTTTGACTCGGATATAAACGTATTAAAAGCTGTTCAATTTAACAACACGTTTCAGTGATACCCGTCGTAATTACCCGGGTACTCAATACCCAAAAATACGAACCCTATATATGTGAGATTTTAATCATAAGTTGGTATTTTCAAATATTACTGATAAATCCGAAACATTTATTCTACATATAATTTTTACAGTTCCATCAAAGTATCAAATTCACATTACAAAAATTGGCAGAGATAGTTAAGCGGTAAGCGATTTCATCACAGAAGTCAAGCAACATTGTGCAGGGTTAGTACTTGGATGGGTGGGTGATCGCTTGGGAACATCACAGAAGAAAAGGAAAAATACACAAAAAAAATCAAAAAAAACCTCCCCTCTGGTAGGCCAGTATGCCTTATCCAGCAGCCCTGGAAACTGGCTGGGATTCAATGGACCAATCATTCATTAATCTGAATTAAAAATGATTACAGAAACGAACACTAGAAGAAACAACACAAACCGCAAAACACAAATATCAACCCAAAACAGAAATCCGGACACGAATTAGAAATTGGAACATCAGAACACCAACGGAAACATCAAGGCTGATAAAATGAAACGTTACAACATTGAACGTGAAGTTAGATGGAAACACAGTGGCGAATTAACACAAGCGAAGGCAACTACCTGATATTCTCTGGACGAGATGATTACACGAGATGATATACGAGATATTAACAACCAAGCGAAATCAAAGAAAGCATTAATGGAATGGATACCAGTCAATAGTAGTAGAATAATTGTGGCATGATTCCGCTCAAAAATAAGAAACACAAACCATCATCCAGTGCTATGCCCCAACAGAAGATGCAGATGAAGCAAGAAAAGATGAGTTCTACGAACAACACAATCCACAATAGCAAGAACGAACAGAAATGACGTGAAAATTATTCAAGGAGATATTTTAACGCCAAAATTGGCACTAACAATACTGACCTGACAACCGTCATGGGTAAAGAAGCACTGAACTCTGTACGAAACAATAATGGAGAAAGACTCATCGACTTCTGTGTCACAAACCAGCTATTCATTGGAGGCAGTAAATACATCACCTGATGGCAGAACAAGAAACCAAATATAGACCATGATTCGGCCAATCCAATATTTACTGTCTACGATATACTCGTAATAAAGGATAAGCGACAGCACATGGGAGAAAATTGAAGAACGTTGACAGCTTAAGCTGCAAATGAACCAGCAAAATACACCGGAGGTGAGAAGGAAATATGAAGACACGGCAAGACAAGTAAAAAAGATGGCAAGAAATGATCGTGTAAAATACACTGAACATATTCTAAAGGATGCCGAAGAGGCAGCATCAACCAGAAATATGCGCACTCTACACCAATGCGTACGAAAGGTCACAGTAAAATACACCAATATACCGCCTATAAGAGATAAGAATGGTCAAATCCTAACAATAGATGAGGGACCGTTAAAGAGATGGAAAGAATATTTCAGAGAAGAAATCGCAAACAGCACAGAAAACTTCGAATTACTCAATAATGCTCTTAACGAAACAATCAACACCCATCCACCAACGGAACGGGAAGTTTGCAGTATCATTGAGAAAAAGAAGAATAACAAAGCCGGTGGAATAGATAACATACCATCCGAAATATTCAAAGGTGACGCTATACTACAACTGTGAAGACTCTAACACCCATCATAACGGAAATATGGAATTCGGGTAAAATACCACATAAACGGAAGGAGGGATTAACCATAATGATTCCAAAGAAAGGAGACCTAAGAGAATGTAAAAATTGGCGAGGCATATCACTACACAATACAACAATAAAAGTGTTAGCAATGATAATCCTCGACAGAATATCACTTACGATCAATTCGAAATTGAGGAAAGAACAAGCTGGCTTTAGACCGGGACGTAGTTGCACTGACCATATCAATACGATCTTCATCATCATTGAACAGTCCAATGAATGGAACTCCCTACTATACCTCCTCTTCGAGGACTTTGAGCGTGCATTCGATACAATACATAGAAACGCAATATGGAAGACACATTGTGAAATAGGCATCCCAAATAAGATTATCGAACTCATACGAGAGATGTACCATGATGCAGGTAACTGAGTTCAATACAAGAGCAAGCAAAGTGATGCATATTACAATAGCAATGGAGTAAGACAGGGATGCGTACTCTCTCCACTACTGTTCCTATAGCAGTATTAGATAGTCTCATGCGGAAAATCGACCACAAATCGCCCAATGGCATCCAATGGGGACTAACAGGAAAACTTAACGATTTGGATTACGCTGACGATATATGCCTGAGTATAATAGAACAGCCATCGGACTTAGCGAAAGAAGTTGGTCTAAAAATAAACATTGCGAAAACCAAGACGATGAGGATAAATACTATACGATAACCACACCAATAAGCGTCAACCAACAAAATATAGAAGATGTAAAGGAATTCGTATACTTAGGTTGTACACTAACAGAAAGAGGCGGAACCGAGGAAGTCATTAACAAGCTCATTAACAAAGCGAGAACGACATACAACATGTTACACAAAATCTGGAATGCATCTGTCCTCTCCCGTAACACCATAAAATACGAATGATCAACTCGTATGTAAAATCAGTACTCCTACGAATCAGTACTCCTACGGCTGCGAAACGTGGAAGCAAAATCGGTAGATTAAGAACAAACTACAAGTATTTGTCAACAAATGTCTAAGAAGAATACTAAAGTGCTTCTGGCCCAATACCATATCAAATGCGGAACTCCATAGAGTAACTAATCAGGTACCGAGCAAATAGCGCAGTGGTTAAAGCTGTGACGTTTAGATCGGGAGGTACCGGGTTCGAATCCCAACAGAGGCGAGTTGCAAAAGGGATTTTTCATCTCCCGATTACGATCGGTGATTAAATTGAAAACATCTTCTGTTGGAATGTAGAACTCATGGGCCGACCCATCTTCCATGTCACTGTACAGGGTGACATGGAGCTATGCAATGCGCAGGTGGTATACTGTACTTGTGTGAATGGGATGAATGAATGGATTGAATGAATGTTGTGTGAATGTAAGGTAAGGCTATGGACCGTAAAAATGTCTATGCCAAGTCATTTAAAAAAAAAAAAAAAAAAAAAAACTAATCAGGTAAATATGGAAAATGAAATAAGGAACCGTAAGTGGAGATGGATCGGACATACACTAAGAAAACCAGCAAGTGACGTAACACGCATGGCCTTACAATTTTAGAGGCTAAAATTATACGCAACCAGTTAAAGACAAATAAGAATGCTCTGATTAATGCATTTCCGATTTAACTTTTATACTGTAAGACTATAAAAATATATATAAATATATATATATATATATATATATATATATATATATATATATATATATATATATATATATATATATATATATATATATATATATATATATATATATTATATATGTATATGGTTAATCATTCGCCAAATACAATATATACGTATATTTATATATAGAAACGGCTTAATCTTAAACACCTTGAGGGAACATAACCTTAACGTCTTTTATATATAATTGACAAAAAATATTTAGTTTTGCGCTTTGGTCATCTTCTAAGAATTTGTGAGGTCTCATCAAATAAAATTTTATTTACAAAATTCTGAATTTATAATTTCGCCGAATCAAATTCTATTGATGCGCATGCATGGTATAAGTATATGAGTAATAAACGTTGACAAACGTCGTATGAATTTTAATAATTTATTTTTCGCCGTAAAATTGCTTTTCTAAATTATTGAATTAAGAAGCAAAAAAATTACTTAATTTCGTAATATTTCTTAATATTAAATTAAATAAAATACACAGATTTTGTGTGTTTTTGTTTTGTTTTCAGACAAAATTTAACGAAACCAGTTTTGAAGTTTTCTTTTTTCTTGCTTTCTGCAAAATGGTAAAAAAAAAAAAAAAATTCAAGCCAAACGAAACTTTTAACTTTTGTTGATCTTATATTTATACGAATATAGCTACATAACAACAAAAGCAATAAAATTAAAATAAGATATGTGATCAGATCTTATATGCTACATATACATGTGTATATAGCATATTTTTTTTTACAGAATACTCGTATAACCACAATAACATTAAAAATAAAAATGACAAACACAACAATACCAAACCGAAATGCGATTATATACCAACAAAAAATAAATTGGCATTGGGCAACCAAAAAGTATTTATAACCACAGCAAAAAATACCAAAGAGTTGGTATCCCGTGATGATCATTTAAAATGAGATTAAAAGTCTTTAAAGCACAAAAAAATAAACCGAAACCAATTCAAAGAAATTTTGAAGATCATTTTTTTATGATCACGAATTGGATGAATTTATTATTGGGTATTCTGGTATATATAGACAGCGAAGTCGTTGGTTAAATAAAAATATATATTTACATAAAATCTATACGCAACAGTATACGATTAAAATAATTTGGGATTATACCTATAACCATGATTTAAATTTTTAAATTAAAATTGGGCGGATTTTACTCCAGCACTCAATGCCACTAATGGGCCCACGGAGCAATACTCACATTCACACGAACATTCATTCAACCCATTCATCTGCGCTCGATGTCACCCTGCACAGTGACATGGATGATGAGTCGGCCCATGAGTTGTACATTCCAACAGAGGGTCATAGATGTTTTTTTTCAATTTAATCACCGATCGTAATCGGGAGATGAAAAATTTCTTTTGCATCCCGCCTCTGTTGGGGCGCTATTTGTTCGGTATAACCATGATTAGTACGCAGTAGAATCGTCGATTAAATTATTCCTATATCCTATATTTCGTTTTGCCCGATAATATGGTTTGTAAATAAAATCTCTGTAGTATTGCAGAATAAATCAGCGACTTCGGCCTCAATCGAATGGCTTTTTTAATCCGAGTATCGCTCCGAGAGTTGATATATACTATCGACAACAGAGGACAACTCTTGGCAGACTGGACTGCATCATGTGATCTCTCGAACCTTAACACACGGCAGGTTCCAACCTTTGAAAGTGGCAGCTATGGTTCCTTTCTGGGTATAACCTTCGGCTCTGCAAGAACAACCCAACGACTTAAAAATTGGCAAGCTTTGGAAGACGAAAGTCTTCCTAGGAGGAGCTAAACGACAGGTGCAAGCGGGCCAGGTGGAGATTACAAAGAGAAACTATAGGCGTACCCACGGTCAAACCAACGCTTCCTACTACCAGGACCTTAAATTGGGGAGATGCTTACAGGATAGTCACTAAAAGATTTGGTTGGACAGTACCTTTTTTAGATGCAAACACCATGATGGCAGCTGTGAGTGAACTGTTTACAGCCCATCACCGTATACCTCATGTAGATATACGAGTGCAGGAGACTCCGTTGTTCACTGCGGAAGAATTGGAAACAGCATGGCGAAAAATGAAAACAAAGAAGAGTGCCGGGCCAGATGGGATTCCACCAAAAGTTGTAAGATTTGGTTCGGACTTTCGGAGACTAACCCAAACAAATCTTGGCTACTATGAATGGAGCACTTAAGAGAGGGAAATTCCACTACAACTGGAAAGATGCTCGACTGGTTTTTCTTAAAAAAGAAAGAAAACCAAACGGTATACCCTCATCATACCGACCACTGTGCTTTCTTGATACGCTTGGGAAACTTTTGGAACATTTACTACTCCGTCGTGTGGCGCAAGAAGTAAACAAAACAGGTGAACTTGATACTAACGAGTACGGATTTAGACCGGAACGCTCTACGACTGATGCCCTAGCCAAAGTTATGAGTTTAGTAGACACGGCTGCGACCGAAATATCCCGGTAGTGATGACTTTTGATGTACAAAATGCTTTTAATAGCACAATCTGGGATATAATCCAACAAAAACTGAAAGAGCTACACGTGAGCTCGTACCTAAGAAAAATGTTCCAGGGCTATTTAAGTGACCGACGCATTTTGATGGTATCGGAAGGCATTCCAACTCAGATAGAGATTGCCAGTGATGTCCCACAAGGCTCAATCCATATGGGCGACGCTAAGGAATATCCTATATGATGGTATTCTCCGAATCGATATGCCCGAGGGTGCTAAGTTAGTTGGTTACGCGGATGACCTAGCACATATTGTATCCGCAAAACACGAACACCAGATAGTAGAACGAATGGAAGTTGCGGTTTAAGCCACATCTAGATGGATTCACAATCATCGTATGCAGCTGGCTCCAGAGAAGACTGAAGCCATAATAATGGCGGGTAGAAGAGTCCTCTCTGCAATGGCCTTTCGCGTAAGGGATCATTATAAGGCCAGAACCCCGTATAAAATATCTGGCGTCTGGTTAGATTACGGACACAGTTTTCATATTCAGTAAGCATATTAGAGAGACAGTCATAAAGGCGACCAGAACAACCAAATATTTTGCTCGGTTGATGGCAAACACGGAGGACCTAGCTCATTCAAAAAAAAACTATCGGCATTGGTTTTTATATCCATTATATTGTATGGAGCACTTAAACACCGCTAGAGTTAGTGACCAAGTAGAACGGGTTCAACGGACGATCGCACTCCGTGTATGCAGCGCATTCAGGACATTCTCGAAAGAGGCTGTCTTTCTAAGAGGTAATATGCCACCTGTAACTCTTACGACTGAAGAACGAATAGCTGATGGAACAATGGCAAACCCGGTGGGAGGAAGCTGATACTGGCACTTGGACAAGGCAACTCATTCCCACACTAGTGAAGTGGGTAAGCATGGATATACCTGTTTTTACCTCACACAGTTCTTATCGGGACATGGGTGTTTTAATAGTTATTTCTTTAAGATGAATATTAAGGGGTCACCTAGGTGTTCCCACTGCAAAGAGGAAAACACAGCAGAGCACACTAAACTGCACTGCATACGGTCGGTAAGAGTCCGGCACAGGTAGTGCTTTATCCAAACTTAAAGAAACCATTTTTAATCCAGTGTCATTCAAGCACAGTCGGAGTTGGAAAAGTTGCTACACAGATTGTTAATGATGGTAGAGAACAGCCAATAGCCTAAATGTCAAAAATGTAGAGTCACTTTAATATCATGACTAATCCACGCGTCCCTTGATTGGCTAATGGACCAATAAATATTTGGATGGAATAGTACCACAATGGTGCTTAAAACTCCAACCCTTTGACTTCTCAATAAGCCATCTTAATAAGTCACCGTCACTGCTTGTTGATGAACTAAACCTAGTGCAATTTTAAATGAGATACCTCAATTGGAGTTGAATTATCCAGCTTTCACATCTGCTAAAAATATGAAGTTAATCAAAATTATTAAAAATTTTCCTAAACCCTTACAAAACTTTACAGCCAATGATAGGTGAGTCTCCTAACCGTATTCCAAGAACGGAAATTGATACTTATATTAATCATTTTGGATCACTTCAATATGTATATAAGTGGTTGAAGCCATGAAAAATTCAAAGCTGCTAAATGAATTACATAATACTCGTTAATATAAAATATCTCACGTACATACTCCGAAATACAGTGCTGCATCTAAGTTATGTGAAAGAGTACATGATCGATGATCATCGTTCTTGGGACCCTACACAACGTTTTTCACGAATCTACCAAATTATCGCTACACTTTAACGTATTCGGTCAGCGTATAATCTCACATACAATCGAGTATTGGCTACTCCGAGAATTAGACTTAACAGGTGAATGGGATTAGTGTCTTCAATGTAAAGCTATAGCAGAATGAATAGATACCAAGAACTTTTTCTTCTACATCTGAAAGGGTCTTATGATAGAGCTGTACATATACAATCTGCGAATTTCCTATTGTAAATTTGTGGAGGAATAAAAGTCTTCGTTCAAAGCAACGTCGACGTTATTGTAATGAACAAAGTTTTTATTAACCGTCACCGTCTTCTCTGCCAGATTCTTAAAAAAAAATATTCTCTGAAGAAATGGCCTTGATCATGGTAGTTCCTGATGACCTCCAGTCCCGTTTCAGGCAGCTCAAGATCGTCCGTATTTTCGTTCGGAAAAGTGATCTATAAAACTTCATTGTCGTGTTGTACTGCCTCTTCCTGAAAACTTTATCTACTGTGTCAACTTTTCTTAAGCATTTCCTCTCTCATATTATTTATTTTTGTAAACGTTGCAGGTACCTAGCCCTGGTACATCCAATCCAGGTTTTTAGAGATGCCAATACATTCGTTCTTCGCATACATATAAGAACAATTACGGCCAAAGTCATTCGTTCCGATTTTCTGTTTTCCGTTGCTTCGGTTTTTAATTTATACTGAGCCTAATTCGCATTTTGGTATTTAGGCTGTGATTGATAATTAATGTTGCGATATAATCCAATCGATAATTAATCCAGAATGCGGTTGATTCGAAATATATTCCTTGTACGAGAGTTGAGTGAACTGTTGCTCAAAGTCTTTCTTCTTCCAGAAGTTTTGGCACCACAAATGAAATATTTATAATAAATTGACACAAAAGTGCTTTTGTCATTATGTCACTCCTGGCTGCATCAATATTTTAAATAGTTTTATGGTGTTGTTGTCCACTAGTCGAACCAATAGTCGTCCCTTTGTCAAATAGATGAACAGTGGTTCAGGCGTCATCAACACCATCCTTGAGAAATGATATGTAGATTATATCCGGTAGATATGTAGATTATACAATTACCTCTTTGCCGCGAGCAACGAACCTCCATTTAGTAACTACTTTTCCTTTTAAATTTCTTGCACCTATACATAATATCCGATATTGCTGTAGAAAATCTGGCATTGCAGTTTTCCAATGTGCTTCCGACTCGTACAATTCCAGATTCATGAATGAATAGACTTAGCGGTTTTATATTGATCAATTTGTGGCGTAAACAATTAGTAGTAGATCACTGCAGCATTTATCTAAGTTAACTCGCATTATTGTTACTTGCACAAACCGTTTTTTGGTGATACTTGGATTTGATGATAAGAAGATTAAAAATTTAAACGTAACATGAATTGAACCTAAAAGTAAAGAATTTTTTGGAACTTGATGTTTTTTTAAAGTTGGCGAATAAAATTATTTGATAAGTTTAGTAGGGCCATCTTTTTTAATAACACCATAGTATTGTGAAAAGAAGCCATAAAAGACCTGAGTGACTGATCTGCATTGTTGGCCATATTCCATATCTTTATTCAAAAATCATATAGCCGCGGTATTAGGTGCATCCATTTACCCATTTATGCAATGGCTTAGATTTAAAGCTCGATTGAGTCGTAACAGGCTTTGATAAAATTGATGGACATTTCTATCCAATCCGGCCATTAAATGTTGTTAAATGCAGCTTTCTACATTTATTGATGAATCTCATAACGTATGCCATGATTATTTTTATGGTATAGTGAAAGTTCAGAATTTCAGATATAACTGATCAAAAGTGCTGTCTGATGTTACCGCAGTAGCTTCCAATATGCATGCTTTTAATACCGCAGGGTTTTGTAACCTCTGAAGATAGCAATGGTCAGAAAAAGAATCTTCGGACAGTTTCAAATTCAATACTTAATAAAACCTGAGACAAGTTTGACGTCTATATATTACTTATAGGTAGGTTAGTATTAAGAATAAAATCAAGAAGTACCTCACCTCGTTTGTTAATATTTGTACCTTCCTAGGTTGTGTGATGTAGACTAGCATCACTGCTCACTGACCATTCGTCTCAATGCTAGCACCCGGGTCACCAACACCAGGTGAGACACCACAATATAGATGTTTCAGGCTTGTCGGCTTCATCGCGTTTCTAGAGAAAGCATCCGGGGAGTTTATTTACAATAATTAAAGCCGATCTATAATCAGCCTTTGCTTCCTTCAACTTGGCTATTTTCTAGTTAAATTTTGACAGCTCTGGGTTGCTTTTTTGTATCATATCGGCAGGATTTTGTTGGTTTTGTGATCGGGGTCTACATGGAATTTCCTTCCTAGGAAGGCTTTCAACTGCCGACTTTTCCTTTTCAACCTAATCCTTCACTCTTTTCTTTCTCCATCGGCGAGTCCTCCTGAGATCTCTGCCGTTTCATTTGATTTCCCCAGACAGCTTCACACTCTGACCACTAATTTTGAGCTTGATGTAAATTATTTTAAAGTTACGATCTGTGCAATATTCTGAAGGCAGAATCACCATCAGTTCGATTGGGCTGAACGAGACTAAAAAACTCGAGTATCGACCAAAAAAAATGCTGAATGTTGAAATTAAGAAAAACTTCATCTTATTTGAGAATTAACCATTGCTTATCTTGGTATAAATTGATTATCAAAATATGAAATAGCAGGTTACTCAAAGAAAACATATTTTTGATTTCGCGATATTTCCGCAAGAACCTTATATAAGTCGACTTGAAGAAATGTTTCAGATGGAAAAATGTTAGTCCAGCTGCACGTGATGAACAGTCTTTCATTTTTTTCTTATTTATGTCAAACATGTTTTGTCTAGTGATTAAATAAACATTACTATTATCGAGATAACTTCCAGTTTGCTAAATAGTTTATCAAAAACATTTCTAGGACTTAAATCATGGCCAATGTTTGGTCTGATCCCAGCATTTTCGCTTTTAACTGATGAATTTCTCCGGTGTTCGCACTCTTCATTGTTAAATATATCCGCATCTGTGATCCCTTGGGAGAGATCACTTTCAACTGAATGATATTTTATATTGAGTTCTTGTCAAAATCGAATAAAACTCATATTGTGAAACTATTCAAGTTTACCAATTTGTATATAAATGTTCGCCTTAAAACCACTCTATATATAATCTCAAAAATAAGATCATATACATGCGCGCCAATATCCCAAAATCGGACGATCACGATATACAAACTCCCAATTTTATATTTTAAATTTTAACATTTACCACACAAAAAACCACATACCAAAATAAGTTTTGTGTGTACAGTATGTACTTATGACTCGAACGATCGCAAAAAAAAAAAAAAACGCGATCGCCATAAAAATGTATCGATCGTATTATATTGAACAACATTTTTGTATCGCTCAAATTTTATATTGCGCGAGATTTCTTTCCAAATCTTTTTTTTTTTTTAATAAAATACTCTTTTTTTTTCATATACAACCTATACATATTATTTCACCTGTCTGACGTCATAAAACGCGATCGCAGCATTTATAAAGTTTCCAACAATTTTAATTTTTTTTTTTATATTTCTTCTCTCCACTATATTTCTATACATTTAGATTTTATATTGTTTTGGTTAGGGTTTTACGCGATCCGCCGATTCAGTAGAGTACAGGTAATTGTAACGAAAGCACGCATGCGTTGTGTAAAATTATTTTGTTTATTCAGACCGACTTAGTATAATATACATATAATAGCGAGTATAGTGTTTTGTGAGAGTTTTAAAAGTGAATAAATTTTAATTTTTTTTTTTTTTGTTTTTGTGAATTTTTAAAAATATTAAAAATAGTGTGTTGAGTGAAATTTAATTATTATTTTAATAAATAATAATAAAATAAAAAGTTACTAAAAAAGCTCCAAAAAAAAAAATAAGAAAAGTGATTTTTTTTGTTTAAAACTATATTCGGAAAAAGCTTTTTCGTTTAAAAAGTTTTTGTCTTGGGATTATACATTCATTATTATTCATCTGATAAATTTGTGGATTAATGTCGAATCAAACTATATAAAATCAAGGTGAGTTGAACTTTAAAACATTTTTTTTTTCATATACATTTATATGACCCTCAATTTACCAACTTTAATACCAAAATCACGACGTCTTTTTTCGTTGTCCCCCACTATATTTACATTTTCCATTGTTTTCTTAAAAAAATACAAAAATTTAAAGTAAAGAAACAAAATTAAAAATGGCGCCAAGTGTTGTTCATGATCTATATTTTACTGAGAAATTCAGTTTTTTAAAAGTACTTCTAACACCGATGTCTCAGAACGACGACTCTTATTAGCATACATAATTCATTTATATGTTTCACCTTTTTGGTGTATATACCTATACCTACATCTAAGATTGTGTAACACAATCATACAAAAAACTTAATGATCATGTTTTCTTATTTAATTTATAATTTAAGTCAATAAATTGCATTCGACTTTTTTGTGTGTGCAATTGAATGAAACGCGTTTTTTGTTGTACATATATCTTGTACTCGTATATCCAATTCTATATAGCAATGTGTGTGTATAAGAAGTTGAAAGTGAAAGTTGAATGGGAACTTTTTTTTTTTTTGTTATTTCTTATGTATGATTGATCGTTTGTATTGGTTTTGCGGCGATGTTGTAATTATGTGACATATAGCTACGGTTGTACAATGTACATACATACATTACAATTCGGTTAACTAGTTTTCTGTATATAATGTATATATATTTAGAATGGATTGTAATTATTATTATTTTTTATTTATTTGATTAATTGACAAAACGTACGCGATCACCTTGACGATCGATATTTCTTAGAAGTATATACATACACAATTATAAAAAATAAAACGGTAGATGGCTATAAAAACTGATTCAACTTCAGCTATATACTCATCTAAATTCGTAAAAATTGTCACTCTAAACGCAATTTGCATAAAATGACTCATATACACTGTAATCAAATGTGACGATCATTAATTATTTTAATACAGAAATGTCAATAAAATATAATTAAGGATTGGAGCATTTTTATGCATGCGTCTTCATTGAAGTCGACATGAAGTGATTGCCGTCTACACATTTTATATATCGTTAAAAATACTATACAGTCTGCTAATAAAACAAGGATAATAAATATTATAAGATTACATGTAATTTGAATGTCAAAACATCAGCCTGAAGAGTCATCAAGAATAAGATTAATGTAATTATATTTTATGTATATACGCGCGGATGAATGGCTTAAAGGAATATTACCTTTATGTATATTGTAAAGGATCACAAACACTTTTCGCTATACAAATTATTAATCAATGTCATATGACAAGGGGTTTTTATTTTTTGAGCGGAGCTATGATGCGATTTTTTGCTTGTCACTTATTATTATAGTCAAGGTGGAATACTTGCTAGATAATTAGGTTTTGCGGCTTATATAGTGTTAAAATGAATTGTGTTTTGTGATGTGCGCGGTTGAGTAATTTTTATTATCTTTCCACTGGATTAAGTAACTTGAGGCGATAGTTTTCAAAATGTGTATATAAATTAAACTGACAAAATTAATGCTTTATGCATATTTTGAATATATAAAAAAAAAAAATTCACTCAATTTTTTTTTCACTCATTATAATTTGAGTGAAATTTTTTTCTGATGTATTTATCATTCAAATTCAATTTAAATGATTTGAGCTTTTACAACATCATTGAGTGAAAATTAATTTAATTTAGTGTGATTTCGAGTCCATACATTAATAAAATGCAGCTGATCGGGTATTTTTTTAAATTATATTGATCACGAGACAATTCTGAGTCGTGGTTGAGTGGTTTGTTTTAATATTCTACTGACTGACAACTGTCATTTTAACTTGAAAAAAAAAATTTAAAACAAACAAACAAATTAAATAATAATTTACTCGTTGGGAAATACAGTTTGAGTCAAATTTTTTTTGTGACTTATTTACCTCTGGAATTGGAACTACTCAAACTACTAAAACCTGTATAGAACAAATAGCCCAAAAAATACATCGTTTTGAACGTCAATGAGTGAAAATTAAATATAATAACATTTTCAAGGTGGAGTTAGAACCAACTTAACACGTCACCTCCATTTCTTGGCCGATTGCAGATCATGAATTTAAAGAGTTATTTCGAGCCCTCAAATTAGCAAAATATCGGTGATCGTATTTATATGTACGTTTACTATGATTCTAATTCTATTTACTGATCGTGATTCTATTCGGAATAAACAATTTGACAAGCTTTTAAGTGATTTTTTAATATGATTTAACATTTCAAAAAGCACATGTTTTAAATTGGAATGAAAATATTTTAATTTTGTTTCCCAAATAATGAATCTTTGAACCTAAGCTATACAATCAATTTTTAAATAACTTTGGAAAGCTCTGGTTATAAAAATAGTTTTAATAAATGTTTTGGATTTTATATTTGAAATGTCGCAGGTTTGGGTTTTCGAGAAGCTTTCAAAGTTATTTTGGGAATTGAAGTAATTTATTTGAAAGCTATTCGTTTTTCATAAGTCATGCAGAGATCAGAGAGCTTTTAGTGAAATTCTATAAATAAGATTTTCAAGCTCGATTTAGAACAAACGGGTTTAAAAAGTTGATCGGATCTGTATGATTCTAATTCTATTAGGTGATCGTGCTTTAAGATATTGAATAAAAGAGGTTCAGTTATATAAAGCTCCGACATATATTAATGAAAGTTTTTTTCGGCTGTGAAAATAACTTTAGTAAATGTTTTTGATTTGTGTTTTTCGAAATTGCCCAACTTCACATTTTCCAAAAGCTTTTTAATTTATTTGGAAATTCAAGTTATTTAATTGAAAGCTTAAAACATTCAACAATAATTCAATCACCATCAGTTTATGTTGGATATATTTTAGATTGAATCGATAAGGTTAGCTTTTAAAAACTTAACAAAAAAACGTTTACCTCAAAAAGCTTAATAGTTAAAATTCTTCGACGATTAAAGTTATGATGGCATTTAATTACTGACCTTTCAAGTGAAATAGTTATTTAAAAGATATTATTTTTCATTATACTTTTTCTTTAATATTGAGGAATACAAATGCTTTGAAAGCTTTTGCAGTATGTTACCGAGGATAATAATTTTTGAATTTAATGTACATACTATAGAAATGAAATAAGGTGCATAACAATCAGTTTAATTGAATAGTAACGAACTAATCAGGTAGTATCAGAGTCCACGAGATTCAATTAAAATATAATTCTAAAAATTAAGCATAGAAGTTAAAAGTTAAGCATGTTTTTGGAGACCAGAGCTTAAAAAGTTTTAATTCCTATAAACCAAAAATTTTAAAGATTTTCTTAGCTTTAAAATGTCGACCAAAAATTGTTATGGCATATAAAGCTCTCACGTATAAAATTGAAAGTATTTTTTAGCTGCAAAAGCTCTTCTCACAAAAGTTTTTAATATTTTTTATCGGCATAAACATTTGGCAAAAAAAGCTTTTTTCTTTTCTAAGGGCTTTTAAGCGATTTTTCCTTATGATTTTACATTTTAAAAAGCACATTTCTTAAATGGAATTAAAAATGTTTTAATTTTGTTTCCTAAATAATGAATTTTTGAATCTAAGCAATAATCTATGTTTAAATTAGTTTGAAAAACTTCTAATATAATAAATATTAATGAATGACTTTGATTTTATAGATAAACATTGAATTTTTCAAAAATTCACATTTTAGAAAAGCTTTTTCATTTATTTTGGAAATTTACGTATGAAACATTCAAAGATCAATTAATGTTGGTGGGCTTTTAATTCGGCTTACTTCAATAAATTTTGAAAGGGCTCTCAAACAAACCCAACCACATTAGATAATTTCGTTTTGATATTAAAGTAGGCATCACAAAATGAAATGCCAAAAATTTACAAAGCTCTTTAAAATTGTAAAAAAGAATTCTATAGATTGATAAAGCTATGAGGGCAAACGTTACATTTATTTAACGAGCTTTTATGTGAAATAAATTTTTTATAGACATCATTTTTCGTTAGACTTTTACTCAAGAGACAATTAGTGAGGAATACGGAATATCTGAAAGATTTTACAGAATGTTAACGTGGATAATAATTTATGAAGCTCTAATGTATTGTTTTAATTAAATTGGTTTGCTAACAATCAGTATATACATAGGTTAAGAGTAAGCAACCAATAATGATGTACCAGAAAACATTTTAAATTTGTCGAGATGGATTGGGAATCCATTGAGAAAAATGTTGTAATAATTTGGTCAAATTTCTCCAGAGATTCAGTTACAGTATAATTCACCGATGCTGTTAAGCATACTTGGTGGATTTACTTTTACATAAAATGGTAGGTCACGAATTGCAATTTCAAGCAATTGAATCAAAATTTTAAAAGCTTTTCGTAGCCTTAAGATGTCGATTAAAAAATGTTAAGCCACACAAAGCTTCAACATTTATAAGTGAAAGTATTTTTCGGATACTAAAGCTCTTTTCACAATTTTTTTTAAATATTGTGATTGGAATAAACCATTTGCCAATTATGAGCTTTTGATTAATTTGGAAAGTTTTGTTTAGTGCATTTTGAACATTATGAGAAATATTAGATCAAAAAGCTCTAGTTTTTTGCGAAGTTGAAAAAATTTGGAGCTCTTCTCATATGGAATTAATTTTATAAAAAAACTTGAATTTTAGATATGAACAGTGAAATCTCTAAACTTCTCTATTTGAAATCAATTAATCTAAAGCTTTTCATGTTTCATAAATCATAATTTAACAAATCAAATTAAACTTTCTTTCTACACAAATTTATTCACGAATATGTAGTTTTCTAGCCGAATCGAACCAAAAGACCTTGAATAGCTGCATATCTCGTCATGCCAATGTTATACCAGTTTAAACGATACTGAACCTTTGCTAAATTTTAGGATTTCGGGAAAATTAGAAAACGTAAAGTAGTTTTGGACGCACATTAGTGTACCTCAATCAAGAGAAAAATTTTGGTGGACTTACATCAAATTTCGTTTTCTATTACACTTTCGAATTTTTTAAGTAATTGGATATTGATTTATATATGAAGCAAATCCAAAATGTAGTTATACAAATTGGAAAAACGTTTAGAGTTAAACTAAATTAATGTAGGAGATTGGACAAAATTGCTTTGTGATTGAGGAGAAACGCTAAAACGGATTAAAAATCGAAAAGAGAGTATCGAGTCTAGTATGTATCAACTATGCTCACTCAATAATATCAATTATGGAGATAAACCCGGCCTAGCATTGGTGCGACGAATTCTGTATTTGATTTAAACTTCACTTAAATTTTAGTTTTAAAATTGTTTTTGATTGTAACTTATTTCAAAGGAAAAAATGTTGATTCTGTACAAAGCTTTCCCTATAGTAAATACTCCTTTTGTTTTGAAGGAAATCCAAAATGTTTGACATTTTGAAAATTTTTGGTATTGGATCTATCAAATTAAGGTTAGCTTTTAACAGCTTTTATTAAACAATTTAAATATTCAAAACAAAACCGCATCCATCTCAAAAAGTTTTATAATCAAAATTGTTGAACTGAAAGCTTAAGAAATGCTTTCAAGTGAAATGATAATTTTAGAAATATTATTTTTCATTTGACTTTCTCAGGACACAATTTTTTACGAAGATACAAACAATTAAATTAGTTGCCAAACAATCGGTATAGTTTAAGAGTAAACGAACCTCTAACGATGCATCAGAGTCCAGATTGTAAAAATAAAATATTTTTGATTCAACCATGAGATTATAAGCATAAATCCAAAATCCATGTAACTTAAAGAAAATATTGCGTGTTGTGACTTGTCGGAGGTAATGAACTATATTACGGATTTACAAAATTCTATCAAGTGGTAAAATTAATGGCTTCGCTTTTAAATAAAATAATCGATCGCCAGACGTGAAATTCATTTCAAACAATCGCGCTGCGATTACAAACAATCACAAAGTCTTGATACCTAAATCATAATTTCAAAAGCGTTTCCCAGCTTTAAGATGTCGATTGAAAATTGTTAAGCCATATGAAGCTTCGACATATATCTACTCTCACAAAATTATTTAATAGTTTGATCGGAAAGTATAATTTCACAGATTTGGTCATTTGATTATACTCGACAGGTTTTTTGGTAATTTTTGAACATTATAGGTTATGTTAGATCAAACCACACATGTTTTTTGTAAAACGGAAAAATTTAGAAAGCTTCTCATATAAAATTTATTTTATAAAATAATTTGGATCTTGGATAAAGACAATGAATTCTATAAACTTCTCTATTTCAAATCAATAATTGTATTCACTAACATGTAGTATTTTATTTGTTATAGCTAAAGCTAATACGAAGTAGTTCAGCTGTCCGATTTAAAACAAAAGTGCAAGCGAACTAGAAGAGTTGAGTATCTGTTTTTGAAATAAATTTCACTAACCTTTCAAATTAAATTCCAAATTCAACTGTAACTCAAGCGTTACAAACACGATAGGTAAACTATAATTAAATTGAATCGAAAACAGAACTTCAGTAAAAATTTTTTTGGCCAACAATAAATGTTTTACTCTGTAAAAAGCTTCTATAGTAAATATATAGCTTTTAACCAAAATAATTAAATATTTTTCGGTTAAATTTCACTAATTGGGTGATTTTTGATTATGCTTTTATCAGTTTAAGCAGCAATTTTAAACCACATCTATGAAACTGAGTTGTAATCGATGCCAATATTAGCATGAAAAGCTCTGTTATCAAAATAGTTTTAATAAATAATTTGGATTTTAGATAAATCATAAAACCTTTAATTAGCCAATCTTATGATTGGCAAATATATAACAAAAATTTAACGATTAATTTATGTTGGTCGGGTTGCGTCAATTAATTTTCGTAAAGCTTTCAGTCAAACGAATGAGCTTTCACAATATCCCCTGAAAAATTATATTTTAAAATACAAAATCGCATAGTACAATTTTTTAGCGTTTTAATGTAATTTATCAATGTCATTGATCTCGTTAAATTAACGTCGGCCAACGATGGATACTTTAATCGGTAGTTTAGGTGTAACGAACCAAAAATGATGTATAAGAGTCCACATTAAAAATGATTGTTTTAGGCATAAATCGATGAGACTTAATGATTTTATTGCATGCTCTTCAGCATACACATATAGGTTAGTACACTTTGACTTGCCGAACGAATTAATCTGAACAAACAAAATTAATAATTTTTCAAAATTTTACCAAAATGTCTCCAATATTTTCTATAACTGGTAATACATTTAAGATCAGTTTTCGAATTTGCTTAAAAGTGAGTTTTATTTGTAAATGACAGGCTTTTATCTAGAGAACAGTGCTATATATAGGAGAAAGTACTCAGAATAAAAACTGGTTAGTGTCAGAGACTCGCAGCATAAGAGACCGCAAGCATTAGAAACCATATAGGGATCGTCATGAGTTTAAATTTTGTGCTATCAGTATCAATTCGATGGTGCACCTCCCTGTTTTGGAATAATTGAAATTTGGTTTTTATTTTGAAATTCTTTAAATTGTTTTTTAACACTGTAGAACTAAGTGAGAATTCATAGTCGAAAATATATACTAGCAACCGTTGCTCATGGCGACTTTATGCATTTCTATCTTGCTGCAAAATTGTCTGCAAAGCGCGGTGAAGTTAGCCGTTTTTTATTCTAGTATGTTGGTACATGGTTTTTTGCTCAATTTGCGGTTGTCAAAAATTATGTCAGTTTGACATAATTTTGACATTATTTTGACATGTTATTTACTAAGCAAGTACAAGGATAATATATCACATAAAATACTACTGTTGGTAGTTTCTTTGCATAAAACTTTCGAGAGGAAAATCAAACTCGTAAGGCCACCACCAAATGTTATTAACTCATCCGATTTTAATACTGGAAACACAGCTGTTCCACCATATTTTTGTTTATATTTTTAAGAACAATTGTACACAGTGTAATTTCACAACCAACCCCACTGTAAATACTGAATCATTGTATGTAAGTGCGCACCTTGTAAGGGTGCACCAGAAGAAGGTTATAATAATCACGAATTAAGCATATCAGAAAACTAAACGATCTCAGAACATCGAAATAAAAGTATAAATGTACATATAAATAAAATTTGAATTAATTTAATAAATTTTATTAGTGTGTAAAATACATAAAATATTACAATTTTAAAAATTAAAACAAAAAAATCGATTGGTGGCTTTTTGTACGCGACCCACCCGTGAAAATATTTTAAAAATTTCCGAGGACGAGCCGATTGTTTATTGTTCATGTGCTGTATATTGCGCCGATTTATTTTAAATTCACTGCATCATCGGCTAAATCGTCTTGACAATAATCAGAGCATTTCTCTTTTAGACGATCCTCACGACCTCGTGTGTAGATTATACATTTTCGTTTGAAGCATTAAATCGTATTGAAACAATTAAAAAATTAATTAAGCCTACCTTCAATATGCAACGCTTCAACTGGTGTACCATTGACATGTCAACCCAACGAATAAATAAGATAGAAGTCCAAGATGTAAACATTCTACTGTAGGTAGGTTATATTCCAATTTGGTGTGGCTCCTCGACTTACCTAATTGAAGTTGATAGAGCCGTGGCACGATTTGAGTGAAATTACGGTCTAAAATGTTTTGTCGAAATGCTTTCGAACAATACTCGCAGGGACAGAATTGCTCGCCAGTATAGATTCTTATATGATTGTGCGCCTGCTCGATAGAATCGTTTACCACACAGTTCGCATCCCTATCGACGTTCTCCACGGTCTATAAGTCTGCGTGTTGTTAAAATACTAATCCGGTGATAATAAGTTTTCCACATACTAGGCACTGATACGGCCGTTCACCAGTGTGGCATTTTCGAATATGATCATTCAAATAAGAGCGAATCATAAAATTTCAGGTACATCCTTCGACGCTGCAATAGAAATATTTACTTCCAACTGGGACTTCCAGTACTTGAATCTAGAAATATACAATCAAGATAAACAACCAAAATTTTAATAAATACAAAATAAATCACATCCATCATCAACCATTATAAAAACACAACATTTGATTTTGCACCGACCGCAAAAAGTTGTCTAGCCATTTTCACTGGAATGGCAGGCAGTACACATTTTCTCATGAAAAAAATGAAATTATAATATAAATAGTAATTACAAATTACAATTAACATTAATCTTTATACCATTAAATACACCCAAATATGTATAGTTGACAATGACATTTCGGTTTCGCCAAGATATAGCCAAAAGTAAAAAAAAAAATTGAAAAAGAGCTAAAATTGACATAATGAGTGAAAATTTGAGCATATTTTTAATTTGTAGCAGTTCCCAGCCTGCTGGAATGGGAAATTTGTTTACGAAATGGCTTGTTTTGATTGGCTTATATATGGTCGGTGAATATTTTGCAGCAAGATAAAAATGCATAAACTCGTCTTGATGCAATGCAGGGGTCTATTCCACAAAAATACTCATCACTTTACACTGTTTCGCTTTTCAATTTATTTTTGGCTTTTACATTTAATTCTATTCCACAGAAGTAAGGCAAAGGTCAAATGGTAAGTAAAAAGTGCATAGGCATTTTACATACCACTTGACTTATATATCACTTCTGTGGAATAGAAATATTTTGGTAATTTATCAAGTCAGATGTTATTTGATCTCATATAACATAATCAACTTTGGGGGCCTTATTTAGACTTAGATAAAATATGCAAAATATATTTATCACAGTTAACTCCTTTGAAATTTTTTGACGTATTATATAGACTATAGTAATAGACTGTTAAAACAAAAAATGTTAAACAAGCTTGAAACATGCTATATGGGCATTAATCATGCAAATTTCAATTAAAAACATAAAAAAATTCTAAAATTTTCCCATAATTTAACATGCATGTATGAAACTCTGAACGAACAAACACAGACAATATAATTATCTAGATACGTTGATGTCTTGTTACAAAAGTAAATTATACCATTTAAATCCACCAAAAAAAAAACAACAACAACAAAAACATAAAAATGCATCATAATAAATGTTCGCAGCTCATAAACCATAACTTTCTATATGTATGTATGTTACACACATTTGCAAAAAAAAAAAAAACCATCACCGTCACGCAATTGTAAGCACGCATTTAATATATACTAAAAAAAACACAAACAATAATTGAGCTTTGCGGTATACACACGGTAAATAGTTATGTACAATCTAAAGTCTAAACTCATTCAACCGCGCGTATATAGAAAATCAAAACGCGATTTACGCACAAAACCTAATTCAGTGAGTTGAACGTGGTTTAAAATGTATTAGTTGACATTTATTTGTTTTCAAATAATAATTTTTATTATATGTGTGTGTGTGTACATATGTCACTGCATGATGTGGAATGACCGCGAAAATATATTGACACAAACAGCGACCAAATTTTTTAAGTTTTTTTTATTGTTTTAAACCGTGCGTACCATACGGTGTACGCGAGCTCGTGCGTTATCCAAATATGGTACAATACGTATACGTTTAATAGTTTTATAACTATATACATATACATAAATAATGTTAGTTATGCACATATGATTTTTTTTACTTTCAATTTCTTGCATCCATAATAATTGAATATATGTATTTATGTACGCGAACATTAAATAAAATTGTTTATACAGCTTTTAGATTTTGTAAGTGAAAGTTTCGATTTTTGTATAATATATGTATATGGTTGTTGTTGTTGTTGATTTGAACACAAAACATGGTATTTTTGAATGTATGAAGTAATCGTTTATTGTTTATTGCAGTACACAAATAATTCGAATTGGAATAGGTCTGCGCGGTGCCATTGGATTTTCATGCGGAGAGTGGAATTTTTTTATGTTAGTCCATATACATAATAGTTAGATGTGCTGTTTACAACATTTAAGCGAAATACTGGTTTTAAAATATGTTTTGTGGTTTCAGTGCGGTTATATATACTTATATTTAGAATTCTTGTCCTTCAAAATATGTCTATTTGTGAGTATATATGTATGCGAAAGTAAAACTTGTTAAAGTTCCAAAAATTTTAGAATGTTTTCCTACTAAATAACCATTCACCAAACTAATATTAATTAATGCACTGTGTAATTCAAACGTTTTCAGATTATTTTGTCTGATAAAATTGTTCAATCATGTTGCATAAATTTGGTTTGCATTTCAAAAATCGAACAATACCTCTATATTCAAACATTAAAATCAACAATCTAATGCAGTGTTGTGCACTTACATGTAAATTTTTTAATTATCAGTAATAACGAATTGCCCCATCGTGTACTTCTCGAAAATGATCTTTCCCGCCCTTTTTTAAGTAATTTGAAAACTCCCAGTCGAATTCCACTTCTAGAAAAAAATAACTTTATCTATATATAAAGGTGTTATAATGGTAAGATTTTAGAGACAACAGAAATAGGCCAATGCTTTCATATAAATATCATCCCAATAATGTAAACCATTGCAAAGTCTTGACTCAACACAAGCGTAATAAAAATTAAACAAAATTGAATGTGGGAAAATACATGGCACGCAAAGAAAAGTTTATTTGCTCGTTAATCCTTTGAAAATAAATTGTTCAATTGAAATTAGCATCCAGATGCAAACCAAGATACTTTAAACATGTACAAGGTCGTTCATGAGAAGCAACATTAGGAACATAGCTCAAATAAGGGTCACCAACAAACCATTAGTTTTCTCACTTAAAGCCATAGATTGACTATCGAACCATGATCGCAACACATTCGTATCACAATGAACGTAAGATGAAATTTGGGATTCCCCACTTCAAATTCACACTAAATACTGAATTAATGAGAGGAAAGAATTTCCAATTTTTACGTGAAATGTTCTATCCCTAAGATAAGATTTAAACCAATTCAGAGATACACCTCTAAAACCATAGAGGTAGAGTTTATGGACAACCAGATCCACAAAAGTTTTTCTCGTGTATGTTAGTTTGAACACCATTTAAAAATTCTATAAGTGATAATTCGGTTCTTTTGCCTGATCTAAAGCCATACTGACAATTATTGTTGAGAATTGTTAAATTGTTAAATTTAAAGTCAAAGCTTTTTCCAAAATTTTCAAAATTGTATGCGTGTATAAGTAATATGTCAATAATTATCTTTCACTAATTTGTCTCCTTTTTTAACCCATGGAGTTAACGGCAACATACCATACCATGCTACAAGCACCGGTTCTCGTCCGATCGAGATGGATGACCGCTTAGGAACACTATATATGTTGTAGGTAAAACCAATAAATCGAACAAATAAATAGCACAGTGGTTAAGTTAAAGCTGTGACGTTTGGATCGGGAAGTACTGGGGGCGAATCCCAATAGAAGCAGGATGCAAAAGTGATTCTTTATCCTTGATTTCGATCAGGAAGATGATTAACACAGAAATCATGGGCCGAAGCATCGTTCATGACAGTAAAGGATAGCATGGAGCTTATGTATAATGTGTAAATGAGCAATTAAAACTCGGACCTGTAGCCCAGCCGTTAAAATGTAGTATCAAAACGGATCATCACAGTTCTAAGTGTGCTAAAGCAGCCCCCCTATTGGTCGTTTCGGAATAACACCATTACAAAAACATACAATATTTTAGATAGGTTAGGTTAGGTTAAGAGTGGCCGTCCTAATGGACACAATTTGGTAGCTGTACCACATTTCTGTCACTTCTTCATTTGTCGAAGCATCCTGAGCTTACCAAAAAGCGTTGAAGGCCCCTGGCCTCGATTCTATTAAGATCCGTCAGGTCGTCCAAATGGGAAGTTCCCATATATTTTATTCTGCTGTATGCTTGACTAGGACAGAATGTATGCATGCAGAACAGATGGAGCACCGTTTCTTTCTCCTCCTGATCACCACAGCTACGGCTGAAATCATGAGCGGGGACACCGAGTTTGCTAGAATGTATCTAAATGAGGCAATGTCTTGTTATAGCGCCCACGGCCACATCAATATGATGCCGTCGAAGCGATTTCTAGGTCAAATCTAGGCCAGATTTGCATGTTTATTACACTCAAACTGGCGTTAAACCATCTCTCGTTCGTTTCTTTTATGGCTTCCTTTTGAAGGAGTAGTTTACAGGAAGCAAGTGGTATCTTTACTGCAAAAGTCGGGAAGATAAAAAGAGAGGTTGACCCCTAGTGCCTCACAGAATACCCCAAATCCAACCCCTCTATCCCTTTTTGAGCCATCCGTGAAGTAGATTAGCGCCTCATTGAACATAATCGTCCGTCTCTTTCACCCAGTCCTTTCTGGTGGGAAACTCAGTTTGGAATGTCATCTCAACAGATTTCAGGAATACCCTTGTTGCACAGGATATATGAGTGCCTTATATTGTTACAGGTCCACATAGATATGGATTTGAGCCGAATGGTTGTGCAAGATGCAAGTTGCTTGGCCGCAAGATCTAAGAGTGTGAAATCAAAGATAATCTCCAGAGCTTGGGTAGGTGCGCTCCCGAGAGCCCCGCACTTATACACAAGCAGGCGGATCTTTGGACTTTCATTAATACAGTAGTATAGGGTTGACCACTGAGACGTCAAGCCAGTATACTATATGGGGCTCCATACCCCATCTCTTTCCAATGGTAGTTTTGCAGGAGTATAGAGCGCTACAGTAGCTTTCTTTACTCTTTCTAAGAAGTTTGGTTTCTAGCTTGTTTTCTAACAATTTGGAGATACAATTTAAGTAATTCATTTATTTTAACATGTTCGAACTCATAAGTTAAATATGTGTACCATTACCAGATTTAAGATAATTTATAAAACCCATAATTTCAACGAACAGCTATTATTGTTTTTTTTCGAATCGGAAACAATATTGGAAACTAATAAACCAAAAGCATTTGCAATTGCACCAGAATTCGTACGAACTTCAGAATCCAGTGAACTAATTTCAGAATCCAGCGAGTTAACAACGGGCGCTCCTTTTACCATCTTTAGCATACTGATAGATTCTTTACTTGTCAGAAATAATCGTAGCATCAAATAACAGTTTTTAAGCAAGTGCATAGATTTCAAAATATAAGTAAAACGAGACCAGATTACAGTCAGGTCATAGAAACTAAAAATAAACTTGAAAAATTAAGCTCTACAATATTCCTTAAAGTGTTGCAATTTATTTTTAAAACTATATGCTTATCAGATGATGATCTGATATCTGTAAATTACGCACAGATGCCTAAACCGGTGTAGAACAATTAGTGCGAGCAAAACAACTCCAGAAATTCCGTCTTTTAATTCTATATTTCTATAATTACTTTAATTAAAAATTAAACTTTTAATTTAAAAATCTCAAAAATTTAAAATTAATATTCTATTAGTTAGTAAATACCCCCTTGAAGTTAGTACAGGATTTAAAAAAAATATACCTCTGAGAACGCAAGCGTAAAAAATCCATCCCAGACTTTTTGTCATGTAAATACAAAAAATACAGTTGGTATAAAAAACTGATTTCAGTAAAAGTTTTACCCGTTCAAACAAAATTCTGACATTGAGCCGACTGTATAAAATTCAGGGATGGATTTTTACGCTTGTGTTGTCACTTGTATTTGATTTAAAATCCTTGGCTAATTTCAAGGGAGTCTCGTAAATATTGGACAGCAGATTATATATTCTGGATTCGAATGGAATTTAATATTTTTATTTTTTCAATTCAAATAAATTCTCAAAATCGTATAATTCCAAAGAATTTTTGAAATTACATGTTGGTAAAGGTTGCTGCATTAAGTTAGGTTAGGTTAGGTGGCCACTTTAGGCGACGGTCCGTTGTGATACCATATTTCCATCACACACACATTCATTCAACTCATTCACAATCATTCACACAAGTACCACCTGCGCAATGCATAGCTCCAAGTCACCCTGTATAGTGGACGTGGAATGTGGGTCGGCCTACGAGTTCTAAATTCCAACGGCTTAGTTGCTCAGTTAAATTAATCATCTCCCCGTAATCGGTATTAGAAGAAAAATTCCATTATATCAAATACTGGAACTGAAAATAACGTGTCGGGTCGCTGCGTTTTCATTGCTTCGCTCCCAATGGTTATAAAAATTACTCGCAGTAAATATAAATTTGTAATTTGTAGACAGGAGCGAGAGTATTGGGGGGTTGCCTTATAATTATCTGGCCTAGAACAAAACTCCTATATAGACAGGTGAAGTTTGTCCTAAATTCTAAGATTACTTACATGTGTTTGTGTGTTTTATTCAGATAAACTGATAAAACTAATAATTTGACCGATCATGTGACTTTTTCCTGCCAAAGTATTTCTGTTGGCCTAAAGTTTTGCCAAATTAATACATTTAGAAATTGTCTTGGGAAAACTCTGGGTTCTCCTAATATTGTTGAAACAATAGGAGTTCTCCTAGTGTCCAAGGATTTAAGACAACAAAGTTTGATATGAACTTTCACCTTATATACGTCGATTATGGAATAACGCTACGAAGCTAAGTCCCAGTTACCCAACAAAACAGAAAAAAAATGGAAGATTATAAGCTAAGACAACTAGTTTGGTGTGGCCTCATTATGTTGGTTATATAAATTTTCCTAATTTCCTTGACAAAGTCCTACCAAGCTATCACGAGAATGACGTATGTATATAAACCACGATGTGTTTGGGTCTAAACTATCCGAAAATTATTTCAATTTTAGAAAAAAACCGGGAATGGGGGGGTTTCGGACAATCAAGTTTAGTGTGACCACTGTATATGTATGTCGATTATATGATTTAACCTAATTTTCTGAAAAATCCTAAAAAACTAACACCATAATGACGTATATACCAAGATGTCATTGTGCTATCCAAAAAATATTTAAATTATGGAAAAAGTAGGGGATTAGAGAGTTTAGGGCAACAAAGTTTAGTAAAATCTCCTTGGGCCAATCCTAGCCAGTTAATGTTAGTGAGCTTTGATACCTAATGGTCACCGTTTCTATTTCGTGTGTTACCGATACGAAAGTAACAAATATCAGCCCTAACATGCGACTACTTATTTTATTTGTCTCGTACATGAGTCACTGTAAAAAGTAAGCTTCGTCCTACATGTAACAACAAGGAGTGTACCTGTACATAATATAATTTACATATATGTATAAACGTTGTATGATCGTTCTGCTATTCATTCGGATGACTTCATTTTTATATTAAATGTATCGCGTTTGGTGATCGTCTTAATCTGTGATTTCTTTACAATTTTAGTCCAAGGGTTCTAAACATTTCTGAATATTTACTTGGATAGTGAAATAGACTTTGTATTTATCTTCACGTATAATCTGACTGACCATTTTATACGTAAGCCATTAATGTTGTTCTTATACTTGGATGAACCAACTGAACTTCTCTAGCCTTAGTTTGTTTTCTAGTAAGGGTTATATATACGCTTTCTCGAATCTCGTTTTGGTTTACTGGTCTTAGTTGCTCACTTATAGTTGATTACTTTCGAAGGCTATCAGTGTAGTCGAATCCCATGTACCCATAGCCTGCAAAACTGTCACCACAACTGTCATTGCTAGATGCTGGTTAGAAAATCTTATTTCTCCTATATCTCCGATTTATATAAGCTTAGGATTAGACCTTTCGGATTTTTGGCCAGAAACGCTTTATTAACCGTCTTAAGCATTTATGCACAAATACCTTAAGTGCGCTCGTGATCTTTTGGACATATTTCCATGTTTCACATCGGTGAATCGAATTTATACATCGCACATTTGTAGCTTTGTATTTGTTGATAGGACGAAGATCTTTTAAACATTCCATTCTTCCGTACTATTCCTTTCTTAGCTAGCAACATACCGGTACATTTCTTTCACGAGTTCAATTATTTTCATTGGGATGCCCATTTCTTGGACTGTTTTCAAGAGAATAGCGTTCCGTTCGTTGGACTGTTCTATATGATGATAAATATTGTGTTGATGTGATCCGCGAACAGCTACTTTCTGCACTAAAGCCAGCTACCTCATATCTTATATCTTGGTATATTACTATGGTAAACTCCGGTGAAAGATGATGGGAGTTGCCTTGCCAGTTATTGCATTCCCTTTGCAGTTCCCCCCGAAGAATTTTTTCAGGCTAGAGAATTAGAGATATTCAGCCAGGTGCAGCTGTTTTAGTTAGAAACTTCCCCAACAGTGAGGTATCGAAGAAATGTTCGACTAAACTATGGCACATAAAGATACATAGAGCGAATTATAAGTGACAAAGTAGTTAAAGTTGCCTATGTTGTGATGAGGTTGTTGAAAGAATCGTGCATGGTTTGCGGAATATTTATGTCTGGGACTTTCTTGGTCCACTGTCAAATTATATAATACAAGACCTTGGTGATTCGATCTTGGACCTATAATATACCTATATGGGAAGCCAACAGTTAGCAGAAAAATGAAACTTATCTATTGATGATCTATATACTGACGTCAGACCTGATCGAGACCAGAGAAGATACGTTTATGATATCTGGGCTGATTTTTTATGTAATTCGAAAAGATTTCTCTTTTACCGAAAAACCGCTGATGAATCTCTGGTGCAAGAATAATTAATTTGTATGGAACGGCGGGATATAAAAGTCCAAATATATTGGTAATATTACTGATTGACACTATATCTCTAAAACGACGTTGCTTTTTTTATCGTGACTTTACCCAATTAGACTAAATATATGGCAGATATAGTAAATTTATTTTTGTGTCAAGATTAAGGACAGTGACTTAACCTTAACATTTTTAAGAAGTTTATGTATACGATCGGTGGATTGGACATCCCACCGATAGATCAGCAAGATATCACCTTAAAATTGATCAAAATGTCAAAAATAAGAAATGTATATTGATAAGTGTGTGGACATTGAGTGGAGAAACTCGAATCGATTTCATTATATGCGCATGAACTTGTTCAGGATTTAATTTTTACAAATGAAGCAGCTAGTCAAACCGCAGGCTCCCATGAGGTATACAGTCGAGTACGCTCGTTTGATTAAGTCTGCGATCTGATTATAATAAAATGTCAGACTCTGGGATATTTGTGTAGAGTGCCGCATGTTGACCTTCAAATCCGTTTGCCTAGCTTTAGAATCGTTCACCACACGTCGCCAAATTTTGATTATATTTGGATGGCTTATATCAAACCTTGGGTTGTTTTTCGTTCAAAACTTTTTAATGGTATAACTTAACCAAAATCAATCAGTTTTCAATCAGATCATTTAAATTCTAGTGTTTTGTAAAAGTTATACTATGCGGCGGTCAAAGTTGGTTTACTCCTATAAAAACGGCTATATATAAAACTATACATTTTTAACTAGGCAGATACATTTTATATATTTCATTGCTACCGCCAATTAGTATCGTTAATTTATTATTACAAGAGTACGCGAATAGTGCGCAATTAAAAACTCTAAACATTTTTAACATACATATACGAGTATATAAATCGATACCGCATATATATGGGGATTGATTATTATATGTACCTACATATAGGTACACTTTAATTTAAATTGTAAAATACCATGTATAATTTATTCATATAAACGTACAAATATAAAGTCACAACACACATCCTCTCCATAATATATAAGCCATTAAAAATTAAATCGAAAACCAAAAACAATTTTTTAACGTATATATGTAACCACCATACACCATCTTCATAAATGAGAAGAATGAAACAGAGCGCACACACCTCAGAAAAAAAAATCATAAAATGTGTAAGCTGCGCGGACAAAACTATTCTTTTTATACTCGCCGGTTTTTATTACACTGCATTAATTTAATTTTGCTAATGTCCGATATATATATACATATATATATAGTATTTATTCTTAGATGCGCGATCATCCTTAAATGACTTTGAAATTTCCGTTGAAGGTCTTTGTTTTAATTTTTGATCACGTAAAACCATAAAAGCAAAAAAAAATTTTTTAAGGATTACAATCTTAGATATATAGGCGTTCCTTTTATAATTATGTAAATTCTCAAAAATTATACAAACATTTTTAGTTTTACCTAATTAAAATTTTCTTATACAAAAGTAGTTGGTGTTTGATCATATAGGTTTTGCGATCAGAACATAAAAATTATTTTATTGCAGTGATTTTTATAAAAAAAAAAAACTAAAAAAATTGTTATGTCTGCGCGATAAAAATTAATAAAATGTATTTTAATTGGAATAGCCAGAATCTGTAAATTAATAGGAGAACGCACCTTTAACTAAAAATTAATTACTTTAAGATGTTGGTATACGCATTTTACATCGATTTGCCTACTTAAAAGCATGCGCGTAAATCATATGCCGGAAGTGATATTTTTTATAGTTTCGATACTCAGGAACATACAAAATGCACTCCGTGTTGTTGCTGTCGGAAGACACAGACTACTGATAAATTCAGACACGATATAATTCTATCTTGTAGGTAGATAGAATTATAGTTCGTAAAACAACCACCACGTATACATTGTAATATATAATAGCAAAAGTAATGTTGTAATGCATATGTTCAAGTCGTCCTACACTCGAAGTATAAAAAAAAAATTGCTTAAATAAATTCACAAGGACAAAGTATGTCGACAATTTTGTTGTTGTTCTTGTTGTTGTCTTATTTATTTAAAAAAAGAAATATTAAATTCGATTTGATTATTTCTCGTTTTAATATCTTGAATTGTAATTCTTTTTTGTCATATTGTGTGTAGGCGGTATTTTATTAGAAATAAATTTAATACTTAAAATAGTTGCTGAATATCTAATCGATTTCAATTACACAATAATGTATATGTATGTACATATAGCTAGGTAGATGGTGATGAGTTGAATGAACAATAGTACCCGGATGTGAATTCATCCAATCGAATGACATCAACTTAGTAAATACATTTTGTATTTCTATATAGACTTTGATCATGTTAATTCTGATCAAATTTGATTCGCAAAACTTTCAAACTCCAATCAAATTTTGGTCAAACTTGTCTCAATTTTTTATCAAATTTCGTTCAAAGTCATAATTCATTCGAATTTAGTGCAAATTCTGCAATCAATCTGCATTCGGTTATTCTTCGCAATTCTGACTTGGTTTGAAAAGAGTGTTCGATTGGTGAAGTTTTGATTAGTTTGATAATAAATATTTAGTTTGAATTCGATTTGAAAAAATTTGGTAGAAATCGGAAATATTTTAGAAATTTTAAGGCGAGTTTTACAATTCTAAAAATTTAATTTAGTTAGCTTGAATAAAAACGTGTAATTGAAATAGAATTTACATAGATCGGTGCATGAATTCTAAGTTTAAATATTAATTTAAGCTGAGTTTGAATGGTATTTAGCTTGTGAATAGTAAAAATTTAATTCTTAACCTATATTCATACCTAAATAAAATATATTTAAAAAAAAAACTTTAAAAAAAAGCTTTTAGGCTTTTCAAAGCCTTTTAGGCCGAAAAATATTAGAATCTTGTATTGTCATCGGAGTTAAGGCTGCATGCAAAATTTTAGCTCAATTATACTAGCGCAAGTGGTTGAAAAATTGATTACAAAATTTGACGATACAAACAAACACACGAAGACAGGTAATATAAGCTTTGGTTAAAAAATATTTACCTTTCCAATTTTTGATCAAATTGTATTCAAATCGAACTCAACTTTTTAATTTAATCAAGCTGCTTTAATTCCATTCTCAATTACTCATCCAAAAATGGTTTAATCATAGATAGAATAAAGTATGTGACACATCTGTTTTAGAGACTTACTAAAAAAGAGTTTACGCAAAAGAGTTTGACCAGCGGTATCGGATAAAGTTTAAAATTGGTTTCGAAAGGAAACATGGTTTTGTAAAGCCTGTGACGAATTTGATACGGTTTTACCTGTTTTTTAATTTATCAGATTATTTTGATTAAAGATTGATCTAAGATTTAAGAATTTTAAAATGTTTGAGCAGTATTTGAGCAAAATTAGAGAGCAATTTTAGTAACTTCATTTAAAAATTATGGTACAATATAAACCGATTTGATCAATATATTTATTTGCCCGTTCAAATTGTTTTCACAGTATAGTCAAATCCATCAAATTAAAATTGCGTAAATCACTGTATGAATTTGAGTTTAATATAATGAAAAAGGTGATTATTTAAATGAAATATTTACATGTTAAAATATTAGCTTCAATTCAAATTTGAATCAAATTTCTTTCAAATTGTACTCAAATTTTTAATACGTTTCAACTGCTTTTGCATAATTTTCCAGTTTACAAATTTTTTTGTTTAAACAATTTGATAATTTTTGATTAAAGATCGAGCTCAGATTTGAGAATTTGAATTTGATATTTAAATGTAACTATCAAGCAATTTGATATTTAAATGCAATTCAATTATATTTCAAGCGAATTTGAATTCAAATCGAATAAAATTTAAAATTTATTTTGGAACTCGGTGGAAATATTTTATCCAAATCATTTACTGAAAATTTCATCCCAGATCCGCTAATTGAGAAACTTGTCGTTTTCAAATTCGTATCAAATTAAATAAAATAATATTTTTGAAAATAATTTTTTTTCGATAAAATAAAAATTAATCAGATACATAATTTTTTGAATTCAATTTGAAAGAATTTGGGTGAAACCTTAAAATTGTTGGCAAATTTAATGACATTTTCATTGCTTGCCCAGTTTGGTTACAATTCAAAAGCTTTTGAATAGAGTTGCGTATTATTTAATTACAGTTTGAACGCAATTTGAGAAGAAGTTGATGTTTTCAAATTCATTAAATGTCATTAATTAAATTTGATTTGGAATTAATTAGAAAGAATATTTAATAGAAAATTGATCATAATTTATAATTTAGTTTGAATTCATTTTGAAAGAACGTGGATCAAAATATGGAATGATTTTGAAGAGTATGAGGCGAATTTGATCCGGTTTTACTAAGTTTCCAGTACTTGTATAGTTTGTATCCAATTCTAAAATTTTCTTTAGTTACAGTTTGGACAATTTGATTGTAGTTTGATGCATTCATTTTCATGAATTCATTTTTTTTAAGAATAATTCATAATTTCGTTGGCTTGAGTAGCGTTCATAATTAGAAACCTTACCTAATCCGAGAAAATTATTTGCAAAAGTTGTTTGACAGACGATCTGAATCAAATTGTGTAGAAATGAAAGGAAAATGACCAGATTTGATATAGTTTGAAATAAACGTCGAGAACTCCAGCTTAAGTTCTATTAAAATGTTCAAATTTGAATAGAGTGACGGATTTTTTTAAGTTCCAGTGATTGACGTATTTGAATATATTCGCGATTACAGTTTGAACAGTATTTGAGCCGAATTTTGTGTTAATTGTAAGAACATTTGGGGACGTTTAAATTGTTCGAAATACTTTCAAACTGTTTTCAAAATATATAAAATTTGAATTAAATTTGAAGAACATTTTCTACAAGAAAATTGTACAAATATTATTTGGAATATATAAATCTATTCACTTTACATTAAAATATTGTGGAAGTTTCCAGTTCAAATTCAATTCACGCAAATCAGTAAAAAATTAATAGAAACATATAATTTAGTTTGAATCTAATTTCAAAGAGCCATTAATTCGGTGTTGATTTGTTTTGATAGCTTGTTTTCAATTCTAAAATTATCCAATCAAATCAGAGTATCATTTGTTCATAATTCCAATTATTTACAAAAATTGTTTGACATATATTCTAAATCCAGACGAAAACTGAACCAATTTGATTATAGTTTGAATTACACTAAGATGGGCGTTTTATTTACATATGTCAAATTGCATTAAATTTTGTTAAATTTGAATCAAATTTTCCAGCGCATTCGGAATGTATGTACAATTGGAATAGAGTTTGAAGCGAAATTTAGAAATGATCACAATAGAGAAGATCCGAATTTGGAGTTAACTTTAGAAAAATTATTCAATAACTCGAATAACATTTGTGGTCGTACATCGTTCAAATTATTTTCAAACTTTTCAAAATTTAGTCAAGTTATTTTTCAAAATTGTAAATTTTTATTAAATTTGAATCAAATTTTTAGCTCAACGTGAATTTACATGAATCAATTTAACTTGAATTTGAAAGGAGTATTTATTTAAATACAAATTGAATTGAGTTTGAAGCGAAATTTAAAAATAATCACAATATAGTTGAGTAGAATTTTATTTGAAAATAATAAAAAAAATTATTTGATAGACAATTGACCCTTTATTAAATATAGTTTGAATTCAATTTGAAAGAATTTGATTAAAATCTGAAAAGCGAATTTGATCCGGTTTTGGCTGGTTTTTATAATTTGCTTAGAAACGATCTAGTTCTAAAATTTTCTTTTTATAAAATTTTTTACAGTTTGATTAAAGTTTGATTCCAGCAATTCTTTTAATTTAATAGTGTTGTATAATTATTAGAAAAGTGATTTGACAGATGATCTAAATCAAATCCATATGTCTAGAACTAAAAAAAAAAGATTAGATTCAAATTAGAATAGAAATATGGATTTTTTGAATTGCAAATTGAATTTTATTCGAACTAAACATGAATTTGAACAGTCATTGCTAACAGAGTTTGAACAGTATTTGAATATAATTTCATGTTAATATTAAAAACACTGTTTAAAAATTAACGCTTTATTTGAATAACATTTGTGATCGTACATCATCCAAATTATTTTGTAAATGAATTTAACTTGAATATGATAAGAGTGAATATTGAAATCGAAGTTGAATCGAAATTTAAATATAATCACAATAGAGTTGAGTATAGAATTTGATTTGAAAATAATTAGACAAGGTTTTTTTTTATAGAAAATTGACCCGAAATTTATTTAGTTTGAATTCAATTTGAAAGAACTTGATGTAAATCCGAAAGGCGAATTTGACCCGGTTTTGATTGGTTTTTATAACTTGCATAGATATAATCAATTTGACAGCTTGATTGAAGTTTGACTACACCAAATCATTTAGTTTAAGAATTTTGCATAATTTAGTCGTAAATTTATGCTTGTTTAGCGTTTATAATTACAAACCTAACCCTCCTATTCCAATTCAACTTTTTCCGAAATAAACATGAAGTTGAATGATGTTTTTTGGAATGAATTAGTAAATATTATTTAATAGAAAATTGACCAAAAAAATATAATTTAATTTGAAATTAATTGGAAAGAACTTGATCAAAATCTGAAACGGATTTTAAAAGACTTAGATGATTTTGATCCGGTAGTGACTGATTTTCACAGCTTGATAGTTTTTTTTTCGTTTATTTCTGATAAAATGTTGATAATTTGATTGTAGTTTGACGTCAGCAATCCACCTAATATAAGTATTTTGCATATTTTAGTTGTTCAGAACATAAAAATAGTGAACAGATTTGATATGTTTTATATCGAAAATAATTGATAATTGAACCAAACAAGTTTGAATGTATAATTTTCAATACTCACATTTTCATGAAGGCCGATGTAAATTGGAATTGAACAGAGGAATTTTATATGATCAAATTCAATTTCGGGCTCAAAACGTTTTCAAATGACCTACAAGTCAAGTAAAAAAATTTTAAAAATCCTATAGACCAATTAATATAGTTTACTCTCAATTGTAATTGATAATAACAGTACATCAACATTGAATAGTTTTGTAATTAGCGCTTAAATAAATTCTATATAGTAGTTCAAGATCATCTGTGATCAATACCTTGCAATGTCTTTAAACACTATAAGACAATGTAATTCATTCAATCTAAACTTATATATACCTTCAACGAAATGGAAATTACATTATCTACCCACCCATTTTTTTTATATAAAATATCGATAAAATCCACCTGATCGTACACACACACACATACATTTAAAGTAAAAATGAAGATGATCTTTCATTTTTTTTTTACAAAACCACACAAAACACCAACAAACTCCGTTTCTTACTCGCATATATATAAGAGTTTTTGTTTGTTTCATTTTGTCGCGATCGATGATCTTTTCGATTTTTAAATATCATTTTACATTAAATTAAAAAACCCACGATCATATTCCAATCTTGGCAAAAGGTCATATTGATGTAACAAAAAAAAAAGAAAAAGCCACGATTATATCGTCTTCTTCTATATATGTACATTCGAGTATAAATGTATATAAAGACGATCACCGGTTATTGCATACAACTTTTACTTATTTATTGCCGAAAGTGTTAATCACACACACTCACACATAAGCACCTTTACAATATTGCAATTTAATTTTGTTGTTATTTTTTAATGCGCTGACAACTACATATTTGTATGCGATATTTTAGATTCTTTGATGTATATCATATATGACACATAAAACTATATATCGTGAATATTAACTGCTTACGACTATATATTGCATAATTACAGTGTTTTTTGTTACTATTTATGCTGTATGTATATATGAATTATATGTATATAGAGAGACAGTAGAGTAGTTTTTGTGTTTTGTTTTTTTCGGTTTAATGATTAAACTAAAAAATGTGCGGTATTGTATACCAGTGACGGATTAAGACATTAGACATAATATATAGAAACTTTCACTATATATACGGGATGTATATATGTATGTAGTATAAAATTCCACGGTTGCGTAAATCGTGATTGACATCCCACCTTTGGCATTTAATTAATCAACTATATGTATACACAGTTACCTGCCATGAATACGCTTCCACTTATAATTATATATATTTTACTAATATAGATTTAAAAAATTTGCGCTACCATCAATCCAATTTAAAATCACAGCGTGATTTTTATCATCCACGTTTAAGATGAAAAATGTAAATAACGCGACTAGAAATTATATATTTTTATACCGTAATAATCAATTGGAGCCTTTTATATATTATAGACCTCGCGCGCCTAATTGATATCGGCCGTGGATAATTATATACGGAGGTTCACATGTATGATGTATGGTTCGCGCGGCATATGCCTAGAACAAATCTAATCCAATTTTAATTGGCTTGAATATAAATTTTATATTCAGTTTGTTACCTTCATGTTCAGATTTTTTTTTTTTGTTTTTTTATGTTTTTATGTCTGTACCATATAATTTTTTTGTTTTATGTTATTTCTTCAAAGTAATTTTATTTTGGCCAAAAGATATGTAATCCCTTTTGTGTATATATAGTAAGATAACGAAAAGACTGCAAGAGCAAAAAAATCGCGAAATATGCTTTCAAATTAGATTGAATTTTTTGTTTTATGCTGTGCTGTGTAATTTTTTTTTCTCCATTCCCGTTAAAACTTAAAAGGCATACCGAATGTGTATGACTTCGAATACATATATATAGCTATGCACAGTACAACGAAAACCCCCAACGAAAAAGAATTATTAATGTAAAAAGAAATAAAAAAAAAAAATCTCGAGAAATTGATTGGGAGACATGATCCGCCTTCAGACAAATATTTATAACAATTCTTGTGTTTTGTTTCTTTGTTTCGTGTGTTATTTATCTCGTAATGTTATAAGATTTTTCGCTTATTCTTGTATAATATCGTATACGTATACATACATTTTATTACACGTAAGATTTAAGACGCGGATATGTCCGCGGTGTGCTGATAGTTCGATTTATATATCTTACATATATATATATAGAAATCAACATATGGTCAAAATACTGCAAATGAAAATGAAATTGGTAATAAAAATTATTTTACTTGGGCGTCAAGGTTTTTGAGTAGCGCACGATTTAACGTTCTTATGTGCTCGACTTCGAAATTTAAAGGCAATCCATGTACACTGTACATATAGCAGAAAAAATAAAAGTATTTTCTACAGAATAATAAAATTTTTACCTTCGATATCGCGATGGAAGTTACTAAACTAAATTTAATCAAGGCTAAATTGAGTTATGCATATTAAGAAAGTAAATGATTGTTTAGCCAAAATACACAATTCTGCTCGTATAATTTTGTACTTTTTGTGCCTTCAATTTGGTAGATTTATGTTCTTAAACTATGGAATATGAAGGTCATTACTACCAGGGACCAAAGCTGGTCGAGTTCATCTACACGGTTGTCAATTGCGAATTATTACAGTCAAAACTAACTAATTTAGAAATAGTTATTTTATATTATCTCGTTAAAATCTTTAATTTTAATTTAATTTTTAAATATGAAAACGTTTTGGAAATTAACATTTAATCAATAATTTTCTAAATTGATCAAAAAATGTATACCACTAGATTGCTTATAAAAATACGCTTTATTTGATATGTCACATGACATAACCCAAATTTTTATGCCATCATCCAGCATCTGTGGTCCAGGTGATTTTTTACAAAACTTTGTTTCCTATAATCCATTTTACAAAACTACATGGAATATTTGGAATATTTTTAGCATACAATAAAAATATAGTAAATTTGAATTTTATTTTACAAGTAGAGGTTGAAAAGTTTTGTGGAACATCACCTGGGCCCAGAGATGCTGGTAATGGGCCAACATTTTTCAATTTTGCTTATATCATGTGATATATCAAATAAAACGTATTTTTAAAATCAATCTAGTGGTATACATTTATTTGATCAGTTATGATAACGGAAAGTTCACCTCCGTCTAGACACGTTTCTGTGATGTCTAGAATAAACGCGTTTCGTGATAGACTGCAGTTACTCGGAATAACTTTTTTGAATCACTTATTGGTTTCCACATATTTTTTTTTTGTTCACACATATATTGAAGCATTCCCAATAAATCTACAAATGCATCACAATGGATTTCCATCGGGTTTCACAAACTGAATAATTAGAATTTGGGTTTAAATAATAGCATTTAAATCACCATACTTGAATATTTTCAAAAAACTGTTGATGTTATCATTCAAATTCCGTTAAATCGTTTCTAAAGCATTACCAAGATCGCAAATTGTGTGCGATTTTAATCATAAATTGGGATTTTCTGATATACGACTGGTAAAGTTTTAGATTTATCCAATTTCTCAGTAAGTTCCATTGATATCAAAGAGTTTTTCGATATTTTCAGATATTACTCATAAATCCGAAACATTTATGAAAGCTTTCTACATATAATTTTTATCATCAAATCAAAATATGAAATTCACTCTACAAAAATTTGATCATAAAAGTTTTGAACTAGTTCAATACATCACCATTCAACAGGATGTCTTTATTATCGAAGTTGTCTACATATCGTAAAAGCCCATTTAACATTGGTTCAAACTAAAATCAGGATTCATGACAAAATCTTACCATCTCTAAAAATAATATTGCAAACTAACTTCAAGCATACAAATTTTGAGGAGTTCCTCAATAAATTTTGAATTTGGAATGAGCTAGAAAACCTAATTTAGGAATCGTATTGAAACTGGAAAGGATTTGAAAGATCAAATCTTCAAATAATAATCTTATGACTAGCGTTAACGACCTAATGACTAGCGTTATCGAATCTCAAACAACTAATTCTGCAATACAATTCGGCAGATCTCGAATAAACCTTGATGTTAGCAATACGGCTGAACTTTTAACTTCGGGAAATCAATGAGCAACGGCATTAGGTATACCTGCCATACCGTGCCATGGGCTAGATACACATAAGGCTTCGTTTGCTATAACGTTTGCCTAGAATACCGAGCACATAAAACGAGATACCGGGGAAAACTAGCAAATGAAAATCATTGCTTCATGAAATCGAACAGTGGGGGTTAAAATGCCCGCTTTTCAAAATTTCATTGAGTGAATTTTCTTAAGTGAAATTCCAGGTATAGAATACTAGTATGAACATGAGCTAAAATCCTATAGTTGTTTAAGATTAACTATACGAGTGACAGTAAAGTAATATTTTCAACTAGATTTAAACAAAACTTGAGTACATTTTAAACATTGATTGTGTTTAATTAATTTTTCGTTATATTTGATTGTGATTGAGTGGACCTTGAATTATCTATTTTGAGTGGAAGTTTTTCAGTTATATTCAGGATACAAATTTTAAACGCGATTTGTAGATTATTTGAGTGCAATTTAAATTATAAATATTTCACTCATATTTGAGTTTGCATAATATAGCCTTCGAAGTATATATTTTTTGAGTGAAATTTCAGAACAGAATTCTAGCATGAATTTGAGCTAAAATCGTTAATGGTTTTTTAGAATTGTATGAGTGAATATAAAGTTATATTTCAGCTTGACTTGAACAATATTTGAATTATATTTAAATTGAGTTAAAAACCAACATTGACTTGAAAAAAAAATTTGTGTTAAATTTAAGTAGATTTGATACAAATAGTTTCAGCTAAAATTCAAGTATCGGGTTTGAATCAAATTTTAATTATAATTTAAAGAATACTTTAATGTAGGTTAGTTATACGCAATTATTGATTTAAGCAAAATTTGACAAAAATTAAAAATTATATTTGGACTTGTGCAGTGCGTTGAGTATTTACTTTGATTTCAATGGCAGTATAGTCAGTCAATGTCTCCATACGCATTCAACTTGTATCTAAATAATGCTCATGATGGGATTTAACCGTTTGTCACGTGATGTTACTCAAATCTGCATATTCTTTACAATTTCAAACAATTATACCGCATCAAAGTGGCTTCTCTTCGATGACCTGCTCACAACCATCATGGCAACCAATGTAAGTAATAATGCTTTCAACATTCGGGATAGCAAAGTTTGACCACATTTGATGTTGAGCTAGTTGGCTACAATTTTCAGATTTTATCACTTGAATTGGTGTAAGTGTTATACTTCTAAAATTATGCAAATGTAAAGGATTTACTAATACTCATGTTTCCTCCAACGTAGCATTATGTGTAAGAGTTGTTGCTGTATTATTGGGCGGGATATTCGGATGTATCGTTTTATGAAGCTTCTATATATTTGTTTACCATATATGTATTGATACGTGATAAAATGTGTGTAAAACTATCAGACATTTCTGAATTTTGATAATAAGTTCGCTCTGTGGTGGTATTATCTCCGGATGTGTTGCTTCATGAAGTGTATATGTATAGTTATATATGTAGTTTCGTTACTGTAGTTCTACTTTGAGTAAGATTAAATAAAAAAAAGTAACTTGACATTTAAACTAAGTTCACAAAATTTCAAATAAGATTAACAGGTTATCTGCTCGAAAGTAACATTTTTTTTATCACCAAAGTGTAAAATCAAAAAAATATATATTTTGATTAACATTTTGTTGACACGTTTATATATATATAGTTATAAGACTTGAAACAAGTTATTTAAATCAATCGCCAAAATACTAGTTTTTCGAGGTCGACACAACGTATACCCATGGTCACCAAAGCTGAATGCGTGAATATGTACCAATTACAATACTCCAAAACCCACAATTATCCAAGCACTGAGGAATTATGTACATATTCATTGTCACTATGTGCGCGCACACACACACATACACACAAGAAAGCATAACAAAAGTTAAAAAGTTCAATGATCATCTTGTTAAAAATGAAGCGAAAAACGATCATTAGCAACAAGTAGGAAGAAATACCAACTGTTTTCAGTGCTATTGTTCAATCAACCAACACTTATTTTTTTTATTTCTTTTTCAGGTAAGCGCGAGTTTAACAATTTTGATTGATTGACAATAAATTTTCAATATGGAAATTCTTAAATTGGATATTACCAGCAAATTATAACGAAAGAGTAGGTACATTACATAAAAGTACGTAAGTGATTTTTAATTTAATTTTTTTTTTTTTGGTACTCGTAAAGGTGATTGTCTTGTATGAGATTATACTTGTTTGGAATTTTACGTTTTATACAAACAATCCGATTTGTATATTTCATTAATAATTTTTATTTGTTCTGCGGTTGCGAAGTAACAATCAAAAATTCGAAATGGTTGCAAAATTTCAGCAGTTGAGTGAGTCACTCTAAGTTTGTATTATAGTTGGATATCAGTGAATGAAATTCGATATTACAAAATATTCAAATTCTAAAATGTATTTGGTTTTTCAAAAAATCGAGCAACCATATAGAATTTTGTACTTTCAAAAGTTAACATTTGACGATCCTTAAATTTTTAAATTCAGAATTGTTAATTCCGGTAGGAAAAATCTTAATTTAAATGTTACGACATTTCAAAAAGGAAAAATTCTTCAAAATAAAATAATTCAAATTGAAATTTTTAATTCAAGAACAATTTTGTAATTTTTGCATCCTCATTTCTACAAATTTAAAAATTTGATATCAATTGTTACAATTTAAGTTTATAAATATTATAAATTTATGAATTTTACAGTTCAGAAAGGTGAAACTAAGGGTTTGAACATGTTTTTTTCGGCGTTACACTTAACCAAGTTAAGGGTTTTCAAAATCTAGAAATTTGGCTAAATCCAATATTTTAACATATTTAAAGAATTTATTAATTTAAAATAGAATATTTGAAAATTTAAAAATTAAACAATTTCGAATTTGATGCAAACTAAGAATTATCTTATTGCAAAAATATTTACATTTACATTTTTTAAAAATAAATTATAAACTTTGAATTTTAGAAATTGTAATCATTCAATACTAAAATTAAAAATTCAATTTCAGACCTATCAGATTTACATCACAAAATATAAAAAAAAATCCGAATTTTGTACAAACATTTCGGTTTCATAAATTTAAAATTCGATGAAATTCAGCGTAATTTGAATTGTAAAAAAATTCAGTTTGTCGTTTTAGGAATTTTCTATTTAAAACTTTAATAAATTTAAATAATTTAATCTTTACAGCGAGGAAATTTGACATTTTATTAACTAAACCGTTTTGAAACTATTGCAAAAACACTGAAATTTACAAATTAGCCTTAGGGCTACGAACCAATTCGCGGTTAAAGTCAATTTTAGTAAACTTAATTTTCAAGAGTAAACTTAAAATAAACAAAAACGAGTATTTGAATAAAACAAAAGTACTAAAAACGACTTTTACCTTAGTAAATGATTTACCCGCGAATTGGTCCGCAGCCTAAACAGTAAATTGAATATTGTTCAGAATTGTTACATAAAGTTTGAATAATTTATAAGCTAAAAGTTTAATAAAATCCGGAGCCAGAATTCTCCCAAAAGTTACAAATTCGTCAAAACGCTAAATCAAATTAAATTTTTTTATTCAAAACATTAAAATTTGGTTTACGAAATCGACAGAAATCAAAACGTTGGGTAAAACTTTGATTTAAAATTTTAAATTGTAATCATAAACGCAATATTTAAAATTTAAATCGAAATCTCAAATTTAAACTAGCAAAATTTAAAATTCAATAATGAAATAAAAAATTTAACATGGGAATCCGAATTTAAAAAAATTCCTGTTGCAAAGGATTAAAATTAATTAAAATTGTAATAAATTTATTTATTCATTTCAAAAAGGAAATTTGGAATTACTAAAAAAGATAAAGTACTGAAAACTAATAATTGTTTGGTGCAAGTGTAATTACCTAAATTACAAACTCAAATAAAAATTTATATTTTAAAAATTTTAATTTATAATTTGTCGTTTAACTTAAAATTTTCGTTTACAAAACTAGAAATTAAACTTTTATCAATTTAAATAATAAAATAATTTCAATTAAGATATTCGGCATTTTAATGATGGAATAATTTTGAATTTTATGTATAATAGAATTCATTATATGTTAAAAATTCGAAATTAGTTTGTTATATTTTAAAGTTGAAGAAATTTGGAAATGTAAAAATCTTACAGAATATTTCAAAATTGTTGAATTCCTATTCCTTTTCAGATATACTTAAATTTTTAAATTGTCAAATAATTATTATTCGCTAACTTCACGACGAGTACATTTTTAACAAAACGATAAAGTTAAAATTTGGCAAATTTTGTATTTTGTTAGAATTCTAAATTTTACAAGTTTAAATTTTACATTTTGATTTTAAAAATTTGGTTGTTTACCAATTTGTTTTGAACATTCATTTGTTTGGTAGAAATAAAATATATTCTTGTATTTCTTAATATTTTTGACTAAAAATTTAAAATTTAAATTAAAAAAAAAAATTATTTTACGCATTATTTTACTCAAAGAAATATATAGAAATAATTAAAAATTAAAAATTCTAATTCAAAATTTAGTTATTAAATCTCAAAAAATTAGCTGTTTTGTAAATGCAAATTTATAGTATTAAAACCAATTCTTGAATTTTAATATATAATATTTATTATTATTTTCCAATTGAACTTTACTTGCTATTAAATTTTTTAATTCCAAAAAATTAAAATTCATAAAAATAAAAAGAAAATTGAACTATTAAATATTTGATATTTTAGACTTTAAATTTTGAATTTTTAACAAATCCAATAATTTAATAACTTATTTGCAGCACAATTTTGCAGCAAGATTAATTATGTATGCAATAAAATATTTACAATAAAATAATTAAATAATTTCGAATTATTATTGGAACTCTTAATATGCTTTTAAAAAAATATTAAAGAATTTATAAATTATAAAATAATATGATTTACATTTTTTTTATTCTTAAGTTTTTAATTATAAAAATCTTTTTATTATTATTTTAATTACTTTTTGATAGATAAGATGATATTTTTTATATTAAAATTTCCATTCTAGTATTTTCTAACATTCAATAATTAAATTTATTAATTAGAAAAACTTGAAACTGTTTAAAATTGAAAATAATAAAACAAAAGAGTTTTGGAATTCAAATTTATGGAATTCATAAATTCGATAAGTTTTAATTTCGGCTGGTTTGTTGAAATTTCTTACATAACATGTTAATTACAAATTAGAACTCAATCAAAAAAATAATTTAACTATTTAAACTCTTGGAAACTACAATAAAGAAATGCTAATTTATTTAAGATTTATGGCTTAAACACTAAAATTTAAATAAAAAATATTTTTAATGTAATATACATTAATTACTAAATAAATTAATCATTAAAATATTAATTCTAATCAATTAATTTTGTCCATAAATTATTTTTAAAATGTTTGGATGGTGGTTTTGGAAATTTTGTTAAATTATAAATTAAAATTTTAATTTCTATAAAAAAACTTTTGTATTTAATTTTATAATTAAAACTAGAGATTTAGTTATTTACTTAACTTATAACGTTGTGATAATTTTTACTACAAATTTTAAGAGTTTAAAATAGAAATCTTAAAATTTTCTGTTTAAAATTTAAATTACATTTATAAAAGCATTAATTACAAAATATTAAAAACTAAAAAAATTTGAAATTGAAATTCTACAGATTCATAATTTCTTTAATGCTTTAAAAAATAATGTAATGTTAATTATAAATTTCTCGGTCGTTTGTTACATGTTTATTTATAGATTGTTGATTACAAAATGTAAACCAATCCAAATAGTGGTTTATTTATTGAAAATCATAAAACTACAATGAAGAAATGTTAATTAATAAATTAAAATTTATTAAATTCTGGAAAAAGTTTTAATTTTAAATTTTTTTGAAGATTTTAGATTAAAAAAAAATTAAAACACCCTTAAAATTTAATATGTATTATATTTAATATTAACAGCTTATGATTTATATTACAAAATATATTCAAACATTTTAAAACTATTTGTTTTAAATGTTTAAAACGCAAAAAAATAAAAGCCAAGAATTTAAAGTTCTCAGTCAATATAAAGTGGTTAAAACTCAAAAAATTTTATATAAAAATTATTGTGTAATTGCAAAACAAATTTTAAACTTCCAAAAATTAAAATTCTTATTAAAATTCATAAAAATTTGAAATTTCATAGAATTTTAAAAAAATTGAATTTAAGCCATAAGTTAATGTGTTAAAGCGCAATGTTTACAACGAAGTTTAATAGTTTGAAATAAAATATCAAAATTAATTAAATAGTTTCGAATTATTATTAGAACATTTAGTATACTTTAAAAAAAATCAAATAACTGTATATGTTTAAAGAGTTTTATTAATCTTAAAAATAACGTAATTTGAATATTTCATTTTGTACAATTCAAGTTTTTAAAATTTAAACAAAAATATTTTTTGAATGAAATGAATATTAATTTCTACATAAATTTATCATTTTAAAAATATTAATTCTAATTAATTAATATTCATAATTTACTTTATTACTTTTCGATAGAAAACCACAGCAAAATAATCGAAAAAATAATATTAATTGAGGAAATTATGTTAAATTATAAAATAAAATTCTATTTTATATAAAAAAAGATCACTTTTATATTTAATTTTATAATTAAAACTAGGAAATGTAGAAATTAAAACTGTAGTTAGGTTTACTGTTTAACAATTTTAACAATTTTAAAATATTATTCGAAAATAATTACATAATTAAAATTCTTAGTCTAAGTTCTAAAAACTAAGTCTTAAATTTTCTTAAAATTTTTAAATGAAATTCATTTTTGTTAATTTTAATTTCTTCTCTACAATTTGTTAACCTATGTACGTAATTAAACATACTTTAAATAACAAAATTTGTTATTAAAATTCTTTAAATATTAACTAAATATTTGAGATTCATAAATTCTTAAAAAGAATGTAATTTTTTAAAATTCATAGCGGTCGTTTGTTGTTATTTTCGAAATAAATTTTTAATTACAAAATGTAAAGTTTATTAAATTCAGGAAAATTTTAATTTTTTTTTAACAGTTTATGATTTATATTTCAAATTTTAAAATTAAAAATGTAATTAGTTCCAATTGTTCAACCTTGCATATTTAATATGTATATTTATGGCTTAGACATTTATAATTAATATAATTCGAAATATATTTAATCATTTTAAAACTGCTGGTTTTAAATGTTTAAAACGCAAAATAATGAAAGATTAAAATTTAAAATTCTCAATCAATATTAAGTGGTTAAAACTCAAAATATTCAATATAATTATGTTAATGCAAATTTTTGTGTAAATGCAAATTTTTGGTATTAAAACATAATTTTCTAAAATTTTTATTATAAACCAATTGGACAATTTACAATTTTTTTAATATTAAATTTCATTTGATATTTGAATTCTACGAAATTTTAAACCCTCAAAAATTGAAATTCTGATTCATAAAACTAAAATTCATAAAATCCTCGAATTTTTAGAATTTTTAAGAATTCGTATTCTTAAACTTTCTTAAATATTGAACTTTTGAAAAATTTTAATTGATTATAAAATTAAACAATTTTATAAATCTTAAAAATACAAATTTTATATTTTTTCTATAACTCGTTAAATTAGTATTTTTCGTTAGTAAAGAGTTTTAATTTCTTAATACATTCAAAAATTAATTCTAATTAATTAATATTATGTTTAATACATATTTTAAAATATTTTTTATTAATTATTAATAAGTATAGTAAATAATTCGTTTGTCAAAAATTCTAAAGCGTTTTTTAAATCAATAAAATTTGTAATTTTAGAAAATTTTGTGTAACAATAAATTAAAATAACTAATTGACATTCTTACTCAAAATTCTAAAAATCAAACCTTAATTTTTTTTTTAAATTATTGAATAACATTTTTAACTATTAATTATAATTTTACTTGTAGAATCTGCAAACCTATGTCTATAATTAAACACATTTCGGTCACATGTTAATCCCCTCCAAAATTTAATATTACAAGTATAGTAAAGTTTATGAATTTTTATTATGAGTTTTATGAACAAAGCTATAATTAGTTAAAATCATTAATTTTAAATAGAAGATATAGATCATTAAAACATTAAAATTAATTTAAATAATCGAAATTGGTATAGTATTGCGATAAGGCCAGATAACTCATACAGTTCGAGCTAATCCCTTAAAAATGTTTTGAATAACCTTTTTAAATCAAGGCTTTAAATATGTATGAGGTGCTTATACGTATTGAAGGACATCGTGCACGTAGATAAATTGCAGACACATATGTAATGTTGAAACAAAAGCGAAACATAACCAACCCATATATGACCTTACCTATGCAGCTTAATTCATTTTATATACATATAGACACAATACTCTCTGTTATCGCGAGGATCGAAATGCCTACAAAAAAGAACATAAAACATACAATCATCTACAACATATTTTTTTTTTTTTTCAACATACCTAGATATTTTACAAATTCTAAAAGCATCTCGCAAACTTTATTACTATTTGTATTCTTATTACCATTTATCTTTGTTATTTTAATTCATTTTTTTATTTTATTTTTTATTGTTAATTCTTAACAAAATAATATTATGTGTATAAAAGATTTCTTAAGAACGTGTAACAATAATAAGACAACTAATAAGAAGCGCTCACCTTTATCATAGGAATTATATATACAAAATTGTCATCCATATACTAACAGTTTACAACAAATAAGTTTTATGTGTGCGCGCTTGATACGATTTGCATTTTTCATGATCAGGGTTCACAATGATGATTTCGATATTTTTCAATCGAAAAAAAATAAAAATAGTTTGTGCGCACAGAATATATCGCAGACCTGCTGTAAGACATTTAAATTGTATTATGTTTATGTGAGTGTGTGTGTGTGTGTATGTGGATGCGAGGCGCAATTGATAAAAATAATTGATATATGAATGAAGTTTTTTTTTTTGTAACTTTTATTTATATTTATATGCGGTGTGCGCTTGAGACGCTGTGTGAGGTGGGCGTTGGCAATATATCCATAATATGCATATATACAATAAATTTTGTAAGGTTTATTACAATTGCGTGATGATAGATTTTCTTGTAGGCCATAAATCTTACCAACTCGACTTTTTATATATTATGTACACACACAAAAACCGTTTGGAATAACACTTCATATAATTTGATATGATGATATGATAATTAAGGCAGGAGCTTTTTTATACAAAACTAGTAATTAATTGAGATTAACTGTTGTACATTATTTACCAAAAACTAAAAACTTCTCAATTTTACTGTCTTTTATTTTTATTTTTTTTAAGAAATAATATAAACTGGTTTCCGCTGCTTGTTGTCTTTATTAATTCGCATTTATGCTAAACATTTTTTTGTATTTATAGTGGTTTTTGGAAATATTTGTCTTGTTCAAGTTAACAAAAGGCGAGTGATCTCATACATATGTATACGAAATTAACGTTTATTTTTGTCAATGTTATCGTGAACCATTCGTCTAAAGTGGTTTTAATAGAAATTACTCATAAGATTTAGCAATATTTGTACATATTTTAAGTAGAAATTACTAATTACTTGTTAAAACTTGTTATATAATTTTTTCCATACGACGGTGCTAAATACCTAGTAACACGACTTTTTATATAAAACACATAATTGAGATCAAATTAAAAAATTAATAATAATTGCATCTAATATATAAATCACTGTCTCTTAACAAGCTTGTATGAATTGAATTAAAATTTATAAGTCAAGGATTTAAATAAAAATGTTCATGGTAACATTCGACTTGGAATCCTACGCGCGCACACAAAAAATTACGTTTTTTTTAGGTGGTTATAGTTTACAAAATTAATTTTAAATCGCGAATGAGCTTTCTCTTTACGTGTTTGTATGTGTTTTGTGTTTACTGAACGACCCCTGTAGACTAAGAATGACATATGAATTATAAATTCAGGTGAGTTATATAGATACATGTTGCCGTTAAATTTATTAAAAATTTGTCCACAGTCTGATTAAAAGATTAAATTGTCTCTCCTAAAATAGCAAACATATGTGACAGAAATGCACGACTCAAGTGTAAATAAAGTACTTTATTGGCAACCTTAAACATTAAATTAGGGCGCTGTTTTAATTGCATAACAATCAATGACATAGAATACGTTCAAAACAAAATTATTTAATTTATTTGTTCAATAATAATAAAAAATGTCGGATCACAGCTGGATCTTTGTTGTATATGTAAGGATAATCCCTAAGGTCCCTGAACAGGTACAGGCGTACCTATTTCATTTTGCCACATTTTTATTTATTATTTATCATGAAGGTAGAGAAGTGAGCTTCGGTGACATCATAAAATCACTCAGTGTGATGCTATATATATATAAAAATGTACCAATAACATATCAGGTTACAGTCGAAATATCAAATATTACAGTTGGCCATCGCAATGTTTTGCGTTTGGTTGAATATGCCTTCAATATTTTATCTATGGTGTCAACTCCGCCTTTGGTCTTATTGTAAAAATATATTATTTTTACTCACACTACTATCGGAGTATAAAGTTGACAACATAATTACGTCTCTGTTTGTTTTTGGGAACATAGGAACAAATGGTAGCTTTATCATCTTCCGAAATTCAAATATGGAAGACAAAGGTTCTCGATTTTAATGTAGCCAAAATCGCCAAAGGTATATATGTTTTATTTTTTTTAACATACTCACAACTGACTAATCTCGTGATATTACGGCCACATTTTCGATATCAAAATGCCAATTACCAATTCGATACCAAATACCAATATATTTCACCGGTTAGTGGATATACATTTGCCGCATCACAGATCCACCAAATTTTTATACCATTTTGGTTGGTTTGGAAGGCATAGATGTACTGGGTGAACCTAGTCCTTCCAAGGTAAGGAAGTAATTGCTCGTCTATAACTATATTTTCTTATGGCACCAGAGTTCTTTGATATGAACTGAGCTAGAATGATATACATCTGCCGCGATAAGAAAACCATTGCAGCTCTGCTGAAGTAAATTCCTTTCCGTGGATCTCTGTCTCTAAGGACATAAATGTTAAAAGCAACGTCCTAATTTACATTGCGATAGATTTCCATTATTGTAGATCCCAGTTCTTACACAAATTATGGACCATGACTTTTAACAGTGGCAATTCAATAAATATAACGGCTATGGCAACTTATTTGAAATGATTCGTAATATTTTGGCTTGACGAACTTTTAAAATATTAACAAAATTGTATGTACAGTAGGTTTCCAATGGTGCGATCATTGTTGTAGTCAAAATTATATTAGCTGAGAATTATTTTTCTATCTAGGGAACAAAGCGACGGTATCGACCCACAAATTTGTGTAAGTTTTGTAATACGCGAGAATTGAACTAAGGTGACCTCAGATTTACCAATTAATTACACATTTGTTAACTCTAATTTCCCGGCCAAAGATGATCCAAACATCTCTCCTTTTGCTATTTCTTGATCGATTATGTTAAATCTCAACATTTTGGCTGGATTGCGATTTGAAATTGATTTTTGAATAAAGTTCTGGATGAAAATCATGAAGCATGTTGAAGGTCAATGGGTGTTTATCCCGGTGTTGTTGATGGGATAAATGATTTGTGGAGTTTAATATAAATGGATTAGGTTACCGCTGGTGAGGCCTAAACCAATAATTTAATATATTAAAACACGTTGGTAGTTGTGTCAAACTCAATTTATTATTATTTCGTGTTTGGTTATATACAAAATAAATGTTGACTATGCAATTATAACATTTATATAAAACTTGGAATTGCATAGTCAGTACACAAAATACAATTAAAACTAATAAAATTATAAGTCTGTTGTCATCAATAATGGTATATTGAGTTTACATGTTATATCGCATAACATTCTCCCCCCACGTGACGAAGTCAACAAATTAGACACTGGAGTCTTCGTGACCTCGTCGTGGCACTCTTGGTTCGGAGAGGTCTTGATTCCGTTGTTTCTTCCTCCATAGTAAGAACATAATAATTATTCCTACTATTATTGCGCAGTTCAGATACGATATGCTGTAATGATGAACGTCGTGACGAGTTGGGTTGGCATTCCAATGGAGTTCATTATGCTGTTCCTCAATTAGTGTTTCCAACTGCCTGGTGTCAATTTTGGATAGCGGTATTTTGGTTATATTAATCTTGGTACTAATAAAGGTGTGGTTTGCATAGCTAGCATTAATAGTCGAAATAAATGCAGAATTCAATTTAGACGTTGTTTTAAATGGAGCGGGTATATGAAATTCCTTGTCCCTTAACGAACAACCATGACTAATTTGCAATATCCCGGATCCCTTAAAGGTGATTGCGCTAATGGTTTTACCACAAATAAGATCAAGCACAAGTTCATTCTTTACGCTAAATATCCATTTGTTGTGTTCATTAACCTTTGCCCAATAGTTGGTAGAGTTGAATAGTTCAACCTTGCAGCTGTGATGAAGCTCACTACTGTGTTGGAACATATTCATTTCGTACATACTGGTTTCGGATTTAGTGTTGTAAATCGGAGCAAGGTGACATATTAAATTATCGGGGTTGATAACAACGCACCGTTTTAACTCGGCGTCTTTCATTGGTGAATAGTGTTCACGAGAATTGCTCACTGCCAAGAATGTTGTTGATGGTTTGATGATGTACTGCTGCCAAGCTGGGCCTGTCCACCATAAATTATGATTGTAGAGCTTGTCAGGGTCAATCCCACGTGTTGCGCAATCCGCTGGGTTGTCCTTGGATTTTACATGCTTCCATTGAGCGGGCCCAAGGATAGAATGAATTTGTGAGATTCTGTTTGCGACAAAAGTTTTCCATTTACTAGGGTGTCCTTGTAACCAGGCTAGTACTATTGTTGAATCTGTCCAGGCATACATCTTAATATTTGGTATACCCATGGACTCGGAAACCTTCCTTAGTAGCTTCGCTAGTAACAAAGCTCCACATAATTCTAACCTTGGAAGACTCTGCCTTTGACTGATTGGTGCCACCTTAGTTTTCCCTGATATCAAAGTCACAGTAGTTTTTCCTACCCTTGTAACCTTGCAATAAACAGCTGCTGCATATGATAATTCGGACGAATCGCAAAATCCATGCAGTTCCAGTTCCTGGCACTTATCATCTGTATTGATCCAACGTGGAATTTTTATGTTTTGCAGCTGGTGAAATGTTGATTTGTATTTCCATTTTATCCATTTTTTCTTTATTTCCTCGGGTAATTCGTCGTCCCATGATACTCCCCTTATCCATAATTCCTGAAACATGAGTTTTCCAATAATAATGGTAGGAGAGAAACAACCTAGTGGATCGAAAATTTTGGCTATTTCTGATATAACGGTTCGTTTTGTTGGTGGACCCGGATCAGCACTCATGTTGATTTGGAACTCGAATTCGTCATTTTGTGGATTCCACATAATGCCCAGAGTTTTTATGGATTCATGCTCCTTACTTATGCTCGTTGGTTTGGTTTCCCGTTGTTCTTCCGGTATTCCTTCCATGACAGAGTTGTTATTCGATGCCCATTTTCGAAGTTTGAAACCTCCAGAATTAAGCATGCTTCGTAATTGTTGCTGACATTTTATTGTGTACTCTATGGTCTCTCCACCGGAGACGACGTCATCAACATAAAAGTCTCTCAGAAGAATTTCTGAAGCAATTGGATATGTGTTTTGCTCATCTACAGCGAGTTGCCTCAGGGTTCTTATGGCCATGTATGGGGCAGAAGATGTACCGTATGTTATTGTTCTTAATTTGTACTCCCTTATTGGGGCCTGTGGATTGCTTCTCCAAACTATTCTTTGGAGGTTTTGCTGTTTATCGGTCACAAAGATCTGTCTATACATCTTCTCGATATCTGCTATAAACACATATTTGTGTTTCCTCCACCTTGTTATTATGGAAAATAGATCCTGTTGCAGTGTTGGGCCGACTAATTGGATGTCATTGAAACTTATTCCATTTGATGTTTTCATTGAGGCATCAAATACTACGCTAACCTTGGTGGTTGTACTGGACTGCTTTACGACTGCGTGGTGTGGTAGGTAGCTTATGTTGTTATTGCCGTCGCCTGGATTTATTGGAACCATATGTCCCAGTTCAAGGTATTCATGCAAAAAGTTGTGGTATTCTTGTTTTAATTGAGGATTCTTCTCTAATCTTCTTTCTACTTGTAACCATCTTGCTATGGCTTGCTTCTTGCTATCTCCTAAAGCGAACTCTTCTTTTGTTGGTATAGTGACTTCATACCTTCCATCTGCCAGTCGATTATGTGTTTCTCTATACAGCCTTTCGCATAACTCTTTCTCTTCTGAATATTGGTTACATCTGCCTATTTCTTCAATTTCCCAAAATTTACGCAGCTCCAAATCAAGATTATTATGAGATATCAGGGTTAACGATACCGACTTTTCTGTTGGTTGTGTTTTGGTCATTCCCATAAGAATCCATCCTAATTCCGTTCTTTGAGCTGCTGGATGATCTGGCGCGGCTTTTATTACCCCGTCCACTAAAATATTCGCGTATACATCTGCGCCTAGAATCATGTCGACTGATGCTGGTGTCTCGTAGTTTGGATCTGCTAATATAAAATCTCTCCACGGGTTGTTGTTGGCTCCCCTTATTGATTCAGTTGGGAGATGTTCAGTCAATTTTGGTAGAATAAAAGCCTCTACCACATGCTGGAAATCCGATGCGTAATGTGGTGATATTGTTACATACACCTTATATTTTATGTTACTGGTCTTTATTCCCCCAATCCCACTGACTTGTAAATTAACACGAATTTTTTGTAAATTTAGTATAACTCAGCTGCTGCTTGGGTGATAAACGACGACTGTGACCCTGGATCTATTAATGCGCGTAGTTGTAGTGCATATCCAATACGACTTGTTGCCTTTATCTGCGCTGTAGCTATAGTAATGGTACTTCATTATTTACTATGGGGTTGCTCTTGGCGGTATGTAGTGAAGTTTTAACTTCTCTTGTATGTAGCAACGTATTATGATTCCCCATATACATACCACGCAGGTTTCTTTACTCATACATTTGCCATGTGAGCCAATTAAACAAATTCTGCATAAATTATTTCCTGTTGTATTTTTCGATCTTTCTATCACTGGCATTTTCACAAAAGTGGGACAGTTTGTTAGGTCGTGTGATGCCTTGCAAACAATGCATGTTTTCCTTATTCCAGCAAAAGTTCTTCTTGGTGCTTGTGGTAAAACAGCATTTGGGCGATCTAAAACGACTCTTGTTTGTTGAAATCCCCTTGCTGATATGTTGGTTGCTTCTAACGATTGAAAACGGCTTTCTAGGAACTTTAGAAAATCACTCATAGGTTGAATATCCCGAGGATTCTCTAAATTTACTTGGTACAAACGATGTGTCTCATTGTCCAACTTCTTCAATACTATTGGAATTAGTATTGCGTTCCAGGTTGTAGTATCAATGCCCAAGTTCTTCAATGCATATAAATTTTCCACCATCGTGTCATGAAGATTTTTTACTGCTGTTGCTGACTACGAGGTGATGGTTGGCAGATATAATAGCGTATTTACATGGCTAGTTACTAGTAACCTCCTGTTGTTATACCGATTTTCCAGGATTTCCCAAGCTGCCTCGTAATTTTTACCCGTTGGCTCCAAGTGGCTCAATAGTTTTCTGGCTGCTCCTTCTACGTGACTTTTCAGGTAGTTCATTTTATGTGTATTGGTTAGCTGGTTGTTGTCATGAACTAGTTGTTTAAACGTGTCGGCGAAACCTACCCATTTCATGTAGTCCCCATGAAAATGTGGGATTTCTACTGGTGGTAGACGTATCTCCATTGTTTTCGCTTTTGATAATTGTTGGTCATCTTCCAATAATGTTGTTAACTTTATTACGATATCTTCGTATTTATCTTTAAGAGTTTCGTAATGTTGTTCTACGAAATAATTTACATTTGCTTCTTGTTCTTCAGAAGCTTCCATACTTATTTGCTCATGTAGATCCATGATTTGCATCATTATCCTCTCCATGTTTTTTAATTTAAAATTTACAACTAATCTGGATCTGTTGTCGCTTGTCATGACATCCTCAGCTTCTCGTAGTTCTCGATACAAGCTGCGTATTCTGATGTCTTGTTGCTTTAATTGTTGATTAAATCTTGGCAACTGACTAAGCCGAAATTCAGTGGATGATTCCTGTTTTGATGGCCCTGAATACTCGTTGTGCTGGTTTTCGCTAGTTGTTAATTTATTGGTGACGTTGTTACTGCCTTCCGCTGTCGATCCGAATTCAAATTGAGGATTTGTTCTTGCTGATAGAACTGGTGTTGATGGTAAGTATGGCTCGTTAAGACGTTGACGCATGTCCTCAATACCTTTTGTGTAGTTCTCCAATACTAGTTGTCTATCTTTATAGTATTGGTGTGTTAATTCCAGTGTAGGTTGGAAATTCCGAACTTTGCTGTCACCATCGACGTACTCATTGTATAATCTTTTAAAAGCTGCTATTCTGATCTCCAGATACTTTTTAGTTTTCCGTTCTGCGCTGTCCTTTTTGTAATTAGAGATAAGTTGTGCTATCTCTCCTGCCTTTTCTAATTGATTCTGCAATAAGATATCCATCATGGTTGTATATCAGTTAGAAAGCACGGCACGTTTCACTGATCGCTGGTATTTGGCTATAGCTGCACCTGATTTGTATGGCGAATTTGTTGTGGAACGTTGTGTTGTACCGAATATTGTACGGCGTGGACTGATTGCCAGTTGTTTTATGGCGTGCACTGTGTAGATTTTGTTTGATAGACCTTTGTTTTTTTTTTTTTTTTATGGCTCGAAGGACCAATGTTTATCCCGGTGTTGTTGATGGGATAAATGATTTGTGGAGTTTAATATAAATGGATTAGGTTACCGCTGGTGCGGCCTAAACCAATAATTTAATATATTAAAACACGTTGGTAGTTGTGTTAAAACTCAATTTATTATTATTTCGTGTTTGGTTATATACAAAATAAATGTTGACTATGCAATTATAACATTTATATAAAACATGGAATTGCATAGTCAGTACACAAAATACAATTAAAACTAATAAAATTATAAGTCTGTTGTCATCAATAATGGTATATTGAATTTACATGTTATAACGCATAACAATGGGTGTATAAAATGATTTTAGAATAAAATTTTGGCTAACTTATATTGAAAATTATCTGACATGATGGTATAAAAATTTATTTTGGTATTATATTTTAAAATTTGACCAACTGGAATGAAACTATAGTCTATTTCTGTAAAAGTTAAGTTATGGTAAATCTATAATATGTATTATACGGATGGACAAATAGTCACAAATAGGACATATTTTGTTACATTAGGCGAATGAAAAATCTAATCAGCGAAAGTCTCATCCCAAAACTATTCTAATTCATATTTTTAAACTTCTCAATAATCATGTTAGAATTTTCATTTCAACCGAACATGTCGAATTACATCATAATAGATTAAATTCATCATTTTTAAATTCATCAGTTTCATCATAATCGACCGAGAATCGAACTTGCTCTACTCTAGTTGGCCATATTCAGAAATTTGAATCAAAAAATATTTGATCCCACTTTTTTCAAATCAAAAATCACTTAAAAACCCTATTTCCATCCAACATGTCAAGTTCCATCATAGTCAAGAAATAATCTTGTTCCGTGGCCTAGTTTCCATCCAACATGTCGAATTTGATAGGAATTTAATAATTAATTGCCGCGCTGAATTTCCATCACGATTCACGATGAATTGCTTGCGATGAATTCCTGCTGCGAATTTGATACGATAAATTGCTTATTTAAATCGGCCAGTTACCAAAACCTTAGTGGAATCGTGTTAACGAATTATAATCAAAATACGTTTCTGTGGACATTATTTTGTGGAGAATGTCACAAAGACCTGACAAATCATGTTAACTTTTTTTGCAAATTTATCTAAGTTGAAGTACTTATAGTTAGCGGGAGCGCATTGTCTGTATTTTAAACAAGATACAATTTTTGACCTGTTAACCTGTTTCAAATCCACTTTCATGTACGTTTCGTCATACATCAAAACACATTCATTGGATTTTGTCAAAACCTGGTCATAGAGCAGCCTGTCACTTTTAGCGGACAAAGTTATTTTTTAATAACTCAGTAGTTCATAGCCTTCCTCAACTCGAATTCGAGTTACCGTCAAAGATCTCCGAATTAATTTTAATGTAAGTTATAATCTTCCGGTACATGGTTTTATCATAGTTGTGCCGTGTTTCCGATTTTTCTGAGCTGCTGTTTCTCTGTTTTGGATGTATCCTTATGGAATTTGGTCACCGTAGTTTAGAACTAATTCACAAAATCGCTCTAGGAATTATTTATGTTGTCTACGTTGTCAACGTTGTCGACACGTCCACGTAGAAAATAATAGATGTGTCACTGTCGGTTTCTAAAACATTAAAATTCCACATATTACATTAAAATTTGTCTAGATTTGCTCCTAACTACGCTAAGAAATGTAAGTTGGACAAACCGCACAGATATTTGACATTACAAAAGAACAAGAAAGAGTTCAAATTGGAAAATGAAATATTAAATCCATAATTGGAGAATTGGCGCGAAATTTGAAAACATCTACAACAATTTTTTAAATTAATTAACTCCTGAAAGCTGTATTGAAATATCGATTTCGATTATAAACTATGCCGAAATTTAATATTTGAGAAAATCTAAAATTGAAAAATTTCCTATAATTTTAATAAAAAAGAAAATCTTTTAAAATTTTCAAAATTCGAATTAAAACTTAAAATTTTGAATTTTTTATGAAATACTATACTTAAGAAAATTGTGTCAAAAAATCAAATTTACTAAAGCTCCAAGATTTTTAAAAGTATTTTTATTGAATTTCTATTGAATTATATAATAAATTCATATACAAAAATTTAAAAATTCGAAATGAAATTTTAAATTAAGAATTGAAAAAATTGCCACAAAATTGTAAAATCCCTAAAATTTTTCCTGTAGGTAAATATTCGGTTACAATTTTTCAAATTTACGATAATAACAATTTAAATTTAAAATTTCGAATTGTAAAATTCGGTTCCATAAAAAATAAAAACTCCAAGAAAATTAAAAAAAATAAATTTAATAATTTGAAAATTAAAATAAAATTTAAATCCTTAATTCCTGTTAAATTCCACTTTAAATTCAAATTTATAAATGTATGAAATTTAACATTTCGAAAGAATTGTATTTTCCTAAATTCACATTGAAATTCCAAATTTTGATTTTTATACGTAAGATCCCAAAAATACAAAAAAAAAAGAGGTATCAAAGGTATTTAAAATAATATATTTGCAATTGTTCTAATTCAATAATTTAAATTCAGAAATGTAAAAATCGATTTCAATTCAAAAATTGGTAAACTCGAAGTTAATTTTCAGAATTCCAAAATTTTTTTAAAAATTTTTATGTTTAAATTGAAAATGAAATATTAAATGCGGAATTGGCAAATTTTTATGAAATTTAAAAACATCAACCTTTCAAAATTACTAAATTTTTTAAATTAATTAACTCCTGAAAGCTTTAAAAATATTGATTTCGATTATAAACTTATGCCGAAATTTAATAATTGAGAAAATTGAATATTTTAAAAATTACAATAATTAAATTTAATAATTTGAATAAAAAAAGAAATTTTTTTTATGAAAATCATCGATTGATGTATAATTTTTAAAAATTAAAAACTCCAAATTAAATTAAATTTAATAATTTGAAAGTTAAAATAAAATTGAAATCCTTAATTCCTGTTAAATCCCAAAATTATAAATAAATGAAATTTAATATTTCAAACGATTTGTATTTTCCTAAATTCATAATAAATTTTATACGTAAGATCCTCACAAATTAAAAAAAAAACACTTTCCAATTTGAATTTGAAATCTAAATTTGTAAAGCTCAAAGATTTAAACGGTATTTCTCGATATAATAAATTTGATAGATAAACCACCAATTACATATAAATTTAGAATTAAATTCGGTTCACCAAAATCAGCAATCGATAACGTTACGATAATATTTACTTTAATAACTTTAATTTGAAATTTAAATTTTCTAAGCTCAAAAGTACATTTACAATTCTCAAAATTTAAATTATAAAAGAAACTGAGGACCTATTCAGATGGTGAGATCCGGTTAAGCACTACTTAAACTGATAGTTTTTGACTTGGAACAAAGTATGAAACTTGCCTCGCAATACTAAATTCTTTTTATTTTTGAACCTAGTTTTTATAATTTTAGGACAAACTTCACGCGAATTTAATAACATAATAGTTTGAGTTTTCGCACTCGTCCATTGGCTATATATAAAATAACATGCCAACGACAAACTATATATTATACATACCGACAAGTTATAAGAATTCAAACCATAAAAATTCACTTTTCTTATAAATGTTATCTGTACAGAACAGATCAATAAATATTAAATTCCATTAGAACAATTTATTATGTATTTAAAGCCTCTCACTGATTTAAGTACATACATACATACATATATACTTTATAATAAAACCGCGTGCCGCTTTTCAAACCAAGGTTAATACAATAATTAATGATATCATTTTATATAATTTTTTATGTATGTATAAGCTGCTACCCATTTTTAACGACATATTTTCACGACATTAATTATAAAACCATAAATAGATAAAAATATATACACAAAATCAATTAACAATTTTTCTCCATACAAATAATTAATTATTATCTTTATTTCTATCTGATTCTGTATATATGTATGTATAGAAGATGTATGCATGTATTTATGGTGATAACACTTAATTCTCGCATTTTACTCACAATCGAAAGGGTTTCTTTCTGTACACTGTATCGTTAAGATAAACTAGATAAGAATTTATTTAATTTTTTTGTTTTTGTTTCGAAAGGGAAAATCTCTTGATTATTATTTTTATTATTTTTAATTATCAAGTTTTTCTTGTTTTTATTATTTTTTCCTTAATTATTTTATTTATTGTTGTAATTCTTATAACTAAATCCGTATTACAATTTTATAAAATGCTTAACGAATATTTAAGCTGTCATCAACTTTCAGAGTATTTATATACATAAATTATTATAAAATAATTAATAATGCAAACTATAGTTGCTAAAAAAAAAATAAAACTGTTTGCTTTTTTTGTTACAACATAATTATGGCCTGGAACGCGATTTAATTAAATTCGATGACACAAGAAATACACTCTGCTTGAATTTACCTGCGGAACGTAATCGTATATGCTATTTATTTAAATTTATTTTTATGAATGCCAATGACCATGTTCGCTTTGCGCCCGCATACCATCCCATATACGATTTATAAAAATTTTTTTTACTTATTTTTTTCAGATTAAATGGTAGAAAGTTAAAAATTAATTTTTTGTATTTCTTCTTATAATTTCAGGTTTGTGTTTTGGGGCGATTACAAAAAAGCTGCAAATTTATTTTTCAATTGGTTTATTGACATTACTTTTTAAATACACATATACATAAAATATTCAGGTTAGTTGTTTTGAAGTAATCTACAGTAATGGTGTCCAGACTAAATTACTCAACCAACCAAATTTAAGTCGATACGAAATTTCAAAAATTTATGTGAATCTGAAAAAAAAATTTTAAATTTTTCAATTTTATAAATTAATTTAGTTAAATAATTTAGGAAATTGCAAAATCTAGGCATGAAAACCATTAAGTGGAAAAATTTAAGAATTCTGATATTTCCGAATTTTTAGCAAATTTTCTGAATTTCTAGAATTTGGTTATATACTTGAAGAAATTACAAATTCTAGAAATGGGAACCAGATGAACACATGAACTAAGAATTTACTTTAAGTAAAGTTTTGAAACCGAGATATTCCGAATTTTCCGATATTTTTTAATAAGTTTAATACTTAAATTCTCTGAAATTAAAATGGAATTTTTAATATCGGATTTAAACATTTTTAAGCCAGTATTTCTAGAATTTAAAATTCCGAATAACAAATTTAAACTAAAATTTTTAGAAATGATGCCTATTGTTTTTATTATTAAAATAAATAAGAAAAATTTTAATTTTAATTTAGAATTTTTTTCTGGAAATCGGAAATTCGTTTCATTTAATTTTATAGTTCGATTTTTAAAATTATATTTAAGAACTTTAAAATTGTAAAACCAATTCATAATATTTGACTTAAGGAGTCTTAACTCTGAGAGATTCAGTTATCTTAAAATAATTATTTTATAATTTATTCTCTAAAACTCCGATATTTCATATTTAATTTAAATTAGAAAAAACAAAACCAACAGTTTTGTTTTTGGAAATTTTTAATAAATATTTTATTTTGTAAATTCAAAACATCGATTTTTAATTCTGTAAATTTTCTATTTTTTGGGAAACGGTTCTAGAATTCGGTTAAATAAATTAAGAAGTAAGAAATTATTTGAATTAAAGCCAGGTCACATCAACTTAAAAGTACTGTATTAAGTAAAATTTGAAAAATTAAGGAATTCTGAAAATTTCCAAAATATTGTAGTTTAGAATATTTTTTGAAATTAAAACGAAATATTTATTTAAGCCAGTATTTTTAAAACTTTAAATTTCGAAATATGAATAACAAATGTTTAACTAGAATTCACGTTCTTTTATAAATTTTGCCTCAAATTATTTGAACAGAAATAAATTGGAAAAATCTGAATTTTTAAAGGTCAACATTTCGAAACATAATTTATATTAGGAATAACCTGAACTTAATTTAAAATTTTGCACTTAGAGGGTTTTTCTAGAAATTTGTATATATCATTTCATTTAATACTCAAATTTTATAGTTTAATTATTTTCAAATTTTAGATTTAGAAATAATATTTTCAATATTTTAAAATCTATAACCTTGAATTTAATTTCTGGAAATTTTTAATTGACATTTCATTTAATTTAATTTTTCAAATTTTTTTATTAATATTTTAGAATTCGGAACATTATGGAAATTATATTTTAAAACTGTCATTTTCGAATATAAAATTTAAAACTTATTTATAACATTTTTATAACATAGTTTATTCATTTTTTTCACATTTTTATTCATTTTATAACATTTTTAGTTTTTAATTTGTCCTCTATAATCTGTTCTGTATATTCTAAATCTGAAATTAAAATATTAAACTAATAATCTTGAAATTTGAAAATTTGATTTTTTTATAATTTAATTTAGAATCTATGTCCTTTAATTGTTTAGAGTTAACATTTTGAAGTTTAGTAGTTCTGAATTTATGTTTAGAAGTTCTAAAATATTTGTTAATTTGGAAATTAATAAAATACCGAAATTTCAAAAATTTAGATATTTCGAATACTTTAAATTTCAAGTTTGTTGCTTTTCAGCTTTGACTATTCGAATTTTTATATTAAACATTTCCTGACTTTGAAAATTAATGTCTAGAACTTAAATATTATTTAAGTTAAATATTTTAAGAAATTGCATCGGAATGAAAACAATTAGGTGAGAACACTGTTGAGAAATAATTGTGTAAAGTAAAATTTAAAAATCGAATAAAATTAGAATATAATACTTTTACTAATTAAGAATTTTTAGGAAACTATAATCTGAGAAATTAAAATTTCAAAAATTAAATTTTTTCGATTATGGCTTACTTACTAAATGTAGCTTCGAAAACTTTAGCTTTAGTCCAAATTTATTAATTATAAAATTTAAAGGAAAATTCTACAAATATTTGCGCACACCCGACCGTTTTTGGCGACCATAATCACCACCGGGAATTGAAGTTACTTACTTTGCCGACTAGACCGATTTTCAAAAGCGATAATATTTTATTACTTAAGAATTTAAAAAAAATTTAAATTTAATTTTTTAATTAAATTTTTTTAAAATTTTAATTTTAATTTTTTCAAACTTTAAGAATTAAAAATTAAAAATTAACGAGTTTGGAAATTTATAAACTTTAGCATATGGGATCTGAAACTATAAGAATTTACTCTTATAACTGATTAAATTCCAAGTTTAATGCGATCCTTATCGAAAAAATAGTCGTAACTGGATTTATATTTGAAATATACTTGTAGCTGGATTTGTTCAGGTTTTTTGTGCGACTACTGGCTTGAAATAGAAATATACGTAGAAAGAAACGGAATTTTTAGTTGAATACCGGTTTTTGTTAATTTTTATGTTTTGAATCTATTTCCACTTCATCTGTGCAATTAAAGTAATATAATTCGAATCAATTATCTTCTTTGTAAATCAAATCATTTCCTAATATCAAAGTTAATTGAATGTTGAGAAATATTGCTTGAGGTTTCAGTAGATCGTTGCTCCGAAATTTCAGGGAAATATGTAATTCTTAAAATCGTCTGAGTTTATGAGTTTAAAATTCTTAAATTTTATGAAAATTGTTTAAAAATTATTTAATTCAAACGGGTCCAAGATTAAATATGTGACGTTTGATATTTTGTTTCTTATTGTTGCGTATAGCGTTTGTGCGATCACATGTGATTGACTTTAAATGTAGGCATTTAGTATTAAGGAATGACGCATCAAGGAAGGTAATTTAATTCTATAATTTAGGAGTGTATATGGAAATTTGAGACAAATTTGGAATTCAGCAATTTGGTATTTTAAAATTAAAATTTATGTATCAAAAGGGAACGACTTACAAAAGAATGAATCTAATAATCTTGAAAGTATGATATCGGCAATTAACTTTCAGGACTTCAAGAATTTATTAACAGCGATGCCTTATTATAACAACTGTATTATTGGAAACGCGTTTTACCCGATTTCGTAGCCGAAGCGAGTACATTTGTAACAATTGTTAAAAATTAAATTTTAGTTTCACTTCAACTTCAGCAAACCCTATGGAAATTTAATTAGAATTTCGATTAGAATTCAATTTTAATTTTGATTACATTTACAAAATTAACTTTGCGATATTTCGAATTAAGTTTTATAAACTATAAATTTAGATAGTCTGGAAATAGGCAAATTAATTGAGGTGTATGGAATTTAGAAATTGAACAATATAGAATGTTTCGAAATAGAATGATTTTAAAAACTTAGGTAAAACACTTTACCAAGCTTTTAAAATGAAATTTCAGGAGCTCAAAGTAAAATTTATGTATCGCTAGCAAACGATTTCCATGACGAAGGATCTTATAAGCTGTGGAGTCAAGAGTTATGAAGTCTAAAAATTTAGATGCGTATGGGCAGAACTTCAGCTGGTTTGAAATTTAACATTGCGTTAGTGAACATTGCGAAACATTTAAATTTTCAAAATTTAATTTAATATAAGAAAATGTTGAATTTCAAATTATAAATTTCAGAAAGTCTGGCAGCACGTTGTATCGTTCAAAGTTAAAAATTTGATAATTTTCCTAATTTTTTGTTAATTGTAAACGAATTTAGAAAGTGAGGTCTCATCAGAACGGTGATATTTCAGAAGGTCTATTCATTATGTTAATTAATAAGGACATGTCAGTGATGAACAAAATACTTTCACTTGATTTTACAAAAAATTTTATAATGGAAAGTAACCATTTTTCTAATTTTGCTGAGTAATGCAAATAATGTGCAACCTGATCCATCTCCTCTTTTCTGGTATCAGTTATGTGTCAATATTTTGAAGTCTCTAATAAATTCGCTGAATTTTTCCTGGTCGAATAATATTGCTTACTTAGTACTTACACAAGTACCCCTACCATCTCTCAAAATATTTCGTTTTTCATCATATACACGCAGACTCAACCGAATAACAACTTTTAGATGGCATTACTCTGTAAAATTTCAAAATAAGTTTGCCAATATCTTTCAAGACGAATTAAACTTTTCCTGAAATATGTTATATTTTTGATCACTACTGTATTTTATTAAGATTTAGTTCTTTATGACCTGTTGAGAAAATTACGAGAAATACAACAACAACAACCACAACAACAGAAAAAAAAACGAAAGATTCAAATTGTTATTAAATTTTTTTTCTACTTTACTATTATTTATATTTGTATTTTTTATTTTTAATAACAAAAGTTCCGTTATAACTTTTTCTTATATCAGCTAAACTATATATACATATACACAATTCTTTCGATTTTTTTGTTATTATATAAAATAGATTTCATTCTAGATTTTCATCTGAATTTTATTTTTGCACAATCGACCAATTTTTTTTTGTTGTTGTTCAAAAACTTGCTTGCAATAATGTAAGTCACAAATATAAGTATGCATATATATATAGTTTTGTAACCGCATCTCGAAGAGTTGTAACATTTTTTATTCCATCTATATAGATAATCATAGTAATTTATAATCATCATAATTAAATATTATTACGGATAATATCGTTCTTAGTTCAATATTAAAAAATTTAAAATATGCATCGATTGTTCGCGAAAATTTGATCGCACATTTTTGATTATACGCGTACATGCGATCGCGCATCATTAAACAATAGAAAATTAAATGAAAATGTATATCTGCGATAATGCGATGGTACGAATAATAATCACTGTATTTATAAATGATCGTGTATTTTGCTGCAGGTGATCTAATTCCTATTTCACACACACACTTCAAGATTATTATCTTGATCTTCTTCTTTATTATTTATTAATTTTTTTGTGTACGCACCGTGCGCCGGTAATCAGTGATAATAAATTAATTCATTATATTTTTCTCGTATATATGAATAATAGTTTACGAGATTTATTAATTAATAAGTTAAACACAAAAAAATAAAATTATAAATATTGAGGTTAAGGCAAAAGTGGAGACGAATTATCATTATTCTATTACACTTGTGTGTGTGTGTGCGCGGCGGAAAATAAACGATATGTGAAAAACGTGACCAGAACATTAAAAATAAAATCGTTAATCTTTTCGATCATAGTACAGATGACGATAATGCATATATGTATATTTAATAGATTGCACAGGCTGTAAGCTATCGGATAAAATATCGAAGTTCATCAAGATTAAAATAATGAATTACGTCTATCTATATGCCCGCATCGTATTCTTTTGTTTCTAGAAGCTCATTAATTTTCTTATATTTAATTCTGTAGAACATTTTTGAGATTCCAATCAAGCCAACTAAACTTTAAAAATTAAATAAAATCGAAAATAATATAAAAATTTTGTTAGTAAAAATTTCACGTGTAACATATTTTTATGTTAAAATTTAATGTAACGAAATTTCTTTGAGTGATGGTCAGTATAACAAAAAGCGAGTCAGTTTCAGCAAGATTGTATGTATAAATCACATATAACACAAATCACATGTAAAACATTTACAATGATTTTCCCACCGAATTAAAAATCGAAGAAAATAAAAATTAGGGCGTTTATTTTTTGTCATAACAGCCAATGACGTATAAAAAGATAACAGAAAAACCGTGCTTACTTTATTTTGAATTAAAAAAAATTTACAGATAATTAATTGTTCTCTTAAGATTATCGACTTTTGAGTAAAATTCACCTATTACCCAGCTATAACAAACGTCTATTATTGATACACGATTTTATAATCCCATTTGAAATAATAAATAAACAAATAAAAAACATTATTACGAATTGAAAATAACGCCCTAATTATTTTTCTGCTTCGAGCTGTATAAAAGTAACTCTGAACTAGGTTGGTTGATTTGAAGAAACTTACTTTCAAATGATTGCTTGTATATATTTAATCATTTTCCAGCTCTGATTTTTCGATATTGAATTACCCTATTTGGGAGGCCCATGGTATCCAACAAAAGTTCAAAATTGGGCGTAAATAGTTCGTAAAACATTTTTCAACAATATTGTCTTGTTCTATATATGTATGTAACATTTACATTTCTTTTCCTACAGAAATGGAAAAAGATACAAATTAGGGCGTTTCAATGGTGTCTAAATAAATTGTAAAAATTATGGTGCCTTAACTTTGGATGGAAAAAAATAAGAATATGGATAATTTTTTGCCATTTCTGGATAATTTCGAGACTCCCCATATTCACCAATGCTATATTCACAAAATCAGGTTTGGGAGGGGAAGGGGAGAGTGGGTGGAGGTAATGAATAATTAAATATATAGAGATGTACATAAATATTTTGCCAAAATAATGATAGTCTCTGTAATGAAAGATAGAGATGCATCCGCATCTCGTATTCTATAATCGGCATACATGTATTGCAAGTTTAATGTCAATGCTTAACACTTTTATCCAATTTAATCCTATATTTTGTTGCAATAAATCGATTTGATTTTAAACATTGTGGTAAACCCAGGGTTCTACCTAATTTCCCCTAAAAAAATTAGCCTTAAATAGTTCGTATTGCCAAAAATGAAGGAAGACAAAATTTAGAGCGTTTCTGGTTACTTAAATTGGAATTTAATAGAACTTGAGAACGGATTATCGTTGGTTCTCTGTAAATTACCTAAATTTTAATTAACATTCACCAATGATCCGGCTATATTAACACTCACCTAATACTATTTTTTAAACATATTTGAAATAATAAATTCACTAAACCAACGGCCCTACCTTTTTTTGACTCAGTTGTTAAGGAGTGTAACTGATGATCGATTAAAAGAATCTATCATGTGCAGCTCTGAATTTTCGATATTACATTATTTTATCGGTGAGCTATGGGCATTCGAATACAATTTAAAATATGCTCACTAGATTATTGAGATTTTGATCCAGGTATATTAACAACTATCTATTGTAAAACAACGCCCTAATATTTTTTTAAAATTCAGCTGTAAAACACTGTAACTCTGGACTAGGTTGATCAATTAATAGAAATAATGTTTCAAATGATAACTTGTACATATTTCATCATTTTTGCAGCTCTGAATTTTCAATACGCTTTTTCAATAAGCTTTTTCAACAATATTGTCTTTTGCTAAAACACAAACTTAAACAAAAAAAAAATTGATTATATGAAGTAAAAGCCCTAATTTTTTTTCTCGATTCAGCTGTAAAGGACAGTAACTTTAGACCAGGTTCATCACTTTGTCAGGGGACCATCGGTATTCGACAAACAGTTAGAATAAGCCTTAAATGGCTTACATGGGAAGAAAAAACAATATTGTTACAAATGTCTCAACAATATTTTTTTGTTCTTCCAGTGTATTTTTAATAACAGCCAACGACGTATAAAACAATACTATAAATTATGGTGACTTTACCATTTATTAAACAACTTTGTTATAAACATTTTTGTAATAATAAATTAACTAATAAAAAAAAATTGAGAATTTTGAAATTAAAAGAACGCCCTAATTATTTTTCTTAGTAGAGCTGTAAAAAACTATGTAAACTTTGTAGCCCTGAATTTTCGATATGGTCTTTACTCTATCAGGTATCTAATAAAAATGTATTATTAGCCATGGTTCGTATTTTTTGAAAAAAACCAACATTGGTTTTTTCTAGAAAATAAATCGATTGTTTGTTATGGTACACCATACAGTATGTATAAATCACATATTTACAAAAGGTCTTCCCACAAAATTAAAAATAAAGGAAGACAACTATTAGGGCATATAAATTTTCCAGCAATAAAATTGATTTTTATGGAGTAAAAATAACGCCCTAATTGTTGTTCTTGTTTAAGTTGTAAAAGACTGTAACTCTGGACTAGGTTGATCAAATTGAAGAAACTCAATTTCAAATGATAGCTTGTATTAATCGTTTGTAGTCCTGAATTCTTGATATAGCATCAATTTGTTGGAGGTGTATGGGGACCAAAATTTAAAATTAGCCTTAACTATCGGATCGCTAAACATTTTTCAGTAATATTTTCCTTTTCTTCCTCCATATAGTTGCTGTAAATCACATATAATACAAACGGTAAAACATTAACATTGGATTCCTCACAGAATTAAAAATGGAGGAGGATACAAATTAAAGCGTATTTTTAAATAATAGCCAATGTCGTATACAAAAGTTATTGTGACTTAAATTTGCAGGATTTAAAAAGTTACAAAACGTATAATTTTTTGAACTTCTTGCTTGGTTGTTCGACATTCTGATTAACATTCACCAATTACTCAGCTATATGAACAAACATCTATTACTATAATTTTTCAACAAATATTTTTTTTGTGTGATTGAGCTGAAAAATATTTTAATATCTCGATAATAGTTTAGTTCTCGATTTGAAGAAACAAAGTGGCAACTGATAGCTTGTATAAATACTTTATTCACACCATTTGTAGCCTATACTTTTCGATTTGGCACTAATTATCAGGGGGCCCATGTATATTCGTTAAAAGTTCAAAATTAGCCTTAAACAGTTCGTAAAACATTTTTCAACAATATTGACTTTTACTAACAGAGTTAAAATTGAATAAAGATTAAAGTTAGGGCGTTTCTGTTTATAAAACGATCAAATATATTATGGTTTTTTACATTAGGATTTATCAAAATTTTTGAGGACGAATTATTGTTTGTTCTTTGTAGATTATCGAAATTTTGATAAACATTGTAATACACTGTAATAAAAACAACGCCCTAATTTTTTTTTGATTCATCTGTAAAATACTATAACTTTTGATCGATTAAACGAAACTATAATTTAAATGATAGCTTCTATATATTCATTATTTGGAGCTCTCAATTTTGGATATGACATTACTTTATCGATGAGCTGTGGGTATTCAACAACAATTTAAAATTTGTCTTAAATGGTTAATTATTTATTCTCACTAGATTATCGAGATTCTGATTCAGCTATATTAACAACCATCTATTGACATACTATTTTTTAAACATATCTGAAATAATAATAGATACTTTAATTTAAATAGTTGACAAACATCGCCCTAATATTTTTTTAAAATTCAGCTATAAAATACTGCAGCTCTGAACTAGGTTGAATTAAAATAAATAATGTTCGAGTTTATCTACTATATAGTATACCGGGTGTTTCTTTTAAACTGAGACGATCAAATATCTCGAAAAATAGCCACTCTACGGAAAAAATGTCCATAATCAAAATATAATCATACCACGGAGGGGAAATATATTAGTGCAAAGAAAATAGTCCCCCATCCCCGCTTTGTAGGTGGGGCGGGGTTAACTTTTAAACTAAGATAGGAAGCCATATTTTTTATTGCAGATACGGATGAAATATTTTGTTCGGTTCATGATAGATGGCGTTGTAATCGACGAAATTCAATTTTTTCAATTTCTCCTTCTTAGAACACACGCATTCGATTCTGCAATACGTTTAGAATAAAAAAACATCACGTTTTCATTGGAAATACTCGAAATTCGTCATCAAAACAATTTATTCAGTTTTGTAAATCACATTTAACGTTTGTGTTATTTCTTATCTTCATGTTTTTCGTAATTGCAAAATAAACGACAAAATACTTTAGAATGGAGCGTTTAACTGTGCCAGAAAAAATTGAAATGGTTCTGGTTTATGGAGAAGCGGGCAGAAATCTTGAAAATGCTGTTGCTATTTACGCTCAACGTTTTCCGGATAGGATTCGTTCACGTGCTTCATTTGGCCGTACTATCAAACAATTTATTACTGATGGAAATGATCAACCGAAAAAGAGGGCCCGTAGAGCAACAGTCACTGGAGAAAATAATGAAATTGCTGTATTGGCAGTAGTGGCTCATAATCGTCATATTAGTACACGAGAAATAGTTCGCGATTCCGGATTGCCCCTCACCAGTGTTTGGAGAATTTTAAAACGGCACAAGTATCATCCATATGATGTGTCTTTACACCAAGATCTTCTTGGCGTTGATTTCCAAAATCGGGTAACTTTTTGTCAATGGGCATATTTGAGTGGCTATTTTTCGAGATATTTGATCGTCTCAGTTTAAAAGAAACACCCGGTATATAAATCATAAATAATAGCAAGGCAGTACATTAGCATTCGTTTTCCCGCAAATTTAAAAATGGATAACTGTTTGTTCTCTGTAGATTATCGAAATTTTGATTAACATTCACATTATTTTTACTAATAAACTCGAACTTAAACAAAATTGATTATACGATGTTAAAGCAATGCCCTAATTTTTTTTCTTGATTCAGCTGTAAAGGACTGTAACTCCTTGACAGAGTTGATCGTGATTGAAGAAACTCAAGAATAAATTATAGAGACAATCGGAATTCTTTTTTTTTTTTTGTTTTTTTTTTGTTTAGGGGAACGAGGAAAATCTTGAAAGAGACCCAATGTTTACTTGCGGCTTACTTGCTTTTTTGACAATTTTTTCACTTAACGTTAGCATAACTGCAGAGTGGTCAGAGTTGAGGTCATAATTTTCATCAATGCTAATGAAATTTTCAGCTATCCTCTTTGTTATAAAAAAATCCAGCAAATCAGGAATTTTGTTTGTATCAGTTGGCCAATACGTAAGCTTTCCTGTTGAATGATAACGACATCCTAGATCTCTAATTGCTTCTCGTAGTTCTATTTTGTGAGCGTTAATCTGGAGCCCCAGTCGGTATGTTTAGCGTTGTAGTCACCTCCAAGAATAAACCTATCTCCGAACTGGGCAATTACATCTTTGTATATTTCTTTTGTAATTTTTTGTCCGGGCGGACAATACAATGCACACACATTAAACTTTTGTTTGGCAGAATTGATTGTGACTATTGCAAGTTGTATGTCTGGGTTCTCCACTTTTCCAAACTCGTAATGATCTATGTCATTCTTCACAATTACAGCACTGCCTCCCATACCGTAATTACTTGGGTACGCTGCGTTATATACTTTATAACCTCGAAGACTTATTTTATGTTGATTGTTTAAGTGTGATTCAGATACGAGACATATATCTATATTATGGACATGAAGAAACAGTTCAAGCTCAAGCTTTTTGCTGAGAATACCATTGGCATTCCAGGTAACAATTCTAATTTCTTTGTCTAACATTATTCGACGTACAAGGCATGTTGTTTGTATGCTTAACAGCATACCTGCTTTCTAAGCTGTCTAGTCTTGACGTAATTTTATCCATCATGGACATCATTCTTTCTATGAAACTTAGCATATTCGTATTATCATTTTCTTTCACACTATCCACAGTACCAGGGCCACTAGATGCGGTTTTTGCTGCATCAGAATAGGTGAAACCTTTAACTGTTTTTGAGGTAGCAAGTAACTCGGGTTTCCCCTCTGATTTTGCTTCGTATTTATATTTCTCTTTTTTTTTCAATTCCTTATTAGCTACCAAACAACCACGGTAGCTGGCTGGGTGCTCTCATGGCAGTTTGTGCACTTGGGTTTGTTTGTTTTCGGAATCGTCCAGTCAGCCGTTAAGTGCTTACCTGCACATCTGACACAATTAGCTTCTCTTTTGCAAAATTTCACTGTGTGGCCGAAGCGTTGGTATCTCTTACATTGAGGAATTTCTCTATTCCTTCTTTTGGCTTCCATTTTAACTTTCATATGAAGAATATGTCTAATATCAAATATTTTCTTACTATCCTCCATGTTATCAAATGAAAGCATAAAAAGTGGTAATGGAACTAGTTGGCTTTCATTTTCTTTCACTTTCTTCGTGACATTAACCACATTAATTATGTTGAACCCTTTATTACGAAGCTCTTCCTTAATCTCATCGGGCTTACAAGTCGGATGGAGTCCTCTTGCCATTACTCTAATTGGCCTGGTGAGTTTATTTTCATAAGAATGCCATTCAATATCAGTCTTATTAAGCAGTCCACTTAGATTTCTGTAATCGTCTTCATCATCCACGTTGATCTTAAGTTGCTTATTATTCAGCAGCTTTATTTCGTGTTTAATGTTTTTTTCGCTCAGCATTTTTTTCACTACGTTGAAGTCATCTACGTTACTAAGAATTACCGGAGGAGATTTAACTTTCCTTCTTGTAGGCTTTTCATTTTGGACAGATTTTTCTACTAGTATTTTGTTCCTTATATAGGTTGAGGTTGCTCGTTATTAGTTTCCTTCTCTGAAGTACTGCTGTTAACTACTGGTGAGCCGCTCGCTTTTCTTTTCTTATGATTCTTTTTTGTTTTCTTCAAGATCCAATCAGTTTCACGCGTAAGTTCCTCCTCATCAGTAACGTACTGAGGATAAATTTCAACTTCCATTTCGTTACCTGATTCATTTCGTTGCTGAAGTTCATACGAAAGCTTGATGTTATCAGCTTTCAACTGAGCAATTTCTTTTTTAAGCTCTTCAACAATCAGCTCCAATGCACTAATTTTATTGCTTGTAGCAGAGTTTTGTGCTACATTTACTTTCTCCTGAGAAGTCACAGTCTCGTTTAATTCAATCCCATCAGCTTGGGAGGATTTCACTTTTGAGTATGATTCACTTTCACTGTCACTACGATCCTTTTTGTTGAAAGGATTAAACAGATTTTCATGTTTCTGATGTGTTGTTTTTATAGTTGGTGATCTTAGTATACTCGATTTTCTCTGAAATGTATTTTCATCATCCTTATTACGCAATGGTTGGTCCCCCCCAGAATCCGTGGGACCGGCCTCCTTGAAGGATGGATTCACCAGATTGTCTGTCTTACCATCTAGGGTAATAATTCCTTTCGTTTTACTCATTGTAGTTAGTTATATCGGGGTACTACCCCTAGTTGGTGTTGGTCCACGGGTGGTATTTTATTTCCCACCTACCCGCCGGCAAGCCGGTGAGGGCATTCCCCTATCCGCCACCTGGGGACGCGCCCGATGGGAGATCCCAACAACTCCTCACGGCACCATCGGAATTCGACTACAATTTAAAATTTCCCTTAAATGGCTCGTACTATATGGGGGAAGAAAAAAAAATACTGTTGAAAAATGTCTCAACAATATTGCTTTTTTTCTTCCTGATTTTTTTAAATAACCGCCAACGACATATAAAAATACAATAACCATTATGGTGACTTAAATTTGGATCTAATCTTGTGCTCTCTGGATTCTCGAGAGGTTGATTTATATTCACCAATAACCGAGCTGCATTAACAACCATTTGTTAATAAACTATTTTATAAACATTTTTGTAATAATAAATTAACTAATTATAAAAAATTGATAATTATGAAATAAAAGCAGCGCCCTAATTATTTTTCTTGTTTGAGGTGTAAAAGACTGTAACTTAGATAAAGAAGATAAAAATTAGGGCATTCCTTTTTATTTTTTCATAACAGCCAATCGACATATAAAAAGATATCAAAAATTATGAATAAACAGATTTTCGAGTGGTTGAATAACATTCACAATGATCAAGTAATAAAATTGATTTTTGTGAAGTAAAAATAACGCCCTAAGTTTTTTCTTCATTGGGCTGTAAAATACTCTATAGTTCTGGACTATAGGATGATCGATTTGAATAAACTAAGTGGTCAATTATAGTTTGTAAATATTTCAACATTTGCAGCGTATTACTTTATCAGAGTCTGACAGAAATTTTAAATTAGCCTTAAGTGGTTCGTAAAACATGTTCCACCAATATTGTTTTTATCTTCCTCCATATTATTTCGTATGTATATAAATCACATATAATACAAAAGGCAAAACATTTACATTGATTTTCCCACTGGCAAAATCTTTTCTTTATACACATTTGTATATATGTGGTATAGGCCAACCACCTTACCATATTGCAGATAAATATTATTATTGGAAAGAGATAAATTCTCTAACACACTAATTATCATAAATTATCACAATTTAATTGTTTTTTGTTTGTTAGTTATTTAAGTTTGAAATGTTATAAATAAACTAAGAAGTCGGCATAATATTCTTAAAGTCATAACACTTTCATATCTCAACTGGTTGTGCATGTTGTAAACATATTATATATATATATATATATATATATATATATATATATATATATATATATATATATATATATATATATATATATATATATATATATATATATATATATATATATATATATATATATATATATATATATATATATATATATATATATATATATATATATATATATATATATATATATATATATATATATATATATATATATATATATATATATATATACCTTGGACAATTATTATTATTTTTTTTAAATATTTTTATTTTTTTGTGGAATGAAAAGAAAATGTAATCGTTGTCGTATATACGTTAGTGTTGTATAATAAAGAAAATGAAAATGAAATTTATATTGCCAATTAGCATAAGCTTATGGTCAAAGTAAAGTTTAACTTGTTTAAATATACACCAACAATAAACGAATAAAGTATTTGCTTTACGTTTATTTTTTAATTATTTACAATTCCTATTAAAATAAATAAATAAACAAAATTTATGATTATTGTTCGTACAAGGAATTAAGAGAATTTTTTCCAGCCGCCTCAAGGATAATAGGTCTGCTTGTAGGTAAGTATTTAAGTATTTAAGTTTTTGCTGTAGGAGATCGCGTTGATCGCCGGTGTATGTAGGTACACATGTATATATACGAGTTTATATTATAGTGTATGATTTAGTGTGATAACTATATATGAAAGTCATAAATTTTATTTTTTTACATTTCAACATTAAAATCCCACTTAAATCGTATTTATATATGTATGTACATGATGTACATAGGTAAAAAATTAAAACAAAAATCGATATCGAATCATAATTTAATTTCGATTTAGCTGGAATAATTACAAATAATATTTTAATATATTCACCAACATGTTTTCCAATTAGTTGTTGGTGTGGTGCAATCATATATAAATGACATTCATCTCACCAGTTTTACAAATTTTTGTTGGATAGAAAATCAATTGAAATGCACGTGACAATAAAATTAAATTCTCCAATCACCCATACCAAATTACACATACATATTTATTAAAGTGTTCATTTTTATTATAACAATTTGGGTGTCGAGTATAGAGTAGATCATCATATTTGAGTCATGTGTCGAGAATTTTTATTTATTTTAATACACAAGCATGTGCACATATGTACATATTGTGTATACAGTGTACACATACAATACACTGTAATGAGGTGTATTGTTTTATTGTTATGTATGTACCCAGGCTATTGATTTTTCTGTTTGGAAAATACACTTGGAATATTAATGTATGTATAGTGAATACGCGGTTTTAATCACAATTTAAATGAATCATTCAAAATATTAATGAGATTTGTTTTTGTTTGAGACACTCTATATGCGTGGTACATGTGTGTATATTTTAATTTAATTCTCTAGAAATAGAATATTGTGTAAATATTTTTGTCGATTTGGAATAATTTATAAATAAATACGTTTTTAATTGTTTTGTCGGTTTTAAATGAAATAGTTGGGACAGATATGAATCATTTTTGATTGACTATATAGGTTGAACGCTAATCAAATTCCACAAAAACGTTATTACTAAACTGATTTTCAATATTTCAATTTGGTTAGATTAAACCAAAACATTTAAAACTTAATTCAATAAATCCCGAGGTCAGATACGCATTTTGCCTTTTGCCATGGTACAGCGATGGTTTGATTATATCGAGACTAAAATAAAAATAAAAATTAGGGCGTTACTTTTATTTGATTAATTGAATTTTAATCCATAAAGGATACAATGTAAACTAGAAACAACGCCCTAATTTTTATCTTGATTCATAAAATCAAGCGTCTTTTTGTGGATCGCGGAAAATTGTTGAATATTTCCCTAGAATTTTTCACTACAGTCAGAATTTAATGGCCAAATTCGAATGAATGAAATATTTTGTAATTTTTATTTACCTATTTTTTTTTTTTATTTTCAGGTAATTTTTAACGTGGGCACAACCTTAGACACGTTTATTTACGTTTATATAGGCATTTTGAAAGGTTTCTTGTTTTTTATTATGAAACCGTTCTTTATTCATTATTGTTTTCCTAACATCGTCGATAATTCTAGATCATCGAGATTTTAATATTAAATTCTGAACCAAAATTTACGTTTTGTGTCGAATGCCGAAATTGTATTAAGGAAATTAAATAAATTACTTAAATGGGATTGAAAACTTCTGGTTTGGAAGTATAATTTTGAAAATCTGCCATTCGTACAACATATCTTCTTTGCTAACCAGCCATCTATCGGTATTTCCCATCGCCTTCTAATGCATTTATCAATTTCATTACCCTATACTCCAATCTGATTTGATTTATGAATATTTTTTATTATATAATTGTTTTGATTATGTCTTCAAAACACTACTTAAGTTTAAAACCTAAAATTTGGTAGCCCCATCCGTGCGGGGATTTTAATTATTTTTATTTAAGATTGGCGGGTAAATCAAGCACTCAATGCCGTTCCCTCTCATTGTGCCTTTATTAAATAGTAAGATAAAATATCCTCCTCTCTTACAATTGTCGAAAATGTAGAAAACTAACATTTAAACGAAAAACATGTTTTTTAATATCAAACATTTGTCGGTACCCGGATGATGATGATGATTAGAATTTTTTTAAATTTATGTTCAAACAAACTCTTGAAGTTGACATGTTCACAAACACCTGGCTACCTCTTCGGTCACCAATCAAAATGTTTGGCATTTAAAAAAAATAATATTTTTTCATGAACGCATTACTTCCCCATTCATTTGAAAATCATCGTCTAACAACATTTTCGGGAGTTGGGTAGCAATAGGTTGAAACTAGAGGTATTCTGCTACATTTCTTCGGGTAATCTCGGGTAAAGGAAAGTTAAAAAAATAAAAAAATGGTGGCTCTAAAACATTTAATACATTTACGCACCAGATCAAACCCATTTTAATTATTGGTGCGGGTTGGTTGGTTATGATAATCAAACGGATGATTGGGCGTCAAGTTCTTCCTGTTGATTATCAGATTTAACATTTTACCCCAATATCTTCTCAAAAAATTTAGGCATAACCGTGATAACAATTAAATGTTTGTAAGACTATGGTTTGTGTTGTGGTTTCCCTAAAGTTTTAGAGGCATGATTACCATTTATATAAGAATTGGGAATTTGACTAATGCTTTCCTTGGTAGTTCATTTAAAATGTCATTGTGGTTGAATTTTTTTTTTTTAAATGTTTACTTTTTTTTTGTAATCCCATATGTTCTTGACATTTGGCAAGAAGGTCAGTTTTTTGTTTGACACTGTTACACAACCGTGTGTTTCCTGATATAGAATTGAAGAGCTCTTTATATCTAGTTGTTGCCAGCCAACAAACTTACTAAATCTTAAAACACCACTAAAAAAATCGGGGATCAGATTACATTCAAAATTAAAGTTTTTGAATTAAAATTCAATTAAGTTTTGGGATAGAATTTGAATTGGAAAATGTTTACCTCTAAAACTGGGAATCTGATAAGTCCAAAATTTGATCATTTTAGTACTTTAGCAAATATTAATTGGATATTGGTTGAGGTTCGAGAATTTTTTTAAATTATATTCACGTTTTATTAAGTGGTCACACCTATATAGGTGTAGAATATTTTGCGGCAAGCTTTTGCAAATTATGTATAGCCTACATTTAACGGTATTGAAAGGATTTCAGTTGAATTCATTTGAATTTAGAATTGAACAAAATTTTTTAATTTTAACCAAAAATCAATTATTTCCATTACATGTCTGCTAATCCTTCAACGAGTTGATAATAAGAGTTGTGCCAAACGGTAAACTATATGTTATGTCTCGATTTACAACAAGTATTGCCATTGTCAAAAACCCTCACGCAAGATTCATTTTTTTACTCTATACGCGGCAAATGAGTTTGTTTAATTTTTGCTATGGACAATTAGAATTTAATCCAACCAACTTTTTTTGTGGGTGTCGACATGTTATTAGCAACAAAACTATACAAGTCATGAGTGCCATGGCCGCCATAAAAATTTGTCATATATTTCATTTATTAATAGCTTGGTGCTAAACATGAATCAAATTTAGAAGAAATTCATATAAATTTAACTTTAAGATGTTGCCTCTTTAACCGAATGAACCGAGAAAAATGTTCGTCCTTATCCAGTAATCACGGCAAAATAATTCGTATTTTGGGCTACCATTGCAAACTTCCGAATGTTAAACAATTAATGACCAAAAAAAAGAATCCATATCCAAAATAAAGTTGACACAATAAATAAAAAACGACGATTGCGTGTATTGACTGCAGAAAAAAAACTTCAAGTTTTAATCTGGGCTGCAGAAGGAGGCCTGCTATTCCGTTATTGTGATTTACTTCGGTTTCCAGAATTTAGAAGTAATTTCTAGATTTACGGTTTTAATTTCAGGCCACTTGCGTTTTTATCATTAATTTAGCAGAATCGATAATTGCGGGCGGTTTCCTGTGATAACACTCATCTTGTGCTAACGGAACCACTTGGGCAATGAATAGATTGGGCCATTTATTTACACTTTTTAATTAAACGAGGTTAAGACCTGTGAATTGCGTAAAAATATGGTTGAGCAGACTTTTTTCTCCTAATAAGTACTGGTTACGGGAACAGATCTGATAATCAACTTTCATGCAACTTTTCATCAGCTGTGTACAAATTTATAATTCCTGATAGATAACCTTAACTAAAGCGTTCATTGGTATTTTTCTGCTTCATATAATAATGTTTGGCCATCATGTGGTTGGAATATTTTTTTCAAATGAATTCAGCTCTCTTGAATCTTTATTTTACCAAATTGATTGCTGTGTGTCATATAAAAAAATGTTTAATGCTACTTCTAGTGCTTTCGGTGTAAATAGTATGATTTGATTTCTAATTGTCCAGAACCATCTACAATTCTTGAAATGTGTTATAAATAGTAAATTCGAAAATATCAATCAAAATTATTAAATTTCAAAAGTTCCTAATACCTAAATTCACAAAACGATAAGCTACAAGTTATATATTTTAAATTTGAAATACCGATGTACTTTATCGAATTTTGAATGTCTTGAATTTGTTTGTTTTATTGGAATATTCGAATTTCATATCGAAATTCAATCACACCCTTCCATTTTGTTTAAAAAAGTTTTGTCAATATTTAATCTGAAATTTAATTTTTAATTATTGAGTTTTGACGAATTTTGAACTTTTGAATTATCTGGAAAAATTTAAATTCCGGAATTCATGGAATTTTATATATTATCGAGGCGAATTATCGAATTTTTAAACTATTTTTATTTGTATTCTGCATTTTACATTATTGAAATTTCATATTTAATTGTAAATTTCAAATCAAATTTTGCCAAAAATTTCATCAATTTTTTTAATTTTGAATTAGAATAAATTAAATATCTGCGAAAAATTGAGTTTAAAATTAATTTATCAATCCTGAACTTTAAGTTTCAATTCAAATTTGAAATAAAATTTGTAAATTTAAGTAAGGCGATGTGCTATTCCTAAAACTACAAAAAAAAAATCAAATTTAAAACAAAACGACCAGTTTAACATTAGAATTATAAGAATTCGATATTTTATCCAATTTTGAATTTTCAAAACTGAATTTTTTTTCAAAATTCAAAATTATTAAATGTACAGATTTTTGGTCTTATTAGAATTTACAATATTACAATTTCAATTTTAAAAATTTCGTATGGTTCTGAATTCTTAATATAATGTCAAAACTCAACCGCAACCTACGATTAAAAAAAAAACATTAACTATCGAGCATGGTCGAATTAAGTTTGTTTAAATCCGTATTTTAAATTTTAAATTTCAATTTTAATTCTGAATTTAAATGTTGTTGGGCCATTGTGCTCTAATATCACTATACGATTAGACTTTTATATTTTAATAAAGGAAACACTTATATTTAAAGTTGACAAAGCGCGACATGCGCGAAACTAGTCCTTTTTTAAAAACATAAAAAAATTTTTAAAAAATTTTAAAATATCACATAAAGAAAGAAAAACTAGTCTAAAAATTAATAATAAAAACGTTTTTTAAATATAAGTGTTTCCTTTATTAAAATATAAAAGTCTAACTGAATTTAAAATCAAAATTAGGCACAAATTTCGAATTTCTTGCGAAATTTTTGAATAAGACTTTTCGATTTTATCATTTGTACTTTGACGAGTTTGTGTTTTGTTTGTGTTTTTTTCAATATCTGCGAAAAATTGAGTTTCGGAATTTATAAGTAATTCAAACTGTATTTAACAATTCTGAACTAAAATTTTCAATTCGTAGTTAAATAAAATTTGTAATGTTGCAATATTTCCAAAATTTACCTGCTGAAATTAATTAGTCCTTTAAATTTATTAAAATTTGCCCAAATTTTCTGATTTTTAAATTCTTAACTTGAAAATTTTCTAATTTGTTCCTAAATTCCCAAAATAGATGAATGAATCAATTTGTGAATTTATGAAACTGTAATTTTTTTTTTAAAATTGAGAATTATTAAAGTTTAGACAATCAATATACAAAACAGACTATTCTTCGGAATTTTGAAAGAAATTAATTTAATTTATTCGCTTTTATTGAGTTTTAAATTCCTATTAACCAAAACTAAAAATGTACGGGGCATAACGTCAATTATTATTAATTCCACTTTGCTAATGATAATTTTAGTCATAACTTAACTACTTTGTGTAGCAGATTAAACTATAATTAAATTTTGAATAAAAGTTGAAAACGAAATTCGTTTTAATTTTGACATTTTTAGTGCTTTTCAGCGAATAATCGGTTATTGGTTAAAGTCCGAGAAATTTGTATTATTCACATTTTATTGAACGATGCGCATCATTTAGCAAACCTGTCTTAAACGAATTATTTCCAGTTATGTACATGTATGTATATTTCGCTCATATTAAAAACCAAAAAGTCAACATTGTTTTACATAAATCATACATAAATTCTTTCGGTAGAAAATATATTACGCAACCGTATATTTATATAACGAAACAACAGTTGGTTTTTTGTCTTTTACAAATAACAGATATTTTTTTTATAATTACCACAAACATCTTAAAGATTTTATAATAAGAAATTGTCTCTATACGTTAATTTATAAGTATACAGGTATGTACAATACTTATTGCACACCTGCATTATACATTTTCACTTTTTATTGGATTTACGTACAGATTTTTCCAAGGAAATCGAATTAATGAGCGTATACAATGCATACAAAAGCTCATTTGACGTGCAAATTTTATTGCGGTTTCTGAATTATTTACAATAATTATCTAAGATTAATTGTTGTATAATTCCCGCTTTGTATAATTACAATATTATTGTACACGCACACAATATATATACTTACAGATAATTTCCAGAAATCGCGAATATTATAAGAATTAGCATTAGTCGAGTACATAAATCCAAACCTTAAATCGTTTATTTGCTTTTTCAATAATATATGTAATGTTTGTATAAGCGCTATGTTTGGAATAATAATGTATGTACCTTTGTGTATACAACATAATATGATTTACATATGATATATACTGTGATTTGAGATACATATTCAGGTATGTTGTCGCGTCATTTCCCGTTTGGCCATTTATGATATATAAATTAAATATTTTATATGGGAGAGATACACAAGTAATGAATATACTATCTGTGACCGCGAATGTCACATATGCATATATGTGTATATACGGCAAGGGAATAATAATTAAATTTGTTTAATTAAGCGAATGAATTGTGTCCGTGAGATGAATTTCGTTTATATATATTTGTGTATATCATTGTTATGTTTATATTTATTGTGAGATGTGATCACCTGTGATGATATTTTTTTTATGTTATGTGCGGTTTTGATCATTTTACCTCAAGGTGGATCATTTATTTTTAAATTATATTTACAATGACATTTATTAATTTTAAAATTGCTGACGTTTATGTAAAATTCTCTAATTGCTGAGGTGTAAAATAGGATGTGATAATTAGATAAGTGATTTGTGAGAAATTTGAATATTTTCATTTTATTTGGCCATGATCAACCTATTATATATGTATGGTATATTTATCGTCAACATTGAATAAATATCCATGCATTATTATATTTATATAAGCGTCTCTGGAAATTAAATACGAGATTCGACATTTCGGACGACCAAATTTTGAATTTTATACGTGAGTTTCACAAAATAAAAATAAAACAATTTCAATTTAAATTTTGAAAATGGGTGCCTATGTAAAAATCATTATTCCCTGAATTCGGTTTAATTCTACATTAACCTCGGAATAACAGAAATATAAGAAATTTCAAAAGATTTACAATTTTCAAAACTCGCATTGAACTCTGAAGTTCAAAAAATTTAAATTCAGACCGGCAATTGTGAATATCCAGAATTTACAAAATTCTTATTAAAGTTAAAATTTGTAATTAAGAATTTGCTTTTAAATAATTGTGCGACAGAACTTAAAATATTCTTAAATTGAATTATTTTGAAAAAATTATTAAAATTCTGCTTTTGTAAGTTAAATCAAGGTAACATCCTCATAATAAATTAAATTACAATTCTGAATACTTTTCATATCTATAATGGAATACTCCCACAATTTCTGTTAAATCATATCAATATTTATGAAATTCAGAATTGTTAAGTTGCATTGAAATTTATATTTTTAAAACACCGCTCATGTTTCAGAATTTCTAAATTTTTAAAAATTTATTAACTCCTGTAAGCTCTAAATAAAACTTATCAAGTTTCGTCGATATTAAATATTTGAAAAAATTCAGATTAAATTCATTAAAATTAAAATTTGGAATGTTTGGAATTTGAAATGTTCTAAAATTTAATAATTAAAAAATTAAAACACTAAGTTTTTTTGAATTCCCCTTATAAATCTAAAAATTTCCAAAATTCCAATTAAAATTACAAATTCTAATGAATTTTAAAGAAAGCTCAATAAAGTTAAAAATAAAAAGATATCGTTAAAATAAAATTTAGTAAAGCTCAAAATGAACATACCAATACACAATTTTTGAAATTCAGTAATTTAAATTCAGAATACTATGAGCTGTAAATATTGTTGCGTTTTATAAATTATCAAACAACATCGACATTTAATATTTGAGATAATCCAAAAATTTCAAAAATTTGTTAGTAAAAATTTAAATTTAAAATTCATAATTGTATGATTCTGTTTTCAAAAAATTTTAGTGCAAAATTTAAAATGTCCTTAGATTTAAAAAATTATTAAAAACAAAAAAGTTAAAATTCTGAATTAATTTGAATATCACTTTAAATCTAGAATTCTTAATATATGAAACCAACAATTTTATCGATTTTTAGTTTTAGAAGTTCCAATTAAAATTTCAGAATTTTAATTTTATACAAAAGATACTGAAAATAAAAATTGCACTTTCAACTTTAATTTTGAAAATTGTTGGTACATACTTGAAAATATCTGAAAATTTATCAAAGCTCGAAACATTTTAAAAGCACATAAGTAACACATTTATTCCCAGAATTCATAAATGGGAATTCAATGTTTTAAATTATCGAAACTAAATTATTACTTAATAAAAATTATAGAAAAATATCGAAAATCTGCGCCATTTTTATTAAATTTATTACGAATTTTTTTTTCTTTTTTTGAAAAATTAAAACTACTTTAAACTTTGAATTTTAAGTTACTATGATTTTTTAAATTTACTCACTCTTGCTAAACGTTTTTAGTCCGTGGTTTTAATTGGGATCGATTCAAAATTATTCAATTTTCGATTCTTAAAATTAAATTTTTTAAATCAGAAATCTGTTTTAAAAAGTTTGATTCAAAAATTTAAAATGTTCTTAAATTTAAAGAATTTAAATAAAAATAATTAGAATCCTGAATCCATAAAAACAAAATTTCATGCGATCAAATTTTTAATTTTATAAAGTGCTTTTAAATTTGAATTTTGGTCCTTGGAAATGTGGAACTTTAAAATAACAGAATATCGTTAAAGTCGAACATTTTAAAGTTCGAAGATTTTTAAAAGTACTTACTATATACATAAATATTAATAATATTAAAAATTCACAAATTCAAATTAAGAATTATGAAAGAATTTTGTTTCCAAAATTCGATCAAATTAATTTTACTGACAGAATTCCTGAAATATCAGTTCAAAGTTTAACATTTCTTTTACACATTATATCAAATCTAAAGAAAATTAAAATTAATTAATTTAAGTTAAAATTTAAAATAAATCCGAACAGTTTCCGTTGAATTTTATGTTAAATACAGAATAACAAATATTCAATATTTATACAAAGTTTTATTATTTTTGAAATTTAATATTTTTAGAATTGAAATTTTAAATTAAATAAACCTTTAAATTTGAATTTTTAAATCGTATGCAATACATTTTAAAATTACCTAATTTTTTTAATTCCTGCAAGTTCTTAATATTGTTTATCATTAAATTCAGAATTACAAATATATGTATATGCAAAACCAAATAACATTTATAATTTTACGAATTCGATTTAATATTTCTTTGTTATTTGTATTTGTTAAAATTATCGATAAAAATTAAAATTTCCATATCAGAACTATTATAAAATTTGATTTTCAAAAATTTGGGGACACAATTTAAAATGTTATAAAATTTAATATATTTAATTATTAAAAACAGGTTCAATTCTTAGTATTTTCTTGAAAAAGTTCAGGAAAATTGTTAACCTCAAATAGTGAATGTTAACCATTCATACTAGTAAAATTATTTTAAATTGAAAAATAAACAATTTGTAATAATTCTATTAACTTATAAAATTCAATTAAGAATCACAAACATACGAAACTTCAAAATTTTTTTTCAAAATTCAAATTTAAATTTCAAATGCGTAATATTAAAAGTTTCTAAGCCCTGTGGACTTGTAAAATTTATCAATTCAAGAAAATTAAATAGTTTTAAAATTCGATAATTCTGAAATTTTTATCAAAACTTCAAAATCGAAATCCGAAATTGCAAAAATGAGACTGAAGTTAAATTCTAAAAAAAATTGTTGTCGTATTGGAAGAGTCGTCAAAATTGTAAATAAATAATAGATGTTGCGAATAAATGCTAGTTGAACATAACCAAAAATTTGGTTATTTAAAAACAATTTTAATATTTAACATAAAAAATATTTAAAATTTTTTTAAATCCAATTATAAAAATATACATTTTTAAAAGAATTCTAATTTTAAAAATTCAAATTTTGAATCTTATTAGTAAAATTTGATCAAATCATTTATAATTTATTACGAATTTAAATTTTTAGTACTTAGAAACGGGTTACTTTAAAAAAATTAATTAAATGTTAAAATCGAATTTTCTAAAGTTTCAAGATTTTAAAAAAGAGCCTAATTTTCCAAAATTCGATCAATTAAATTTTACTCGCAGAATTAATACCCTGATGTTACGTTAATGTTTCTGTTGAATTCTATATTAAATACAGATTACAAATATTGAAAGGTTTGTTATTTTTAAAATTCGAATTTAAATTTTAAATTCAGAATTGTAAATTTATATTTGAATTTTTTAATCGAATTCATTACAATGTGAAATTTAATTTTTTAAATTAATTAAATCATGTAAGCTGTATGTATGTATTTGGGTCAAATGTTCTCAAACTGCGAAGGAATTTAAATTGGAGAACAATTCTCAGCATTTCGATAATTAAAATTAATGCTCGATTATTCATAAGTTAGATCCTTGAATTTTGAAAACTAAATATGTACATGCTTTTAATGTTTTTATTTTCAATTTTCAAAATTCATGGATCTAAATACTGATAGATTATTGGTTTCTAAAATCCGATAAATTAAATTTTTATTCCCAGAATTCTAAAAATGTGAGGTCAAAATTTACAATTTTCTCACGCAATTTCCGTTAAATTAAATTCAGAATTACAGATTTTTTTGAAATTTTAATTAAAATTGGATCTCAGAATTATTATAAAATTTGGTTTCAGAAATATTGAGTTCAACAATTTAGTAAATTGAAAACCACGATCAATCGCTCCAATTTCGGTATTTTTGGTGATATCTTGAAAATGTTCAGAATTTAATTAAAAGTTGAATACCCTTAAAATTGAACTTTCTGACTATTGAGTATATAAATATTTGCAGTTTTCAAATAACAACGAAACTTTAAAAATTGAAAAAAAAAAATTATTTACCCGATTTCTATTGAATTCTACATACAATTTAGAATTATAAATTTACAAAATTTCATATAATTCATAGTTTTCAATATTCATATATAAATTTCAAATTGTCAATTGTATACGTTTTATAGAATTAACTTGTACATTTTGGTTTTCAAATTCTAATTTCCAACTCTGAATTAAAAACGTAAAATTTTATCATAAAATTTTTAGATTTAAAAAAAAAAATTCGCAAATTCTTGTTAAATTTACGAATATTATTTTATTATTTTGAAGTTTTCGTTACAATAAAATCCCTACAATTTCATTCAGAATTACAAAAATAGGAAAATTTTAAAACAGTGTTATCATTTTCAAAATTCTGTAATCCTTTATATGTAAAATTTGTTAATAAAATCGTTTATTTTTACTAATTTGAATAATTTTTCAGAAGCCTAGCAAATTAGAGACGGTAAAATTTCACCAGCCCAATTTGGGGCGGACAGATTTTTCAGAATTTAAAAAAATTTTGAGACTTGCTATTTGCTTTTTTTTTAATTTTGAAATTTGTAATTCTCAAAAAAGTTGACGCCTACTTCGGATTGGGAGAGCCATGCAAAAATCTAGATAAATTATAAATGTTATGAATAAAAAAATTTGAAAATTTTCTTCAAAATACAAAAAAAATATTTGGAACCCACACAATTCTTGTTCAATTCTGACATTAACTATAAAAAGACAATATTTTATATGATTTAATTAATTTTCAAAATACGAATTAAATTTTCAAATTCTGAGTTTTATACGTAAAATTTGTTTATACATTTTTTTTACGAATTTCACGATCTTTTATAATTTCACCAGCCTAACGAATTCGAGTCCGCGACAAATTTTAAAATTGAAAATTGCTTTTTTTAAATTTAGAAAATTGTGGGTTCTTGAAAATGTCCAGCCAAAATTTAATTTAAAAAGTTTAATATTATTAAAATTGAATTTTCAAAGGTCGGATTTTTAAATTAGATGTTTTTAAAATTCAGTAATTCAAATTCGAAATAATTAAATTCGTTTTCAGAATTTCAAAAATAAGTTAAACCAAAATATTGGTAGAAAAAACTCCGTATAATTACTGTTGAATTCTATCTCCATTAAATTCAGAATTACACGGAATTTAAAAAACTGTATTGTTTTCAAAATCGAATTGAAATTTCAAATTTTCAAATTTATATGTGAAGTAAAATTATAAAAATCAAAAATTGTTATTATTATTCTGAAAAGCTCACAAACTTAATTAAAAACTTAAAAATTTAAAATATTTTATAAAAACGATTTAAAATTCGATATTTCTGAGCTTGATACAAAATTGAAATTTTCGAAAACAATTTAAATTAAAAAAATTATGTCAAATTCGGATTGCTATAGTGAACAAATATGAAGACAAGATGTAGCAAAATAAAAGAACTCAAGTTGGAAATTTAAATCTTTCCGAAAATTTTGAATAAACTACCTATGTGAGTATTTTAATTTTAAAATTTATTTGAAAAAAAAAATGGAAATAGCACTTTTCATGTTGAATTCTAAACATTAAATTCCGAATTATAAAAATACGAAATATTAAAAAATTCAGGTGTAATTTTCAAAATTCAAATTGAAATTTCTAATTCCGAATTTTATACGTAAAATTTAATCATAAAAGCGATACAATTTTATTTTGGAAATTTCGACCGTTAACGAATTCTAAACAGTCAGACTTTTCTAGAATTTAGGTAGAACATTAAAATTTTATAAATTCTGGATTTATACGTAACATAAACTTTAAAAAATGTGAAATTTGTTAAAATCGAGTTTTCCAACGGTCGTAGAGTTTTAGAAGCAATACATGTTTGGAAATTTCAAAATTCAGGAAAATCTGTTTTCAGAATTCCTGAAATATGTTAAAGTGTTTTTAGTCACATATTTCTAAAATTTCATTTCAATTTAATATTTCATTATTTTGGAAATTTCGACCGTTAACGAATTCCAGACAGTCAGACTTTTCTAGAATTTAGGTAGAACATTAGAATTTTATAAATTCTGGATTTATACGTAACATAAACTTTAAAAAATGTGAAATTTGTTAAAATCGAGTTTTCCAACGGTCGTAGAATTTTAGAAGCAATACATGTTTGGAAATTTCAAAATTCAGGAAAATCTGTTTTCAGAATTCCTGAAATATGTTAAAGTGTTTTTAGTCAAATATTTCTAGAATTAAGGTTGAATTCACCTTTGAAGGTTGGTAGGTAAATGTATTGAATTAAATTAAAAATTAAGAAATTTGGTTTCTGTTTATCAATCGACAATTAAAACTAATTTTTAAAACTTAATTTAATCACAATTTGAGTGACACAACATTGTGTGGATGTTCTAAAAATGTTTTAAACTAAAAATTAAATTGTAATTTATCAGACTGGACTAAAGTTTAATAATTTGATTGATCCAAACGAACAAAACAAAAATAGTCTCAGGGCTATCACCTCCCCGCCAAACCGCTAATATAATTTTTCATCCAAAATATTTGACCTGCCAGCAAGAGCTTTCATATATAAATATTAAACAAGCCCAACATCCTAAAACTCGATTCGACAACATCACACAAACAAATCATTTCTTAATAAAAAACCTATTTAAACGTACCATTAAACAAATTTACCTGTAATCAATCTTCATTTAAATCAATTTATGTGTATACAAATATATTTATACTGAATAATGATAATTAATAGATTCCCCGGCAAAACAGCAAAAAAAAAAATGATATTTCAAAATACCATCATCATCATCTTCTTTTTATTACTATATATTTAAATTATAAATACATACCACTCTCAAATTTAATTATGGCAATACAAGCAAAATCGCGTAGACGAAATTTTTGAAGAAAATATTAAATGGATATATAACCTCGTGCATATAATTTAGAAAGTTACCAAAAAAATAAAAAACATCTAGCTATTTACAACAAATATTTCGATCAATTAATCATAATCGTATAGACAATGTATTATAGTAATTATAAACTCCTTTTAATCTAACACCCAATATACATACTGTGTACTATAATAGCGTACGTGCGCGCGCTTACCTAATATACAATTTTCTTGTGGAATTTAGCATATTGCGTTAAGTCACGTTACGTCACAATAAATTAAATATTTCGTGTGTTATTTTAAGTCTATAAAAATAATCGAAGCGTAACTAGAAATTAAAAATTTCTTACAAATCATTTTTGTGTGTGTGTGTGTAGATTTCTTTATATATAAGAATATATATACCTTTCTTTCATCTCGCACAAACCACTTTAACAAAAAAAAAATTGAAATTGTATATTTAAATAAAAATTAAGAAAAAGTTTATAACAAATAACCGATTTTTTGTTTTTTTATACATTTTTATAAAAATAAATAGTTAAAAAAAAAAATAATAATTGTGAAGTAAGTAAGTATGTAAGTAGTGGAAGAAACGGGCGATGAAGAAATCAACTGTGTGTTTTGAGTGAATAGCTATCTGTACATAATATACATAGAATGTTTTTCTACTTGCTTTACATTTTTGTTTTGGTTTGGTTTTTGTTGTTTAACTCGATTGTACGTACTATACTTGTTCGATATTAATTCATTGTGAGCGTACAGTAGCAATTGTAATAAACGCATCAGAAAATCTTAAAAAGTTATATCAATTACAAAAATAGTAAAGTACGTCTTGTTTGTCCAATTATCGTTCTATTATAGCAATCCAAAGTAAAATTAATAAAAAAAAATCAGTAATGGACCACCCTAGAGATGAACCGCCTTATATTTTTTATCAACTTTTTGGTTTTTCGAGTTTACGTTTTTGACACATCACGCCAGATTTTCGACATCGGTCAAAGTCAATTGTACTCAGTTGGCATTGCTATTTCATCATGGAAAGACTTACACCCACGAATAACTTTTACAAATCATTGAATTTTATTACCAAAATTCGAGTTTAGTGAAAAATGTGTTTCACGCACTCCATTCATTTTAAAGGTCGTCATAATCGACCTACTGCGCAAGCAATTCAAGCCATTGTAAAAATTTCGCTCCATTTCATGTTATTGGACATAAATTCACAAAATTGTATGCGTAGAGTGCGTGCAGAGGAAAATATTGCTGCTGTAATAGCCTAGTGTTTGTGAAGACCACGAAATGCACATTTATCGCACGACACAACAATTGAAATTGTGTTATTCGACTACATGGAAAGGATTTGAGGTGAATGAACAGGATCTGGATTTTACAGTGATATTTTTTTAGGTTTAGGTGAGTGTTCCTTAGAATATCTTGAGAACAATCCGGTTTTACTGAAAAATTGTGTTCAGCTCGATTTTGGTTAAATTGGTACCCTATTTTTTTGCCCCAAATGTATGAACTGAATATGATCGATATGTGATTTCAGCAAGACGGTGTCACAAAGCACACGAACACATGGACTTAAGTTCATTGAGCAATTTACCTCATTTTTTGGATTGGTAAATTAGCCGCGTAGATCGTGGGATTTGACGCTTCTTGACTATTTTTTATACTACGTGAAGTCTCTCGTCTATGGGAATAAACCAACATTAATTACAGAATTGGAAGACAACATTAAATGTGTCATTAGCGAGATACCAGCCGAATTGTTCGAAAAGAGGCCAACATTTACATGAAATAATTTTAAAAAAGTAAATGGCAAACATTGATTCAAATCCATTTTTTATAAATTTTTTTGCAATTTTACTGTGGTAAATACAGTGTCTGGTAAAAGAAACAACATGTTTCCCTAGAAAGTGGTTAAAGTAACGGAGAAAATACCTAATATCAAAGTGTTCCGACGGCAGAAGAAAATTGGTTTAGTGACCTTGGATGAACTTGAATTGTTTGGAAAATACAAATAATCAAAGTATTTTTCAATGGATTGGCTTCTTTTTAGGGCATACTGTCAATAGTCTTCATAAAGTTCTTCATTTGATTATTGCAATGTTTAAATTTGGAAGGTTCTGATATGATGATGATACGGTGAGTATACCGGCCAAAGGCTACTCAACCAGCAGGATTATATGTTAGTCGATGTATAAAATAATTTTCATAGAAATTCTTTTATATGTGGTTCTGGCCGTTCACGAAAATATTGCACAAAAAGAGCTATTAGCCAATCGTCAGTTTCAAAGATTCTAAAAAAAATTAGATCCATTCATATCAACAAGTTATGTTAGTACGGGCTCAAAATAAATTGCAAGAAGATGCTAACTTTCTCAAATTTCTAGCATGAACAGGTGAAATGACGTTTTCTAGTGTTGACATAGCTAAAAGACATTGAACTTTAGACCATTGATACCGATGGAGTAGTAACGTTTGGGTCAGTATTCTTGTCTGATTACACTAGTTTTAGATTTAAATTGCTAGGATTTCGATCAACCTGCGGGGAATAGGTAAAACAACTAGCTTAAATTGACTAATTTAGTATTCGAGTAAATATAAGACATATAAAAAAATGTCCGTGCCAAGAATTAGAAGAAGTTCAAGCAATATAACTTTATTTTTAAAGTTGGAGGCACGTATAAATGGTCGTAATTTTTAACAGCCTATACTTAGAAATTACGACTATCCTGATTATCCGTCTATTTTAAAGCAATCCGTTATCCGGAGAAAAAAGATCACGATTCAACTAGAATATAACTGGTTAGACTGATTTTTTTGTTAACTGCTTTTATTAAAAAAACCTGTGTAAATCAATTTCTGCAGGAACTGGGAGTGCCGACAATATCTGAAGAAGAAATGCGTATTTTACAGAATATTTTTAGAAGAGCTTTCTCCAATGGAAGTGGGCATTAAGGAATTAAGCAATAAGTCTGCAATACTTCTAACAGCCGAAGGTATCTTTAAATTTGTATTCCTCAAAATGGAAGAAATGAACACAGCCTTAAGCCAAGCTCTTTTGAGGCAACTAAAAAAGCGAATGAATGAACGTCGTGACAAAACTCTCTTAATATTAATGATATTATTGAGAATATATCAGAATGGATATAGTAATGTGTCGCCAGGAGTCGTTGCTGATGACAATGAATTGAAAATTAGTAGACACAACTGAACAAAACTTAAATTTACTACAAAAATGACTATAGGCGATGCCGTATCGTCAATTACTTACGTAAACCCCACATCTTCTGGCTCAACAATTCAAGGTGGACTTAAATAAGGCTTTCAATTACTGAAAAGCAAGCACTAAAGAGCGATCAAAGCACTAATAAGCGACAGCTTCATAAAAATCATATTTTTCCCGTATCAACGAAAGTAAGGTCACTGAAGTTCACCAAAAAATCGGAGTGTGTTTTTACCAGATTCGTTATTTATTTGTGTTGGTGGATGTTTGAGCATTCATAAATATCTTCTGTAGCTGTCAGTATCCGTCTATCTAGATTCTATCTAGATACTAGAAATATGTATATTAAGCGTGGTGGTTATTAGTTTGTTTGGCCAGTACTGTTTCTTGATTCTTGGTATAGACGTTTGCAATGAATTGTTGCACTCATACTAAGCACGGAATCGAACTATTTGTATTGCTATATGTTTTTAAGTGCGATGTTGCACCATGATTTTGGTATATCACCTTTTGAGTTTTCAGTGTTATTTGAAGGTGATTCATTAATACCAAGTTCAGTCAAACACACTAAACTGTCACAAGTTATTTGCCCTAGAAGGACGCAACATTATAATTATAATTCTCATTTATTGGCCAATAAACGTCAAGGCTATTTCAAGTAATTGCCAGTGGTTTTGATACGTATATGTATGACTATAGTCATTCGTTTTTATCACGGAGCCAATTTCATCCTGCCATTGTGACATGAATAATGTTCTCGAAACAATTCGACACGCTTTACCATTTCTCATTTTGGATGATAATTTTGATAAAAATCCAATTTACACAATTTTTACAGCAAGTCTAGCCAACTCTTCGATTATACCATTAAAATCCTGTTAATCCGGGTTTTATATAAATAGTGGTCTTCCGCAAGCTGTTGTAAGTTTACATCGGGGATGCAGCATTTTTATTCTATTTAGCTTAGTGAAACTACAGCCGCATCTGCACAGTTATAGGCGACATTATGGCTTGGATGCTGGCTTTAGCCAACAAAAAAAATTCATCTATACCTGTTTATCATAAGGAATAGGTTTAATAATTATTACGGACGGTCATTCGATACTCTATGGAGTACTAGCTATGGTCGGCGTATTGGAAATATTGATGGACATTCAAAACTGACCATAAGCCTCATCTTTTACGATATAGGCAATTTTATCTTTACAATTCTTATTCATTTCCTCTTGTTGCCTTTATAAAGGAGAGTATAGTAAACGGATCAGTTGCCAATGTTCCTTAAGATGGTGTGATTACTTGTTGTGACAGTAGACCAATAATCAGATAGTTCGTTTGTTTTATGATCGTATAAAATAATTTGCGTAATGCTTGATTAATCCAAAAAACCACATAATCAACCAGGAAGCCTATGGATGAAAAACAATTTTCAGGTACAGGAGCTGCCAGAACTTGCTAAAGTTGAGAATCATAGGGATTATCAATTTCAACCAATATCACTTTTATTCTGATGGCAGCAGATACATTTTTGATTAAGATTAAGTGGTTATCACAAATCTCTCCTGAAATGTTTTTGCTAATGTCGGTGTTATTGTGTTGTGAAACAATGCTACTGCTGAAAGGGCCGTTGAATCTGTATACTATGTAGCTGTTTCTGTTTTGCAGTTGGGTGGTATTGCGTTTGTAGAGTCTGTTTATCTAATTTGTTTTTTTTATCCTACACATTTGGCGAAATCCACGAAAGCTCAATGTTCTCCGCAAAATGGATCTAGAGAGCCCTCACTATACTAAGAAGCCAAGATTTGACAAAACAGGGTCTATATATTCGCGACACCACCAAAATGGCTTTGAATTGTTTATTGAGCAGCTACAAAATTTTTAAAGCATCATGTTCATCATCATATCGTTTTTTGATCTGGAGACCTACAATGCTTTGCTGCGGTATGTTAAATTAGGTATGGCCAATTAGGAAAATAGAAAATGGTATATCTACACTGTACTTATATTTTACCTAACTGAGTTGCTGAATGGCCTATCGTGTCGGTCAACCAATATCGATGGATGGAATACGATAGCCATTGTCGAAGATCAATTTCAACAGGCCCCAACATAGTTCACCAGTTAATTTTGGTAAACCCATCCAAATCTATTGAAAATTAAAAGCTTTACTTGCGCTTTTCGAAACAAAATCGTATTGATTGTCTTGCTCTTATTTCTTTTGCACTACTTCCCTATACTGTGTGGTATGATGAAATTAACTTTCAGAAGGACTCCCCAATATTTAATATATTGTAAAGTAATCCATCAATGTGTGTCTGCTAAATTGAACCAGCTACTCAAACACAGAGTTTTATGAAAGAGCTTAAAGAGCTTTATAGGCTAACTATATAGCTTAAATACATTCCAAGTATGACGATTTTAAATCAACTCTTCGGTTAATATATTTATTTTGCTATAAACAGGATTATTAACAATATTTTTTAAAGTTTGATGCTTTATTGAAAAGGACGTTCCGATTAAACCCAATATTGTAGTATATTTTCGATAGATTGAAAATCGTTTTTTCGAATAGCTCGCTCGACCAATATTGTTCTTAATTGACTGAATAGTTTTATCAGCGAAATATCAAACCTTAATGACCCTGATAAATAAAACCCCACCGGCGTCATATCTCAGCTCGGTGCAGGTCAAGCAACATTACTGAAACGTATTACTTCTTCGTGCGCAAAAAGTCCAATTTACCAATTCTAGCGAAAGCTCTATCTATAGCCCTGAATCGCTCTCCGATGATCGTAACACTGTTTCAATCTTCAATTTCGAAAACAGTCCCACGCTGAGGATGCACATTGGCTAGTTTACGATTATACGTGTGAATTTCTGAGCCCTCAATACCACTCCAATATTTTTGCTTGCTGCAATATGCCGGCCGAAAATTCTTTTCATATTTTGCTCTATTTCAGCAACACAACACAACTTAAAAAATTAGTGTATAGTACTGTCTAACGTTATTCAAGCGTGAATCGATGCATATCGTACCACACAGATTTGAAACCATACGTAGTACTAAGCACGGCATTTTTCAACCTTTGACAATTTTATATCACAGCATTTTATAAAGTTGCTTCTAAGTCCAATGAAAACCATAGCACAGCATTTTTACAGTTGCTTGATTGAATGCTCAATATTGTACACATTTTCTGTAAAATGTGCTTAGTTAGCCCCAACAAATTTTTAGTTACCCGTTTATCATAAATATTACGTTTAATATAATATATTTCTGGATCTATACTTCGGCCTTTAGGTGTGACCCAAAATTTTAATTTGCCCAATATACCATTTAGAAGGATTTCGATTGCATAGGGGAATATAGTAACTCTTAAGATGCTATTTGCAATGCAATGAGGAACGAAACAGCAACTTTATTAATTTTTTATTTTGTGATTGATGTTGAATCCAGACCGTTACAGATTTTGAGGTTTCATTTAGCAATTGCACAGGTTTTAACATTAATGCATACGAATGAAAACTGAACCTATTAGTCCAGAATGTGACTTGCGGAAGTACACCTCAATTTGTTCATTATTCGTATCTTCATTTATTCTACGCACTTCATAATTTGCATAAATTCTGATTCCACAAAAAGAACGAAATTGACTAAAAAATCTATGCCCAAAATACAGTTTACAGGTATAAAGCCAAAATTAGACACTATTCTTCCGAGCTTAGCATATAACGTTCCGTGTCTAGGTGTTATAGTTACCATGAATAAAAACAGCAAGAGTGTGATTACAATAATCCGCAACATTCACTTTTGTTCGATCCTAAACCTTTTCAATATCGAACAATAAATTGACAACTGCTGAATTGGATGAAATATTTGCCTAAGTTTCTATCGTAGATGCTAGATTTTATGAAGGAGCTGCAGATAAGGTTGTTTAGGAATGAACTAGGCTAAGATCGGTCATTCTGTTCAGAATTATTTTCAATTATGTAAAACCAAAATTCTAAAAATGTGTTGTTAAATTCGGTTTTAATGTAAGAATTTGTAGTCTACACAGTTGATATTCAATCCGAACTTTTGGCTCATATTTACGATATAGGATTGCACGCGGGAAAAAATAAAAAAATTTCAAAATATTGTCTCAAATACCAGATTGGTTGTAAAATATCGAAATTTTAATAAATTATTTGGACAATCATGTGTTGTGATCATAAATTTTTAGATGAATAGCACACATATAAATTAAGGTGAAATCAATTTAAACATTTTGAATACCGCACTAAACACTTTCTCATTTCAATCATAAACACAGATCATAAACCAATATAACAATCAATTAAACAAAAATATTAGCCAATCCACATCCCACTACAATGCATATAAAACCACCTTCTCACGATTAAAAGCACTTTGGCCGCGCAATTTATAACTTTACACGTAATAAAAATTGTTGTTCACTTTCACTTATAACCAAATCAAATCCATTCATTCTTAATTTATTTTCATGTTGTTTTACATAACGTAAGATCTGTCTTTTTGACCTATAACCAACCAACGAATGTATATAGTTAATAAAATATTTAACATTTACAACTTTATGTATATACAAAATGTTAAATTAATTAATTTGATTCGTATACGCGTCTCATAACATCGCCGTACATCGAATTTCTTATAATTTTCACTTTCAATACAAAAATATATGATTGATCGATTAGCACAAAATTACGATATAAAAGAGATTCTTCTTCATCATCGCATGTATAAATATGTATGTATGTATAGTAAGTCAAAATTCAAACAATCTTCCCAAAAGTTCATCGCACACATCTGATATGTACCCATTAAATTGATGATGTTGCTAAAAAAAATACTGTCTGCTAGTCAATAAAATGATCGAACGGCTAATCGAACGGTGTACAATGTTTATCGTACATATATAAGTGTAGATAAATCGAACATAAAAATCGATCAACGATTTTGCAGCGCTTATATTAGGAAAAAAATTGTTGCAGTCTTAAGAAAAACATAAGATACGCGCGTAAATGTAAAAATCTGTTGAATTAAATAAAAATATATAAAAAACGACCGCACCAACTATCTTGACAGTCATTTCCTTTTGTACAAAAAACTATTATATCTGTGATGCCTATCTTATGTAAGGTTGTTTGTGTGTACATCGTTATTTTCAATGCTCGCATCTTTATTTTCTATATACATAGATGATATTGTCTTCATGAACGAAGATTCTCTCACAATGATGTAACTTCCTTTTTGCATTTTTTATTTGATTTTAATTTTTAATTTTAATTAACAGTCTTTTTTAAGTTTATTTCGTTTAATTTATATTTGGAAAGAATCAATTTTTGTTCAACATAAATTTTATCGATTTTGCAATCAATGCAACATTCACCGGATGACAGGTTTGTTGACATTTGGATTGTTAATTATTCGTATATTTATTGTTTAGTAACAGTGAAGAAACAACACATAATGAAGGTTACAGAACTAATTTTGGTTTTGATTTTTGGAAAATTAATAAATTAAATTAAATATCATATTGAAAATAGAGAGATGTGACCATCCCATTGGTGTTTGTATAAGCCCGTCGTTTGAAGCTCAAACCTAGAACAATATTTCTCGTTACACAATTCTTGGTGTAAATTTGTTTTTACGTATATAGGTGTCAGTTAGAAATTCTCAATGCTGGCGGAATAAAATTTTGTTAATTTGAGAAATGTTTGAGTTCAGTTTCAGCTCCATGTTCATCATAGTAACATAGAATTACCTGTAAGAAATTATTATCTCCTGAACTTCATATTATGGGGATTACAAAATTTGCCTGAAACTCTTAAATTTTTTAAAAGGAAATCCCTTCACAAAGATGTATTCTCCATTTGAAATAAATTTAAATTTGTTTGAATTTCAAACAATATTTTTCATTGCAATATTCATGTAGACTCATAAAATATGAAATTTAAAATTATTCACAATAATATTCATAAAACATATTAAATTCATAAAACTCATAAAAATCCATATACTTCAATTAAAATTTATAATGTTCTATTACATTTTTATGCAAATTATGAACCTCATAAAAATGAAAAATTCATTGGTCTCGATCAAATTTATTAAAATTCGCAAAATTTATATTTTTTGGCTATCATAAAATTTATAAATCTCATATACTAATGTACTAAAAATTCATAAATTTCATAAACTTTAAAAATATTTTAATTTCATAATATTCTAAAACTATATACATACTCTCAAAATTCATCGGCGTTGACCAAATTTATTAAATTTTAAAATTCATAGAATTTATAATATTTTTCTGCATTCATAAAACTAATAAAACTCATAAACCTCATAAAAGTCATAAAACTTATAAAACTCATAAAATTCATAAAACTCATAAAACTTATAAAACTCATAAAATTCATAAAACTCATGAAACTCATAAAACTTTTAAAATTCATAAAACTCATTAAATTTATATATGTACTTAAAAAATATCTGAATTTCATAATATTCTTAAAAATCCTTAAAAACAAATCAAGAACCTCTTAAAGCTGAAAAACTCAATATTTTAGTATACATAAAATTATTAAGTTCCAAAATTCATAAAATTTTTAATATTTCTCCATATACGTCAAAAACATTTAAAATTCATAATGTTCTTAAAATCGTTGCTCTCGATCAAATTTATTAAATTTAAAAATGCTCAGAATTTATAATTTTTTTCGGCATTCACAAAATTCATAAAACTCATAAATCTCATTCAATTAATGAAACTCATAAAACATATAAAATCCATATATGTATTAAAAATTCATAAAATTCATAAACTTTAAAAATATTTTAATTTCATACTATTCTAAAAACACCAACAATTCATGAACCTCTTAATGCTCAAATATTAATCGGCGTTGACAAAATTTATTAAGTTCTAAAATTCATAGAATTTATAATATTTTACTGGATTCATAAAACTCATTAACCTCATAAAACTCATAAACTTCATAAAACTTATAAAACTCATAAAACTCATAAAACTCATAAACTGCATAAAACTCATAAAACTTTTAAAATTCATAAAACTCACGAAATTCATATACTTCAAAAATATTTAAATTTCATAATATTCTTTAAACGCCAACAAATCATGAAAGCTTAAAATCTCATTATTTTAGTTTACATAAAATTATTAAGTTCCAAAATTCATAAAATTTATAGTATTTCCCGGCATTCATAAACTCATAAAAATCCATATACCTGAAAAACATTTAAAATTTATAATGTTCTTAAAATTTAATCAATTTGTGAACCGCATAAATATCAAACATTCGTTGGTCTCGATCAAATTTATTAAATTTGAAAATTTTCAGAATTTATAATATTTTTCGACATTCACAAAATTCATAAAACTCATAAAACTTATAAAATCCATAGGTGTCCTAAATATTCATAAAATTCAAATACTTTAAAAATATTTGAATTTCATAATATTCTAAAAACGCCAACAAATCATGAACTTTTTAAAGCTCGAAAATTCATTGACGTTGACAAATTTTATTAAATTCAACAATTCATAGAATTATAATATTTTTCTGCATTCATAAAACTCATAAAAATCAAGAAACTGATAAAGCTTATCAAACAATAAAACTCATAAAATTCATTAAACTCATAAAACTCATTAAATTCATATACTTCAAAAATATTTGAACTTCATAATATTCTTAAAACGCCAACAAATCATGAACCTCTTGAAGTTCAAAAATTCAACGGTACTGAAATTTATTAAACTCCAAAATTTATAATACTTTTCGGCATTCATAAAATTTATAAAAAATCGAAGTTAACAAAGTTTATCGGCATACAAAAACTGTTAAATTCAAAAATATCGTTAAACTCTGCACAAATTCATTAAATTTCTAAGTTTCGCACAAAACTTATAAAAAATTATAAATTTCTTAAAATTAAATTAATTTATTAGAAAATTCATGTGGTCATCAATTCAAAAATTCATAAAATTCACGCTATAATTCACGCTCATATAGGTGTACGATATGAATTCCATCAAAATTATCTGAATTCAAGCAAAATTCATAAAATTGATTGATATTTACAAAAACTTGTAAGACCTATTGATGTACTGCGGCTATTCACACCGAAACTGAATCAAAATTACCCATTTCACAAACAGTTTTCTCTGAAAAGACCCAATCTCAACATTTCTGAAATATTTTATTTGTTGAAATGCCGCAAATTTTCCCAAAATTGAATACTATTTTGCTGTGCTCAAGCCTGCTTCCCAACACACTTAGGATTGTATATAAGAAGCACATCAACTTTGTCTATGCTGGCCTGCTCATTGTATATTATGGGAACGTGAACTGGAATATAGTAGGAAAAACTTTGCGCGGCTCGTTAAATAATTAATTGCTTATTGTTGTTTATAATTTCACTACACCAAACAAATACATAATATTGTGTGTTTCCGAGAAATGCCATCACATTGTATTTATGTACATTGATCATTCGTATACCTAACCGCCAAAGTTACAATTTTTGATGGATTTTTTCGTGACACATAAATTCAATACACATAGCCGATAAAGATAAGTTCAATTGCAGACATCAAAATTGATAAAACCGATTACAAATCAGAAACCATTTTGAGACCATTTTAAAACTTTTATAAAATGGTTTATTATAAGCAGCACGAAGCAGATACGAAGAAAACGAAAATCCCTTGGGATTAGCATATCAATTTTGGAAGGTCTCGAAATTCAGATTTTTTTTTAATTTGAAACAATTTCCATATTCTGCGTTCACGAATTTGAGAACTGCGGAAGTGTTAGTACCCTCGGGATCACCTTGAACTTTAAACAGCTTTGAAATAGGCCTCATATGGCTCTGCAAGGATCTGTCTGAATTCAATTTATTATTTTATAAAATTTATTCTTTGCAAATTGTCGTTCGCTTGCAGATCAGCGATTTTTAATTCACGGTTAGATCCCAAGCCCAAATCTCCTCCATTCGAATAATTTCGACAAATTATTCTGTTCCTATAGTTGAAACTTTAAAGTTTGCTATGACATGGAAAATAAAGTTTCAATTTTATCCTAAATATTTGATTCAGTTTTATGTTGTTTTATGATTCCAGTATTTCAACAAATTGCATTGGTATCTTTCAGCAGACTATTTACTCCTCTAGTGTTTGCTCAATAAAAAATTTGTTATTGTATGAAGTTTATCTAATGTTGAGTGTGTTGCTGGTTACGGAAACAGAACTGAAGATTTGGAATCGAATTATTCTTCTCCAACTATTTCTTAATAGTTGGTTTCCACCAGAATCAATGAGACCGATCTCCAAAGAGATAACGCTTCCTGGTATATCAAGTTTTGAGTGAAATTTTATCAGAATCCTTATAATTTTGGAAAATCAATTTTTAGTAGGTAGTCGATTATTTAGATTTTAAGGCAATTTTAGTTGTAACATATTACATTTTTAATTTGAGTTAAATTTTTACTATAACATTTGGATAAAATCTACTGTATATAGTACTCAAATATTTTATATTTTGTAATCGAGTTTGGAGCGAAATTTTAACCAAAAAAATTTAAATCCTAAATTGCTCAACTAGTTTGAGTGAATATTAACCAAGATTAAAGGTTATTTAAAATTTTGGTATTTAAATGCATACAAGGTTAACTCAATTAATTATTATAGTTAAATTCATAATTTGAGTGCAATTTTGAGTAAAACATTCGATAAAAAATATTGTGTGGATTCGAAATGTTCTTAAATATAGAAAATATTGCAATTTAATTTAATTTTTAATAAACTATTATTTCAGACTTCAAGTTTTGAGTGAAATTTGGACTGATTAAAATTATTGAGTGATTTTAAATAAACATTTAAAAAGTAAACTATTTTAGTACCTAGTTTTGTAATGAAATTTAAATTGAATTTCGAAATCAAGAACTCGATTTTAGTAAAGTATGAATTTTGCTAAAAACGTTTTGGTACCTTAGATCCAAAAATTTTAGTGGCCAAATTCAATTTTACGGTCAATTTTAAGATAATTTTGTGTTCAATTTTAAGATTTTGCGTTTTGGTAGTTAAATAAATGTTAAGTCAAATTTTAAAGTTAAATTTTGTTACATTTTAAAGTTAAATTTGGTTGAGTGATAACATCTATTTAAGATGAATTTGGTAAATCAAATTTTGAGTGGAATTTTAATAGAAATGTTAAAATAATGTACAATATTCTGTTTCGAGTAATCGAGCTTAAGTCAATTGTTTTAATTGAAATTTTAACAAAATTTTTTTTTAAAATTTAAATTTTAGAATAGAGTGAAATTTTAAATAAAAATTTGAAAAGCAAAACTTTTCAATATAATTTTAATTTTTGATCAAAACCATGGGGATTTCGATTAAGTCATTAAAAGTTTAAGTGAAATTTATCCACAGAATTCGGTAAATACAATAAACTCTTTTTAGTGGGTTTATTCAATTTTGTGGTCATTTTTAGTACGATTTTTCCTCATCATAAGTTGAGTGAAATTTTAATAGAATACTTGCAACTCAGGAAAAAATTGTTGACCTGCAATCATTGATTAACGGATCTCAATCAAATTTTGAAATTGATAATTGGGAGCAAAAATATTTTGTGTACACAACTTAAATATTTTGAGAATACTCACTGAAATTTAATTAGCCTGGTTTGCACGTATTGAATGGAGAAATAGAAAGTAATCCTATACTAAAATCATGGTTTGAGTGAAATTTTAGCTCTAAAAGTTTGAACTCTAATATATATTGTTAAATTAAATTGAATTGGAACTTAAATTTTGAGTAGATTTTTTTTTGAGTAAATTGGAAAGATATAGTTTTGAAATAAAATTGAAATTAAAGTAAAAAATCAATAAATTTTGAGTGAAGTTTCATGAACTATATGAATTGGATTTTAGTCAAGTATGAATTTTGGTAAAACGTTTTGGACTTTGGTAGCTAAATAATTGTAAAGTGAAATTTTAAAATTGAATTTTGTTGTTTTCGACATTAAATTTTGATTGAAATTTTAAAAGAATCCTTAAAATTTAGGATTAATTATTTTGAAGTTTTAATATTCTGTTTAAAGCTTAATTATTCAATTTGAGTGAAATTTTAACAATAATGTTTAAACTTTAAGTCGATTTTTGAAGTTTGAGTGAATGTCGTCCAGAATTTAGTTTAATAAATTTAAATTTTGGTATTTAATATACAATTTGAGTCGAATTTTGAATAAAACTTCCTCCACTACAAAATAGTGTATGGAATTCAAATGTTCTTAATTAAACAACATGTTGCAATTTAATTAATGTTTTAATAACCTTTTTCTAAAATCAAATTTTGAGTGAAATTTTGACTTTGATAGCAGCGTGATAAAAATTAGACTCAATTATATTAAAATGGAATTTTAACAAGCATGAATTTTGCTATGACGTTTTAGTAATAAAATAAAATTGAAATGCTTGAAATATAATTTTAGAGAAATGAATTTAAACAGTTAACTTTTGTTTAACATGAATTTTCGTCGTCTAATTTTTACTAAAAAACGTTAAAATTTAGAAAAAGTCGTTTTGATGTTTCAATATTCTGTTGCGAATAATCAAACCTTAAGTTAAATGTTTTGATTGAAATCATAACAACAGTTTTTTTAAAAGTATAAACTTTGAGTGGATATTGCCCAAAAATTTAGACATTCAAAAGCACGAAAATATTTGTATTTTAATTTTTAGTTTTTCGAATAAAACGTGATCGTGAATGTGATCGTATAATGAGAAAATTTATACGCATACCTACATATAGTCTATCTATCGCATGGTCTCTTAATGTTCATCCACAAAAAAAATCAAACATCATCCTCACAAAACCAAGCGTATAGGCTAACCGCAATAATAAAACTTGTATATTTGAAGGGTTAGTTTTGGCCTATTTACTGATTCAACCGTAAAATATGTGTTAAATTAAAAATCAGGTGTGCTACATAAATAAATACAACAAAACGGGGGAAATACTATTTATGTATACCTATACGAGTGATTGAAATCTTAGATCTTTGATCAACAATGAAGATAATAATATATATTAAACATGAATTAGTTGAAATATTGTTAGATGAGATGGTACAAAATTTCATGAGGAGAAACTAATTTTAATTTACCTTGACTCAATTCTTTATAGCTGAGTACAAGATATAGAAAAGAAATTTAATTGAAAAATATTTTCATATAATGATAATGCATATTCCTGTAAATATAGTTTAAAAAACAGTTTTAATAAAATACCTATGCTGTTTTGATATGAGAGCGTCTTTATGTTTTGTCGCTTCCACAAGATAAATATCCGGTTACATCATAGCATATCGTTTGTTCCATATATGTATAAAGTTATTAATTTTCTTCCGTTTTTTTTCTTCTTTCTATTTCCAGAATGTCACAATGCAAAATAAACCGCTTGCTTGCGGTTCTAATTATATTTGTATGGAGCAATGCACCTAATACAATTGTAACTGGCCAATCAAATTATGCATCGCATGCGAACAATGTAGAATATCAAGGTGAAGGATTACCGGAAGAAGCAACACTCGATGGAAAAGTAAGTAACTTTTATATATGTATACTATCTGTGCACAGTGCACATAACATACGATAATTATGAGAAATTCCTGTACATAGCGTATAACATAAATTTAATTTATATTATGCGCTATAAAACTATTGTTGCTGTTATGTATATACTGATACACACACACAGTGATTATTTTACTCATTGTTTACGTGAACGAAAAATAAAAAAATAACAAAAAGATTTCGTTTTGTCGAGAAGATATATAAGAAGCGGCACAGTGGTGCTTAAACTGCATAACGCGAAACATAACACACAATCATAAATAGTTTAGAAATATAATTTCAGTGCGCTTCGTATTTAAACGATTAAGAAACGCTGTAATCTTGTACATATATTATGTTATGCTCGTACAGTACACGAAGAAATTGAAAATGAAAGGCAAATGAACCCTTTTGTTACATACTTGTACATACAAGCATTTGTTTTGTTTGTTTGTTATATTGTTGTTAATGATCCACAGCATCACAGAGCGCAGCTATCATCGTCTTGATTTTAAATTTTTTTTTTTTTTCGTTAAAAGTATAAAATCTCTTGTGATTTGATGTTGAAATAATGATGACGATAACAACGACGATAATTATGTATATATGTATACGGTATGCAGTTGAATAAAATAATAAATTTTATGATTCTATTACCTTATATACCGGGAATTAATTTTCTTCCATAATTCTAAATAATTTTATTAGTTTTTTATTGGAAAATTTATATTATTGCAATCAAACTAAAAATTGTTTTTGTTGTTTGTTAGATAAACTTTTCGATATGTAGTTACTTTCGTTCATACTATATACATAGAAACATTAAATCATTATATACTATAAATTGTACCGTTCTAAGATTTTAACTATTTAAATTGGTATATAGTATTGTACACAGAATTAGATCTATAATCACATAGAACAAAATACTGTACGGATGTACGTATTGGCACAGATTAATGTTTATAGTTTTATCACCATGTTAATTAACATATTTTTGATGACCTACATAAATAAGCTGAAGGCGCTGATGTGTCTATATAAAAACTTGTAACACCTATATGCATTGTTTCTTTAAAGGTTATCGATATTTCAAGATATTCAATGGTTTTGGGAATGGGCCTGGATGTAAGTTATATATGTGAATGTTTGTACGATTCATTTATGTACCACCGTAAAATCACCCAAAAAATTTGCACAGTGTTTTTGTTTTATTTTGTTAATGACCACTTTTCACAGTGCACTTAAAACATTTTTTAAAGTAAGCTAAACTTCAATCGTATGTATCGCGATTGTTCAGAATAATCGTAAGGTATTTCTACTATAGCTTCATCGACCTGTAAACTATTTGCCAATTATTTATAATTCTTTATAATTATTTATAAAGTGGTTGGGAAACATAATGTCTAATTGTATAAATACTATAAAGCTCACCGTATGTAATAATGTTAGAAGTAAATGTAGTGCTTTTAAACTTATACCAGAAAATCAGTATAAAAGCTCTAAAACTGAAACTTACCTTAAAAAGCTAATTTGTGCATGAAATGAGCAAACAAGCAGACTTAAATCACAAATCGTTTCCTAAATCTTATTTAAAATTTAAAATTAAAAGCTTTGGTATTATTAAAATAATTGTTAAACTTTTTTGTGTAAACGTAAATAAGTTTTTTAATTTTTCTAAATAATTAGATAAAATCCGAACTCAACCTTAATCCATTTATACTTATACTGTATAAAGTTTAATAGTTGAGCTTTACACTTTACAAATTAATTCTAACACAAAACTTTTAAAATTAAATCAAAAACAGTGTGTCGATTGGGAGCTTTTCATTTTAAGGTTATTCTTATTTAATAAGAATAAAGTTTTCAAAACTATTTAGATGTAATAAAAGCTTAAATCAAAAAAATACGGCTCAATACATTGCTTAAGGCTTGATAAGGTGGAAATGATTCAATACTAAAGTTTATAATACCATCCAATTCAAAATATTTTCGAGATTTTTTAACAAAAAAGCATAAATAATTTTGTAAAGCTTTACTTATAAAAGATTTAATATTAGAAACTCTGGCTAATTAAGGCTAATAATTACTGTTAAAAAATTATTTTTGTAATGTTAGAAGCTCTATTCAAACCGATCTGTTATAGCCTAGTGCTCTTAGAGCGGTTGATTTTAAAAGTAGTAACATTGTTGTAATTAAAGCCTTTAAGCTCTATATCACGTCTAAATAAACGAAGTTGATTTTTTGTTTAACGTTCACAAAAGTTCTTATATTTAATAGTTAAAGCACAGAACATCCATAACGTAAAAGTGACAGATAAAAATTGTCGGTTAAAATGTTCAATAATAAAAATGTATAAAATAATGAGTGTTAAAATAGTTGTTAAAGTCTGTTGTGTAAAATTAACGATCAAAAACGATATTTTTTAAAATCCATTTAAACTTTTACTGAATAAAATTGGATTGTTGAGCTTTATAATTAAACGGCTTGAGAAATATATTTTTACCGTCTATAATTCTAATACAAATTTCAAAACTTTCAATTGGGAGCTTTTAGTTTTAAAATTTTTGAAATTAAGAAAAATTGAATAAACCTTCTAAACTAAGCTCAAATCGAAAAGTTACGGTTCAATACATTTTTTCAAGGTTTAATAAGCTTTGTAATTATCTAAAAAGTATCTCAATATCAACACTAAAGTTTAAAAAAGAATCAATTAATATTATCGATATTTTAAAGAAAAAGCTTGAATAATTTTATTAAGCTTTACTTATGAAAGATTTACAAATACAAGCTTTCGTCAGACAAGTTTAAAGTTTTTTCAGTTCAATCATAACTGCCGAGAATTGAGGTGGTTCATTGAAAGCAATATAATTATGAATGTTTTATCAAGCTCACATAAAGCACAACTTAAAGCTTTAAATCGGAAATTTTAATATTTTACAGAGAACTGCTCACCGTTTTTATGTAACCGACCACTTAAATAGCTTGCCTACCTTAACATAAATACTATAAGCTCCTAAATGACTATTTCCCTCAATTTTGAAGCTTTTAATTATGAAACATACAATCAGTTCATTACAATAAATTTAATCCAATTGAATAACGTTAACGGAACACTAAGCTTTAAAAATGAATGATTCTATAAAATACAAATTACCCAAGCAATTTTTAGTTAAGCTCACAAAGTCAAAATTGCATCAGTAATTAGAATGTTTACTGAAATAAATTTTGTTTTTGGATTGCTAAAAGCTCATTGCCTTTACAAAAAATGGATTATAGCCTGGTGCTTTTACAAATAATAATATTGTTCTAATTGAAGGTGGAAGCTTACAAGGTGCATGAAGGTTGTTATATACCAAAAAGAAATGGATTATACAAAGCTTTTACTGGACTTTGAAATCGAACTCGAGAATACTTAAATTCATAAACAATCCAATTAATGGAAATAGTGTGAGCTTTTACTTTTGAGATTATTAGGCGGTTGTATAGTGGTCGGGGTGCATCAGGTCTGAATGCATAAATGGAAAATTTATAGCTCTCCGTCTGTAATAATGTTAGAAGTAAATGTAGTGCTTTTAAAATAGAACATTTTGTGCGTATATCAGAATATAATTTAATAATTAATAATCTTTAAAAAATGTTCGTGTGAAAGCTCTAAAAATGAACCTTTCCTTGGAAAGCTACTATGTACATATGTACATGAAATGAGCAAACAAGCAGACTGGTTTAAATGACTTGTTTAAGCTAAAAACGGTTTTCAAAAGCTTATTTAAAATTTAAAATTAAAACTATTAAAATTTAAAAAGTTATAAAATAATGAGCTTTGGTGTAATTAAAATAATTGTTAAACTTTTTTGTGTAAACTTAAATAATTTTTTAAATAATTAAACAAAACCCGAACTCAACCTTATTCCATTTAAGCTTATACTGCATAAAGTTTAATTGTAGAGTTTTACAAATTGACTATAACTTAGGAAAGACAAAACGCTTTAAAAAACCCGTTCCGATTGGGAACTTTCAATTTCAAGATTTTCTAAATTACGAAACATTTAATTAGAATACAGTTTTCAAAATTATTTAGACGTAATAAAAGCTTAGATTTTAAAAATTAGTTTAAGGCTTGATAAGGTGAAAATTAATACTAAAGCTTAAACCCATTCAATTCAAAATATTTTCGAGATATTTTAACAAGAAAGCTTAAATAATCTTATAAAGCTTTACTAATAAAATATTTAAAAATAAAAGCTTTCGTCACACAAGTTGAAAGTCTTTTCAGTCCAATCATAACTTAAAGCTTTAAATCGGAAATTTTAATATTTTACAGAGAAAAGTTAAACTTTTACAAATGCTCACCGTTTTTATGTAACCGACAACTTAAATTCAATTTAAATAGCTTACCTAACTTAATATAAATATTAAAAGCTCCTAAATGACTATTTCCCTCAGTTTCGAAGCTTTCAATTTTGAAACATACAGTCAGTTTATTACAATACATTTAATCCATTTGAATACCAATTTTGCGTTACGTTAACAGAACAGTAAAGCTCTAAAATTGAATGATTCGTCGGTAAGTTCTTCAATTTATGTGTGTAAATTTGTGACAAAAAAATTTAATAATTTTACAAAAGCCCAACAATTACTCTAGTTTAGGTACGAATTTTTTCTAAATTCAATATCTTTACTAGATTCAATAAAATGCAGATTACCCAAACAAATTTGATTTAAGCTCACAAAGTCAAAATTGTATTAGTAATACAAACCTTTTTAAACAATGGGTTATAGCCTGATGCTTTTACAAATAATAATATTGTTCTAATTGTAAGGTGGAAGCTTACAAGGTGCATGAAGATTGTTATATACCAAAAAGAAATGGATTATACATTTAATGTTCAAGCTTTATTTTTTAATTTTAAAAACCATTGAAGGATCAAAATTTAAGCTTTTACTGGACTTTGAAATTCCGTAACTAAACGAAAGTCGATATCCAACCTAAAAGCTTTGATTTTTAACCTAAAAGATCATCCTTTTCTCTCAATTGGAAAGCTTTTAATTTTAAAATATTCTTTCATATACTACACGTATTGTTAAAAAATGCTCCATTCGATAGATTAATATTGGTATTAAAAGTGTTTTGATGATTCGATGGCAAGGTTTCAATTTAAAGATATATGCATTTCAAAATTGAAAACCTTTTTAACACGTTTTCAATTTTTGTTTATATTTTACTAATGACAAAAAGCTATCATAGTTTTACAAAGGCGGACCAATTATGAGTTTCGTTACGAATCGCTAGCTTCTAAATGTAAAACTTGATATCTTTGCTTAATTCTATAAAATAGAAATTACCTAAATAGAAGTTTAGTGAAGCGAACTCAAAGCCAAAATTGCATCACTATTTTGAGAAAAGTTACTTGAAACAAATTTATTTTATGGAAAGCTTTTACAAACCGATCGATTATAGCCTGATGCTTTTAGGAGTAATAATTATGTTCTAATTGAAGGTGATATCTTAAAAGCTCTATACGTATATCGTTATATACCGTTATATATGTATTTAATTGTTGAAGCTTTTAATTCAACATTTACGACATCCAAAATGCATCAGTTACAATTCAACGATGAAAAGTTTCACTTTTTACTGGACTGCTAAATTATCGTTTGTATAAGCTGAACAAGTAGAATAATCAAAAATGAATTAAATGTAGAGTTAACAAAAGATAAAGATTTAAGTTGTTCTGTTCAGTTGTTTAATTTGGATCGAGACCTTTAAAACCGTCTAAATTTGGCCTTGAGTTTGGCCTGCTTTGTGTCTTAGTTCGGGAATTTATCCAGCACTCAAATTCTCCAATCAATACTTAACTTGATGGTTATAAAATTCGAAATACATCTGTCCCTTCAATTAACCAGTCGGATCGGGGATCGTTATACATTTAATTTTATAAACGGAACATTGAAAGCTCACCGTAAAAAATTCATGTAGTGCTTTTTACCTATATTAAATATGTTCGAGCATCTTAGGGGACAATTCGATAACACTTTTAAAGTTTAATCCGCAATGTTCTGTGAAAAGCTTCAAAACACTTGTTCAAAGCTCTAAAATAGGAAAGCTCTAAAACTAATCTTTGTTGGGAAGCACCATATGAAATGAGCAAACCAGCAGACTGGTTTAAACCACAAACTCGTGGACTAGAAAGCTTAATTAAATTAATACAATTTTCTCTGAGCTTAATCTGAGTTGTGTAAGCTTAATGGAGAAATCGACATTTTATTTATCAACATATAAAACTTTCTAACTAATTAGACACAAACTCAAAAATTGCCGTAATCCATCTAAATGTTTACTGCGAGAAGTTTAATTGTTGAGCTTTACAATCTAGTTGGATTGAAACAATCAAAACACAAATTAATTAAACTTTACTTTGGTTACGAATGGTTTAACTTTAGTAGAACTCGAACAGACTTGTTCGAAATGTATATGGTTACACATTAAAACTGGCGTAAAGGTGATAACATGACTTAATTGTGATAAAAATAAGTGTTCAATACTTTTAAAAGTATATTCAGTTCTCCGACAAGTCCTCTAACTATAATTACATGATTGAGCCCGCTGACCTTATATTAACACTAGTTTTTATGGTCCACATTTTTTTTTCAGTATTCAAATACAACACTACGATAAGCTTTTAATTTTGTTGTTGTTGTGTTTAGGATTACATTTCTCGACAGTTCGGCAGATTTGTAACAAAATAAAAACTTTCGTCGCCAAATGATGAGAAAATTTGTTAGAGATATAAATGCGCAAGCTTTTCTCAGACAAGTTCAAATTCTTCTCTTAGGACTTACAAGTCCTTATATTACAAGTTCCATCAAGCTGACATACATCAAAATGTGCTTTAAATCAAAAGTTTTATTTTTTACAAAGAAAGAATTAACTTTTAGAAAAGGGCGTTTTCTTTATACATCTGAAAAGCACGTGAAAAAAACAACTTTCATCCAAAAGCTTCAAAATTGGTATGAATAAAGTTCTTTCCAGGAAAATGAAATACCGTTTAATTCTTAGAAAAGCTAAAAAAATATTTTTATTCAAGATTATTTTTAAAAAATATGTTGGATCCAATTAAAAACTACTTTTGAGTTGCGCATTCCAAAGTTCAATTTAATCAGTATTAAAAGGTTGGCCGATCAACATGATATTAAAAATTAATATAATGGAATACTAAAGCTTGAAAAATATATCGTTCATTGCCAAGCTTTTATTTTCAAGGTATACATTTTAAAATTAAAAAGCTTTTTTAACGTTTAAAAAAAAAAAAAAAAGCTTGTACAATTTTTCAAAAGACACAATAATTAAGAATTAAATTACGAAAGGTTAAATGGAAATTTTACGATATTTGTAAAATTCTCTCAAATCTAAAGTTTAATTAAGCGGACTCAAAGCCAAAATTGAATCAGGGTGTTTATTTAAAAAAAAAAAATTTTTTGAGAATGTCAAAAGCTCATCGCCTTTATAATCCGATCGATGGCCTGGAGCTTTTAGAAGTATACATGCTATTCTAACTGATGACGAAAGCTTCAAATCATTCTATGAATACTGTTATTTACCAGAAAGAAATTCGTTTAATGAAAATTTGCATATTCAAAACGAGTAAATGTAATGAGCTTTAAGTTGGTAAAGCTTTAATTTTTCTTATTTAGGAAAAAGCTTGATCCCTAACTATTTTATTTTTAAATTTGACCTGTAGTGCTGGTTAGTTGCAGGAATTAATTCCACTCAGATCACTCATCCAACGACCGAATACAGCGTTCTTATAGGGCGATGTGATGATTGCATTATTCGTTGTAACTGGTAAGGCTAACATTGGTCATGTTGGTCCACCATTTCGACAAGACTACGAAATGTGAGACATGGCTTACTGCGGTGGTGTTTTGGTGGTGAAATTGAGTCCAATTGAAGATTTGTTGTTGTAGATCTTACCGTGGTAAAACCTATTGGAGGAAGAAAAATTATATGAAATAATGGGAAAAAATATGTCGGTTAAGTTCTTTTCATGGTTTATCTCTAGAGTCCTACAGCTGTATTCACCTATACTGATTAAGAAATTAGTGCCTACATACGTTTGCTCGGATGGCAATTAAAATGAATCGATTAATTGTAATATTTTCTAAACAATCTTATATGTGCTAAAGATGAAGGATTACAACGATTATCTCTATGTTAAAGTACTATAGTTAGTGAAGAAGGTATGATGATGACCAGTTGGTGATTGGAGTCACTATCTGGCGAATCAGATTTATTTTTGAACTATATAACTTTGAATCTTTCATGACAAAATTATTTGCGGATTTAATCGATAAGTGCTGAATCATCGTGGCTAAGGGTTGGCACAATCAAACTGCGTCACCAACAGCACGATTTTATTATGTACAAATTACCCAACTAATTTTAACACCGATTCAAGATCATATATAGTTATAGCACGTCGTTACTTTATATCATATAGAGACCAACGCCCATTCTTAAATTATTAGCCTTGATATCTCTAATTGAACCACCATTAATCACATCTACAACAACAAAATGTAAATTATATAATTATTCTATTTACACAAATCTTAAAAACGATCTGAAAGCTAATTAAGAATATTAACAACGAAAAAAAACAAAAAAAAACGTCTTAAGCAGCCAATCACTAAATCCAATAATTTTTATTTACATTCAACTTAAAATCTGTAAAGTATGTAGTACCTATTATATACAACATCTTAACGTTTACGTTTTTTAATCTTACCAGAATAATATAAAAATCTTAATAGTAATAATGATAATAAGAATATTAATGCTAGACTAGCCGCGCTGACCACATTCACAAAAAAAAAAATTTTTTTTGAAGGACAGTACGCATTTAATTTATTACGGAGATTACTGAACTCCGGTTTGGAAGTAAAACTTTAACATGTTGATTGATGTTGATCGTAGTTTTAATGAACGTTTGTCTATATATATGCATATATGGATGACTCCCACCAGTATTTTATAGTAATGTGTAAACTAACCATTTTTATTTTTATTTCTAGGTGACAAAATTGGATGATTTAAGCCCGATCATATTTTTAAATCGGACAAAAGCAGCATTAAATTGTGGTGCCGGTCAAATGCAGGTAAGATATTCAACTGAACAAATAAATATCTAAATCACGTTAATCCTACCTACAAGAATATATTGTTTGTTTGTTATACCAGCTTTGAATATGACTCATTGGCATAGTTCTGTGTTGTGTATACGCTAATTCATATTCAAACGATAAATTTTACTTTAGAGCTATACGGCGGACAAAGGATTGTTAAATGAATTATTCTAATGGAATTGACATAAATCGTAAATTGTGTTTTTAAAATAAATAAATGGGTTGAGTGACACAAAATACTCAAATCAACATTTTTCTTTACTTTGTCATTTGTGTTGTGAAAACAAGTTAAAATTCTTTTTGCTCAGAAGATCCTACATAAAAATTACAGCAGCAGGTGTGTGTTTATACTCGAGCCAAGAGTGGAAAAGTTGTTTTTTTGCTCTCAAAACTTATCGTGTACTTCAATTTAAATTGACTCGTGTACATTTCAATTGTTGCTGTCCATAAATGTATAAAAAAAATGTATGGCCTAACATAAAGATTACTATTTGGTATTCGCTGAATCATTGCCATTTGATTCGTTCATTATAAGTATGATATCAATCATTTTGTAGATCATCTTGATCTTGACCACATACAGTGGTAAAAATGTGTAATTGATTATTGTTACTAAAATATTGAGCAACTATTAATTTTGATCATTTTATATAAAATCATAAAATCTTTTACCAAAAAGTAAGACTTTTTGAAAGAAACTGTACAGTTTCCAGAAATGAAAGAATTTTTCAAAATATTGGGCTACAGTAACAGTACGACCGAAGCTTTTAAATATTTGAGCTACAAAATTTGGGGAGTTACTATTTTTAATTCAAATATTGCTAAGTGTTAGATTTAAGAATAGATTTAAAATCTTGCTCAAAGTTTTTTGTAAAAATCTTTTCAAAGTAGCTCAATATTTTAAAAGTATTATTTATAATTAATAAGTTTCAAAATATTAAGCTACTGTGGCCGTATGAGCGAAGTTATTGTTAAAAAAGTAGAGTTCATATGTCTTAAATAAGATAAGTGTCAGGACGGATACATTTGGATATATTTTCCAGGAACAAACGGGCTACAAAATATTGAGCTACAGTGACCTTAAGAGCGAAGTTATTATTAAAAACAGTAGTGATCATATTTTTAACTCAGACATTGATGCTAGAATAAGATAACTGTCAGGAAGGTAAAATTATGTTAGATTTTCCAGAAACAACCAACTTTCAAAATATTGAGCTACTTTGACCTTGAGAGCGAGGCTATTGTTAAGAAAACTTGACTGCATATTTTAAACTAAGACATTGAAAAATTTGAATAGTTGTTGATTGTTGTTATGTTGGCGAATATTTTGTTGCCCAAAAATTATTTAAAATCGTTCAAAAAGTAGCTCAATATTTTAAAATGGTTCAAGAAACTATTTTGAAACGTAATTAATGTATTGTTGAGTGTTAGACGAGCATTCATAGAAATGAAATTGTTTAAAATACACAAATCTGATTAGCTCAAAATTGTTGTGCTGCTCTAAATTAAATTAACATCTCAAGCACTTTTATTCCCACACCCAAACAATAAAATAACACTTTCACTCTAAAACCTTAATTCACTTAACATTCTCAACATTAGAGTGATTGTCAAAGCGCATCGCACATTATTCATATAATATATGTTCATATAAAAACTTTTACTTACTTACAAAGAGACAACGCGTATAGATCGATCATTTTGGTCGTTGGAGCACACAGTAGCGCACACACACACACAGACACAGCAATAGACAAAAAAATGTACTTTAAACGACAAGAAATACTGGAATAATTTACATAACAAATTCAATAACAGAATCAAAGACACACCTTGTTTGGACAAACAATTAGAATTTATAATTATAGACGACAACATTATTCCGCGTCTTCTAACAATAATATATTTATACTCGGATTTCTCTATCGCATTGTTCGCAGGTGGACTTAAAATTCAATGAACGATTTTTTGGTATCGCATATGCTGATTTTGATCGTAACAGTGCCTGCCAAATCACGGGCAAAGGTGACCTCAGCTATCGCATCGATTTGCCGCTCAAAGGATGTGGCACCAAGCAAGGACCGACACGTGTATTCACAAATAATATTGTGGTACGTTTTCATCCGGGCCTAGAAATGGATGGTGATGAAATTATCACAATTGTGTGCCGTTATCCACCACCGATTACGCCTCCTATTGCCGCGCTACCATTACCCATCAAAACTGATGTTGTGCCAGCCACGATATTTGAGCCGCCACTAAAAGGAATACAAATTTTATTCATCATTTGTGCCATACTATTTTTGACACTGCTACTCTTGGGTCTTGGCGTTTCGTACTATTGTTTGCGGCGACGTCCAATACCAATTGTGCGCCGTCTGCCAATGTCCATGGGCAGTGGATCGGAAATTACAAAACTTAGCGGCAGCAGTTTGGGTAATATATCGGCATTCGATGGTTTGAAAATTCCACGGGCTCATGCGCCGTTACAACAAGTGCACAGTTCGTCGGGTAGCGAAGGTCTACTCATTAGTGATACAATCCCGTCCGATTATCCAAGCGAATCGCATTCAGAAATCGAAGATGTTGATACGGGATCGCTTCCGGTCAGTTCAGCTGGTAGTTTCGAAAATCGTGCGTTCGTACAAGAAACGTCAAGTATTTATAGCGAAAATTATGGCCATACCCAAGAATTCCAGGCGGCGAATGCAATGGCCCAACAATCGATGGTACCACGTTTACCGCTAGCTGTTAAGGAAACTTCACCAAAATTCGATGTTCAAGTGCGCGTTAAACGAGCACCGCCACCACCTCCGTCACCGATGACCTCGGACACCGATAGCGTTGCCACGAGCCGCATCGATCGAAATAATTTGTCAACGATAATGGAATCGCATGAGGATCGCGAGTCTATTTTAACGCTAGACTCGATGCCACAGGATGTCGCGCACAGTCATTTCACGTACACGCCCGAATTACATCCTGCACCGAAACATGTTCAACCACCGCCCGTATTTTCGAGAATTTTACGTAAACAACAAGAGATCGTAAGTATACATATAAATCGACACGAACGATTTTCGGTGAATAATCATTTGTACGATTTTATTTCTAGAAACAGGAGCGCCAACAATGGAACGATGATTTTGATGGCCCAGCTATTGATTCACGCAGCTTAGCGTCTCTTGGCACCGAAATGACCGATACTCATTCGATTAGCGAAATCATGGTCGACTCATCACAATTACACTACACACCGTTACCACCACCGCCACCAACGCCACCAATTCAACACCAATCCATGTATCACACCTCAATACATATGGAGCGCGCCGATGATTTCCCCGAGCCACCGATCGAAGTTATGCGTAAACCCGAAATTACATCGCATGTCGTGGACGATGTATTCATGCGGACGATCACCGAAAAGAAAACGATCGAAGACATTGAGAAATACAAACGAATGGTTACCGAATACAAATCAAAACCACATCTTCTACCACCGCCCGATCCAACATGGGACGTAACAATTCGCAACTATCCGACCGAGGATCAGAATCAAAATCGGTGGGAAGATTTCTCTGACATATCGAGCGCATCCGGTATGACTTTGACACCGAAAATGGAGCGTGCCGAATTAAATCTGCCACCCATCAATTACGTTTCGGATAAATCGAAAAAATTATTTAGCCCTGAACTTGTCGCAAATATGAAACCAATTGAAATACCGCAAGCGGATAATGCCGTGCCAAATTGGGATGTATTGATACGCATTTTGGAGGAGCCCGAGATTAGCGAAATTCCAGACGACACCAGCTCAGTACATTCCACCACGTTCTTAGCGCGCCAATTGAGCTACGAGGATAAAACAAAATGGAAGGACATTATAACGACCGAGTCGATATTGCGTCGCCAGTTAACCGAGGCGGTGGTACGCGAAGATTTTGAACGTATCCGAAGTGATGTACGGTATGAGAAATTATTCGATACGCACACCTGGGATGTGATTGTGCGCATATTGGCACCGCCCAACGAGGACGACATCGAATTACGACAACCGCGACGAAACAAAAACAAGAAGGAAGCGTGGGACACACGATCACGTCGTTCATCGTTACCAACTTTGTATGAATACGATAGTGATGGTGGTTCATCGGTTCGTACGATTACAAATGATCGTATGCCTTCCGATCATCATCCACATCATATTGCCGGCACTGGATATTCACAATATCCACCACGCTCGTCACGGCAATCGGTTCGATCGTCGTACCGATCTGATAATGGTAACGATATGCGATCCATGTCCGAGGTTACCGTCGATTTTGCGCGGCCAGATCGTGGTGACGCCTACTCCGATGTGAGCTCCTACAATCCGCAGTACTTCGAGGAAGATGTGGTCGATCATTATGAGCGCCGATCGATTCAGCGATCGTTGAGCCAGCCAAGTTTGGCACGTTCGGCGAGCGAATTTACCGAGCGATGGATTGCACCCGATTCAGATGATACATCGAACGAGGGCACACCAAAAGCACATCGCCGGCAACAAAGGTTTATGGTTAGTTGAATAATAATAATTTATTTTGTATATCGACTAATTTCGATTTTTTCGTCCGCATATAGACATCATTCCAGCCGCGTCCAGTGCCGCCACCAAATTCAATACCACCAGGGCAGCGGGTCGTCCAGCAGACACAGTATGTCGAAGAGACACGAACCAGTTATCAAACAGTTCCAGGCACACAACAACAACAGCAACCATCTCGAGAATGGTATTCGAATGATCCGAACAAGGAGATGAAATTTTAAATTTCATTCCGCAATAATTATAACAAACAAGTAGATTATAAGTTGGGGGCACGGGAGTGAGTTAAACTTAGTCCCGCGGGCTTCCGTCGCCCCTTTTTTTTTGTGTGTCCGTGTAATTTTGTCGAATTAAATCAACAAAAAATAAAAATAAAAATGTGCCAATATTATATATAGATATAAGATTTATAGGCGACAGAAAAATAAAACAGAAAACAAATTTTCTAAATAATTAATCAACCGCCCCCTCTCCCCCTTCCCTTAATCATAATTAATAATATTAATTAACATAAATTTTAATTTTCCTTTTCGTAATTTTTTCTACAAATTATCTAACTCCATTCTGTGATAAGAACTTTTTCGAAATTTGTAATAATTTTAATGTATGTAAGTCAGACGCAGGCGGATGTTTAGCTGCGGTACCCGCACTCTTCTCGGCGCATCGACATGATTTTTCATTAACTTTTTGATCCCGCTAATTGTAGGTTTGTAGGTTATGTTGCTTTTCTTGTCTATCGTTTTCATTCTATTTTCATATACGCAAAAAGAACTGGAAAATTATGTCGAGGCCGCTGCTGGGTACAAAAGATGATACATTTGTATGCCAATTTTGTACCCGATCTAAATAAAAAATATTGTTAACATTAAAATTAATAAAAAATAAATTGAATAAATTTAAGAATTATATAAGAAATAAGCCTTTTTTAACAACGCAACAAAGAAACACAGGTGGAGGGACTTGAATGCAATCAAATCGTCTTTTAATATTTTTTTTTTTAACTCTTTAACTCTTTTATATACAAAGTGCTCGGCACGAGTAAGTAGATCACTTACTTAAACTCGCTGCGAACTAACTCACAAACAACGTAAATGTAATAATTTCTAGAATTTAATTATTAAATAAAATAATTAATTAATGTTTTAATAAAATAATTATGAAACGATATACATATATACAATTATAATAGACACGTTTTCAAAAATAGATTGGTACTGTACTTAACTATGAAAACTTGGTAGAGATTTTGCTGTAAAATTAAAAAAAAAATTATTAATTAAATAAAAAATAAAAAATTGTGAAAAAAAATAATTAAAAACTCATTAAAAAATATTTTTTTTATATATAAACATAAATATAATAAACGCTTTTATTTTATACTAACAGATTTGTGTTTTTATTATTAACAAAAGGCCGCACCCCTGGATCACTTTTTTTTTTTTTTTTATAAATTGGTTGGAACCCATTAGGATTCTGCACTCAATGCCGGGACGGCCCATGGTACAAACCCAAGATTCTACCCTAATTTGCAGAAGCACACTGCAGCCTTAGCAAACTGTACAAGTTTGAACCAAGGTATGGAGGACAACTGATCTACATTAATAGATCTACAGCTGAAAACCTGAAACCGGATAATATTGAAAGCTGGACATCTGCACACAAAGTGCAAGCAGTCATCATCTTGCTTGCCATCTAAGATAAACCCGTTCGATGGAGATGCTCCTTAAATCGACCATGACCCGTAAGAATCGCAACCAAGATTCTTAAAGCTGGTCCTTTTTCAAAGATAGAGCATATTTAGTTAATTTCAAATTGGGCTCGCTAATGAAGTTCTTCGCCATACAACAACTGGAAGTAGCAAGCCACTGTAGTCTTAGATCTTTCAAAGTGTAGTTCTTTAAATTTTCTTGGTGTAGTTAAAAGATAAAAGAGCAACGGGTTCAGGTCCAATTAGAGTTAGCTGGGAACCGGATTTGGCTGAACAGTCCGCGATCTGATTCCCTTCGATATCCCAGTGTGCTAACACCCACATTACCCTAACGGTATTATTGGAGCAAAAATGGTTAATGAAGTGTTTGTAATTCTTGTCAAGTTTAGAGACGCAGTCAAGGGATTATTCAATGATTTGAGAACAGCTTTGTTATCAGTACACAGAATAATATTTTTGTTTTTAACAGCGAAATTCAAAGCCTACATAACAATATTTTTTTTTTTTTTTAACGGTTGGAACCTACAGAGGTTCCGCACTCAATGCCACAGTAGGCCCATGGTGTAAGCTTTGAGGATCTATCCTAACTCGCATAAGCGCACTGCAGCCTTAGCAAACTGTAAAAGTTTGATCCAAGAGATGGATAGCAACTGATCTACGGTCAAAGATCCGTACGAGAACACTAGGGATCTAGCTTCGTCAAAGGCCAGACAGTTGCAAAGATAGTGTAGGCAGTCGTCCACTTCTTCCAGACAATCGTCACAAAGACCATCTTGAGCTAGTCCCATGCGTTGGAGATGAACCTTGAAACGTCCATGGCCCGTAATAAGAGCAACCAGAATTCTGAGTTGGCTCTTTTTTAAGGATAACACATATTTAGTGACCCTCACGTTGGGTTCGATGATGAACCGTACTGCCTTACGAGAACTAGGCGTAGAACACCACTTCTGCGCTAGTTCAAGTAAAGCGAACTTCTTAATAGCATCCTTACCACCGTTTAAAGAAAGAAGAGTTGCTGGCTCTGCACCACAGAATTTACTGCGCGATCCAGTTTTCCAGGAACCCACATGACCCTTACTCTCGAATTGGAGCAAAGGAGATTAATGAAGTGTTTGAGCTCTTTGACCAGTTTGGATGTAGTCAAATGGTTTTTAAGGGTATTGAGCACGGCTTTACTATCCGTGCAGATAGTAATATCCTTGCCTACATTACTAAACTTAAACGCCTCAATTGCACTATGCGTAAGTGCAATTAATTCAGCTTGAAAAACCGTGCAGTGTTTGCCCAGACTACCCGAGAATCTGAGCCCAAGAAACCAAACCCTGCACTGATTTCTGATCGAGAGCCATGCGCGAAAAAAAATTTCAACTTCCGGAATATGTAATTTAAACTTATTAAGAATCTGTCCATGCCCTGTACAAGTCCCGAAGGTATTCCATGCCCCAATGCACCTCAGTCGAATCGCAGCAGAGCACGCCATACGGGGAGGCATACGACAGTAAGGGTAAAACCAGTGATTTGTAGATGAATAACATCATTTTAGGGGTCAGACCCCTAGGAATTGCCAAAGGTCCTTCTGCATTGCCAAAAGATAGCAATCGCCTTTTGTAGTTTATGATCAAGGTGAAATTTCCAGGAGAGTTTACTATCTAGAATATCGCCTTGGTGTTTCACGTGCTCTGTCCTTGTAATCGCTCTACCAAATAGAGTGGGAACAGATAAATTAGCACTGTCTCTATACGGCTGGAAAACACGACCAGATCAGTTTTCGAGGGATTGACGTGCAACCCCTTTTCAACACACCAAACTTCCACTATATTAAGGGCGTTCTGCATCAGATCAGATAAGACGTTCAGGTATTTACCAGAAACTGTCAGAACGAGATCATCCGCGTAGCTTTGCACAGTGAACCCAGATCGCTTCAATTTAACAAGTAATTCATCGATAACCATGAGCCACAGCAAAGATGAGAGTACTCCTCCTTGAGGACAGCCTTTGGATACTTTGACAGACACTGATGAGCCATCTAACTCAGTCTCAATTATACGGGATTTGAGCATTGAGTCGATGAATCTAACAATGGTTTGATTAATATTAAAATTGGTACACGCACTCGTGATTGAAGAAAACGAAGTGCTTTCACGAACAAGAAACTCTTTGTAATTAAGTGATCTTTCGATTCTAGTAACGAGTTCATGTAGAGCAGTTTCGCAGGACTGCCAGCTCTGTAAGCATGTTGCATGTTACTTAGTTGGGAGGTAGTTAAATAGTTATCCCTAATAAATATGTCGATGATCCTCTCTAAAGCTTTGATAAAAGTAGAGGTCAGACTAATGGGCCTAAAAGCTTTAGGGTCGGTATAATCCGACTTGCCAGCTTTAGGTATGAAAACTAGTCTACTCCTGCTCCAGGATCGTGGTACAGTGCTAAAAGCAATGTACGCCTGGAACAGATTGAGCAGGTGACTACGGATGGGTAGAAAACCATGCTGCAATTCAGCAGGGAAAACGCCGTCAGGACCACTCGATTTGAACGGTGCAAACGAGAAAACACTCCAGTGAAAACATCAGTAGTGATCAGGAGGCAACCATACTCGAATCAACAGAGTCACATCCAGGAAAATGGACAGACCACAGTAGCTCACCAACTTCTCGGCTGCAGGAGGTGAGTTTCCCGGAAGGTAGGTGAAGGCTATCAAGTTTGCAAGTATCATTCTTAGCCAGAGTTTTGTTAAGTCTGGCGAGAACAGATAAGCTATCAGTTTCCTCACAGAAAATTTTCCACGCAGCTCTCTGCGCGGATCTTAGGCTTTTTTTATAGGCTCATTGAGCTACCAAAAATCGATTCTAATCAAAGATGAGATTCGTACTTTTGGCTTTATTTTTAATTTTACGCACACTCTTCCTTAACTTTTAAAGTTCAGAAAACCAGTAGGGTTTATTAAGCTTTTTCTGGTTGTAAATAAGAGGGCACGATTTTTTTAAAGTTAATATTAAAAGAGATGCACATATGATCAGAGGTGAGAATATCATCCGTCACCCTCTAATTTAGAATCAGGTTAACGATGGTCATAGAGCACAAACTAATACAAATCACTTCGAACCGAGTTGATAAAAGTAGGCTCACAACCAACATTGAGAATTTTTAACTCCGAGGAGTAAATATAATTCAACAGTGAGGATCTTCTACTGTTGATATTCGAACTACCCCAAATGGTATGGAGCATTAGCGTCACATCCAATCACGAGAGGGAGATTGTTGACCCTACACCACACTACAAGATTCATCAGTTCCTCTGATGGAGGGGGTGAGGTGGAATCATAGGGTAAATAGGCTGATGCAATGACAAGTTTAAAACGTGAGTCAGCATGCACGAGAGTGATTAGCACCGCCGCAAGATCAGCCGTGCTGCACTCATTAATAAGAGCGGCATCAATATCATTAGAAATATAAATGCACGCTCTGGTTTTAAGGATGGTGGGCTTTAGAAAAATCCTGCCGAACATCGAATCTAAACCAGAAACTGCTCCATGAATGAGGTACGGTTCTTGGATTAAACAAAAATTTGTATGCGATACAACAAGCAGCCTTTTTAACTCATAAAAGGTTGATTTGCTATGTTGCAGATTGATCTGTTTGGAGTCGAGCATGGACGTCATCATGAAGACCAGCCGTGAACTAATAATATAATAATAAAAACAAAAACCTACGGCCCTGAGATGACCCTGAAACGGATCCTCTCAAGGACGTATTGTATTATTCATTAGCCTCTCGCTTGCATCGGATAACCTTCCATCCAGTGGTCGATACATTTGGATTTATTATGCCGATGTTTATGATAACAACACTCGGATTCTCAGGTGGCCTAGGAATCCATGAGTGCAATTTCACATGTTTCGTTGGCTCACCAACCGAAAGTAGACTACCCTCCCAGACGTCCTTGATTATGTCGATTTCAATCCAGCAACAAGGCTAGAGCGAGAGCCATCTGAAAAAAAAGACTATGGACTCGTCTAATTTTTGGAGAAAATCCTCCGAAAACTACAAATTCCTTGCTGGATAAACCACCGAGAATAAGTTAGTTTAGGTAGTGATCTACCATTAACCATATCGATTTCTGGTAAAGATGAAGTTACTTTTAGTAATTTGGAATCAAAGTGAGATTTCTATAGGAAAGTTTGATATCTAAGATAACACCAAGGTACTTGACTTGGTTACATCTGCGGTAATCGGTCTCCCAAAAAGAGAACGAATGGAAAGACCCAGATCACGCCTAGGCCTAGTAAAGACAATTAAATCTGTCTTAGACGAGTTGTCGTGCAGACCCTTGTCAATACACCATGCCTCCACGGATAAGATATTCAAGTGTTTGCCTGAAACTGTTAAGACAAGCTCATCAATGTGCAATGAAGCCAGATTGCTGCTGCTTAGCCAGTAATCCGTCAATAACTAAAAGCCATAGCAGGGGAGAGAGCACACTCCCCTGGGAACAGCCTTTGGCAACCTTGACTGAAACTGAGACCCATCTAGTTTAGTATCAACAGTGCGAGACTTGAGCATGGATTCAATCCATTTGACAATGGTGTGATTAATATAAAAACTATTACAGGCATTAGTAATCGAAATGAACGAGGTACTATCAAAAGCTTCCACTTTATCGAGGAATCAATCCTGGTTACAAGTTTATGTAGGGCAGTTTGACAGGTCTTACCAATTCTGTAAGCATGCTGGGAAGGTAATTATGAGCGGGAAGGTAATTATGTGAGTACTAAATAGCATGTTCGACGCTATGATGCTGCTTGTTATATGGTTAAGCCCGGAGTAAGCATAAACCTATATGGCTGTACATGGAACTGAGGACCTCTCGGAAAGCTTGTTGAAAATCATTTAATGGTACCAAATGTATCAGAGAGGCTCAGTATTGAAATTCAGGAGAAATAAGTAATCATGAACTAAAAAACACGACGAGCTAAATTGGTTTTTGTTTTGTTTCTGATGAAAACATGGTCGCATCTCACATTTATCTAGCGTTCTAGAACTAGTTCATATTATACCGTAGATTCAGCCGCCCTCATTGCCACAGTAAGTAGCATCCTGGCTTCGTTATTCGAGGGTCTCGGGTTAGATTCCTGGTGGTGACCAAAAATGACGGTTGGGTGTTTTTAATGTGTTAGTACATGTGTTTGTTCGGGTATTGCACAGTGAGCCCGTTATTAGCGTTGAGTAATTCGTCCAACTTTAATTTTTTTTTAATACCGTAGATGCTCACTTGCTTGATCAGAGTCTAACAATTCGCCTGAAATTTTAGTGGTTGATCCACGAAGGCAACTTCGTTCACACTTATGCGTGACAAATTATTAAAAATGTTATGTTTGCCTGCAATGAATCTCCGCATTAGTAGTATTACTGGAATATTGCGTCGTCTGAAGGATGAGCCAAAACTTATTGCATAAGCTAGCGCACATTTGGTTTTACAAAAAGATGGTTATGGTTTCTTGAGTAGCGATGCTAGGTGTGCATGAATTAGATACAAAGCGATGGATGATAATAGTTAACCATACCAATGAACTGTTGAGTTTACCAAATGGATGTGTAGGTACTGGGAGTTTCGTAATAACTTTTTAGAGTTCGTAGTTTAAAGATTGCAAGTGTATGCCATTTGATTTGTGATCTTCCTATAGTTTGGAACCTACAAGAAATCTAGCGCTCTGACTATCTCGTTCAAGAATCTTTGGAATGTCTAAGCAGCTTGGCGCAAACCATATGATATATCATAGTTTACCGGCCAGGAGTAGTGTCTGCGTTTATTCTTCTATAATTCCCACAAGGTTTTCAATCCAGTTCTCCTTTTACATACCCATTGAGAAACTGGAATTTCTATCTTGGTGTTAAATTTGGCCGGTCATGGATGTTGCACAAACAAATCATAAAAACTTTACCACTCCATATAATTGCCATCAACGATTGGTACTACTGCTATGGGTAATCGTAGCTCTTGGCAATGAGTATTATGTTTTTTTTTTTTTTTTTTTTTTTTTATATTTATTTATATTACGACTGAGTCTTGTACCCATTTAGTAATTTACATTGCATAATACAGTATTTTGAATAGTCGGCGTAATCAAGTGATTATCCCCAGTTAGTGTAACTCCTCCCTCAGATTTTTCGCCACAGTAAGTCTACTGACCTCCTGGTCGCGATAAGTCCAGTGGTTTGGTTCTTTGCAGTCTTCTTGTTAGAGATGTAGTCAGCATACAGCGTATGTCCAGATTTTGATGCTGGTGCAGACGTTGTAGGTGTTTTGTTGCATGATGCTTAATTTCATCCGCGACAAGCTCAATCTTGAGATCTCGATGGAGGTTGTCGTTTCGAATGTACCACGGTGCATTAACAATACATCGTAGGATTTTATTTTGAACTGTTTGTATGATTTTGATATTTGTCTTCTTGGCACATCCCCAGAGTTGGCTACCATATGTCCATACAGGCTTCAGAATTTGTTTGTATAACAGCAGTTTGTTATGGATCGCTAATTCAGATTGTCTCCCTAGGAGCCAATGCATTTTTCTAAATTTTATGTTTAGTTCTTCTCTCTTCTTTTTAATGTGTTCCTTCCATCTAAGCTTAGCATCTAAAGTCATACCAAGATATTTGGCAGTGTTTGCATGGGGTACTACTATTGAGTTTATCATTATTGGTATATGGTTAACTTTTTGATTTGTAAAGTTCACTTGGATTGATTTTGCTTCATTTAATTTAATTCGCCATTGCTTTGTCCAATTACATATCAGGTTAGTAGCCCTCTGTAATTTACTAGTGGAGTCATTGATGTTCTTTGCTGTTGCAAGTATTGCCGTGTCATCGGCAAAAGTCGCCATTGTTTCTTCTGTAATTGGTATATCTCTAGTATATAGGAGATATAGGATTGGCCCAAGAACACTCCCTTGTGGTACTCCGGCTGTTATTCTTTTTAGTTGGGAGTACTCATTCTCATACTTTACTCGGAAGTGCCTCTCTGATATGTATGATTTTAAAATTTGAAAAAATTGCTCCGGAAGATCTCGATGAAGTTTGAATTCTAGCCCCTGGTGCCATACTTTGTCAAATGCTTGCGCTACATCAAGGAATAGAGTTGAGCATATTTGTTTGCTTTCTAGTGATTTCTTGATTACATCAGTAATTCGATGTACTTGTTCTATCGTAGAATGTTTTTCCCTAAATCCAAACTGATGTGAAGGGATAAGATTCCTTTCTTCGATAATTGGTTTTAGTCTTTTAAGAAGAACTTTTTCAAATAGCTTCGATAATGTTGGTAGCAGAGAAATTGGCCTATATGAAGCTTTATCATGCGGAGGTTTGTTCGGTTTAAGTATCATAATTACTTCTGCAACTTTCCATTGCCTTGGTACATATCTTAGTCGAAATGCTGCACTAATTATATGCATTAGTTTCCTCAACGCTTTCTCCGGTAACAGTTTTATTATCTGACCTGTTATAAGATCATATCCTGGAGCATTATACGCATTCAGATTATTCTTGATTTCCCATTTTAGTTCTTTCAATGTTACAGGTGTAATATTTACTTCATCCTGTTTATTTATTGGTGTAATATTTTCCACTTTCGTTTGTTTTTGGTAAGGTTGGAATGTTTCTTCAAGGTGATTTGCAAACAAATCTGCTTTTTGTTTAGCATTTCGAGCCCAATTTTCATTATTTTTAATTGGAGGAATCTGAAGTTTAGGTCTTTTAATATTCTTAGTTGCTTTCCATAATGAATAATCAGTATCTTTTTGCCCAGTTAGAGTGCTGAGGTATTTATTAACTGATTGATTTTCAATGTCTTTTATAAGGTATTTTAATTTGTTACACAAATGGTTAAATACTCTTTTATTTTCAGGATTTCGCTGTTTATGCCAATTCTTCCGTGCTTTTCTTTTATTTTTAAGAAGTTCTCTCACTTCCTCTGGATAGCTAGCATTGCGCTTCATTTCCTGCCTATTATTTGGAGTGCTTTTATTGGATATTATGGATGCGCTTATCTAATTCGTCTTCTATTTGGACTGGTCCCTGAATTGGGTTCTGCAGACTAATTCTTTCTGTTAACTGTGTTTGGAAGAGATCCCAATTGGTTTTGAAGCTCGTTAATTTCGGGTTGCTGTCTTTCAAAATAATTGTTTGGCTAAGTATCATAATAACTGGTGAATGATCTGATGATAGACTTTCACTGTTCTCTATATATGGATATAATTATCTGAAATCCCTTTTGTAATAAAGAAGTCTATAAGGTCTGGAATCTTACTGGTATCCGTAGGCCAATAGGTTGGTGTACCGCCTGAGTGAAACTCGCATTTTAGTTGTTTGCCTGCTCTTTTCCTTTAGCGGTCGTTAACCGAGATCCCCAATATGTATTTTTTGCATTATAGTCACCTCCAACTAAAAAGACAGTTCCTAGCGTTTTCAGAAGATTAGTATAATCTACTTGTTTGAGATTGTATGTTGGAGGGCAATATATTGCTGAGATACTGCATGTTTTAATATTGCTTAATTGTATTTTGATTGTTGTGACTTGCATGGAAAGGTTCTCAACTTTTGGTTCTTCGTTATGTTTTATATACTCTTTTATGAGGATAGCTGATCCACCTCTGGCTTTGTTCTCAGGATGTAGTGCATAGTAGCAATTATATCCTTTTATTTTACAGAATGAAGTTTTGGTAAAATGGGTTTCTGATATAAGACATATATCTATATTATGCATGTTTAAAAATATATCTAGTTCTTGAATGTGTTGCAATAGCCCATTTGCATTCCAGGTTACAATTCGTAATGTTTTATTCATTTTTTTTGTTTATAATTCGATTTTATATAATTTATATTTTGATACACTCGATCAAGGTTTTCTTCTACTCTTTTATTGAAACTAGTTTGTGATTTCATTTCTTCTAGTGTTTTCTGCAGACTCATTTCCTGCGGAATATGTCTTTTGTTAATGTTCTCTAGATTTCTCAGTATGCCCTGTAGAACGAGATCCACTTTTAACTGTTTCTCCTCTGTTTGCTGAACTACTTGTGCATAAGTAACGTTTTCGTTTACTCTCTGGCTTTGTATGTTATGATTAGCAGTTGACGGTTTAGGCTCCGTGGTTCTTTTTATAGTTTGTACATTTATTGATGTACCTGGTTTGCGTGATTTATCTCTCATTTTTTGTAGTTCTACTGCAACTTCACATCCTCTGTAGTTGGCTGGATGCTGGCCATTACAGTTGATACACTTCGGTGTTGTATCTCGGGGGACTGTGCAGTCATTTCCTGCGTGTTTTCCTGCACATTTAACACATCTTGCTTCACGGTGGCAGTACTTTTGTGTATGATTATAATCTTGGCACTTTTTACATTGTGGTATTAGTCGAGTGACCTTTCTCGGTGTTTCTATTCTAACTCTAAGATTGAGGATAGCCTTAATATTATAAATATTTTCGATTTTTTCTTGGTTGTCGAAGGTTAGCATAAAAAGTGGGAGACCTCTTCTCATGATTTCAACATTTCCGTCCCTGTTTTCTCTTCTCTCTTTTCTGATGATGTTGACTGCATCGATTTTTTTCAGGCCTTTGTTTTGCAGGTCCTCAATAATTTCATCTTTTGAGCAAGTTGGATGGAGACCTCTTGCCATTACTTTAATTGATCGATCATTTTTGTCCTCGTAGGTATACCACTGGTGACCATCAGCATTTAGTTTGTTAGCTAGAGCTTTATAATCTTCAGGCTCTGTTGTATTTATTTTCCAAATATTATTGCTGAGCGATATTACTTTGTAGTCATTTCGTACTACTTCTTTCATCAGTTTCTGAATACTACCGTGGTTGGTTATTCCTAGAATATTGATCGGAGGTGGTACCTGTTTTTTCTTTTCTGTCTCATGCACTTTTGATCCAGAACATGCTTTGCCAGTTTTAATGTGGGTTTGCATTGGCTCAACTTCCGGTGATGATTCAGCTTTCCTCTTGCTTGGGTTGGTTTCTTCTCTAGGTTTCTTATTTGCCCTCTTGGATTTCTGTAGTCTCCAATTTGTTTCTTTTTCAAGCTCATCTTCATCAGTTTTATATTCGGCTTGATCTGCGAGTACTTGAAATTGGTTGTTCATTATTGCCAAGTTTCCTACATTGTTATTTTTATTTACGGTTTCCTTTAGCATAAGGTTTTCTTTCTTTAGCACGGCAACTTCATTGTTCAGTTGCGCGATTAATTTCTCCATTTGCTCAAATTTATTTATTAGTTCCGCGTTATGTATTATAACTGCTTGTGCGCTGGACGTGGCTTTGGCAGTTAGCCTGGAATTTTTATGCTTGATGGAAGAGGTATTTTCCTCCTCATTGTTAAGTTCACACAGCAGTGTGGTGTTCCCTGGCGGTGGGGTTGATGGTGGTGTTCTTTGGAGTGCCGTACTTCTTCCACCAAAGGGCCATTCATGTATCGCTTGTTCCTTGCTTCCAGTAGTACAAAAAGGATCAGCCTGGTTGCCTACCGACGATTTCCTTTGCAATGTCGTGTTCCTATTGAAAGAAAATGGATCCTCGTCGTCACTCATTTTACCGACCGGATTTAATGTTCCCCATCGACCCAATAATTTTGGCCGGGAGTGTATATAAAATAAATTAAAAAGCTAACACTGCACTTTTATTTATTTTTTTTTTTTTTCACTATGTTCAATGTATACATAAAATAATTAAAAAGAAACTACACTCACTGCACTTTTTGATTATTTTTATTTTATCGCTTACTTCACTGATTCCACGTCCAAACCCCACGACGATTTGAAAGAGAAGACTCATCACATGAGTATTATGTGATGCATTTAATGTTTCATTCATATTAACCAAAGTCCGAGATTCAACATGGGTTCTAAACCATGATCCAAGTTTTTCCTCTAACTCATAATACATTGTTTTGTACTCCACGGATTCAGTTCTTCTTCTGGTCTAGTATTAAGGATTCGTCGATTTGAAGCGTCTTAATTTGATTTGATGCATCTCAAGCTTCCATTAAACGTATTTGTACAGCTTCCACGAGTCCATCATCTGAAACAATAATATATTAATGTTTCTTTGGGCTGAATTATATTACATGGCATCAGAATCACCAGAATCATTCAAATATATGTTAAAATGAATGTTGTGTATTTTTCTTTGTTAACTGGAATTTGCAATGGTTCATAATGTATTGTGAGACGGCAACGGCGTTAACAGTATATGGGATTCTCGATTTAATTTGAATTATTCTTTAATTTATACTTACGACTTAACTGGATCGCCCTATTACAAAATACAATTACGCACTGGGCTATTTTATTTCAAATTGATAACATTTTGTAGGTTGTTGATATAGTCTTAATTGTCGACGTAGATTACACGGCGTAATCTACTTCGCCCATCCCTGGTCACAATGATTGAAAACATGAAAAAAGAATTTTTATTTGTTTAGATCATGAACACGAAAACAAAATAAAAGCCCATATTTAACAAGATCTGTACTTAAGTATCTTGTTTCTTGTTATAATATTATGAACTTATTGTATAAATGTACTTTGTGCAAACCAAAAAATCTAACTTATAATCTTTCTTATTTTCAATATTTAAGATGTTGAAGTAAATATAATGTCATGACTTGCCATAAATTTAACACAACCCACTCCATGATAAAACGAATTCGAGTTCAGGGACACTATAAGTCCTATACCGAGTTTTTAAAAAGCCAAAAAGTTGAGATAAGCAACACTGCTTGTTCATGTATAAAAAAACAAACAACTTTCTAATTGGTAAGAGGGAATTAAATTAAAACAAAACCTTAGCCCGAATGCCGCTTGAACTCACGTCCACTAATCAAACGCCTATTACTTTTCTTACTTGCCCACTGCCGTACAATTTCATTACTGATAAATCCATCTTTTATACTCACCATTTGAATAGAGAAAAATGAAAATTTAACAGAATCTGAATTGAATTAATTTGTAAGAAATTAAATTAAATCTGTTTTTAGTTTTAATCGAGTACTGACTTAAACTTTTAACTTGTATGGTCAGTGGTCAATATTGTGGCGCGCCTAGAAAATCGCATCAAGCATCATTGACTGAAACGAAAGTTTAATAATTTTTAAGAACATAAGGAGGAATAGCTTGTCAGATTTTTAACTTCTTCGAAATACACGACTTGGAATGGCATCACGATAAATGTTGTACCTGGCACTATGCATTCAGTTAACTTTCAAACGATATTAATGTTGGTACATTTTTGGTTCAACTCAGTTTCTGTTAAAGAATTTAAAACTCTCAATTCAATTGGAAAGTATACAAAATTTGCATAACATCAAATACATATAGGGTGGTGGGCGAGGTAGGTTAGAGGCAAGTTAGAGACGATATTATTTAGATTTAATTTTTTCTTTATTGAAATTGGTTCAACACACAGCTTCTCTGTTAAATATTTTCATATGTTTCAAGTAGTGGAATTTATACAAGATGAGTATTAGCGAAATAAACACAGAGTACATTGCCTTTGCTAAAATTTTCAATATTTTCTATTCAAATGACAGTTGTAAGGGAATTGTATAGCATGAAATATATATGCGGCGTTGGTGCAGTTAGCAAAGTCAGTGTCTTTGAATTTATGGATCTAACTTCGATTCTCGATCGAGCGAAACAATTTTTGATTTAATTTATCCTGTCAAATTGGTGATGGTAAAATAAAAATAATCCAACTCAGCGTTTGTTCAAAATTTCAATATTCTCCATATAAAAGTGCAGGCAAGTATAAAAGACGGGTATGGGATATAAAGCGGCAATGAAGTTGTACGGCGATGGTCAAATAAGCAGAGTCCATTGTCGTTGCTAAAATTTTCAATTTTTTTTTATTTAAATGGCAGCTATAAACGACAGGAATATCACTGTTTATATATGTATTACGGTGGCTCGGTGGTAAAAGAAGCTATGTAGTTGGATTTAAATCATGACCTCCGAGTTCCGAGCTTCGATATATATTTTTAATTTCATTGAAAATTGGTCATTTTTAAATCAAAAAACAATTTTTTTTAATTTAATGAGAAATGTGTGGATGATCGCTAAAATGTTTTATCCTTAATCGAGATTCGAACACTGTACAACATCCACGATCCCAAATCCTATCACACCGCTGCTTACTTTACCGCCTCACCATTTCCATATCTAGATTTGCCGCTAAACTCATCCTTTATATTTGCCAATTGAAAAGAGAAATTAAATTAAAAATTATTTACTGTCAAACCGAGGCTTGAACTCAAGTTCAAAATTCCAACTGCAACGACTCTGCTTACTGGACCAACGGCGTATGTTAATTTGGTACTATACAAATCTTTTATGTTTGTCAATTCAATAGAGAAAATTGAAAATAGCAACAGGAATGGATAATTCATTACGGTCATACACAAGAGATGGCTCTTATACTAGCCGAAGAAATTAAATTAAATAAATGTTGAAAAAACAGTGGCAATGCACTCTTTTCAAATCTAAGCACTTCAACTTCGATAAATTTGCAAAAAGAGTTATGATGGCAAGCGATCTACAGTTCACGACTCAAGAGTCTTTGTCACATCCTCCACAGAAATTCCGAATGTGTACATAAAAGAATGACTACAGAAACGTATTTTGCATCTAATCCATGGATACGATTCAGTATAGTAAAGTTTTGAGAACTGGCCGATTTATCACAATCCATTTATCGTATATGAAGTTGCAATTCATCACAATCAATTCGATAAAAATTCATCGCCATAGTAATTATTAAATTATTAAATTCGACATGTTGGATGGAAGGTGGGCTCCGGAACAACGCTATTTTTTGACTATAATGTTTTAAATAAAGTTCTGGAAAAGTTCCAACTTGAACGGAACTAGGCTAATCCTATTATAATGAAACCCGACATGTTGGATGAGAATGGGATTGTAAAAGAATTTTTAGATAATGTTCATGGATTATGACACACTGGAATCGTAAATTAAATTTACCTTACCTCAAATTTTACAGAAATAGCCTACAAGTTACGTGATGGATTTTGTCATATTTTTTACGTAATGATAAATTGATTCAATGATGTTCGTGCGATGAATTCCATATGATGAATTGCTTACGATAAACTAGCCTAAAACGAAAGTTTTGGTTTGAATAAGCTAGTTTACACGAGACTAATCAAATCATAATGTTATATTAGACCGACCGGATTTTGATTTATCCAAAAATATTGGGCAATAGTACAAGGAATGCTGAAGAAGAATAGCGGATTCGATAAGGTTGCTGATAAAGATACCGCTTGCTTTCTGTAAACTGCTGATGAGGAGGAACAGGAAACTGTGCTCTATCTGCTCAGATAAAATAGTTCAGAATGTCTACTAAGAGCCAATACAATATCTTCCTATACTTCATGTTCAGGTCTTCCTTTTTCGTTTTGACATGTTCTTTCCGCACCTCAATTTGGCATCTAACGTCATACATAGATAAGGGCCCCATATTGGGCAGACAGGGCCCAATACGCTATTTTGTGGTACTCCAGCTGAGATTTTCTTTAGGTCCGAGTATTCGTCTTCATATTTTACACTGAAGTGTCTATCGGTTATGTATGATTTCAGAGTTTCATAGTATTGTTTGGGAAGGTCTCGCTTGAGTTTGAACTAAAATCCTCCAATGTACCAAACTCGGTCAAATTTTTCAATTATTCAATCTTATTGGATATGGCTGGGAGTATGAATAAAATCGAGATTACCTCTGACACTTCCATTGCCTTGGGATGTATCTTATTCTAAACACAGCATTGATTATATGGAGAAGTTTACGTATCGCTTTATTTGATAATTCTTAAATGATTTGTCCAGTTATGAAGTCGTACCCAGGAGATTTTTTCATGTTTAAATTTTGAATTTCCTCTTTTAGCTCTAGTAGACTTTCTATTCCAAGCTCATCAGATCGATTAGGTCAACATTTTCATCCGCAGCTTGACTGGGTAATGGTTGGAACGTTTCTTCTAGGTGTCTCGCAAACAAGTCAGCTTTATGTTTATCGCTTCGAGCCCAACTTCCATCCTCACTTCTAATTAGTGCCGTCGAATTTGTTGGTCTCTTAAATAGTTTCGTTGCTTTCTATAAAAAATATTCGGTATCTTTTTGGCTAGTACGTAAGTGACGACAAATATGTACTTATTGATTCATCCTTAACTGTTCTGATCAGAGATTTCAACTTGTTACATATAGGTTATTAAGAACCGTTTTATTTTCTTTGGTTCGATTTATTTGCCATGACATTCGAGCTTTACGTGTCTTTGTCAAGCTTTGTTACTTCAAGTGGATAGTTTTTACAGTTGTTGTTGTTTGCGTATTTGAAATATGTACTTTGCCACGCAGCTTGTTGTATGTTATCTTATGTTATCGAATTGTATGATGTTCCTTATTGGTGCTTGAAGATAGATGTTTTGATCTAATAATTCTCGAAAAATTTTCCAATTGGTATTCTTATTGGACAGAGTGGTCCAAAGTGATCTTAAATGATCATTTTAATTTTTTTCCTGCTTCAAACAAATCTATTCCTTTTGGTGAGTCACTCTGAAGCCCCAGTATGTGTTTTTCGCATTGAAACAACCTCCCATGGTGTTAAAGAGGTCTTCTTGTTATACTTTGTGCGAGTTTTGATAGTTGTAACTTGCATAGATTCACTTTCAATTTTTAATTCTTCGTTGTATTTTATATTCTCTTTAATAAGAATGACAGATCCGCCTCTTGCTCTCTCTGATGGATGGATGATATGGTAAAATTTGTACCCACGTATTCTGGCATATGAGGAGTTAGTGAAATGGATTTCAGAGATTAGACATATATCAAGTTTTTGTTTAAATGGAAATATTTGCAGATAGGGGATGTGTTGGATCAGCCCATTCGTATTCCAAATTACTATTTTGAAGGTTTGCAAGCTTTTTTATTTTTTATTTTCTAGTTGCGTTGAGTAACGATGATGACTAGTTTTCAAATATTCAAATATGAGTTTTTTGGTTTCACGAAATCTCTCAAAATCTGGCCGTCTTTGCTATCTTTTGCTTTTGCCGCTTGACCTTGGGTCACCTGTGCATATGTTTCTTTTCCACGTACTTTATATGATTCCCGATTTGTCTGTTTGTGAGTTCCTTTCTCATGTGCACGTGCTCGTAAGGTTACCAGCACATTTAACGAATCCGGCCACCGCTACACTATCTCTGAGTATGATTGAAGCCCTAACACTTTTTGCATTGATCTATCAGCAGTGACTTTTTCTTCACTGGTTCAATTCTGACTTTCGTATTTTGAATTGCTCGAATATCATGAATTTTTTGAATATTTTCCAAAATATAATGTTTTTTCACGATTCAATCAGATTCTCTTGCCCCTGCCTCTATATCGGAAACTTCCATGTTGAATGTGGTGGTTTTTCTTGTGCTTCTTAATTCTAGTATCCACTGGGAATTAGTTCCTATTTCTCTTCCGAGTTCTGCTTCATGTGTGTAATATGCATTACCGACTTGTTCATTTATTTTACCTAATACTTTCCAGGTCTTCATTTTCTCCCTTTAATAGGATAATTTCATTACTCAGCTTTTAGACCACCTGTTCTAGGCTTTTTAATTGTACACCACTGCGGAGAAATTGTGGTTGTTTGATTTCGATGACTGGGAGGGGGAGCCCACTCGCTCACTCCCGAATGTCGCCGGTACTGTTACAAAATACAATTGCCCTGTTACAAAATACAATTGCGCACTGTGCTATTTTATTTCAAATTGATAACATTTTGTAGGTTGTTGATGCTGTCTTAATTATCGACGTAGATTACACGGCGTAATCTACTTCGCCCATCCCTGGTCACAATGATTGAAAACATGAAAATAGAATTTTTATTTGTTTAGGACATGAACACGAAAAAGCCCATATTTAACAAGATCTGTACTTAAGTATCTTGTTTCTTGTTATAATATTATGAACTTATTGTACAAATATACTTTGTGCAAACCAAAAAAATCTAACTTATTTATACTCTTTCTTATTTTCCATATATAAGATGTAGAAGTCAATATAATGTCATGACATTTTGTTCATTAACATCTAAAAAAAATACAGATGAACATAATGTTTCGGGCGAGAATATGATGCCGAACAAAAATAAACATAGGTATATACGGTTCCAATTATTATACCAAAATTAAGACGCGAATCATGAAATGACCTTGAAGACATTGCAAATAAAAAATAATTAGTACAGAGCGACTTCGTAATTTTTAAATATCGCATTGGTTTTTATTGAGACGCTAATTCGGGTGGAATATCTGAAAACTTTTATGTTTTATCCAACTAGTCAAAATTATTTAATGCTTGCTGTTGGTGTATTTTTTTTGTTGTTGTTAAGAAACAACAAGTTTTTTTCGGTAATCAAGGTTACATTATTTTGTTGTTGCTTATTTTCTAATCGAAATTTACATCTCAATTTTGAGGTTTTTATCTTCATACAAAAATTACCTTTTATATGTTGGTTCCCATATATATGCGCACCACTTAAATTATCTTGTATCCAAGATATGTATCCATATACAAGGAAAACATAGAAAATTTAATTTAATATATAAAGGATGTGGGTTGATTTATAGTTTCTATATGTACACATTATTTATTCATTTTTTTCCGGCTTTGATGTACTGTAGTAAATGTATGATCCTTTAAGTTTATCTATGTTCTTTTGGGTTTGTAAAATAAATAGATTGAAAATTACTTAAACGGATGGGTGTTATTAAATTAAGCAATGTAGTGACTGTATTATAGGTTTGCATTAGGTCACATAATCTGTAGAAAGGTATACTGGTTTGAATTGTACATAAAAAGCACAGTCATGATGAGTACGCAGTTTGATATTATACTCAACAGGTTGTTCTTGGGGAGAAATAGCATAATATTTTCTAAACCTTTTATAAAGAGACCAGTCCTGAAGAGTACCAACAATTAACTGAGTTTATTAAGTTTATATCCAATTCGATGGATGAATACCATCGCATTGTCATTCGATGACGTCACTTTCTGTTGGCATTTTGCCTTTTTCAAATACAAGGTTAACGTCTTCATTGGATTTAATGAGGATTGGCAGCGTGGATTGTGACAGTATATTTGCACTGGGGTAAACGGCTATACCAGGGATTTCGGATCATGATTTGATTTTTATGTGTTATAGATACCGACATCCTCGCTCTAAAATGAAATATCAGTATGTTAGAGATTTTAGCAAATTAAACGAGGCTGCATTTTTAACTAACAGCTTTCCGCTGGACTGGTTTAATATATCTATGTACATGTACTCTGACATCAACAGTAAAGTTAATTACTTTAATTTCAATTTTATTAAACTATTTAATGACCATGTTCCAATTAAATGCAAGCTATGTAGATATAAGTCAACACCGTAGGGTTCAATAATTTAATTTTGCAGTCCATTGAAAAACGAGATCGTACATTACTACTCTGGCGCAAGAGTAAAAATCCTCCAGATTGGTCAACCTTCACTAAATTACGGAACAGAACTAATTGCATTATACGGGATGCTAAACGAAAGTACTATTTTGATAAGTTGAACAATGGGCATAAAAATGGTAACATTTGGAAGTTTATTGTTTAAATGGTAACATTTTTTAAGAAATAGTTTTCCATGGTAGTTGCAAAGCCTGTTGGTTAGCCCATGACTCAATCGAATGTTGATTTTTGTAATGAATTTAATTTTACTGCATTTAGTGAAAGTGAGGTTGCATTAACGATCAACCTATATAGTTAAATCAAATGCTATACTGTTCATGACAATATAGTGCCTAAATTAATGAAAATTTTATTGCCAGTAGTTTTACCCTCCTGAAGTTTTACCCTTTTAATCACGTACTAACAACATGCACTTTCCCGGATTCGTGGAAGAAAGCTATCGTGATTCCTGTGCCAAAAGTTTCAACGCCATCTCAAGCATCTGATTTTCGCCCAATTTATAGTATTTTACCCTATTTATATATAAGCGCATACCACACCGTGAGAGATTATTTTTCCGAGCTTACCCGCACTACCAAAACCCCGAGTACGAATCATCCTGTTCAAGCAAGGGTGTTAAACTCTGCAGAAGCAGCAACGAAAAATTAAATTTAAATTCGACATCCAGAGCACACACACTATATGGATCAACCTCAGTAGCATTCATCGAAACATCACTCTAATTCTATAGTTTTGGTCAATCTGAAGAAGAAAGCGAAGATTCAAATTAAGCGCATCCTATGCTAATCGATCGATTTTGGGTCCAATTACTCAATCATTTTACCTCGAACGTGTATATATAGCATCAATAGACGTCAATGTCATTTTTAACGGCGCAGAAAGCGAAAATCTTCCTTTTATGATCGTACAGGGTCATCAAGCAAACGTACTTTTTCATGGTGTTTATCTCACAGAGACAAAATCAACCATCGATGGCGTTATCAATGAGTACGACCATCTCTATTGAGTTGCAGCAAAATCTTTGGGAATGCTTGAATGATTTACAGAACAAGGGAATCTATAGTGCCATAGTGGATATTCCGACTGGACTATTCCAATCATTCTCGTGCATGAGAATGACGGATCAATCAAGATCTGAGGTGAATATAAGTCGACTCTGAATGAAACTTGGCCACCCCACTGTTTTCAAATGCCGACTGTTATATATTTGTCGCATCCACCCTTCTACTAAAGCAGGAGCATACCATTCGTCTCGATGAAGTACTGATGAGATTCGATAAATACGATCTTCATTTATGCCAGGATAACTGCTAGTTTGGAATCTGGGCTGTAATTTTTCTCGGTTTCAAGATCGACCTTTTTGGCCGACAACACAAAAAATTGTCGCAATAAAAAATGCTCTCACTTTACGCATATAGCTATACAAGACCAAATTATTTACCATACTTTTGTACGTCGAGCCTTTCCTAAAACCTTTCCTTGTTCAGTTGTATCAAAACCAGTTTTACGTCAAAGAATTCATCTTCAAATTCTATTGTACCAATACTTTAAATATAAAAACTTGATCGATTGGAATTCTCCCCACACCTCAAATTTGTTAATCATTGGGAACAGTAGTAGTACTTAATCTTGAAAATGACAACCTGGCATTATCGTTTAACCAATTGTGCCAACACTTTTATTCTCGTATCTATATTACTATTCATTCTATTTACTTTTCATACAAGTGGGCATTAAATGTTGTTTTGGCCGGTCCATTTCCTCGTTCTAAATGTTAGGATGGCCAGACGCCAGTCCAATCACTTTTCAATTTTTGGAAAATTCCCTCTATTTGGCAGAGGCCATTCTACACTAACTTTACGATTAACATCTAACATCACCACGAAGGCATCTGGGCGAAAACCTCAAAACTATTATAAAATCTTAATTTTAGTTCATTCGCCTTAGGGTTGTATCGAAACCACATTCCTCTCGGTTGCCAAGTATACCTTATTCAGCACTCCTGGAAACACAATCAATTCAAAATGGGGACACACTCACAAATACCAACCTTGGGTTATCGTACCTAGACACGATTTGAAAACTGGAACATTAGAACTCTATATAGCGTAAATCGAGAAATAAATAAAATTCTACAAAATCGAATACCTGAGCCAACGTCAATATAGTAGAAGGTGCGACAGGACCATACCTAATTTATTTATCATAAGTGAACTGTTCGTGTAATGGTCACCGAAAAATTCCTGACATCATAACAAAATGTAAGATCAGTGACTGCGGCATAGACAAAATGTAAGATCAGTGACTGTTCAAAACCAAGCTAAATCCACTGTGTGCAACGTAGGAAATTCAACACTGACGGGCTGATCGAGAATTCATGATACTAAATACAACTTGAATCAAAACGCAAAAGTTGGATATATCAAAATTTCCAGAACCACACTCGGCCACCAAGAATACAATAGCAAGACGGAAGTGAGGCGGAAATATGAAAATACCTTACGCAAAGTAATGAATATTGCAAGGGATAATTGAAAATACACAGAAGAAATTCACTAAAAAATAATTTTTAAGAAAGGTCACAGAAAAATACCACCAATAACAGAAGGACAATGCAAAAGCAAAACTTAGACTTATAACGAAACAACCAACAGAATAGTAAGTTCTGACAATGTATACTAGCTGAAATATTCAATAAAGTAGCACATGTTACACATCAATAATATCAGTATGAAAACTAACTAGAATTTGATCCACAAAAGAAAAAATCACGCATCCCTGGAACTCCTAAATTGACTTGAAAGGAAATACACCAAAAAGCATTTGATAAATTAAAACACATCATCTATGCGATAGTGTACTGTTGCACAGATAATTTATTTCCTATTTTATTCGCCGCAACGGGATATCGTATCTACAAAGCTGTTTACTTTGGGGAAACATGACTATTATTCTCTCTGCAGGTCACACCATCATCCCCAACAGCCCTTATTCTGGACATCCGGATATCGTACGCGTGATAAGGCATTGGCCAGATGTTATTTGATTGTATATGCAACCGGAAGCTTCTCAGGCACTAGATTCATACTACTACGTGCCATCTATCATCGTTTGCAACCTATGGCCTAGATCATATCGTTTCGGATAATGGCACATTTACGTCACACTAGTTCAGATAGACTGTGAAGGACATCAGATCCATCATATTTGCGTCACGCCGTTTCATCCATCATGAAATGGACAGGCCGTGCGAATAATACGTACAGTTAAGGATTTTTAAAGGGCATTAATATAGGACTTATATCCTATGTTCATGAATTCATGACATCTTTAAAAGAATTTGGTCCAGAACTTGGTATCTGCGCTCTAATGAGGTATATCTAAACTGTGCACTAAACTATCTGTGCATGTGCCATATGTATAATAAATATTGGTCGCGTAATTTGTCACAATACCTGCACTTTAATATTGTTAGACACGAACAATTCATCTGTAAACACAGATCACTTCTATCTTGCTCCTAGTCCTAGTTCTTTTGTTGTATCCAATATGTCGATAATCCGGTTCTCCTATAGGGTTGTGCAGCCAAAAGAATTCACCATTCGCAAATCCACGAAATTATGGAGCATTAGTCCTTTAGCCCTTTTTGGGGTCGCTCTACTGTGCAACGTAAATATCACAAGTTCTGTAATGCCTTTCCACATCTTGCTATAGTAATCGGCCCAATTGAACCTCTTTCTGATTTCGTCCAATTTCTATTTAATGCTCAGATGTGTCTGAGTTCCATTCTGTAATTGCTATAAAGAACTTTCCCTCTCTCTTTTACATCTCATTTTTTTCTCTAGAAGTGCCGCTATTTGTGCAATAACCATGTTGGATCGCAAGTTACATCGTATTATACATCGTAAAAACCTTTTTTCTTATTCTTCCGTTCAATAAACGCATCTTCTTTTCGCGCAATAAGAATTATTACTCCATACAGTTCATGCAAGTAAAAATCAATGAAAAGTGTAAAAAGTGTAATTGTGTTTAAAAAATGTACACTTTCCGACACTTTTTACACTTTATTACACTTTTCAATAATATGTAACACTTTCGCACAGTTTTGAGTTTTAGAATGATTTCCTGAACTTTGTTCAATATTCGGATTCGGTTACTCTATATGTATGTCTTTTAATAAGACTGAGTGGTACGTGCACCAAAATTGTATTTAATTTGTTTTATGAAGATTGGTGGTAATATGTGCTAGGCGTCCTAGAGTGTCTGCCTTCTTCAAAACTTGTCAACAATAACGCTCCTGGGTATAATTTTAAATTATATGACTCCATGGTACAAGGTCATACAAAACTACTTTAAGATACTCGTATATACGGATATATGCATAACCAATAAAACATAAATCAAATATACTAAAGTGGCTTTCACTTAACCAGACACAAATATAAATACATAATATACATATAAAGAATATGGTTTGGTTTGACCTAGACAACTCATTCGGGTGTATGAGCACACAATAAATTATTTTCTAACAAAATAAAACCATTTTTCACAACCATAAACCGAAAACAAAAAAAAAACACAAAAGCACAAAACGAAAATTGATTTTCTTTTTACCATTTTTCACTTTTCGTAATTTTACGAAAAGCCGAATAAAAATGAAAATTTTCATGAAAATGATAAATTTTCGGTATACAGCGCCGTATCCATGCGGTCGAGTGAATTTACAATTTTTCATATTCCGTTTGTTGTGGGTAGAAACTAATTAGTTTTTACTTCAATTGTTGATAATTAAAGAGGATACAAAAGGCATAAAGTCATTTTCAAAAATATTGTTGTTAAAATGATCGCTGTGCTGGATAAATTAAAACACCAAAGTACTGAAAGTGCTATATAGGATATATGTAGGTAATTCGGGACGCGATGTAAGAATAATTTTATTAATTTTCCTGCTTCGTGTGCCATTTTAAGTGCCATTTGGGGAATACCAAAAGATACCGAGTTGTACATATATAAATTAAAATTTTATCGTTTTATTGTTGTCGTGGCTGCGTATGGGATGTGTCATGATTTGTCGTTACAGTTATTATTTGTATTGTATGTATATTATGTGTTTTAGCAGGACGCAGTTAATCAAAGTAGGTGTTGACGTGCCGATTAGAAAACAACTCAGAGACCGATGGTGGTTGTGCAACATGATGGACTGCAACCTATAACCGTCATATGCTATACATTTGAGGTCTTTTTATTAGTAGACTAAATATATTTCTATGCGAAGTGCGACCAAAGATTTCCACACGCAGCATTTCTAGGTGTTCGGAGTGTAGATACTCACAGGAGAAAGTATTATGCCATTGTCTCACAAGAACTAAAACCCAAGATTTCTAAAGTTTTGCAGGAGCTCCTCAGACTGGATCACATTTCCTAAAGCTGCGGATGGTGAATGTGTTATAATCCCAAATTATCAAAAAAAACATCCAGATTGGTAACAGAAAGTTCAGGTGTTTCCGAATCACTTCGAACCTAATTAAATTTATAAATATACCATACATGAAAATAATAGAGAGATCAAAATTGAGAATGAGTCGAGTGCATCGAAGAATACTGAATTCTGGAATAGTTTGACACCAATATGAACTCATGACTATGGAATAAGACGTTAGCTCTCATGGCTTGATAGGGGCTCTTAGAATTTCAACATATCTAGGGGCCTCTTTTATATTCGGCGGATCTGTTGCGTAAATTGTGTTGGAATGCTCATTGGGAAATGAACATACCAATTTAATATTGAATCAACTTCATGCTAATATCGAAACGTCAAACTCATATTGTTCTTCACTTCATTCTCATACAGCTAATAAAGCAGTCATACTTTTATATTACTAAGGCATTTCGGTTTCTCTTTATTTTACTTAAACTATTTACAGCTGGCAAATAGATTACGCAGTTAAGGTAGAGTTACAGTTCAACAGTTTCAACAGCTTATCAGCCCCAGGAAATATCGTTTGCCGAAAGGTAAAAATAAAGAAACCAAATCAAGTTAAACACAATTAAAGTTAAAGTTAAAAAAAATGGCAAATCCAGAAATAAAATGTGCATCCATTGAACGATGAAAATTACTTCGACTGGAAGTATGAAATAGCATTTCTTGAAAGGTATCAAATGTTGGTCGATTTTGATGGAGGTAAAACCGGTCGCTACTGCAACCAGTGCAAAAGGGGCTAAAATCAAGGAATGGGAAGAAAACAATCAAAAGGCTAATGCAACGGCAGCTGAAGCTTGGAAAGAATTGGAAGAACATTTCCAAGGTAGGACACTCGAAAATCGAATTACAATTATACGGCCCATTTGCAAGAAAAGGATGGCTGAACGATTTGTTTCAACAATTGGTCGAGTATGGTGAGACGGTGATGGAAGCATGGCGAGTTGCGACGCTTTTGAACAGTTTGCCAACCAGCTATGATGCATTGATTACAGCGCTTGAATCAAGGGACGAAGCTGATTTGACGATGATATTTGTCAAAGCCAAGTTGATTGCCGAATATCATCGGCGCATCGAAAATTCAGGCGAAACTATGGAATCCATTTTAAAGACGACTGCCAGCAATTTGGAGTACTATTTTTTGTAGATCTAAAGGTCATCTAAATCGAGACTGCCGAAAATGCGCACAGTGGAAAAAGAACAATCTAGATAGGGGTTCAAAACATAAAGCGAATACAGTAAAGCAAAATGGCGACGAATTCTTGTTCACTGGTAGATGCAGTGACATCAACACTTGGGTGGTCGACAGCGCTGCAACAAGTCACGTGAGTGGCAATAAAGGTTTCTTTGTTGAGTTGGGCGCGGCCGGCAAAAACTTAACTTATGTAAACCGTGAAAGGGTTAACGTCGAAGGAAAAGTTGCATGCAAAATCGAATTTGTCAACAGTGATGGGCAAATCAATGCAGCTACACTTACGGACATTTTGTATGTGCCAGGAATTAAGGGAAATATAATTTCGTTCAAGACATTAGCAGCAAAAGGTTTTGAGGTAATCTTCTACGACGAAATATGCGAAATCATCAAGGGAATCGTGCAAATCGCAATCGCAGACGAAATCAACGACCAAAATATTCATTGTACTGGTTACTTTGTTCCAACAGTGGGAAACTGGGCTGCCAGAGCAAGAAAAGGTTACATGTCCGTATATAATTCCACTCAACCTGAAGTTAACTCCGCTATTAGGTATATCAGCGTTAAAATTAATGCACCGATTCATCTTAACTAGCATATCTGATCTGAGAATGGGTACGTCAGATGCATGGCAGACTATATTAAAAACAAATCATACATGCCCAACGAGATTAGAAGGCTCTTAGAGCCTCTATATGGCCTACCGTCTGGCAAGAAGAGGATACGGCCAATGAGTAAATTTTGCTGAAATTAAAACAATTTGTCGAACTAACGAACATACGGACACCAATTAGGAAAACCAAGATTGGTAATGAGATACCACCCTCAATCGAAAAGGAAGCAAAAAATAGTAAATAAAACCAAATGAATGTTAGCTCCAAATCAATTTTAAGAAGCCTCTGCAAGTAGGAGTAAACCTCCAGGGCGACCAAACCGGAGCTCCAAATTGGCTGATGGTGCCATCAAAAATTCGCAGAAGACGTCTACGACTCTTCGTGTGAATGCGATGGTGATCACAAAGAAGAGTAATCGGACATAGGGTAGGAGTGTACTACGGAGCACCATAGATCAACATTAATATGCATATGGCAAGGTGCGCCTTCTTTCAAATAGTTGAATCAACAGCCCAAACTGTATATGCCGTACCAACTGCCAGGAGGGACGTATTAATGCGAGTAGGAACCATATGGCTAGAACTATGAGTAGCACAAGAGCTTGGACCGTCTAGATTGCGTGACACAGATACCAACAAAGAACAATACCAATTTTAAGACGACAGACATCAAGTGAGTCATCAAGAAATCATTTTTCAGATACGTCCAGACTGAGACAAACCGATAGAGCTTGTTGGCTAGATGACTAAGGATTTTGCCGAAGATTTGTTTATGATATAATATTGGACGAGTACAAGACAGAAGCGGTGGTAATCACGGGCAGAAAAATACTCGGAATCATAACGATACAAGTGGTCAACCGCATGACACCGTATGACTACTTTGTATTAAATACCTATGGGAAAGACGTTTCTTCGAATAATTTTTCTTCTCCTCTTTCATATTTAATGCCAAGAGACTCGATTAGGCTTGGAGGCCATAAAACCAAATCGTATAACGATTGCTCTGGTTTGACTCTAAACTGAGTAGCCTCATAATCACAGATCACAAATTTTCTCAATTGTTGTTTTGGTAAGTGAACGACCAAAATTATACCACTCCGAAGTTTGGCCGCAACTGTAAATATATAGTTGGACGACCGCTGAATTAGTTGCTGAATGGTGACCATGATGGATCAGATAAAGGCAACCTTAAATTATTCGGATCACTCCCTCCATATAGCCGAGTGTTAAACAAGCCACACGAGACCTTAATCTTTCGGTCTTACTTGACTAAATTTGGACACGATGATATATCTGACTGCTCGGTGGTACTTTCTAGCCGGTAAAAATTCAGCATAATTACATAATATATGTATAAGGCCCACTGTTATGCACCACTTGAAACACTGGAAATGATACTTGCTGGAAAGTACAGCAAAAGGAACGGACGGTTAGAAGTTGCTAGTCATTCACCGTTATTAGATATGCCACTTCGATTGGATTGTTATATTTACTTCCCACCATTTTGCTGCTTTATTATAGTTTAATAGTTAATTCGATCTCACCTTTCTGAATGATGTTTGATAAACAACGTCCATCCCGAAATATGCCATACGATTTAGAATGTAGCCGCTACAACAATCGAACCATTGTATTCGTCAGCCAAAACAAGTTCTGCGGAAAACAATGAAAATATAATTTCCATAATAAAATTGTAATTTAATTCCAATAAAATAAAATAAAATCCAGCAAAAGCAAAAGAAACCGTCGCAAAGATCGTAACAATTACAACCGCAGAATTTTTTTTTGAGTATTAAAAAAAAAATGTGTGCGGTTTTCCGTTTTTTTGAGTGTTCCAACCGCAAATACGGGCAACAACAATTTTATGAATCGATGTATTGTTTGTAAGTATTTTGACAGACAAGAAAGCACCACACAAAACGATTTTACTGTCGCTTATATATTGGTCGTATTATGGATTATACCTCCATAAAACAATTTTATTGGCAATTTATGGATATTATTTTGCCTGCGCGGTAAGTGGTTTGTTGAGAGTTTTGATGGTAAATTAATTTTGTGATTATTACGGATTTAAGCTGTTCATCTTGGCAATAGAATCACAGTAATGTAGGAATTTTCAAACTCGAACTAGCCTATTCAAGACGTCGAGATAGGTTATTGGATGAACCAAAGTTTTGGTCAGAAATCTAATACCTTTCGTCATATATAAGTGGAGACAGCTTTAAAATCGTGGTATGGGAGTGAAATAAACTTAAACGATTTGGTACTTTACACCGGAATTTTTTTATTCTATATGAGTTGTTGAAAATAAATCCGAAAAAATGTTGAGTACGCCTCTCTAGTCTGTCTTAATCTTCGCCTGTCTTGATATTGTCTTCAAGCGAACGCATCAGAACGCGAAAATCGTAAAACTCGCAGTTTTAAAAGCCTGTACATGTCAAGCATTCTACTTGGGATCAATGTAAACGTTGGTAAAACCACCGGTGCACTTCGGAATGACGTGCTTTAATATTTTCTTAGTTCAGCTACTCTCTGTTTACATTTTCCATTACTTTGAGATGTAGATATATGTACAAATATATCCGTCTCAAACTTTCAATATGTTCTTGCTCTTTTATGTTCACTCTACTGCACCTTCATCTTGTTCGTCCCCTTCTGCCCGAAAATATTGATACCATCTTTCTCTAAGGCTAGCAATAATCGTTGTAATCTTCCACTCGTCCAAAATCATTTCTTTATTCACAACCTCACCGCTGTCGCCAGCCAATTGTTGCGAACTTTTTCATTCAATATTCGATCAGAAAATGCCATTTTTGGCTGCGAGATGAAGTTTCGATATGTAACAATTTGAATTTAAAGCGGCGGTCAAGCAAAATGGTTGGAACATGGGAAATTGAGTAGTTTCGTTAATTGTGGCTCCATAACTTAAGGTACAGAGCCAAGAAACAGAGGTGGCAGTAACATAAAATGGTTGGAATGTTACAAGACGGGTCCCAAATAGGATGGATACGAGAAGGATAGCGATCTCGCATGCAGGGAGGACCATGAGAAGAGCTAGTCTTTACTGAAAGGACTAAAGGAAGGACGAAAGCAAAAAAGGAATTAGGATATACGGTCTCATAAGAGCATATATATTATATTCCTTATAGACCTTCGCAAATGGCCAATTATTTAAGTTGTTTGGTGTAGCAGTGGACGTTATCTATAGCGAATTGGGCAACATTTTATGATTTTTTCGATTTCTTGACCAATCCGTGGCCATCGCAACAATATCGACAAATCATCTGTTTATTGTGGTATGAACAACTTCAGTGAGATTCATGTATTATTTTCACCACTGGTTTGCCGCAAACTAAAATATTTGCTAAGCGAGGGAAATAATTTCTATTGATACATTCATGGACATCTTGATGAATATTTGCTAATACTAATCTTTTGGTTGGTATCAATAAAACACAGTATAAACCCAAAAGAAAACATACCTGATGAGCATGCGAGCATAAGAAACTATTATTTTTTTGCTCTGCAGCTTTAAATCATTCCTAATCCGTTACTGAATCCTTTTTAACAACAATTTTATTTTCTGATTAATTTTGCCAAAAACAGTAATCAAACTGCCACCTTCTCTACGCCACGGCTGTCTTGTATAAACACTGAAAGCACAAGGTACATGGGTGTAATCTGTCTAAATACAAACATCAAAGGTTATATTGAAACAGTATTCATCGTATATCGCTATGGCAATTGTACATCAGTAATTTATGGTAAGCAATTCATCGCAGTAGGAATGATTCATCACATGCACCTATTGGCTCTTACAAATTCTCGATGCTACTCGCCTTTGACAGAAACAATTCCGCCCACAAACTTATAAATTTTCGATAAAAACTTGTCGTGGACAATACATGCTGACTTTTTTCACTATGGTGATCGGTTAAGCGTGCGTCCTCGCCCTTATAGCAAACTTCATGATTATCTGATTCACAATTAAACTGTTAAAATGAATTGGCATTTAAGAATTATGTAGCAGCAGAAGTCCAGAGGTTGTCTCGGTGTATAAAGACAATATAGTCGTTTAAAGACGCAAATTATTAGTCGTCACTGTTGATAACCGATTGTATTCTAATTTTGTGAAAAATTATTTTCTGCTCTTTTGACCATTTCAATGGAAGTCTACTTAGCGACCCAGAGTATTTAATAATGGTACTGCTGTACATGGGAGAAATTAGGGATGCATTGGTCGAATTCCCACAGATTATATGGACACAAAATTTGACCTTACCCTGGACAAAACTTATACTTCAACTTCCTCCATTATGCCGTAGTATTCTTGGTAATGATTTTCTAGAAACCTATAATTGTAAGACCTTAATACAAAAGAAGCGTCATCAATTCTAGCTATTTGCAGAGACATTTTTTATATAGATGATGAGTGATGACCTTTTAACTGCGACGAATGTAACAACCCATTCAATTCTACTTCTACCAAATTCAGTACCAATTTATCAACGCCCATACCGATTACCTGAATATACTAAAACCAAAATCAACAACCATCTAGAAAAAAAATGTGATGACACGACATTGTGGAAGCAAGCGATAGTTCATAGAACTTTCCACTTCTTGGGCAAGTGAAGAGTATATCCATGATACCGAATATCCAGGATACACATGATCACTTAGGTCGTTCTTCCTATTTCAATACAGTCGATTTAACAAATGGAATCAGGTGAAAATGTAAGATTCGGATAAACAGAAAACAGTCTTTAGCACCACCTTTGGTCATTAGCATTTCAAACGAATGCCTTTCGGACTAAAGGGTGCTACCTTTCAACATCTCATGAATAAAATTCTTTCAGGTCTTAACGGACTCAAATATTTCATTATTTTGATGACGTAGTCATCTGCAGGTGGGCACAATTAAGACGATCACAACCATAAACTCCATATGCCGTTTTCGATTGTTTACAATCAATCCTGATAAGTGTCAGTTTCTTAAAAAAGAGATGACTTACCTGGGACATCCAATTACTTGAGAAAGAATAAATCCAAATCGATTAAAAACAAGTGCAGTAGTAGATTATCATACGCCTAAAAATACTCGTGACATAAAATCATTTTTAGGTTTCATTGGCTACGATCGTCGCTTTATTAAATCTTTGCTCAACTTGCCTTAAATCTTTGCTCAACTTGCCAAACTTTTAAATAACCTCTTAAAGAAGGACACTCCATTCGATTGGCTCCGTTTTGTGATGAATCTTTCAAAACTCTTTCCCATAACTTGCGATGCCAATAACCTCGCCATTGGATCAGTATTATGTCAATCATAAACTTCTGGTGAGTCGTACTCTAAATAAAGCAGAGCAAAACTACTCTGTAATAGAGAAGGAGTTACTGCCAGTATTTTGTTCAGTTCAATATTTCAGACCATATGCGTATATACATATAGGGTAGATAATTTAAAATTATCACCTACCACAAACACTTGGTTTGGATAAATAGCTTCAACAACCACTCCACGCGAATTTCCCGATTGAGGTTGTTACTTGACGAATACGATTATAAAATTTCACATAAACCAGGCTTATTAAACCGAAACACAGATACACCTAGTCACATTGCTATGAACCTTTCAACAACAACGACTTCTATAGTTCCTGATTATGAATACAATTTTACCAATTCTATTTACTTGGTCGCTGCAAAGAAAGAAGTCCGGGAACTCAACGTAACGCATTGAACGTTTCGACTGTGAAGGTCTGGTAAATGAAGATCAAAAGAAACGATATCAGGATCTTGTCAGCGAGAGCATTGAGGAAGCTAATTACCAGTTTGACTGTGTGCACTTTGTCTGGGTGGTACTGAAATCTTGGATTTCAGTGCTGTTCAACAGTTTTTAGGTATAGTGAAAGTCAGGCCCAAGAATGATTGGTTTGGTGATGAGTATCGTCTTGCAGTTGGGCTACAAAACGAAGCCTATAGTGAAGAGCAGCGAAGCGAATTTGTAGCTGGAAAAGTGAGAAAGGTGGTAGGCCCAGGTTCTGAAAGTACAACAACTCAGCAATGAGCGCAGTTCGTAATTTCTTTAAAGGAATTATTGGGTGATTATGAAGCCTCTTTACATGCATGTCCCAAAAAATCTTTACGAAAAGCTTTTTATCAAATTTGTGTTGTGCTTCTATGCTTAAATCAATATCAGCCTTTAAAAAAATTGAAAAATCGCATAAAATTCACTTTCTCAGAGATTTTTTTTAGCTTTTGTAGAAATTTAAGATAAACAAACAAACGTTTAAAAAAAAGAAGATTGGTCCAAATTGTGTAGACCGCAATCAATAAGAAATTTTATCATTTTGGATCTTACTTTTTATAATTATTTTTGTATTTTTCTTGTGCCGCCTACCTCACATATGTCCCATTAACATTAGCGATAGATCCAGATTTGTCAATTTTTATACGAGTTTTGACAGTTGGTTGGTCAATCAAAAACTGATAAATTCAAAGAGATTTTTGAAGTGGATGGTTGGTCGGTAATCAGTCTACAATTTGAACTCATCAAAAACCGATGAATTCAAAGAGACCTCTGATGGTGATGGTTGGTCGGCAATGAATCTACAATTTTTTGTTTATTCAAAACCAATATATTCAAAGAAATTTTTGACATTGTTGGTTGGTGGGTAATGAATCTACATTTAAACTCATCAAAAACCGATGAATTCAACGAAATTTTTCATGTTGATGGTTGGTCCAGAATATTCCAAATTTTTGCTAAGTAATATGAGAAAGGTAGGATGGCACGATGATTATTATTGTAAAAGTTGGCAAAGTTGTGACTACTCAATTATTGCTTTCATTCGTTTCAGTAAGAGTATGTCGAATAGAATTGACTTGATCGGTAATAGCGATATAGTTAAAAGGTTAGGTTATTTAGCCCTTTTTTTGGTAGTTGTTTAGCAAACTTCTCATGTTATCAGATCGAAACCGGGTGCTTTTCGTAGGTTGATATTTTATTTTATTTCTTTGGCGGCTTCCGCAGTGGAGGTCAAAGTGGATTCTATAGTTCTTTAGATTCTTTCACTTCCTATATTTGCTCACGCTCTTGTGCTTCATTTGGCTGGAAGATATCTTCTTGATGTTCAGCAAATGCTTCAGTTTTTTGTTCATTGCTTCTTGGCCAACTTCGATTGCTTTTATTATATGCGGAATTTGCCTTATCAGTCTTTTTATTCGTTTGGTTTGTTAATTAATTAAAACAGTGTTAAAGGCCATTACTGGCCCCTTACTGAATCAACAATCTGGCTCCAACGGTTTCGATCCTGAGCATGGTCTTCATACTGTCTTAGACAATCTGAAGAGGCCAAGTCGTTCTCTACATCGTGGAGCCATCGTCGCCTGCAACGACCTCTGCGCCTACCATATGGTGGCTCTCCTTTCAGAGATCGCTGCACAATTCGTTCCGGATCAGCACGCAGAACGTGACCGAGCCAGCGTACTCGCTGAGATCTAACTTCATGTACAATATCGGGGATCTTCATCAGATCTCTGATCTCGAAATTGTACAGAGCTCGGTATGTACCATCTATTTCGCGTTTAGGGCCGTAAATCACACGCATGACTCTTCTCTCAAATGTTAGGACCCATCTCTCGTACTCATCCGTCAGCGCCCAACTTTCACATCCAAACATAACAACGGGCCTGATCAACGCTTTGTAAAGCTTCAGCTTCACGGCACTTGATAAGTGTTTAGATTTTAGCAGTGGCCTTAGAGGATACAAAGAACGACTGCCAGCTGCCAGCCGCTTTTTAATATCCTCACCCACACTGTTATCGTGAGTGATAAGAGAACCCAAATATTTGAACCTCCTCACTCCCTCAAACGTGTGGTGGCCACTACTAAAATCTGGTGTGCCATTGTCCCTAAAACCAGAGATCAGGTATTTTGTTTTGGACTCATTGATCTGAAGTCCAACTGAAGCTGAAAACTCTACAAGCGGATCAAGTATTTCTTTCACTCCGTTGCTATTCAGTCCAATCACGCATATGTCATCTGCATATGCAAGCACCTGATTGGACTGGCGATATAAGATGTTACGCTGCGGTGTTTCAGTTTTACGAAAGATGTACTCCAACATGAGATTAAAGAGTATCGGGGACAGAGCATCTCCCTGCCGAACACACGAGTTAATTACAAAACTTGTCGATAGCCTGTTCTCAACTTTAACACAGCATTGGGACTGCGTCACTGTCATCCTACATAGTCGTACCAGTTTTGTTGGCATTCCTAGGTATTCCAGGGCAGACCATAAACTCTCTCGATTGATCGAGTCATAGGCCTGCCGGAAATCCAGGAACACCTGATGTACGGAGATGGATGTCTCATAATATTTAGATAGAATCATCCGCAGCGAAAATACCTGATCGGTGACTGATCGATTCGGACGAAATCCTCCTTGATAGTCACCAACCAAACCCTCCGCTAGAGAAGTGATTCTATCCAATACAATGTATGACAGTAACTTGTACGCTGTGCAAAGGAGGGCTATACCGCGATAATTCTCACACTTCAAGCGGTCTCCCTTCTTGAAGATGTGGCATATCGCGGCCACTTTCCATTCGTCAGGCATATCTTCGGTTCGCCATACTAATCGAATAAGGTCGAAAAGACAGTTCAACAAAGTATCCCCTCCGAATATCAAGAGCTCCGAATTAATGCAGTCCACTCCAGGTGCACGGTTTCGTTTCAATCTCTGCATGGCTTTAGTGAATTCCTCATGGGATGGCTCCTCAGTGCAAATCTCCGCAGTCTGTGTTAGAGGTGGCTCAACAACAGTCTGTGACGCATGATGGACATCAAGCAGGTCAGTAAAGTGTCCACTCCATGCGTCAAGTACTGCGTCGATGTTGACACAGAGGTTTCCATCCCGGTCCCGAATGGCGGTTGACGTAGGCCTGAAAGTATGGTGCAGTCCAGTAATTACTTTAAAGAAATTACGCGAACTGCGCTCATTGCTGAGTTGTTGTACTTTCAGAACCTCGGCCTTCCACCATTCTCGCTTCTTCCGTCTACAAATCCGCTTAGCTGCCCTTCTTGCAAGAGCAGCCTTGTATTTCCTCGCGATTGTGAGACGTTGTTGCACTTCATTATGGGCTATATTTTGTTGCTCAACTTCAAGACGACACTCGTCATAAAACCAATCATTCTTGGGTCTGACTTTCGCTATACCTAAAGTCTGTTGAGCAGCACTGACAACCGAAGTTTTCAGTACCTCCCACACAGAATTCACGCAGTCAGACTGGTAATTAGCTTCATTAATGTTGTCGCTGACAAGATCCTGATATCGTTTCTTTTGATCTTCATTTATCAGACCTTCACAATCGAAACGTACCATGCGGTACGCTTCTTTTGGTTTGTTACCACAATAAATACTCAGTACGTTTTCCGTATTTCACTGATTGTAGATAAGAGTTGATTGCATCTTTTAAATTCCCTGTATATCTTGCACTTCTTTTGTTTGCAACACCACTAATTTATTTTCGATAATTGGCACCTAGACTGTTTTTCTTTTGATCTCACGTGTATTATTCCATGCCGACTGTTGTAAAATCATATCAATGAAACGGGCTTTATTGGATAGAATTTTTTTTGACATGTTTCGGCCATGTGGCCGCCATGGCTGGCGCGTACAAGGTTGGCGCAATCTGGAACACCAATTTTCACAATTTGAGAGAGGTTGTCAGCAGCAGTCAAAACACTGAAGTTGGAGATAAAATCCATCTATAAGGTCACTGTGGCTGAAAGAAATAAGCTGCAAGATTGCTTAAGCGAGATTAAAGACGCAACCCACTATATGTGGCTTGAAGTAGTAGGTCTTAAAAGCCGACTACTAGAAAGAAGTGAAATAGTTAACGTGCTATCTACACAAAAGAACGTGACTGCAGATAAGCAGTCGTATTCTCAGGCTCTTAAAGCTTCTGTATCTCATCCGGCATCTGCTATCAACGCAGGGTCAACCAAACCGAAATCGGTTAACCCGAAGTGCCAACCCTCTAGGGTTGAACGAATCAGCCTTACTGAATGAGGTAAGAGCTGCTGACAAAATTCCACGATACGCTCAAATTGGGATAAATTCCATAGCACATTGGAGACAATATGGCAAAACCAGAAAGCGAAACTTAGCATTTCATCTCAAGAAGATGTAAATAGAGTTGAGAGTAATATCACGGCCTCACTCATAAGTGCTTGCAATAAGAGCATACCACGTAAACGTGCTGCCAAAATGAAACTGTCCTGGTGGACGCCTGAACTCTGAGTTACGGTTCACAAACTAAGGAAGTTTTACCAAAGAGAAACGAATCCGCAAATTCGTTTGAGCAAAATGCTTAATTATGCCGTACACCGTAATGAATACATACGAGACATAAATGAAACAAGCCGTAAAAGCTTGGTATACAAATATAATGCTGGAAAGCTTAAAACTACAGAGATACTTAGTACTCTTATTGGCAGTGGTGGCCAAACAACTACGTGTTGGGAGGACACTACTAAATATCTGCTAAATGTTTTGCTACCCGATGGTAGTGTTGAAATTGAGACAAATGCTCAAAGGGTGATTCGAGCTGCAAGTCTTATCACGTCAACCAATGGCGAGGAGGTTTCTTTCAGCAATGATGAAACCACATCCCCGATAAAGTTAATGAAAAGAGGTAACGCACCAGGCCATCACAATGTTGAGGTCGAGGTGGTCCAAAGATCTTGGCCAATTATAGGACCTAGCATTACCGATCTCATGAATGCTTGTCTGAATAAAGGAGATTTTCCTAAAGCTTGGAAAAATGGTAAAGTCATAATTATAAGGAAGAGCGGCGATCGAGATCTAACCGACCCTAAAGCTTATCGACCGATCATGTTGCTGCCAGTCTTAGGTAAATTACTTGAGAAATTGGCTACTGGCAAGCTGATGGACATTTTTCAGAGTAGCGGTAGATACAGTGAAAAGCAGTTCGGTTTCAGAAGAGGACGATCCACAGAGGACGCTATGGTTGAGATGGTCAACATAGTTAACGGATGGAGCAACAAGTACACCCTTGGTGTATTCCTAGACGTTTCTGGTGCTTTTGATAATCTGTGGTGGCCAAGAATAATAAGGGAGTTGAAGCAGATGAGTTGCCCATCGACTCTTTACTCCTTGTTGTACAGTTACTTCTCTGATAGAACCGCAACTGTAATATCTAACCATGACACACTCTGTAAGAGTGTAAACAAAGGTTGTTCACAAGGATCCATTTTGGGTCCGCATCTCTGGAATTTGGTGTTCAACAGTAGCATACATGACGAGATCCAAGAAGCAGCATTCGCGAATGATAAAGTAATGATCTTTACTGGAAATTCTAGACAGGCAATTCAGGAGGCTGCTCAGTGCGGCATTGACAGTATGGTTAAATGGTGTGATATAAATAAGATGGAGTTATCTTCCTCCAAAACAGTGATGATCCAATTGAAAGGTTCACTCGACATAAGGAGACCACCCTTGGTGTATATCGGAACCGAAAGGATAAAAATGGTGAACTCTGTAAAATGGTTGGGAGTCGACTTCGACGAAAGACCTGGCGTCACTACTCACGTGAACAGGGTGGCAGAAAATAGCAAACAAGTTGTCTCCGCACTAAGAAGAGTTGCTAAAGAGACGTGGGGCCTGAAACAAGACACACTCGCAACGATATACGAAGGCCTAGTGGTTGCGACCATGACATACGTTTGTGCGTGATGGGCCGACAGGATGAACTGTCACCATCGCAGAACTCTATTAAGCGCTCAAAGGTCAATTCTTCTTGGGATAACGAAGGCATACCGTACGGTTTCGGCGGATGCCGTGGCTGTAATGGCCGGTGTGATTCCCATGGACATGGTACTTAACGAAAGGTTAATAAGTACAAACTGAGGAAGAATCAGGAGTTTATTTATGGCAGTATGCAGTGGCAAGGCACACCAAGTGACCTGTCGAACAAGACATCCCTCAGAAAAGAAATTCGTAAAGAATCCATTAAAATTTGGCAAGACAGATGGAGGCGATCTGAAAAGGGCAGAACAACCTTTAGTTACTTACCGAGTATCGAAGGTAGATTAGAGATGCGCCTATCCATAAGCGCCTCTTTTGCGCAAATGCTAGCCGGCCATGGAAAATTTGTTGATTATATGTTTAGACTTAATTTGACGGACTCCAGCATGTGTGAATGTGGTCAAGCTGCTGAGACAGATGAGCACATTCTTTACGACTGCGCTCTGGCCACTGAAGCTAGAGAAGACATGATTAATGCAATTAACGCAGAATGGCCGGCAAGTAAACTAGTGCTTGCAAATATCGCACATCTTAAAAGATTCTGTGACACTGTACTTTGTGGAAGGTAGGCTAAAGATCGAAGATTCGTTTTAAGGTATTAAACAAATGACAACGGCATAGCCCTAAAAATTTTATTTTAGTTATAAGGAGTTTTAAAAAAGTAATGACACTAGGTTACAAACTACTAGGTCACAAAGCTGAATAAAGCTTATGAGTATTTTAACAACTGACGCTGGATATACTTCTATATCCAAGTAAATTTTTAACCAAACATAAGCAATAGTAAAAAAGTATGCTCCTCCATGTGGCAGGAATGGAAACAGGTCTCGGACCTGACTAAGCATACTAAACAGTACTGACATATACAGAAATAGCACGACGGTTTAGAATTGGATCATCCAATCAACTGCCATTCGAGGCTGGGAAGGAAAGGTCTGTGTCAACATCGACGAAATACACGACGCATGGAATGGACACTTTGTTGACCTGCTTGGAGTGACGTGCGTCACAGATTGTAGCTAGGTCATCTCAAATACAGACATTTGCATTGAGGTTCCATCCCATGAGGAATCCACTAGGGCCATGCAGTGACTAAAACGGAACCTGGAGTGAGCTGCATTAATTCGGAGCTCTTGTTATTGGAGGTGATACGGAGGTGATACTTTGTGGAACTGTCTTTTCGACCCTATTCGATTAGTATGGCAAACCGAAGTAATGCCTGTCGAATGCAAAGTGGCAGCGATGTGCTCTATTTTCAAGAACGGAGACCGCTTGAAGTATGAGAATTATCGCGGTATAGCTCTTCTTTGCACAGCATTCAAGTTACTGTCCTACATTTTATAGAATCATATCACCTTTCTAGCGGAGGGCCTGGTTGGTGGCTATCAATGAGGATTTCGTTCGAATCGATCAGTCACTGATCAGGTTAGCAAAAAGTATGCTGCGGATGATTCTGACTAAATATTACGAGACTTCCATCTCCACAGGCCTTATTATTATTATCCAAAAAGGTAATACCACACAACAGTACGGCTCCTGGACAAAACACGACAGTTTTGTGTTGTTCTGAACAATCAGAGAGAAATTATACATTAAAATTTCATTGGTATTTTGAACCGATGTATCTTCATCATTTATACACGAAAATAACTCTGTTCGAATACATTAAAAAATCACGAAATGTTTTTTAAATGTCAAAGTAAGGTAATTGACATTCAAATATAAGATTTAGTCAAATAAAATAAAGAGTTTTACCCTTTACTGAAATCACACTCGTACCCCAATAATATTACAAAGGTATTTCAATCGATAAAATATCCGTTTCTACAATAACATGTGTGTATACATAAAAAGGATAACCACATCCTTTATAATATTCATAAAAAACATAAATGTATGTGGTACATCAGACTCTCATTTATTTGTCTTTTCTTTACTGAATATTACCAATCATTAGATATGTACATATACATATATATGTCCTTGTATATCCTTAATAGGATAGTCGTATGTATTTATGTAAAACAATTCAAGATTGAAATTTATTTCTCCACCCCTCGTATCGAGAGAAAAAGGGCAAACAAACCTCAAAAAGGGCATCGGATGTATAATGGGATTTTGATTAAATTTAATTAAATGAAAGTTAAATTGTTCGGAAACTCTTGGCCTACTTTGTACGTACGTCACATATCAGAAGGAGATGAGATGTCAAGGACATCGTATTTGTACGTTGTAAATTAATTATTTGTGTGCAATCATTAAACTGGAATTGGATCAAATCCTAATATTATTGATTATATTAGAATTTCCCGGAGTACCTCACTCCTACCATCGATATTTGGACATGAGTTTGAGTTCCACATATAGATTTCTGAAATAACAAGAAAATCTGAGAAGAATTTAGAATTTAGAATTTTGTTTTACTGTTTGATTGACTTGTTTAATTAAATTTATGTCATTAATCAAAAATTAATAATATTTTATTTTGATAAAATTATAATTTCGATGAGATGTATTAATGCAGGGACAGCGTGTTTCACTATATAAATATAAGAGAACCGGTGCAACTAAATAGTATATGTTCGATTTTTGGAACTCGTAACCCGAATACTATTTTAAAATACGCAAAGGAATTCAGTTATAGGAGGACTTTCAAACAAAGTCAAGTCATTTCCAAGTGCTATTGGTTTAACAAAAAATCAAAATAATGTCATGAAGATCGCATTTTGTTTTACAGCAAAATTCATTGCTGGAATAACCGAAAGGTCTTTGAATTTAAAATTGAATAACACAATATCCAATGGCAATTCCGATCTAGTTTAATCGGCAACCAACATCGGCATCTGTTCAACCATCCACATATACGGCACAAAATTGCTTAACGTGGATATCGGACTCAAACGAAGCTCTATACGCATGGTTTCACATGCTTGACCACCAATTCATTTCAATATCGACAACAGCTACGGCACTCTGTTCACGCAGTTTATACACATCTCACAGCAGAGCCGAACTACAAAATACCGGCGCAACGTGGTATATGACATCATCACGGAAGGCCATCTTTCAGAGTTGAGACCACGCAGGTTAGATCCGGTGCATCATAAAGCTGCACAAGCAGAATTTCAGCACATGGTGGAATTAGGAATTAGTCGAACATCGACATCATGGCCAAGAAGAGAGATCACGATTGGAGGCCATGTGGGGACTATCGCCGTTTAAACATGCTATTCAAACGACTTGTCGAATTTGATGTCCACATCATAAGAACTTAAAATATGTCTGCGGCGTATTCACTCTTGACTTCTTCAGTCGCAAGATTATACCTAATGGTATTCTACCTTTAAAAGAACGAATCAATACCATTAGAGAATTAGCAGCACCCATACCAACCATTCATACCCAAACTTGCTCAAATACTCACACCAATTCACAGCCACTTGGCAGTACCACTATACGTAAGCCCAAAACAGACAAGATCTTCTCTTGGCTTTACGAATATCAACACGCATTCACGTTACTCAAAGCAGAAATGGCACACACAACACTCTTGTCGCATCCAGAGCGCGATTAAAAGCTCAGCATAACTATACTGATGCATGAAATGAATGTCAATTCTTCTGTGAAACATCTACCGGTGCAAATCACCCGCACATCGAAGATCAACTACGTCGAAATTGATTACTGCTCGCTACTTTTGGCCCAGTATAAACAAAGACGTGACCCACTGGGCTACAATCTTTGTTTATCCTACCAAAAAAGAAAGTCCAACGGCACACAAAATCGTTACTTGGACAGTTGGAAATTCCACCCTGGTTTAAATTTGAATGCTAGTTTTCCCGAGAAGTTTTGAGCTGCGTTGCTTTGAACAAGGTTTCGAACGAAAACTTGAGGGACAATATTGAAGGTCCTATTTCTAGCGCGGAGATTGCAGTATAACTAGTGAAATGTGGCGATTAAATAGTGCTATAGTGTGAACCAAATATCTTAAAGCTCCAGCTCTCTCATCTAAGTGTTGATTCCATGATTGATTGTCATATTTTATGTATGGCTGCTGAAAAAACTGAAAGATTAACACGTTCTATTGCGTTAGCCTGTGGAGAATACTTCGCGGTAAAATCATGTCTCACGCCGTGTTTCTTCATTACATTAGCAAATAAATGGGAATCAAATTGAGAACCATTTTCTGTCAGAATACTTTCAGGAACCCCAAACATAAGAAACTCCTTGTTTTCTAGGAGTTCTATTACATTTGCAGGAGACACTGCGGATACGTGAGCTGAGTGGAAATAATATTGGGAAGTGACTATATTGATCCAACAGTATAAAAATATGAGTAAGCCCATTTTTGGTTCGAGGATATGGACCTAGGAAATCTAAATAAAGTCGCTGCCACAAACGTATTACTTCAACAGTTGTTCCCCATCTCCGGGCTCGTTGAGTAATTTACCGTCTTTGTACATTTACACATTTTGCATGCATTCCAAAATTTTTTTAACTTGCATTGTCATATACCAGACCAACAGTAATATCGTCTTAATATTCCAACAGTTCTCGCAATATCCTGGTGTGCTCCTGCCGGCGGGTTATATACTTTCTCAGTCAATGAGAATGTCAATGATTCTGGGACATCAGTGTTCACGTAAATGTTCCCATCTAGAACTGTGTAGTTCTTAGAAGCGCCAGAGTTTTGGCTTTGATTCGTGCAGTGTACTCAACATCCTGAAATCCTACCGAGTCTAAATCTATATGCAAAATATCTTCAGTATCTTCATCTAGGGCATGAACATACACCCTAGTCAAACTGTCAGGAACTACATTTAATGAGCCTTTTCAGTATTCTATTTGAAAGTCGATACGTTGTTCTACAGTGGAGATGACCTCGGAAATCTTGGAGCTGGATTTCTTCTTGGGCCGCAGGTAAAGAAGGCTGTTTTGGATTTTCAAGCAGTCAATAACCGATTGTGTATGCTTCGCCTGCGCATGAAGTTAGCCCACCTGTCGATAATTTGTGTACATGCGCCCACAGAAGTCAGCCAGCCCCAAGATAAAGACTCATTTTACAATGACTTGGACGATCTGATGGGATCTATACCCGAACACGATGTTAGAATGGTAATTGGGGACTTTAATGCTAGAGCTGGCAGAAATCAGGCCGACTTGTGTGAAAACATAGGTCCGTACTCGCGACACGAAACTGCGACCGATAATGGTGAGAGAATGATGTACTTTGCAATTGCTCATGATCTTAGAGTAGCAAGCACATTCTTCCCTCACAAACAGATACACCTAGAGACATGGACATATCCTCGCAAAACATCCCGGAGCCAAATTGACCACGTGTTAATTTCAAAAGCGCGAGCTCGGGTTGTGCAGGATGTGAGAACTTATCGGTCAGCAACCAAATACGTAGGCAGCGATCATCATTTGGTCGCTGCAAAGCTACGGTGGAAGTTTTCGTACAGGTCGGGGAACACAGCGAAACGGATGGAACGTTTCGACTGTGAAGGTCTGATAAATGAAGATCAAAAGAAACGATATCAGGATCTTGTCAGCGACAACATTGAGGGAGCTAATTACCAGTCTGACTGCGTGAACTCTGTCTGGGAGGTACTGAAAACTTCGGTTGTCAGTGCTGCTCAACAGACTTTAGGTATAGTGAAAGTCAGACCCACGAATGATTGGTTTGATGACGAGTGTCGTCTTGCAGTTGAGCAACAAAATATAGCCCATAATGAAGTGCAACAACGTCTCACAATCGCAAGGAAAAACAAGGCAGCTCTTGCAAGAAGGGCAGCTAAGCGGATTTGTAGACGGAAGAAGCGAGAATGGTGGAAGGCCGAGGTTCTGAAAGTACAACAACTCAGCAATGAGCGTAGTTCACGTAATTTCTTTAAAGGAATTACTGGATTGCACCATACTTTCAGGCCTTCGTCAACCACCATTCGGGACCGGGATGGAAACCTCTGTGTCAACATCGACGCAGTACTTGACGCATGGAGTGGACATTTTACTGAGCTGCTTGATGTTCATCATGCGTCACAGACTGTTGTTGAGCCACCTCTAAAACAGTCTGCGGAGATTTGCACTGAGGAGCCATCCCATGAGGAATTCACTAAGGGCATGCAGAGAATGAAACGAAACCGCTCACCTGGAGTGGACTGCATTATTTCGGAGCTCTTGATATTCGGAGGGGATACTTTGTGGAACTGTCTTTTCGACCTTATTCGATTAGTATGGCGAACCGAAGTTATGACTGATGAATGGAAAGTGGCCGCGATATGCCCCATCTTCAAGAAGGGAGACCGCTTGAAGTGTGAGAATTATCGCGGTATAGCTCTCCTTTGCACAACATACAAGTTACTGTCATACATTTTATTGGATAGAATCACTCCTCTGGCGGAGGGCTTGGTTGGTGACTATCAGGGAGGATTTCGTCCGAATCGATCAGTCACTGATCAGGTCTTTTCGCTGCGGATGATTCTATCTAAATATTATGAGACATCCATCTCCGTACATCAGGTTTTCCTGGATTTCCGGCAGGCCTCCGACTCGATCAACCGAGAGAGTTTGTGGTCTGCCCTGGAATACCTAGGAATGCCAACAAAATTGGTACGACTGTGTAGGATGACAGTGACGCAGTCCCAATGCTGTGTTAAAGTTGAGAACAGGCTATCGACAATTTTTGCAGTTAACTCGGGTGTTCGGCAGGGAGATGCTCTGTCCCCGATACTCTTTAATCTCATGTTGGAGTACATCTTTCGTAAAACTGAAACACCTCAGCGCAACATCTTATATCGCCAGTCCAATCAAGTGCTTGCATATGCAGATGACATATGCGTGATTGGACTGAATAGCAACGGAGTGAAAGAAATACTTGATCCGCTTGTAGAGTTTTCAGCTTCTGTTGGACTCCAGATCAATGAGTCCAAAACGAAATACCTGATCTCTGGTTTTAGAGACAATGGCACACCAGATTTTAGTAGTGGCCACCACACGTTTGAGGGAGTGAGGAGGTTCAAATATTTGGGCTCTCTTATCACTCACGATAACAGTGTGGGTGAGGATATTAAAGTGCGGCTGGCAGCTGGCAGTCGTTCTTTGTATCCTCTAAGGCCACTGCTAAAATCTAAACACTTATCAAGTGCCGTGAAGCTGAAGCTTTACAAAGCGTTGATCAGGCCCGTTGTTATGTTTGGATGTGAAAGTTGGGCGCTGACGGATGAGTACGAGAGATGGCTCCTTACATTTGAGAGAAGAATCATGCGTGTGATTTACGGCCCTAAACGCGAAATAGATGGTACATACCGAGCTCTGTACAATTTCGAGATCAGAGATCTGATGAAGATCCCCGATATTGTACATGAAGTTAGATCTCAGCGAGTACGCTGGCTCGGTCACGTTCTGCGTGCTGATCCGGAACGAATTGTGCAGCGATCTCTGAAAGGAGAGCCACCATATGGTAGGCGCAGGGGTCGTTGCAGGCGACGATGGCTCCACGATGTAGAGAACGACTTGGCCTCTTCAGATTGTCTAAGACAGTATGAAGACCAAGCTCAGGATCGAAACCGTTGGAGCCAGATTGTTGATTCAGTAAGGGGCCAGTAATGGCCTTTAACACTGTTATTATATTATTTGAAAGTCGATAGCTTGTCATTTAATTGACCATCGTGCCGACCTATACCCGTTAGGTCTCTCTGCTCCAATATACAACGCAAACTCGAATAGTCTTACAGTGAAGGGATATCCTTCAATATTAGGTCGGAATTTCTTTATGCGCATCACCACTGCCAAACATTTGTGTTCCTCTCCGTTGTCGAACTTTTGGAATAACACGCCTCCTATCCGGATGTAGACTCATTATGCATCACACTGAATATCAAGTTGGCTTGTGAAAACTGGGTTAACAAGAATTGATGTAGTACCAAGTGCTTTTTTTAAACCATCGAATGCTTCTTGGACTTTAGTAGTCCAAACTTTGCTTTTCCCGTTTTTTAGAAGATCTGTAATCGGTGCAGCCAGCGTTGAGTAGTTTGAGACGAATCGTCTGTACCAGAAATTTTTTTTTTGACTATGGCTGGGTATTTGGCCTCAGTTTTCAGGTACCAACAGATGAATCGGATTCCTCAACCGAATTTATGATTCACCGAGGATTTTTTTAATGAGTATTTTTTGAAGCTGAATGAAAATATTTGGGGTTAACCATTATGTTTATATATATATATATATATATATATATATATATATATATATATATATATATATATATATATATATATATATATATATATATATATATATATATATATATATATATATATATATATATATATATATATATATATATATATATATATATATATATATATATATATATTTGCAGTCTAATCCATGTCCACAATTATTAAATTGATTGTATAATGTATAGGCACAAAGAATTTGTCAATTTTTATAAATATTTTCATAAAAAAGCTACGGAATGCTATTGGGACTGTTACTTTATCCGCAAGTCTCTAGAGTCTGATGACCTCATATGTATTTATATACATTGCTTTCATAAATATTTTTGATTCTTAATATATCGTTAGATAGTTATTGGTGCAAGGATATTATAGTTTCAGGTCCTTGTTTGTTACTTTCTGGATCGTCTTTGGTTACTGGGATAGTCCCAGACTTCACAGTGACATGACATAGGCCATGTTGATTTTAATGTATAATTTTTTCTTCAACAATTGGACGCAGCTAATGCTTGACATGAATACTCAAGTTTTTGTTAATTTACTTTTGTCCGAATTTGTAAAAGTCGAGTAGAGCCTATTAATTTTCTATAATCGACCGGCATTTATCAATTCGATTAAAGTGACATCGATCCACATTATTTACCGGATAATAACAGCGATTCTTACGTAGTGCAAATGAGCAGAGGAACTTGAAGACACTTCGAAGAGGCACTTTGAGTGTACTTCCAATCAACCCTTTAATTATATGTGGCATGGAGGTTTCTCATGTATACTCCAACACAAATTTACTTTGTTTATAAAATTTTACATGTTGGCCACCCTGTAATAATCTAAAAGCAGCAAAATGCATACTTTTATGGTGATATTTACAATCCCAGAGATTGGATGTAATTTGTAAAATCGATTAGATCCAAAAACGCTTTTATGGTGTTTGAGATGGGCAAAAGAAATTTTTTTGATTTTTTGGAAGCTTATCAAAAACAAAATGTATGTGATAAAACATCAATGAGGATGGTATAATAAATTTAAGTGACACAGCGCAACGTGATTTCCTTAAAATTTCAGTTTTTTTTAACGCCTTCAAGCATGGACAGAAATTTAGGTCGGACTTTAGTTTCGAAGCGTCTATTACCCAGAAATACGGTCGAGCAAATAAAAGATATGTCAATGCCAGGAACGATGGACACACTTAGTGGATGGTAGAACTACCTATGATTACCTACCAAACATAAACTATGAAGAAAAACTATGGAGAAAACGATACCTTTAAGTGCCTTTTTCACGCAAATGCCTAACAGGATATGAAAAAATGGCATCATATATACATACATCGACTGAGTCTGGCAGATTTCAGTACCTGTGATTGTAAAAAGACGAGAATAAAACAGATATCCTCTATGACTGTGAGCTTGCACAAGAAGCAAGAGATCAACTACGTGCTGACACACTCTTATGTCAACGATGCTAAAAACCTAAATTTCATTTAAGAAAATTAGTTATACCATACTAAGCGGTAGGTGTCACTATAGTCGTCGTATAATTTCAGTTGGATAGTACTGGTGCTAAGAGGATTTCAGAGATATGTATACAGGCATAAATAGTATACAGGCTTGCATCCAACTATACACTTTACTTTTCAAAAAAGTCTCAAAGAAAAGAATTTAACAATTGAAATCAGAATTTTTTGAAATTATGCGATCATCGAACTTGGTTGGTGAGTCGAGTGTTTCACGATTTGTGTGACATGTGGCACCCAGCTAAAACCAAAGATCATTTAACTCAATTTCATCTAATTTTAGCCACAAAATTCAAATTACCATGCTTCGATATTACTCACACTATATATTCACTCAAAGAGGTGTTCTGGTCAAGGCTCTGGACGTCCATGTTGCTAAAATCATCACGTAATTTATTTAAATATTATTTTTGACAGACCATTTTTGTAATAAGTTTGTGTTTGGATAACCATAACACGCTTTCTTTTACACGTATTGTAAACGAACCTTTCGGCATTTATCAATTCGATTAAAGTGACATCGATCCACATTATTTACCGGATAATAACAGCGATTCTTACGTAGTGCAAATGAGCAGAGGAACTTGAAGACACTTCGAAGAGGCACTTTGAGTGTACTTCCAATCAACCCTTTAATTATATGTGGCATGGAGGTTTCTCATGTATACTCCAACACAAATTTACTTTGTTTATAAAATTTTACATGTTGGCCACCCTGTAATAATCTAAAAGCAGCAAAATGCATACTTTTATGGTGATATTTACAATCCCAGAGATTGGATGTAATTTGTAAAATCGATTAGATCCAAAAACGCTTTTATGGTGTTTGAGATGGGCAAAAGAAATTTTTTTGATTTTTTGGAAGCTTATCAAAAACAAAATGTATGTGATAAAACATCAATGAGGATGGTATAATAAATTTAAGTGACACAGCGCAACGTGATTTCCTTAAAATTTCAGTTTTTTTTAACGCCTTCAAGCATGGACAGAAATTTAGGTCGGACTTTAGTTTCGAAGCGTCTATTACCCAGAAATACGGTCGAGCAAATAAAAGATATGTCAATGCCAGGAACGATGGACACACTTAGTGGATGGTAGAACTACCTATGATTACCTACCAAACATAAACTATGAAGAAAAACTATGGAGAAAACGATACCTTTAAGTGCCTTTTTCACGCAAATGCCTAACAGGATATGAAAAAATGGCATCATATATACATACATCGACTGAGTCTGGCAGATTTCAGTACCTGTGATTGTAAAAAGACGAGAATAAAACAGATATCCTCTATGACTGTGAGCTTGCACAAGAAGCAAGAGATCAACTACGTGCTGACACACTCTTATGTCAACGATGCTAAAAACCTAAATTTCATTTAAGAAAATTAGTTATACCATACTAAGCGGTAGGTGTCACTATAGTCGTCGTATAATTTCAGTTGGATAGTACTGGTGCTAAGAGGATTTCAGAGATATGTATACAGGCATAAATAGTATACAGGCTTGCATCCAACTATACACTTTACTTTTCAAAAAAGTCTCAAAGAAAAGAATTTAACAATTGAAATCAGAATTTTTTGAAATTATGCGATCATCGAACTTGGTTGGTGAGTCGAGTGTTTCACGATTTGTGTGACATGTGGCACCCAGCTAAAACCAAAGATCATTTAACTCAATTTCATCTAATTTTAGCCACAAAATTCAAATTACCATGCTTCGATATTACTCACACTATATATTCACTCAAAGAGGTGTTCTGGTCAAGGCTCTGGACGTCCATGTTGCTAAAATCATCACGTAATTTATTTAAATATTATTTTTGACAGACCATTTTTGTAATAAGTTTGTGTTTGGATAACCATAACACGCTTTCTTTTACACGTATTGTAAACGAACCTTTCACTAAAAATGGCATAGTTTTGACTTTTCATTTGTCAAAAAAAATTTCGGGTTTCCACAGCACAATAAGTATGTTTTTTTAGTTTAAAAAACAACCGACAGATAGAAAACCCAGTTTCTAAAAATTGTAAAGGCTACTAAACAGTAGAGTGGCTGTGGGGTATTCTGTGAGGCACTATAGGAGTACACCTGCTATCGCGATAATGGAAGTCATGGACTGGTTGAAGTATAATGCAATATCTACGAGGAATATTCGCATTTTTACGGACAGCCTGGCCGCTATTAAAACGCTACAATCATACTCTCTGACGTCGAAGGTAGCCCAGAACTATCTGGCATCTTTAATAGAGATGGCAGATCAGTTCAACATCCGCTTGACGTGGGTGCCAGGGCACTTCAAAATCGCAGGGAATGAAAAGACAGATGAGCTGACCTGCAAGGGCACAGCACGTCTAATAACCCAAAGCAGGCGGGATATAAAGATACTGCTTGCTTCATGTAAACTGCCGCTTCAGCAAGAAGCCGTAAAAGAAATGAACGTCAGATGGTTTAACGTCAGTTCGTGTGTAATAACCAGGCAGATCTGGCCTGGACTGATATCCGCTTCGACGGCACCATATTGGTTTGGTCGTGGGAGCTATAGCGGGACATTGTCTCATTGGGATACATGCGAGCAGACTGAGTGTCCCTGCCCATGATTTCTGCCGCAGCTGCGGTGATGAGGGGGAGGAGGAAGCGTACTCCATCTGCACTGCACCTGTCCTAGTCTAGCGTACAGCAGAACAAAATTTATGCTAACTTCCCCTTCGGACGACCTCACGGATCTTGGTAATATCAACATCCGGGAGTTTAAACGCTTCTTGGTAAGCTCAGGATGGTTTAACGAGTGAGAGGAGGCAGCTCGAATGTGGTATAGCTACGGACTATTTTTGTTTCTATAATAGTCCTTTAGGACGCCTACCCTTACCTAACCTAACCTAAACAGTAGAGTGTAATAATTAGAAATTAAAGTAATCGAAAGACGTTTTTGTTTACCTGTACTATAGCGATTTCATAATGATTTCATATACACATGTATAGATGAAATCTACATGTACTAACACACATATATGTAGGCTTTAATCTTAATTAGACAAATGCTTTTCATGTTATTATGCTTTTACGATATTTGAACAACAATAAATGTTTTGTTGTTGTAGGCTGAATGCTCTCAAGCCATTATAATCTTAAAGATGGTTTTAAATTACCAAACAATTTCCATTTCTTGTGCATATATTAAGACGGTTTTCTTGTTAACCTCATTATTTTGTTATTATTTTTGTTGTGAGAGGGAGTGGACCACGGGATAAACGATCAAATTAAAAATTCTTGTAGTAATTGCGCATTTCTATAACGATTCACAATATTCTAGATTTAATTCTGAACGGAAATACTGAAAATTTGGTTTCTTATGCGTATATACCTAACATTATTATTTCTAAGTAGCGGAAGTCGTATATAGTCGTACGATAAACAAAATATTACCAAAAAATATTTGAATACATTATTTAATGTTGGGTGATTGCTGTGTCGAGTTATGTTTCTGTTATACGATATAGCTATATAAAGGAAGATGAGTGAGTAAATATTTGACAAGCCAAAAAGAATAATAAAATTGAGCATGGCTATATACATGTGTTTGGCTTCTGGCATACTATCCACAAATATATTATCGGAAATAATAATTTTGGAAAATAATTAAACACAGAAAAATAATATTCAATATAGAACAACTCGAATTGATTCCATTTCAATTCGAAGAAAATTAAAAAAGCACAAAATAAATTTGGAATTTTTCCAACCAAAATATTTAAGCTTTTTAAAACTCTTCATAATTAAACGAACCAGATTTTCACAAATATCTTTAATTATCTAAACATTTTTTGGCAATTTTTCAGTAATTTGTTATTATTGTGTTTTGTATAGTTGAGCATGAATAATTAAATTATCCAAACGTTTGATATATTTTTAAAGAAAAGGGTTCAGAAAAATTTGAATACGTCCCTTTTCACTAATACCATTGATATACCGCACTTTCGTAGGGCTGGCTGACTACTGTGACAGCATGTACACAAATTATAGACATATTGGCTAACTTCTAGCGTAATCGTAGATTACACAATCGGCTATTGACTATACTGCAATACAATGGGCTATTGACCATACTACTTCATTCAAGTGATTAGGCCCTAAAACGCTCCTGGTTTTCTAAGTTAATGCACGTTCTACGTGCCGATCCTAAATCTCGTGTCCGAGTAGTTGAGCGGGGGTCCGGTATTTGTTTGGAGGAGATTTTTGGGATTTTACGGATGCGGGTCGTCAGCCCAGTGATCCAACCATTTAGTCGCCTCCTACAACAGCCAAAGGATACTGTGGTGGTTTTTTAGGAAAACATGTTCGTGCAATTTAGGTTTACAAGACATGTGAGTGCCGCCGATCCCAGGGGAGTAGAACAAATACAATGGCTTAAACAATAGAAACACACGCAAATTTGACTTGCAACCGTGCTAGAGAATTGTCCGTGTCCTTTACTATGTGAATCATCGATCGACTAAATTTTGGTATCGGATTTTAATTTTTTTATAAAATACCTTTTACTACAATTTATAAGTAACAATTAAACAAAAATCTCTTTACCAAATTTTAGCCGACTATTCCAAGCACTCACATAGTAAAACACACGAAAAATAGTCCTGCTGCAGCACTACTTTTAGTTTTATGTTTAAATAAATTAATTTTTTATTGAATTTCAATTCCACAAAACAAATAATTGAGGTGTCGCAAAATGCACATCAAACTTAACATAAAATTTGTACGTACTCATCCGCCTCACCGCACATTTTTATTTTATATAAAATCAAAAAATTTATTTTTATCCGCACACGTTCTCTTGTTATTCGATTAAATTCAACCAATTTTAAACTTTATTTTATCTTGGCAAATTCGAAATAAAATCTCTGCGGTTTTTAAATTACAGTCACGAATCACATTTCGTAACTATACAACAAATAAACACAAAATTACTGCTTATTTCCAGTCAAGTTGAAATGAATTCTTTCGTTCGAGTACAAAGAATCAACACTTTAACAACATTTTTTATTTATTGCTCTCTCCCTCTTTCTGGTTGGTTCAGCTTCCTTTTATACATTTTCTCGGAAAATGAGCAATTCTCGTATACTTTGATTTAACGTATTTGAATATATGTATATACACATATAAAGGGTTTTCTAATAAGAGGTGCCATTAACATTTGAATACGATAGACCTTATCTTTCACGTGGCTCCAAAGAAAAAAGTCTAAAGGTGTTAAATCACAAGGTGGCCAATTATGATCACCTCTTCGAGAAATAACACGGTCAGTAAACTTTTCTACGAAAATTGCGATTGTTTCGTTGCTTGTGTGCGACACGTAGCGCCGTCTTGCTGAAAATAAACGTCATCCACATCAATATCTTCCAATTCCGGCCAAAAGATATCATTAATCATAGCTCGATATCGCAATTCATTCACCGTAACAGTTGCGCCAGCCCTATTTTCCAAAAAAGTTAGGTGCAATGACACCGCTGTCATCGCAGTCAGCGAAGATACGACGTTTATGGTGATCGACCGGCTTGAGTTGTTGTGTTAACTGAACTTTAAAAGCTTTAAGACCTCCTAAGTCGTTATGCACAATACGGTGTAATGCCGTATGTGGAATGTCTAATTCCAAAGATCGACGAGGAATCGACAAACCCGAGCTTTCTTCATCACTTCGCTTCACGACGACCAAAAAGTGCTTTAGTTTTGCGAACTGTTTTTGTAGTGAATTTTAACAATTTCAATGCGCTGTTGAAGCGTGTATCGTATACCATTTTTAGTATTGGCGTAGTTTTTACTTGTCAAATGCCAAAAGATGACATCTTCAAAATTGACAGCTGCCCAAATAGCAGGCTATTCAAAATGAAACCTCTTATTGGAAAACCCTATATTTATTTTGTTTATCTGTAGATAGGAAAATGTGTACAGACATGTCAAAACTGAAATTTTTTATACAGAATGCAATAAAAGCATGAGTTATATGCTTTCCTGTAAAATATTCACCAACCCAAATGTGAGGTGCTAAAATCGTATAGTATTTCACAAACGTATACGTATGTACATATACATATATTCTGTTGAGAATTTACAAAAGCTTGTCACTTATGCACATAATATGTATAAAAGCCATATTCTCGTTCCGTTTTTGTTATTAGTCATCTCGATTTTATTTTGAAATTGACACTCACAGGTGGAAACAATCAAATTTATGGCCAAATATTTTCAATTGTCTGGAACAATAAATAAAAAAAAAAACAGTGGGATTGTGTGGGGAAAACGATCGAACATCGTATACGAAATGAAAGGATGAGCATAAAGCTTTTTGTTTAACTTTCCTGTTTGTGTATCAGATTTATAAACAAAAGGAAAACAATACATTGGGTTGGTCAATATGTATAAAATCGATAGTTTGGTTTGATATATGTACCATCTGTCTATATAATATGTTGTGTAATTGAGGTAAATTTACACATCAGAGTTAGTTGAGCTTTTCCACTCTAAATTCTAGCATACATAGAAACATAACATAATTTAATTACAGATGGGAACATCTTTCACAACAACTACAACTAAATTAAAACTAAGTGTCTAGGTTTATCCGTTACTCGCCGATAGAAAAGCTCTATAGATGATACTATAAATAATTATTAGTGTTTGGTTGAACCACGCGTACATAATATACGTAATTCTAATTTCCGTTTTCCATATTTTAATTTCCTTCCATAATTGATTTGTTAAAAACAATTGGCCAATTTCACTTTTGTCTGTATATTTCCGGTTTCATCGCTTTTATCAATGTTTAATTCAATTTCCTTTTGGTTTTTGTTTTTTGTGTTGTGTGTTTTGTCCAAGCAAAATTTTAGGGTGTGCTCTCTTTAAGGGATAATTAAATAATGATATCTTCTAAGAAATTGCTTTGTACTAGCTCAAGAACCAATTTCCTTTCCATCTCACTTTAGCTGGACATGTATATATGTATGTATACTGTTTATTCTGAGAATTTTCACTTCAAGCCATTTTTATTATTTTATGAATTTTCCTGGAAAATACTATTTTGTATTTTGTTTATGAGTTCAAGTACAACATAGAATTACATGAAAAGCTATAAAATGGGTATTTTATAAGCTTGGTATATACGATGGTGAATGGTTATAGAAAATTCTTTGAAATGTTTTTGTTTGAATAGTTAAAGCTGTAACGGACTATAACACCATCAACCTTTAATTTTTTATGTCTTTCCATTACAGTGTAGGAAAGGATATAAGCAAGGTAATATATTTCGTTAAGTTTGTTAAAATATTTATTTTGAATTTCTTAAATTCATTAATTTCTTTAAATTTTTTAAATTGTATCAATCTTAAATAATTTTACATTTTCAAATCTTTAAACAAAAATTAATCTAAAAGTTGAAATGTTCAAATCTTTAAATTCTCTAAATTCATTAAATTTAATGATTTTTTTAAATTCAGGTAATTTCTTAAATTCCTTAATTTCAGTAAATTATTTAAAGTATAAAAAATCAAATTTCTTTGAAATTTTTAAATACTTTAATATTTTTTAAATATATTTCATTCAGATTTACTAAATTACATAAATTATATGAAGTCTATTAATCGTTTGATGAAACTCTTTAAATTTTTAAATTCATCAAATTTTTTAAATTCTAATTTCTTTGAATTTGTTATATTTCTTAAATTTCATTCCTTATTTAATTTCATATTTTCTAACTTTTGCCAAACATTTTAATTTTTAAATTCTTTAAATTCATGACAAACATTCATGAAATTTTTCGAATTCTTCAAATATTTTATGTTCCGTACATTCTTTAGAGTTTCAAATATTTTATATTTTTAGATTTCTTAAGTTTCTAAATTTTTTAATTCATGAAATTTTTTATTTTATCAAAATTATTAATTTTTTTAATTTTATTAAATTCATTCAATTTTTAAAATTCTTAAAATTATATTAATTGTTTTCTTTAAATTCTTTAAATCTAGTTTAAATTTTTGAATTGTTTAGAGTTTTAGATTCTTTAATTTTTATAAATTTTTCAAATTTGATAATTTCGAAAAATTGTATTTGCTTTAAATTTTTAAATCTTTAAAAAATGACATGTCCTCAAAATTCGTTTAATTCTTTATATTAAAAAAATATATACATACATATAATTCTTTTAATCATTTTATTCGTTAAATTATTTAATGTCTCTAATATCCTTATAATTTTTTATTTTTAAAATTATTACATTTAATTTTTATAAATTTAATAATTTGACTTTTTTAAATTCATTTAAATTAATTTATTAATTCTACAAATTCTTTAATGTTTATTACAGTTCGTTAATTTCATTAAATGATTATTGTTAATAAAATAAATATTTTTAATTTAGTGTTTTGAATATTTAAAATTTTTTAACTTCTTTAAAATTAATTTAAATTTTTTAGATTTTTACATTTTTATCATTAAATTTGCCAAATTTTTTTAATTCTGGAATTCCTTGGGCGTTTTATAAGTTGATAAATTATATAAAATTTAAAAGTACGTGTTTAGCTGATCAGAAAGTTGGAGGAAGAGTGCTGCAATAATTTTAAATAGTAATAGGATCTGACGATTTTTCAAATCAAGGTCAAGACTGGTGAAGTTCAAAATTATCATTTTAAATAATTAACTCATAATCGTAATATTTTTTAAGCGTCGCGGACAGTACCTATAATATAAGAAGGGGTGATCGTTAAATCTGCAGTGGGATCAAAAATCAAAACTCTATGGATTTCAAGGTACGCACAGGTACGATTCAACATAACCCCAAAATAATCTTTTTTCTAAGTTTTCATCTGAAAAAATATATTTCTTGAATTCGTTCAAGATTCTTACCATATTAAAGGGTTCTCTCGTTTTAAGGTTTGAGGTAAAATATCACCTCATTCATTATTTGCATGAAAAATTATTAGCTCCAATGAACAGTCCTCCACAAAACCAAACGTTTGGCATCCAGTACGGTTATATTAAATCGAGACATAAAGTAAAATTTGTAATGTGAGTTCGGTATAATGCAAACCAATTTAAATACACTGACGGCCATTCAATATTACTTCCACTATCCGAAATCTTTAGTTAAAATCGAAAACATGTTCAAATGTATAAGTATGTCCAGTTAATTTTTACCTCTTACATTTTTTGTTGTTTTAGTAATTCTATTCTTTTAAATTATTGAATTTTGTGTTAATACATTTTTTTAAATAGTCAGTCTCATTGAAATCAGTGGCGAGTTCACATCGTGGTTTAATAATAAAACAATAAAACTTAACAATAAAACTTAATAAAACAATAAGTGATTGCAACTCATTATTTTTTTTTTTTTTTTAATAAGCATAAACTTATGTGGGCTTGCTGCACCAGGGTCCAGTTCCCCTGAGGTATGATATTCATTCGATTAGCTCATGTGTTTTGGTTCGTTTGAGCCGCCTTACTTCGTTTGTACTATCCAGTAGTTGTACGCCCTCAACGTTGGTGTGGATGAAAAGCCTCTTTTCATGTTTGATGGCACATTCGCGGATCACGTCATCTATCAATTGTATTTGCAAATCATTGTGTATTTCCCTGTGAGACACAAATCGGTAAGCATATTGGTGACCATTCGAAAACAGTTATTTTGGCTACGATGTATAATGTCTCTATTGGATTTATGAGCACAACCCCATAGCTGCGCACCATACATCCATATTGGTTTGAAGATAGTCTGGTAAATTAGTATTTTGCAACACAGGTTCATTTTGGAATGATGCCCAAATTAACCAGTACATTTGAGGTAGTTTTAATCGTATATGCTCAGCTTTTTGTCTCACGTAATGTTTCCAGTTTAGCCTTGGGTCTAGATGCAGACCAAGGTATTTGGCCGATTCAGCTTGCGGCACTTGATCAATCGAGTTATAGGCCACATGGCGGTTGATCAATCGAGCAAGTTTGTGGTCTGCCCTGGTATACCTAGGAATGCCAACAAAGTTGGTACGACTGTGTAGGATTACAGTGACGCAGTCTCAATGCTGTGTTAAAGTTGAGAACAGAAAATCGACAATTTTTGCAGTTAACTCGGGTGTTCGGCAGGGTGATGCTCTGTCCCCAGCGAGGATGGCTCCACGGTGTAGAGAATGACTTGGCATTTTCACGTTGTCTAGGACAGTATGACGAAGACCAAGTCCACGATCGAAACCGTTAGAGCCAGATTGTTGACTCAGTAAGGGGCCAGTAATGGCCTTTAGACACTGTTTATTATTTAATATTATATATTTGTGTCGTCGATCGATGTTGATGCGATGGTTCGCAAAGGCAGAATGATCATTATTATTAAGTAAAATACCACAATGAACAGAATCAAGCCGTGAAGTAAAAAAGCAAAGGCGCGCCAAGAGAAAGAGAATGCACTTTTCAGCACATTCAGCTCTTTGTAATCTCACTGGCTCACTTAAGAACACTTTACTATTTCACTGTATCTTACGTGTTCACTGATCACTGATCACTGGTTGAATTTACACTTATCTTTAATTGGTTTGTTTTAATAATAATGTAATTTCTATTAGATTTAAAAAAACACATGTTTAAATTATTTTATAATTTAATATAGTTTTAATTTATTTATTATTTAAGACTAAAAAAGGATTTCTTTAAATTTTAATATAATATCTATAGTTTATTTAATTATTATTCATTATTTTCTTTTGAATTTTTAAAAATTTTCGTTTGTTTTATTTTTTGGCATTTTTATCTAATTTTTTAAAATTTTGTTAAAAGTTAATTATTTAAAACCTTCAATTTCTCAATAACGTCCTCAATTAAGTTATTTTCCTCAATATCGTACTCTTCATTATAAAATTTACAAAAAATTAAAAATCTAAAATTTAAAATACAAAAATGTAGAATTTAATTTTTTTTAGATAATTTGTTTTAGAGAAAATAAAATACAATTAAAATTCTATCAATCAGAATCAAAAATCCATGTGAGTTTGAGACAAAAACATAATTTTGGAGAAGGTACGTAATAATGTTATTTGTTAAAAAACAGTAACAATATTTTTAAAACTTAGCACCGTACGAAAATTCAAAAAAACTAAACTTAATACATTATAATTATTTAAAAAATACTTATACAAATAGAAAAAATTAATTAAAAGCTAAAACTGATTGAAAAAATAGAAATTATAATAAAAAATCATGAAAAGAATTAAAGTTGTTAGATATGTAAATATACATTTTTTAAACCTAATAAAATATAACTTTTGAAATGCAGGTCTTAGAAAAATTACAAATCCATACATACACAATTTACAAAAATATATATATTATACAATTTACAAACATTTAAAATACATAATTAAAAAAAAAAAACTTAACATCTAAATTTTTTAGAAAATTTATTGCAGCAAAATAAAATACAATTTAAATAAAAATACAGAATCAAAAATCGGGGGACAATTATTGACAAAATACCAATTTTAGAGAAAATCAAAATTTCAACTGTTAAAAAACAGTAACAATATTTTAAAAAACTTAATACATTAAACAATTTAAAATATACATAAATACTTTAAAAAATAAAGTAAACTAAATAAATTATAATTATTAAGTTATTATTAAAAGTATAGTCCATAATATGTCCATAAAAAATAAAAAATAAGAAACTTGTAAATCACATGTACATACATACATACACATACACATTAATCTTAAGAGATAAAATGAAAAATTAAAATAAAAAAAAATTAAAAATTTCCATAAGTTTTTAAAAAATTGGACAAAATGAATTTATATAAAACAAATCAAAAGTTTGTAAAACTCAAAAAAAATATTTATAAAAATTAAAACGTTAATCATAACAGAGCAAATATTATACAAAACAAATATTATATTTAAATTTATAAATATATTTGAAACAATTTTTAAAGTTCAAATTTCAAACATTTCAAAAATAAAAAAATTAACGTAGAATTGAAAAAAAAATTGAAATATTAATTTTTTAATTTTTATTCTCGTAATTTTTAATTATATTTTCTGTAATTTTTGAAAAAGTTTTTAAAAATTGTTTGTCCAAAGTTTTTTATTAAAACTCGTATTGCTTAAAAATAATCTTTCTCAAAAAATGAATTATAATAAAAACCAATAAAAATGTATTGAAGAGAATTAAAATTGTTAAATATGTAAGCATAAAATAATTAAACCTAATAAAATCTAACTATTGATATAAAGATTTTACAAAATATATTATAAGATTTTTTATAGTACTCATGAACTTTTAAAATGTGTTTGTAAATATTGTTTTTCACTAGTTAACCATTTTCTTTTATTTAAAAAATTTTGCATTTCATATTTTATTATTTTAGTTATTTATATACATATTTTATAACTTTTTTAAATCTCCATATCAATAGTTAGATGTTGTCAGCTTTTAAATTTTAGTATTTATTTAAAAATTTCATTATGATTTTAAAATTTTTATTTATAATTTCTATTTTCTCAATGATTTTTAAATCGTAATTAATTTTTAAAAAAACATAATGTTTTCATTTGCTCTATTTCATAGATTTTTACAATTTTAGTTTTTTTGTTTAAATAATAATTTAATTTGTGTTGTATATTTAAAAAAGTACATTCGTAGATTATTTTAATACATAATAACGTATTAATTTATTTGTAGTTTCTAAAAATGTTTGTGTTCAGTTCGTTTATTACTTATCTCCTAAAAATTTAAAAAAATGTGATCTTAAACTTGGAGTAATTTAAAATGTACGTATTTTGTATAATTTATAAAAAATACCTATTCTTTTAAATTTTATTACATCTAATCTATAATTTATTGAACATTTTTTTTGAAATTTTTTAAAATTTTGGTTTGTTTCAAATTTTATATTGGCATTTTTTCTATATTTTTAAAATAAGTTTGAACTAATTTTTTGATTTTAATTTTACCAATGTCCTCTTAATATTTTAGAAATATATATTTGTTATTTATTTTTATTGTGCAATGGCTTTAAAAATTATAGTATTGCTATGATTTTTATTTTATTTTGTTTTTTTTATGTATTTTATTTGCAACGATTTTTGATTTTGTTTTATTATATGTAAATTGTATTTTATTTTTTCCTGAATACATTGTCTAAATAAATTTAAATATTTGTATTTTGTTTCTTATTATTTAAATCAAATCTAGTTTTTTGAAGTTAAATTTTTTTATTACTTTTTAAAAAATTAATTTCTTTTCAATTTGTTTTTATAGTTTTTATTTACAATTTCTATTTTTTCAATGATTTTTAACAAGACTTCTTCTGTAGTTTGTCCTTCCCCTGCTAAATAAATCCTTCCAAAATAGGCGGGATTAATTTGTTATTCTAAATAATGCACGTAATAAATGTTGAAATTAGTTGTATTTAAGATTATTGTATTTAAAAAAATTAATTTTATTTTTGGCAATTATAAGGATTTTATATTTTTTCCAATTATTGTTGAAAATTTTTACAATTAATTTAAACATATTCCGAATATAATTAAAATTTTAAAAGAAAAAAACATATATTATATTATATATTTATAAAATTTAGATTAACCGAAAAATTTATAAAGAATCAAAAAATTTTCTAACGACATGGAGATATGTAAATTTTAAAAAGATGTTTTACCGAAATTAGAAAAAGAATATTTAAGATTTATTTTTAAACTTTATCTAATGATTTAAAATTTGTATTGACGTTATTCTAAATTTATAATTATTATTTTTAATAATGTATAACGAATACAAAACCCTTAATATTTTTTTAATTCTAAGGAATGATGAACGCATAACATAAAACAACTTTTTTTCAAAACTTAAGGATATACAATTTTTTTTAAATTCTTTAAAAATTATTGAAAATGGAATAAAAAAAAAAACGAAAACGGATATACAAAAAACATTCCAATTTTCTTAAACTGCCATATAAAAATTTTCATTTTTTTTCTTAATTCTTAATTTATGTTCTTAATTCATAATTTTAAAATTATTATATTGAAAATTAAAATTTCTAAAGAACAAACCAATTGTTAAAAGTTTAAAAAATTTACAGAATCATTTTGCGATCTTTATACCAAATAAAACAAAATTGTTTACATATCATATCTGATCATATATGAAATAGTATTTGTATCTTTCAGAATTTGAAAAATTATGTTTTTCACACTTTTAAATTTTTTAAATATTTTTAAAATATTTTTTTTGTTATACATTTTATAAAATAATTATATTTTAAATTGTTATAATTATACTTAATATTTTAAAGTACTCATGAATTTTTCGTTTTGTTTAACGTGTTTGTTAAAAGTTTATCTAAAATTAATATTTTGTCAATAATTTTACACCGATTTCGAATTTTGTTTTATTGTATTTAAATTTTTTTTGAGACAAATTTTCTAAAAAAACATATTTTGAAACTTTTTATTTTATATTTTATTATTTTAATTGTTTATACATTTTATAACATTTTTTTTGTTAAAATCATACCAACAGTTAGATTTTATTAATTTTAAAATTTGTATTAAATTTAAAACTTTCAATTCTCTTCAATATGTTTTTATAATTTTTAATTTTAATCTCAATTTTCTCAATGTTAATAAATTTTTTATTTTCTTATAATATTTGTTTTATTTACAACACATTTTTAAAATAATTTTTTAAACTTAGAATTCACTTATAGTTTATTTCTATTTGTAAATAACCTATAGTTCATTAAGCTATATATGTTCCAATTAAATTAAAAAATAAAATATTTTATAAATATTTATGATGCCTTTTAACATTATAATCATATTTTTTTATTATTTAACATTTATATTTTTAAATTTTTTACGGTCCTTTAGTTTTAAAAAAATTGTTTAAATTTGCGTATCTTTTTTAAAATTTCTTGTATATATGAATATTCTTAGTAAAATTTAGACACAATTCTTCTATTAAAACATTATTAAAATAAATGTTGACGCAATTAGTTTTTAATATTTAATTGTAGGTTTTTAAAAATGGTTATTATAATTTATCATAATTTATTCCTCTTGTAGTCTTGTATGACATTTTTATTGTTGTTCTTTTATAATTAACTGGTTTTTAAAATGTGTATGTTAGTTGGAAAATTTTGGTTTTTTGGTATGTTTGTAATGTTTTTTTAATTTTTAATTCTTCTAATATTTCTATTTTCTCCATAATATTATATAAAATGCTAAATTATCGTCTCTAATCTTATTCTATTGTTTCTTTAACCTATTAAATTTTCAGTTTTTCAGTATTTCACTTCATAGCTCCATTCCAGCCCTTATTAACATGAAAGATGGGTCGTGGTCGGCCCACTGTTTGATTTGTAGATTGTTTCATTATATTTTGTTTAAAATATACGTTTAAATATGAATTCTATTTAATTTAAATTTTAAAAAGTATGTTGTTTAATTGCATATATAATCGTTTAATTTAAAATGAATATTGTTAAAAATGTATGTAAGTTTATTTTTATTTTATTAAAATTTTAAAATTTGTGATGTTTGATTTAAAATGTATGTTATTCTATTTAAGCTATATTTTATTTAATTTAAAATGTATTTATTTAATAGTTAAATGTATATTGTTTTGTTTCAAATGCATGCTTGCTATTTGTTTAATCTTTATTTTTCAGGTAAAATTATTTTCTGTAAAAAAAAACAAATGTATGCATTAGGTTAGGAAATGGTGGTAATCCAAAAAAGTATCTCACAGATAAACAGATCAGTTTATGTTTATTGTGTGCCAGACTAGAATAGGCAAAGAAAATTCAATGCTGTACCTTCTTCTGTAGGAGAACAAATATGCAGTCTACTCACATGCTTGCCAATGAGCCAGTGTCCTTTAATAACTCCAACGGCAGCTTTTTAAAGCACGTGTTTAAATGATGTAAGGGGAATTTTAATATTCCGTCCTCTTTTTATCGCCTGCAGTTCCGAGTCGAGCGAGCTAATCAGCTGTCATATTTTATATTGAAATACCCTGCACTTATTCAAATGACCTGGCATTACTTTCGTCGTAAAAAGTTGTATGTGTAACGCAATCAATAATCAATTCGTCAGTCATCTCTGAAGGGGATCACAGTTTGATATTCCTAAAATGGCAGTTTAATGAGTCACATTGTTACGCAGATTATATGAATGACCATCGTTGTTATCGGACCACAGAAAAAGAGATTGCAGCCTAATAGCAGTACAAAGGTACCGAAAGCTTACAGTACCGAAGGCGTCTAAGGAAGTCAGATTTAGTGGGAAATTCTCCTTAGTGATATGGTCCTTACCGCGTAACTCCACAGGGAGGCCGTTTTATGAAGGTTCATCAACAATTTTGCCAAGACGGTAACCTCCTATCAGCTTTCAATGGTAATTTTGAAAAAGTGTAGTGCTACTATACGAGACCCAGGTATTACGATTCATCTGTAAAAGTAAAGCTGATACCATTTAAAGTGGAAGAATTGAAGTTTGAATGAGAAAGTTTGTATTTCATAGAGAAGTGTACCAATTAAATTTTGAAATAGTCAACACCATCCACATAAACACGTTCCTAACCACAAAGGTTATACGAAGAAATATATGAAGAAGGTAATGAAGGGCTACCTCCATAGATGTCCCCGTGCAATAAGCGCATATCAAGATTTCAACAGATATTTTCATGGAATGTATCCACGGGGATGATACCATCAGGCCCTGCTCACTTATATGGTTTAAAATATGACTTTTTTAAGTCATTTAAAAATTACATTTTTTTTGTACAAAAATTCCTTTTTTTATGTCATTTTTGGATTACAGCTGGCACATTATGACAATTAAAAATTTAACTTTCTAATTGTTGGAACATTTACTTTAAACCTACATGTATAGTCACAGATAATGGCGCGCATACGAGAAATTATAAACTCAACTAGTCTACGTGCTTAAAACCTTACCAAAAATATAATTTTTTCTTTCCCGTTTTGCCAGAGTGTGACTGATAACAAGAACAGCATAATAAATTTATGTATCTATGTACACCAAATCCATTTATTATAAACATATGTTCCAAAACTCATGAACTCATATTATTTTTAATGAACACTTTTCCCATACTCTCTTATCTTTACTGACGCACTATATACATATGTATGTACGCCTTAATTTCCAGATACACATATTATAGTAATATACAAATGAGTTTCTCAAATTTTCTCATCTCACCAAACACCATATATAAGAGATATTATTGTGTGCAGAGAAAATTTTTATTTCATTTGCAACATAACACAAATATGTAGATGTACATTTATGTATAGAAAATACATTCACAGAATTTTTATGTTTTCATTTTTCATTTTCCTTTTTCACTCCGCGCCACGAAAATTTGTTACATCTCTCTAGGGGTAGAAGTAAATACCCAAAACGGACGACAAAAAAGTCGACCATGAAAATTAATTTTCCTGTTATATTTCTATTACTTGCACTCTTGAAATGTTTATCCCTCTATATATGTATGTGTGTGTGTGTATACCGAGTTACTTGTTGTTCTGTAATTTTCTTGTGTTGTTTACCAACAAAAATCACATATAAGACCAATGATTATTATCGTCATTGTGATGATTGTTTTCCTTTCGTTCGTCATCATCATCGGCCAGAGTAACAAAAAAATACAAATACAAAAATCGAACCACACACATACCTCCGCTAACAGAAGAAAAACGGAAAATTCAAAAAATGTTAACAACAACACTAATTTGTGATAGAAAATTTTCTGTATAGTAAAAACAAACAAACAAAGAAATGTGGTTGTTGTTGTTGTTCGTGCTTTTCAATATTTTCCAATTTTCCATACACATACGATTCAGTCTGATTTCATGCTTTGAATTCATCGGATGTATTTTAGCTCTTCGGTTTGTTCGGTTTTGCGTGCGGTACTGTATATACATAGATAATATTATTTGGGGATATTTCGGGCCGGATTATTTCAAATTTGGTACACAGTATGGAATAAATTTTGTGATGTGATTCAAAGTCTCTAAAATATATTAAAAGTTACGAGTGCGTGAATTATTTATTTTAATTTATTTAGTGTGGAACGAAATATTTTGTGCAACAATTGTGTTTTGTGTTTTTTTATGTGTGTGCAAATCAACAAGTATTTTTTTTATAATTTAAACCAGAAAGTGTGTTAACGTGTCCTAGTTTTTTTTTGTTTCACCTCGACCTATAAAACTTGATCCTTGAACTACTTATACGTGCATTTTATAAAATAGGTCATAATTTTTTAAGGTGAACCAATTATATTTGTATTTGGATTTTGCAGCCGTATTTATCGATTTTGTGAAAGGTAGGTGATTTTTAATTTTTGTGCGATTGGATTTTTTTTTTTAAATCGTAACGAATAAACCATCCTTTAAAATATTGGTGGTGCGCATTGATTATAATTTTAAAAATCATAAATATTCCTCCTTGGACTTGAAGTTTTCCCGATGTTCGCGTATTTGAGATGATATGGTTAGGTGGTCTATGAAGTGACTTGATTTGTTGCTATATTCATTGTCATAATAATGTGTATTTCCTTGCTTTCTTTGTGTGTTAATTGTTTAATGTTTTTTTCGGTATGTAGCGCCTCGATGTACGAGTAGTTCATGTTATTGATGAGGATATCCTTTAGTATAGGGAGCGATAGTATTTCTCAAAATTCATTTTCTTGCTGTGTTGGCTGTAAAATAGCTGTTAGTGCCTGGATGGTAGCTTACTCTCTTGAAATAGAAATATTATGTTATCGACTGATACAGTTTAATTGATTCAACACTTTCATGCTCAAACTATCTTTCGCATCATTGACAGTATATTACTTGAACTCGGAATTTATTATTGTCGATCAATTGATGTCTTCTATTGCTTTGAATTTTACCATTTTGCAAAAAGCAAATTTTGTTAATTTATATATGACGGTTATGTCGTGGGTAATTTGTGATAGGTTTTTCGATCTGCTTCTCCACTTCCTCGTTTAGATATATAGCGAAATATGTAAAGGTATCCCAGGAGTTCATCTCAGAAAAATTCATTTTAAAAAGGAGCAAACATAACGTGTAAGCTTATATATTCTTGTCATATACGAAGTAACTGCCACAATTGGCTCAGAACCCCAGAATATGGTCCAATACATAAAATTAGAAAGTTAATTAATGGTTCTCGCGAACCGGAGGTGCTGTAAAAACTTTCCTTTGTTGCGACTGCCAAACTTTCATTATTTTAAAGATATTCTTCAGTAATAAAATACGTTGTTCTATCTTGTACCGCCACATTTTTACTAACCCTAACGTTCAGCTGTCAAATTATTTTTTTTTTCTGAAGATTTGAATTTGCCTCCATTTACTGCACAAATCGAGGCAAATTCAAATCTTCAGAATACGATCTACACTTTTTTCCAGGATACAAATTCATCTGGTTGTCCCGTAGACTTTGAAATTTTATCCAGATCATTTAAGTTATTTCGATATTTGGAATCTATTTTCTGATCCACGTCTCTCTTAGTAAGGAATGTCGTGTTATTCATTCCATCGAGAAGTTGTTGACTTTGAGATTGGTCGTTTGCCGTTTTATTTGTATTTTTTTACTTAAAAATCTATAACTTACGTTAAAAATATCAGATGTGTGGTTGCCATCTGGAGTTGTAATTAGAAATTTGGGACTAATTCATCATAATTAATTTAATAGAGCGGAATTTCGCACGTTTGGTGTTGCAACGTGACTTAGGTATTGGTTTACGCTCCATTATGATCTCGTTCGTAAATCGCGTGTTAACTTACACATCCTATATAGTAAACTCAAATTTGACTGATGATTCTTAGGATTTGTGAATATACGCTACGAAGCAAAAAAAATACAACTTTTGGTCTTATTTCAATGAAATGAATACCAAAAATATAACAAAATGCTTTTCTGATCCACCCACCTATTTCCGGTTTTTATTTTTATTTATTTAGAATTCAATATGAGATAATCCTTTTTATTAAAAAGCATGAGAACAAGTTTAAAAATACTTTCGGCATTCCTTTTGTTTTTTAGTTTTTGTTTTTTAAGGATTGTATATAAATGGACGAAAAAATGTAAATTTTTCTTCTACACGTTTTCAAAATAAAAAAGGAAAAACTTATAACACAAAGGTTGAAATTAAATAGCTTTCACAAAACCTCTAGGCAAAACTATCTTTTGTGTATATCTATATATGTATGGATGTATATAGTTGTTTGACAAAAAAAAGGACACAGATGTTATAATTTACGTAATTTTGGCATGGGATTAAGATCCAACCATAACAAAATTTTTATTTAATTCAATTGCGAAGGATTTATTGTATTATATAGAGGAGAAAGCTTTCTTGTGAAATTTTTTTTTTGTGTGATGAGCTTTATGAATGTAAGTTCATTTTCTTTTGTTAAATTATTTATTTTGTGTGGCGGTTCCTGGCTAAAATATTAATTTAGTTTTTTATTTCGTCGGTTGTGAAACATCAAAAAAGTTTTTGGTAAGATTTGTAAGTTTATTATATTTGTGGAAATTACTTGGAAGGTGTATAAAAGGTACAATTGTTTTTATAAGTTTATTTCGGCCACACCAAGGTTATTTGAGTATAGCGTATTTATCCTATTTTCCACTTTGTCATATTTGTCTTCACATAGTTTAAAATTACTTGAAGTTCGTTTCTTGAAATGTACAAAATTAGTAGCATTAATGGAGTTACAAAAATTTATTCAAATATAAATTTTTTTTTAAATTAATGGGAAGCTGGAAACAAACTCACGTTTTCAATCATGAATTTTCTGGCTCAGTTTCAATTACTCAAGAAGGTTGATTCGGTCAAATTTCATCCAAAAAATAGTTGAACTACGAAATCAATCTTTATTTTTATCAAAAAATCATTTGGCATTAAACTACGTGACAGCATATATCTTAAAAATAATGACGTGCGTTGAATAGAATACCAATTTTTGGTACTCTTGTGTTTTAAAAACTGGATTTGCCACGAAAGTTACTATTCAGAATCGACTCAAAGGTGAATTTAAAGGCGATTCTTGGTCAATTTCAGATAGATTACAACAGATTAAACAACTATCAGTAATCTCTGATAGTTTGGAACATGGACCAGTCGATGAATATATTTGAATGGAGAATAGAATAACTCCTTATGATACCAAAGAACTGCGGTCATCGACATACGTAGGCTTTAAAAATACGGTTCGCTACGAATGAAGTACCTAACAAAGCGACAAAATAGCTGCTAATTTCATCTGTTTGTCTTCCTGCGAACACCCTCAGTTTATCACAATTTTTGGATTTAATCATCCAGGTCCTGAAATAAGCCAGATTTGAAATGACGTATTGATAGTGCATAATTCGAGAGAGCCTTGAGCCCAATAACAAGTAGGGGGAGACACAAATCTAAACTTAAACATTATCTACCATGTTACCCATGACAACATAACCAAAGCCGTTTTAAAGCGGTATGCTATACAATTAACGTTTTCTAGCGGTTTTTCGATATTCAAAAACAGTTCCGTAAACAATTTTGGATTTGGATATGGAAACCAGCTTTGAACTCTTTGAGTTTAGGACAAGATTATAGTGAATGAATTCTTTTACAGTAAGGAATATCTCACATTTTGTTGAAATAACCGAACTCGAACTCGAATTATTGCGAAAGGTCATCTGAATGCACCCAGAAATGATATGGGACAGAAACAAAATTTCAATAATTTGCGCGAATTGTATCTGCGTTGATAAGTGTTTTAGTATTTTCTCCTGGTATCAGAACTGGTTCAACGAATTTAAATTGCATTCTCATCATTAATCTTTCTAAATAGGTGATTTTTTTTTAGGTGTAGCTATTCTTTATTCTGAACAAACCGACAGAAGTTTAATGTTTCCTCAAATAATCAAATTTTAAAAAAATTAAAAGCTTTCAGGGTTGGACCATTTAAATTAAATTAAACAATTATCTTGGAATACTATTTATCGTCTAAACGCTCACGCTGACTTGATGGGGCCGAAACAACTTCCTACTCAATTTGCGATATACCTTACCAGGTACTCAAATATAATAAAACACACGAAAAATTCACTTGCATCAGAGCAAGAGATTGTTCGTGTGTTACACTATGCACCGCTTATCAATTACAACTAAAATTTGTTATCAAAATTAATTTTTTTATGATTTATAAATAGTTCGAAAAATATTACTAGCCTTTAGAGAATTTGCCCCAGACATCCGAGCACAACCCATGGACTCAAATCTTTGTAAGGCAGTTAAAAAATCTTCCGTTTCCTGCCTTTCTGTTTACAAGATCGTGTCATACTTGGAAGCAAAAAGGAGCCACTAAACCCAATTTGCAATTTTGAAAGTTAATGTAAAATTGGAAGAAACCATTGATGATTTGAATCGTCAGAAGGAGCAACTAAGGGTTCTGTTTCGATAGTCCTTTTGAAGAGTTTAAAACCCGTTTTGAGACCCAAAATCCATTTCACAACCAAAAAATTCGTTTCACAACCCATTTTGTTTACCAAAAAATCAGTGGGCGTTAAACTATGAGAAACCATGTCCGAAAGATTGTGACCTGTGTTCGAACATAACACTAATTTTCAGTGCTCGGAAAATCTTATGAGTTTTAGAAACTAGACTTACCACAAAAGTTATAACTCAGGATCGACTCAAGACCACAGGATTGAGAAAAACCAAAACGGATCGAACAACTGCGAGCAATCTCTGATATCACATACAGTTTAGAACCAGTTCAATAATGATTTTATTGTGATTATATCGTGGTTTTCAGGTTTAGGACACAGCAAATTCGACGTGTCGATGAGGAGGTCAAGATGACGTTTTAATAACGTCTTCTTTGATTGTAAAACTTGAATACGATCTAGAAAAATTTCGATACATTTTTGGAATTGAACTAATAAATAATATCTCTGCGTTAAATTATGGATTTAACAATTATGTCAACCAAATGCCTCTGACATTGGTTAGGTTATGCGGATTAAGATTTCTAAGTTCACGAAATGTTTAATGAGCATAAAAAATGCAAAGCAATCAAATGGCACAGTGGTTAAAACTGTGATGTTTGAATCGAGGATCGAGAGGTAGTCATAAGGCTTCCATTTCAAATTGTTGCCTATATACATAAATTTATGTTCAATTTTAGCCAATACCCGAAAAAGTTTCTTTAATGGGATTCAAGTCTCCCATCATTGACTATTGCAAAAAAAAAATACTAACTATTCCCATCATATTCTGGGTTGTTTTAAACTGGACATTTTCTTCTCTCGTCCTGCAGGTTTTCGGGATTACTAAGATTTCGATTTTTTTGGATTAAGGCTGATAGGATTCTTTAATCGAAAGAGTAGGTGTCATTCAAAATTCATATTTTTACTGTTGAAAATGAGGTGAAAATAACAAATACCATCGTCTTGATCAGGTGGAATTCTGAAGTAATATCGATGGTGGTGAACGAATTTTAAGTTTCTAAGATTCGCAAGCTTATTGGATCTGTTAGGAATTGGGTTTACGTGTCTGATATGTTGTTACCATAATTCTAACCCTTGAAGAGTCCAATATGTTTTCGACTATCCAAGTCGGTGAGTTGTATCGACTTTTGAAGATAAATCCACCATATGGAAAATAAATTTGTTTTTGTATCTCGCATCTCATACTGACTGTGTTAAGAATAGAATTGGTTTCCGTGTTTATAATTATTTTGACGTCAGGTGTTACACCAAGGTACATTATTTCGATATTGTTCAGTGCTAGAGTTGTGAATTTTAAAAGAATTATTTAAAGTTTCCGTTTTAAATTTGGTGAAAGAAGAGGCTAACTCAATTTCCGTATTGATCACTAAAAATGTCAAGATAAATATTTTTTCAGGCGATAATTATTACTCCAAATTACTCCTAAAGTGTCACTCCAACGTCTTTAGCCAAGACCGAATAGAAATCCCAACAACCCAATGCGTCTTGTTCTGCAGATTTTTAATTTTGAATTTACCTTTTTCGGAATTAGTAACAATTCTGGTTTGATACTATTTTTGTTGGCTGCAGTATCGCCTGCGATGTTATTGATGAAGTTTCTTTTGTGTATTGCGATGCTTTTTTAAAACTATCGAATAGTTTTGATTAATGGCATGATTCCAAAGGATTGATCTTAGCCTAGAACTATACTTTACAAATGAACGATTAAGCCAAATTGAGCTTTTAGTACTTTTAAGTAATTCCCACAGTCATTTTTTGTTTAGATGTAAATTTGAATAATTCCGTTCTCTAAAATGCGTCATAGAATAATTCTTATTATTGACATGAACAATGCAAGAGAGTTGGCTTTTAGCTTAGAATCGAACCAAGACTTGACAAATTAATGATTAAGCCAAATTGAGCTTTTAGTACTTTCAATTAATTCCCATGGTAATTTTTCAGTTTGATGTAAGCTCGAATAGTTATTCTGTACTCTAAAATGCGTCATCGAAACATTTAATCACTGGCATTGAAAACCTGTCTGTTATCTAATAATACATAAATCATTGTCAAATCATTAGAACAAATAAAAATAAAAATAAAATAAAAAGTACACAAAAATATAAAAGAAATCAAGACGCAAGTCAACTAGGTCTAAGAAATGTATCAAACTCGACTCTGAATGAATTTCTACGAGATGCACTATCGATGTATAAAAATCTGTCTCGATGACGCAAACGGCACTCAGGAGGTAAATGATCAAGAACGAAGAGCGCTGTAGCTACTTCTCGACGATGAGTTGTGACCATCCCAATAAATTGCGATATTGGCAAACTGCGCTTTTGAACGAACTCGATCCTGGCCGATTGGCACATATATGAAGGCGACCAAACCTGAAAGACGTATTCCAGAACAGGACGAACAAATGGCACATACAAAGATTTTAATGTAAACATAAGTTAAGCTTTATCCGAAGAGAACGTCACTCCAAGATCAGTCATAAGTTCGACTCGATCAATATTGGCATATCATATAAGAAATACTGATGAAATAATGGACATCGGATTCTATAAAATGAAAGAGATTTACATTTGCTTACATTTAACCGTAAATTGTTGCTGACAGTCCAACAACAAAAGTTGTTTAAGTTACATTGCAACATCCAACAGTCAGATAAATTGGAAACTAGAACAAATCTTTTCATGTCATCAGCGTAGAGCAGACATCTTGCAAATTTGTATATCTTGACAAATTGCCAACGATCTGATAGGTAAGAGTGCAACCATCTAACAGGGATAATTGTCGACCTTCCCCCAAAAAAACCATCGAAATATACCTTTTTGTATGGAAAAACAACAAACAATTGATTCAAAGAGCTTTGGAATGATAGAAAATATGGCAATCCCGCGATAGTTGATGATCTCGCTTCGTTTACCCGAGTTGAATATAGGACGTATGAAGGATAAACTGGAAAAATTTGCGTTCGACGGCTTTCATTAAAGATAACAGTAATGTGACCATACAGGCTATCCGCGCAATTTTTAATCAGGATGGGAGGAAAACCATTATGACCTGCAACCTTATTCATGTCAATGTTGGATATACAATGAAAGACTTCTTCTGAGGTTAACGATAGTGGATTCCTGATTATTTCTAAGCTGAAAAGGTTTGACATTTGGCGTATGATACGGTTCAAAGACTGATTCGAAGAAATTATCAAATGAATTGCACATATCTCCGACAACCTTCCTTCTAGTGTTGATGAACTGCCAAAAACCTCGTGGGTTGGAAGACAACTCCACTTCAATCTGCAAAACGTAATTATGATATCGGAAACTGTTTACAATTTTAAATTCCTTACGAGCTTTAGTGAAAGCAGGATAATACTGATTGCCGTGCAACCTGTATTGCGTGTGGAGCTTATTACGACGATACCATGGTTCTCGAAATCGCAGTTTAGTAGCCCTCGACGGAACATACCTTTCGATACCTGTCTTGAGTCGTTCATTGAATTGTTTAACTACGTAAATTCCATACCGAATTGTAGAAATATTCATTCAGAGAAGCGTAAAATCAAAAAACAAATTATTACTGGAAAGAATGACGCATTCTTCTTGAAATATATTTATCATTATTGGAGTGTGCTAGATGCTCGATCAGCCGGTAAAATCCTCGCATGCCAAATTTCTGAGAACCTATGGTCAGTTGTGAAAACAAGATTCAGAAATTTCACTCAACTATTACACGTACGGTTAACTTGTGTTGCAGTAATGCTTGCAAAGTAATCCATCGTAGCCAAGGCATTGTCCTCGTCAGAAAATACCGTAAAATAACCATCGATATCACACCAAGTAGGGTATTCGAAAGATTAAAATCGCCAATAATCAGTAATTGAACATCGTCACGTATTGCTGGCAGTACCTCCAAATCGATGAACTTGAAGATCTCGAGGTAGAGGTCCAGATTTGAGCCAAAAGTAATATACAGCGCGACGATGAGAATGGAGGACCGTGCAAATTTTACATGGGCAGGTATCACGTCGAGGCTAGGGTGGCACGCAATTACCTCGTTACTCCGCTGCCTTTGAGACAGGTGCTGAAACCATGCCTGTCCTTTCTATGAACAATGTAATCCGACGGAAAACATTCTTCTATTATACTTTCATTAAAGGTGGCTATATACGAAGAGCGCTAGACTCGAATAATTTGCAAAACACATTTTAAGTGCAATGTCGTATAATTTTTATGACTATGTTCACCCTACAAATATTGAACATTAATCTTTCGACAATGCTTTTTCCATTAAAAAGTTTCATAAAACTTTTGCTTTCTATTTTCGAAAAAATTATTTTAAAATAAACTTTTTGTGTGTAACGAAAATATTTTTATTTATTTTTTAATGGAGAAAATAAATTAAAAACAAACAAAAATTAATTCAAATCTGTTTATCAAAATTATTATTTATTAAAACAAAATTATTAGAATCAAGAAGTTTTGTTTGATATTTTTATAAAATTAACTTGCGGCAATAATTAAAGTTATTATTATTTATTTACCAAAAGTGGAAAGGTCCAATCACTTATTTATAGAACTTGGTTCTTATATACATAATTTATTCATCAGCTAAGCCCAGACCAATACATAATTAATTTTTACTCCGCCTTTTTTATTTCAGGTCAATAATTAATTATCGTATTCGTTTATGTATATAAAACCATAATTCTATTAGCAGATTGAAGTCTATAATATTATAAATTTGTACATTGTAGTACTCACATATAATTAAAGCTCATTAATCATAAATAAATATGTATTTTTATAATGTACGTTTATGTATGACTGAAAGAACTAATCGCAATTAATAATTGTGACAAAATGTACGCAAAGCACAATGAAAAAACAAAAAAGCTCATCGCATGAAATATTTGAATAATTAACATTACGCAGGCAAGAGAGACAGACAGCACAGCGACAACAAAAAAAAAACAGGCAAACGTGCGTCTGATGTTGTCTTAATACAAATTAAATGAATATTTTTATTTTATTTTATGAAAAGCTTTCCAGCTTTCAGTCTCTCTACATAATGAAAATAATTGGGTGGTGATGTTAAATGGTTAAGACAAAAAATTAATTACTGTTTATCGATTTGGTTAGGTTGGGTGTTCGAGAATTAATATTCCTATATCATATAGATGCTTCCAGTATGTAAAACTTATTTTCATGACCTGAAAAAATACTTTTGTTTTCTGTCGACGTACCGAAAACTGAGCTTTTGCTATTTCTCATTTTGGTCGATAAATTGTTCGAAACTCATTACTCTTCGTCTGTATAGCATATATAGTCCCATTATGTTAGCGTTAATTTAGATCGAGCAGGAAAATTACTTTTAAGTGCCTTCGAGAGGTGAGGTTTTGTGTCTGAGAAAACCTGTGAACGTAGTGGTCTAAATAAAAATGCGGCAAGTGTCGTAGGGAATACCACTGGAATTGTCAACAACAGCTATGAAAAGGAAAACGAAGAATTTCATAAACAATTAAGTAAAATAGAACACATCACATCTCAACTTAGTAAAGAGATCAACATACTCAAGAATGAAAATGGATAGATGAAACAAGAACTTCAAGCCAAAGAAATACAGGCCCAAGCTGCATCAGAATTCTTCACAAATGAAGATGAATTACGAGACAAAGCAGACTGGATCCTTAAAAAACAGAAAGAAGCGACCTTCTAAAAAAAGAAAAGCCGAATCTTCCCCAGAAACTGCAGGTTCAAGCCAATCCCCAAAATCAAATGACATGATTGAAATTCTACAAGAGGCTGAGATAGCCAAACCCAAGAATAAGCCTAATCAATATAATGGAAATAACTGAATATGGCACTATTCAGCCTCTTATGAAATCAATTACTGATAAAGAATACAGAATCGTGTCTCTGAACAATAATATATCGAAAATCAACACAACAGACGTTGGAACAAATAGAGCATTAACTACGAGCTTACAAAAGAAGGGAAAGAATGGCCAACTTATGAAGACAGAAATCACCGACCGATAAAAGTGATGGCTAAAGGTCTTCATCCTACCTGTAAAACAGAGGATATAATAGACGATTTATAGGGCAAGCGGTTGAAAATAGAAAACGCCGTAAACATAATTAAAAAAGAAAAACAGGAAAATGCCAAGGGGTCAAAATTAACAGGAGAGAAGGAACTTGGGCAAAAAGTGCTAAAGAAAATACTGTCTTGTTCGCAGTCCCCCTTGAAAATACATTCCTGCCCCTTCCGAGGCAATCAGCGGAAGAAAACATAAATTCAGTTAACAAAATGGATAATAAAAACATCCAACCAGTAAAAGGACAAGAGGTAAAAACTAATAAACCTCCTATCTTTAAAACCTCGTATAGACCAATTTCGTTACTTCCTACAATTTCAAAATTGTTCGAAAAACTATTGCTTAAAAAGTTAAAATCAGTAATAGAAGAGAGAAACTTATTCCTTCACAATCACATCAATTTGACTTTATAGAGAGGAACTCTACTATAGAACAAGTGCCTAGAACCACCAACTTAATTTAAACTACACTGGAAAAGAAAAAAATATGTTCAAGTGTCTTCTTTGACGTAGCACAAGCCTTTGGCAAAGTATGTCACCGAGGACTAGAGTATAAACTACACCGAGATCTGCCAAAGCAATTTTACCAGATATTAAAATCTTATCTATAGCTGATCGATACTTTCGCGTTTAATATGAAGATGAGTACCCTGATCTATAACAAATATCAGCTGGAGTTCCACAAGGAAGCGTCTTGGGGCCAATATTGAATTTACTTTATACAAGGGATGTACCAAATACAAAAGGAACAAACATTGTCAAACATTATCATCCATTTGCGGATGATACTGCAATCCTAGCAATTGGAGATAGCATAGAAGATTCAACTGGTAAATTACAAAATGCCACTAATGCAATATGTAGAGCATGCAAATATGGCCAAATACTTAGGCATGACATGATGCTAAACTTAAATCAAATACAGGAAAATGTACTGGCCCTTAAATAGAAAATCCGATCTAACAGTACATAATAAACTGATATTATATCGGCAGATACTTAAACCTATATGGACATATGGTATACAACTCAACCGTACCTTAACCTTGGTACAACCAAGAAGAGCATCGTTGATATAATTCAAACCTTTCAAAACAAAGTTTTACGTGGCATTGTGAACGCATCATGGTACATTAGAAACGACAACCTTCACAAGCATATAAAGATGAAATACGTTAACGAATAAATTAAGAACCATGCAAAGAAACAGACCAACACAGAGCCAGTCGGACGGCTTCGAAGGACGAAGCCTTTAGATTTACTAAATAAACAATTATGCGGAAGTTCGCAGTTGTGAAAAAGAGTGATTTAATTAAATCGGTAATCACATACCATTTGGGTGACCAGATACATACATATATTGTTTTCAAGAGTTAATAACTCTCTCCCAAGTACTCGTTTTATTTCGCTTTACTCGCTTCTTAGGTAAAAACATCAAAATATACTCTTTTTGAGATAATGTTCTCTGGTTTTTTTTTAAATTATAGTAAAAACGAATACAATCGGATAAACTTACGTTAACACTTCGTCCTCTCCAAGTCTTAACATGTAACCAAACGCATTTAAACGAATCAAGAGTGGAGAATCCAGTAAAAACTGATTTAACATCAGCATTTTCTGTAGAAAATGACAAAGCACAAATTTAGTAAAAATTTTAAAAAAATTTCAAATTCTTCAATATATTGGGCTTGCCAAATTTACATATATACATTCTATGTATAACTATGGTTTGCCTTCCACTTCTAAAATCTATTTTTTTTGATATCCTAAAATGTCATATTCAAAGCTCCTTGTCACATAAAAAATCAAAGTGTAAAAATCCACTAGAAGCCAATCCTTTTAAAATTCTACAGTTCGATGAACTTGATCAAAATTTGAGTACTGCAAATTGCTTGTCAAATCATTTTTATTTTGCAAATTTGAAGTAATCATTTTTAGCAGAAGTTTTGTGACGGTTTTTGAAACGAGACAACTGTTGACTTGGTAATTGTTTCAAATCCAATTTTATGTACGTTTCGCCAGCCATCAATACACATCCACTAAATTTTGACAAACTTGGTAAGAACGCAGCCTGGCACATTTTTTATCGGACAAGTTTTGGTGGTTATCTAAACGATTTGGCTTTTTACAAAATCGGTTGCTCTTATGACTTCTACTCACCATAGACAGAGATTTGCTCAATGGAAGTTGCCACCTTCTTGTAATTTTTTTTATCAGTTGAGCCATGTTTCCGATTTTTGTGAGCTGCAGTGACTCTCTTCCGTTCTTAGATCATTGGTTTGTGCAAATTTAATGATTTTGCAATGAATAAACTTGACGCAGAAGTATTTTCAAGGTATATTTTACTATTACAACCGGCTTTAACGATGCTCTAGAGAATTATGACTCAAACAACGTAGACTAAATGTAATGTGATTCTCGATCTTATTTGAACCATTCTTTAGGAAAAAATTTAGTTTTTTTAAATCGGATCATGTTGGCATATATACAACTGTTTAAATGGCATAGACCAAAGGTAAATATAGAAAAAAAACTACTTTTTTTTTTTTTTTTTTTTTTTTTTTTTTTTTTTTTATATTTCATTTACTAAGGTCGGAATATTACTATCCACATATGACCTACAGATATATTACATTTATGTCAAAATATTTATTTTCTACAGTAAAATTTATGTTCTACTATTATAACAGTAACTGTACTACTTTTTGTTATACTGGGTGCGTTCGAATGTTGTACCGGGCAATTCCAGTACTTTACAAATAAATTAAATACAAAAAAGTAACAGCATATATACGTTTAATCGGGTTGTGTGATTTGGTTGGATATGGGTGTTCCAGGTTCAGTTCTTGGTGGTACCCAAGAAAGTTAAATTTATTTAGAATAAACTAACATAAACGCAATAAGTAGGTATAACCTTATTGGACCCACATGTGCATAATCGCAAACGAATAATGCTATTGAACTGTTGCTGTTTGTCTTGTAATTGAATGTAGGTCCAACTGTATGAGCAATATAATAGTTCGATCGAGTACATGACTATTTGCCTAAAATTCCTATTTCGAAGTTGTTGCAAGAAGGATTCCTTCAACCACTTTATGGACAAACAGAAATGCAATTAAGGTTTGAATAGTTCTCGATTAACTAAGTTAACTTGTTGCTTAGAATCTTGAAAGATGTCCGATTAGTTGTCTCTGGGGCATTCTTGATAAGCAGATGTAAGATCAGACACAAATATTCAAATGAAGACGAAACACTTCATGTTTCTCGCCAACCTGCTCATGAAGTTCATCAGCAACATAGTCTTTAGGATATCTTAATAACAACTGATTAAGAGATTTCTGGTGGCAAACAGTTTTCCAGTAAAAACAGGAAGATGTACGTAACCATAGTTGCAATGCTGCATTGGAAACTGGGAACATATTCATTTATGAACAATCATTCATATATACAACCCAAAATGACGCCAACCAACCACACCATTACGTGTCACGAGCCAGACTTATTTTATTCGAAGAATTATTTTCAATTTTCTTTTCATCCGAACTTATCAATCTGGTAAGTAGGCACGAAAAAATGTTGGCAATTATTTCTAATCTGATTTAAACTGGATTTCATACCAGAGAATGATTTTTGCTGTCATTTTAATTCGATTTAAACCGCTAATTGTAGATCATTTTCTAAAATTAATTTCGTTTACTTTTCAGAATAACAAAATTTGAACGAAAATTTCTGCGAATCGTTATAAAGTTGTATTTGGTTGGCTCTTGGCAAATTTCACATTTTACATAATCCAAAATTCTATTAAATTATGAAGGTTCCAGACACATTTTATTGACAAATTCTAAATTAGAATTTCTCAATGTTTTATTTGAAATTTATTGGCAAAACCATCTTGCGGTTAGCCCGATGTGGGGTGCACTGGGACCTATTAGATATTTTATGCTTCCTGTTTCTTGAACTCAATAAAAATTCCACTTCTTTAAAAAGTTTTAGGATCTCTTTGGTTGATATATTATTGTTTGTAGTACTGGGTATCTTGCTATAGTTTGTGCATGCGGACGTCTCCTTTTCCTTACAGCAGAACATACATGCGTCGTCTACTGGGTGCACCTAGTTTTGCTTGTCGATCTATATTTAGGTTCATTTATCTGCAGTTTATCTAGGATCTGAATGAATACTCTTGTTAAGGGCGTAGAGTGCTCTTAGACTATGAGACTGAGTATACTTATACAAATTTGGTTATTTTTGTTCCTGATTTCAATGATTCTTATTGTTTCTGTTAAATTAGAGTAGACCTCGACCTGGAAGGTAGTAGTATTTGTTTGGTAGACCGTGGACCGACTATGTTCTATTTTTATCCATCCGTGAATCATTTGAGTGAATCTTCCATAGATGACCAGCTTCTCTTAAGATCTCCAGATGTCCTTTTAGATTGGCTTTCTTTATCTAACATCCCTTTGTGATAGCAAAGACTACCTATAGCATTTCCTTCTAGAGGTTCCCGCAATTGTAACTGCGCTGAAAAAAAATTCGCATGCTAGAATAAGTTACAGTTTATCATATCACAAGAGATTTGGCGGCTTTCAAAGCTCAAATACGGCACAAAGAACTGAGCTCAGGAATAGTAGGATGGGCATTGCAATTGGAAACGTGTATCATTTTTAAAGTGAACGCTGCATTGAATAGACATTCTTATGAAAACCTTGTTTAAAATGATGTTGAATGTATTTGGACCCTAAGAATATTGTTATAATATATTTAATGAGTTTTTGTTAATATTTTGTTGATATGACGCAACTGGAACATCAAGAAGTACCAATTCAGACATAAGCAATATATTAATAAATTTCAACAATTATTCCATATGAAAAGTCATTTTTTTATGTCCAACTTCTGAGGGAATGACAACATACCAAGTATTGTCCTGAAACAAATTTTCGCCACCTATTGCCAAAATTATATCTGGTCATGTTAGAGAGCGGAATTTTTCCTGACTGTCTCCAAGAGATATAATTAATAAATAATTATCGACCGATACCAGTATTATCCGACTTTGACAAAAGATTAAAAAAATTCATTGCAATTAGAATCATGGAATTCCTGCACAAATTAAATTTTTTATATTCTTATTATCACTATAACTTTCGGTAAGGATCTATCGAAATTTTGATAATCAAAAATACTTATGCAAACCCTCCTTGGATTAACCCAAAGCTCCATAAACTGTTTTGAAGTTACTTTATAATAAATTACTTGAAACTTATCCTCATAATTAGAAACAACTTCTTGCAATCAATGGTGTAAAGAGTAGCATTCTTAGATATTAATTGTGGAATATTCCAATTTTTGCTATCACCTCTGCTTGAGACGAACTGATATATCTACTTCCAATTTATCATAGAAGACTACAGCTGCTACTTTACCGTGTAGCTTGGAGCCATCTGTAAAGAACTGCAATGCTTCTGTTTCCGATAACGACCGGCTCCTCCAAGATTCTCTTGAAGCGCAGGTAGTTCGGAACCTCTTCTTTAATCATAATGTTGGTGTAACGTAGTCTTGATTCACCAGTTCCTTCCTTAGCTATCCAATTATTGTCGAGTGTCCTATCTGAAGACATTTCCACAGAGATATGGCTGATAGTCGGGTGGTCGTAATCGCCGCCATCTGCTTACCATAAATATCGACGGGGAGAAGGTGAAACATAACGTGTTGCAAGGCGCGTGTTGGTGTTGTCCTCAGCGCCCCGCTTATAAGCATGCAGGCCGTTCTTTGTAGCTTCTCGATCCCCGTTCTGTAGGTTATTTTATCAAGAGCTGGGCACCACACGCTCACCCCATACATAAGTATAGATCTTACTTCGCCATTTAAAAGCCAGTTTACCAGCTCCGGCTTCATGCCCCATGTCTTTCCAATGGCGTTTCTACACGAGTACATGGCTATATTAGCCTTGTTTACTCTTTCCGAGATGTATTGTCCAAAATTACGCCCAGAAGTCCAGTCCACATCTTATTGCCTCGTAATGATTAGGAGGGAATTTCGGATTACCTCCTTTACCGTGTTTAAATATTTACCAGAGACAACTATGGCTACGTCATCTGCATAAGCAATCACTCCCATCCCTTCTCTCTCCAGCTTTAAAAACAACGTTTTGCTATGTTCCAGAGAAGAGGAGGCAGGACACCTTTCTGCGGGGTTCCCTCAGCCACCCGCCCTCTAATGGTGGATTCCCCCCAGCTCCAAGTTAATCATCCTGCTACCCACCATATGATTGATGAGCCCACTTACAGGGTAGTCCACCCCAAGGAGCGACAATCCCTCCAGAATTGCCTCCGTATTTACATTGTTAAAGGCGCCTTTTTATCAAGGAACGCAACCATACAAAACGCTTTCGAGAATATTGATTTTTCAATTTTAATCGACGAGTTGTTTTGAATTTCCGATGGTATAATTCGGTCAGAACCAGCCGATTTATTATGTTTGAAACCTACAAGTGCCCATAAGGATCCGTTTTTTCGTTACGGCATCTTCTATGCGCAGTAAATGTGTTTCTCGATGAGCGCTAGTCTCTGTCAAGTCGTCGAAGCTTCCTGGAAAGTGGGTTTCGATGAGAAGTTTTAAAGGTTCCTCATTAGAAGCAGTCCAAGATCCATCCGGATTAATTAAATAACTGGAACAGGTTGGATTAGTAGACAGTATCTTCCTAAGACTCGAGGTCTCGTGGACTTCTTCCATTTTATCACAGAACAGTCTCCATGACCTCCTTTGTGCCTACTTAAATTCTTTTTTGTATACTTTTAAGTCCTCCTTATAGGAGTCCCAATCTTGAGCCTTTCTTGTACTTTTGGCTCTATTAAAGGCTTTCCTACATGCCTTTCGGCAGGTCCCCAGTTCCTTGGACCACCATGCTGGTTTATGCTTGCCCCTGGGCTTAACAATTGGGCAAGCAGCAATGAAGGAGCGGTTGCAGGTACTAGTGATTGTGTCCACTATGCTATTCAGTTCCTCCACTGACGCAGGTGACTCAGGGCCCCTAGCGTTATTAGATCTTTAAGCGTTTCCCTATACTTGCTTCAGTTTATCCTTATAGGATTCCTAAATGCTTTCTGGGTAGCAGGGAACACGTTAAGGCTGAATGTTACATATCGATGGTCAGAGAAGGAATGTTTCCTCGCCACTCTCCATTCCTTGACCATATAGGATAAATATTATCGGAGGCAAAGGTTACGCCCAGAACCTCCTGCCGGTTTTTAGCAATAAATGTGGGTTCTTGTCCAATATTACACACCCAAAGGTTAGTATTTAACAAGTAATCAAAAAATAACTCACCGCTTTCGTTAATGTCAGTGCTTCCCCAGATTGGGTGATGCGCATCACATCCTGAGGCTGAGACAGGCAGTTCAGACGACGATAAGCTACCTACCACACCACGCAGTCGTAGAGCTATCCAGTACATCCACTTACGTTAGGGTAGCATTTGGCATCGAGAAGATGTCTAGATCTTTGGGACCAATAAACAACAAAAAGGGTACATCTTCTGCCCCATACATGGCCATAAGAACCCTAAGGCACCTCGCTGTAGATGAGCAAAACACATAACCTATTGCTTCAAAAATTCTTCTGAGAGACTTTTATGTTGATGACGTCGTCTCTGGTGAAAAGACCATAGGATATGCAATAAAATATCAGCAACAATTATACAAAGCATGGTTGGTTCTGGAGGTTTCAAACTCCGAAAATGGGCATGGAATAATAACTCTGTCATGGAAGGAATACCGGCAGAACAACGGGAAACCAAACCAACGTGCATATGTAAGAAGCATGAATCCATAAAAACTTGGTGCATTATGTGGACTCCACAAAATGACGAATTCGAGTTCCAAGTCCCTATGAGTTCTGATACGGGTTCACCAACTAAACTAGCCATTATACCAGATAAACCCAAAATTTTCGATCCACTAGGTTGGGTCTCCCCTTCTATTATTATTGGAAAACTCATGTTTCAGGAATTATGGATAGAACTACCTGAGGAAATATATAAAAGATGGATGAAAGCAATATTTCCCAAGCTGCAAAACATAAAAACTCCACGTTGGGTCAACACAGATGATAAGTGCTAAGAATTGGAGCTGCATGGATTTTGCGATTCGTCCGAATCATCATATTCAGCAGCTGTTTATTGCAAGGTTACAAGGGTAGGAAAAACTACTGTAACTTTTATCGGGGAAATCTATAATGTGGCACCAAACAGTCAAAGGCAGAGTCTTTAAGATTAGAATTGTGTGGAGCTTTGTTACTAGCGAAGCTACTAAGGCAAGTTTTCGAGGCCATGTGTATCCAAAATATTAAAATGCATGCCTGGACAGATTCAACAATAGTCCTAGCCTGGTTACAAGGACACCCTAGTAGATGGAAAACTTTTGTCGCAAACAGAATCTCACAGATTCATTCTATTCTTAGTCCCGCTCAATGGAAGCATGTAAAATCCAAAGACAACCCAGCGGATTGCGCAACCCGTGAGATACACCCTGACAAGCTGTGCAATCATAATTTATGATGGACAGGCCCAGCTTGGCTAATGAGCAGTCCTGATCTTACATCGGATACAGCAATAGCAGTAATCGCATATTGTTGGCCCTTCTACTGGAACAGCTACCAAAGGAATAAAAAGAGGAAGGGCCCTCTAACTGTTGTAACTGTTGAAAACTAACTGGAAAAATCAACATTGTAAGGATTATGCAATTTACAGCATTCGCAGACGATATTCGGGAATTGAGGTAGCAGTAATAATTCAGTTAGCAGTAAAAGCAGAATTCTGTTGTTACATCCTCCATTCTTGGACAATCACGGAGTTCTACAAATTGCAGCACGCATGCAAATGCCATCTTACGAGTTTGATCCTCGATTGGGCACATAAAAGTACTCTGCATGGTGGTGTGGACTTAACACTTGCTTTGATTAGAAACCAATTATGGATTCTTCAAGGCAAAAGAGCTATAAAACAACATAACTGCCACAAGTGTTTCAGATTTAATTCTGGTCTACTAAACTAATGGAAAGGCCCCATAAATTTTCCAATGTCCAAGGGCAGAGGAGCTAATAGCCAGAAGGGTAACATCGCTTTTTTCATCTGCTTAACAACAAAGGCGATGCATATCGAACTAGTTAGTGACCTAACATTTGAAGGATTCCTCGCTGCCCTCAAACGCTTCATAGCACGAATAGGAAATGTTGAACAATATTACAAACATGCTTGTCAAGTTATACAGTGGCATTTCATCCCACCAGGATCTATCTCCCTATCTTGGGGGCTTATGGAAAGCAGGAGTGAAGTTAGTAAAACAACATATGAAGAAAACCATCTACAGCATATCATAATTCGAGCGAACTTAAATATCTGACATCAAGGCATATTTTAATAGTATTTGCTCCACTTGACGACAAGTCACTTCAATTAAAACCACAACTATTAATTAGGTGACAGCTAATCGAAAGGATGCACAATGAGTTTAGTTTTGGAAAATAAGGAGTAAAAATTATTTACATATCCACAACTTGATTTCTTCGTCAATATAAATTTCACGTAAATTCATTGAAAACAGAATGTCACAGAATGAGCTTTTGCTTTGATAGATTCACTAAAATTATTTTTATCTTCAAATGAAACTTAATGTACTTTCTATAATTATAGTTCAAAAATCAGGTATTCTGTAATAATCTGATTGAGCTTTTAGGAAAGTAACAGCAAGTTAAAAAGCTACATATTTTGGTAAACTTTCAATAATCGAGCTGTAATTATATAATCTGGAAACCACGTCTGTCAGTGATTTTAAAAAGGAAAATAATAATTGAAAGCTTGCGAAAGCTCTAATACTACATATAGGTTTAATTTTTCGAGATGATTTTATTAAATGTTTTATTTCAATCGGCAAAGTAAGCTCGGCTAATTCGAAATTATATTGAAGTGAGCGAAATAGGATGAACAGAATAGTGTTTAAACACAACAACTGTTTTAAAATTCAATAATTTCAAACCATTTCGCTAAATATGATACCAAAACCTCCCATTCCGTTATCGATCTAGAATTTGGCAAACCCAGTAAAAATGTATGGTGTACAAAGCTTAATTTTATAAAGCCGCAAAAAAGCTGTTAGCTATATTTATCCCCCAAACTGATAGAGCTTTAAGGATAACTATAGTAAGTGAAAAAACTGTTTATTTAAAATTTGGGAAACATATAATGATTACTGTTAATTTTATAAGAAATACACAATAAACCAGATGTTTTTAAATTTGAAAAGCTCGTCTGCCTTTAATTTAAATAACGACGAAAACTTTCGATTAGAGATGATTTTATTTTTAAAGCAATGTTAAGGTTTTGAAAGCTTTGAAATATTCGAAAAATAAATACAGAAATAAATGGAAATTGGCGTGGAAGCCCTATAATTTGCAAAGCTTAATTTTAAAACTTAAAGCTAAAGAAGAAGCTGAATTCTCTCCTAGGACTTTTAGAAAAACTGAATTTAGTGCGTTATACACCTCCCTTTTTCCAAGGAGATGCTCCCATCTTCATGAGACCTGTCAATGATGGCTAGCACAGATACACGCTCCTTCATAATGTCGCAGAACGACTTGTGTTAAGACACCTTATGATTAGTCTACTTCTCCACCTGTAATTTGGCCCGTTTGGTGTCGACCGGTAACATCTCATCTTGAGACTGCTGTCTTTTCGACACATGGTCTCTCTCCGAGCTGTTGCTGCAGACCGTTTTTCTGGCCCATACCACGGATTCACAGGTATCCAGAAGGCTCCGTTTGGTATCCAGAAGGCTCAAAGGCTAAGTTTTACCCATATGTTCATAACCACCGAGGACCTAGAGGCGACGACAATTATGAGGCCTAACTTGAATTGTCCAAACCAAAATTATCATAAATGCGGTAACTAGTTTCTCAAAAAAAAAAAAATACAGATTTGTTTTGAGATACAGATCACATTATTCGGCAACAAATTTCTTTGTGCCTTTGTATTGTACTGCATATACATGTTTTCGTTTCCACTATTAAATATAAGAGCTTTCCATCAATAATGTATGAGTATTATAAAACTTCATCAAGATAGAAAGTAGAGTAGTACTTAAAAATTCAGTGAATTCACTTTTTTCAACTCAAATATTGTTTTATTTATATTGAGCTTTCGTCATCAAAAGCTTTTAGTTTTTAAATAAAATAGCGGGAATCGAATTACTTGCATATTGGAAATATTTTATTATTTTACAACATATATGTTGTTTTAAGAAGCGTTCTAAAACCTATTTTGAAATCAGCTTTCCACATATTTTATTTTTTATTGAGCTAACTAAAAACATTATTTGCAAATTCAGACACTCGACATGATATTAGTTTTATAAAACAGCTAAGCACGATAGAACTTTTGTAAGATATTCTTCGTAAAATTTGATGCTACCCATATTAGATGCTTTGATGTCATACCAAATTTAAACCGAAAAATATTTTAACTTTTTGTGGGTTTACCTTAAACTGTTGCTTATTTTTAACTCCCAAATTACGCACAATACCACTTTCATAAATATTAAAATATTTTGGCAATTTGGAAAACGAATAAAAATATAAACACACTTTAGTGTTAAGACATCAAATAAAAGCCCACTCCACTTTGTATGTATGGGTATACCTACACACATTCATATATGAAACAAATGTACATGCTTTTCCCATTTCACCCGTATCATAAAATTGGGTGTGTGTGTGTATGGTACATATAGTATGACGTACATTTAAGATGGTAAAACAAATAAAATGAAAATCGATCGGAGGCGTTTATTTAGAATTCACTGGATACGATAATTTAATTTTTTTGTGCTCGTCTCTAAGTGTGATATCTGTTCAAAACATTTCCTCAAACAATGCTGAGCTACGTATACAAATCCATAAATTGTAATTTTTTATTTATTTTAATCTTTTTAACAAAAATATAACAAACGATGTACAATAATCATAAAAATTCGGAACGAACGTTTTATGTACGACGGTCTGGAATAAATTTAATAATAAATATTAAAAATGGACCGATATCCGGAACCACCGTAAATTTTCATTTACGCACACACATTACATTTACATGAAATTTTCAATTCAATTTAAATATTTTTTAATGTTCTGCTGAAATTTGCTTGGTATGGAAAACATGAAAAAGCCGAAAATCAATAAAATATTTTTTTTATTTTTTAAATTTACAACCGAATCAAATTTTATATATTAGTTGAAACAAAAATATATATACATATATGCTGTAAAAGCAAACGAATTTCAAAAGATTTTATAAATATTAAAATATGTTTTATAAAATTTAATTAATTTTTAAACAAACAATATTCTTGATTAAAGCAAACGTATAAATGCAACGCGTAAAAGTTGAATGATCTGTAAATTTAAATGGGGAGTGTGACTCAATTACTATAGACGACCACATTCAGTAACTCTGTAAAAACGTGCAACTGGTTTTCCTCGAAATGGGTTATAGGTACAGAGAACTGGTTTGGTGGCTTGGGTAGTCTATGCAACAGTCCACCTTGAGGGAGGAGGAAAATCAGCCCTTGTTTATTTTATTTGTTTATATATTCCAAACAGCCAAAAAATAGCTTCCCACGACGGATATCACGGGAAGACTAAGAATGAGTAGAAACAAATTGAATGTTAGAAGCATTTTTGTAGAATTTATCAGAGTGAGAAATACATTTTAAATTCAGGTTTGATACTCGTATATTGTTGGATAAAGCTCGCGATAAAAGTTCTTTCCACTCCGCAAGCATGAATGACGCTCGGCATACAAAATTCGAATATAATGGTTACTTATCTTTTTGTAGGGTAGTGTCACTGCCAGTTTTGGTAACGATTCGGTATAGGGTTGTACTTTAATTTTCAACAAACTTTAAAATTTTAAATTCTCCAGAATGGTTTTAAATTTTCATAATTTGATAACAAAATTACTTTTACAAAATATCTTTAAATTTTAATATCTTAATTTGGACATTAAGATTTGGGAAAATTTTAGAATATACTTTAAAAACTAATTTTGTTAAAATTTTTTGTTAAAATTTTATTTGGGGAAAATTTAATTTTATGACAAAAAGAAAATGTAGGCTTTAAATTAATTAATTAGTCAATATTGAGATATGATTTTCAAAGTTTGATAAAACGGCAAAGCCTGCTGCTTGTCTCTTCCTCCGAATTTTGAGGCTTGAATTAAAAAAAAAAAATCATTATTGAGGATTAATTTTCAAAATTTGATGAAACCTTCCAAATTTAACGCAATTTTGAAATTACCCTAAAATTAAACAATTATTCGAGAATTGAACTTTGATAACAGTTTAACTATATACAAAACTTTAAGTGGTCGTGTACTTTTTTCAGGGATTACATCGCTGTTATTCTTAATTAATAAATCCAGAATCGTTTCAAATTATCAAAATTTGGACTTAAAAACTGAAAAAATTTCAGAATTTACTTTAATACATTTTAAAAAATTATAAATTTGTTAAAATTTCAAATTTAGAAAAACACAACAAAAAAAATTCGGGTTCGTAATATGTGGTAAGATTGGAGTTTATCAAATTTGGGAAATAATTTTATTAAAACTTTTCAGAATTAGTCTCATAATAGTCGCATGTCTTTTGTCAGGGAATGATGTCGCTGACACACTTGTAAAATAGGTATGGGATCACCCCTACTGGAATTGTAACTTTACGATATTGAAACAACTTCAGAATGTTATTGAAAGTTTTAGAATTTGATGAGAACTTTTTAGAATTTGTGCATTGAAAATACTTCAAAATTTATTTTAAAATATTTAAAAACGAATTTTATTCAAATGCTAGAAAAATCAGGGGTATTCCAAACTTCACAAAAACTAATTTACTAAAGCCTCTGAATTGAGTATGAATCACTCGCTTTTCAAAATTCAAACAAACTTCCAGATGGTTTCCCTGAAAATTTCAATTGGTTCAAATCAGATTTCTAATCAATTACACAATTCGAAAGCAATATTTTATACATTTATTTATTTATTCAGAAATATTTTATAAATTTCATAATTTTCGTAATATTTCACAACTAACCTTCTGAAGTATTTGAAGGTTAAATTTCAATATTGAGAAATAATCTTCAAAATTTCATTAAATTTCAAAAAAAAAAATTGAAAATTTGATCGTCCAGCGAAATTTGATAACTTTAACTTTTATAGAATGTTTTGCTCTTTTTCTGTTAAATTTAAATATTTCGAATATTTATTCGGGATTTTAAGCGAGTGTAGTGGTTGTCTGTGTTGTTTTTAAGGATATCGTCCTTGATGATCTTGATGTTGGTTCAGGAGGGTTGATTCCATAACCTAAATCCTATTTAACTTTATACATTATGAAACCACTTTAACATTTTTTAAATTTCGGAATTTGATAATTTGGACATTGAAAATATTTCAGAATTGTTTTGAAAATATTTAAAAATTAAGTTTGTTACTAAAGTACTATTGTTACTCTAGAAATTACCAATATTGGATATTTGATTAATTCCCAAAATTTACTAATACCTTCTGAAATAATTATGATTAAACTACCATTTCAAAATTTGATGGATATTGGTCATACGTTTCTTCACGAATATCATGAAAAAAGTTACTTGCCACCCCGCAAACTACGGGCAGACTACATTATTTGTTAGGTCACTCGCAATTTCCAGAATACACACGAACTTCAAGATGGTTACTACTAAACCTCAATTGATTCAAAATTAGTAAAAGTACCAAACGCAAATTTTGGTTCCTACACTGATTTCTAATAAATTTTACAATTTGAAATAATTGAACAATTTTCTATAAATTTCTATTTCTATAAATTAAAATAAGACTAGATATTTAAAAATTAAGCTTCAGAATTATTTGAAGGTCAAATTTCAATATTGTCAATATTGAGAAATAATTTTCTAAATTGAATAGAATTTTGAGATTTTATTAAAATTGACAATTTAATTGAATATCGAAAATTGATAAAACTTAAGCTTTTTTCAACTTCTATTAAACTCTAAACTTTGAAAAACGAACTCTTAAACTGTTTCAAAATTTCTGAGCTCAGAGATGTCAGATTCTTCAGAGGTGTAAAAGTACGAGTTCTTCAAATTTCAGAATTTGGAAATTATAAAATTAAATTTATTTTAAAATTAACTTTCGTCAAATTTCAGAATCAAAGGAAGTTATAACCCAACAAAAAGTTTGGGGTTCGAAATAATAAGAATTTGTCAAATTTGAGCAAACACTTTCCTGAAACTTCTGTAGTAATAAATGAAATTAAAATGACATTTTTAAATTAAAAAATTGTATATCACTTAATTTTATATCTTTTTATTGCCCTTGCGTACCTTTGCCATTTGTAGTGGTTAAATTTTTACGGGGATCTGGTCACCGTCGATCTTAGCTTCGATTCGAAGACTGATCGACTCCAACCTGACTTTCATTAAAATGTTAAGAAAATTTCAGACTTGTTTCAAATTGTCTAATTTGGACAGTAAAAATTGTAAGATCTTCAGAATTTAGTTTAATATATCTTAAAACTAAGTTTGGTTAATTTTCAAAAGTATCGGGTTTAAAAATTTAGAATTTGTCAAATATGAGATATAATTTTCCTGTATCTTCCGAATCTAATGGAATCAAAATAAAAAATCGAAGTTTAATAAAATTTAAACGTTTTCTTAAATAGATGAATGGATCTCAAAATTTTGTGAATATGTGATAAATACCTGTGCTTTTTAAGGAGGTGCCATTTTTTTTTACAATTTGAAAAATATTCAGAATTTTATTTAAATTTGTAGAATTTGATGAGAAAAGTATTCAAAGGAATTTTATTATTCAAATTCTACATTTGGGGAGAATGTATAATTAACAGACCTTTAATAGGTTTGGGATCGAATTATTAAATTTAGAACCGGCCTTCATTGAGAATTTGAATAATTTTCGGTTAAAAGTCCATTTCAAAACATTTTCTTCATGAATATCGTTTATTTACAAATATCGTTAAAAAAAACTCCACTTGCCAAGGGCGGGCTAAATCAATTTTAATGTTGCTGGATATCCAGAATTCTACACGGTGTTACCCCTTAATCTCAATTGGTTCAAATCGGATTTCTACTAAATTTACCAAATTGAAAATTTATTTTAAAGAAAATGAAAATTAAATTTCAAAATTTAACGAAATTTGAGTAAAATTGAAAATTTAAGTAAATATCGAAATTTGATAAAATTTTAACTCATTTCAAGTTAATTTCTATTCAACTCTAAAATCTAAAAAAAACACAAATTTTATTTTTACAAAATTGTTTCAAACTGTCAGAATTTCCTGAAAAAAATTGAAGTTTTAAATTTTAGAATTTGGACATTACGAATTGGAATAACTTTAGATTCTTCATTAATATAATTTCAAAATTCGAGAAAATTCATACTCAACCAAAAGTTTGGGTTTCGAAATATATGTAGTAAATTTAGAATTTGTCGGATTTCAGTGAACATTTTTCATGAAATATTAAAGTTTGGCATCGGTCCGGTAGGATTGATCCCATATTCTCGGATTTCTATTAAAATTAACATTTCGTTAAAGTTTTAGAATTTTTCTTTTAATTTTCAGAATTTTATGAGAAATATGTTATGAGAAAATTTGAGTTTGAAAATTTAATTATCTTAGAATCGATGTTAAACTTATAACAATTTGTTGATTGCTCTTCTTCAGGCTAATTGTTTGTCAATACTAAACTGCTCCAAATTGTGAAGTTTTTTTTTTGATGAAATGACATCGCTGACAGTCTTGGGGTCGGTTCGGTAGGGTTACAACATTAGAAATTTGTTAAAACCTGTCGTTGTAAGAAAATTTTAATTTGGAAAATTTTTTAAAAATTTCCAAATTAAATTTCAAATATTTTAAAACTGACTTTTATTTTCAGAATAAGGCAAAAATCAAATGTAAAAAAAACAATCAAATGTTGTCAATATTGAAGAAAAATTTTAAAAATTTGATGAAATTTTTAAAATTTAATATGATTTTAAAATTTTATTAAGACTAAAAATTCAATCGAAAATCGAAATTTTGTAAACTTCTAACTTTTTATTGATTTCTGTTCATCAGGCTAATTATTTCACAAAAATGGGATCAACCCTGCCGATTTCAGCTACGTTATCTTTGACTAAAAATTATACGACCACTATATTAATATATTATATATAGTGGTCGTATAATTTTTAGTGAAAGATGACGTAGCTTAAATCAGCAGGGTTGACCCCATACCCGGCTTTTCATTGAACGTTACAACATTGAAACATTATAAGATTTTTTTTCAATTTTTGAAGAAATTTTCTACAAATTCCAGAATTTCTTCACATAGATTTAAAATAACTTCAAAATTTACAAAATATTAGAAACTATTAATTTTAAGAATAATTTTTGAAATTTGACACAGAAAATTTTTTCAAAAAAAATTTATAGAAATTTGATAAAATTGGTCAAAATATTAAATTTGTTTAACGGATTGTATTTGAGAGGATTTTGTGATTTCTGGCAATACCGATGGAGAATTCTTTAGGATCCTTCTTATAATAATTATTACTAAACATGGCAACACATTTAACAGTATATAGTACATTTTATAGTTGGGGGTCATATTCAAGGTCATATAGAGGTCAACTTTGTTTTTTTGTTTTTTGCAGGACCCTAACTCATTTCTCAAAGATATTGTATTGAATGTCTAATTCTGACCAGTCAATTAGATTAATTTTGGCCAGCGAAAACTTCAAAAACATTTATTTAAATCAGTTTAAAAAATATAACTTAGTTGACAAGTTAATACGATTTCACTTAACATACATTTTATTATGATTTGATTGAGCTGTTATGAACCCGTCGTCAATCCATGTCAATAATAATAATAAGCAGAATTTGAACGCCATTACTGGCCCCTTACTGAGTCAACAACCTGGCTCCAACGGTTTCGATTCTGGGCTTGGTCTTCATATTGTCCTAGACAACCTGAAGAAGCCAAGTAATTCTCTACACCGTGGAGCCATCGTCGCCTGCAACGACCTCAATCCATGTCAATAACACTCAATATTTGTATTTTAAACTGGATTATACACATTTTCAGTTTAAACTATGTATACGTACGAGTATTATGCAAAAACAGCTAAGCTTTTTCCAGTAATTTTTTTTATTCGTTTGCAATTGTAATGTATAGTAAATATTATTATATTTTCATCTTTATTGAAATAAAAAAATATAAATGGACTTTATCATAAACAAAAATAAGTTTTTCTCGGAAAATCGGAACACTGAAAAGTTCAAATCATGTTGTTGTGTATACAACTATACATATAGTACTGGTTCGATGCAGACGTTAAACACTTTTCTCGGAAATATTTTACTTTGATTTTTGATAGCTTTTAATAAACATGTAGTGTATTTTTTTGTATATCTATACACAAGAAAGTTGTTCGAAAGAAGATGCGGTGGCACGTTTTTATAGAGCAAATGGTGTACCGATACAGAGAGAAAGAGAGAGAAAGTAAAAAAAAGATAGGCAAAACAAGCAAAGTTTACGTTTACGAGCTTTTTATAATCAAGACAATAAAAATTAATGATATTAAAAGTTTGTATATTTTTTGTGCTTTTAATTGCAAAAAATGAATTATTTTATTATTCAAATTTACTTTAATAAAATTTAAATTAAAAACAATGTTAATAAAAATATACGCGCAATTAAGAAGTAAACAAGTGGAGTTTATGTGTATATATATACAGCGTGATAGTCATCGACGTTTTTTTTTTTCATTGTTGAAGAGGACCTGAATATTCTGCATCAAGTAGCTAGTGGAAAAGACTTTACAGCTAGATGCCCATGAAACCTAGAAAAATTCAATATACGTATAATTCTAAGTGGTAGCTGATTCTGAACTTTACCGAATCTGCTCAATGCCTAGTTTATCGCTTTATTGTTTTTATTGAATTTTGCTTTGCTATTATGAAGGATCTTCACTAATATTTTAGAAATACTTAATTAGATCGGGTAAACGACCTCGTTAAAGTTTTAACACAACCGTAAAAAAATCATCGAAGCCTTTTTAAAAATATTTAATTTATACAGTTGGTATACATTTTTTTTATGCCAACTGTATTCTTTATACATGACAGAATGTCTGTGATAAGCCTAATAACTGAATAAATAAAATATTTTTGAATAGATTTTTTAAACTTCAGAAAAGTACGTTTTTAAAATAAAAAGCACATTCTATAGTACAGGTTCTACACCCAGTTTACAAATTTAAAGGTGGCTTGAGAACGCATTTGAATTTCTTTAAAATGTTAAAATCTCTTTAGGGCTGACATATATACTAGAAAACATGAATAAATAGTGTGTGAAGTTTTTCCTAAACAATTCCGAAATGTTTACGCTGGGTAAATGTAATTGGCTGACTTTCAATATTGCTTCGCAATAATTGGTAATTTTACATTTATAACTAGAAAATTACAAAAACATAAATAATAACAGTTTAAGAAGGCCATTACTGGCCCCTTACTATATTGACTATTTGGCTCCAAAGGTTAAAATCCTAAGGTCACTCTGTTGGTTTCTGATGGTTGAACAGTATATTTCTTAAAATACTCTTTAGCCTACATTGAATACATAAAGCAAACCACATTTATAATTTTCCATTGAAAATTCAAACTTCATTATTTATTCACAGACGAGCAACAGTGTTTGCATTATAGGAGTATACATAAGAGTCACAAATACGAGTATGTATAGGCGACAAATATTTTGGTATACAGACTACTCAAATATTATAAAATATATCCTACGTATAACAATAAACCTTCCTTGAGTATACATAAATTATAAAGAAACCGCAAAATTTGTTCACTTACATGGTTTAGGAGAAGTCAACAAGATTTCACATATAAATGTTACGTATCGGATTAGTTGATTGTGTGTATCAATCGTGGGTGCGTAACCAAAATAAAATTGATGCTTACTGAAAATGATGATTGTATTAGTAAGGTAGACGTATACTAGGAATGAGCTTATTTCGCCCGACCACATCTTTTACAATACTACCTAGAATACTCCTACAGTGAATCATGTTAATTTAATGTTAATGTTATTTTAACAAACGAGTACACTGTTAAATGTGACCATCTTTAGAATCGGCGGCACTAAACTTACAAAACACCTCAAATTCAAATTTTCGTACAGAGCTCGGTATGTGCCATCTATTTCGCATTTTGGGCCTTAAATCACACACAGGACTCTTCTCTCAAATGTAAGGAACCATCTTTCGCACTCATCCGTCAGCGCCCGTTTCAACTTCAAGCCACTTGATAGGTGTTTAGATTTTAGCAGTGGCCTTAGAGGAAACCAAGCACGGTTGCCAGCTGCCAGCCGCATTTTAATATCCTTACCCACACTGTTATCGTGAGTGATAAGAGAACCCAAATATTTGAACCTCCTGACTCCTTCAAACGTGTAGTAGCCACTACTAAAATCGGGTGTGCCATTGTCCCTATAACCTGAAATCATGTATTTCGTTTTGGACTCATTGATCTGGAGTCCAACAGAAACTGAAAACTCTACAAGCGGATCAAGTATTTCCTTCACTCCGTTGCTATTCAGTCCAATCACGCATCTGCATATGCAAGCGCCTGATTGCACTGGCGATATAAGATGATGCGCTGATGTGTTTCAGTTTTACGAAAGATGTACTCCAACATGAGATTGAAAAGTATCGGGGACAGAGTATCTTCCTGCCGAACCAACTGGAAAAATTCTTGATAACCAGACTGGATAACTGGAGGATTTTGGATTTAAGTGAGAGATTGGAATTTACTTTAAACCAGCTACACATTTGATAGATTTTCTGATCTCACCGTAGGATGGAATATAATTGGGAATACATTTGTGACGAGGTAATTAAGGTGACAAACCCACCAGGTAGCTGGATTTTAACAATTGTTTAAATCTTTCAATTCTCTTGGAAGATATGTTCCGCAATTCTATTTAACAAATTGGAGGAACATTATCGTTGTCTTTATAATAAACTTCGATTGTGTAACTGGAAAATTCAGAAGTAGTTTCGTCGCTTGAAAGATAAATTTTTATAAGGGAAAAGGTTTACTTGGAAGAAAAAGTTTCAGGCACTCGGCTGCATCATCTAGGGGCTAGAGACTGACTTGGTTAATTGATAAATTTTATCATGGGTCTTAAAAATTGTGGACCATGACGAAAACTTATTTCTTTTTAAAGCTTTCACAAAAATGGTAAAGATTTGTTTCAGGTCATACGCACTCAATCTCTGCGATTATTTTATCGAAGATCGTCGACGATCAACCGTTCATGTTTAGCCAAATCATCAAAACTCTAGCTCCAGACCGTTTATTTGCTCATTGAAGCTGGATTATTCTGGAACCTTTCGCAGCCCAAAACAAAATATTTGGAGATAAGTCCTTCCTGTTCTGCAGGAAACCAAAAATTGAGTGGAGAGTCAGTTCATCACCTCCATCAAAACTCAGCTGGTGTTAATAGGGATTCGCATACTCTTCTTTTGCTGGATGGATTAAGTCGTATATTCGATTGCTGGCGTGAAAATGAGTTAGATCAGGGCTGTAAAGACTATTTTCCTGTTCATATCCGCCGCACCCGTGATGGGGGCTTATATTGTTCGATTGCACTGTTCGAGAAATCCATCGTATACATCTGGAGAAAAAACTTGCAGGTTTGGCCGAAATAAAAAGTAGTAATTTCAAAATGTTGAATCTGTCCGAAATTTTGAAGTTTTTTTGAGTGAGCATAACGTAATAAGGACGCTTGGGCCAATTTGGCAACCAATCAATGATGTGTTCCGGTATTCCTATTTTCTACAATGAATAACTCGCTTAGAAAATCACTCACCGAAATGGCCCGCTCATTCGGCCAATTACGATTTATGAGTCCACCTACGCAGACATTTTCTACCAAGATCTTAGATACCAAGGTTTGACGTTTCGAAAGCCGTTGTACGATAATCTGATTGGTTTGCACCAAATCTCGAATAGTGCCAGCCAAAACTATTACGATCACGAGACTGGAATTATTGGTAGCCAAACTGTTGGCTGATGGCTCTCGTATGAAATATGAGGTTTTCAGCCGACAAAACGATTTCTGCGTTACATTATTTGTGGATTTGGTGGATTTTGAAAAAAAAATTTGATTCGAATACAGAGTTGAATCCAAAGTTGTGCACTGGTTGAAACCTATTTTGCACTCAATAGAGCACACTTGGGACCATTTAGATACCAAGGTTTGACGTTCTGAAAGCAAGCGTACGATAATCCAATTGGATGGTGCTAAATCTTGAATGGTGCCTACCAAACCTGTTAAGATCACGACCCTGATATTATTGGTAATCGAATTGTTGGCTGACGGTTTGGTGTCTCGTCTTAATTATGAGGTTTTGAGCGTATAAAATGATTTCTGGGATTTGATGAATTTGGAAACAAAAATTCGTTTCGAATAAAGAGTTGAATCCAAAGTTGTGATTTCGTTGGAACCTATTTCGCACTCAATTCAGCACACTTGGGACCATTTAGATACCAAGGTTACGTTCCGAAAGCCACCGTACGATAATCCGATTAGTTGGCACCAAATCTCGAATGGCGCCAACCAAAATTGTTAAGATCGCGAGATTGAAATTATTGATAGCCAAATTGTTGGCTGACGGTTTGGAGTTTCCTGTGGCATTTTATGAGACGGATTTGGAAACAAAAATTCGAATGGTATAAAGAGTTGAATCCAAAGTTGTGAACTGGTTGGAACCTATTTCGTGCTCAATTGAGCACAGTTGTGGCCATTTAGATGCCAAGGTTTGACGTTCCGAAAGCCACCGTACGATAATCCGATTAGTTGATGCCAAATCTCGAATGTCGCCAACCAAAACTGTTACGATCTCGCGACTGAAATTATTGATAGTCGAATTGGTGGCCGACGGTTTGGAGTTTCGTCTAAAATATGAGGTTTTCATCGGATAAAACGATTTGTGTGATTTGGAGGATTTGGAAACAAAAATTCGATTCGAATAAAGAGTTGAATTCAAAGTTGTGAGTTCGTTGGAACCTATTTCGCACTCAATTCAGCACACTTGGGACCATTTAGATACCAAGGTTTGACGTTTCGAAAGCGACCGTACGATAATCCGATTAGTTGGCGCCAAATCTCGAATGGCGCCAACCAAAATTGTTAAGATCGCGAGATTGAAATTATTGATAGCCAAATTGTTGGCTGACGGTTTGGAGTTTCCTGTGGCATTTTATGAGACGGATTTGGAAACAAAAATTCGAATGGTATAAAGAGTTGAATCCAAAGTTGTGAACTGGTTGGAACCTATTTCGCGCTCAATTGAGCACAGTTGTGGCCATTTAGATGCCAAGGTTTGACGTTCCGAAAGCCACCGTACGATAATCCGATTAGTTGGCGCCAAATCTCGAATGGCGCCACCCAAAATTGTTAAGATCGCGAGATTGAAACTATTGGTAGCCAAATTGTTGGATGATTTGGAAACAAAAATTCGAATGGTATAAAGAGTTGAATCCAAAGTTGTGAGCTGGTTGGAACCAGTTAGACACTATGGTTTGGCGTTCCGGAAGCCATCGTACGATAATCAAATTGGCTTGCGTCTAAATATTATTAATTTGCAAATTAGGAATTACTAATGGCTGATTTGTGTTTGAGTATTGTTGGCCTGGTAATTATGAAAGTCGTCGGAGGTGCCGCGTAATTTTGCTAGTAAAGGTTCTTGCCTCTACTTGCTGTTCTTATTGCGTGTTGTATTAAAATTGATGTGGAGTGCTTTAATACCAATTAATTTGTACATAAATCACGGATCAATCTATCGTCTGTTTATTCCGTCGACAAAAATACCGCAGCTGTAAAATTTATATTAATTATTTTATTTGACAGAGACTGTGAATTGGATTAGTTCTATTATGCCCAAACCGTATATAATTAAAAATCTGAAAGCTTTAACGTTTACGGATTATAATTTGATGTATTATCGAATATGTATACTCTACGATAGTACTGACATAAAAAAAATTGTTTACAGTATTTTAGGTAGTTTAAGTAATAAAAATCCTTAAAACCGATACTCTTATATACTCGTGCTCGATTAAATAAATAAATTGGATATGCATACATACTTTCACCCCCATGCCAAGTAAAAAAAAATTTCTTCCGAGTCGTTAAGCTTGATAATACGTATATACAATATTGTCGTACATACGAGAAGAAGCACAATACATACATACTTATATACGTGCATATCCATATACACATGAATGGAAAAATATATATATTTTTAATCTTTTAGAAGTTGAACACTACAAAAAGCTTTAATTTTCTTATTCTTTTAAAAAATAAAAGTTAAATACTTTTTGCTAACAAAACAGGGAAAATTTTAACAATATGTACAATCAAAGCACAATGTGTATATAGATGGAAAATATCGACATAATGCTTTAACAAAGTATATCGTTAGAAAACGGAAGAGAGAAATTGAAACCATTGAGTATACATATGGTGATTATACAGAAAAAAATTTCATCGATACAGGATGACACGTTTCTGACGATATGAATTGCAAAAATTCTATAATGTAAGAACTCTTGGTTTGACATGGCCAGGATTCGGTTGACTGATGCCGCCACTGTGGTCCGCAAAGTGTCTGAAACTCAATGAGTGACAAGCAATTCACAGTTTCTGAATCTTGCTGAGTACTTATTTGGGTTTGTGCGGTTTATTTCATTCTTCCGTTTTCTGAGGTAAAACCTAAAACCCATAGACTAATAATGTTTCTGAGATGGTCCACGTAAATGTCATAGCATAATGACTTTAGAGTCATATTGTATTGAATGGTGGATGTTGTAAATCGTATCTGCTATTTGTTTTAATATCCTGCTGGGGAGAAATGCCGCAAGACCATAGGTAACCGTCAGTAAATCGAAATGATGGATAGATTATAATCGATCTGGTCGCCGTCCTTTTCTTTGCGTATCGCGTGTCTTCTGTCAACATATGATGTTACAATATATTATGTTTTTTATGTCGGCAGAAAAGGAAATGTTGTGTATCCGAAACCGCACCGATATATATATAGGTGGTTTGGCAATTTATTAAACTGTAGTTTGACAATAAACAGGACTTCTGCTTTCCTTTGTGTAGTGGATTGTTAATCGATGCTAACTCCCAGAATTTTTTTAAACTTTGACCATTCGCCATTTCTTTCTTTAGAAGAGCTGGCTTGTACTTTCAGTGAATGCTTTTTTATCGAAACTTAAATTTTGTGACTGCAACTGGCTCGTAATTTTTGATAGTACCAGTGCTTTAACGGTGAACTATAAGGACATGTTTCTTGTGTAATATTCACTGCCCCTTGACCTTTACAAATACCACAGGCAGTATGACTTATGAAACTCAGGGTTGATCCAGAATCTAATAGCGCTGTGCATGGTATCATCTTACTAGAATATTTTCGTTTTGCAGTAGTGTTTTATATGCTTCTTGCTATTAGATGATTGCTGGCCAAAACAATTCAGATATCTATTGTCCTTCTTGATAATCCTTTTACGTATTTCTGCGATAATTTAATGAAAGTCCTTACAATAAAATAATCATATTGCACATAAAAGCCTTGGTATTGGAGTTTCGGTTGCAATGTGACTTCTTACTTAAGATTCATGGTTGTCAATGCTTCGACTCAAAAATTTTAAAAAGTCAACAAATCCTGAATTGTTGAATTGAAGCCACGATAAGGTATATTTCAAATCGAAGAATTCTCTTTAAATATTGAAATTTTTAGACTTGATTGAGGTTGGGTAACTCATTATGTATAAGTCCTCAGCAGATGGCCACGCAGAATATCTTCTGCGAAAAAGATGGTATATCAATTTTCGGCAACTTTATTTGAGCGTGTTCACCAAGGCGAGTCGCATTTTGCGAAATGTCAAAATTTATCATACCGGCTTTTCACCGATGTAATGTTGAGTGCAAATGTCGAAAAATGTGATTTGATCAGAATCCTGAACGCAATTACATAGTACGTCCCAATAACCAATAAGACTGTGGAACGTCACCATTCCGTTTATGTTTAAGTTGCTTTTTTGTACGTTGATTTAGAGGGCACAAACTAACGCGTGACCAAGCTTTCCAGAATAATTAATTTTGGTTCATCAAGTAAAAATGTTTCACTTATGGTGACAGAGTCGAAATTCGAAACATGTTCGGAGACTGAACAGATTGGCCTCTTGTTTAAAACGACTTCAACTTGTTGTTGTGGTCATATATTAGTCACAGGTTTAACGAGCTTAGCTTAAACAGGCATATACACACAAATAGAGTTATCCATATATTTATGTTAACTGAAGCATTTCGGAACCAGTTTTGTCTATATGTCTGAACCACGGGATCCTTAGTAGACTATTTTGATTTAATTCATCATGTGCTCGAATAGTAGGTTCTCACCTTAAAACAGCTGTTGGGCTTTGTTATACAAGCCATCAATTGACTGTTAGGAAAATTCAATAACTTTTTGTCACCAATGAGAATTTCTATATAGTAATTTCATACTTTTTATACAGTAATTTCTCTGGACCACCATCACGAGATAATAAATCAGTTGGATCTTATCTGTTAGGAAAGTGTGCTCCCATATGTCTTGAAAGTGTTTGAAAATGATCGATGGTCGCGATTTCCAATGAAGCTTTTTCACATCTTGAGGAAATCAAGGAGTACGATTAAAAAATCAGATGTGTTAAATGAATTAGAACATGGATCCAGCTGGGTCCGTTCGTCACTAAATTTGGTTCTCCGGAGAGTGTATAATATATCGTGGTATACAAAACATTCCACATTATGAAGGTTGCTACGTATTTTTTACGTAGTATACGAGTACCATAACATCCTTTGATAATTGATTATATGAAGACTTCCTATTCATTTTCTCAGAGTCAACAAACACAGTGCTATTTTTTCATCTGGAAAACGAAGCAAGGCGGTGGTATGAATAAATGGCTCCACATGCTAAACATCATTAAATGATAATCCAGGCGTACTTTTACAGGAACCATAAAATACGGCTCTTGACTCTTTTCTCATCAGTAGTTTTTATAATTTGCGTAGCTATGATTCAATTGCAGGTCCCTGAATGAACAATATTCAAATCAGAGTGTTGAGTTCAGAATACGATCAGTTCTCTCAACATTCTGAATTTGGTATTTAATAATCATAACGAGGACAACCTACACTTTAAAAAAAAAAGTCCAAGACAATTTTGTTGATAGAGCAAATGCATAAAGGTTAGATTACTCGTACTGGCTGCAGGTAAAGATTTGTGATCAGTTGCTATCGTTGAACCTGTTGAGCGTGTACAATTGAAAATGCCTATTGAGATATAAATGAACTTATTTCTTTGTTAATACCAGTATATTGCTTTAGTCCAGCTATTTACATTGTGAATTTGCGAGAAACTTTAGCTATAAATACTCCTTCAGTCATATAAGTCAGTAAAAGCTTCACAATGCTTTTTAAAATTGAATCGACTCATGGTCTAGGATTATAGTCACCAACAGTATATTCTGCCCTTGCTTGTGGAGTTTCCATATAACATTTAGGCTACATATATAGGTTTGATTCCTGAATAAAAGCTTATTCACAAATTTCTTTAAAAATTTGATGGATTGCTGGAAATAGCCTTCCTCTCATTTGGAAAGTCATTCAAAATTTTTACTCTCGATAATTTTTTTTCGACCTTCTAATGTGTTTCCACTTTATACAACATCGATTTTATTCCGTATACATGGAATGTATGTACACTTGTATATATGTACAACGATTTTGTTCTTCATGAGCTTTGTATACATAGTTTCAAAACAAACATTAAACTTTTTTGTTTTATGAATTTTTATTTTTTCCATATTCCATACATAAAATTTTAAAGTACCAAGGGTGTTTCATATTTTCCATCGAAGCAAAATATTAAAAAAAAAAATTTTGTTTCTGCTTTTATGTGGAAAGCTTTTTTTTATATACTTATGCACACGGAGAAACAATTTTTCGTGTAAACGGTACCTACCACAAATAATGAACTAAAATTTACTTTATCGAAAAGTTTGCTAACCGACTAGACAATGTACTAATAAAAAATTCCAAACTCGCTCAAGAAAAGATTTTATTTGATTTAAAAGTTTATTTTTAAGTTCATAATTTAATAGTACGAACATATATGTACATAAGTTTGTTATGGAATTGAATGTACGTTGAATGCCTGTCTGACAAATAAAAACACTAGCCCATGAAAGCTTCCCGACCTTTTCGGAATATGATACAATAAAAAGCTTTTATAATTATGTATATAAAACATGAGTATTATATAAGAAAGCTTTTTTTGTCAAGGTAAACATTATGTAGGATATAATCCGGTTTTTGTGAAATCAAATATTTTGCATTTTTTCAAACGTTTTAAACCAACACAAAAAAATTCAAATTTACAGAATAATGTTAAAGCTTAGCTGTTGTTTGTCTCTTTAAATTTCTTTTGAAATCTTCAAAATACGAGTATACATAAATTTACTTTTTTAATTAGAAAATGACGTAAATACAAATCCAATAATTTTCTGTCACTGATTGGAAGATATCAAAGCCTGTGTATGTACTTTGTAGAATGAGAGATTTGGTTTTGTTTTAAATTACAATTTACAAATATTTTCATCCTTTTTGAATTTTTTTTTTTCACTTTGTGTGTACGTTATAAAGAATACATTTTTTATAAGCTTTATTTATTTTGATATTTCTAATTAGGTACTTGAGAAAGGTGCACCTACAGTATATATATACTACATAGATGCTCAAGAAAATTGGGTGGCATTTCATTTACGTTATACGAGTGCATATCAAAGATAGACGTTATACATTTCGAAGGTTGGGCGGATGAGCTTTTAATAATATAAAATATTTAAGCTTTTAATCCATGAAATTTGAGTGGAATTTTGAGTGGAATTTTGAGTGGAATTTTGAGTGGAATTGTGGTTTCAAAAAAAAAAAATTGAGTGGAATTTTAATTAGAAAGTTAGTTAGACTAATTTTTGTGCCTAATAATTAATAAGTCAAAATTTGTAATTAAATTTTAAGTGATAATTGGTTTTTAAGATTATTTTTTAACATCAAATTTGAGTGGAATTTTAAAAAAATCATAAAATTAGAAAAAAACGTTTAGTGAAAACTTTTTTTAAATTTTACCATCAATCTAAAAACTTTAAAATTTCAAGTCTAGAATTTAGATTTTAATCCATGATATAAATTTTTAAAATTCAAAGTTTGAATTTTTAAGTGAGTGGAATTTTAAGTGAAACTTGTTGAATGAAAAGTTGAATAAAATTCGGAAATGCAATTTATTTCGATTGGTTTGTAAGTAATAATTCTATGAAACAAACTAATTTTAAGGTTTTGAGTGAAGTTTCAACTTAAGTCAATTCTTGATCCAAGAATTTTATTTTAATTAAAGTTGAATCTTTGAAAATTTTAAATTCAAATTAGTTTGTAATTTTCCAAAAAAATAAGCAACTTTATTTGTTTGAGTGAAATTTTGTTCAGAGGTAAATAAAATCAAAAAATTGGTGAACTTTGGATACTAATATTTGGATGTGGTAAATCATGGATTTAATTCAATTTTTCGTAAAATTTTGATAATTAAAAAAGTTATCAATTAATTATTAATAAAATTATTAATAAAATTTTACAAAAAAAAAAATTGAACAAAACTTTAAAGATTTGATATGTATATTTAGGGACAGTTCAATTTTAAAAATGAAATTCGAGTCATTGTAACACACTAAAATTTTATCATATTTTGAAAATCAAAATTTTATCAAAATTTAAATGAAAATTAGAAACACAAAATTTTTAATAAATCTATTTTTTTTTTAGATTTATTTGAGACACCAAATATTGATTGGAGTTCTTATCGAAACTTAGAAAAATTATATATTAATGCGAAATTGAAGTTTACGTACTTTCACATATGTCCCACAGTAAATTTTTCAATTTGATGTAAATTTGAATAGTTCCGTAGTCAAAAATGCGTCATAGAAAAATTCTGATTACAGGAATGGTAAACTAAAAACTGTTGTTTTTCAACCTGGAATCAAAATTTTATCACATCCAATGTAGGTAATCCTAGGTTCACCAATATTTCATAGAATTTTATAAATTCGCTACATTAATTATTATTTTACAACCCAAGTCATTTTAAGTGGTGTTAAATTATTAATTTAAATTTTTAATTTATTTTAATCAAATTCTTGGTTCAAGTAATTTTCATAAAAGTTTATTAAACATAATTTTTTTTTAAATAAATTGCAATTTCGATTTTTTTCATTCATCAAAGAGCTAACGCTAATCTTGTTTTATCGAAAGTTTCAGTTAAAATGCCACTCTCATTAAAAATTAAAAATGTCACCATAAAAAAGTTTATAGATTATGGATTAAAATCTAAATATTTCTAAATTAAAGTTTAGTCGATATTCACTCAAACTTAAAGCTTGCAAAGCTTGAAATTTACGGCGCTAAAAATTTTTAAATTTTAAGAATTCTATTTAATTTTCACTCAAAATGGGACATCGAAAATTAATCTAAAAGTTGCGCATGAACTAAAAATTTTAATTACATTTTTATCAATTTATCTTTGATTAAAATAAAAATAATGGTCTAATCCACTCAAAATTTATTTGAAGTTTACAGTTAAAATTCATTACTGCTTGCAATTGCAAAGTTCTAGATTTTTGATTCCAAATCAAGTCAAAATTATATTATAGATTTCACTATAGCAATTTAGTTCACACTCAATTTAGTTAACATTTACAAAACATTTGAGTTCCATACACTATTTTTGATCAACAGTTTTAATCAAAGTTCCACTCAAATTTTGAATTAAAATGTAATGTATTGGCGTGTAGCCTAGACCGTTAAATACTAAAATTTTAATTTTAATTACATTTTGGTCACCTTATTTTGAAAATTAGACGATAAATAAAAAAAATTTTAATCAAAACATATTGTATTTCAAAATATATTCATTGACATATAAATTGATTATTAAAATTTATTATTCGAAACAGACAAAAACCCAAATTATTTTTTAAAATTCGGAACACAGAATTGAAACTAAAAATTGTTTATCCTAAATATTAAGCATCTTACTAAAATTCCACTCAAAATTTGATGTCTCAAATTAATCGCAAAATTGAATGTCACCAAAATAAATTTACCAAAAACTTTGGTCAAAAATTCACTCAATTTAAAAAAAATATGATTTATTAAAAATTTGAGATTCTAATTTTAATTCAAAATTTGAAACAAATATGACTATAAAAATTCGCTAAAACTTTTTTTGTTGTACTAAATTTTAGTTAAAACCACACCAAGTTTATTTTCAAAATTAAACTTAAAATAGAATTCCAAATTGTTAAATCTAATTGCCCTTAAAACATTACCAATATATAAATTTTATTACAATTTTGTTTTGTAAAATTTTATTAAATATTTTAGGCAAAATTCAACTTTACTTGAATTTCACCACTCCAGTATACGTAATCCAAAAATAACCATATAATTCATCGATTTTTATAAAGATTCGCTTTATTAAATTTTATTTTCCAAACCATAATTCATGTTAACTTGGCTTCAAAAATCGGAATCATTCGATTTTAGTTACCTTTGATCGAAATTTCACTCAAACAAATAAAGTTGCTTATTTTTTAATTTAAAATTTTTAGTAAAAACTTAAAAAAAATCAACTTTGATACAATTCAAATTCTTGGTTCAATTTATTGAATAAATTCGCTATAAAAATGTTAAGATCCATGGATTAAAACCAAAATATTTCTAAATTAAGTTTTATCAATATTCACTCAAACTTAAAGCTTGAAATTTTTTTTCTAAATTTTAAGGTTTCATTTAAAATTCCACGCACAGTTAATGAATTAAAATTTAAGATCTTCAAAATTTAAAATTTAACTCAATACTTGATTTCAGAAATTAATTATTAGAAAATAAATTTAGTAAAATTTTGGTCAATATTCACTCAAACCTTAACCTTGAAAATTCGACTTTAAGTTTTAAATTGTTGGTTAATTTTATACAAAACATTTTTGTCAAATAAATTGATTTTTAAAATTTATTATTCGAAACAGAGAGAATTAAAACTAAAAATGGTTAAGCCCTAATTCTAAAAATTTCATTAAATTTCCACTCAAATTTTGATGTCGGAAACTCATTTTAAAAATAAACTTTAAAATCCTTCTAAAAATTTGTTTCTCAAATTATGATCAGGCAGCAGCTCATACAATTAAATTTCTACTCTATAATTTCTATTTAAAATTGTTAAAATTTAATAACAAATTTGTTGTTTATTAGTTTGACTGACATTTCTCAGTAAAATTAAAAATTAAAATTACATATTCAGTCATTAAATTTGATTTAAATTTTTATTGTCAGAAAATTGAATAAACAACTTAGTTGGAGTTATTCAGTTAAAACACGATTGTATGTGAAATTTTAAAGTAAAATTTGGTTATGTGTTTCACTTTTTAAAGGTGAATCTTCTACATCAAATTTAAGAAAAATTCAAGTTCGACCTAAATCGGATTCACAGTTTAAAATTTACATTAAAAATTGGTTTCGAACTCTAATTTAATTTTCATTTTAATTTAATATTTATTGTAAAACTTTATTAAAAACCTTAATTATCAAAATTCCACCTTGACCTCATTCAATATTTAGTATTGGCCTCAAGAATTGGTTTCAGGGTTCAATTAATTTCACTCAAAAATAATTCCGAGCTTAGTATAATGTAAATTTGTAATTATTAAATTGCAAAATTTTACTCATCACAATCAGCATGGATTAAAATAAAAATATAATATGAAAATACTTGAGTTTATATTACAATCAAATACAATTTTTTTAAATTAAATTATATTGATTGTGGTGATTATTCAAAATTTCTGTTAAAATTCCACTCAAAATGTAATGTCAAAATTGCATATAATACTAATAATTTGAATTATAAAATGCAGTGAATAGTTGCATATTTTTTGGCCAAGAAACACATAAAAAAATTTAAATTTAAAATTGTTAGTTATTGCTTAACAAATAATTTTGGGTAGTCCAACTTTAATTAAAAGTAAATTCGTTCAAAGTTTATTACAAACTTAAATTTAAAATTCTTTACTACCGCACATTGATTTGCAAAGTTGTAGATTTTTGATTAAAAATCAAACCAAAACTAGATAGATTTTTGATTTGGTTTTTAGTTTAAAAATTGATAGAGGTTTATCAAAAAAATAGTATATTAAAAATAAATTAAATTGAAGTGATATTTTAGTTAACATTTACCAAACAATTGAATTCCGTACCCTATTAATTATTAAAAGTTTCCTCAAAATTCCACTCAAATTATGAATTGTAATTTTAATACTTGCGTATAATGTTATAGACATTAAATACCAAAATTTTAAATTAAATAAAATGTTGATTAATATTCAATCAAAACTTATAGTTAATAATTCCATTTAAAATTCCAAACAGACCATTAAAATTCAAATTGGTTTAGCTTAAATTTTAAGCATCATAATAAAATTCCACTCAAAATTTGATGTCTCAATTGTCCCCAAAAAATGCAGAGTTATATTTACCAACAACTTTTCAAAAAAATTTCACTCAATTTAAAAAAAATATGATTTATTAAAAATTTGTGGTACTAAATGTTAGTTAAATAAACACTTTTAATTTTATTTTCAAAATTAAACTTAAAATAGAATTCTAAATAATTAAGTTAAACTATTATTAGACTGCTGTCCTTAAAAATTGTATTAAACGTTTTAAGGCAAAATTTAACTTTACCCGTAATTTACCACATCCAGCAATCCAAGCATCTCCAATAATTCATCGAATTTTATAAAGATTCGCTTATTAAGTTTAATTTTCCAAACCACCATATTTCGGAACCATTCGATTTTACTTACCTGTGATTAAAATTTCACTCAAATAAATAAAGTTGCTTATTTTTTTGAAAAAATTAAAATAAAATATAAACAAATAAATTACAAACTAACCAAAATACATTTCAATTACGGAAATGTGCAATAAGTGTGGTAAACAAAGCAATTGACACTGAAACAGTGATGGGGATAATTGCACAAGTTAGTTTCGAAGTAGCCAAAGTTGGTGTTGCTTGTATATGTATATTTTGTACTATTGCTGTTTTTCTAATGATGGAGAAACGATTTAGAGGTATGAAAATTTAATTGTGGACCTACAGGAAATATGGAAATTGGGAAATTGATCGGATAGTGTCATAAAAGGGTTATGAAAAATCGGGAAAACATGATTACGGAGCTTAAGGTTCCCACTAGCCTGAACCATCTGACTTAACTGAGACTATTTTCTTCAGATCTTGCCGTGTTCTCTCGAGTTGTTTTGTTTTGGCTAGCACCGTTCTCTTCCAGTTTATTGAGGGCTACTTTCCGCATACCTTGCTCTTTGGTCATCCGTGTTAAGCCATTTGAGGTTTCTTGAACGTGTCAACAATCTACCTCCACTTGCATTTTCTGATTTCACTGTCAATTCCTTTGTTTACCACACTTATTGCACTATCGAATGCGCGTTTAAAAACCACAAAGAGATAGGGTAATGGTGATCCATATTCATTTGGTTGTTCTAAATACGAATATATAAATAAAAAGTTACGATTATAAATTTACCAAAGCCATTGGTCACAATTCCACTCAAATCGTTATTTTGAATAACTCCATCAAAATAACCAAAGTTTTGATCAAAAAATACATTTACTAACCACTCAAAATTTATCATAATATTCAATTCTTATGGATCAATTAATTTCACTTAAAATTAATTCCGAATAGATGATTAACATTTTAGGAGTGTAGCTGTCAAAAAATCTACTCAAAACTTGATTTCAATATTTGAGTTTAATAATTTTGGATTTGAATTTTATTTACTTTTAATGTCGAAACTCTTACTCAAGATATTGTCAAAACATGCGAGTAGTAGTGGGTGCACCTGAGTCCAAAGTCTTGACGTTGCATTAATTTGACCTTGAGCGTAAACACGACCTACATCTGTGTAAGAAAGGTGAGCGGTGAATACACAAGTATTCACTATACGATGATATGGTCAATTGAATCCCATATCTGGTTAAGATGCGCATGTGGGCGCACAACAGACATCTGGTATAATGCACAGGTATAACTGAACATCTGAGCTTAAGTAACAACTTAATAGAGGCAAAGAACACTTTGAGCTATAGCAAATTAATTTACGAGTTTTCGTAAATGGTACCTATACGCTGGCACAGACAATATACCAACTGAAATGTTCAAGTGTGATGCATTGGAATATTTCGCACAAGAAAACTGATTGGAAGAATTTCTGTATCCAAATTTGTCGAGTGTTTTAAAACCTCGATCGTAACAAATTCGATTAAGTTTAATAGTATCCACTACTGAAAATGTTTCAAAATTCAATTTTACCATACCATGTGTATCACCTCGCTTGGGAATATACGTTCATGCTATACTTTAATCGATGTGAAAATCGTAACTGTTGAAAGCTTTTTGATGAAACATTAAAGAAGCGTTTAAAATATTTTCGTATATTTGAAACCATTAAATATAAATTCAAGCTGTTGGGCTTCTGCTACCTTGTCGAATCGAACGCATATATATGTACATATACATACATGTATATAGGCATAAAGCACTCTATATTGCTTATCATCAAATCATCATTTTATCAATCCCTATAGGCATAATATAGATAAAACGTGTATCATAAATCGCTATCACCGTATACAAAGATCTTAAATATTTAAAACGAAAAGTGCCTGCGTACACACTATATACATTACATAGGTATAGGTATACGATAGGTCTCTCACTTTAGTATATATATATACGTTTGGAAGGAATTTCTGCGCCTATAGAGAATTACATAAAAAAAATGTTTAAAATTTATGACAAAAGCAATAATTAATAACCATTTTTGGAAATAGAAATAAAAATAAAAAAAAACGAAAATACTTTATTGCTATTACGTTCGCCTAAAGCGTGCACCAACCATAAACGATCCAAACCAAAACGTGAAAGAAAAACAAACTTTTCCATTTATATGTTGGACATTATATTTTGTCGGCTCATGATGATGGTATGGTGTTATGATTTCCTTTTAACCAGAATTTAAGAATTTGTTTTTCAAAATTCAACAGGACTATCGAAAACATTTTTTTGGTATGTTCTGAAAAATCATGAGCCGTAAATTATATTTAGAAAATGTTTTGGTATATCGAACGTTTTTCCAAAATTTATAGGCTGATGTAAATAAAAAATGTGGATTTAGGATAAATCGCACGATACATACACTTTGTCTATATAAATGTACGTGATCTACGATAAATTATCATAATTTAATGTTACGACGATTATGTTTTTTATACGAGCCGGGCAAATCAATTATTTTCTTGGGTATTTTATACAAATTGAATTTAAGGCTTAATGGTGAAGATGATTAATGGTTCTATATACAGTTTGAAAAAGAAATAAAATTTCCAAGTTTACCGTCTTTAGTGCGATTCTTCTTTAAACACAAAAAATTTGTAAATGTCGCGGAACTAATTTTCCATCTGATATTTTTTTCTGACTGAAACATGGCTGATGGCAAGCTTCAATACAGCTTAATTTTACCCATCGGATCTTTGTGCTTTCCGCTGTGACCGTTATAAAATGTGCTGTGTCAACTTTTATTACCCGACCCAATCTTGGAATTTCGGTCAAACTTAAACTAGGTACATACCAAATAAAAATTTGCGTGGTATATCTGCCTTTCAGTCCTAATATGTCGTAAGTTTATCGTAAGTTAATCCCACTTATGAGCGATAGGACGAATTTTGTGGTTTTCGGTATAATTTTAATTTTCGTGATTCAATTGATGGATGATAATGTTTTAATTCCTTATCTAATACAGACTATTCTTCTGCCTTAATATGGCAAATTTACTCTGCTTCTCAGAAAAGAAATGTACCTAACAGTCGTGGTAATTATTTGAATTTGACTTTTTACACAAACAACCGATCGTTTAAGCTTTAAACATGCGAGGCTGTTGAAGGCTATTCTACTATATCATACCCCAATAACAAATGATTTTGTTTGGATTAGTCGGGGCTGACCGGCATTTATGGAATTTAATGGACAATGGATATATACATGCGTCAAATATTCTTAATACAATATGCAATTTATTTCTTAAATTGAGCTTTTGTACAGGATAGCACTCATATTCCAGAATTGTCGGAAACTATTGTTTACCATAGGCACGATGTATTGAAGCCTTTTACCAGTGTCTTTACTCAAGCTTTTTGTAGTTGGACTAACCAGTTCTTTATATTTATTGTTTAATATGAGCGTAAATCCATTTTTGGAAAATGTCGAGCATTATACCTATATCTACAAAAAAGGCTTCCCGAGTGCCGTTAGTAATTATGGCGTACCTTTGTTTTCCAAAACATTCCGCGTCGTTCAACGATTATTTACACTTGGCAGTTTTCCAGAATGACTTAATTAAGTCGATCAAGTGTATGCTGATTTCGCTAAAGCTAAAGGTGTCGAATTTGCAAATTGTATTCTGTTTGCGGACGATATTAAAAGTTTTGATTAGTTACTTTAAGCTCGGATAAAACGTTCAACTTTCATACTGATCATCAGCACAGCCTATTTAATGTTAGGATTTATTAAAAGAATCTCACAAGCCTTTCATGGTAATTTAACTTTCAAATATCTCGAGATTCCCCTTGAAGTAATTGATTTGGTCAGTGTTATAAAATGCTATAAAAGCAATACGATATTGCCAGTATATAGGATAAGATCGTGATTGCGGTCAGTGCTGCGGAGCGGTCATGCCCAGAAGGGCGAACCCACAAAGAAGACAGAAGACGTAAAATGCGTTTGTTGCCTGAAAGTATACACATATTCCCTCAATTGCGAGTCGAATATTGATCATGATGGATCGTCTGTTGAGAAAAATTACCAAATGACTGGTCATAGAAATTTGAACCCGACCAGCGGCCACAAGGTAATTGTGGATAGTGACGAATCCTCTAGAAAAATTCTTCGATGTAAGACTAAGCATGCCAATTTGGAAGGTTCTACAGCTTCTGGAATAGTCCATAGAGTGTAACGAAAGCGATATAGATATAGAGTTGAGCAAATAATATAAATCACCAAATTTTGTGACATAATTAAGTAAACCTCGTAAACATGCTCGCAAAAATTAATTGCCTTGGTGGTTCTTGAGCTTACTCTATGTGGCATATGTAGTAATGCGTGTTTTTAAAAATTAAAACGATAAAAGCCAATGAAAAAGTTCATCACGGAGCATAGAAATGCGGGACAGTATGACTTCGTAATTCGTATACAATAGCACAAAACTTTACTTTAAAACACATTGTTGGGAGGATGCTTTGATCAAGGTGACGGGAATTTCCATATTCCTCTAGGAATACTGGGAGAATTCTTAGATGTACATATATGGAAATACATTTTGCTGGAAATTCGAGACTGTTTATCAAAAAAAAGCGGATCGAGTCATATAGACAAAATTCTGGGACCAAAACAGTATATGATTCAATTAAAAGGACCACCTTTGTTTAAAAAACCACCACTGATTCCACTAATAGTAAAAGATTAAAATGGTTAAATTAAAACTGTACAAAAAAAACTGTACTGGCTTGATGTACACTTTGATACAAGGCTCAAAAGGACATGTCAAAAAGGTAGCGGGAAAAAATTGTGTGATGTTAAAAAGTGAACCAAGAGAGACGTGGCGGTAGTATCCATGACATTCGCGTGAACCGCAAAGACTAGCCAAATTGTCACCACCAATATAAACACTATAGCACTCAAAGGAGTATCATGCCCGAGATGAACAATTTGCCCGCATGATTCCAATTGATACACTTTTAAATTATGAAGTTCAGAGAAACACAATTTTTGCGATACTATATCAGCATCTCTTCCATTATTGCTAAAGAGTTTGTGAGATGCTGCTCTAAAAACAGATGTACCTTGCCTTGCCTATCGGGTAGGAACCACTTTGTTGAATTTAATACTGAACCGATTTTTCTGATCAAATTCACCTTTTTGGGCCGCTGAAAGGTATCAAAGATAAATAGATATTTAATGCGAGCAAAATTTAATGTCTCTTCATTTAAAACCGGATTGTGTTCTCATTTTATTGCTCAATTACCGTAATTTAACAGCATACCCGCCAGCATACATATCCCTCTGTCATCTTGCAGGGTAAAATTTCAATATGTTTACTATGGCTTGTATTTGGCGATTCAAAATTTACGTAGCCGCTGGTTGGTGAAGGTAACGCGTTTCTCAAGCGACGACACTAACAAGAATTGATCTATTCACTATCGCCGAATGAAGTGTTGAAAATGTATTCAAGTTCAGTTCTGAACAACGCATGATCCAATTAGGACTAAATGTCATATTATCCATATCAAGGCCCGACATTTTAAACACATGTTAAAGTTACGAATGTTAAAGTTACAAACTAACGCAATGAAATGGTGAAAATTCACAACAAAAAGGTATCAAGGTGACTATTACTCTGTGGCTACCTGTGTAAACAAACAAAACGGTCGTATCTGTGGTTTTGAAAACGTAACATAAATTGTCGAAACCTCCCATCCATCCACAACGAGTGAAATAATTTTGCACTGTTTTTGGGCTGATGACGTGATTGCTGACCATTGGAAAATGAAGGACTGGGTTATCGAAAGATGCAATTGATTATTTATGGCTGTTATGGTTGATCACGTGACACAATGGGGTTAATGCATCAGATATTTAAATTTTATGCACGCAGATATTTAAATTTTAAACTATAAAATTTATAAATTGTAACTCTAATCCTCATTTCTAAATTCTGGTTTTAAAATGGTTTTAAAAATTCTCTCCAAAATAATTTCTCAATTAAACTTTCTGAATTTAAACTTAGAATTTTTTGTTTTATTTTAAGTTTTAAAAATTAGTGAATTCCAGAGTTACAAATACTAAAGTGAAAGTTCGAAATTTAGATTCTTTACTTAAATTTTGTATAATTTCAAGTTTTCAGAATAATATTTACATATTTTAACATCAAATTTGAATCTTAATTTTAAATTGGTAGTAGATGGTAGTGCACCTTAGTCGACCTAATTTCAAAAGATCACGGGGCACTTGGGTCGACCGTGACCTACTTATTGTGACATTTTGGTCGACCGTGACCTACTTATTGTGACACTTGGGTCGACCGTGACCTACTTATTGTGACACTTGGGTCGGTGTGACACCTTGGTCGACCTTCAAAACTTGAGTCCGTGACACTTGGGTCCGTGGCACCTCGGTCGGGCCGTTGTCCGTGGCACTTCGGTCGGTCCATGACACCTCAGTTGGACCGTAGTACTTCGATCGGTCCGTGGCACTTCGGTCGGTCCATGACACCTCAGTCGGACCGTGATACCCTGGTCGGACCGCGCATACTTGAGAATTCAGAATTCAAGAAAACTTAATATTTGAAATTATGTAAACCTAAAATCTAAATCTTCAACAAGGCATTCCTGACACTTTCTTCTGATACATTGATACTGAGCTCTCCGTATTTCCGATTGATTCAATTTTTCTCCAATACTTCATGCAAAGAGTTCACTTTCTTTTTTAGCTTTACTACCTATTTCCGTGTAGGTGCGATATTTTTTTAAAATGCTATAAACCCGTGCCTGAACCGAGGTTCAGCACTCAATGCCACAATGAGCCCATCATGCAAGGGATACCATAATAACAGGAATACGATAGAAAAGTTTGAAAATATCAGGTTCAGAGCAGACTCTGGGCAGTTGATCTCTGCTGAGATGACAAGAGATTTGGAGAGAGCAAGTGCAGGTCAATGTGAAAGATGTGTTCATTATTATTATTTACTCTTTTATCTATTTAACACTTTGGATTACTTATTTTCTCGGTAGGGGGTGATGTGGAGTCCGCCTCTGTCACAAAAATTCATCCATCAACAAAAATTTAGCATGCCAAAAGTAAAAAATATTAATGCAATCTGTCCTTCTCGTAAAACTGTTACGCCTCAGTACATGCGATGAGCTTCTCTTGTCGCCTTACCGTTAGATGTCACAATAGTAAAAACAAAGTTACTTCATTGCCACTGCTGCTTATGTCGTATACCAAACATGTATTTTAATAATCAAAGATTCAAAAAGTCATAATTAAAAGCATCTTTTCGATTCCCAAAATGTGGTTGATTGTGGATTTAAAAATTAAACGCGTCTTATAGATACAAAGACATCTCTCTCAGTTAAAGCGAAAGATGTTAATCGACAAGGTCGATTATGGGGAGCTTCTATATTTTCGCAAATTTCAAATTCTCTGATCGCTGCATTTCTCGTTATGCGCAGATATAATTTGGCTTCCTATAGAACGTGAAATTTATTACTTCTACAAATTTACTTTGAGGCCATGTTAAGGTTTTAAACTCTATGTGGCACGCGGCCAATTTTTTATGATAAATTAATTATTTTTATCAAAAATAAATTACAACTTGATTAGTTTTTAATAAACTATAAACTATATATATAGGTTTATTTTTTAGATTAACTTGGATGACCTTTAGTAACCTTGGATTTTTACTTTAAGGCACATATTAAATTTTTCTAAATGTGAAGGAATGTTTTCAAGAAAGCCAACAAACGGTAGTTTTAAGAATCGTTTGATATGTTGATGATAGATAATCGGCGAGTGTATAGTGAAAAAGCTATACTATTAACTTTATGCTTCGTTAATGTATATGACAAAAAAAACTGGGATGAGTCGAATGTATAAAATCCAGGGATGAACCAACTGTTAAAATTAAATATATTTAAAATGTCTGGGATGGATTTTGTACGTATATGTTGTCAGAGATATTTAAAAAAATCCTGGGTTGAAATCCTGGGCTTCACATGTTCACCTGAGATATTACTACTGAACATTCGGTTATCTAATGGAATATTGACTAAAACACAATGAACTTTACATGGAATTTTTGTTCTGGTTCGCAAACAATAACGTTAAAATCATTAACTGTATCATTAAACTTATCTAAGCTTTAAGGAACAATTTTAAAAAAATATAGAAATTCTAACGAAAAGGTTTTTAATCAAAAGTTTTTTTTTATTTCGACGTTTAAAAAATTCAATACAATCTAACCTAAAATTCTTTATCACAAAATGGGAAATAAGATTTTCAATTAAAATCGATTTGGAGTATATACATAGCTATATGTATGTTTTTTATATACAGTACAGTACATAATTCATTATACAACTTTTTAAAGCTTTTAGTCACAATGTTACTTTAATACATTAAATTAAAATAAAAGCTACGTCTCTCCTCACATGTTGTACATCACTCACCTATATATACTATGAATCAATTATTCAACAAACTATTAGACATAAAGCTTTAATAATAGATTTTACATGCTATATAAACAAGTATAAACTATGTACAATTTTGCATAGGTACGAGTATATGGTTTAACAGAATATGGAAACTAATTGATTTAGTTTGTTACAATTAGAACATATGTACATACATTGTGTTTTATGGATTGAAAGTGGATTTTATATTAATTTATGCTGTATATCTATGCCTATATATTGGAGATTACAAGATTAAATGATCGAGTAAGTTGAACGTTAATGTTTCAATTAAGGATATATTTTCTGGAAATAATCTAATTATGTAGATAATTGTACATGTACACAGAAAATATACAGGCTTCTACAAAATTTGGTCGATTTGGATCGACCCCCCATCTTCCGTTTGTCAATACAGGTTAGAATTCAGAAAACTACGATTATTGCTATGGCATTGAGCACCCTGAAAATATTTTGTAATTAGTTCGCAAAAAACTACGATTCTAAATTACTTATAGGTTATACAAGACTACTGATTTTACATTTCATATCCAGAGAGAAGCGCATTTTTAATATTGGCTTACGAATCAAAAGAACCGGTGAACACCTTAGGCGGAATATCACTCTCTTTTATACCGTGCCAAAATCAAACATACAGTCTAATTTGACATATAACGTACGTTTTGTGTACTTGGTAAAAACGCATATTGCCACTATTAAATTGGTAATGAATGAGCTACCACATACAAAGTTATTTCAATTTCATTAAAACTCAAAATAATGTTAATTAATTTAATTTTATTGTTTATAAATTAAATTGAAATTACAAAAAAAAAACGCGATACCAAATTTTAATCATCCTTTTCAAGCTCTCACATAGTAAAACACACAAAAAAAATTCTAGCACTAATGCAAGACAAATTTTCGTGTCTGCGTGGATTTCCTAAAAAATAAAAATTTGCCAAAAAATGAAAAAAAAATTTAGAGGAAATTTAATTGGAATGTGATGTTTGAATAATTTGGGTTATGGAATTTAATTTATTTAAAATTTATAATTTTTAATTTTTTAGTTTTGAAATTTTGAGTTTAGCAAAATGTTTCCTGTTTGGAAAATTGGGTTTTGAAGTATTGTACCCAATTCAAATTTCTAAGTCAGTTGTTAAATATAATTTATTTAATTTGTTCGTAATAATTATAAAGCGGTATTCCAAATATTTTGGTAATGGACTATTACAGATTAATCTCCAACTATTAATTTTTAAGTTTTACAATATTTTATTTATTTTTGGTTTTACACAGATCTGTATCATTAGATTTACATTTTCATCTTGCATCAAATGAATTTTAAGTCGTTAAAAGCGAATTGTTTTAACAATTTTTTGTCCAATTGTTAGTCCAAACAGATACTGATTCATATTCTAAATTCCTGAATGTACTTCAATTCAATATAAGTGGAATGAATGATTTAAGTAAATTTGACAATTTGTTAATCTTTATTGATAGTTTACACACTGATATTCATTTGATAGTTCTAACAGAAACATTTCTCACTAGTTCAAATCTATTTTCCTTCAACATAGCAAACTATTCGAATATCTTTTCCTGTAGATCTGACAGATCTGGAGGAGGAATTGTTATGTTCATCAGAAACGATATTCAGTACAACTTAAAAACTATAGATGATGGCACTTTGCCTTTTCAATACATTTGTATTCCACTTTCGGGGTTCAATCGAACTTAGTGTATGTGGGATTTATAGACCACCTAACTCTGACGCTGACTGCTTTTATGATTTTTTAGAAAATTTGCTGTGTGGCAACATGGCCACATCGGATTTCATTATAGTTGGTGATTTGAATATTTCTGTAAACAAGGACTCAAGTCAAGTCTCCACATTTAGTTCCACGTTATTCAGCCACGTTATTCGACCTGCGAGTGGGAATATTTTAGATCACGCTATTTGCAGTTTCCATAACATTGACCGTGGCTTGAACTCAACAATTGAATCAAACATCAGTGATCATAGTTTCATTTTCTCTAAATTCAAATATAAATCGAAGTACGTAACTAGAAATTTAGAAAAGAAAATTATCAATTTTAGTAAAGTTAATCGGCTTTTTGATGAATTTCCTAAATATACTTCATTTGATATTTGGAATCCAGAGTTGACTTTACTAATGATCATTAGAAAATATAATGAACTGATTGATAAATATTCCAAAACCAAACAGATTAAGGTGAAAATAAAAAATACTAACAATTGCCCATGGATGAGCATAGATCTTTGGAACCTAATCAAACAAAAAAATCTCATTCTTAAACGAATCAAGCAAAACACAAACAATCATGAGTTAAAAGGCAGGTTGCAATTGCTTAACAAAAAAATCAAATCGTTCAAATATTGCAACCGGGAATTATCCTAATTGTCTGAAAATTGCAAAAGTATCACCACAAATGCTATTAACAACTATCGCCCAATTTCTGTCTTATCCGTGTTTGACAAAATATTGGAAAAATTAATAACAAGACGCATGATGGAATATCTTAATAATAGAATTTTTTTTTACTGTCATCAATATGGTTTTAGACATAGGGGTCTGGCACTGACACTGCATTAGTTGAAATTACCAACTTAATCAATAGGGCATTTGACAATGAGGAATATATGTGTAGTCTATTCTTGGACCTACATAAAGCATTTGACTCTATTGATCATCGCTTGCTTTTAGATAAGCTATATTGTTATGGTTTTAGAAGAATATCGTATAAACTTCTATAGCTAGTTATCTTCAAAACCGCACTCAATTTGTGGCAATGAATGGTGTCGCCAGCAGCATCTTAACCATCCACTGTGGTGTACCGCAAGGCAGCGTTCTTGGGCCTTTATTATTTTTGATTTTCATAAATGATTTAGCCCAATTACCGCTGGTTGGTCAAATGCGAATGTTTGCTGACGATACCGCAATTTTTTATAACACAAGTGATTGTTCGCAGGTTTATTATATTTCACTCCCCATTTCTACCATATTGTGATTTACCTATTTTGCAGGTTTCTTATGTTATCATTGAATGTGTGGACGAGTTCAAGTATCTTGGAATAATGCTTGATAAGCACATGTCTTGGGATAAACACATTTGTATGTTGAGCATGAAAATATGCCCGTTTATCGTTTTGATTAGAAAACTCGTTCCCTTTGTTCCAACGCATGTGTTAAAAACGAATTAGTTTTTATTTATTCATTCACGTTTCTTCTATGCCATCTCAACTTTTGGAACAGCAGCAAAATCCAAATTAAACAAATTGCAAATTATGCAAAATAAACGTTGCAAAGCTATTTTTAAACTTCCACATTTATTTCCTTCCGTTGAATTATATATAGGAATGTTGCCGTTGGTATTCTTCCAATAAAAGCATTATTTGAACTTCACGTATCTCTACATATGTACGAGTATAAGTGTCTGAACGTAACATCTACACTATCTAATATTGAATTTCAGTATGTAAGTCATAGATACACTACTCGTAAAACAAATTTTCTAATGTGCAACAAAGTATAGTCCTATTCAGATCTTAAAAAAAAAATTTTTTGAATTGTTCTGCGCAGCTTTCAGTGAAGTAGAAAAAAAAATTATAAAAATTTTGATGGGTCGCATTTAAATTATGTAGTAAACTTAAATAAAATAATAAATAACCAATAAAAAGAATTATATTTCAGTTTTAATACACAAAACATTCAAAATGATTATGTATTTATGTTATTACAATCATATTTCAATTGAAAATTAACAGGTCAAAAAAAAAATTGCACGCCTTTTGAAACAATGTCAACATTTAATTTTGGTACGGACTAAGGAAAATAAATGACCAAATGACATTCATATCGAACAAAACCACAACAACATAAAAAGCAAAATCAGTTTTCAATTTAATTCTTAATTTATCGAATTAAATATTAATTTCAAAAGTGTCAGTGATTATAAGTTAAATTATAAAAATATTTTGTGATTAAAAACGTTCCTTTTCCATTTAAATACAAATACAACAAAAATCTATACAATAAACATGAATTATTGTACTTAATACATCACTGTGTATCCGCCATATTCTTTCTGTGCGATAACTGTCAGAATTCCAGCGAGATTTGAATACTACTATAAAAACGGATTTTGGTAAGAAATCAATAACTTTCATTGGACCCCATGTCTATATAATAAGCTACCAACTACAATAAAAACTTCTGAAAATGTCTTCAAATTTAAAAAATTACTTAAAACTCATTTGGCAGCATCTGTTGAAGATTACCTGTGATTTGTGCTGTTATTATACATAGTATAAATGACAAGCTTATATAATGTTTATATTGTACTTAATTTTAAGTGTTCAAAGTGTGACTGACCAGCTTTCAAAGGACAAATAATCAACTAGCTAGCAGTCACACTTTTTATTATCACAATGCTAAATAAAATAAATGCAGTATAAGATAGCAGAAAATTTTCAGCAGAAAAAATGTATTTTTTCTACTCACCACCAGGAGCAGCACTATAAATAAAGAGAATTTTTTTCTGCTGTAATTTTATTAACTAGCAGAAAAATTATGAATTTGTGCATTTTTTTAGAAGAATTTTTGTAACAACTAACTAAACGTAAGCAGAAAATTTGTAACCTTTTAATAAATTATTTGTGCCAAGCAAAATATTTTATATTTTGAATTACATGCCAATTATAATATTAATAATTTCTCATAAAAAAACTAATATGTAACCAATATGTCGTGCTGTTTTTCTGGTTAGCTGAAATATAACACACCTACAGGAGCAGTTTAAGAAAAATCGTTCCAGTCAGAAGTGCTCCAAAATTTTTTGAAATCTCGGCCATATGAAATTTTTCAGTTTTTTGACCACAATGTATGGAAAATAAGGTATGTTCATTTAGACTAGACTATTATGGTGGTATTAAAAACTGGGTTTGATAAGTTTATTGGTTTGATTTTGTTATGTAAAAATAAATAGAAACTAGAGCTACTTATTTTTCAGTTTATATAAAAAAAATTATAAATAAGGATAGTTATACAATTGTTACGGTCTCTTTTCGTTAAAATAGCCACACAATTATTATACATTGATTGACTTTTCGATTCATGTAACATTTTAATGTATGAAAATTACTACTCTTATGTAATTCTTCTCTATGGTTAAACTACATATTTTAATTCAATATTATCACATAAAATTAAATTTAGTCAATTAAATCAAGTTCTTGATAAAATCATAGTACACAAATTTTAAAAGGAAATGTTTTTCATTGTATTTTTCATTATTTAGCAAAATACCTGTTTTATTTGACAATAAACGAAAAAATATTGCTAGAAGTTGAAATTAATTCAAGGTAAATAGAACAATATGGCAAGCAGGTTACATGGGGGCATTTCCATACATTATGGTCAAAAAACTGAAAAATTTCATATGGACGAGATTTCAAAAAATTCTGGAGCACTTCTGACTCGAACGATTTTTCTTAAACTGCTCCTGTAGGTGTGTTTTGATCCTAGCTATCAGAAAAACAGCATGGCACACTGGTTACAGGGGGGTATTTCCATACATTATGGTCAAAAAACTGAAAAATTTCATATGGCCGAGATTTCAAAAAATTCTGGAGCTCTTCTGACTCGAACGATTTTTCTTAAACTGCTCCTGTAGGTGTGTTTTAATCCTAGCTACCAGAAAAACAGCATGGCACATTGGTTAAAGGGGGGTATTTCCATACATTATGATCAAAAAATTCTGGAGCTCTTCTGACTCGAACGATTTTTCTTAAACTGCTCCTGTAGGTGTGTTTTGATCCTAGCTACCAGAAAAACTTCATGGCACACTGGTTACAGGGGGGTATTTCCATACATTATGGTCAAAAAACTGAAAAATTTCATATGGACGAGATTTCAAAAAATTCTGGACCTCTTCTGACTTGAACGATTTTTCTTAAACTGCTCCTGTAGGTGTGTTTTGATCCTAGCTATCAGAAAAACAGCATGGCACACTGGTTACAGGGGGGTATTTCCATACATTATGGTCAAAAAACTGAAAAATTTCATATGGCCGAGATTTCAAAAAATTCTGGAGCTCTTCTGACTCGAACGATTTTTCTTAAACTGCTCCTGTAGGTGTGTTTTAATCCTAGCTACCAGAAAAACAGCATAGCACATTGGTTAAAGGGGGGTATTTCCATACATTATGATCAAAAAATTCTGGAGCTCTTCTGACTCGAACGATTTTTCTTAAACTGCTCCTGTAGGTGTGTTTTGATCCTAGCTACCAGAAAAACAGCATGGCACATTGGTTAAAGGGGGGGGGGGGGGTATTTCCATACATTATGGTCAAAAAATTCTTAAGGTCTTCTGACTCGAACGATTTTTCTTAAACTGCTCTTGTAGATAGCTGCTATCTTATACTGCATATAAAATAAATAAAAATATAACAAAAAAAAAAGTAAAAAAGTCATCCGCCAATTTAAACAATTAAAAATTTATGGATGTGTTTCAATTTATTAATGTATTTCAGATACTATTCGAAAATGTTTAAAATTTTACTATTTCGAATACAGACTAATTTTTTTAAATTATTTCTTTCACAAATTGAAAATGTATTTATAATTTATATACAAATTGAAAATTTATTAATTTCATTTTTTTTGAAATTGTCCTAATTCCTTTCTTCAAAAATGTCAATGGAAGGGCAAGTACTTTTTGCTGATGATTAACAGCCAGAACTATTTAATGCCTTAAGGGCGAGGAGATTCATCAAAAAACCCAAAAAGTTAGCAAAAACCTTGTGCTAACAAAACCCAATCATAAAAATATCGAAAAATTTCTCAGTTTTTAGAATTTTATCAAAAATTGTGATTGGGTCGATAAATCTCTATAAAATTACCAAAGAACACTAAAATTTTAAGATCAAACTATGAATAGTTTGTTCAAATATTGAATTCCAAAATCAACTTAATTTATGAACAATCTCTTGTCTAGAATCGGTCGCACAATATTTGCAAACCTCACAAATTGGACAAAATAACAAAACTTTACAGTGTATTATAGGTTTCGTTATTATTTTTAGTATTAACTTGACACATTTACTGCAAAACGGTACCAGTTTCCGAAACTGGATCACTTTTTCTATATATAAACGATGAGTGATTAGAAAAATATTTCGAATTCATTTATATCTGTGCTCGCCACTATGCTTGATTTATATAAAAAGAAACAATCCCATAATATAAAGGCAAATAGAAAGGTGCAAAACTTTCCGAATAAGTTGCGCCTTCTGAGAAGCTCTTCGAGTCACCGTATTACAAGCACGTTACAAATGATCAATGCAGTCTCTCTTTGCCGGCAAGACACGTTACAATTTACCAATCGTACGTCCAAAATAAAAGTTTTATTTTATTAAAAAGTCATACAAAACAACCGAGAAATGCATTGCTCATGTCTCACTGTAATATCTGCCTGAATAGATAATATACACAAAACGATATTCAAAAATACAATCCATACTCGAACAATAATAATAAAACAAATATATTAACATTTTATGATACCAAATTTTAGTTAACCTTTCCAATTACTCACATAGTAAAATACAGAAAAAATAGTCTTGCATTAGTGCTAGACATTTTTTTGCGTATTTTACTATGTGGATGCTTGCGAAGATTAAATAATCTTTGTTATCGAAATTGAAAATTTTTATAATTTTAAAAATGGTGATCGTGCGTAACTTCTATACAGATACTGGATGATGAATTTATCAAAACTTTGGGTTTATATTGGCAGTCTAACTCCAATACTTTTCGTACTTGTCAACCTTGGCAAGGAATCTCAGAGAATTACAAAACGCATAGTAATTTCTGCAATATCTAAAATTTTTAACCCTATATTGGATTAATCTCACCGCTCGTTGGGCTAGGTAAGATGTTTATGCAGCAGTTGTGGCAACTCAAGTTAAATTGGGACGAAAGTCTGCCCATGGATCTCCACATCTCCTGGTCTCATTTTCGTGAGAATCTACAAAAACTTCAATCAATTCATATTCCACGACATATCTTCAATCATTGCCGAAATCCAACAAAAATTCAAATACATTGGTTTGCCGATGCTAGTCTAAGAGGCTACGGCGCTGCTATATATGCTTGAAGTCACACTTCTACGGGCGTTATAGTTAGATTATTGTGTGTACCGAGTTAATAGCGCAGTGGTTAAAGCTGCGACGTTTGGATCGGGAGGTACCGGGTTCGAATCCCAACAGATGCAAATGGGATTTTTCATCTCGCGATTACGATCGGTAACACACGGTATCCACATTCATACTAATTCATTCAACCCATTCATCCCATTCACACAAGTACACTGAGTTATTCGAGCAGCGAAGACCAACGCAAACGCTATAGTAGCAACTTCAATCAATTTAAGGCAGTTGGAGGACGCAAAAGAGATGCTAATGCCATGCGATCATACTGGCCCTCTTTCTACATCAGAGGTTACACATGGTCAACAAGCCGTTATTTGACAGGTTTAAATGACATCATGCTCATCTGAATATAATGGACTTAAAAATCCTTCATTTACCGTTCGCGATCCAAAATTGAAATCATTATCATTATTTATGGGTGATAATAAGGTTATTCGTGTTGGCGGTCGGCTGAAATTTTCTTCTTTGTCCTACACATCGAAAAATCCAGCCTTGCTTCCACCCAATCACTTTTATACTCAAGCTATTTTTTATTTATTCCGTTATTTTAATATCACCTCCGCCGCTTAACGATATATGCTAAATTAACATATGAAGAACTTAATACCTTAAGCAAGCACTTGTTCCAATATCCACCGATGTTGTAATTGAAGTGCTCACCCCATGGCATTTCCTCATTGGTCGGCCACTTAAATCTATACCAGAATTGGAATGTTCTAACTCAAATTTAGATCATCTCACTCATTGGGAGCTCACTAAGGGCATATTTCAAATTTTCGGGTCTCGTAGATCCAAGGAATATATCCAAGAACTTCAACATCGTCACTTTTGGAAAAATTAATTTCCTAACATTAAAATTGGTACAATACTCATCATCAAGGAAAACGATATTCCATCAACTCAAGTGAAAATTTAATTACGCAAGGTAATTGAAACCCATCCTAGTGGTGATGGTCTCGTCCGCGTGGTAACCATTAAGACTAGTACTGGAGAAATGAAACGCGCTATTACGAATGTTGCTCCACCACCAATTGATCTAGGCCAGTCCAAGGAACAATCAAATTGATTCATGTGAATTGTGGGTGAGAGAAGAAAAAGAAAAGCTCTTGTTCTCTTTTTATTTACGTGGTTTTTTGTTGTTATTGTTTTATACGATGTATTAAAATTAGATCAGTCACAATTGTTAAGTGTAAGAAGTTGAGCGAAGCTATTTTCGCAGCTTTTAAAATTTGTATAAACTTGAAATTCTTGTGGAGCCAGTAAAAATTTAGTTTTGGTTAGGGCGAAACTGAACTGTAGGTCTTTACCAATTTCAATACGATATGTGATTTTGGAAATCATAAAAAAATTACACAGACATTTTTATTGTAAAGATTTATAAATGGACGATATGTTCGAATTCTAAAATTCTCGAATTCATAAATTTTTACCAGATTTTAATTGCTTTATGAAGTTTTGATTGATGCTTAAATATTTAAAATTAAAACAGTTTTAAAGGCCATTACTGGCCCCTTACTGAGTCAACAATTCGGCTCCAGCGGTTTCGATCCCGAGCATGATCTTCATACTGTCTAAGACAATCTGAGGAGGCCTAGTCATTCTCTACACCGTGGAGCCATCGTCGCCTGCAACGACCTCTGCGCCTACCATATGGTGGCTCTCCTTTCTGAGATCGCTGCACAATTCGTTCCGGATCAGCACGCAGAACGTGCCCGAGCCAGCGTACTCGCTGAGAGCTTAAATATTTAATGGGTTTTAAATTGTGAAGTGCCTACACAATTTTTTATTTAGTTCTTATTTGTAAATTAAAAATAAATTTACAAAAAAATTAAATTTCGATCCCAAATTGTATTTAATCTTCTAAGCACTCACATAGTAAAACACACAAAATATGGTCTAACACTAATGCAAGACTATTTTTCGTGTATTTTATTATGTGAGTGGTTCAAAAGTTGACTAAATTTTGGAATCGAAAAATGTAAATATATTTTTGAAATAATTATTGTATTTCGATTTTGTTCACTCTAGTTTAAATATTAAGACCATGAGCGGTTACAGTGCAAGAAAGTTGCTTACCGCCTCGTGTGTTTTCTAGGTTGATTTACGTTGAATAAAATATTTTTTAATTTATTTCAAGAAACACCGACAACAGTGGTCAACTGTAACGTGCTTGCAATATGATGATTCGAACGGCTTCTCAGAAGTGATTGTTTCTTATTGTATAAAACAAGCACAGTGGCGCGAACTTTTTTTCATAAATGAGTCAGAAATATTTTTACAGCTTATTCGGAAAACTGTGAAATGTGAAGTTAATAGTAAAATATTACCAAACCTATACACTGAAAAATGTTGTTATTTTATCCAATTGGAATTTTTTCATATATGATTTGCGGTGATGTTGCTCCGTCGATTTACATTGAAATTAGTCGACAAATAGGCACAACATTTAAACCCCAGCTGTAATTCCAACTTTCGTATACTATTAAAAATTCGATTTAACAGTGTAATTTAGATTGTTTTTTTATTATTAACTTCACAGTACAATAAATGGCGATAGAATTGGCTAAAATTACAATTTTACAATTCCCAGACAAGATATACTTCAGAAATTAGTGCAGACGTGTAATTTTAAAAGAAATGCGCCAATGTTGAAAAGCAAAAGATAAAATACTGGCTCTTGCTTAATAATAACTGTCTGGCAACAACATTCTACGTATTTAACAAATTAGCATACTTACATATGATAACGAAAGACAAATATCTTCAGTCGAGTTTATTCTTCAAATTCTGTACCCATATTTTTTTTATTTGTACGCAACCGACTGCGTCGCGTCGCCTATAAAATCTTTATTACCGCATGTGTTACCATAATGAAATACATACTTGTTCTTGCTGTTGTGCCATACAAAGCGCCCGCGTTTACTTCATAAAAAATAATTAAATCAAAACATTAATTTTCCGACAAGAAAATTGTTATCTTTTCACACGGTGCGTTTATATTATGTTCAATAAAAATGCTATCAATATTAGCATGACACGAATACATAAATTACATAACAAAAAGAAAAATATCTAGCTATGTACGTATATAATGTATGTATATATCAATCATAAATCTAATAAAAATATCAAAATATTTTTGTGTGTGGAAATCGATTCGAAATTAAGTTATAGATTTGGAAAAATTTCCCAATTTGTATACATATTTTTCCAATACAAATCGATTCTGTATATATGTATATATATGTATGTATGTATATACTAATTTAGATGGAGTGATATATGTATATACATACGTGAAATTATTAAGAATATAAAAAGCTTCTTTTTTTTTCTTCAACGAAAGCTTTATCCCTTAGTATACCTAAAACCCAAACCAAAAATTTTATCAATAAAATCAACGTACAAATGGTAAAAATTTTGGTGGATAATAAATTTCCATCTTTCTAGAATTTCCCGAGTATGTGTGGTGTATGTCGTATTGTATGCCAGTATGTGTGTGTGTGCATATAGTTATATATGTGGTTTGGAATGAACAAAATATTATTTTTTGTGTTGGTTTTAATGTTTCGTGAAAAAATATTTTGCTGTTCGTTTTCATTCCTCGCCGCACTATTTTATTATATCATCATCGTACATCGTGTACATAAATTTTATGTATGTTCAAGAACAAAATTCACGTATCGTTCATTCATCTTCATACATGTATGAATCGCAATATTATTTGTTTATGTATATATACATAGATACATACATAGATAGGAAAATCGAGAATGATTAACATTTTACACAGAGCTTTGATGTCGGAAAGACATCAAGGCGACATATCACTGCATTGTATCACAATTAGGTTTTGAATATGTGACAACACTTGTTTATGATTTTTATTTTCGACCGATTTTATATGGTTTTTTTATGGTAGCAATTATATGCTGCACGATATTGGGTGGGATGTATGTGCAGAAAATTTTGATATGGTTTTTATCAAATCTTGTCACGTTGGTAGATTACCAACCCAATTATAATGGCGCTGTATATGTTCTCATTTATCGTATAACAATTATGTTAAAGGCGCATAAATAACTCGGAATATTAGTCATTAATAACGATCTAATCTAATACGTTGTTACAGATAATTTAACAGCGGCGTCGTCTTCAATTATAAAATTAATTATTTAGTGGGATTAAATCACTATTGAAAATATTAATTTGCTAAGCATTTAAATTTCTAATTGTCTTTGAAAGTTGCACTATTGAGCGACAAACCATATTGAAACGTCAGTGCCGAATTATTAGTTTCGTTTTTGAAACTCCGATAAAACGATGATGTATCAAAGCTTTGGCTCGTGAAAGTTTTGCTGTTTTCTGAAATTCGAGAAACCATTATTTCGAATGAAATTTCAAAATTTGAAAAATATCCCAAAATTCTAGTTGACTCGAAATTTGTGAAAAAATTGGAGAAACGCCATAAAATTTAAAAACTGTCCAGAATAATTTGTCGATTTACATGAGCCTTTTATTTTATTTTAAAGTGGGGTGGATCACTTTAGCGCACTCAATGTCACTAATGGGGCCACGGTGCAATACCCGGATAAATACATACTTACACATTAAAAACACCCAACCGTGATTTTTGGTCACCACTGGGAATCCAAGCCGAGACCCTCGATTACCAAAGCAAGGACGCTACTTACTGTGCCAATGAGGGCGGTAACTATGCCATGAGCGTTTAATAATCACATTTTGAAAGTTCGATAACCTGAAGTTTAAAATTATATTTTCAGACTCGTATGAGCGGTGCTTTGGCACGTGAAAGTTTGGGTATTCGAAAATTTTCTGGAAATTATTGAAGAAGTCTAAAAATTTGTGGAACTTTATAAAATCTCCAAAAAAAATTTAAAATTTAGGTGATATTCCGAAATTCGATAAATCATTTTATTTCGAATGATATCTCAAAATTTGAAAAATATCCCAAAATTCTATTTAGCTTTCTCTAAATTTGATAATTTTGATAAATACGAAAATTCGGAAATTTTCATGAGCGTTTAATAATCAAATTTTGAAATTTGAATAATTAGAATTTTAAAATAGAATCTTTAGACTCGTATTCGTGAAGCTTTGGCACGTAAAAGTTTGGGTATTCGAAAATTTTTTGAAAATTATTGATGACTTTTAAAATTTGTAAACTGTGACATTCCTACAAAAAAACAATCTTATTTCAAATTAACTCTCAAAATTTAGAAAATATCCCAAAATTTCAAAAAATTCCACCATTTTTTGGAGATAAAATTAACTTGAGTACGTGAAAAATTAATGGTGACTTTTAAAATTTACAGTAATTTGCAAACTCTCCAAAATTTTGTTAAATTTTTTTATAATTTACGTGATATTCCAAAATTGGTGAAATCATTTTATTTCAAAATAAATCTAACAAATTTTGAAAATATTCCAAAATTCTAGTTAGCATTCTCTTAATTTCTGATTTTTTACGAAAATTGGAGAAATTCCATAAAATTCAAAAAATATCCAGCATTAATTAGAAATTTTCATGGGCGTTTAATATTCAAATTTTGAAATTTCGAAATATTGAATTTTAAATTTTATCTTATAACTCGTATACGTAAGCTTTGGCACGTGAAAGGAAAGTTTATAAAATCTCCAAAATTTTATTATTCGAAAATTGTCTTAAAACTTTTGGTAACTTTTACAAATTTACGAAAATTTGCAAAATATCTAAAATTTTGTATCCATTTTTAATAATTTATGTGATATTCCGAAATTCGAGAAACCATGTTAGTTCGAATGATAACTCAAAATTTGAAAAATTTCATTTGGGGACTGACATGACTATTTAAAATGTAAATTTTGAAAATTCAATGATTTTGATATTAAATTTTATATTTAGACTCGTAATCGTGAAGCTTTGGCACGTGAAAGTTTGGGTATTTGAAAATTATTGGTGATCTTTAAAAATGAACGGAAATTGGTAAAATCTCCAAAAATTTTATAATTTGATGATATTCCCAAATTTGAAAAATCATGTTAGTTCGATTGATAGCTCGAAATTTGAAAAATATACCAAAATTCTATTTAAATTACCCTTAATTTGAGAATTTTGAATATTACAAAAATTGGAGAAATCCACCACAAGTCCAACACAAATTTTCAAATTTCAATAATTTGAATTTTAAATTTTATCTTCAAACTCGTATTCTTGAAGCTTTGGTACGTAAAAGTTAATATATAATTTGAATAAATTTTTTATAATTTTTTGATGTTCCGTGTTAGTTTGAATGAAACTCAAAATTTAAAAAATATTCAAAAATTCTAATTAACTTTCTCTAAATTTGTGAATTTTGAAAATATTAAAAAATTGGAGGAAATTTTAGTTCAAAATATTCCAGCATAATTTGGAGATTTTCAAGATCGTTTAATATTCATATTTTGAAAATTCTATAATTTCAATTTTTAATTTTATCTACAGACTTTGGCACGTGAAGTTTGGTTATTCGAAAATTTTCTGAAAATTATTGGTGACTTTTAAAAATATTTGGAAATTTGAAAATTCTCCAAAATTTTGTTTAAATAAATCTTCAGACTCATATACATAAGTGAAGGTTTGGCACGTGAGAGTTTGGGTATTCCGAGATTTTCTGAAAATTATTGGTATCGTCTAAAAATGTACGGAAATTTGTAAAATCTATTAAAAAATTTTGGATACATTTTTTATAATTTAGGTGATATTCCAACATTTTCTACAAACCATGTTATAGTACGAATGAAATCTGAGAATTTACCAAAATTCTAGGTAACTTACTTTCCCTAAATTTTGAATATTACAAAAATCTGAGATATGCTATAAAATTTTCATATCAGCGTTCCATATTCAAATTTTGAAAATTCAATAATTTGTATTTCAAATTTAATCATCAGACTCGTATGCGTAAACCTTTGGCACGTGAAAGTTTGGGGCAAATTATGGGAAAGTTATTGGTGACCTTTACAATTGGGGGAAATTCGTAAAATCTCCAAAATTCTGATTCAATTTTTTATAATTTGGCGTTATTCCCAAATTCGAAAAATCATGTTAGTTCGATTGAAATTTTAAAAATATCCTAAAATTCTATATAGCTTTCCATGAATTTGTGAATTTTGAATATTACAAAAATTGGAGAAATCCCATAACATTCAAAAAATGTTCAACACATATATTTTGAAAATTCAATAATTTGAATTTAAAATTTTATCTTCAGACTCGTATTCGTGAAAATTTCCAAAATTTTGTTTAAATTTTGTATAATTTAAGTGATATTCCGAATTTCGAGAAATCGTCTTGCTTCAAATGAAATTTCAGCATTTGCCCTTAAATGCTCTAAAATTTAAAAATTTCCAGCATAATATGGAAAAATTCATTCAAATTTTGAAATTTTCAAAATTTGAATTTTAAATTTTTTTTTTCAGACTCGTTTACGTAAAGCTCTGGCATGTGAAAGTTTTGGTATTATTTCGAAAAATTTACATTTAAAAATTTACGGAACTTTGTAAAATCTCCAATATTTTGTTTAAATTTTTTAGGTGATATTCCAAAATTCTGAAAACCACTTTATTTCGAATGAAATCTTTAAATTAGAAACAACATCTCAAAACAGTAGCCCACTCTCTTTAAATATGTGAATTTTCAAAATTACATAAATTGGAGTACTGCCCTAATATTCAAAAAATGTGCAGCATAATTTGAAAATTTTCATGACCCTTTAATATTCAAATTTTGAAAATTCAATAATTTGAATTTTAAATTTTATCTTCAGACTCGTATTTATCATTATAGACTTATTGCAACCAACTATAAGCATGCAGATTTTTTTTACTAAATACATAGGATATATTATTGCAATCCACATATACATAATATTGATGAGCTTTTACAATAATTTTTTATTTTTGTATACATTTTCAGATTATCCAACCCTGAATTACTCGACAAGCATATAAAATTACATTTAAAAAACTCACAATTAGACTCTTCAATTAGAGCGTATGTACGAACTAAAATATAATTAAATTTCCGCAAACCTAACAAAAACAGGACATTAAAAATGGATTCAATAATTCCTGCATCAAATTCAAATGCATCTACATCGCAAAGTAATCAAACATCACCGAAACGTCGCGCTCGACTCCAACGATCCGAACGTTTACAAAGTGATACTCATACACCGTACTCGTCGTGGGAAACATTGGTGCGCGACAGTTTTGGACAAATTGCATGGCCCATTAGGATTACATCATGGGAATTAGTTGTCGATGGACCAGATGGTGTACCAACAAGGTACGTAAATATAATAGAGTATTAAAAATTATTGTTGTGTAGGTCAGTTACACCCTAATTTTTGTTAGGTACATGTCGCATATAAAACCACTTGACACGGATTAGGAAATTTTATAATAAGCCAACTGTGTGCACGAGTTTCATTCATTTCCATTTCACAAATTTTCTTTTGTTCACGTCTCAAACCAAGCGAAATAAAATCTAAGCCACATAAATTACGTCAAGCTGTTCGTATTTGGGTCACAACAAGTAGGTGTATCGTAAAAAAAAGCGCACCCACGAAAACCGCGCTGATTAAATTTAAAAGCTTTTTAGCTACATATATACATATGTATTGTGTGTTGTTGGCTTAAAAATGTAAATATACATACACCCACCCGAATCGCATAAGCGAGATTTAATTGGAAAAAATATTTTCTTAAACAAAAGCTGTGCGTATACATAGGCATAAAACAGTACAATGACATTAAGCTTGTTTGAGTGCGGATGCTGTGTATAAAATTTCTTTTATATATAAACTTGAATGGCAAGATTTATTTCGTTATATACATATTTATTGTTTGAAGTTATAATCTGGATATTTAAGTTCTATTATTTGAAATAATTTGTTCGTCTTCGATATATAGGTTATTGACCCCATTGTACCATAAGGGAAATTGAATCGCGGAATTTACTTAGTTTACATTGCTACAGCTGTAATTTTGATCGTACACAGAAATGTAACTTACTTGCCAAAACCAGTCATTAAAGATAGTTATTTTTTCGGAAGCCTCGAGAAAGGGAGTGATTTGGAGTTAGTTGTTGTATTAGTTGTTTCACCCAAATGCTTCCAATAGTTCAAACCTCAACGTTGAAATGATTGAATTAAGAAGTTAATTATTTTGCCTAAACTTTTCCAACACCGTTGAAATTTGTAGGAATGCACGCGAAGTTGAGATGCTCATTATGTAACCTATGGTACATAAACATAAAACGAATTTTTCGAAATTCAACTCAAGTGGAGTAAAATGTGGAGGTTAAATTGGTATTCTGAAAAGGGCCTCCTACTAACCAGGATTAATAAGAAGGATAATTGTTTCTTCTAAACGAAACATTGTACAGTAAAATGTGAACCTTTTTATGGGATTCGCATTGATTAAAACAGTGTCAAATAGTTAAAATCTATCCTTTATACTTTCAGAGACATCCCAAATTCCTAACCAATCATAAATCAGGTTCCAAACCAATTCGAAAAGGTAGGCTATGAAGCAAACAACACACATTATTAGTACCCGTTCCCTGAATCTGTTCCAATCTCGCGAATGCCACTTATGTATATAATCTGGCAATACTCTATCGAATCGGGTAAGAGCTGTTAGTATATCAACTCCATATTGTTTTAAAAGGAGGTTGGATACCAAATCTCATTCATATGTTTTTCTGTCATATTCATAATTTGATCTGATTGTGAAGAACGTGAACTATATCCTAAATTTCTCTTAAACCTAGAACCATAATTCCGTATGCGTTTATGTGTTAGTGTGAAAACCTCATTATGAATACAAGCATAGTAGATCAACATAACATCATGAGCCTCTAGCACAGAACGCTGATTGTTTTGAAACGACAGATTTAACCCAATTTTGATGGTTCCTCCTGGATATGAATTTGCTCAAGGTACGAGTTTCCATTGCTCATTCACTTAAAATTGATACTAAATTATACGAATTAATAACGTTTTTTGTCTTTTTAAATCACATGCAACCAGTTTGTTCCAAGCATCCAACTGATTCGCACTTGTTTTCAATAAAAATATCGATTCATCTACCAATATTCAAGGACGCGATGTGGTTCATTACGCCGAATCGAGGTAAACCGGGTGTCGAAAATTCCTATTCCTAAATTAGTAGGGTCGATAATTCCAGATTCCTATATTCGAGACAGACCTCACATTTGCAGTGCTATTTGGATCATACACTTTAAATAGTATAAGTATGTAATTCCCTTCGAATATAGATCCAATACATATCCAGATATATTCATCATGGAACATACAATTATTATTTTGACATAGACAGCACTAAAGCGCTCAAAATATTGACAGCTTTCTAGTGTCAAAAAAGAATTTTAGAGTCAGTGTTATTGCTAAAACAGTTCAAAATTTGAAGCAAATTACCGAATTTGGGGCTCGGAAAACCCACACCTTTAGTATTATAGAGCAGCCCATGCATCCTCAGTGTTAGAGGCATTGAACGATCACACGTTATGAGAATACTTCACTTATTCTTCAGTCGCATATAAATGACATCATCCAAACTGAGGCGCAGCAAAAGGTATCCTCCGAAGGAGTTCGTACGGAATGGTGGATCAAGGATGGTTTTCATTTCTCAAGACTCATGTATGTATTGACGACTTTCAAATCAAATTGCCATGTCAAGTGGAATGATGGAGATCAAACGCCAACATATTTGTGTATCCTATGTCTCGAGGTGAAATCATGGTTTTGCCAGCCAAAGAGATGTTGCAAATGTCACAAAAAATATCACGTTATGGTGCACTTTGAGTCATAAGCCAGTGTCGTCCCAAATACATCATCATCCAGTGGTGAACCTTCTATTCATGCTGCGATTTTGTTTTAGATTTCCGAAATTCATCCAGCAATTCCAATTTCAATGAGCAGTTTAACTATCCCAACCAATCTACAACTGGCTGATCATCATTTTTTCCAACTTCAGAAAATCGATTTGTTTATCGGAGCTGGTCAGGCATCTTATTCTTTCCGCCCAATGGTACATGAAAACAAATTAGGCTGAAATATCGATGGTCACAAATCAACTACAATTGTGATCCGAGACATTCTTGAACGAGATGGTACAGCGTTTCGGGGAGAATGATGCTCTTTATCTTTTTGAAACGCAGATGAGTTTTAGAGATCAAAAATAGGAAGACTTCCATGCTTGAGCACTACGACAGAATTTCTACGTAGACGATATGATGGTTGAAACTCATCCCCAAGTATAAGTTTAGCGAAATTTTAAAAGAACAAATTGACGAGTGAGATTTGATCAAAACATTGTAATAAATTTGGCAATTGGAACAAGATGTTTTTCGCTTTACTTACCAGTCAATTGGTTCAACCGTACATGTTACCAAAACCGTTACACGTATAGCATGTCGCGGTTACAGCTGTTAGGCTATGGTTTTGTTGTTTTTTAAAATAATTTTAAGTGATTTTAGAATTTGGATTATCGACTACCGCGGAAGTTAAAATCGCGATTTTGTGTTATGGATTTTCTATATTCGATATAAGATTTGCACCTTTAAGATTTGATTTGATTTTGGATTCGATATCCTGTCAACTTGAAAACAAAATTTCATAAAAGTACTGAAATCGTGCCTGTAAGACCTATAAGAGGACATGGGATAAAAATATGGTGAACACCTCGAGGTGGCGAGGGCGTACTATGTTGGATACTACAGATCCAGTGAGATGCTTGTAGAGAAAGAATCCATGTGCAATCAATATATAAAAATAATATCAAATATTTTGATTTTGACTTTTGGTTTTATAATGAGTTTTGTAGTCAAGAATTGGTAAAATTTGATAAATTCGACTACACAAAACTGAACCGTCTATAAAATTGTAGAAATCACATTTTAGAAAAAAATCGAAATTTTAGAGAATTGCCAAAACATTTAAATCGTTCGTAATAATTTGGAGTGTCCAGGTTTATTGTGATTGTAGACAACTTTAAAAATACTTACGAGCCATGATTGAAAGGTTTCAGAGTATGTTGTGATTTTAATTATTTACAACTTTGATAAACTGTTCAGTAGCGTACCACCAACATCAAGCTGATGAAATTGAGGGACGGAAGGTTTTCCGTCGCAAACGTGATGCAAATTGCTAATTTCCGGGTTGACAAGAAATCCTTCGAGAGTATAACTGGTTTATTGTTGCAGTACGTTCTGGAAAGGATCTCTTTCAAGATTATCTCTGCTCCGTAGACAACTTTTATTTTCCGTTTTGCCCGACTCTACAATGTCGTCCATAATTTGAATAAAACGAATCAACTTGCCACACAGTAAGTCTGCTTCATTTGAATTGCTTTCTGTAATGCATACAGATATTTTTCTAATCCATGAATCATATCTTCTTGATAATGCTATCTCTGTTTGAACTTATTTAATGGCAGAATCTTCTGTAAGAATTCTGTCAATAAAACTCGAGCGTGCAGTTTTATTAGCAATAATATCAATGCAGTTCTTATTCACGAATCCTGGAATCCGCTAATTCATGCACTAAACTAGTCATCGCCTCAATTTATTTGCCGTATGACTCTTCTTCACCTCCTCCCTCTGAGGAACTCATTGATCGTGTGACATGGTGTAAGAATAAGCACATCCCTTTGGTAATTGACTGTGATGCTAATGCTCATCAATCGATCTGGGGTAGTACGAACATTAACCAAAGGGGTTCTTTTCTGCCTAACTATATAAGCTCCTCTGAGCTTGAAATTCTCTCCGGCAGGAGGTGATTGACATAAGTATATGCTCCCTGTCCATTATTGATTTAATTTTTAACTGGAGGATTCTCGGGTTCTCGTTTATCAATATCTACCTTAAACGACCACCTCTTAAACCTTACCGCAATCGAAAATTAACCGATTGGGGTCATTTCTCTTTCGAGCTATAGGTTCTTTACTTGCGCCACCGAAGGTTATTCGGTCGAGGAAGGCCATTGAAGATCAAGCATCGTCACTTGTATTGGCAATTACGATAGCCTTCGAAAATTCGTGTAGTCTTATCTCTAATGAAAAGATTCGGAACAAACCTTTCTGGAACTCTGACCTTAAAAAATTAAGGAAATTCACGAAAAATTCAAGGAAGCTTCCTAAACTGAAGAACAAAGCAAGAAAGTGAAAACTTCAGATTGATTGGGATAACTTCTTGTTAACATAAAAGGAATATAAAGGAAGTTTAAGATTAAAAATTCGATTGGAGTTTGGCTCACAAGCTGATCAATCGTGATGTCTTGCAATGGAGCCTATTCTCCTTTGCATCTTATAAGGCTGGCGGCCCTGATGGTAAGTATGTTGCCTGCTAAATTTGCTCCACCTTTTTCAAGCGTGTATTGCTTTAAGCACTGTTCCAAATTCTTGGAGCAGAAGTAGAGTTGTTTTTACCCCGAAAGCTGGTAAGTCCGATTATACGGATCCTAAGTCCATTCGGTCTATTAGTCTGTCCTTAACTTTTCATAAAGCTCTGGAAAGAATTGTCGTTAGATTCATTACAGAGTCGGTAAGTCCCATGAAACAGGATTGAAAAATCTTTTAATAATGAATTTCTTGCGGGTACTTTCCTGGATATTGCGGGAGCTTTCGATAGCACTTCGTTTGCTACGATCACTACTGCCTGTACCAATTTTGGTATTAATGGCACCATTATCTTATGGATTGAATCCATGCTCAAGTCTCGCACTGTGGAGACGGAGCTGGATGGGGTGTTAGTTTCTGTCATTGACGAGTTACTTGTAAAACTGCAGCAATCTGGCAACTACTGCACAGAGCTACGCTGATGATCTTGTTTTGACAGTCTCTGGCAAACATCTCAGTGTCTTATTCGACCTAACTCAGCATGCCTTAACTATTAACTATACTAAACGTCTTCACGTCAACCCTTCCAAAATTTATTTTATTGTTTTTACAAGGAAAAGGAATACTCTTGAACTATCTGTTCCTTCCCTTTTTGAGAGAACGATCACTAAATTTAACCACGTCAAGCATCTTGGTATTGTCCTCGATAGTAAACTTTGGAATCCATTCTTTCCTTGCCTCAGTTACGCACCTTTACTTCAGACACAGCCTGTTCTGCAGCTTATTGGCTGAGGTGCACTGGGGCATGGAATGTTTTCAGTTCTATCGTGGGACATCGACCAATTTTTAAAAATTATTCTTCATGTTTACCAGAAATCGATATGGTTAATGACAGACTACTACCCGAAGTACATTTCTCAAATTTTTCTCGGTAATAAATTAAATGACCTCATAGTCTTTTTTTCTGATGGCTCTCGTTCTAACCTCAGTGCACGCTTTGGAATCTATTGTCCTTGGACGGATCTAAAACTTTTCGGTAGTCTTAGTTTGCATTGTACTATTTTTCAGGCGGAACTTATAGCGCTGACACGAAGTGTTATTGATGCTTTAAATTTTGCTGTTAAAAACAAAAATATTCTACTGTGTACAGATAGTAAAGTTGTACTTAACTCTTTAATAAATCCCTTGACTGATTCTTACTTGTCAAGGAATGTTAACATTGCATCAACCTTACTTTGTTCTAACAATGAAGTTACGGTCATGTGGATACCGGCTCATTGTGACATCGTAGGCAATGAGATCGCGGATTGTTTAGCCAAAGCGGCTTCCCAATTAACTTTTATTGGTCCTGAACCAGCGGTTCCTGTATCTTACAACTACGGGAAGAAAGTTATAAAAGATTACACTTTGAAAGACTTAAGGTCTCAGTGGCTTAAGACTTTTAGCTGTCGTTATGGGAAGTACTTCATTAAGGAGCACAATTTGTGGTCAAAGAAGTATGCTTTATCTTTAAAAAAGAACCCGTTAAGAAACTTGATAGCGATTCTTACGGGACATGGCCGTTTTAAAGATCATCTACATCGTATGTGTTTAGTTCATGATACTATTTGCGAGGACTGCCTTGAGGAAGATGATGTTCTGCTTTCAGTTCTATACGAATTCAGGTATTCAACATTTGGTTTTTAAATTTAGATCAGTTGTCCTCTCTGCCTTGGTCTAAACATGTTCAGTTTACTAAGGCAGCATTGCGCATTTGCGAATCCTTGTGGGTTCCAGCCAATTTTAATAATAATATCAATAATAACAAGATGGGAAATATCTGCCCCACTGTTTGGGGCAGATATTTTTCATTTTGATATTGGTTGGTACTAGACATATATGTTTGTATATACTGACTACCACTAAGCCATAGCGATGAAAAATATTTGCTAGTTTAGTTCAAATATTAGGGGTTACAGCTGCAACTTATACCAAGGGCATATTATCGATTAAGTGGAATGACTTTAAGTTCGTTTAAGTTCGTTCAAAAAATTTAGTATTTTTAGAGAGGAGCTTTCGTTTTGAGTTTACAAAGCGGTTCACTTTGATGGATTGTGGGAATTAATGATTTAATCGCAAAAATACAATAAAATCAAAAGAACATTATCTTTCGACACAATATTGTCAATTAAAGGTATGTATATATCTACCCACATGGTTTTCTTAAACACTGGAATACATAGCTAACTTTATATACCATCTAAAAAGGTAAATCTGTGTATCATTCTGATAATCCTAGTCGAAAATCGTAAGTCAATTTTAACATAATAAATTACAGTATAGTTGGATATACTAGAAAGAACCTTTTTTTTTATTGGTTGGGTTCGCCTTGGTATTTCCTTTCCAGTTTCCATTTAACTGTATATAATACACCCAAACCAAAAAGAAAAGTTACTTTTTGACCATTATCCTTTTTCTTTTGGTATTTTGTTATATATGCTATAGAAGGATAATGTGCTCTATATACACATTTTTATTTGGTTGTGATATATGATGTGGCAAAATATATATGGAAGGAAGATAATTGACTTACATTGAATTAAATTTTTTTTTTAACGACATTTTACATTTTCACATCCTCGGATAAAATAGCGCAATTAAATTTTAATGAGTTATTTTTAATGATATATAACATTACCAATATATCATTCGAGTATTTTAATTAATGTGAAAAGTTTCACCATATCGTCTCACATTTATTAATAATACATAATAATAATTCTGGGAAAATTGAAAAATGTAATAATTTTTAAAAAGTGGAAGATTGATGATTATTGCACGTTACTTTCGAGCTCATATAAAATTTATATGTTCATATTGTGCAATTTAATAATATTCCGAGTTTATTATGAAATAAAATCTGTTTACATTTCACCGAAGATACAAAAACAAACCGAGCTTGGAGGATGTGTATATAAAATTCTTGAACTGTTAAAAACAACTTTATTTGGAAAAAAACTTTTTTATTCCGAAAAGTCGTGATAAATAAGAAACAACTTTTGTTTTTTGATAAATTGAACTTTTTTATGTTACTTTCGTCTCGGGGATAACAAAATCATATTTTGTATATATTATGGATATCGTTATGTCGCCACTTTAAATTAAACTTAAACAAGTGACCCGCGAATCTCATTCGGATCTATATGGTTTTTTGAAAAATCCATGTTACATGTAATGATCGTAGTAATTCATTTACATATACATAGAAGAGGAATATCCAACATCATCGAAAACAATAAATAATGATCAGCGCCACACAGTTGAAATTGGATCGAGGTACGATATACACATCGTTTAAACACAGTTGTAATTGCAATAATAATGTTATACTTATTAGTTGAGCCTGTGAAGTTTCTAACAAAAAATAATACGTATACGTATACGGTTCCAATTAGAAAAATATTACGGAAGGAAAATCCCATTGGAATCCAATTGAAATTCCATTGGTAAATTCCGTCATGTTAAAATGAGTATTTCAAGAAAGCGAATTATTTCATAAAGTGGTTTTTAACAAAATTATGGCAATATAGAATTTATTAAAAAAAAAAATGAAAAAACGAAACGAAAACATTTTCACTAACTGGCATCGAATACGAAAATTTATAATTTTTTGTTAGCAACTTTATAGATGTTAACAAATCCAATAACAAGACACTCTCGGAGATTTGGGCAAGATTCCGCTATATAGGTCTTAGGGAACACATCATAGAAATTTTTTTTTCCAAACGGAAGATTTGAGAAGAGTGCCAAATCCCAAATCCTCCTTTTGGAAAAATCTTCTTATGTGAAATGTTCCCTAACAATAGGCCTATTAGATCTATATAGCGGAATCTTCCCCAAATCTCCGAGAATGCCTTGTTGAATTGTGTAAATGATAACAAATTTTTAGAAATAACTTTTCGCGTTAAGCAAGATATTAAAAAAACAACCAAGTGCATAGTTTAGTGTAGTGTTTCGGGAGAGCATACCGATGAATATATGGCGCAACTGAAACAGTATTTTATTGCTAACGGTATTATACGGATGCAGATAGACAAAAATCTTGTTTTCTCGCCTGGGTAGGTGATAATGCATCCGATACAATTAAAAAGGTTTACGGTGAAAACTCGTTTGAAAACGAAAATTTTATTGACATTGAAAAGAGGTTAAGTGACTTTTATTTAAAGTTCGTCCATATACTATCGCAGCACGATTTAAGTGTTATAAACAATTCACGATATGATAGTGTTATACACAATTCACGATCCCGTTTGAACGCATGAGAGTACGCAGGCTGCAATTGAAGTGTTAAAGGATGATAACAATGTCATTCAAGAAGTTAATCAGAGTAATGTACATCGTCGTGCAAGGAGTAGAAGTCGCTCACACTACAAATCTAACAGACGTAATAATGCACCTTCGTATTCTAAAATGCGATCCTGCCCTGGATGTTACAAGTATCATGAACGTGATGATTGTACATTTTTAACAGCAAATTGTTATCGATGTGGTAAAACGGGACACATTGCTTCGGTGTGTAAGAGTAGTTTGTCGTCTCAATTGCAGCAGAATGGAGAGAAAGGAACTTTTTAATGATGGATATTGCAAGCTGGGAAAACCGAATTTGAGTCCAGTTTCAACGATTTTAAAAGGGTATGGTGATATTAAAGTACCAATACGTGGTAATGTCCAGGTTGTTGTCAAATTTCGTAATAAGTGTGTGAATTTGCCATTGCTTATCACAACAACTGACGGAGTAAATATTTTTGGCATGAATTGGTTTGATGCGTTCGGATTTCGAATCACAAATGACAAGTGGAATTGTGAACAATTGTTCAACATCTCGGATGATTCCGTCAAACTAATTGATAGTTTGTGTGCTAAGTACAGCATCATTTTTGAGGAAACCTTAGGACACTGCATGCATTTTAAAGCAGGCTTGTCGTTGAAGGAAAATTATCGACCACGAGCATTCAAGGTTCGACCATTTGAGCAGCGGGTGAAAGTCAAGGATGAGATGGACAGATTAGTATCAATTGGTGTTTTGAAACCAGTAAGATTTAGAGAATGGGCAACACCCATTGTAGTGGTGAACAAGCCGGCAAACCAAATTCGGCTATGTGGAGACTTCAAGTATCCGATTCCAAGAGTAGCGGAGTTGTTTAAACTGTGTGGCGTTGATCATTATTTATTGTTTTCGATGATGTTGGATATTCATCTTCTATTTATATGTAAATGAATTATTACGATCATTACATTCCTCCCCGAATAATTGTTTTGCTATGGTGCAAATCTTACTACTTGTTTTCGGATACGGCTTGACCGACGGGGTAAAACGTAACTATCAGATTCTGACATTGACCGACATAGAATAGATCTCTGCCGATTTCCATTCACTACTGGTATACTGCTTAATTGATTGGTTGGTTTTTTATTCTCTGAACAAACGTAACAGTCCAATATGGGAACATGGAGGAACTCCTGATGACTAGACAAATATGAGTTGAACCATTTAATGAAGTTGGATGCAAAGCCAAAGTTGTAAAGACTTTCTAGAGCCTTGTGATGGCATATGGTGTCAAATGCTTTACTAAAATCAGTAAACACTACGTCTAATTGATTGCGGTTTTCAATTTCATTAATAACTTTGTTGGTAAATTCAATAAGGTTAGTAGATTTAGATCTTCTAGGCATAACCCCATGCTGATTGACTGATATATGTTGAGCTAGAATTCCTTTAAAACTGTTACATACAACCTGTTCGAATAATTTTGCTATGGTTGAAGTGATTGATATCCCTCTATAACAAGTGATGTCTTCTCTTTGTGTAACTTTTAAGGTGTAACTTTAGATATTTTCCATGTATCAGGGAATATTCCGGATGTTAACAAGAGGTTGTATATATTCCGTAATGGTCTTACTAAATATTAGCATATTTTTTGAATATAGACGTTGGCATGTTATCCGGTCCACATCCGTCACCAAACTGATTATGTGCATATAAAATATCCTCATCACTAATAACCGGTAAACTGACAAGTACATTATTATTTACGTGTGATTGAGTGCAATTTGTGGGGGTTTTAATATCGTTCAAATACATATTAGTTGGATAACCATCAATTACTCGTTTGGATCTAAAGTATTTCCAGAATTGTTTAGGTGAGAGGTGCTTTTCCTTGAAGTATGTATCAAATTCTTCATTAGATTGGAGAAACGCAGTCTTATCCGATTCTAAACCACTTTTAAATATCTTGACATAGGCTTTAGAATTACGGTTCTTCAGATTAATCAGATGGTCGTCAAACCAAGGAGGTTAAATATTAAATTTTTTCCGGCACAATGGAATGTATATTTCAAAACCTTGTAATAAAATTTGGTAGAATTTGTTATAGCATCTTGCTTTACATCATTAGTGTTTAAAGCAGCGTCCCATTGTATAGCTTCTAAGTACTGCTGAAGCCCAGTGTGATTTTTTTTTTGTTTGTACATATTTATAAATTTGGGAAATGAAAAATTACAACATTTTAACAACAGTGATGCGTATTGTTGTTGAACTCCAAAACAATAAACTAAACGTCAAAATTCAATCAAAGTTTATATTTTTCATGTAGGTGTAACCATTAAAAAAAAATTTCCTTTTTCATTTTGTGACAGTGTATAGTTCTATTTACGATCGAATTCACAAATACCAATTCAAATTCGAAACGAATCTATCATTCGAAACGAATTGCAATTCGAAACGGATTCACAAATAGGGGTGCTGGTGAAAAATATTTAAAAGAACGTGTGTGTCTTGATATAGCAACTATAGCATGAGGCACACTGTCAAATAATTCATAACACAACGAGAACCAACTTTTAATTTAAGATCAGCTAGTCCTTCTTATTATTAGTCCTAGTTTATGGTTGTTTATAATCCATGTATAGATTTACCACAACCAGGAACTCCTTGAACATTTGTAGTAGTTGTTGTTGTGTTATAGACAGTTATATTGTTATCATTAAACGTTCAAAAGCAAAAACAGCTTAAACTCACTTAAGCGATTTTATTATTTTGGATTCATTCTAAAATATATGATGTTGTTTGTACACTACCAAGTTTTTGTACTATTTAGTAAAACCATAAAGAGATGCACTAAACATAGTCAAATCGCATAAGTAATTTTATTCTCATTATGGTTTAATAAAAATAATAAAATCTATTTAGAAATAACAAAAATTGTAGCATCACAAACTGCTCATCGCAACGATACTGAAGAGGAGAAGAGGAATATGAAACTTTACACCTTCGATTTACAGCCATGCTTACCAACATCAAATGTGCACTCATCGGTAATATTTTGCAAGCGTCAATTGTGGACGCATAATCGGTATGAAGTTATAAGAAATCGACGTATGCTTAATTTTGATTTTCAGTTTAAATTCCTAACTTTTAATCCGACCTTGACTTCGACTTTAAATTGACACTACTTTTTGAGTTTAAATTCGACCATGACTATGGTTTCACCGGTGATATCGACATAATTAAAATTCGACCTTACTTCGATGTTGACATGGTTACAACTTTGATTTTTAGATTAACTAAGATTTCAATTTTTACGTCATTTTTGCCGTTAACATCGACTTAACTTTTATTTTGACTTTGACATCTCTTTCGACTTTCAATCGAGTATAGATGATATCGATTAAACATTCATTTTGAATTTAACTTCAATTTTGTATATTTGATTTCAACTGTGAATTCGACCTTGACATTGGTTTCACCGTTGACATCGTCAGAACTACTTCGGTAACGCCGTTGACATAGACTTAGGAATAATTTCGATTTGAACTATGATTTGGTCTTTTATTTCGATTTTAAATTTGACTTTCATTCGGCTATGGGTTGACCTTCTTTCACCGTTGACACCGACATCACTTCGATTTCGGAACCAAACGGTTTCAATTTTGACATTGACATCGAGTTCACTAGGCATAACAACATCGAGTTTGAGTTTTGTTTCGAGTTCGTACTTTATTGAATTGTACCTTGACATTGTTTTCAACGTTGACATAGACTTAACTTAACATTTGACTTCGATTTTAAATTCGACCGTTGATCGCAATTTGGGTACTATCCAAACAGGCAGAAAATTTATTTATAAATCAGATATAAACTTTAATGTTGGGTTTAAATTCAATTTCGTATGTGAATTCTACCAAGACACCGTTAACATCGACTTAACTTCGAATATGATTTCGATTTTGTCTTTGACCTAAATTCCATTTTGGTTTTGACTTCGATTTCGACTCTCTGATTTGGTACCTATTATGCCGTTGAATTCGACTTAACTTCGAAATTGACTGTAACTTCAATTCTGTAATTGATGTCGACTGTGATTTCGATCTTGCTTCCGTTTCACCGGTGGTATCGACATAACCATAATTCGACCTTACTTCAATTTTGACATGGTTACGCCTTTGACATCGAGTTAATTTCGATTTTGACTTGATTGTGTCATTGATTCCGACTTTATAGTTGACCTTGGCTTCGGCTTTGGGTTGGCATTCGTATCATCGACTTGACTTCGATTTCAAAACGAAATCCTTAAGATCTTGACATCGATTTCACCGCGGGTATCGAAAAAAAACTGCGATTTTGTCTTTAAATTCGATTTCCTACTTGATTTCAATTTTGAATTCGACCTGGACATCGGTTTCACTTCGATTTCGTCTTTGATTTCATATTTGAATTCTACGTTGATATCGGTTTCACCATCGACATAGGCTTAATATCTTTAGTTTCGACTTTTATTTCGACCTTGACACCCAGTTAATTATCAATATAAATACTTTGACTTCGGTAATGCCGTTCACATAGACTTAGGACTTAGTTTCGATTTTAACTATGATTTAGTCTTTAATTTCGACATTAAATTTGACTTTGACTTCGGCTATGGCTTGACGTTCGTTTCACCGTTGACACCGATTTTACTTCGCTTTTTCTTCGATTTCGGAACCAATTTTGAATTCGACCTTGACATCGAATTCACAACGAATAAACTTTGATTTTGAATTAACTGTGAGTTCAACCTTGAATCGTTTTCACTGCTGATATTGTTGTCGCTATTTGGGTACCATCCAAAGTCAGCAGGAAATTTATATTTAAATTTAAATTTTGTACTGGTAAATCACATCTACCCTAAGTCACTTATCTTTCAAATATGGAAAAGCTACCCAAAAATACATATTAACGTTTATACTAACATACAATATGGTAAAACTCCCCTGTTCAAAATCACTAAATTTTTAGATATTTGAATATCTTTTATATTTATTAGTAAGATACCCAGCTACTAGAATTTGCTAACGCCCACTTACGTATTTCATAAGTTCCATATTACATTTCCAATATTTCTTTATTCTTACAAAATTAGGACACTCTTAGGAGAAACTTCACACTCGTAATATTTTATTAAAATTGTTAATTGGCCTGAAAGTAAACAAAAATATTTTTGTGGGTAATTTTGGAAAATGTTTTCGGACCTAATTTCAGACCGAGTGTTTACAGGCCTGACTTAGATCCTTCATACGGATAATATCTTGATTTGGATGTTTATGTTTTGATCCATTTTTCTTGTTGTTGCTGGTTCTTTCATATAAAAAACTTTTTTACAGCGTACCTATATAGCTTGAGAGTCGAGACTATCAAAAAACGAAGTGACGGAAATGGGAAAAGGATACTGTTTGTGTGAAAGCTTTTCATTATGATTGGGAATGATAAAATAAAAATTATATATTTGCGAGCATAAATATTAATAATAATGGTAATGGTATAATCATAAAAGTGAATACAAAATATAAATACTATACAGACCAGAGATAGAGAATAGTTCTTTTCATTTGCTGCTAGATTTTACGATTATCCGGCTATAAATTCATGTTTGTATACGATATAAAAAATAATAATATATTTGCAGAGCTTTTATAGTTAAACATTTTTAATGCATTATGGTACCGCATTATTTACCGCATATGTAACGATGACGTAGTTTTAGGAATTTGGTTAACATATTATCTGCCTCACCTATCCAACAGATTTGGCAAAAGAATTTGAAATGGCCTATGTATCGATTTTGTACAATTTGATGGTATAACTTAACTCTTCTTCAGTCACAACATCCGAACCTCGCGTAATTCGGAAACAATGGTCATGAGCGTGCACCCGATTCGTCATTTAGGCTGACATTGTATAATCATTTTGGCGCAATTTCATCATTGTTGTGGAATTGTATGTAAAATATGATGTGTTACATAAAAAAACTGAGAGCTGATATGTTGAGTAGTTCAGTTTTCAAATTATTTAAAAATGGGAAAAGATGTTACAAAGATGAACAGTTCTTCGCAAGACCGTACGTCTGGCAGCGGTATTATCGATAATTAAAAAAATTAATTTGATTTAGTAATCGTTCGATACAAATAGTCTCTATGAAGCCAACACAAAATGTTCACACATGAATCAAACATTTTAATTAAATTATACGGCTGTGATCAAGTAAACAGAGTGATTGACATTCGATTTGTGACACCTGAATTCAAGCCTCGGCTGGAGGTAATATTTTTTTAATTTAATTTCTTCTTCCATTGTTTAAACCCAGGTTTTGCAAAAAGTTTCAGATTTCTCTATTCAACTCTCTATTATTCAACTTTAAGGGATGGAACAGAGAGGTGGTCAAGTATAAACACTGCTTGTACTTGACCATCGCCCATGCCCGCATTGACGTTTGCTTCGTGGACTTTGAGTTCAAATCTCGGTAGAGGCTAACATATCAAACTAACAGAGTCTTACTTTCATTAAACTCTTTTCGCCCATTACATTAAACCAACATTTTTGTTTTCCTTTTATGAATATTCAACATTTTTTTGTTTTGATGTAACAGGCGAGAAGACTTAAAATAAGATAAAATCTATTGCATTAAATTAAAAAAAATATTCGCTCTTCCGTGACTTGAATTAAAGTCCACGAAACAAATGCCAATAACAGAAGCTGAGTTAGGTTAGGTTAGGTTATGCTGGCCGTCCTAATGGACTTGCAAATATACAATTAAAAAAATAGATAATGGTCCGTAGTTGTACCACATTTCTGTTACCTCCTCTTTACTCGTCAAACCACCCTTAGCCTATCAAGGAGCGATGAAGGCCTTTGATATCGATCCGTCAGGTCGTCCAAATGGGACGGACTCCGTAAAAATGCAAATTATTTCCGTTCGATTTCCGATGGTGACTAAAAATCACGGTTGGGTGTTTTTAATGTGTAAACTTATGCGTTTGTCCGGGTAATGCACCGTGGGCCCATTAGTGACATTGAGTGCTGAAGTAACCCTCCCTGTTTTAATTTAAAAATTTTACACCTCTATTTATCACGGGTCTCTCTGGAGCTAGTATCTAGTAATAGCTCAATAAATTCTCCACTAGAATGAAATGGACGTAGTCCAACCATCCGGTTGTTGGAGATAACTCGGGATGGAAGGATTAGAACATACTACTTTGCATAGCCAGGCCACCTCCGAGGACTCTTGTATATTACCACAGTAGAGCTGTCAGGCCCATGTTTTGGCTGCTCTTAGCTCAGACTTCTAAGTTTTAGGACTTCCTTTAAGTAGTCCCTTTCTGCAGCAGCATCTGTGTTCCTCGCCTTCTTGAACTGCCTCCTTCATTTGATACGAGTACCTTGAAGTTCTCTCAATCACAAGGGTTGCCGAAACTTTCCTACTGTTAAGACTTGCACCTAACATAGCTTTGTTAAAAATATAAGATAGCTTGCTTACTAGAACATTAAGCTCCTGTATAGATGCAGGTGGGTTTAGAATCGATACCGGTAATCAGTTACCAAGAATGGTTCTATACAGCAATACCAGTCAATTTTTTTCCTATTCCTGAACGATGGTTTACTAGTGGGTTTTGTATTCACTTCATACTAAATATACTAATTATGGTCAGAAAAGGAATGGTTTTCGGACACTTTCCAGTTCAATACCTACTCCTTAATAAAATCTGAGACTAGTGTGGCATATATTTAGGTACTTCCAATAAAATCAAGGAGTAACTCACCTGGCCTGTTGATATTTATACTTCCACAAATTGAGTGATGCGCATTAGCATCACTACCCATGATGACTCCATGGTGGTATACTTTCCTCCTCGTATAGTAGGTAGGCCGATATCGGCCAGAGATTCTCGATGCTAGCCACCACTACATCAGCGTTGCTGTAATTTAGTAGTATTCAAATATTCAACAAAATTCTAGCGAAAATACAGGAACGAATCTTACCGTCTTTTTTCTCATGTAGTATTTTATAGTTGTGAGTTCTGAGCCCCAGTACCCGGTCACCGCTGACCCAAGGTTCCTGGATCAAAACCACATCAATCGACTCAGATTCCGTTTTGAGCAGAGTTGCTGCCGAGGCAGCTTTACAGTCGTGAAGGTTGATTTGAAAAATGTTAAGCATTAGATAATGCTAACCTCTAACACTGTTAAATCAGGCTCCGGATCGAACAGCAAGTCATCCATCCGGAGCGCACAATGCACTCCCATAGATCTTGACATCTCCGAGTCGATGATTAATATCTCCTGACCATCTTCAGGGACGCTCTGGATATCTGGGTCACCAACACCAGGCAGAACTCCACAATTGCCATCCACACCTGCAGGATATGCCCCAGATCTGTCGCTTCATCGCCAGGCCAAGGTTTTCTCCACCTTGGCAAAGGTTTTCTCCACCTTCCTCCACTTAATGGCCGTAATACTTCACCTTCCTTAGCCCTGTCGATAACTGTTATAATCAGATGCCCCTTTACCACCTCGTTAAAAGTCCTATATAGTGGCAGTCTCCAGAACCCTTTTCTTCTTTGCTTCCTGCTTCGGCTCTGTGATACATCTTGTCCAAGCAAGTGTATCGTTATCTCCTCGAACGGAATGTAGTTGATCTTGGTGATCATACGCCAGGCCCTCTTCCTGGTGGAGTAATTAGGCACTTGCGGGCCAGCATTTGTGCTTTTGCCCTTTGGTTTTGAGCAGCCTCATTCCTAACCAGGCCGATGTCCCCAAAGCACTAGATTCCGGTTTTTAAGGGTGCCGGACTCTTTTTGTTTTTTATTAATTGTATTAATTAGAGATACCACGAGTAGCGGAGAAACGAGGTCCCCCTGTGCAGAGATCCGCAATACACAGTTAATAGGCTGCATGATCTGGAGAGCCCCAAGTATCTGGATACACCGTTAGAGACTGAGCTAGTTTATAGAACTCTCAGCCTGGCCGGTTATCAGCACGGTACGGTTAACACTTTAACCCGGCCTAGTTACGATTAGTGCCATGTTTTCGCCTAGTACACCATGACATGGTGTACTATAGTTGCCCAGTGGTCACCGCGAGGAGGTAACACGTACGCTTGTGGAAGCTGCAAGATACGGAGCTGGCACTAGTACCAACTTAATTGTACCAACTTGAAGCCTCACACCAGACCACCAGAAGCTAAGTTGAACCAATTCGAAAGATAATATTTAATAAACAACTTTTGGCTCTAACCGCGGCTTGAACTCAGGCTCCGCCGTACAATTTTCTTACTGCTACACGCATCTTTTATACTTTCCAATTTCTATAGGAAGATTTGAATTTTTTTTATTATAACGTGTTTACATTACATTACATATGTATATACACACCATAGTAAAGACACAAACCCATATAACAATTTTTTCTAATACTATGAAAATAATTTATAATCAAAATATTCCAACACTTCAAACTGGTTTGGGTTTCGTGTTCCCAATTTATAAATTGTCTCTCAAATAAATAAATAAATGCACATACACAAACTTTGATTAATTAATATAATATTTATTTATATGTTTATTGTTAAATTTATTTATTTATATTAATTTTATAATGTTATGTTTGTTTGTTAAAGTTCACAATTTATTTATTTAATTTATTTTATAATGTTATGTTTGTTTGTTAAAGTTCACAATTTATTTATTTAATTTATTATATATTTTATTATGTATTTTTATCACCACCAAATGGCTGACTTGTTGTCAGGAGAGATTGTAATTTTGTTGTTTTTGTAATGAGACGTGTTGTCTGCTTTCTGTTTGTTTTGGCAATGTACGAAAAAGATTTGTTGTTTTGTTTTATTGCGACGTCGCCTTCGTGTTCATTTTGTTGAGGGAACACATGCGCCGGCGACGGTCGACATTGCACTTATGTTAAGTGTTGCATCACCGCATTATTATTGCGTGGTGATGTTGTTAGATGGCGACATGCGTTACTATACAAGTTTTATAGTAGTGGTTCGGCTATTGGATATGTGATGGGGTTAGTGAACGCTTAATTCAAATAAGTTGATTTATATTTGAATTTCACTAATTGTTTTGTTTGTGGCAGAATCGAATATCGGTGAGTCGAATATTCGAGCTGCTACACTGGTTTCTTCTTATTGGTTCCCTGGTACCTTTTGCATCAACATGTGATTTCAATGGCACAGCTTAAGAATTATCTAAAATTTACGATATTGGAGTGAACCATTCAAACCGAAAATTTTAAACCAAAGACTATGATAAATTGAGAGTGGGATGCTTGAGGATTATAGAGTGAATCATTTTGGAGTATAGGTGTCCCATTCGGTGTCATGGAAAATATTGGAATATTTCACAATACTGTACATTAAAAATCAAATTATTAAAAACTGATCATTTCAAGCTTACCTCTTCGTGACCTCTGTCAGTTTTTGGCACATTCTTCCAAATATATCTGGTAGTCTGCCTAATTACACCAAACAGATGAAACACTATTTTAGCCAAGGTTTGTGTGCACTCACACTTAATTAAGGTGATCGGTATGTGTTTGATTTATTTAGCTGTGATATTGAAAGCGAGGACTAGCGTGTAGACACCATTTGGATAAATAAATGTTTAAATACCTCTTATTCTGTTGAACTTTTCGCAATTAGCGTACTGAACATTTTGCTCTTTACGTTTTTACTTTCACAGAAAACTGCATTTTGGTTTCAAAAATAACAAACTCTTGCTCTCTGAACCCTGGCACGTTTGTAACTGAATTTAAAAAAAAAAATTGAAAATCGATAACTTTATAAATCGAATACTAGATGAAAACAAAAACCATTTTCCAAGAATTTGTTCAATTTTTCAAACACTGTCAAAAATAGAATCGAGCTAGCAGCCAAACAAAAATCTGAAACTTGCAAAACTTTAGAGCAGCTTCCAGCATGTCCATATCACGTAAATGTATGTATATTCTTTACCAGAACTTTATTTTAGCTTCTTCCAAAAATACGTGAATGCGTCTTTTCTCCCCGCCGGCACCCAACCAACCCATATTTGCGGAACAATCCTTTTCGAAAATTTTATTTATTTAAAACAACATTTATTTCCCGATTTTTTATTGTTACATTTTATCTCATTAAATTTTCATTTCAAGTTTTTCATTCATTGTTTTGATTGTTTCGAATATTTTTTTTATTTTTTGCAATATTACATCAAGTGCGAGAATGGAAAGCAATGAAAATTCGTTCTCGTGTTTATGAAACAATTTTCCAATTCTCGGAAAAATGTAAGTAGGTAGATATATGTACATATTGTGTGAGAAAATTGATAACAACAACAAAAAAATTCAAACATTAACACGACGAATTAAAAGTAATGGAGTTGAAGGGTGGTAAAGTAAATGAAATCGGTGTGTGGATACACTGTATGTGTTTGTGTGTGCATATTGTCTTTAAGATAAATTTAATGTGTCATATAAAAATAAAACGCGGCACACAATAAAATTGATTGATTGAAGTGAAAAACATGAGGCGGGGGCGCGCGCTACCAAAAAAAACATAATTTCACGTAAATGTTAGATAATTAAGTCGGAAAAGCGATTAAAGATGTTTTTGAAAAGCGCGCACGGCGAGGGTGGTATATATAACACACAAAAAACATCAATTGCAAGATGTTGACGACTTGGTGCGGGTGGCAGAATACTTGGAGGTTTGGTATTGTTTTAGGATTTTGTTTTTGTTTTACGGTATCGCGCACTTAACTTTAGTATTTACGCAATTAGGGCGCGCACAACAAAGAAATTAATGAAATTACGCAAGTGAAAATAATGTTTTGACTGATAGATATACCTACTGAAAATTATTAATTATTATAACATTTGATGTGGGTGGTGACAGACTTTATAATCACAAAATAATAAATCATATAGATTTCACTACGAGTAAATTGTAATGATGTTTATTGACCAAACACGGTAAGCAATGAAACGAGTATCAGGTTATTCGTTAATTCAATGTTGAAATTTAATTTCGAGTGGTCTTAAACGAAGTACCGCGAATGCACCGCGAATGAAATGTTTCAGATGAATTTCAAGATCTCGTTGGACCTGAGATGAATTCAACTTTTCATTTTTATAAATAATTTGGAATTTTAATGGCTATCCGTAAACGTAGACAAGATCAGCAAGGGCCAATTTTGTAAGCTTGATCTAACAAATAACGAAGCTTTAAACTGGCGATGGAAATACTCTGTGTATATCTAACAATTTCGTAAATTTTTTGTAAATATTGCTTTCGAATTGATCAGACGCTATTTCTAGCTTATTTCGAGTGGAACACCAAATTTCGAAATACATACTGTTACGGACGTACCGCTTCTGGCCAGCTCATAAATTTGTCGATTGTCTTCAATAGGATTAATTATTACCTTTATCCATTTTAAGAACGTATATGTATGTCTATATAGAATTTGAATTTGTAACAAGGAACATATGTTTATGAACAATATGTCCAATAAAAATTAATTTGAAATATTTTGAGCTCTTGGAGAGAAACTTTTTTTTGTAAATGTATGGCTAACTGTCTTGGACCCGATTAATCAGTAACTACGGGCAGTGTTTATGAAAAATATATTCGACAAAGCAACTTGAAAATGTTTATTGGTCATTTAAGCCAGCAATTCTCGGCTGTATAACCAAAATATTATAGGTGTTCCCAAATTGCCATGATAAGTTACTCTAATATAAATTACCTACCGCAACACTGAAAGTACCTTGACAAGCTTACTAAGATGAGGTTGGCGCTATCTTTAGTGACGCCATGGCTGATAAAGTTAAACCATACACTGCTAGGTGAATGCTGGCTAGTTTTTGCTGGCTACTAATATGCCGCCCAATGTATAATGCGTACACGAAATCCATTTAACAAAGTCCATTTAACATTTAACATTTTGAATTTTCACTCTCGAATTTTTATATTTGAAATTCCGAAATTTATCTTTAATATAAATATTTAACGAATTCTGTTGTTTGAACTGAAAGTTTTGAAATTAATTTGGAACCGCATACTTTAAAAAGTTTTAAATTTTGATCTTATCAGAAAATTTAAATTAATGAATCAAACAATTTTAATTAAAAAATTAAAAATTTGGAATACAGAATCTCAAAAATAATTAATTAAATTATGAAAAAGTTAATTTTTAGTTTACATATTTAGAATATAACCTAAATTATCAAGTTTATCTGAGCTTTTCAAATGGCCTGGAATATTTTAACTTTAGGATTGATTGTAGAATTTAAAAAATTAGAGAATTTTCTACTCTAAAAATTCTGGAATTTTATAAATCTTAATATAAGAGATAAACGTTTAATTTTTGAAACTTGAATTTTGAGTTAAATATTGTAAAATTTAGAAATTATAATAAAAAATATTTAAATTTAATAATTTAAAATTTAAAACTTTCAGTCTAGAATATTTGAACCTGGAATTCTGTACCTTCTCAGAGTTTAAAAAACTCTTATTAAAAACTATTTTAAATTTAGATTCATAAAAATTCGTAAGTTTTTAAATTAATTTGATTGAAATCATTTAAAAATTTAAAAATTGACAGCTTTAGAAATTTTAGAATTTTGAAACTGAAAATTTAAAAGTTGATAATTTGGAATACACGAAATCTGCAAAACCATGATTTTAGAACGTGAATTTGTACATATTGAAACAATAAGTTCTTAATAAATTATGCAAAATTTAATTATTAAATTAACGAGAATTAAAGAATTTTGTAATTTTGGACCTAGCATATTTTAGTGTTAAGAATCATTGTAAAATTTAGAATTCGTACTATGATATCCAAATTTTCGAATTCATACTTTTTAGACTTCGAATTTCTGTTCTTAAATTTGTAATTTTCGTAACGTTATTTTAAAATTTTATTTCTGAAAATAAATTCAAGACTTAATTAAACTCGATAATATTTAATTTGAAATCTAAAAGTTTAGAACTGCTTATTTAAATTTTATAATTTTGAAACTAGACTAGTCAAGAATTATTAAATGTGGATTTTTCAATTTATTCTGGCATTTTTTTAATTTTAAGTAAGATTTTAGAACTTAAAAGTAGTATTCTGAGCTAAATTTGTTTGATTTCATAATTCGAAATTATGGGTTTGAAATTCGCAAATTTTGAACTTCACAAAAAAAGTTATTTCAAATAAAAATTTAGAAAATAAAGTTTTGAAATTAACTTAGAACCGAACAATTTTAAAATTTTAAATTTGATTATTTCAGAAAATTTAAATTAAGAATCTGAAATTTTTAAAAATTGGTTTGATAATTTGAGATACAGATTTGCTAATACGATAAATTGTGCAAAAATAAATTTTTAATTTATGCTTTTGGAATATTGTGAATTCAGATTGTATGAGAGTTTATAATTAAAAATTTCGAATTTTGATTACAATTTGTGGGTCTAGAATACCGAAATTCTGTACACTTTAATATTAAAAGCTATATCGAATTTAAATTCAGAAAATACAATTTTAAAATTAACTTGTAAGCAAACTTTAAAAAATTAAATTTTCGAATTTATTAAAATTCAGAATTTAAAATTTTTAATTTTGGGAGAGTTTCTGATTAATAATTTTTAGAACTAAATATTAAAAGCAATTTAGAATTAAGATTCAAATTTGATGTTATAATATGTAAATACTATTCTGAAAACCTGAAATTATACAAAATTTAAGTAGAGAATCTAAAATTTCAAATTTTCACTCTAGAATTTGTAATTCTGGAATTCTTTAATTTTTAAAATTTTAATAAAACAAAAAATTCTTAGTTTAAATTCAGAAAGTACAATTTTGAAATTATTTTGGAGAGAATTTTTAAAACCATTTAATTTTAAAAATTTTAGCAATACAGAATTTAGAAATGAGGATTAGAATTACAACTTATAAATATTATATTTTAAAATTTAAATATCTGCGATTTTGCAATTTTTTAAACTTTAATATTAAAAACAATTCCAATTATGGAAATAAACTTTAAAAACTTAACAATTTCAGAAATTTTAAAAAATTTTAAAAATTTGAAATTCATGAAATTTTACAAAAGTTATGCAAAATTAAATTATCTAGTTAAAGTTAATTTAAAAATTTTAAATTTTGAACATGGCATATTTTAATATTAAGTCTAATTGGACAATTTAAGTTTCATAATACATAATTTTAAATTTTAAAAATTGTCATAAACTCTATAGTAAAAATTCGAAATCTTAAATCTATATTTTTTATCCATAAAAATAATTTATAAATTTTACAATTATCTTCTAAATTAAAGAAATACAAATTTTGCTGAGACCACATACTGGGGAATAGCAATTCACAAAAAATTCAAGGATCTGAAGATAGAACGAAAAATAGAGATTTTTAAAATGGATATTAAAAAAGACAAAGAAGCGGAAAACGCTGAAACAAAGAAGACACTCAAGAATTAGATGATTTTTTCGCCTTTTACATTTTAAATAACGTTTTATAGCTTTCATGCAAATCAAATCAATTTGATATGTCATATAAACGCAAAACATAGAGATTAACAATCCAATCAAATTTAAAATCCTGCTCTTGAAAGCTTTAATGGAATTAAATTCCATTAAAACATGATTCGAGGTTCTTTTGAACACCCAAAGCTTTTAATATATAGACAAACATACATACAAGCTTTTCTTTACAAAATTTTACTATACAATACGAGTAATAATTTTTTCCAATCAATCTTAATATTTCATTTTATGATGGGATAATGGATTTTTAGTTTTCCTCCGTCGTCTACAGTTTTTTGTGTATTGTGTGCTATCGTGTACATGTATACAGAATACAATATAGTGTTCAGTTGAATGGACAATTTTTTTTTTCGATACTTTTTACAACTTTCGTTCGGAATGAGGACGATGTCTCGAAATGGGAAAATACAAATGGTATACACAGCATTCAAAATTAATTAAAATTGGCATTCAAAATGAAAAAAATTAAAAAAAAAAAAAAAAAAAAAACTGCCGGCAGATAATTGAAAATACAAAAAGAGCTTGATTCTACATATATACTCTTTGTAAATTAGTTGTCTTTGTTCTGTTCACTTATTCAAAATCATGAGCCTTTATATATATAGATGGAGCCTTTTATTTCAATAACACAGATGAAGTGAGTTAAAGCTTTATATTACAAGTCTGTATATACTTTAAGAAAATAAAAAGTATGACAGCATTAAAATGATGATTTTATAGATATTGTTCGAGAAACGAGATTATAGGGTGACTCAAACAGCATGGTCGCATACTGGAGACTTTTTAGAGTTAAGCAAATTATATCAATTTATTTACAGTCAATTTACACTTCTTAAAGAAGGAAAAATATTTTTTTACTGAAGTGAGTGAGCTGTACTATTTCATTGACTCAGATGGGTATTTTTGTTGTGACCAAGATGGATATTTTTGTTTTGGTTGTACGCGTCTATATAAAAAACAACAATTGGCAACAATTCCACATTTCAATGGTGAATATTTCTGGACATGCAGCTGGTGGGCGTCAACATCAAATGGAATTGTTTTTGTGTTAAATTTGAGATTTTTTTAAAACAATTGCTTGCTATTTTGATAGAGTGGACTCATACATGTTACAACGTTCTGCCATGGTACGTCCTAATGAACACCTTATAATTGTAAGAGATTTTAATCTCGCCGATATAACGTTTTCCTCAACGGATTGAAAAGAAATTGCTTTAATGGATTACATTACGGGCATTTCAACTATCTACTCAGTTGAAACGATAATATTCTTGTCCTTTTCGCCGATACTATGATAAAATGATCCTCAATCGATTTTACAATTAGTCTCGAAAATATAGAATTGGTCGACTGTTAATAAACTGGTGTATTATTATTCTCTGACCATATACCTTCACCAATCGCATTAATTGAATTCTCGATCATGGTTAGATTTTATTGGATTTGAATATATGTAAACAATACTGAGATGACCTTGCTTCCCGCTTTCTCTGAAAATATTGCCCGTGAATTTTCTTTCCAAACTCATGGGCAGACGTGAGTGCTTCACTCGAACAGAATTAAAAGTGTTCAAAAGCGGTCTAATTTCATGAGTTTTTCCCAATTCCTATGGATCATTGAAATTTATTGAAGTTGCAGCGATTTGATCGTCGGCGTAATAAAAGACTGCGCTCAGTTGCTGAATCAATATTTATGTTCTTATCCGTGGTATAAGTCTAGCGGTTCGAATGCCAACAAGGAGAGATTATGCAAATGGGAAATTGCAACTCCAGATTATACAATCGAAGTAATCCAGAACTCATGAGGCGATCAATTTTTCATGTCAATATATGTTTAACAGTATAGGCTTAACTAATTGAATTTGGAGTTCCCGTGAACTACTAGAACCAATTTTATTTATTATAATTTTTAGGGGTTTTAATTAATTTGGATGGAATATAAAATTTCGATTGAGTGCTTCTCATAATTTTAAATCACTGAGTATTAAATAAATGAGTAGGTATTCCGAATTAAGAATTTACAATCTTTAAAATTGTACATTATGGTTATTTTGGAATTATTAATTGTGAATTTTTTTGTTAATAGTGAATGGATTAATTGGCCAGACTACCTAGCTGATAACGCGATAGATTTATTCACTAATTTTCCTCGTCTGTTGATCACCCTGAATCCAAATGGTGTCTATTTAAGAGGACTTCCAAATGCTTATATAAATGTCATTACCGGTCCATGATGTGATTGTTTTTACGAAGCAATATAAAATCATACCTAAATAAATCGAGAAGCAAAACCATAATATGTATTAGTTACTTTAGATGATTCATAAAATGCAAGATTATACAATTTTCTGCAGGATCAAAAACAAATATGGCTAAAATACTCTACTTTCGAAAAAATAGGTGTCGTATATAGTCTGTATAAGCCAACATCTGTATAGCCATCAGAAACATCGATTGGAAACGTCAACCAATTTAACCTTGCATACAAGGTCTCACGTTTTTTTCCAGTTTGGGAACCTGCATTTCCCTATATAGCCAATTGAATTATTCTCTTTGTTGTTACACGAACCTGCTGGAATATATTTTCAATATCTCCGATCATAACGTAATGCAATATTATAATAATAACAGTGTTAAAGGCCATTACTGGCCCCTTACTGAATCAACAATCTGGCTCCAACGGTTTCGATCCTGAGCTTGGTCTTCATACTGTCTTAGACAATCTGAAGAGGCCAAGTCGTTCTCTACATCGTGGAGCCATCGTCGCCTGCAACGACCTCTGCGCCTACCATATGGTGGCTCTCCTTTCAGAGATCGCTGCACAATTCGTTCCGGATCAGCACGCAGAACGTGACCGAGCCAGCGTACTCGCTGAGATCTAACTTCATGTACAATATCGGGGATCTTCATCAGATCTCTGATCTCGAAATTGTACAGAGCTCGGTATGTACCATCTATTTCGCGTTTAGGGCCGTAAATCACACGCATGATTCTTCTCTCAAATGTAAGGAGCCATCTCTCGTACTCATCCGTCAGCGCCCAACTTTCACATCCAAACATAACAACGGGCCTGATCAACGCTTTGTAAAGCTTCAGCTTCACGGCACTTGATAAGTGTTTAGATTTTAGCAGTGGCCTTAGAGGATACAAAGAACGACTGCCAGCTGCCAGCCGCACTTTAATATCCTCACCCACACTGTTATCGTGAGTGATAAGAGAGCCCAAATATTTGAACCTCCTCACTCCCTCAAACGTGTGGTGGCCACTACTAAAATCTGGTGTGCCATTGTCTCTAAAACCAGAGATCAGGTATTTCGTTTTGGACTCATTGATCTGGAGTCCAACAGAAGCTGAAAACTCTACAAGCGGATCAAGTATTTCTTTCACTCCGTTGTTATTCAGTCCAATCACGCATATGTCATCTGCATATGCAAGCACTTGATTGGACTGGCGATATAAGATGTTACGCTGAGGTGTTTCAGTTTTACGAAAGATGTACTCCAACATGAGATTAAAGAGTATCGGGGACAGAGCATCTCCCTGCCGAACACCCGAGTTAACTGCAAAAATTGTCGATAGCCTGTTCTCAACTTTAACACAGCATTGAGACTGCGTCACTGTCATCCTACACAGTCGTACCAATTTTGTTGGCATTCCTAGGTATTCCAGGGCAGACCACAAACTCTCTCGATTGATCGAGTCGTAGGCCTGCCGGAAATCCAGGAAAACCTGATGTACGGAGATGGATGTCTCATAATATTTAGATAGAATCATCCGCAGCGAAAAGACCTGATCAGTGACTGATCGATTCGGACGAAATCCTCCCTGATAGTCACCAACCAAGCCTTCCGCCAGAGAAGTGATTCTATCCAATAAAATGTATGACAGTAACTTGTATGCTGTGCAAAGGAGAGCTATACCGCGATAATTCTCACACTTCAAGCGGTCTCCCTTCTTGAAGATGGGGCATATCGCGGCCACTTTCCATTCATCAGGCATAACTTCGGTTCGCCATACTAATCGAATAAGGTCGAAAAGACAGTTCCACAAAGTATCCCCTCCAAATATCAAGAGCTCCGAATTAATGCAGTCCACTCCAGGTGAGCGGTTTCGTTTCATTCTCTGCATGGCCTTAGTGAATTCCTCATGGGATGGCTCCTCAGTGCAAATCTCCGCAGACTGTTCTAGAGGTGGCTCAACAACAGTCTGTGATGCATGATGAACATCAAGCAGCTCAGTAAAGTGTCCACTCCATGCGTCAAGTACTGCGTCGATGTTGACACAGAGGTTTCCATCCCGGTCCCGAATGGCGGTTGACGAAGGCCTGAAAGTATGGTGCAATCCAGTAATTCTTTTAAAGAAATTACGTGAACTACGCTCATTGCTGAGTTCTTGTACTTTCAGAACCTCGGCCTTCCACCATTCTCGCTTCTTCCGTCTACAAATCCGCTTAGCTGCCCTTCTTGCAAGAGCTGCCTTGTTTTTCCTTGCGATTGTGAGACGTTGTTGCACTTCATTATGGGCTATATTTTGTTGCTCAACTGCAAGACGACACTCGTCATCAAACCAATCATTCTTGGGTCTGATTTTCACTATACCTAAAGTCTGTTGAGCAGCACTGACAACCGAAGTTTTCAGTACCTCCCAGACAGAGTTCACGCAGTCAGACTGGTAATTAGCTCCCTCAATGTTGTCGCTGACAAGATCCTGATATCGTTTCTTTTGATCTTCATTTATCAGACCTTCACAGTCGAAACGTTCCATCCGTTTCGCTGTGTTCCCCGACCTGTACGAAAACTTCCACCGTAGCTTTGCAGCGACCAAATAATGATCGCTGCCTACGTATTTGGTTGCTGACCGATAAGTTCTCACATCCTGCACAACCCGAGCTCGCCCTTTTGAAATTAACACGTGGTCAATTTGGCTCCGGGATGTTTTGCGAGGATGTGTCCATGTCTCTAGGTGTATCTGTTTGTGAGGGAAGAATGTGCTTGCTACTCTAAGATCATGAGCAATTGCAAAGTACATCGTTCTCTCACCATTATCGGTCGCAGTTTCGTGTCGGGAGTACGGACCTATGTTTTCACACAAGTCGGCCTGATTTCTGCCAGCTCTAGCATTAAAGTCCCCAATTACCATTCTAACATCGTGTTCGGGTATAGATCCCATCAGATCGTCCAAGTCATTGTAAAATGAGTCTTTATCTTGGGGCTGGCTGACTTCTGTGGGCGCATGTACACAAATTATCGACAGGTTGGCTAACTTCATGCGCAGGCGAAGCATACACAATCGGTTATTGACTGCTTGAAAATCCAAAACAGCCTTCTTTACCTGCGGCCCAAGAAGAAATCCAGCTCCAAGATTTCCGAGGTCATCTCCACTGTAGAACAACGTATAGCCCTGGGACACATGGTCTCCACTTTGAGGCCAGCGAGTTTCTTGAAGAGCAACGAGTTCCAGCCGATACTCTTTCATGCACGTGATTAGACCCTCCAACGCTCCTGGTTTTCTAAGTGATTGCACGTTCCACGTGCCGATCCTAAATCTCGTATCCGGGTACTTGAGCGGGGGTCCGGTGTTGTTTTGGCGGTATCCATTTTTCTTTTTGTTGATTTTATAAACAGTTGATTTTTTTACGGATGCGGGTCGTCAGCCCAGCGATCCAACCGTTTAGTCGCCTCCTACGACAAGCACAGGATACTGTGGTGGTATTCTTAGGAAACATGTTCGTGCAATTTAGATTTACGAGACATGTGAGTGCCCCCCGACCACAGGGGCCAATGCAATATTATAATCTTCATAATTATCTTGTACTCGTAGATTTGGCTGCATAGATGGTTGATTTCTCTATAGCTAAATTGGATGTGCTTATAGTAACTCTATACTGCTTTCTTTGAATAAAATGTTTGAATAATTATCGTTACACTCTTCTATATTTAAACCTTCCAAAGGCAACGCTGATATCAGTTGTTGGTGTGAATGTTGAGACCATTTGACGCGGTTTCTACAGCGAGCCTTTTTTAGCCTCCGTGCACTTTATAGAAGAAGACATCACTCAATATTAAAACGTGGCTGGGTTATTGGAATATACGCTTGCCCTAGTTTGCTTGTATGTATTTGAATGATGACGGCAATAATTTTGACCCTTTGTATGTATGCAACACTTAAATTTACACTACTTTCAAGATCAAACTGGTTTTCTCTTACCATTTATTTAGCTTTAAGACTACAGGGTATAAATAGTGATACGTACTTGGTAAACCAATCCATTCACGATTGCTAAATAATAAAAAAAACGCCCTATTTTTTTTTAACGTAATTTAATTTTTTGATTTTTTACTCGTTATTATGCCTGCATTAAGACACGCTGCCAAACCATACGAATAATGTGTGATTGATGAAACTGGTCTGCGGTGTTCGAGCTGTAGTTTCATCGTAGTGTCAAACATAAGTTAATTTTCGCTACGCCTATAGTCGTATACGACTTCTTCTATTTAAACCATCTCAAGGCAAAGGCCATATCAGTTATAGGTGTGAATGTTTAGAACATTTCACTCGTACTTTATAGTGAGTTATCTTCCGATGACCCATACAATTTTCAGAGCTATACGAGATACCATCGGAAGATTTTATTTGGCCACCTCTCAGTATATGGAAGAAAATTTCAACTCCAAATAAAAGTTTTACCTTACACGAGATATATTAGAATGTGACTGGGTCAGTGGAATATTTTCTAATTGGTGCCCTATCTTTTTGGTTTGTTGAGTTGTCCTTGTTTAGGTGTTTTATTGTATGAATGATGACGACCATGACAAATTTGACAATTACTGCTTTTAGTACTGAATCGATAGCTCGGTGTCCGGTAATTTTACAAATTAAAAATGAACCACATTTGACTGATGTTGACCCAACCCTGTTGGTTTGAGATGAAGATTCTTTACTTCCGGTTTAGATGCTTTTTTTATTTTTTTATTTATATAATATTACAACTGACTTTATTTTAACTCATCATCAGTAACTTTTCTATCATAATTATATAAACAGTTGTTGGGATTTAGCCCAACGGCTAGTCCTAGAAATTAAAATTATTTATTTATATAAATATGTTCCATTCACTAAATCAATTGGTTTGGTCCTTTGGAGACGTCTTACTGCCAACGGTCTGTCCCGCATATTGAATATCTCGATATTTTCGTGCTGTTGAAGGCGTGAATCATGCTTGAGAGCATGATGCGTAATAAATTCGTCGATGTATTCCATCTTTAAATCTTGGTGGAGGCCTTCATTTCTAATGTACCATGGATCATTTACAATATTCTGAAGTTCTTTGTTTTGGAACGTCTGTATCATCTTGATGTTCGTTTTTTTGGTACAGCCTCAAAGCTGTATACCATAGGTTCATAACGGTTTCAGTATTTTCCGGTATAAAAGCAATTTATTTTGTACAGATAGTTCAGAATGTCTACCTAAGAGCCAATACATCTTCCTACAGTTCATGTTCAGCTCTTCCTTATTCTTTTTGGCATGTTCTTTCCACCTCAACTTGGTTTCTAGCGTCATACCTAGACCGTATCTGGATAGGCAATTTGTTTAGAGTTGATTATGGTTGGGATTCTATTAGAAATATTTTTATTAGTAAAGATCACATGCACAGATTTAGTTTCATTCAGGTTTATCCTTCATTTTTTCATCCAATTGTTGACCGAATTTGTCGATTTTTGCAATTTGTTAGTAGCTTCTTCTACATGGTTCCCAACTGCCAAAATCGCAGTATCATCAGCATATGTTGTTATAGTTGCTTCTTCTATTCTTCTTGGCACAAAACGCTACCTTGTGGTACTCCAGCTGAAATTTTCTTTAGGTCCGAGTATTCGTCTTCACATTTTACACTGAAGTGTCGATCGGTTATGTATGATTTCAGAGTTTCATAGTATTGTTTGGGAAGGTTTCGCTTGAGCTTGAACTCCAATCCTCTGTGCCAAACTCGGTCAAATGCTTGCGCTACATTCAGGAAAACACTTGAACATATTTTTTTAGTTTCTAGTGTACGTTCTATTATATCTGTGATTCTATGGACTTGTTCTATAGTCGAGTAGTTTTCTCTGAATCCAAACTGGTGGTCAGGAATGAGATTTCTCTCCACCATTATGGGCTTCATTCTCTTCAGGAGCAATTTTTCAAAAATCTTGCCTATGGTTGAGAGTATGAATATCGGTCTGAAGGACTTTTTATCGTTACATTGTTTGTTAGGTTTTAAGTTCATGATTACCTTTGCCACCTTCCATTGCCTTGGAACGTATTTTAGTCTAAACACAGCGTTGATTATATGGAGAAGTTTACGTATCGCTTTATTTGGTAATTGTTTAATGATTTGTCCGGTTATGAGGTCGTACCCAGGAGATTTTTTCATGTTTAAATTTTGAATTTCCTCTTTTAGCTCCTGTAGAGATAAAGTGTATTTCAAGGTCATCAGATCGTTTCAGTAGGTTAAAGTTTTCATCCGTAGTTTGCCTGGGTAATGGATGAAGCGTTTCTTCTAGGTGTCTCGCAAACAAGTCAGCTTTTTGTTTAGCGCTTCGAGCCCAGCTTCCATTCTCACTTCTAATTTGTTGGTCGCTTAAGTACTTTCGTTGCTTTCAATAAGGAATATTCGGTATCTTTTTGGCTAGTAAGTGACGACAAATATGTACTTATTGATTCATTCTTAAGTGTTCTGATCAGAGATTTCAACTTGTTACATAGGTTATTAAGGACGTTTTATTTTCCTTGGTTCGATTTATTTGCCAAGACCTCCGAGCTTTACGTCTCTTTACCACAAGCTGTCTTACTTCAGTGAACAATTTTTACAGTTATTGATATTTGCGTATCTGGAAGATGTACTTTGCCACGCAGCTTGTTGTATGTTTTCTATTAGCCTTTCTACTTCCGCTTCGCCTTGTATAATATTCCTTATTGTTGCTTGAAGATTAATGTTTTGTTCTAATAATTCTCAAAAAAATTTCCAAATGGTATTCTTATTGGACAGTCTCGCTGTGATTTCTTTTTCAATTATTGTTTCACTGACCGTCATAATAACAGTATAGAGTGGTCCGACGTAAGCTCTTCATTATTTTCCAAACGAATATAGTTATCTGATATACCTTTGCTTCAAACAACTCTCTTCCTTTTGGTGTAGTAACTCTGGTGCCCCAGTATGTGTTTTTCGCATTGAAGTCGCAACCAAATATAAAACAACCTCCCATGGTGTTAAAAAGTTCTTCATAATCGTCTCTCTACAAATTATGTCATGGAGGACAGCATATTGCTGATACATTTTTACTTTATACTTTGTGCGATTTTTTCTGTTTAATAAGAATGGCAGATCCGCCTCTTGCTCTTTCTGATATGGATGGATAGCATGGTAAAATATGTACACACGTTCGCATTCCAAATTGAAAATTCTGAGCGTTTGTAAATTTATTTTTATTTTCTAGTCGTGTTGGGTAACAAGATAATGACAAGTTTCTCAACTGTTCAAATATGAGTTTATTGGTCTCCGCCTGCTCATCAAGTTTTTTATTTAGAGCATTTATGCATTTCACGACATCTTTCAAAATTTAGCCATCGTTCCTATCTTTTGTTTTTGCCTCTTGACCTTGGGTCACCTGTACATATGGTTCTTTTCCTCGTAATTTATATAAATCCCGATTTGTCTGTCGATTGGTCGGGGCTTCAGACTAGATCAGACTTTCTAGCGCGATTTCTTATATTTTGTCAGCCACGGTAATAAGCTGGATGTTGGCCCTTGCAGTTAATGCATTTTGCAGCTGAGTTCCTATCTAATATACACGTGCTCGTAAGTTGGTTACCAGCACATTTAATACATCCTGCCATACGTCCACAGTATCTCTGAGAGTATCATTATTTAGTGGTACTATAGCTCGAAATCCTTGTCCGTAATGGAGGTCATCGCAAAGCCTTGACAGCCGGATAGTCTTTAATACCAACAATATTTATTGGTGGAGGCTGTTTTTTGTTCGCTGTGTTTGGAATTTTATCGTTGCACTGAGTAGTTGGTTTACTCGATGTTGATGTTTGCTTTACCTGCTCAACATATTCTGGCGATGATTCTGCTTTTCGTTTCTTTCTGGGCTGGTTTTTTCCCCGATCCAATCAGCTTCCGTTACCACTTCATCTTCATCGGAAACTGCCATGTTGAATGTGGCGGTTTTTCTTGTGCTTCTTGATCCTAGTATCCACTGGGAATTGTTTCCTATTTCTCTTCCGAGTTCTTCTTCGTCTGTGTAATGTTCATTACAGACTTTTTTTCTTTACCTGATTCGATGATTTACCTTTTCAGGTCTTCATTTTATCTCTTTAATAGTAATAATTTCATTACTCAGCTTTGAGACCACCTCTTCTAGGCTTTTTAATTGGTTATGAAGTGTGGGTTGTTTGCTTTCAACATTAGTTGTTGGTGAAGACAAAGTCATATTAATATCTCATATTGAACTGTTTTATTTAATAGTATGATGGTCAAATAAGCAGAGTCCATTGCCGCTGCAAAAATTTTAATTTTTTTTATTCAAATGGCAGCTATAAACGATAGGAATATTACTATTTATATGTATGGCGGTGGTTCGGTAAAAGAAGCTGTGTGATTGTATTGTAATTCATGAACAGTTCAAGCCTCAACAGTTCAATTTAATTCCCAATTGGTCATTTTTAAATCAAAATGCGACTTTTTGTTAAATTTAATGACAAAATGTGCGGATGCCCGCTAAAATGTTTTACCCTGAATCGAGTTTTGAACAATGCACAACATCCACGATTTCAAATCCTATGACACCGCTTTCTTTACGACCATACCATTTCCATGTATATAGATTTGACGTTATACTGTTCCTTTATATTTGCCAATTGAAGGGAGAAATTAAATAAATTAAATTAAAAATTATTTAATGGCAAACCGAGGGTTGAACTGAAGTTCACAATTCCATAATTTTTCAAAGTTCAATTTTTTGATGACGCTTTCAAGAATGTCGAGTGGTATCTGGCGAATGACTTGAGTAATGTTGGCTTCCAAAACCTCAAACCTATAGTTGGATTATTCACATACACTTTGGATTTTGCGTAGCCCCAAAGAAAAGAGTCTAGAGGTATTACACGATCTAAATAGCCTAAATAGCATTCACATACACTTTGGATTTTGCGTAGCCCCAAAGAAAAGAGTCTAGAGGTATCACACGATCTAAATAGCCAATTCAACGATCCGAACCGTGAAATTAATTGCTCGCGAACATGATTTTTCAATAAGTATACATTGCTTTGCGCGCTAAATGGCAAATAGAGCCGACTTCTTGGAAGTAAATGTCGTCGAGATCGGGCTTCAATTTCTGGCAGTAAATATTCCGTTATCATGGCGCAATAACGAGCACTATTCACAGGAACGTCCCGGTGGTCTCCTTTTTTGAAGAAATATGGACGAATGATTTCACAGGCGCATAAACATCCAATACTATAAACTGCGATTCAAACTTTTCGATGGTATTCCAAGTAGTGGTCTCGACAGGCCGATTATGTCAACCGTAACTTACCGGTTATCGTATGGAAAGACTATGTTCCATGATGAAATGGCAAACAATACTGAATAAATAAAAATACGATGTCAGTTTTAAACTATTCATGCGTCATTTGTCAAAAAACAATTGGTAAAATCACCTCTAGATGAACGCTTTTACAAAATATTACTAGAACTGGCGTATTCGATTTCAAGTCGCTAAAATATCGTAGGTTGTTGACATTATTTTAATTGTCGACGTTGAAAGTTTGCTTCTTTGGCATGAATTTGATTTTCGCTACGCTTACGATTTTTTATATTGAATCATTCTTTAGATGGCATCGATATCAGTTGTTGGTGTGAATGTTAAAACCATTTTACTCTATCATTACAGCGAGGCGTTTCCGATTACCCACCTAACTTGTTGAACTGCTAGTTACCATCAGAAGATCTTATTTGGATACCCTCTACTATATATTATAATGTTAGCCTTGAAATCGGTAGCTAGATGTCTTGTCACCTATTTTGCATGTATTCACCCCTGACTTGATACAGTATCATCCCGTTGGTTAAAGAATTTCAAGTGTTCAACGATTAACTATAGAGTGTGAACTAGCCAATATCTTCAGAAAGCGATGTATAGAGAAATACTGAAATACTTTGAATAGAAGTATATCATTCAACTATCATTTTGATTAATTAACGACTTTATGCGCGCAATTTAAATTAACACATTTTTGACGTATAGGGCACGTTCATTTTTGTTTTACAACATTTAATCGATCAAAAGGCCCATCGGCTTTAGTATTTGTTTTATTTATTCATTTGATTTGAGTCATACTCATACTGGAATATGAAAATTTATTTTGCAAGAAAAAAATTAGGGCGTTGATTTTTCATAATAGTTGTATTATTATGACACTTTCAAGACCAATAAACTTAATAATAAACATTTACAAAAAAAAATATAATTTTATTTGGTACATATAATCTACGTCATTGATTATATTGGAATTAAAATAACGCCCTAATTTATTTTTACTTTGTTAAATTTTATATTTGTACTCCGGTTTTGAGGAACAAATTTTATTTACAGAATATAATTCAATTTGTCCTTATTCTATTTCTATAGAAATAAATATTCTCGTTGCTTTTCGTATGTGCACAAGAGTGCCACCCCTCAACAAAATGATTTTGAACAATTTAGTTGGGCGCAAAGAATTAACGTGAATTATATATGTACATGTATATTGTATATCCTATGTCTATTAGATTAGGTCTGTGATACCACAGCCTACTTTTTTAATACAGAGAAACATGTAACACATATATAGTCATATACCTATACACACGCACACACTTATAAGTAGTACGTATAATGATTTTTTTCTTATGTATTCCATTCACATATCCATGCCAAGTGTATGTAGGAAAAATTTTCCTTTCGTAGAAAAGCACAAAAATGAAAATTTTTCTTTTCAATTATGGAGCTTTTACTTTTTTGTGCTTCTGATTTTCCTTTTTATATTCACTTACAGTATATGTTTCTCGGTATACATAATATATATATACGTACACGTGTGTGTGTAACATAACATTGAAATATTTATAAAAGTGAAGTATATGTATATGAAATTCAAGTATATAAAAGCTGGGATTATTTATCTTATGTAACCGTCGTATCCTTGACCTATATACTCTCTCATATTATCACGAACATTTTTTCACGTGCATAGACAATTTAAAGGATTTCGGTATCTATGCACAATTGTCTGATTTGGGCTTTTTGTATTTTTATATTAAATTTGTTCACTCAATTTGCCCTACGTTTATGTATCTACTTATATATGAAATAATTACGTCAATTTGAATTATCCTTATCCCTTGTTACACAGCTTTTTTTTTGGTATTATTCCATTTATTTATAATTACTCGACCATTACAAGGAAGTTTTTCATTTTTCGGCGGATATACTCGTACGTCTTCAATTGACTTTTCCGTTTTATTTTTTGTCTATATATTTGTTATACAAACACAGTGATAGCAGCGAGTATAAAAAACCTTCTGTTTCCTTAAAGATTAAATTAAGCATATTGTAAGAGGGAAGGTATGGAGCGGAAGACAAATCAGAATCCTACTTATATACATTTAGCTATATCTTAACAAATTGAAAGCATTATAACAAATTAACGAATAATATAATAAAATCAGATAGATTTAACAGCGGGTGATATAAAATTTTGTTGGATAGTACGAAGGATGTACAATATACAAAAATGGATATTATTTTAATTAAGGGTGTATATATATACGAAAAGGCACAAGGAAATGGGGGGGAGGGGGGCGAGGGGTGCTGCATAATGTGATAATTTATTATATAATTGTTCTGTTTTTACCTGTGAAAATTTTATCGAATATATACAAAATGACAAGAAAGGTAATTTAATTAATTTTGTATACTATGCCGTTAAATATGTTCGAACAAAATACTTTTATTTGGTGGAAAATTGGTAGATAATTGTATTGGAAAATGTTGTTAAATTATCTTCTATCCCTAATCCATTCAAACGATACGCAGGTGCATCAGATCATCAGCAATTTATGTATAAGGTTTACGGTTCTATCTTTGAAAATACTTGCAATTAAGAATATTTTTGTTTATATAATGGGACGGGACTGAGTTCTAGATTACCCAGTCCAAGGTGGTAGTTTATAGGAGTACTGCAGGACTTCAGCCATATGATTTGTATGCAAAATCGGACTCCCAATCGAAAGCCTGTTGCTCTTTATAAAAATACTGATGGTATATACATTAAACGAGCTCAAAGTTTTAAAACTACTTGTCCACCGAGTTTGAAGCAAAATGATGCTTTAACCTACGTTTAAAGCTATCTCTACTTATACAAAGGTAAAAAAGTCGGTCCGTGTTGTTAAAGCTTTCCGCCATCATGTTACAACATTTTTAGTCTCTTAGTAAAGAAGCAGGTATGCCATCTGGACCAGATCTATAACTTCGAATGTTTCTACAGCTAGATGAAGATCCACGACTGCAATCAGAGGTGTCATTTATAAATTTTTATTGAATACAAGAAATGTAATTCCTGTACATACTTTGTCTGGTAGTAACTTTCCAAAATTTTGCGGTGACAATCCATAATAACATAGATCTTCCAAAAATTATTTAATTTTCTTCTGGAGTATTAGTAAACATAAGGTCTAATGTGCTGCCTCGGCCATCTTGTATATCACAAATTTGGTTCAATTTTGATACGAACATTGTATTGATGACTATAGACTCTCCGTATCCAAATCAGGATTGAAAAGCAGTTCATCTATTTCTTACTATCGTTTCACCGGCGTAGTATACAAGGAAGTTGGAGTTCGGTGGAATATATATGTACATATACAATGTAAATGTCAGTGGATTTTTTATTTGTCGTATTAGTTCAGATGACCAAGATGATCTAAATGTCAAAGCTACAGTGTACAATTACTATGAATCTATGGAACTGCCTCAAATTTATATATGGCTGTACAAGAAGATTAAAGCGATACCCCCTTAGGCTAGAAAAGTACGACCACATTACTGCTAACGATATGTATGTTGATATAGTGATGACCAATAAATCCAGTATTAATAACAAACATAACTTACAACCTGTATATAGCTCTCCTTTGCCCTACAATATATTGGTTAGAATCACCCCTCTATAGCGGAGGACTTGGTTGGAGACTATCAATGAGGATTTCGTCCGAATCCATCAGTCACTGATCATATCTTTTCGCTGCGGATGATTCTATCTAAATATCATGAGACATCTATCACCGAAAATTAGGTTTTTCTGGATTATTGGCAGGCCTATGACTCCATTAATTGAGATAATTTGTGGTCTGCTCTAGAACACCTAGGAATGCCAACAAAATTGGTATGACTGTGTAGAATGATAGTGACGCAGTTTCAATACTGTATAAAATTTGAGAACATTCTATCGAGAATCTTTGCTGTTAACTCGGGTTGTTACGGGAGTATGTCTTTCGAAAACTGAAATTCATCAGCGAAACATTTTATGTCGCCAGTCCTATCTAGTGCTTGCATATGCAAATGAGATCTGCGTGATTGGACTCAATAGAAACGAAGTGAAGGAAATACTTGATCCACTTGTAGAGTTTTCAGCTGCTGTTGGAATTCAGATCAATGAGTCCAAAACAAAGAACATGATCTCTGGCCATAAGCACAATTGCACACCAGATTTTAGTAGTGGCCACTACGCGTGTGAGGGAGTGAGGAGGTTCAAATATTTGGGCTAGCGGCTGTCTGCTAGTAGTCGTGCTTTGTATCCTTTAGCGCCACTGCCATATAACACCTATCATGTGCCGTGAAGCTGAAGCTTTACACAGCGTTAATCAGGCCCATTCTTATGTATGGATGTGAAAGTGGGGCGCTGACGGATGAGTACTACAGATGGCTCCTTACATTTGAGAGAAGAATCATGCGTGTGATTTACGGCCCAAAACGCAAAATAGATGGTACATACCGGGCTCTGTACAATATCGAGATCAGAGATCTGATGAAGATCCCCGATATTGTACATGAAGTAAGATCCCATCGAGTATGCTGGCTCGATCACATTCTGCATGCTGATCCGGAACGAATAGTGCGGCGATCTCTGAAGGGTGTAGCTGCAGGCGTTGATGGCTCCACGATGTACAGAACAACTTGGTGGCTTCTTCAGATTGTCTAAGAGAATATGAAAACCATGATGAGGATCGTAACCGTTGGAGCAATTATTGATACAGTAAGGGGCCAGTAATGACTTTTAAAAACTGTTATTGTTTTATTATTTATTATAATTTACAACCTGAAGAAGTATGGTTTTAATTTAGACAACATATAACAACACACCTTATAACAAATATTTAGCTAATTAGTGTATAGCTGACAGTATATATGAAACAAAGATATTGCGGAAATGATTTTGTCAAATAATCAAATATAACGACCCATTTCTCGTAGTCATCCGTCAGTGCAAACTTTCACACCCATTCATCAACAACTGCCCTGAGCAACGCTTTGTAAAGCTTATATCTGTGTTTTAATTTTAGCAGTGGCCTTAGAGGATACAAAGCACGAATGCCAGCTGCCAGTTGCACTTTAATATCCTCACATTTTGGTTTGGACTGAAAAAATCTCGAAATCCTGTTCTAGACTTCAGCACAACATTAAGACCGCATCATTGCCAATCTAGAAAATCGTACCAATTTTGTTGGCTTTTCTAGGTATTTTAGGGCAGACCAAAAGATCTCTCGATTGATGGAGGCATAAGCCTGCTGGAAATCCAAGAATACCTGATGCTTGGGGATGGACGTATCATTATATTTAGATAGGGTCGCCCGCAGCGAAAAACCTGATTAGTGATTCGGAACAAATCCTTTATAATAGTCACCAATTTGGGATGGAGCCAAATCTAGTTGGCAGCCCTCTTATCAAGATCATCCTTGTTCTTTCTTACGATTGTGAGACGATGTTGCACTTCACTCTGGGCTAAATTTTGTTGCTCGACTGCAAGGCGACACTCGTCGTCAAACCAATCATTCTTGGATCGTACTTTTTTTCTGTTCAGCAGCACTAACAACCGAAATTTTCAGTACCTCCCAATCAAAGTTCACACTGTCAGACTGGCAATTACTCTCTCGTCGCTGACAAGTTCCTTTTATATCGTTTCTTTTGATCTTCATTTAACAGGCCTTAACAGTCAAAACGTCCCATGCGTTTCGCTGTGTTTCCGATGTAGTTATGCAGTGACCAAATTAAGGTCGTGCGAGCATTAACAAAGCATATCTTTCTCTCACCATTATCGGTTACAGTTTCTTGTCGTCTTATTTCTGCCAGTTCCAGCATTAAAGTTGCCAATTACCATCGTAACATCGTGTTCGGGTATAACTCCCATCAGATCGTCCATAAGTTATTGTAAAATGTGTCTTTATGTTGATGTTGGCAGACTTCTGTAGGCGCGTGAACACAAATTTACGACAGGCTGGCTTCTTCTCCATGGCCAAGATTTCCGAGGGCATCTCCACTGTAGAGCAACGTATAGCCCTGGGACATATGGTCTTCACTTTTAGGCCAGCGAGTTTCTTGAAGAGCACGAGTTCCAACCGATACTCCTTCATGCATGTGATTAGGCCTTCCATCGCTCCTATTTTCCTAAGTGACTGCACGTTCCATGTGCCTTTCACGACATGCAAAGACTATACGGTGGAGATATTTTTTGAAAATTTGTTTGTACAATTTAGGTATACGAGACATGTAAGTGGCCCCCAAACACGGGGCCCTAAGCCCCTTACTAAGCTTATATCAAACTGGGAATTGCAGGCAACATTTATTAGTGGCCAAATTAATGTCATGAGTGAAAGATTCTTTGATAGATTCCTGAACTGTTGAAGTAAAGGAATTTTACTGTAGACTGATAGCTTAATTGTCTTAGGCTGGTTATCGCCACATTCACGAGGCTTGATAATATATTACATTGCTAACCGGCATTTTATTGGATTAGCTGAAATATTATCACTTGCGATGAGATGGTCACAAACAACCAAACTTTTGAAGAAGAAAGCATAACAGTTTTAATTTTGCATAATGCTCTGGCCGAATCAATTAAATATATTAGGGCTCGAATAGTATATGATGCCATCTGGCCAATCTTTGTGTTGGATATGTTTCTTTGAAAATTCGAGTATTACTTTTTGAAATTCCTCATCATGAAACTAAATTATTTTGAGAGTTATTTGCAATAGAAACTCTTAAACACTGTACGTACAATAAAATTTGCCTTCAAATCAGATTAACGGTAACAAGTCGTCAATATTTAGTGGAGAATCAGGCATTCTGTCATCTCTGACAGTATGCCTGGTTTTTCGCTAAATACTCGAGATAGAGCATCAGGCACAACATTGACGGAGGCTTTTTTATAACCTATATCTCGAAATTAAATGAATATAATTTTAAACTCCAACAAGCAAGCCTATGTGACAAATCCTTCTGAGAGATGAGCCAGCGTAAGCTCGCATAGTCGGTATAAATGGTAAAACTGTTCCCTTCTGTGTACGCACGGAACTTTTTGCCGCTCAGTATGGCTACGTAGCACTCTAACTGTGTGATGGAATAATTCATTTGAGCGGCATTTAGGTTTAAGAGATGAACGATATTGGTCGTTATTCTCCGGCGGCATTACGCTAAAATAGCACGCTTCCTACTCCAGTGGTACTTGCATCACACTGTTTATAGCAGAATTTCTCAAAGTTCGGATTTGCCAGAACACGGGCTGTTGTGAGTGCATGTTTAAGAGCCGTAAAACGCCGGTATACCAACCACACATCGCCATGAATCGTTGTTTTGGGCAGTCCGTGGACATCCATCACCAACCATGTAGCCCAATTAAGTATTTAACTTCTTTTAACATAAATCTGTTTTTCTCTATATCAATAGTCAACTCTGCATTTCTAATTAAGCCAGCTACTGAGCAGATCGAAATGTTCATTTGGGATTGAAAAGGTCATCAAAAGGTCATCTAAATAAACAAAGACTCGATCGTGGAGTTGGGATAGAATCATTCGGTGCATAATCTCTGCTTAATTGGCGAAAGGGCGTAGAATCGTTGTTTCAGTGGTTTCGCAGAGCCAACATCAATGACGTGTAGTCTTTAAAGTAGTGTTTCTGATACAAAACGGGGCAGAAGCTGAAAGTAATTTTACGATTCCATTATGGACGTATTCTCATTAGAAGTAGTGGTTGGTGTGGAGTTAACTGTTCCGATGGTTGGAGTAATTCAGAATGAATTCCAGAAGTCAATCACATAACAAGCGGTGCTTTAAGTTATAGCATCGCTTCCGGTTGTTATATGGAAATGGTGTCTTTTCATCCAAATCGCTAGGCTCAGATTCAGATAAGTGATATTTTGAATGATGCTGTATTATTAGAGATGGTATATTTAGTGTTATTTTTGTGTTTAGCAGAACTGAAAGAATCTAATGATTCTGTAAAACATATTTCGGATCGTTTGTCGGTCCAGGTCTGGGCCATTATTCACTCAGTAAATAATTGTCCGGTTGGGTATTTCGGGCCATTGTTGTTCGGTCTGATCTGTCGGAAAACTGTGGCTTATACGATTGCATGTAGCTGGTAGGCTGAGACGCGAAATGTCTTATTCCACACATGGGAGTGAAGCAAAAAAGGTACTTCAATCGTGTCAGGTTCTATTAGTTAGTCTTCAAATATATATAAATAGTCTTGAATGTCTGAACAAATCCATCGAAGCTGCGAAAGCAGTTATTATTGACGCTATCGATCGGATAACAGCTAATACTGATGGGCCGAATGGTGAAGAGCCAGGGAGTTTCCAACAAGCAAACGATGCTGACTCAGTGTTCAATATGAAACTTATGAAGGCACAGATTCAATAAATAGTTAAGCAAGTGTTGACCTTGAGTGGGCGTATATATATACCGTCATACCCTAATCGAACACAAAACTATTCTCAGTCAATACCAGTCACGATGAACTTTCCACAAGGAAATCCACCACCGCTAGAATTCCAGAAACAATAAACCAAGCGTTTATACCGAATCCTATACATCGAGGCCCATGAGGCTACCTCTACAGGGCTAAGCTCGCATTCACCCAGTAAAATGGAGTTCGTATTACGATTTTGGACTAAAAATGTAGTTTAACTAAAGTTATACCTATGGTGTACAGTTTATCTAATATATGACTCACCGCCCCCCACAAAGGATCTAGCAATTTTGGTCCAAAAAGAGTTTAATAAATCGCCACTGTTATAAATATATTTCTGTATGGTGAATTTTATGTGCTACACACATATAAAATTGATCTAATCCAGAGTATATATGACTTTACCGAGGATTATCGTTGTGTATCCCTATAAAAAACTTATGCAATTTTATGTTGAAGCCGCCGTTCCGATATTTATTGATTTCAGTTAAATACATAAAAAAGGATAACCAATAATCATAAAAAAACGTTTTTATTGGAATAGCTGCAATCAACCTTTTGCTGTATATATTGGTACCATATACCTAATATGTTATGTATATGGTATACCCAATGGTCCAGACCGAAATAAAAGCAGAATCGTTAATTTAACTAAAAAAAAAACTTTATCTTACAACTCGCTGAATATTTCATTAAAGATGAAAATATATTTTGTGCATGTACGTTTATACCTATGCTTGTATGTACATAGCCCAAATTGGCATCTTTCTTTATTTTTTTATGGCATCGCCTAACAAAATTCTGTAAATTCGTCGATTATTTACTCCATAATTCTCGCTTGTGCGCTATAAATAAGAACAACTTTTCTTTTTTGCAACTTTGGTAGATGAATAAATAATGATTTGAGTTTTTTTACTTTCTTTTAGGTAAGCAAATTATGGTGTTATTGCCTATTGATTACGAAAAATATGTACAACAAATTTCGGGATGCGCAAGGTACGTAAATTTAAAAAAAAAAAAATTTAGTTGAATAATCGACAATGTACCAGTATTGTATGTACGAGTAAGTTAATTAGATTTTCAACTTTTTTAGCGTTAGCATCTGCTAACGCTACATTAAAACTTTGTGATATAAAAAAAAAATCTGCGTACATCATTTGGTGTCAGTTTTAATTTAGTACGGCACGATAATAATTTTTCATGTGGTGAGCCGCACAACCAGACCGATTAATTAATTACTTAATTAATTTTATGGGAATTCTGCACTATAAAAACATTCAACATATTTTATTTTATTTAAACCAGGCGTTCGAAATATTTTCGCAAAATAATTCAATTTGACATAGCGTCATGAATTTTCATAAACAAATAAATAAATACAGATGCATGCAAAAAATAAATAAAAATTGATTTGTTGCAAATTAATATTTTTCGTGGTGACAACAACGACAAAAATGTGTTACCACACCAATCGACTTTTCCGCTCGCCCAACAGTATTCGATTATGTAATTTTGAAATTGCCAATTATACAAAATTGTAAAACCAATTTAAAATGTTGTTGTTTGTATGGCTGTCGTTAAACATTATCCAGATTTAGGACTGATGTTGAGTTTAAAAAAACAAAAATTAATTTAACAGCGAACATAAATCATGACACAGAATCTAATTTGTGTTCAATTTGTATATAGAATAGTATTTAGATATTGTGCCAAAAGCAACAGATGGGATTTAACATTCTGTTGTTGTTGTTGCTTAAATTGATTTCTGGGATATGAAGTTACGATTTAAATGTTTATTGAAAATATAACTGCCAGTGTATCTGTGTCTTCCATGATAAAAGTTGGGTTCTCCGAAAATCAATTTTCGATTCTAGGCAATATATGTAGAGTATGCCCAAAACACGATAGGTTAGGTTAGGTAAGGTTGAGTGGCTGCTATGGCACACTGACAACTGTCTCCTTTTTAATCGCTGTTTTGAGTGCCTTAATAGGCCTCCCCAAATTTGCCCTTTCCGGTAGCAGTTGGAGAGTTGTACCATGCCTAGCTAGTTCGTCCGCCCTGTAGTTTCTCATGACGTCTGAGTGGCCGGGGACCCAGACTATCTGAATGTTGAAATGCTCACTTATCTCATTTAGATACAAGTGGGAACCCAACGCCACCCTAAATGACAGAGAAACTGAATTTAGCGACTTGATTGCCGCCTGACTGTCCACATAAACGGCGATATCAATCGAGGATACCACATTAAGTCTCAACCAATTTAAGACCTCCTCAATCGCTAATACCTCTGCTTGGTACACGCTGCAGTGATCATATGGGGACGAACTGTTTTATAAGCATACAATACTTCCAATTTATCACAGAAGACTCCAGCTCCTACCTTACCATGTAGCTTGGAGTAATCCGTAAAGAACTGTAATGCTTCTGCCCCCCCCCCCCCAAGATTTTCTTGAAGGGCAGGTAGTTCGGAACCTCTACTCGAATCATAATGGTGGTGTAACGTAGTCTAGATTCACCAGTTCTTCGTTCACCAGACATTTCCACTGAAATATGGCTGATAGTCTTAGCCACCCGCTTCCAAATGGTGGATTCCCCCCGCTCCGAGTTAATATCCTGCTCTCCAGCATATGATTGAACCCTCTTATAGGGTAGTGCACCCCAAGGAGCGAATATCCCTCCAGAATTGCCTCCGTCTTTACATTATTAAAGGCGCCCTCAATATCAAAGAACGCCACCATACAAAACTCTTGCGAGAATATTGTTTTCTCATTTTTCAATTAAACTTACCAGATCGTGAAGAGCTGTGTCCACAGGTTTCTCTTTACAGTAAGCATGCTGAGACTGGGCACAGTCACTTGGCTTAATTTTTGATCGTATATAGATAATCATCAGCCTTTCTTAGGTTTTCAATAGAAAGGATGTGAGAGTTATGGGTCTTAACTCTGAGCTATGGTTAACCCGCTTTCGGAATACAGACCGGAATAATTTTTAACACCCTTTGAAGATTACTTCCAGCCAGGGGAGAATAATAATTCCTATAATTCGGTCAGGACCAGCCGATTTATAAGGTTTGAAACCTACAATTGCCCATAAGATCCGTTTTTTAGTTACGATATCTTCTATGCGTAGTGAATGTGTTTCTCGATAAGTACTAGTCTCTGTCGAGTCGTCAAAGTTTCCTGGAAAGTGGGTTTCGATGAGAAGTTTTAAAGATTCCTCACTAAAATAGTCCAAGCTGTTCTCAATTCTTTTTTGTACACTTTTAAGTCTTCCTTATAGGAGTCCCAATTTTCAGCCTCTCACGTACTTTTGACTCTATTAAAGGCTTTCTTACGTGCATTTTGGTAGGTCCCTAGTTCCTTGAAGCACCATGCTGGTTTTTGTTTGCCCCTGGGCTTAACTATTGGCAAGCAGCATTGAAGGACCAATTCAGTTCCTCTACTGTCGCTGGCGGCTCAGGGGCCCCCGGCGTTATTAGTTCTTTAAGCGTTTCCCTATACTTGCTCCAGTGTACCCTTCTAGGATTCTTAAAATCTTTCCGGATAGCAGGGGAAACGTTAAATCTGAATGTTACATTTCGATGGTCAGAGAAGGAGTGCTCTTCCAAACACGATACTGAGCTTAAATGTATATGTAGTTATAGTTTCAATTGGTTCCATGATAAAAGTTGAGTTATCTGGAAATCATCCAGGCAACTATTCCAGGAAACCGTCAGTTTAAGTTTTGAAGATATTCTATGGCCGAATCTTGGCGATGTATGTATAGAGTATTCACAAACGCAATACTGAACCTACATAAATGTTTATTTTAATAAGTTTCAATTAGTTCCATTATAAAGAGTTTTGTGGAAATCATCCATACAACTATTCCAGAAAGCAATCAGTTTGTTATTCAAGATATTCTATGGCCGATTCTAATGGTTTTAGTCCGGTCAATTTATTCAGCCAGAATTTTTTTTCGTTTATGTAGTGATTTCTCAAGAAGCCATACCAGTACAATTGTTAAATTAGTGCACGCAAAAGTTGGAATATATTATTCAAGTTTATGGCCGAGGCTATCTAATTCAAAAGTTTTACCATTAATCGCATTCAACAAAGTTCTAATTCTTCTTTAATTCTAATTCTTACTTATTTCATATATTCATCAACGTAATATGTTGTTGTGTTTCTAGACATCTTGGCGTTGTTATTTTTGCATTATTTATTTATTATGCTATGAATTTTCTCATATTTATCGGTTGTTGAGCAGGCTATTTGATGAGTTCATAAAATCATGCATCTTTTCCACTTGGCCACGACTATATCTAACAGTTTATCTTTCAGGATTAATTTGGAAGTGGCTTTTGCTGAGGCATCAAACACTACTCTCAACTTTGTAGTACTATAATTTCTTCCTTACCATCATCTGGTGTACGAGTTTGGCAACTGATCGACATCCAATTTCTCTATCCCATAGTTTAAAGGTAACTGTGTGTCGTTCATAAGTATCTCGTTTTGTCGTTTGCAGTCGAAATCCGTTTGTAATACTAAACTTTACGGTGACAAAGATACGGGATGATTTGATTGCTACTATTAGTATCCGAAAAGTGAACCGTCGCTTCAATTAAAATACCTATTTGAAATGCTATCAGTATAAATGTTGGTAGTCTCCACGACTAAATCAATTACTGATATTGAAAATGGGAATCCAATTTAGCTATATATCCAACTCGCGCTGAATCTCGTCACTACAATAATCAGTTTCATTTGCCCTTCCTATATACATCAACTGAATTTACGTTGGATTTGGATCCAATTAATCAAGGTCATTGGGAAATGGGATGGTTCGTCTGTGCGATATGTGTAATTTCTACTCATATGTTTAGCTTTGGCTATGAACAGGGCTGTGTCAAGTGATAATTGTTATTCTTTATTTATCAAATGTAGGTAATTTTGCTGAATTCCCTTGCAGGGATTCTTCGATTTCAATTGGCGTTGTTTTTGGAGACGTACCTTCTATATAGGGATTGGGTTGCTTTTCTATGAATTTATGTAGAATAATTTAGGTTTATCATCATTGTTGTTGTTTTGTTACCAAGTTTAGAGATTTATAGTAGTTCCTCTGTGGACCAGCCACATCACTAACACTTGGACTATGAATCAATCATAGAAAATTGTTTAGAGAGATTACGACTAAAGAGACCAGTGATGAGATTACCATATCGTTCATTGTGGCATCTATAAATGGATATACTATGTGAGTATATTATCCTGAATAGTTATACCATGGAACAAAGCTGAGCACTGTTTGTAAAATTTGGCCCATGTTTTTCACAAGCTGACAACCAATCAAATTAATTAAATAAGGCTCTAAAAGTTTTTCAAAATAATTTTCTCTACCATATACGGGCATAATTGATATCGACGAGAACAATGATAGATTCGATAACTATAGCTATGACCTGTACCTCACCATAGCATTTCAACTTAGAAATTTTTTATGGCTCCACTAAAACTACGATATGAAAATCCTTAAACGATTACCTGGCAGTCGAAGCAATGATCCAATCTAGCCAAATAAGCCATTTACATATATGTATATGTATACTTATATGAACTCCAGACCGCCACCTATTCGGCAAGATATATATTCTGTTTTGTCTATAGTTCAGGATATTAGTTAAAAAACGCATTTGCTAATGAAATAAGAGTGTTGACCAATGGAATACCCAATACGAGGGATGTCGTATATTTGACCTTACAAAATTTATTCAAAAAGATGGACATTATACATCATCAAATTAATATTGAGCAATCCGACAAGCCAGTATTCATTCCATGTTTGGAATTATGTGGCTTGTTGCTTATATATTTATTCTGCCATCATTTAAGATCAATCAGCACATTTTGGTTCAAGTAGAGCTCCTTTTCCTGGAGGATTAAACCATTAGAGCTGCAAGATTTTAATTTATTACGGTTCCAAATAGCTAGTAAATTTGGAAAATTGGCTGAAACGTTTAAAGATCCACTCACGATGTGAATAAATGAGAAGAATGATTACATATTCAAACATACCGTACAAAAAACAAACCATACATTGATTGAAAATATGTTCAGTTTTAGTGAAAGAGTGGTGTTAGCAGAAATGTTACATAAAAATAACGTTTAAAGTAATTAGAAGAGAATCTGTGTCGCCATATCTGTTTACCAAACACCTCACACCTAGAGATGCACCTAATTACATCTAACCAAGAACTACCATCATCGATAGCAGATATTATAATAAATAAATCCATTTTGCCATGAACGTATCGGAGGACGACTTTCGATTTAGAAAATATCATTTTTCATCTGCCAGCTGTTTCAAATTCACGTACATATTGTGATCCATCAAAACGAACCCACTGAATTTTGTTAAAACTTGGTCATATAGGGCAGTGTGGCTCGGTTTTTAGCGAATTAGTTCTGGTTAACTGAACGATATAGTTTTTTAATAACTCGGTAGCTCTTATAGTCTTCCTGAACTCGAATTCGTCTTAATGTATTATAATTTTAGGTCTTAGTCATAGGGATCTCCGGATTATTTCTAATGGAATTTATAACTTTCTTGTAAAGATTTTTATCACAGTTGTGCCATATTTCGAAGCTCTTTCTACGGTGAAACCTTTTTTTCCAGGGCGGCTTGGAAGGAGCATAATCGGACTAAACGCTAAATCAATAAAATAATTAGATGCGCGAGGCTATATTGATCGCTAAACTGCAAATTACCTAGAAAATACAATAATTGACGTCATATACACTCGTTTAACATAATTTTAACATAAAATTAAGCCAAATTTATATCGGGACATCGGACAACGGACGAAATTAGTTAAAAGCGGTGAAAGTGCTAAAAAACGAATTGAATATTCCTGAGGTGGATCAAGATGAAGACGAAGATAGTAATTCCGACCTTAGACAAGACAATGCAGAGGAAGGGCTAAATATGCTGACTAATTTACATTCAAATACTCGTTTACTCATGTACAGAGTATCGAATACTCTTAGTTCAGTTCCGCATTCATAAAAAAGTCAATAGATAAATGCAGAATAGTAAAAAAAGTTATGCTTGACTGTTCAACTCTTTAGAATTGGAAACATTTGGGAGTTTTGTGTAGATTGAGCCAGTCAAAATTTGGATCAAAAATGGAAACCTATAGTAAGAGTAAAATATTAGCTGGGGACTTTTATACAAATGTTATTAAACGAGAGAATAATTTTATTAATAATGAATTGTTAAATGCCTGAATATATCTAGATGCCAAATTTTACTTAATATTGAGCAACGGCAACACAATCAACGCTCCGAAACAAATTCTTCATACGATACAAAGCGAAGCTGACAATTTTTGGTCACCGTGGTTTAGAATTAATTTACAAAATCACTAGGAATGGTGTACATTATTAGTACGTTGCCGACGTTGTGTACGGGTTATCGATACGCCAATGTAGAAAATATTACATGACGCGTAAGCGCCCACCTCTGGACTTGCAACCGGATCTGGTCTCAAGCTTTATCAGGCGCTGACGCTTTGCCTTGTTGCAAATAAATTTTCTGATCAAATTTGGCCATCAGGAAATATACTTTAATATTGAAGATTTTCCGGTTATAACTAATTTGTAAAATCTTCAGTTTTGCTTAACGACTCTCCAAGGTTAGGTTAGGTTAGGTAAGGGTGGCCGTCCTAAAGGACTAGCATAACCACAAAATTGGTCCGTAGCTGTACCACATTCGAGTTTTCTCCTCTTCACTCGCTGAACCATCGTGAGCTTATCAAGAAGCGTTTAAAGTCCCGGATCCCGATCTTACTAAGATCCGTGAGGTCGTTCAAAGGTGAAGTCCCCATAAATTTTGTTCTGCTGTACGCTAGACCAGGAGACAGGTGCAGAGCAGATGGAGCACATTTTCCTCCTCCTCCTCATCACCACAGCTGCGGCAGAAATCGTGGGCTGGGACACCCAGTCTGCGCGCATGTATCCCAATGAGACAATGTCCCGTTATAGCTCCCACGACCATACCAATATGGTGTCGTCGAAGCGATATCAGTTGGTCTGATCTAGACCGGTCAAGACCAGGCCAGATCTGCCTGGTTATTACACACGAACTGGCGTTAGACCATCTGACGTTCGTTTCTTTTATAGCTTCTTCCAGAAGCAACAGTTTACATGAAGCAAGCGGTATCTTTATATCCCGCCTGGTTTGGGTTATTAGGCGTGCTGTACCCTTGCGGGCCAACTCATCTGCCTTTACATTCCCTGCGATATTGAAATGCCCTGGCACCCACGTCAAGCGGATGTTGAACTGATCAGCCATCTCATTTAAAGATGCCAGACAGTTCTGGGCTACTTTCGACGCCAGGGAGTATGATTGTAGCGTTTTAATAGCAGCCATGCTGTCCGTAAAAATGCGAATATCCCTCGTAGATATTACATTAAACTTCAACTTCCATTATCGCGATCAGTTCAGCTTGAAAAACGCTGCAAAAGTCGGGAAGACGAAAAGAGAGGTTAACCCCTAGTGCCTTACAGAATACCCCGCAGCCAACCCCTCTATCCTTTTTTGAGCCATCCGTGTAGAAGCTTAGCGCCTCATTGTTCATAACCGTTTCGTTCACCCAGTCCTCTCTGGTGGGAAACTCAGTTTGGAATCTCACCTCAGCAGATGGCAAGGGAATAGCGTAGTCGGTAGCTTCCGGAATACCCCTGTTGCATAGGATAGACGAGTGCCCTGCATTGTTACAGGTCCACATAGATATGGATTTGAGCCGAATGGCTGTGCAAGATGCAAGCTGCTCGGCCGCAATATCCAATGGAGTAAGATGAAAGAGAATCTCCAGAGCTTGAGTAGTTGTGCTCCTGAGAGCCCCACTTATACACAAGCAGGCCGTTCTTTGGACTTTCATCAATAGTTTAAGGTTGGCCATAATTTTTAACGCTGGCCACCAGACGACAACCCCATACAGCAGTATAGGTTTGACCACTGAAACGTAGATCCAGTGTACTATGTGGGGCTCCATACCCCATCTCTTTCCAATGGCATTTTTGCAGGAGTAGAGCACTATAGTAGCTTTCTTTACTCTCTCTACGATGTTTGGTTTCCAGCTTAGCTTGCTATCCAAAAGAAGTCCGAGGTATTTTGCTCTATCCGTAAAGATCAAGCGAGTACTATTTAATGTTGACGGGTCACACTGAGAAAGCTTGTGCTTCCTGGTAAAGAGGACCAGCTCTGTTTTCTGTGGGTTTGCGTTCAGTCCGAGCCAAGCGCGCACTGCATGCGCTCACTCAGCGTACTAGGATATTTACCGAAGACCGCAATAGCAACGTCATCCGCGTAAGCAACCACCTTGAAGCCTTGCCTTTCCAGGTTTAGTAAAAGGTCATTTATGACCAAGTTCCAAAGAAGGGGGGATAAAACCCCACCTTGAGGTGTCCCTCTGCTCACGTATCTGGCGGCAGACGTCCCACCCAGATAAGCTGTCACGATCCTGCCTCTAAGCATATGATCTATCCAGCCTCTGAGTGACCCATCTACCCCCAGACACGCAAGGGCCCCAGTGATTGCCCCCGGTCTGACGTTGCTAAAGGCCCCCTCTATATCCAAGAAGGTTACCATTGAATATTCTTTATATTCAAGCGATTTCTCAATCGGGCCAATAAGGGAGTGGAGATCTGTTTCCACCGATCGTCCCTTACGGTATGCGTGTTGAGATCCCGACAGCTCGCCCGGTTTGATTGAGCCTCTAATGTGAGCCTCTATTAGTCTTTCCAGTGTTTTCAACAGAAAAGAAGATAAGCTTATAGGCCTAAAGTCTTTGGGATACCAGTGAGAGCTTTTTCCCGCCTTAGGTATAAATATTACTTTTATTTCAGTCCACTTCCTAGGAATGTGACAGAGTTCCAGGCTGCCTTTGAAGATAACTTCCAGCCAGGGCAGGGTTAAGTCAATAGTTCGCTGGATATCCGCAGGGATAATGCCATCAGGCCCTGCCGACTTGTATGGCTTAAAGCTGTTTATTGCTCATAGGATATTCTGCCTGCTTACTATATGGTTTACGGAGTTTACACCCCTATTCATCATGGGTCCCTCCGGAGCTAGTACCGAGCACTCCGGGAAGTGCGTTTCTAGTAATAGCTCCAGGGATTCCTCACTACATGTAGTCCATGAACCATCCGGTCGTTGTAGATAACTTGGGATGGAAGGACTAGAACAAAGTACTTTGCGTAGCCTGGCCGCCTCCGAGGACTCCTGTATATTGCCACAGTAGAGTTTCCAAGCCCTCGTTTTGGCTGCTCTCAGCTCGTACTTATAGGTTTTGAGGACTTCCTTGTAACAGTCCCAGTCTGCAGCAGCATTTGTGTTCTTCGCTTTCTTGAACAGTCTCCTGCATTTCATACGAGTACCTTGGAGTTCCTTCTACCACCAGGGTGGCCGAGATTTACCCAAGGGTCTACTGATAGGACATGCACCTAACATGACATTGTTAAAAGCATCAGATAGCTTGGCTTCTAGAGCATCAAGCTCCTGTGTAGATGCAGGAGGTTTTGGAACCGATACCGGTAATAAGTTACCCAGAATGGTTCTGAAACAATCCCAATCAGTTATCCTCCTATTCCTGAAGGGTGGTTTGCTAATGGGTTTTGTATCCACTTCGTATTGGAGATAACAATGGTCAGAAAAGGAATGGTGTTCGGACACTTTCCAGTTCAATACCCTCTCCTTAATAAAATCCGAGACAAGTGTGATATCCAGCACTTCTTGTCTATTTTTAGTAATAAAGGTTGGCTTGCACCCGATATTACATATATTTAGGTTAGTACTTAAAATAAAATCAAGGAGTAACTCACCTCGCCTGTTGATATTTGTACTTCCCCAGATTGAGTGATGCGCATTAGCATCACTGCCCATGATGACTCCTACTTTTCGTTTTTGAGCCTCCATTATTGCACTAACCAACCTACCTGGTGGTATGTTTTCCTCCTCGTACGGTAGGTAGGCCGATATTAGCCAGAGATTTTGCCAATCCATCTCGATGCTAGCCACCACTACATCAGCGTTGCTGTAATTAAGTAGTATAAAAATATTCAGATTATTTCTAGCGAGAATGCAGGAACGTATCTTAATTTCATTCTTCGCATGTAGTATTTTATATTTGGAAGTTCTGAGGCCCAGCACCCGGTCACCATTGACCCAAGGTTCCTGAACCAGAACAACATCAATGGACTCAGATTCCATTTTGAGCAGGAGGGCCGCCGAGGCGGCTTTAGAGTGATGGAGGTTGATCTGAAGGATCTTAAGCATTAGATATTGCTTACCTCCACCACTGTTGAATCAGAATCTTCTGACGTCGATTCGTCCGGTAGGAGCGCACAGCGTAGTCCCAATGATCTCGATATCTCCGAGTCCAGGGATAGTGTCTCCTGAGCGTCTTCCGGGATTCTTTGGACATCTGGGTCACCAGCAATAGGCGGGACACCACTAGTGGCTTCCCCACCTGCTGCAGTTGCCCCAGGTCTGTCAGCCTCATCGCGCTTATAGATTTTGAGCGTAATCGCTCCAAATCCATAGCTGACCAGGCCTCCAGATTTTGCCAAAGCACCCACGGATTCTCTGTCGATGATCTGTTTCCGCCTTTACCTCATCTAACCTGGCAATCTTCCAGGTGGCCGTTGGCAGATCCGGATTGCTGATTTTCAACATTTCCAGGATCTCCCTAGGATCACCCGGCTCCGCAGGAATCCAGGCTCGTGCCCTTGGCATGCAGGGAATTTCTTCCCTAGTCACCACTGCTAGTTTGGCCCCCGGCCAGACTTCCCCTAGGCTGCCGATCGCCTTTTTATAGAGGGTCACAGACCTCTCATCGGCACAGGCAGTCAGTTTTACGTGACCCCGGTGCCACCCTCCGTCTCGGCAGGACGGAGCAGGTCCTGGGTTCTCCCGCATGATTTTTAGGAAGATGGCGGCTAAGGCCTTCTCCACCTTCCTCCAGTTAAGGGTCGTAATGCTCCCATCTTCTTGTGCCCTGTCAACGACTGCCATGATCAGGTGATCCTTTAGCACCTCGTTGAAGGGCCTGGTAACATTGTCCGGAACCTGTTTCTTTTTAGCCTCCGTAGGCGGTTCATCATCAGATCTCTGCCTTTTCGGCTGTGAGATCACAACGGAACCCTCCTGCTTTGGCTCAGTGATACGTCTTGCCCACGCAAGCGTATCCTTGTCTCTATCCGTTCTCTGCTCCAACGGAATGTTACAGATCTTAGAGATCATGCGCCAGGCTCTCTTCCTGGTCTGATAGTTTGACACTGATGGAGGGCCAGCATTCGTGCCTTTGCCCTTTGGTTTCGAGGGGCCAGCCTCATTCGGTCTTATGCCCCTAATTGCACGTTGGAGACCGGGCCTAAAGGCCGATGTCTCCGTAGTACTAGATTCCAGTTTTTTAAGAGCACCGGTCTCTTCTTGTTTTTTATCTGGATCTTCCATAATAGGTCCCACGAGTAGCGGAGAAAGGAGGTCCACCTGTGCAGAGATCCGCAATACACAGGTAAGGCTACATGATCCGGAGGGCGCCAAGTATCCGGATACACCGTTAGAGACTGGGCTAGTTTTTAAACTGGGCCCCCAGCCTGGCCGGTTATTAGCACGGTACGATTAACACCTTAACCCGGCCCAGTTATTTAGCGCCGTGTTTTCGCCTAGTACACCACATGGTGTAATAGTTGCCCGGTGGTCACCACGGGGAGGTAACACGCACACTTGTCGAAGCTGCAAGATACGGAGCTGGCAACAAGTGCCAACTTGATTCCCCCAGACAGCTTCTCACCAGACAACAACGACTCTCCAGACCACCACGACTCTCCGACTCTCCAAACTTATGTGCAGTTTGTAATTACTACTTGTATTTGACTAATATCGTCTTCATCTGCTAATGCTGCAATGAAGAATCAATAATTTTTAGAGTGGCTGATGACGAAACCTAAATAATGAGTTCGATTAAATACCAAAATAAGGTAGTATTTGAATTAGGAGGATTTGGAATATCATCAGCTACCTAGTGTATTATCAGAACCTGAGTCCAACTCTCTGGCTTTAGGTGTTAGTGGCTCATTAATAATTTTATTCGAAACCGCAATATAAGCTTCCTGATTAATTAATTTCTGGGGGTAGGGGATAGTTTTTGAGCTTAGTGGATTCGGAATACAGTCATCTACATAGTCTACTACCCTGAGTCCAACTCTAGCCGGCTATAGGTGGTAAGGGATCTTTAATAATGTTTTTAAAATCGCAAAATTAGCTTCCCGAATAATTTATTTCTGGAGGTAGGAGGTAGTTTTTGCTCTCAGTGAGTTAATTAAGAGTTCAGTCATCTACATATAGTGTTCTATCGAAACTTGAGTACAAATCTCTTTTAAAGAGTGGTAACACATTTAGTATCAGCCATTATCACTTTTTGCCAGAGATTTGTATTCTAGTTCTGGTTATTTATCTTACTGTTGAATTGAAATAACGACGGAAAAAGCGCTTATTTCTTATCTAACTCCAGTCCATCATCATCTGAATAGTAATCTAAAAGTATCATCTCTATTCATAGATATTACTAAAGCGTTTGATACTGTCAATCATGAAATTTTGTTGGATATGTTACCACATACTACTCTGGGCAAAAAATACCGGGAAATTTGAATTAAAATTTTTTTGGGATTCCGATAGGGACAAAACGTTTTTATTTTTAAGTTGGTAGGGAGTACTGTCACTGTCATCTGTGTCAAATTAGCTAAAAGTTAATTTTTCGTTTTCTATAATGTTTCTATGAACTATTCAACAACGCAGTTCCATTAAATTTTGTGTGCGGAATGAAATTTCTGCTACCGAAACGTTGAAAATGTTGCACAAGGCCTTTGGTGAGCAAGCTCTATCGAAAACAAGAGTTTATGAGTGGTACAAAATGTTCAAAGAGGGTCGAGAAAGCGTTGAAGACGAGGCACAGCCGCAGGTCGACCATCAACACCAACTGATGAGCTACACGTCAACAAAATCAAAGAATTGGTGCTCCAAAATCGTCGATTGACAGTCTGAGACCTTACTGACCTTGTTATGGAATATCGTAAGGATCAGTGAAAACCAAGACAATTCTTGGTTTTTGAATCACGATAATGCACCATCTCACACTGCACTCGTAATTCGTGATCATTTCGCCTGACTTAGCACCATGTGACTTCTGGCTATTCGCTAAGCTCAAGAGACCGCTGCGTGGTCACCGTTTTGAATCGATAGAAGAAATAAAAATCGAAACGAAGAAAGAATTGAACTATTCCGGCTATTCCGGAAGAGGACTTTGCAGCATTTTTCGAAAATTGGAAAAAACGTTGGCACAGGTGTATTGCATTCGGGAGAATAAATAAATTTATCCAACCTCCTTCTGAAGACAACAAAAATTGCAAACAAATTTGACAAATTTGCCGCTATAGTGTTGCTGCGTCTAAAATATGTGAAGTATCCAAAGGGCTAGAACCTGACCATTTGCGGAACCGCACTTTTATATATTTTATAAATTTTTAGGTTGGCAGTTATCGTCTAACGCAACCTTAACCAAATAGAGGATGAGTGACAATAATTTGTACAGCACAAGAATGTACATTTTACTTTCATGTACACGCAAAAATCTTAGAAGTCGCTTTACTCCAGGCTCGTTTCAACCGAAAATACGATCGATAATCCTTTTTTTATTTTTCTGACAGTAGGGATGTACGTCCGAGTACTGTCAATATTATATATTGTAAAAGCACAAAAAATGGTTTCTTTTTGGGATGATGTGAAATCAAAGCTGTTACATTTATTAACATTATTTTTAGTAGAATATCTTACAATTAGCAGATGTTGTTTAGCATCACTTCTAGCTATTGACATTTAATATGTAAAAAATAAACCCAATTCTTGTTTGTGCTGAAAAGTTGAACGACTTGAAAATCAAAATAATAACTTACCGCTCACGTCACAATTTTGTGTTAATTTATGGAAATGGAATTTATTCAGGTCTATATAGGTGGAAATAATGTGCAAACGAAACGTCCAAATATATGTATATACTTATATAAGGCTTTGAATAATTTGAGTTAATTGAACAAGAATAGAATTTGCATACCTAAACACAAAATTTTGCGACACAAAGTTGCTTTTTGAGTTGAAACATAACATCCAAAACATATTTACAAAACATAATAATTTTCATCTTCATTAATTAATGACTGCACATGAAGCAATATGCGAATAAAGAATTTACCATTTCCACATATGGAAATATGAGCGTGCAATGCTTAATTCCACAACCAAATCAATTTTCTACAGTAATAAACCGCAAAAGCTTTTTTATTTATCATCATGGTGATGATTATTAATATTTATCTTTAGTACATACATATATACATAGATGTTAGTATCATAAACATAAATATATGTTTTGTAGATATGTACATATATACATATATCTGTACATAAATGATAATTCTATTTACAATATTATTTGATTTGTCGCAATACACAGTGGTGTTTTTGTAGCGGTGCGGTGTTGTTGTTACTGAAATTGTTGTTTCTCGCTTGGGAAAATGATAATCCGCCCCGCATCATTGGAAAATACATATAGAAATGGAAAAACCAGACATATATGTGTGTACATAACATAACAAGAACGAACATAACCCCCAACATGAAATTTATTATGTTGTATACAATATTTTATTCGGAATAACATGAATATATATATATATATATATATATATATATATATATATATATATATATATATATATATATATATATATATATATATATATATATATATATATATATATATATATATATATATATATATATATATATATATATATATATATATATATAATAATTTTGTGTGTTTTGTATATTTGTTAGACTTATATATGTTGCTTGTTGTAATTATTGTTGTTATCTTATTATGTTTATTTTCATTTATATTTGGTTTCGTATTCAAATGATGATGTCGAATCTGTTTCATCTTGGTGTAATGAACCTTTCTATGTACAATACATATACGAGTACATTTTATGGTTTCGTGTATATAAATTATGTCATGCGACCAAATTTATTCATTTATGAATTATATGGATAAGGCTCTTTTGTTGTCTTTCCGATGACGACATTTAAGACTTTCCTTTATTTAATTTAAAAATGATTAAGAAAAAAATTAGGGCGTTGTTTTTATTACTTAATAGAGAATGATGTGATAAAAAACAAGAAATTACAGCGCCTAGAGTTTTTCGTAAAATTCAATAACAAAAAACCCCTGAATTTTTTTTTTAATTTGTTTTTAGATTTGTTAAAAAAAAAGCTCATTAAAATGACATAAACATAAAACATACAATTTTTTGGAACTTTCATTTAATTTTTTTATTGAAATAATAAACTATCTAACAAAAACAAAACAATTCATATATCATTGGTTGTTATGAAATAAAATAAACGCCCTAATTTTTTTAAAAATATTTTATGATTTTAGTCCTTCTATAGATTTTGATTTTTGAGGCAGGCTCCTTACAGTATCAATAATTTGGCTCCAACGGTTTCGATCCTGAGCATGGTCTTCATACTGTCTTAGACAATCTGAAGAAGCCAAGTCATTCTCTACACCGTGGAACCATCGTCGACTGCAACGACCTCTGTGACTACCATATGGTGGCTTTCAGAGATCGCTGCCAATTCTTTCCGGTTCAGCACAAACAACGTGACCGAGCCAGCATACTCGCTGAAATCGTACTTCCTGCACAATATCGGGGATCTTCATTCTACATTGTACAGAGCTCGGTATGTACTATCTACATCACATTTTGAGCAACAGTCATACATAAGAATGGGTCTGATCAACGCTTTGTAAAGTTTCAGCTTCAAGGCACGTGATAGGTTATACAATAATTTTTGTGTATTACTGGATGTAGTAAAGTTTTTTTTTTTAATTAAAATTATATTTCTGAAAGTTAACATTGTGTGTGGCCTAAAATGAGCGCGCGCTTTTATTTCTTTTAAATGTAGAATTTTGCCGTTTTTCTTTAAATTTAATTCTATTTATTTTGTGCCTTATTTTATATACATATTTGAATTATATTTGTGGGTGGTCATATTTATTTAAATAATTTTGGTATTGTTTGGAGGCAGTTGTTTCACAACACCGCGTTTAAATATCCTCACCAACACTCTTATCGTGAGTGATAAGAGAACCCAAATATTTGAACCTCCTTACTTCTTAAAACGTATAGCCACCACTAAAACCGGGTGTGCAATTGTCCCTATAACCACAGATCATGTATTTTATTTTGGACTCATTAATCTGGAGTCCAACAGAAATTGAAAACTCTACAAGCGGATTAAGTATTTCCTTCACTCCATATGTCATCTGCATATGCAAGCACCTGATTGGACTGGCTATATAAGATGTTGCGCTGAGGTGTTTCAGTTTTACGAAAGATGTACTCCAGCATGAAATTAAAGAGTATCGGGGACAGAGGATTTCCCAGCCGAACACCCGAGTTAACTGCAAAAATTCTCGATATAGCCTGATCTCAACTTTAACACAGCATTGAGAATGCGTCACTGCCATCCAACACAGTCGTACCAATTTTGTTGGCATTTCTAGATATTCCAAAGCAGACCATAAATTCTCTCGATTGATCGAGTCATAGGCCTGCCGGAAATCCAGGACACCTGATGTACGGTGATAGTTGTCTCGTAATATTTAGATAGAATCATCTGCAGCGAAAAGACCTGATCAGTGACTGATCGATTTGGACAAAATCCTCCTTGATAGTCACCAACCCTCCGCTGGTAAGATGATTCTATCCAATATAATATAGGGCAGTAACTTGTATGCTTTGCAAAGGAGAGCTATACGGCGGTAATTCTCACAATTCAAGCGGTCAGCCTTCTTGAAGATGGGGCATATCGCGGCCACTATCCTTTCGTCAGGCATTACGTCGGTTCCACAAAGTATCCTCTCCGAATATCAACAAATTAATGTAGTCCACCCCAGGTGAGCGGTTTTGTTTTATTCTTTGCATCGCTCTAGTGAATTCCTCATGGGAGGGATCTTTAATGCAAATCTCTGCAGTCTGTATTTGAGGTGACTCAGCCACAGTCTGTGATGCATGATGAACACCAAGCAAGTCGGTAAAGTGTCCACGTCATGCGTCAAGTACTGCATCGGTGTTGACACAGAGGTTTATACCCCGGTCCCAAATGGGGGTTGACGCCGGCCAGATAATATGGTGCAATCCTACAATTCCCTTAAACAAATTATGCGTACCTCGCTCATTGCAGAGTTGTTGTATTTTCAGGACCTCGTTCTTCTTCCGTCTACAAATCCGTTTAGCTGCCCTTCTTGCAAGAGCAGCTTTGTTTTTCCTTGCGATTGTTACACGTTCTTGCACTTCATTATAGGCTAAATTTTATTGCTGAACTGCAAGACGACACTCATCATTTTCACTATACCTATAAACCAAAGTTTTCAGTACCTCCCAAACAGAGTTCACACAGACAGACTGTCAATTAGCTTCCTCAATGCTATTGCTGATAAGTTCCTGATATTGTTTTCTTTTGATCTTCATTTATCAGACCTTCACAGTTGAAACGTTTTATTGAGTTTCGCTGTGTTCCCAGACACAAGTTGGGGCTGGCCAAATTTAGTGGGCGCGTGTACACAATTTATTGGGAGGTTGGTTAACTTGATATTCAAGCGAAGATTACTTTTAAATTTAGAAAATTTAGATTATAGTTTGGAAATATGTTCACATTATGTTTTGAAGATAATATCATTCAAATGGTGCCCATTGTTTACTACGACCTGACGTGCTCGGTGCAGAGCATTTTCCATAACTTGTTTCAGAATTTCAAGTTTTGGATGGTTTTTGGCTTATTGGCATACGAGAAAAGGTCAATAGATATAAACATGTGTGTATGCCAGGTTAAAGCCCCTATAGAGTGTAGTAGGCTATCGAACAATATAGTACCTTTGTCTGTTTTTTATCGGATTTTGTAAATGTTAAATTCAAGGTAATTGATGCTACTATAGATTCTTACTAATGAACTAGAATTTATGTAATGAAGCTTACGGTTCTTTTGTTGATGTTTGTGGTTCAGGATAAGTAGCATGTACTGTACGTACACATTCACAGGACATCTGTGCGTGTTAAGTTGAGTTCAGAACTTGTAGTATATTTGTTGTAGTATAAGTTTGTCGATGTATGGAATTTGATTTTGATGTGCGAAGATGAAAATTTTACGACAATCACGGAACAAGGCAATTATAGACCTATCATGTAATCGTCAATATAGACGGTGTCATATTTCAGAAAACCATTTAGCGAGTAAGATGCAATCGTGCGAAAGTTGGGTTTGATATTTTCATATCGGATGGCGTCTGTACAGTGGATTTCTACCTTTCTTTATATGCCATATCAGCCTGGTGCTCTTTGTATAGATTACTATTTCGAATTTTGAGCTCTTCTAAGGACTCGTAAAGGAATTTGCAATAAGACATTTGAACAATTTATCAATACTGAAAAAGTGATTGTAGAATGAATTACAACACAGCGAGCAAATAGCACAATGGTTAAGGCTGTCACGTTTGGATTGGGAGATACCGGGTTCGAATCACAATAGAGGCGGGATGCAAAATGGAATTTTCACCCTTGATTTCGATCGTGATGATGATGTACCCATCTATGACCCTGTATTGAGAGTATAGAATCCATGGAGCAAGCCTTCGTTCATGTGAGTGCAGGTTGGCAATGAGCTAAAAAATTACAACACTTTTCAGCACTTTTAGCTCTATACACTTTCACTATTTCACTTTGATGATGATGATTTCACGTCCCATGGCCAATTACACCATTTTTTTTAAAGTTTTTTTTATCTTTTATCTCCAATTTTAGGAGCATCAGGCGTTTACTGGCTGGACCATCTTATTCTGTTGTCGGCTATTCGGCTAGCATAGTTCTCTTCCATGTCATTGCTGGTCTTCTATCTTTCCATTTCCCTTACAAGTTCCATTAAAGTGACAATCTGGTTACATTGTTCGCTGGGTTCCTTAGTGTATGTCCGATCCATCTGAACTTTCGCCTATTTTTCGATCTCGATGTCCAAATTGTTGAACAAGTGTCGAACATTAGTATTTTGATCTTGTGTGATGGGACAGAAGTATTCTAGATTTTATAAATATATAGCATGTTCAATGTATATCTGGCTTTGTTTAGGCGTTTGCTTATGTCTACTTCTGTTCCACCTGTTTTTGATACTGTGCAAGTGAGTGCAACCAAGGTATACGAATTCGTTTACAAATTTGATTTATTTCTGATTGATCGGTGTGGTTATGTTTGTGGTGTATCTCATCGTCCTGGTTTTCCTGATGTTTATTTTGAGACCAACCTCGTTAGTTAGATCTGATAGCTGTTGTAGATCATTCAGTTAACCTGTTAATCCACATTGGATACCATTGGGGGACGTGTTATCTAATTTCTGCATAACACTGTCTAATACTATCAAGAACATCGTTGGCGAGAGTACACATCTCTGTATTACTCTTCGAATGTTTTAGTATATTTCTCTTTGTTTGCATTTGAATTGAACTCGATTTCCAGCATCCCGATTCATTTTTTGTATGAGTTCAACTTACTTCTTTGGGATGCTCATTTCACAAAGTGTCTGTCATATTATAATCTTATTAGTTGAGGTATCATGGAGAATTCGTTTCGTTGGACTGTTCTATTATGATACGAATTGAGATTTTTCCTGTTCTCAAACCAGCTTGCTCGATTCTTAATTTTGCTTTGATCGCAGGTGAGATTATGTTAAGATTATGTTGTGTTGAGGAGGGTGATATCACGCCAATTCCTGCATTTCTTTAAGTCACCTTTCTTGGGTATCGTAATTATCATGCCATTCAAGAAATTGTCTTTCCATTTCTTTGGTATTCTACCAGAATTCAACACTTCTTGTATTAATGGTTTTAATGCTCTTGCAGTTGCAGATGTACTGAATTTGAATATTTCGGCGGTTATGTTGTCTGTTCCAGTAGCCTTCGTGTTCTTCAGTTTGTCGATGACACTTTTAACTGCTTGCTCCGTTGGTGGATGAGTTTTGATATTTTCGTTATCGGTGCCAGTTGATAGTCGAAGATTTTCGGTATTGTTTACTTGACGTGCTGTACATTCGTATTTGCATTTTCCCTCAGCCGTAATTTGTTGGTATGTTTGTATCGTTGGCTGACCACGTTACTGAATGGTTCTCCATGTAACATTGCTAATCCTTGGTTTCCGATTGTGCTCTTGATATAGCCGGGTATGCTTCATTGTATCGCTAGTTTCATTGCATCGCTGTTCCATATTGGTGGCTTCAGTTCTCTACAGATTATGAGATGGTGCGTTTCATTAAAGGTGCTTTTTGTTCTCATATGTGTCAATCTGCCGGTATTGAAATTTCTGCGATTTGACTCATTGCTCTGACATCCTGTAATGATGTAGGAAATTTTTTTTTGATTTCACAAGTAGAAGCAATTACAAGAATCGAAACCGTGTGCGTCGCTCAAGAACAACTGAGAATATTGTTACTGCTGCTGATCTTTGGAATTAGACATTCCACAAACGACATTACACCGTATTTTGCATAATGGCTTGGGTCTTAAGGCTTTTAAAGTTCAGTTAACACAAGAACTCAAGCCGGTCGATCCCCATAAATGTCGTATCTTCGCTGATTGGGTCCTTCAAATGCATCAAAATGATCCGTATTTTCATAGAAAAATCATCTTCAGAGACAAGGCCCATTTTCACCTCGGAGGCTACATTAATAAGCAGAATTATCGCATTTGGGCTCAGAAAATCTGAGATTGATTGTTGAAAAGCCTCTCCATCCTCAACGGGTCACTGTTTGGTGCGGTTTTTGGGCTGGCGGTGTGGTTGGACCTTACTTTTTCGAAAATGAGGCTGGTGCAATTGTAACGGTGAATGGATTGCGCTACCGAGCTATGATTAACAGGATTTTTTTTGGCCGGAATTGGAAGACATTGATGTGGACGACGATTATTTTCAGCAAGACGGTGCTACGTGCCACACAAGCAATGAAACAATCGCAACTTGGCAAGAAAAGTTTCCTGTCCGTGTTATTTCTCGATGAGGTGATCACAATTGGCCACCGAGATTCATGTGATTTAACACCCTGAGGATTTCTTTTAGAGCCACGCGAAAGATAAGGCCTATGCCAATGCTCCACAATCGATTCAATACCTTAAAGATGGAATGCGTGAAGTTTGGAACGCGGGATCCCTTTATTTATGAATATTTTTGTGTGAAAACCTACTGCCGCCTAAGAACAGCTGATTTGTAATGCAGAATTCGACGAGTCTCTCTCCAAAGTAGTTTTGCACTGAATCGAACGCGTTTTTACCCATGATGGTCGTCAGGTTAGTGTTGTCAGTTCCTGTTGTCTGGGGTTGTGCATTCTTGCTATTGTGGCTTGGATTTGCTAATAGAACTCGACATCTTCCGTTGTAACATCTGCATCTTCAGTTGGGGCATAGCACATAATGGTAAAGTTATATTTCTTATTCTTGAGTGGAATCTTGTCATGATTGTTCTGCTGGTCATTGGTTTCCATTCCATCAATGCTTTCTTTGCTTTAGATGTTGTTAATATGATCACGCCTTGATCATGGATGTCGTCTCTACCCAAGAATATCATATATTTATTTTCCGTTGCTTGTATTTAGTTGACTAAATCATTTCTGTAATCATTTGGAGATCAAATTAATGGATAACTGGTCCATTTAATCCTACCAAGTTTCCAGGACTGCTGGTTAAGGTAAACTGGCCTATACCAAGGGGAAGGTTTTGTTATATTGATTTGTTTTTCCTATGACTTCTGACGATATTCTCAACCGGTCATTTTCACATATTTACATATCTATATAATTTGCGAAGGTCTTATCGCCTAGATTTTATTCAATATACTAATTGAATTATTACTCCACATATACATATGTATAAAGGCAAATTAATTATTCAACCCATAACAAATTCGTTCATCAATCAATTTCTCTTTTATAAAATATAACAAAACCAATATTAAAAATAATTAGGCTAATTTTCTAGTTTACCAACTCAACATACAAATAAAAATTTAATTAAAAAGTTAAAGCATAAAATAAAATGTAATATTATTATTTATTATATGCGGCAACATCTTATATTATAATTGAAGATATAACCAAACCTATACATACTAATTTAATATACGTATAAGAAGTTAATTATTTTCGTTCACCAATAAATTATTCTAATTCAGTACACCGTACTATGATTAAATTTTCCTTAAATATTTACCGTATATATACATACATAAAAGCTCTCCCCATCTTATTTTCTAACTACAACTCGTCATATAAGTTATTGTATAAATTTATTGGGGTGCGCATTTGGAATACACCAACAAGTAAATTTTTATAGGGATGAGTACATATATATTAAATCTCAATGGATCACAATAATTCACTCCCTGCAATATCAGCATCATTGTTATTGCATGTATACCAAAAATCCAATTTTAAAACTTTAATCGAACTTTAAAAACGAAGCCATAATGTAATGTATATGTATGTACATACATACACACACACACTCACAAAATAAATAAAGAAATAAGTATTTTCTTAAATCAATATTCAAATTATTTTCATTTATATGAACGAATAAATAAATAAATTATTCGTCCAAAAAGCGAAAATAACAGGAAAGAAAATATTTTAAAATTCATAAGACATACAAGTCGATAACGACGACGTCGACGACGACGACAACGTTTTTGAAAATAAAAATAAAACGCAACTTTCCATCGTTCGATTTCCAATAATCGTTTACCATCCCAATTTTTGTTTCTGTTGGTATACAGCAACAGTATATAGATTTACATTTTGAATGTCAGTTATATAGTTGGGGGTGGGGGATAAATCTTGATACAGATGATACTGCAAAATTAGAAACACAACAACAATTTGGTTGGTACATAGAGAGAGTGTGAGAAACGAAAACTTTCCCGCAACATCAAAACATCTAAATGTTAATTGATAATCTAATTAGAAAACTTGTGTTTTATTTTTTTTGGGGGGATGGAAGGAGGGAGGAGGGATGGTATACGGGGAGTGATAAAAAAATTACAAGATTTAATTAATTTTTATGTTTGACAAATTTATGTTTTCAAGTGATTCGTTACTAGATATATTTGGCAAGAGACTGAGTGTGCGGAACAAATAGAGAGAGACAGATCGAAATAATTAAGTAATTTAGATAAATTAGATGGGTGAACATGAAACAGACAGTAACCGAGAAATAACGTATACACACACACACGGATTAAATTACATGGAAACAAAAAACAAAAAAATAAAAAAAAAAGCTCTTAAAGTGGAAATTTATACGAGATAAGTAAACTTTTATGTAACAAAATAAAATAGAGAACCATATGGCTGTTTAGAGATATATAGGGGCGATAACCTATTTGCTATACACAAACAAACTGTTTGTTTACGAAATCACAAATCAAAAATGAATAATTTATTATTGTGTTTGTTAGAAATTTATTATCCAAATCTTTGGGTGCTTTTTGCGTAAATATTGAATATAAATTACTATATACGTTTAATAGACGTAATATGGCGCAGCTTTTAAAATATGAATAAATTATTACCATCGTAAAAGCTTTTAACTTAATCTATATACTAGCATGAATAATATATATGAATATATTCTACTCTAGAGGAGTCTTCGTTGAAGAATTCATTGCTAGAAGTAACCTATTCGTTATAAACGAGGAATGGCAGCCAAGTACATATTCCCACAATGGAGAGTCAAATATTGATCTCACTCTCATGACGGGCGGCCTGTTAAGAAAAATTTTAAGTTGGTCCGTTCATAAAAATTGGACATCAAGTGACCACAGAGTAATTGTCTCGATCTAAGGCTCGGAGAACACACATAATGATTCACCAGCATCAAAGAAAGTTCCTCCGTATGCCCTACGGCATGCAAATTGGGAGGGCTTTCACAGCCAGCTAAGTATCATCTGGCAAAGCCTGGCAAAAGACCTGAAGGTTCTGATCGAAAGCGATATCGATCGAGTTGAACAAATAATAACAAGTTCAATCATCAAAGTCTGTAGCGCAACTATTCCACGTAAACGTTCTCGCAAGTCAAAACTGTCTTGGTGGTCTATTGACCTAAGCGAATCAAGAAAATTGGTTCGAAAGTTGCGCAAACTATATCAAAAATATAAAAATCCCGATTCTCGGTAAAGCAAAAGGGCAAACTATGTGGCGCACCGTAACACGTAATTCAAAAATATTAGAGACAAAAGCCAAATGACCCTTAAAAAGTTCATAACGGAGCATGGAAATGCTGAACCGTGGGGCTTTGTCTATAAATTGAACACAGGCAAACTGAAAACAAATGAGGTACTAAGGACCCTGGTGACGATAGTGGACTAACAACAATTTGTTGGGAGGACACTACAAAATGCTTAAAATGCTTGCTCAACACCTTACTACCTACCCGACGACTATGAGGAAAATGACTCAACCACGCCAGACGTGAGCCACTTTAGTGATGAAGAGGCCACTATGGCCATCATGTCTATGAAAGCTGGTAAAGCGCCAGGCCTAGACAACATCGAGGTCGAAGTGATACAACGTGCTTGGCCTATTGTAGGGCCCTGTATCAGATAGGTGTCAAACCGATCCCAAATCTTATCGACCAATCATGATGTTACCTGTCCTTGGTAAACTACTCGAAAACTTAATTGCCGGCAGGTTAATGCATATATTTCAAAGAAGTGGTTCCTATAGTGACAAACAGTTTGGTTTGAGAGAAAATAGATCCACAGAGGACGCAATGATCAAATTGATCAATATCGTCAAAAAGTCGGACCAAAAGTACAATCTGGGAGTATTTCTAGATGTATCTGGCGGGTTCGACAACCTGTGGTGGCCCAGCATCATGTTGGAGCTAAAGAAATTCAATTGCCCACGCAATTTCTATAACATCCTAAACAACTATTTCTCTGAAAGGACAGCCACTCATATTTCAAGTCAAGGCACGCTTGAAAAATTGGTCAACAAAGGATGTCCGCAAGGCTCCATCCTTAGTCCACATCTTTGGGATATTGTCTTCAACGGAAGCATGAACCAGGAAGTCCAAGAAGTAACATTCGCGGATGATAAGGTTATGCTTTTTGCTGGGAATTCAAGACAAAGTATTCAAGAAAAGCCGCAGCTTGCCATAGACAGGTTGATGGACTGGTACAAAACCGACAAAATGGAGCTATCCTCAGAAAAACAGTCATGATCCAACTTAAAGGTTCACTGGACATCAGGAGACCACCATTGGTTTCCGTAAATGGCCAAAGAATTAAGATGGTGGAAACTGTCAAATGGCTGGGAGTTGACTTCGATAAACTACTTGGAGTCACTTCACATGTCAAAAGAGTCGCGGAAAATAGCAAAAAGGTTTTCGCTGTGCTAAAACGAGTTGCTAAAGAGAACTGGGGCCTTAAGCAACGAACACTATCAATAATATATAAAGACCTAGTGGTATCTTCATTAACATACGCGTGCGCGGCATGGGCAGACCGAATGAGCTGCCACCACCGGCGTACATTAGTTAGTGCCCAAAGAAGTATCTTGTTCGGAATTACCAAGGCTTACAGAACGGTGTCAACTGACGCCGTTCCTATCTTGGCCGGCATGATACCTATTGATATACTTTTAAATGAAAAAATTGCCAACTGCAAGATTAGGAAAAGTGAGCTACGGAAACGTGATAGTTGAAGCCGATCAAATTCGGCCAAACCTCATGGGCTTGCTCAAGAAGAAAACGAGAAAAGCGTCACTAGCAAATTGGCAAGATAGATGGTCGCACTCAGTGGATGGCAGAATACCATATAGTTATCTATGCCAAACATTGTTGCGAGATTAGAGACAAAGATTTCTCTAAGCGTATGGTTCACCCAAATGTTGTCGGGACATGGTTAAAGGCCTCCTATATGCACCGACTGAGTCTAGCGGACTCAAGCACCTGTTAATGTTGACAGGGCGAGGATACAATAGAACACATCCTCTATGACTGTGATCTACCTCAACATAAATGACTCAAGAGTTGAGTGGCCAGCTAGTAAACTAACTCTCATGCCAATCAACCTAAACTCTTTTAAGAAGTTTTGCGATACCGTATTGAGCGGTAGATAGACAAAAGAATAGTACACAAGATTTCCATCTTAAGTTAATTTTATTTTTAAATGCTAGTTAAAAGTAGACGAGTATGCGCCTCCTCGATGGCAGGGATGGTAACAGGGCAACCTGGCTAAGCATACCGAAATAGTAGTTATAATCTCAAAAATTGTAAGTCCGCGTTGGAGTTGTTAAAGGAACGACCTCCTGAGAACAGCTTCTTCGATCAAAGCGACCAATTATATGAAATCAAATGAATGTTCTACTCTAGTTTGGAGTTTGAATCCTTGTATAACCCGAGCTGGCAATTTAGCCAAAATCGTGAACCAAACTCACCAATAAACTATTCCCTGCAAGCGATTTTGTAACCGAGCAAATAGCGCAGTGGTTAAAGCTGCGACGTTTGGATTGGGAGGTACCGGGTTCGAATCACAACAGAGGCGGGATGCAAAAGGGATTTTTCATCTCCCGATTACGATCGGTGATTAAATTGAAAACATCTATGACCCTCTGTTGGAATGTAGAACTCATGGGCCGACCCATCTTTCATGTCAGTGTACAGGGTGACATGGAGCTATGCAATTGGCAGATGGTATACTGTACTTGTGTGAATGAGATGAATGAATGGTTTGAATGAATGTTGTGTGAATGTAAGGTAAAGCTATGGACCAAAAGAGTGTCTATGCCAATACCTTTTTAAAAAAAAAAAAAAAAGAAAAAAAGGGATTTTGTAAAAGCATGGATGAAATCTCTGAGGGTCCATTGAATTCTATCCTAAAATGTATACTCTCATATCTCAGAATTCAATTCTAATTTAATGGTTGTGGAGTAGGGACGTCAAGTTGAACATAGCATCAAACAAAGTACAACTATACATAACGAAAATAGTGGTTCGACGGAAAATTTAGTAATACCGCCGTTTAATGCGCAATGCACTTAAATATTCAATAAGTTCATCATCGACAAATGATATTAATTTTTTTATTGAGAAAGGTCACTTAAATAAAGAAAATCTTAAGCAAACCGTAATGTCCAATTAATCAGCAAAACGTCAAGTTTGGAAAATGGTTCTGATCAAAGACATGTAGCAGCTCGAATATTCGACTCACCGATATTCGATTCTGCCACAAACAAAATAATTAGTGAAATTCAAATATAATCCAACTTATTTGAATTAAGCGTTCACTAACCCCATCACATATACATCTATCCAACCAACAATATCCAATAACCGAACCATTACTATAAAACATTTATAGTAAAACCATCGCCATCCAACCAACATCACCACGAACTAACAATGTTCGGTGATGCAATAATAATCCACTGCACTACATAAGTGCAGTGTCGACCGTCGCCGGCGCATGTGTTCCCTCAACAAAACGAACACGAAGGCGACGTCACAATTACAATACAACAAAAAACAACAAGCAAGTATACAAGCAAAACCACGCGTTAAAACAATATATACAAAAAATCCGCCATTCTTACAACAAGTAAGTTTTTCCGTGCTCGTGCGAAATAAAATAAAAATCAACTTCGTGGTGATACATAAAAGTTTGAATTAATAAATTTAATAAATTAAATATCGAAATAAATTTTATGGTGGTGAAATTAAATAAATAAAATTAATAAATAATTAGTTGTGTTAAAATAAAAAAAAAATATGTTTATAAATAAATTAAAAGCAACCATATTTTTTTGTGGGAAATAAATGAATTCCAAATATTATTTTCGGTGTATGTGTTTTTTTAACTATCTGAGAGGATCAGATAGGGCAACGAAATAGAATCAACAATCGACCCAAGAAATTCTATAGTGGTGACCTTGACAGCGGTTTTTACCGCAGAATTATCAAAAAACACTGCAGTAAACACACAGCCATATCGCCACATTCTTTTAACGGGACACACCAGCGAGCACTCAACTATACAAACAAACCAGATGATATATATATTTTTTATTGCGCATTTATAAGCGAAAGTCTGGCACGTATATACCGTGCCAGGCACACGGTACGTACCCAATATAATTACATATTCAATTTTAAAATAATTACATATTCAATTTTAAATTTTTTTTTGGGGTATAACAATACACGAGGCATTACCGTATCATAAACAGCGGTACAACAGTACCATAACGCAAGGCGAACAAAAAGACAGATTCGCAGGAAGATAAAAAAAAAAAAGAAGTAATACAACCAAAAAGTGGTAGGGGACGACCCATCACGCAACGAGGGACAAAGAAAAAAGGTGAAGCGACCTACCCTCACCGTAGCAGAGCAGCAGCAGAAACAATCAAACCGGTACTAAGTTTTTTTATATACAAAAATATTTTTTTTCTTGTACTTTTATTTTTTTTTATTCAATCATTTTTTTTATACATTGAACTTAACGTAGAATCAATTTTTTTTATTTCCAAATTAACGTCAAATTTAGATGTAAAATTGTTTTTATATATATTTTCACCACCATTCGTCCCAATCTAAAATATTTCAAATATACCTGGTCGTTTCTCGCTGCACGCCCTCCCGCCATCACCGTTGTGGATATAAAAAAGAATAATAAAAGGTTTTTCTCAAAACCGCAAGCACAACGGTGACAACACACAATCCGTCGCAAACATTTTCCTTGCATTTCTTTTTTTTCCTTTTTTTTTTTTTTCAAATTTTTTTGTCTGATTCAAATTTCAACGAGCCCCCCCAATATAAGGTAGGACGCAAGGAACTCCATATTCGGGGGTATCTCGCATCGGGCGTTAAAAAGAAGGAGCATCCCGGCCTTCAAACCATTCACTACACGGTAACCATTCCGCTTAATTTTTCATTTTTTGGTCAATTATTTTTTTTACACGGTAACCATTCCGCTTTAAAATATTGTATTGTTGTATTTTTATTGTTTTATTGGTTTGTGCAAAATGTCGGATGATGAAAAAGATCAACCACAAAAAATGGACACCACGCCTCAAGGCGCTAGTCCACAAATAGAGATCGCGGCATCACATCAGCGAATAACAATACAACCTTTCTGGCCACAAAGAGCAAACACATGGTTTCAGCTCGCCGAAATACAATTCGGACTGCAAGGTATAACAGCTGATAAAACCAAGTACCTGCAAACATTATCAGCCTTGCAACCAGAAACGTGCGATGTGATCTCGGATCTCCTCCTCAATCCGCCGACAACCAACCAATACAACACATTAAAACAAACGCTGTTAGAACGACTAGCACCATCGGACGAACGTCAGCTAGAACAATTGCTTTCAGGCCAGCAATTAGGCGACCAAAAACCATCTGACGCTTTACGGCACATACAAACACTGGGTAACAACAATTTTAATGAAAATATCATTAAATCTTTGTGGGTACGTAAAATGCCGGAGTTGATTCGCATAGCGCTGGTAGCACAGCCCGAATCCTCCACCACACAAACGTTAGCCAAGATAGCCGACAAGATGTATGATGTCATAAACATCACATCTCAAAGCGTCAGTCAAGTCAATGCACCATACCGGCAATCAAGAGAACACAGTGGAGACAGAACTCCCCGTTCAGCAAAAGCACCAAACACACTCGAACAAAGACTGTCGAGAATCGAGTCCAGACTCGACGGGTTACTCAGAGGTCGAAGCCGTTCGCGTGGACGACGAGCTCCCTCACGCAATCGAACCCACAGTCCCAGCAACAACATATACCAACATGGTAAATGCTGGTTCCACACAAAGTTTGGTAGAGCCGCCAGAAAATGCACGCCACCGTGCAATTTCACCACGTCGCAACCATCGACGTCCGCGGCCGCCGTAAAACTGGACATTGACCAACAAAAAAACTATTAGAGTCACGGGTTGAGAGCAACATGCCTCCCCTGACCACAAACACACCCTATACGTCATGTTTGTTTGTGTACGATAAACACAACAAACTCACCTACCTAGTCGACACTGGCGCTGACCTTTCGGTTATTCCAGCAATGAATTACAAATTGAAATATTCATTATCAAATCGAAATTCAAATCTAGTCTTATCGGCTGCCAATGGTTCAATCATCCACACGTACGGCACAAAATTGCTTAACGTGGATATCGGACTTAAACGAACCTTCACGCACGCTTTCATACTAGCTGCAGTGAATCGTCCGATCATTGGCGCCGATTTTCTAAGCAAATTCGGACTTCTTGTCGATGTCAAACGCAAACGGCTGATTGACCCAGCGACAAAGCTGTCAATAAACGCCACAATGGTTCGTGTTAACACACCAACACCGATCCATTTTAACATCGACAACGGCTACGGCACTCTGCTCAAAAAGTACCCACTACTTACAGCAGAGCCGAACTACAAAATGCCAGTCCGACACAACGTGGTACATCACATCGTCACGGAAGGCCATCTGCCCGTGTCGAGACCACGCAGACTAGATCCGGTGCGTCACAAAGCTGCACAAGCAGAATTTCAACATATGGTGGAATTAGGAATTTGTCGAACATCGACATCTTCCGTTTCTTGTCCACTTCACATGGTCAAGAAGAAAGATCAAGACTGGAGGCCATGTGGGGACTATCGGCGTTTAAACACGGTTACGATACCGGATCGCTACCCGATACCCCACATTCAAAACTTCACCATGCACTTGCATGGCTGCAAAGTTTTCTCCAAACTTGATCTCATCAGAGGTTATCACCACATTCCCGTGGCACCTGAAGACGTTTTCAAAACGGCAATCACCACACCATTTGGCCTCTTCGAATACACCCGAATGCCATTTGGATTACGCAATGCCGCACAAACGTTTCAGCGCTTCATGAACGAAGTCGTCCGAGATCTCGACTTCGTTTTCGTCTACATAGACGACATTCTTGTGGCATCTCAAACTGAGGAGCAACACAAACTCCATCTGGAAACACTTTTCCAACGACTTGTCGAGTTTGATGTTCACATCAAGAGCTCAAAATGCGTCTTTGGCGCATCCACTCTTGATTTCCTCAGCCACAAGATCACCGCTAATGGCATCCTTCCGTCACAAGACCGAATCAATGCCATTAAAGAATTCCCAGCTCCAACCTCAATCAAGAGTATTCAGCGATTCATCGGCATGGTCAACTACTACCACCGATTTATACCAAAGCTCGCTGAAATACTCAACCCAATTCACAGCCACCTGGCAGTACTACTACGTAAGCCCAAAACCGCCAAGAACTACTCTTGGCCTGACGAATGTCAACACGCATTCACGTCACTCAAGGCTGAATTGGCACGCACAACACTCTTGTCACATCCACTGAGCGACTCAAAGCTCAGCATTACTACTGATGCATCAAACACTGCTGTCGGAGCAGTCATGCAACAGTACAACGACAAGTGTTGGGAGCCCCTGGGATTCTTCTCAAAGAAGCTCTCGGATGCCGAAAAGAAATACTCTGCATTCGATCGGGAATTACTCGCAATATATCTAACAATCAAACACTTCAGATATTTTGTCGAGGGTCGGGACTTCACAATTTACACCGACCACAAACCTCTCACTCGAGCAATTCAGTCTAAAACTGAACGCAATCCAAGGCAAGCACGCCACTTGGATTATATTAGTCAATTTACCACGGACATTCAGCATGTTCAAGGTACCGAAAACGTTGTCGCGGATACACTTTCGCGCACAACATCAAACGAAACGGTCACAGTCGAGACTCACTTCGACTGCATCAAAATCGCACAAGCGCAAAAAGCAGACTTGGAACTTCAGAATTTACTTTCTGGTTCTGCTTGTCACGCCAGTTCATCACTGAAACTGGAGCTTTTTAAACTACCTGGCCTCGAGATCTACTGCGAAACATCTACGGGTGTTAATCGCCCGTACATCGCAGAGCAACTACGTCGAACCATCTTCGACACACTACACGGTATCTCACATCCTGGCGTCCGCGCAACTCGTAAATTGATTACTGCTCGATACTTTTGGCCCAGCATAAACAAAGACGTGACCCATTGGGCACAATCCTGTTTATCCTGCCAAAAATCAAAAGTCCAGCGACACACAAAATCGCCTCTTGGACAATTCGCAATTCCACCTGGTCGATTCGAGCACATTCATTTGGATGTCGTAGGACCACTTCCTCCATCCAATGGATACTCATACTTACTCACCTGTGTCGATCGTTTCACTCGATGGCCAGAAGCGTACTGCATGAGCGACATGTCTGCAGCAACCATTGCCACCACATTCGTACAAAACTACGTATCACGATTTGGCGTTCCACTTGACATCACAACTGATCAAGGAACCCAATTCGAGTCGAAGCTTTTCTCGGAGTTAACGAAACTCCTCGGCTCGCATCGGATACGTACAACGGCTTACCACCCACAAGCCAATGGCATGGTTGAACGCTTCCACCGCCAGCTCAAAGCTGCTCTCAAGGCCCGAGGCAACACAATTCACTGGAGCTCCGAAGTACCAATCGTTCTACTTGGTATTCGAGCAACGGTCAAAGAAGATTTGAAGTGCTCACCAGCTGAAATGGTTTACGGTCAAACCATCAAGCTACCCGGTGAGTTCTTCGTCGAACATCCTCTACCGTCTCCATCCACAACCGACACAGTCATCGACCAACTCCGCACCACCATGCAAAATCTTATCCCCACGGCAACAAGACCAACGAATGAAAGCAACATATTCGTTCCCAAATCACTCAACAATTGCGATTACGTCTTTGTCCGGGTTGATAAGGTTCGAACTGGATTACAATCTCCATACGATGGGCCATACAAAGTTATACGCCGCTTACGCAAGCAATTCATTGTCTCAATCAAAGACAAACACCACTCAATCTCCATAGACAGATTGAAACCGGCCTACGGTATTCTCAACACAGCTGATCAAATATCAGCCAGCAAACGATATAAAACCGTCCGGTTCACCGTATAACGTCTCAAAACCCATGGTTTCTCATCTGGAGAGGGGGTACTGTAGCAGCTCGAATATTCGACTCACCGATATTCGATTCTGCCACAAACAAAATAATTAGTGAAATTCAAATATAATCCAACTTATTTGAATTAAGCGTTCACTAACCCCATCACATATACATCTATCCAACCAACAATATCCAATAACCGAACCATTACTATAAAACATTTATAGTAAAACCATCGCCATCCAACCAACATCACCACGAACTAACAATGTTCGGTGATGCAATAATAATCCACTGCACTACATAAGTGCAGTGTCGACCGTCGCCGGCGCATGTGTTCCCTCAACAAAACGAACACGAAGGCGACGTCACAATTACAATACAACAAAAAACAACAAGCAAGTATACAAGCAAAACCACGCGTTAAAACAATATATACAAAAAATCCGCCATTCTTACAACAAGTAAGTTTTTCCGTGCTCGTGCGAAATAAAATAAAAATCAACTTCGTGGTGATACATAAAAGTTTGAATTAATAAATTTAATAAATTAAATATCGAAATAAATTTTATGGTGGTGAAATTAAATAAATAAAATTAATAAATAATTAGTTGTGTTAAAATAAAAAAAAAATATGTTTATAAATAAATTAAAAGCAACCATATTTTTTTGTGGGAAATAAATGAATTCCAAATATTATTTTCGGTGTATGTGTTTTTTTAACTATCTGAGAGGATCAGATAGGGCAACGAAATAGAATCAACAATCGACCCAAGAAATTCTATAGACATCTCAGCAATAGATTTTCTAGCTTGGCAATGGATGGTGCCGATGGTATATAACAATTAAAAATGCGAAGACCAAAAAGTCGCCACCAATATATTTAAAAGAGGCATCAAACAATGAACTGGAAAGCGATACTACACTTACCAGCTTAAAAGTCAAAAAGGATTGGATATGGTTTTAAAATGAATAGAGGGCAGCGTAGAGGTAACAGATATTGATGAGAAAAACAAAAATCACTAAAATCTAACAAGAGAACCGGACCAGTACAATACATCAAGTGCTAAGAATATATAGACACACAAAAACCTATTGCACGTTGAGTGAAGTTTGCGTTATTTGTGGTGAACTTCATGATTCCAAAAATACAATAAGACGAGAAATGATCCATCAGTAAAACGTTGTAGTAATTATGATGCAAATCACACAGCAAACTACAGAGATTGCCCACTCTATTATCTAGATTTGAAGCGAGAAACTAACCCAAAGTTGCGATCTGAGCAACGAATGCTTAAGTCAAGTGACTGACACACAAAGAAATATGACTTCAAGAAGTACAATTGCCAACATCAAAAAAGGTATAACTGCCCCAAAAACGACAGTTAATATCAACGAAGAAGAATTAAATATTCACGCAATCGAAAATAAGCTGAGCATGATGCTGCAAAATATCAACACACTATTGCAAATTATCGTGATAAGCCAAAAATGACGCCCCTACAGAAAACTGTATGAAATGCGAACGGTCTTTCACAGCACAAAGCTGAGGTTCAACCCTTTGTTGTCGATCAAAATATAGACAACATGCTAATATCAGAAACATACTTTACAAAAAATACCTTTTTTAAAATCAACGGATATTCAGTTTATGACACCAAGCATCCAAATGGAACAGCACTCGGCGGCCCTGCGTTCTTGATCAAACTCAGAATTAAGCATTTTAAACTCATCAAATATGATAAAGATCACATCCAAGCAACTAATATTTGCCTAGAGGAATGGTCTGGAAATTGTCTTATATCGGCTGTTTACTGTCCACCGAAGCACGCAATCAAAAAGCAGCAATATATTGACTATTTTAATTAGGTGAAATTTCTAACTAGACTCTATATAGAAATATAGTCGAACAAAATTGCCAATTGGATATCCAACTTTGCACCCCGTAAGATATTGATTGATGAGGCGGCGAATGATTTGACACATATATTGGAAATAGCAGCAAAAGAGGCCTGATATTAACAACTCTGAAAAGTTAATAAGCCTTCACCTAATGTACTGAAGTTAATCCAAGAAAACCGAAATGTAAATTGGACTACTAAAGCCCTTAAACGAGCATTGAGCGAAGAAGAAGACTCAGGAATCCAGAGTTATCTTACTGAACTCTCGGGGACCAAAGATTACAGAGAACCCTTCGAAACCAATTCATTTCCAATTTAAGTGAAAAAAAGTTAAAAATACCATTAAAAATTGCATAAACCCAAAGAAATCTCCAGGACATCATTTTACAAAAATTAAAAGATTATACCAGACCACCAATTTGGGTTTCGAGACCAACATGATACTGTAGAGCAGGTGCACAGGGTTGTTAACATGGTTAACTTTGCATTAGGAAAAAAGAAATGTTGTTCGGCAGTTTTCCTAGACATTGCGCAAGCTTTCGACAAAGTATGGCAAGAGGGCCTTATATGTAAAATTAAAACTCGTCTGCGCCAAAAAAATTTCAAAAAAAAAATACCAGCATACACATAATTCAGCCATTATACTAGAACTAAATGACACAAACGCAGGAGTTCCACAAGGCAGCGTACTATATACTGCCGATCTACCAACAACTGATAAGGATGTCGCATCCACATTTGCAGATGACACAGGAAACATGTTTTCACACAAAAATCCACAAACTGCATGAAGAGAAATTGCAAGATCCCTTATATACAAAATTGAGAATTGGCAAAGAACGTGGCGGATAAAAGCGAATGAAAACAAATGAACACAGATAACATTTACGTTGAATAAGCTTACATGTCCAGCGGTGAAATTAAACAATGTCATCATCCCTCAACAAACAAAATATTGTCAAATACTAGAGTCTTCATCTTAATAGCAGATTGACATGAAGCTATGGGGCTGTACAAGCCAACCAAATATAGATCTTTTACAATGAACGTAATAAAAATACTTGCTGTACTACAAATGGTCCGTGGTACATTCTTGGGATTAAAACGATTAAAGATATCATACAAGTGCACAGTTTGAAGTACCTTTCGAAACTATCGCTCCACCAGGACTTTAATGACAGCATATCTAATGTCCCGGCATCAATTAATTGGATTTTAACCTGGCTAGTTCAAATTACTTTTTAGGTCGAATTTGTTTTCAGTCAGTTCTTTTAACAAGACCAGTTTATCTTTATTTGTTTTCGTTTGTTGTTAGGTGATAGAGGGCCCATCCTTTGTCATCTCCAGACATAGTAATGGATGGCGTGGACACATTTGGATCTATTTGTGATCAATCCCATTTATAAAATAAATAAATAATAAACAGTGTTTAAAGGCCATTAATGGCTTCTTACTGTGTCAACATACTTTATTCAACTTATTGGTCTTCATACTGTCTTTGATAATCTGAAGAAACCAAATCGTTCTCTACACCATTGGGCCATCGTCGCATGCAAGGACCTCTGCGCCTACCATATGGTGGGTATCCTTTCAGAGATCACTGCACAATTCGTTACGAACGCGGAACGTGACCGAACAGGCGTACTCGTTGAGATTTAACTTCATATACAATGTGGGGGATCTTCAGCAGATCTCTGATCTCGATATTGTACAGAGCTCGGTATATGTACCACCTACTTCACGTTTTGTGCCGTTAACCATTTGCATGATTCTTCTCTCAAATGTAAGGAGCCATCTCCCGTACTCATTCGTCAGCGCCCAACCCTATGACCAGAGATCATGTATTTTGTTTTGGACCCATTGATTTGGAGTCGAACAGAAGCTGAAAAATCTACAAGTGGATTAAGTATTTCCTTCACTCCGTTGCTATTCAGTCCAATCACGCATATGTCAACTGCATATGCAAGCACCTGATTGGATTACCGATATAAGATGTTGCGCTGAGGTATTTCAGTTTTACGAAAGATGTACTCCAGCATGACATTGAAGAGTGAGTATCGGGGACAGAGCATCACCCTGCCAAACACCCGAGTTAACTGCAAAAATTCTCGTTAGCCTGTACTAAACTATAACCCAGCTTTGAGACTCACTGTCAATCTACACAGTCGTACCAATTTCGTTGGCATACCTAGGTATTCCCAAACTTTCTCGATAGATCGAGTCATATATCTGCCTGAAATCCAGGAACTCCAGATGTAGGGCGATAGAAGTCTCATAATATTTAGATCATCCGCAGTGAAAAGACCTGATCAGTGACTGATCGATTCGGACCAAATCCTCCTTGATAGTTACCAAACAGGCCCTCCACTAGGGGAATGATTCTATCCAATATAATGTAGGACAGTAACTTGTATGCTGTGCAAAGGAGAGCTATACCGCGATAATTCTCACACTTCGAGCGGTCTCCCTTCTTGAAGTTAAGGCACATCGCAGTCACTTTTCAATCGTCAGGCATTACTTCGGTTCACCATACTAATCGATTACAGTCGAAAAGACAGTTCCACAAAGTATCCTCTCCGAATAACAGGAGCTCCGAATTAATGCAGTCCACTCCAGGTGGGCGGTTTCATTTTAGTCTCTGCGGGGCTCAATACAAATTATCCCAGTCAGTATTTGAGGTGACCAAACTACAGTCTGTGATGTATGATGAACATTAAGCAGGTCGTTAAACTGTCCACTCCATGCGTTAAGTACTGCGTCGATGTTGACAAATAAGTTTTCGTCCCGGTCCCGAATGGCAGTTGAAAGTATGGTGTCAGGCAGGCCTAAAAGTTTCCTTAAAGAGTTGTTGTACTTTTGGAACATCGGCCTTTCACTATTTTCGCTTTTTCCGTCTACAAATCCGCTTAATACTGCCCTCTTAGTAACAGTAGCCTTGTTTTTCCTCGCGGTTGTTAGACTTTGTTGTACTTCACTATCGGCCGAACTGCAAGGCGATACTTGTCATCAAACCAATCATTCTTGGGTCTGACTTTCACTACACCTTATAAGTCTATTGAACAGCACTGACAACCGAAGTTTTCAGTACCTCCCAGACAGAGTTCACGCAGTCAGACTAGTAATTAGCTTACTCAGTGTTGTCGCTGACAAGATACAGATATCGTTTCTTTTGATCTTCATTTATCAGGCCTTCACAGTCTAAAAGTTCTATGCATATCGCTGTGTCCCCGTATTTGGATGCTGTCGGATAAGATAAGTTCTCACATTCTGCACTACCCTAACTCGCCCTTCAGGTTGATTGGGATAACTTTCTGGCAACTCAAAAAGAATATAACAAAATGCTGAGTTCCGCTCGTAGGACTTCTTGGATTAGCTTCTGCGAAGAAATTAATAGGAGGAGTAGAGTTGTGTTGACGGATTATACCGATCCCAAGGCATTTTGCCCTATTAGTCTTTCTTCAACTTTTCTCAAAACTCTGGAAAGAATTGTTGACAGATATATTAGGGATCATCCCACTCAGTAGCACTCAACATGCTTACAGAGTTGGGAGATCATGTGAAACTGCGCTGGATGAACTTGTTACGATGATTGAAAGATCGCTTAGTATTAAGGAGTTTCTTGTGGGCACTTTCCTCGATATTGCGGGTGCCTTTGATAATGCTTCTTTCGATTTCCATCACTGAAGCCTGCTCAAACTTTGGAATTAACCAAACCATTGTTACTTGGATTGGATCTTTGCTGCTATCGCGCATTGCTGTGGCCGAGCTAGACCTCCTTTCCATTTCGGTCAAAGTTACTAAAGGTTGCCCCCAGGGAAGTGTTCTGTCACCTCTCCTGTGGCTCTTAGTTATCGACGAATTACGTGTTAAACTACAGCAATCCGGCTTCACTGCTCAGAGTTATGCTGATGACTTAGTCGTTTTGGTTCAGGGTAAATACCTGTAGAAATGTGGTGTCTAGAGAAGGGGCTGTACGTTAATGCATCGAAAACTAGTCTGATAGTCTTCACCAGACGTAGAAATACTGGAGAGCTGTCTGCTTCTTCTCTTTTTGGAGAACCGATCGCTAGATCGGACACAGTAAAGCCTCTGGGTGTCATTCTGGACAGTAAAGTCTCCTGGAAATCTCATATTGAAAAAATACTGCAAAAGGTCACTTACATTTTCTGGCAATGTAGAAGAGCATTTGGGAAGTCCTGGGGTCTGACCCCCATGGGTGGTTTGATGGCCTGTGGTTCAGTCAGTTTCTGTCATTGCGAAGCTTAATAGCATAGAAGGTATGGCTTGTCGAGCTATTACGGGTGCTATGTCCTCTTCTTCTATACTTGCTTTGCAGGCAATTTTATTTCTGCCCCCACTGCAGTCGGTCATCCTAGGCTCAGCATGCTCCGCTGCCTTTCGCCTGCGGTTTATTGGTGAGTGGAACGCTCTCGGCCTGATCACAGGGCATAGACTAATCTACAATTTATTCAGCTCATATATACTACATATACTGCACTGTATTCGAAGCGGAGCTGATTGCACTCACACGTTGTGCGATTGACGCTTCTAAACTCGCTGTTTCCGGAAAAGACATTATTCTATGCAGTGATAGTAAACCTGTGCTCAATTCATTACGAAATCCTATGATCACTTCCAAACTGGTCAAGGACTGTAAACATTTTATTAACGTCTATTGCTCTAATAATCGTGTCAGAGTTATGTGGGTTCCGGCTCATTGTGGCATTGAAGGTAATCAGATAGCTGATGTTTTATCTAAAATAGGTTCAAGGATGGAATTCATTGGATCTGAACCGGCAGTGCCCCTGACCTTTAATTGTCGTAAGGAAGCTATTAAAAACTACATGTTTTTGCAGGCTAATCGTAATTGGCTAAGTACTTCATTTGTGAACCTAATCTGAGGCTCACAAAGTTGGCTCTATCTTTGAAGAAAGATAAACTGAGAGTTCTGGGCACTATTCTGACCTGCCATGGTCGTTTTAAACTCCATTTAAAAAGAATGGGACTTGTACAAGATTCCTTGTGTGACAACTGTCTCGAAGATGACGATGACATCATTCACTTTGTCTGTGGCTGTCCCGCTTTCCAGATAGGTCAATTGTCATCCCTACCCTGGTTTAAATTGTTACAGTTTGCCAGAGCAGCCGAGCGCATTTACGAATTATGATAGAATCCTCGGTTTACACCATGGGCCCAGAGCGTCATTTAGTGCGGAACCTGCTTAGGTTCCAGCCAACTTTAATAATAATAATAATAACTCGCCCTTTTGACATTGATCAACTAACACGTTGTCAATTTGACTGCGGGAAATTTTGCGAGGATGCAAAGTACATCATTATCGGTCGCACTTTCGTGTCGGGAGTACGGTCCTATGTTTTCACACAAGTCGGTGTGATTTCTACCAGCTGTAGCACTTAAATCCCCATATAGTGTTCGGGTATAGATCCCATCAGATCGCCCAAGTCATTGTAAAATGTGTCTTTATCTTGGGGCTAGCTTACTTCGGTGGTCACGTGCACACAAATTATCGACAGGTTGGCTAACTTCATGCGCAAGGGAAGCTTGCACATTCAGTTATTGACTGCTTGGAAATCCAAAACAACGTACTTTAGCTGCGGCCAAAGAAGAAATTCAGGTGCAAGATTTCCGAGGTCATCTTCACTGTATAACAATGTATAGTCCTGGGACACATGGTCTCCACTTTTAGGCCAGCGAGTTTTTTGAAGAGCAACGAGTTCCAGTCGAAACTCCTTCATGCATGTGATTCCGAAGTGACTGCAGTGACTCCTTCCAGTGCCGATCCTAAATCTCGTGTCCGGGTACTTGACCGAGGGTCCGGTGTTGTTTTGGCATATCCATTTTTTATTGTTGACTTTATAAACAGACTTTTTTTTATGGATGCGGGTCGTCGCAGCCCAGCAACCGTTTAGTCGCCTCCTACGACAAGCAAAGGATACTGTGGTGGTATTCTTGGAAAATATGTTCGTGTAATTTAAGTTTAGGAGACATGTGTGCTCCCCGACCACAGGGGCCATAAATTATAATTATTTTAAAAGTGCTAGTAAATCGTTGTATGAGCTGACGGACAGTTAATCGTAAAATTATTTAAAATTTTTGAAGACAAGCTTAAAAAATATAAGGTTTTTGATATTATGACATTTGATTGACATTTGATTGATTCACATTATTAATTTAAAAAAAAAAAATTTGAACCCAACTAAACAGACAAAATAATAACTTCAGGGAATTATACAAAGGTCAAAAATTTCACTGTTTTTAGGAATATTTCAAAAATAAATATTTTTAAGTATATATAGAAGCCACCACAACATACAATAATTTATGTTTTATTATGTTTACTGATTATGTATAGTAATTGGTTTATGTACATACCATACATAACATACTCGTATAATACAAACAATTTGCAATTCCCGGGAATAATAAATTTGTAGCTACTTAATTTATTGAAAACCTGAAAATTTATTATGAAAGCAGCTGACCGTGGCAATTATGGTATTCCCGGAAAGCATATTATATACATACATACGTACATACGTACTAACCAAATATGTACATTGTAATTTGTTTGAACGCAAAAATCAATTTGGCGAAAATCATTTTAAAAATTCAAGTTCGAAAAAATTTATTGATTTAGAATATTTTATCAAATAACCAAGTAAACAAAAATAAAAACAAAAACCTTTTTATAAATTAATGAAATGAAAATAATAAGCTCTAAATAAATACATGTGTGGAGAGGGGCGGGCGGGAGGGGGTTGCTATTTATTTTGGTTGTTCAAAAAAAACAAAAAGTTCGCACAAATAATGGTAGATTTTTCTTAAATTTATCTACTCTGTGTGATGTTGGTGAAAATTAATTTTTCTACAAATAATAGCTTCTGTATTTATTTATTTATTTATTTATATTATTTGTTAAGAAGTAAACAAATTTTACGAAAAATGTTTTTGGTGGGTTGGTTTTTGTGGCATGAATTTTATTTTTATTTTTTATTCTAATTTAATTAAATTTACATTTTGTTGTTTAATTTTATGATTATAATTCAAAAACAAAATTTATTATTTAAAAAATAATTTATCTTTTGAATTTGGAATTTTTTTTGGTAGATATAACATTGTTTGAGGTTTTCAATTTAGGCGCGGTTTTAAAATATTTTTGAATATTTTGAATATTTTTTTTTGTAAATACATGTTAACTACATTTTTCGCGATTGTGATTTATGAATGAAAAGGTCCAATCAAAAATATTTGGTAACAATTAATTACTTTGAACTAATAAGTACATTTTTATTGCCACTCTCTCCGATGGTGTCTTAATCTGAGAGCAAGTCTCCAAAATGAAAGATATTTGGAGTGGTTACCAGCTATCAGTTGGTGACCCCTCAAAGCCGCTGCTTTTACCAACTTGGACCCCACAGTCGTAACAACCAACCTTACGCTGATGAATCCGAACATATCGACTGAGGGATGGAAGGTTGTCCGATTCAAGCTTGAGGCGAATCGCCAGTCGATTGTCTTTCGGGTTGACCAGAATTCCTTTGAGAAAATTACGGGTTCCGGTTAATCGTTGTAATACGTGCTAGAGAGAATATCTCTTTTAGGATCGCCTCTGGTCCGTAAATGTTTCACTTTATTTTTTTTTATTTTTTATATGCTGGACTTCAAATGATGACCATGCTCAGAATAAAACAGATTAATTTGCAACATAGTAAGTCAGCTTCGTTGGAGCTTAGGAAGCTGCTTTCTGTATTGCATACAGATTGTCTAATTCGCACCATCAAGAAGGTAGGGTTCCTGGATTGAATTGTAATAATGGCAGACTTTTCTATAAGAATTCCGTCGGTAAAACTAGGGCGTGCATTTTTATTGGTAACAACATTAATGCTTCCCTCATTCATGAGTGTAGCTCGGCTGATCTTTCGGCAGTGCGCGTCACTTTAATATCCAATAATAGCTGCACTAAGCTGGTGCTTGCATCAGTTTATCTACCGTATGACTCTATAACTAACCTCCTTCCTCAGAGGAGCTGGCTAACCTTGTGCCATGGAGCATGCATAAGCACATCCCTCTTGTAATCGATTGTGATGTTAATGCTCATCACTCGATTTGGGGTAGTACGAATATTAATCAGAGGGGGTCTTCTTTGTTCAACTATTTAAGTTCTTCTGAAATACATTCGGCGTGAGGGGATTTACATCAGTTTATGCTCTATGTCTATCATTGATTTAATTTTTGATTGGAGGGTGACGGATGATGTTCCCACCTCTGATCACAGCTGTATCTCGTTTAACATTAACCTTAAACGACCACCTATAAAATGTTATCGTAACAGGAAATTAACCAATTGGCGACTTTTCTCTATCGAGCTGGCTTCTTTTCCTACCCCACCGAGAGTAATCCGGTCGAGTAACGACATTGAGGTACATGCGTCAACTGCTTTTGAAAATTCTTGTCCTCTTATTACGAACCAAAATTCTAAACACAAACCCTTTTGGAATTCTGATCTTAAAAGGTTAAGGAAACCCGCTAGGAAACTTAAAAATAAAGCAAAAAACTTCAATCGTCAGATTGATTAGATAATTTTCTGGTGGCACAAAAAGTATATAAACGAAGTTTAAGTTCCGCTCACAGAGCTCCGCGGTTAAACTTCTGCGAGGGAATTAGTAGCATATCGGCGGTGGCTAACGGAGGCTGATGGCATTTTCCCGGCTGAATTACAGCACGGCTTTCCTATCATTCAGGACCATCTGATAAACCTTTTCAAGGTGTGTATTGTATTCTGCGCTGTTCCTAAATCCTGAACCAGGAGTAGAGTCGTTTTTCGGATCCCAAAACTATTCGACCTACTAGTCGGTCTTCAAGTTTTCTTAAAGCCTTAGAAAGAAACGTCGACAGATATATTAGTGTAGATCAGTTGTTCTATTAATGTAGATCTATTAATCAATCTATTAATGTAGATCTATTAATGTAGATCAGTTGTCCATACCTTGGTTCAAACTTGTACAGTTTGCTAGGACTGTTTGGGTTTGCACCATGGGCGGTCCAGGCATTTAGTGCGGAAGGCAGATATTAAATTTTAGAACCTCGCATGTGGAATATCTCATACATTTTGGTTTTAAAACCAAATTTTTGGCATTTAACTAAACTAATTATTGATGCAAATTCAGATAACGTGTTTTAAAAAAGACACAAATACAAAAAAATTAATAAATCCATTTTAAAACCCTATCAGGGCCCACTAACTTAAGTTATATCGATAATATTAGGTCGTAACGCAGTTTTGTCTCTTATCAAATGATCACGAACATCGGTCGCTGTTAGCTAAATTATAGACGCGCTTTTGCTGTCGCAAAATATTTTAATCGTCATACACCTTTGTCGATGAAAACACAATAGTGACTTGATGCTTGTTCCGCGAGCTAATTGCTGCTCATTACTGCGAATAATCACAGTTTAGGTATAAGATTAGGGTGGCCGTTCTAAAGACACGAACTGGTCCGAAGCTGTATACCACATTTAAAAGTTCATTTTCCCTACTCATCCGATGTTTTGAACTAGCGCTGAATACCCTCGAAGGCATTTCACTAAAATCCATTAGGTCGTTTAAGAGGAAGGCTCCAATGTATTTCATTTCACTTAGCACTAGTTGGAGCAAGTCCAAAGCAAGTGGAATACTGTTTCTGGTTGTTCCTCATCTTCGCAACTATGACAGTAATAACAGGTATGAGGAAACTCCCAGTTTGAATATATGCATGTTTACCTATGGTCTTGTTTTCGCCATGTCTGTCAAGTTATTACCCATTAAATGGAATTAGTCCATCATTGTTTCCTCCTGAAACAATAATTTACGTGAAGTAAGCGTTACTTCAATATATATCCTGCTAGGTGAGATAATTCAACCAGATTATGGCTCTCACTATCGCAATACGTTCTGCTTGAAAAATCGCACAAAAATCTGGAAGGCGGAAAGAGAGATTCACCTTCAGTGCTTCATAGGCCACCTCCACGCCCGACCCTCTCGTTTCATCGTTCATAACTGCTTCACTCAACTACTCCTTACCTATATGGTAATAGTCAGTATAGTCGGTATAGTATCAGGGATATTTGGCATTATGGATCCACACGAGCGTTGTAGTTGTTCTAGCGGCCAATTTTTTTGCGAAGTGTTCCATTAATACACTGAAGAAGGCTATTCTGTGAACTATCTTTGGCAATATCATATAAAAGTATAAGTCAACCTAATAAGGCGTAAAGCAATAGTCCTAGATTCCACCTTTCCCCAATGGCATTTTTAGGGCATTTTTACAGGCTAAAAGCGCAATAATATTTGTTTACAATTTCTAAAATGTTTGAAATGGTGCAAGAGTATTTTCCAAAAACTGTGGCTACATACACAAACATACTGGCTCTGACTCACCCACATGAGTTGTCACGACCCTGCCTCCTAGCATTTGATCTATCCACCCTATGAGTAACTCGGCTACCGCAGACATGAATATGCTCAATTGATCGCATCCTTATTCAAGGGATTTTTAAATAGGGAGTACAGAGAGCTGTTTCTACAGTGTTGTTTCCCTAGCAGCGCGCGCGTTGAGATTTCCTCGGCTTAAATGAGCCTCGTATTTGAGGTTTTATTTGCCTTTCTAATAAGTTTAAAATCTAGGCCGTTGTTGAAGATAATTTGGGATGGTCTGATTAAATCAAAGTAATTTACGTAGTCTTGCTGTATCAAAAGAATCTTGTGTTTTACCACAGTAGAGCCTCCAGACTCTTGTTTTAACATATTTTAATTCAAATCTGTATGTTCCGAGCACTTTTTTGTAGCAGTCCCAATGCGCAGCATTTAGTTTTCTTAACAATTCTGAACAATTTTCTGTATTTCAAACGATGGTTTTGGAAAGATTTCGGGCACCAATTTTCGCTTTTGAAAATTAATCGTCTTGCATCGGGGTTGAGTGCGACAATATCGATGATCACATCCTGAGGTATTTTCATTTGTACATAATAATCAAGTGATTTCTCGCCCCTGAATCGTTGGATAAGCCTTCTTTGTTAATTCTTTCAGCTACAAAATCCAACTTGCTGGAAATCCATTGATTTAACGGCATCATGCTCTTCCCGAATTCAGCGATACCGCAGCATACACATTAGTAAATATTTTTATAGAAGTCCAGCTAGAAGCAGCAATCCAAGCAGTTCGTCACTCACGGTAAATGGAAAACAAGTTACCTGAAGTAATCATTCACACACTTTCATTTCACTAACAGACGACGACTTACTATCAATTTCAATAACCCGACTGTTATAAAACCGTCAACACGTAATTCTAGAATGCGGCTTTTAACTTATTTCAAACTTGCTTGAATATGTGAAACGAACAGAACTAAAATGTCTTGGCTTATTTTATTCTCATCCCACAGATCCTTGCGTGACGGAAGTAGATATCTACATTTTGTGATCGCGGAGTATACCCTTTAGAATATTAAGTTAATTTTTGAGCCAGTTACTTGATAGAAAACCAAATATCGCAGTGCATCAATACTTCTTGTTAGAGGCGGGATAAAAACTTATGTAAAAATTGTTATTGTGCCAGAACCAACCGGATGTGACTTTCACACTGTAAATAGAGTAGAAATATATTTAACTAAAAAACCCAAAGATTAGCTGAACAAATCCACCGCCCAGCAAAAGTAAAAATCATCAATCAAGCTCGAAGCAATTGTTCGTCAATTCCCTAGAAATATCCTGCGAAGGAGGAATTTAAATGCATGGTATTAAGAGTTTTGTCGTCAGTACCAACATGACACACAAAAACTTCCTCTAGTACAGTAAGACAATCGACAGATCAATTAATTTGTATAATGAAATCGCAATTCGTTTTCGGAAAGTAGTTCCTAATTTGCTAAATGCCAGCATCATTTGTGTGGGGATCTAGTATCTAAAGGTTGCTATAAAAATGTTGCCAGCTCTAGCACCAGCTCTCGTAGCAGCTGGTTCAACTGTTTAATTCCATATATGTTAGGTTAGGTTAGGGTGGCCTTTCTATTAGACTAGCATAAACACACATTGGCCTGGGGCTATACCACATTTGAGATTCCTTCTCCTCACTCATTAAACATTCCTGAGCCTACTACTTATAAGAAGCGTTGAAAATACCTGACGTAAATCTTACTAGGTTCCGTCAGCTCATCCAGAGTTCCCATAAATTTCATTCTGCTGTACAGGTGTAAAGCACGTGGAACACCGTGTCTACTCATCACCGCAGCTATGGCAGAAAGCATGGATGAAGACGTCCTGTCTGCTCACACGGTGCCACTGAACCTGGATAACAACTGGCCGGATCTGGCTTTGTAAAGTCTAAGCCTAATTTGCTTGGTTATTACATGAACTGGCGTCCGACCATCTGTATTTTTTTCTAACGGCTTAGTCATGAAGCAGTCAGTAGTTTACAGGAAATAAGCGGTATCTTAATATCTATAGCCTGCTTTGTGAGGTAAGACGTGCTGTGCCCTTGGCAAGATCATCTACTTTTACATTCCATTCAATATTGAACGGCCCCAGCACCCACGTCGTGTTCCAGAGAATGTCATGTTAAAAAAGACACACAGTACATAATGGAAATTCTTTTGTGCTTCGACGGCTGAATATCACTTTCGTTAGTAGAAATGATTAATTGTACGTCTACATCTTCAACTGCGATTATTGGTAACTGCCTAACAGAAATAGTTTCATGCACAGGTTTATTTATTTTAATAGCAAATTCGGTTATAGTACGTTGTGATCCTGCTTTGGAGAGTTCTTTGTACAGCTCCTTGTATCGAGCCATACAGGATTGTAGATCTGATTGAAATTTCACAGCTCTTTCGTTTATTTGATCATTTGTCAGAAAATGATATGCCAATTTTTGCCATTTGAAGGCCACCAAGAATTGAGCTGGTGGTTATTGAAGACGGAATTTCAGCCTCAGCAGTGCTATCATTTGCGTCATTGTCTTCTTCGCTTTATGTAATATGTTTTGAAAGTTCCGATAATACCCTGGTCTAATGGTTGTATTAGGGCAGTAGTTCGAGAAAAATTCGAATTTTTTTGTCCGTGTAAAAAAAAACGTACGTGTTAAAACAGGATAACTTTACCAAAACCAGTCCATGACCTCCATCTTCGCGATAAGTACAGCCTGAAAGACACTGCAAAAGTCAGGAAGACGAAAAGAGAGGTTGACTCCCAGTACCTCAAATAATACCCCACAGCCAATCCCTCTATCATTTATTGAGCCATCCGTAATAAAGTTCAGCGCCTCATAGTCCATAACCGTATGTTGTTACAGATCCACATAGATATGAATTTGGGCCAAATGGCTGTGCAAGTTGCAAGTTGTTTTGATGCAAGATCCAAGGAGTGAGATGAAAGAGAATCTTCAAGGCTTAGATAGGTGTGATCCTGAATGCTCCACTTCTACACAAGCAGTGTATAAGTTCATGAGGACTTGAATCAAAAGTTTTAGGTTGGCCACAATTTTTAACGCTGGCCACCAGACGACAACCCCATAAAATAGTAGGGGCTTCATCATTGAAACATAGGGCCAATGTATTATGTGGGGCCCCAATGGCATTTTTACAAAAGTAGAGCGCTGATCTAGCTTTCTTTACTCTTTCTAATATGTTTGGTTTGCAGCTAAGCATGGTTTCCAAAAGTAGCCCAAGGTATTTTATTCTATCCGTAAAGACCAAACGAGTACCATTTAGTTTTGGCGAGTCACATCGAAGAAAATTGGACTTCCTGGTAAAGAAATCCAACTCCGTTTTCTGTGGATTCGAGCTCAGTCCACCGCCCATTCTGGCCGAATCAGCAAGATAGCCAAGTGTACACTGCATGCGCTCGCTCAGCTTACAAGGATATTTACCGATAACCGCAATAGCAAGTTCATCTGCGTAGACAACCATCCTATTTGCCTTTCTAGTGATTTTAATAGAAAAGGAAGATGACTTTCAGCCAAGGTAAGGTTAAGTCAATAATTCGTAAATTTCATATAGGTGGATTGAAATGATTTTCCTGTAAAACTTATCAGCTGGCTTTCTTCAATTTACCAAAAACAGAAGGAGTTTGTTTCCACTTTTTGCACTTAATGGAGCGACGACTCAATTAAGGTAAAAGATTTGTGTACTCTTCTTAAAAATTGTTTACAAAACAGAATTGTTTGTATGGTGTTGCCTCAATGTACATTGTATTCAAAAACCTTCTGTGTGTATATACAATTATTAAAGCTCAATCAATTCTTGAATAACAAATGTGCCACGTGATGTGGAAATTATCTTTGGGCTCGTTGTCTATTTTATTTATTATTATAAAGCGAGCTTTTGTTGAATGTGTATACACATATTATAATAATTCCTATAGAGAATAAAAAGCTTTTTGTGTCGCACATATATACGAGTGGTATCAAAAGAGGATGAATTGAAATAATCTGATTACGGATGAATGAAAGTAAAATATCAAAATCAATTCCATTCAATCCCTTCGTTCAGTTTCTATTAAATAGTTTTATATGTACATATATCTAGGTATGTGGAGATAACATCTTTTGTTATTTTATGTTGTGGTTGTATATGCGTTTGTGTATAGATTAGTTTTCCCAATAGAAAAGGGTAACAAAGCTATCCTGAGGGTGTATTAACAATTCGATATAATTGTATTTGATGTGCGCTCCGACCTTTTATTACACAAATCGTCGTGATGAGATTTTTGCCTCATATACACAATAGAGAACAATTGTGTACTTGGGGTTAAAAAATATAAAAAAAAGCTTATATTTATTGTGCATTATACAAAATATACAAACATAAGTATATACATATGTACATATAAACAGAGAAATCTGTGTATAAATCGATTATCTTATTTAACGAGAATAAATATATTGCCGCACACACAACATATTGAATTCGACCAATAAAATACAATAAAATGGTGAAAATTCCAAGAAATCTTATCGTCAACAAAGCACGGAATGAATATTATGAAATTTGTCGTATACACATGTACCGAATTACAACAATAATACGTAATAATATATGATGATGTGTTGACTAACTGAAATTGTTGTCATTTTCAACATCAAGAATATGTTTTATAATTCATTGAACACAATTGCAGCATAAATACATCGAATATATTATACATCTCAGATGCAGATGAAAATGATGTTAGATAATATCATCCCGCAAGTCTTTTGTTTAAAAAACAATGCATATATGTTTTTACTCATAACAATAATGGCGTGAATGATTCAAACCAAACTATGTACATATGTATACAAAATTGGATTTTCAAGATTCACTTTTGTCACAATATATACTGTATATAAAAAAATAAAACGAATGCCGTCAAGAAATTTCAAAATTTTCCATCTAGTACTCGATTTAAAATCATCAATGTAAAATATTTTGTTTTTTTTATTTAAATTTAGTTGCGAACAAGGCGTTGACCAAAAAAGATTGTCGTTTTAAGACTTAAGCAATACAAATTTAGGTTTCTGTGATAAAAAAAAAAGTGAAAAGGCCAAAATTATAAATTAAAACCCGGTGCGATAAAAAGTCACTTCAAGGTAACTATATAAATACTAGTCGGTGTAGATCAATTAAAATCTTAGACTTAAAATTAATGAAGAAACCAAGCGAAACCTCAGTTTTCTAAAGCAAATATTTCGAAATGGCAGTAGCGGTCTTCTTATGAATTTCATTTTGTCTAGCCACAATGCCCATATTTTATTGAGTCGGGTCGGGGGCGAAAATTTATTCAGTATGTTAGATTATTGACCCCTGTATTCAGCCATTCCACGCGAAATCAGACACCCATCCGGAGGCAAGGTGTCCAATTTTTTGAAATTCGGGGAGATGGTAGATAAGGATAAAAAAAAAAATTATTTGAGTAAAAACTCGGTAGGGTCAAAATACGCGGAGTTCCGTTATAATTTGTTTTTGTCGGAAACTCAAATGTTCACATCTTTAAATTCGTGTATCTTAAGTATCCCTTGTCCGATTTTCACGTGTAATAACTCGTTGGAAAGACAATTGTACATACTTTCAAGTAAGCATTTTAAACTTTAATGTTAATGTACAATATATCGTTTATATTTCAGTTTTAAATAGAATTTTGCTGAAAAATCGAAATGCTCACCCTTTTATATGGCTCAAATAAGCCATCTTTCACGATGGAGACCCAAGGCGTTCGAGTTTTATAGAACAAAGCGTCATAACAAGTTAGGGTGGAATTTAACATTTCAGTACAATTATTAATCCTAAACTACGAAATTAATTTTTTGGTTTTTACTTTTACAGTTTTATTCAATTAAGTTAATTTATTTACAAATTATTTTAATTTAAAATTATAAAAATTATCAGAATTGGAAAATCGACGCGCTGTGATGTGGTGTTACCATTGGGAGCAAACCACTGATAATCGAGAGATTGCTAGTGATAGTGCCACCCTTCTGTACCCTTTGTACAAAATCTAAAAGTAATGTTTGATTCATTTTTTGTAGCCCAATCGAAAAGTTGTTGAGCTGTCGTTATTTGATCAGCGTAGGCTTTCGTGGCATTTTTGGAGGCACCCCCAATTCCGTCGTGTATGTATAATTTGCATTGTGGCGCCACATTTTAGAATAGGCATCCATCATACCAGTCTTTTATTCGGGCCAAATTAAACGTAGTCCAATCGCTCGATTTTCCAATTCTGATAATTTTTATAATTTTAAATTAAAATAATTTGTCAATAAATTAACTTTATTGAATAAAACTGTAAAAGTAAAAACCAAAACATGAATTTCGTAGTTTAGAATTAATAATTGTACTGAAATGTTAATTTCCACCTTAACTTGTTATGACGTTTTGTTCTATAAAACTCGAACGCGTTGAGTCTCCATCGTGAAAGATGGCTTATTTGAAAGGTACTGGCAAGTGCTTTAGGATAAAAAAATAAAAATAAAAGGATGAGCATTTCGATTTTTCAGCAAAATACTATTTAAAACTGATATTTAAACGATATTATACTGATATTATATACTTGTATACTAATATTATACATTAACACCAAAGTTTAAAATGCTTACTTGAAAGTACATATGTACAATTGTCTTTCCAACGAGCTATTACACGTGAAAATCGGACGAGGGATACTTAAGATACACAAATTTAAAGATGTGAACATTTGAGTTTCCGACAAAAACAAATTATAACAGAACTCCGCGTATTTTGACCCCACCGAGTTTTTACTCAAATAATATTTTTTTTTATTTTTTTATCTATCATCTCCCCGAATTTCAAAAAAATTGGACACCTTGCCCCGTAAATGTCTTTTTTTTGTCTGATTTCGCGTGGAATGGCTGTATTAGAGAGGCACTCACATGTCTCGTAAACCTAAATTGCACGAATATGTTTCCCTATAATATCACGACAGTATCCTTTGCTGGTCGAAGGAGCCGACTAAATGCTTGGATCACTGAACTGACGATCCGTATCCGTAAAAAAATTGATAAATCCATATTGATATTTAGTTGTGGTGGACGATTCAATTTATGGTATGTTACCGATCGTCTACCACAACTAAATATCAATATGGATTTGTCCGTTTTTCGTGTATCTTAAGTATCCCTTGTCCGATTTTCACGTGTAATAACTCGTTGGAAAGACAATTGTACATACTTTCAAGTAAGCATTTTAAACTTTAATGTTAATGTACAATATATCGTTTATATTTCAGTTTTAAATAGAATTTTGCTGAAAAATCGAAATGCTCACCCTTTTATATGGCTCAAATAAGCCATCTTTCACGATGGAGACCCAAGGCGTTCGAGTTTTATAGAACAAAACGTCATAACAAGTTAGGGTGGAATTTAACATTTCAGTACAATTATTAATCCTAAACTACGAAATTAATTTTTTGGTTTTTACTTTTACAGTTTTATTCAATTAAGTTAATTTATTTACAAATTATTTTAATTTAAAATTATAAAAATTATCAGAATTGGAAAATCGACGCGCTGTGATGTGGTGTTACCATTGGGAGCAAACCACTGATAATCGAGAGATTGCTAGTGATAGTGCCACCCTTCTGTACCCTTTGTACAAAATCTAAAAGTAATGTTTGATTCATTTTTTGTAGCCCAATCGAAAAGTTGTTGAGCTGTCGTTATTTGATCAGCGTAGGCTTTCGTGGCATTTTTGGAGGCACCCCCAATTCCGTCGTGTATGTATAATTTGCATTGTGGCGCCACATTTTAGAATAGGCATCCATCATACCAGTCTTTTATTCGGGCCAAATTAAACGTAGTCCAATCGCTCGATTTTCCAATTCTGATAATTTTTATAATTTTAAATTAAAATAATTTGTCAATAAATTAACTTTATTGAATAAAACTGTAAAAGTAAAAACCAAAACATGAATTTCGTAGTTTAGAATTAATAATTGTACTGAAATGTTAATTTCCACCTTAACTTGTTATGACGTTTTGTTCTATAAAACTCGAACGCGTTGAGTCTCCATCGTGAAAGATGGCTTATTTGAAAGGTACTGGCAAGTGCTTTAGGATAAAAAAATAAAAATAAAAGGGTGAGCATTTCGATTTTTCAGCAAAATACTATTTAAAACTGATATTTAAACGATATTATACTGATATTATATACTTGTATACTAATATTATACATTAACACCAAAGTTTAAAATGCTTACTTGAAAGTACATATGTACAATTGTCTTTCCAACGAGCTATTACACGTGAAAATCGGACGAGGGATACTTAAGATACACAAATTTAAAGATGTGAACATTTGAGTTTCCGACAAAAACAAATTATAACAGAACTCCGCGTATTTTGACCCCACCGAGTTTTTACTCAAATAATATTTTTTTTTATTTTTTTATCTATCATCTCCCCGAATTTCAAAAAAATTGGACACCTTGCCCCGTAAATGTCTTTTTTTTGTCTGATTTCGCGTGGAATGGCTGTATTAGAGGGGCACTCACATGTCTCGTAAACCTAAATTGCACGAATATGTTTCCCTATAATATCACGACAGTATCCTTTGCTGGTCGAAGGAGCCGACTAAATGCTTGGATCACTGAACTGACGATCCGTATCCGTAAAAAAATTGATAAATCCATATTGATATTTAGTTGTGGTGGACGATTCAATTTATGGTATGTTACCGATCGTCTACCACAACTAAATATCAATATGGATTTGTCCGTTTTTGAGCAATTCAATTTATGATAATATGTTACCGATCGTCTATCATAACATGAGATAATATGATATGGTTGGCCGATTGTGCAAATTGCTATTGGGAATTTTACCAGAGCTTGCCCTTACTATGGCCAACTCAAAACATTAATACTTATTTCCGGCCTCGGAAGTAATTAGGAGATGGAATTTTTTGCATATTAAATGATATGGGGCCATATGATGGTAGGGCGATGGTGCAAATTGCACATACGGCTGGTGTTCGGAATTTTACCAGAGCTTGCCCTTACTATGACCAACTCACAACATAAATAATTATTTCCGGCCTCGGAAGTTCTTAGTAATTAATAATAATTCCTAGCTAATTTATTTATATTATAGTAAAATAAATTAAATAAATAATAAATAACTTGAAATTAAATGAAAAACTAGGCTATTTTCACACGATTCGTACACCCGGCACGAAACTGCGACCGATAATGGTAAGAGAATTATGTACTTTGTAATTGCTCACGACCTTAGAGTAGCAGGCACATTCTTCCAACACAAACAAATACATTTGGAAACATGGATCCATCCTCGCAAAACTTCCCCACTGTGGTTTGGATGTGAAAGTTGGGCACTGACGGATGAGTACGAAAGATGGCTCCTCACATTTGAAGAATCATGTGTGTGATTTCCGGTCTAAAACGCGAAATATATGGTACATACCGAGCTCTGTACAATATCGAGCTCAGAGATCTGATGAAGATCCCCGATATTTTACATGAAATAAAATCGCAGCGAGTACGCTTATCTGTCACGTTCTGCGTGCTTATCCGGAACGAATTATACAACGATCTCTGAAAGGAGAGCCACCATATGGTAGGCGCAGAGGTAGTTGCAGTCGATGATGGCTCCAAGAACGACTTGTCTTCTTCAGATTGTTTCAGACAGTATGAAGACGATGCTCGGGATCGAAACCGTTTTAGCCAAATAGTTGACTCAGTATATGGGGCCAATTACCTTTAAAAACTGGTATTATTATTATATAATGGAAACGTGTAAATTTATAGAAATTTTACTAAATACCACTGACCGGCCTACCGTTTTTGAAAGGCCTGTAATTTCCTAGAACAGAATAACCTAAATTTCAGTCATCCCAAGAAATGAACTTTATCGGTGCCAAAATAAAATGTTGATATGCCGTCCAAACTCACATAAAATTGGTAAAATTGGTAAAGTTCAGGAATTTCTTATGAAAAGTGATGGCAGCTGAAACAATTATTTTATTTTAGGCCATACGTTTCCTCAATTTTATAACATGCCAAAGTTTATCTAACTTGGATATTTGATATCCAAATTCGATAAAATGTCTCAAAATTATCAATTTTATATGAATTTGGAAGTTCAGGAATTTCTTATGAAAAATCTAGCACGTGATGGCAGCTGGAACAATTATTTTATTTTAGGCCATACGTTTCCTCAATTTTATAACCTGCCAAAGTTTATCTAACTTGGATATTTGATATCCAAATTCGATAAAATGTGTCAAAATTATCAATTTTATATGAATTTGGAAGTTCAGGAATTTCTTATGAAAAATCTAGCACGTGATGGCAGCTGGAACAATTATTTTATTTTAGGCCATACGTTTCCTTAATTTTATAACATGCCAAAGTTTATCTAACTTGGATATTTGATATCCAAATTCGATAAAATGTCTCAAATAAAACACAACAAATAGTGAAATTCATAAAAATCAAAAAATTTCTAATATTATAAAATTCGAAGTATAAATTTTGAAGGTTCAGGTTTTACATTTTGACTGTGAAAGATCATTTTAGAAAGAACGGTTTTACAAATTTACCAATTAAATAAAACAAATAGAATTACAAAATTATCGATTGGTATAATAATCAACCTAACGATTTTCCTAAATTTACTACCGCGATCATTTTTAGCACTCAGGTCAGAAAATTTCCAATTTTTAAAATATTTTGCTTAAAAATACGAATTTTTTTAAATTTTCAAATAAACTTCTTAATCCTAAATTCGCGACATTTATAAATTCTGGAAAAACAATCATATTTTTGAATTTTGAATACAATTTTTAAGACATCGTTCAGTATTATCGAATTTTAAAATTTTTTATCATTTTTAAAGACATAAAGTTCCTGGTAATTCCGAATACTCACAATTTTTAAAATTAAAATTAAAATTAGTGTATTGATCTTTGATAGATAAGTGTTTTAATACAAAAATTCAAAATTTAATGTTCCAAAAGTATTTGTAAAATTCTGAATTTAATGTAGAACTCAAAAGATAATTGTTTCGAGGATTAAAAAAAAAAATTAATTTTGAATTGAAATCTTCAAAAAAATTTTGTATTGTGGGAACTACATTTTAGCTCATCGAATTTTTAACATATAAATCGAAATTTAACAATTCTGATTTTGAAATTTATAAAATTGCACGTATATGTATTTTGAGAAATATTCGAGCTTTAGAAAATTTGAACGATATTTAAATTTCTTTGTATCTTTAACAAAAATTCAAAATTTAAAATTTTAGTTGAAAATTTTGTAAATTATGAATAATTGTGAAATCCCGAATATCATAAAGTCAATTCAACAGAAATTTTGAATTTGAACTTTTAAAAAAAATTTTAGAAACCAAATTTTACAATTCTTAATTTTAAACTTTATTGTGAATTGTTAACTGTAGGAATTTGGAAAATTTTGGATTTTCCCAAATATTACATTTCGGCTTAGTTAAAAAAAATAAAGCAATTAAAGTTAGGCGGATGACTCCATCACTCAATGCCACAAATAGGCCCAAAGTGCAATACCCGGACAAACACACATACATACTTACACATTAAAAACACTCGACTGTGATTTTTGGTCACCATCGGGAATCAAACTTGAGACTTACGACGAACTTAAATAAGTTTTAATTCGAATCAATAAGGTTTGTACATCTTACAGGAGCTAATTTTCGAAAGTGCCACTCATGTTTAGATTTATTTTTAATTTTTGCGAATTAAAAAATTTAAATAATTTAAAATTCATTGATTTATACTTTTTGTGTATCATGCCAATAATGTTCCTTATAGGTCTCCAATTATATAAATCATCCAATTATGTAAGAAATTTAGAAATTGTTCAAATTAATATCTACCCCATAGTAAACTTATGAATTTTTGACTATTACATCAGAGATCAATGTACAATCCCAAAATTTTTCAAATATTTTTGTAAATGTACAAAAAACAAAATAGTTGATCTCGTTAGCCCGTTGTGCTTAGCAGATTACAAAAGCACAATTTTTTTTTTTTGCTTAAAGTGTTAGAAACTCGTTGAAGAAATATTTTTCTATTCCGATACCAGATTTATTCCAATTTGAGACCCCCTTGAAGTTATCCCAAGTTTTCACCTAGAATTTTTACAAAATATATGGTTCATCCCATTTTCTTGACTTAAAAACCTGAGATAACTTCAAGGGCATAATTTGAGCGAGCCACGATCAACCGATATCATCAATGGCCAAATCTTATATCGTGTGCGATGGCCTGATTTTAAATCGTGAATTAGTGAAGCAATGTTCAGTATTTGGGTCGTATCTGTAACAATAAGTGAAAACTCCTGGATTCTAACGAGTTTTGCAAATCTGGTGATTGGATAATACATCACACAACCTAGAAACTTGCATGATCTAACTTTGGCAATAAATATAATTATTTTCTTCTGGATTTGGGTACCTCAACATGATATATCGCGAGGAATTTCGTGATGAATCATGAACATTTTTTAGAACGCCATGGACTGTGTTGTACATATGTACGTTCCTTTAATACTGTTTATGTGAACTGGGTAGGAAACAATATAGATTTTGCTTAAAATTTAATCAAATAAATTCCAGATTTAAATCATACCTATACATTTAAATATATGTATTACACACATAATCTGATTTCCATAAACATGATCCGCATAAAATACACGCCCTATTCACAATAAACATATATGTACAGATATACACACAGAGGCGATTAGTTGTGCAAATTTCTAGCCAAAAAAAAAAAACACTCATCCATAATATGTTGAAATTTATGTTGTTTATCGATCATAAAATATTATTTGGTTCTATGCTACGATTTCTGTAAAAATCCATAATATGTGTATTACATATTCAATAAATTTTGGAATTGTGTATCAACGTATATACAGATGAAAGCTGCATGAGCTTTCATATAATATATCTGGAAATGAATATAATTTTACTGTTTTCCAATTTGGAAAAGATTGGCTGGAAATTATTGCAAATTGAACTTTCATGCATCATAAAAACATCATTGCGCCGAAATGTATCGAAGTAATACTGTGTCGACATACATGAAGCATCAACCAATTTAATTCAAATTTATTTTTATCCCTTCTTAGTGTATATATATTCATTTTGATAGATTGAAAAGTTAAATGAAAAATAAATGAAAATACTTTTCCATCCTATGGTTCATGCTATACTTACTATAATATGTATATATATACATATATCCAATCTATATTCTGGCATCATGTTTCACCATATTTAGCATAATATAAAAATCATTTTGCAATAAAATACTGGAAAAATATACGTCTCGCATGTAAAACAGAATACATTTTTACACTTTTTATTATTATTAAAATTAAAAAGTGTTTTACATTAATACATACATTTGTTATAGTATCGGTTCGTGGCCCACAGCACCTGACGGGCAAACTGAGATATTAAAATGAAAATCGAAATTGTGCCATCGATCGGCAGCAGCGACTCTCAAACTAATTGTGGCCAGGCAAAATTTCCAGATGCAAGATATTAGTAGCAGTGAAACATTTTTTTGAAATGAAGGGCCAACTATAATTAACAAATAAAGGCCAGAGGTGCAGTTTGAACGTGTTGAACATCTTGAAGTTCTAAACAGTATATGCGGATCGAAATACATAAACAGAAATAGTCTGATTTTCAATTGATCTGACGGACTGGATTTTGTTAAGTAGAAATCATTATTTGTTGGCCATTTGGTCAGCCGACTAAATATTGGAAACATTGAGAACAAACTAAATATTGATATGAATTAAAAATTTAATATTTGAGAAAATCCAAAAATTTTCAAATTTTGATAATTCAATTTAAAATTATAAGAATTCGATTAACTAAAACTTTATTTCCAGAATTCACAAAAATTTTATAAATTTGAGTTATAATTTAAAAGTTTAGAAAATCAAAAATTTCCCATACTTTGTTAATTCAATTTAAAATTAAGAATTTTATAAAATTCCGTATAAAAGACCAAAATTCGATTACATCAAATGTAATTTCTTCAAACAATTCACAAAACTTTTCTCAATTTATTTTCAATTTAATATTTGAGCAAATCCAAAATTTTTCAAATTTTCATAATAATAATAATAATAATAAGTTTTTAAATCCATTACTGGCCCCTTACTATATCAACAACTAGGCTGCAACGGTTTCGATCCTGAGCATGGTCTTTAGACTGTCTATAAGACAATATGAAATGGCTAAGTCCTTCCCTACATCTTGGAGCCATTGTTGCCTACAACTACTTCGCGTTTTGGGCCGTAAATCATACGCATGATTCTACTCTCAAGTTTCACATCCAAACTTAACCACGGGCCTGAGCAACGCTTTGTAAGCTTCAGCTTCGGGGCACTTGATTTTAGTAGTGGCCTTAAAGGATATAAAGCACGACTGCCAGCTGCCAGCCGGACTTTAATATCCTCACCCACACTGTTTTTGGGAGTGATAAGAAAACCCAAATATTGAACTAATAAAATATGGTGTGCCATTGTCCCTATGACCAAAGATCATGTATTTCGATTTGAACTCATCTAGGTCTAGCGTGTAACAGAAGCTGGAAACTCCACACCATGTCAGCTGCATATGGAAGCACCTGTTTGGACTGGTGAAATAAGATGTTGCGCTGGGGTGTTCCAGCTTTACGATTTTTCGCTTCTTCCATCTATGAATCCGCTTAGATGCCCTCTTAGCAAGAGCAGCTTGGTTTTTAATGGTGATTGTGAGATGTTTTTGCACTTCACTATGAGCTATATATTTTGTTCGACTGCATGTTGACACTCGTCATCAAACCAATCATTCTTGGGTCTGGCTTTCACTATACCTAAAGTATGTTGTGCAGCACTGACAACTAAAGTTATCAGTACTTCCCAGACAGAGTTCACGCAGTCTCACATTGTGTTCATAGATCCCATCAGATCGTCCAAGTCATTGTAAAATGAGGCTTTATCTTAGAACTGGCTGACTTCTGTGGGCGCGTACACAAATTATCATTAAGTTGGCTAACCATGCTCCTACAGAGTTGGTTATTCACTGCTTGGAAATTCAAAACAGCTTTGAAATCCAGCTCCAAGTTTTTCTAGGTCATCCCCACAGTAGAACAACGTTTAGCTCTGGGACCCATGGTCTTGACTTTTACACCAGAGAGTTTCTTGAAGAGCAACAAATTTCAGCCAATTCTCTTTCATGCACATGATTAGGTCCGCCAACGGTTCTGGTTTTCTAAACCTAGTGTCCGAGTACTTGAGCGGGAGTCTGGTGTTTTTTAGCGGTATCCATTTTTCTCTTTGTTCACTTTATAGACAGGTTATTTTTTAAATAATCCGGTTTTTAAAGGTAAAATCCGGTTTCGAAAGGTCAAAATTCCATTATCTCAATTTAAATTTCCGGAGATCACAAATCTTTTCTCAATTTCATTTAAAATTAAATAATTGAGAAAATCTAAAATTTTCCAGACTTCAATTATAATAATTCAAATTAGCATTAAGAATTCCATTAATTCAAATTTAATTTTCAAAATTTACAAGATTCGTCTGAATTTGATTTAAAATTTAATATTAAAGAAAATTAAAATTTAAAATTCAGATAATCATCAAATTCGATTACATCAAATTTAATTTCCAGAATTCTAAAAAATGTTTTAATTTGATTTAAAACTTAATTTACAGAAAACCGAAAATTTTCCAAACTTTAATGATTCAGTTTAAAATTTAGAATTCAGAATCTTATTGAATTCGGTTTTAGGATCAATATTTGATTAAGACTGTGTCCGAATCCTGTGATAAAAAATCGTGAATTATTTTTTGACATTTGCTTGTTATTTATTCCCCTACATTCACGATTTTTTATTATGCTCTCCGAAATGTGTAATAAATTTCCCCACCTCATATGTTTTTCCCCATGTCAATTTTAGTGACAACTGACAACTAATAAATGTCATAGAAAATTTACAAAAATTAATATTAAAATAATTTATCCAATAATACTTTTAATGGTTGTGTATTATTATTATTATGTGCACATACAACAACAGTTAAATACCAGGATGTTGTTGAGACGAAACAAGATGCCATATACACCACAAAGCCAAAACCCAATAATAAAAAGAATTTTGGCATACGATGATAGTGAGACCTGTAAACAATTACGCGTATCAGCCAAAACCTTTCAGCAAATTGGATTGTTTTTAAATAAAAAGTGTAGTGGGTGGTCTCCAGAGCTTGAACTGATGGCATTTTTATTATGGCTGGGAAGTGGCACCAGTTACAGCAGAATTACCGTCTACCAGTGATTTACCAGACAGAAGTTTTTATGAAAAATTGGATCTACTAAACCCAACCGATCTTAAATGAGTTGGAAGGACAAAATGGGAAAATAAAACGGTTGAAGGATTTATCATGGAATTTAAAAGTTCAGTTATCATCGGCCGGATGTCAAAAAGAAAAAATTTCGGTGGGATGTATCGAATTTGCGTCCAGCAATCAGGAACGTATGCAGCTTGAGATGAATCACGTAGAAATATTACAACTTTATGAATGTTTAGAAAATGTTCAAATTGATTTGTTGAAAAAATAAAAAAAATACTAATTAGATGGTTTATACACAATGTTTATTCGACATTTATAATTGCACGCCGACCTGCACTGGTCGAAGGTTCTAACGCCGAAGACATTTTTGTAGGACTTGATGTGGTCTCCGCTACAGATGCTCCAGCTGTTATTAACTCAAACGCGCCTTGTAAATATAACATTCCATCCTCAGCTCTTCTTCGATCTTCAATCGGTTCACCAGATCGAGAATTTGCTTTGCCAGTTCGGTGGAAAATTCTCCCAACGATTCTGTAAGTAATTGACTAGAATAATTTGGGTGTGTTCGGTATTTTCAAGTAAATATCAAAAAATTAATTCACGATTTTTTATCACAGGTTTCGGACACAGTCTAAATACAACTTAATTTCCAGAATTCACAAAATTGTTCTTTAAATTTATTTTTAGATTATATCGAAGTTTAGTAAAATTTGCACATTTTAAGCTTTATATACGCAAATGATTATTCAAATCAAAAATCGATTGTTCCAAATTTAATTTTGAAAATTGTAGATTTTCATTTGGAAATCCTCAGAGTAGCCATAGAAAACTTTTAAAATTTAAAGTCAAATTTAGAACTTTAAAAAAATTAAAAAGTTTTTTTATTAAATAATTTCGAACTTTGGAAGGAAAAGTTTGAAATTAACGTCCGTAATTTAAAAAATGTGAGTGTCGTATTCGGATATAAGGAAATCGTGAAAAAATGAATGATACGTGATACCTATATGCTGTGAATATTGGATTTAAAAAAATTAACGTAAAGTCTCACGATTTGTATTATATTCCAATATCCAAGATTTCCATAGCTCGTTACAGATACGTTTTAAAATATGCGCATTTCTCAAATATTCCAGAGTTGGTAAATAGTTCAATCCAAATCCTAAAAAAATTCAAAGACTATGAGAGAAAACTATTAATATTTTAAAATTTACTTGAATTAATAAATGCTTCGGGAAATTTACGAATACAGGTTAATAGGAATTTAAATTAAAATATTTCCCAATCCCAATTGAAAAAAACCTATGAATCCAACTTTTGAAATATTCGAGCTTTTCATCTAATGGGAGACCTAATTTATCTAATTAGAGACGTACTAAACTAACCAGTTTATACATTTTCCAGAGATTATATAGGCTCGCAACTTTTATGAATCAACTTTCTAAATATTTACAGAATTGATAAAAGCTTCGAAAACTAACTAACTCAGAGTTTGTAAAAGCTTCTTTTAATAATTAGCAGTTTTAAAACTTCACAAAAAGTGTATCGAAAATGTAATAATCTGTTTTCTAAAAATTTGCAGAATTGCCGAAAATACTGGAAATTGATTAAAACTTCCGGAAACATTTAGAAATTATAAAAATGTCGCAGTAGTAACGAGTTGAATGAATATTTTCAGATTTAATAAAAGTTCTGATAACTTGAAATTTAGCAGTTCGCACTTATTCAATCCATTTCAAAAATTAATAGAATACACAAGCTCCGGAAATTAACGAATCAACTCCAAAATTTGCAAAACTGAAAAGTGCTTTAGAAAATTATAAAGTCAGTTTTCAATAATTTCCAGAATTGATAAATGTTTCGGGAATTAATATTTTAAAAATTTACCAATCCAAAATGTAACATTTGCCAACCCTAGTAAAAGCTCTGGAATTTACCGATAATAAATTTTCAAAGTTTTTTGAAACCACCGACGATTTTTTCCAATTTTTATTTAAATAATAAAAGCTTTGTAAGTTTGATAATTTAGTTTTAAAATATTTTTGAGTTCATAGCCAAAATACTGTCGAATCTAAATTGCAAAAATTTCTTTAACTGATGAAAGCTCTGAGAAGTTAATACTCTAAAAACTTTATTGAAGTTCCGAGTTCGTAACTGCTACCGAAACCTACAAATCCATATTTTAAAATTTCCCGAACTGATAAAAGCTCTGGAAATTTAATAGGCCAATACGCCAAATTCCAAATGAATTTACAAAAATTCTGAATATTAACGAATCGTAATTCTCAAAGTACCAGAGTTTATGAAAACTTCGAACTTCCAAAAATAATCATATAGAAATGTCCAGAGCCAATAGAATCCCAAACGTTTACTAAATCAAATTCTTAAAATTCCCAGATTTGCTTAACCCCGAAATTTCACAAGTGCTAAAAATTCCCGATGTTGTAAAATGTTTCGGAAAATTATTAAAATTTATGAAAGCTGTCAATTCCACGAACTGAAAATGGGCACAATTTATAGAAAGATGCTCTGAATTGTTTCTAATCCAAATTCTAAAAGTTTTGGAGTAAAATTTCGTAATTAGTTTAGTAGATAAATAGTTTCCAAATATTCCCAAAGTTTCGAAAATTTGCTGATTCGAATTCTAAGAATTGTCACAGTTTATTATGTCAGGACCGAAAATTTACGAAACCAAATTTTAGGATTCCCTTCAATTACTAAGACCATTGAAAATTTACCAATTTTATTCTAAGACATTACCGAGTATAGGTCAAAGCTATGGAGGAATATTGAAAATTGCGGTTTTCATTCGGAATTCATCATAATTACTCTAGAAAACATTCAAAAATAATATCTCCTCCGCCATATGAATAGGCATGAGAACATCCACTAACATCGAATATTCTTAACTTCCCACCAACACCACGCTGTACCAATTCGCATTATTGGGCTTTACTACTTACCATACATATATGTATTAGGGATAAAGATTTTATGAAAAAGAGAAAAACTTTCTGCTCAACGATACACTTAATTGGAATGAATTTTTAAAGTTGACAGTTGAAAATAAAAAAGCTTTCGACTGTATTTAACATAAATAAATTGCTCTCACATTATGAAATGAGTCCTACGGAAATGTTTTTTTTAAAAACATATCAAGATCTTTCGTGCATGTGATACAAAAACAAGAATTTGTTTTTTGTATAGCATACCACGAAAATTATGGTTATGTGCACATCCCAATCCCAAAAATAAAATGGATTAACTTTTTTTGATTCAAAAAATTAAATGTTATCTCTTAAACGACGGGAAGGGGAAACATTAAATGTTTATGGAAAGTGGGAAGCTTTTTTCTGCATACACGTGCATTTGGTGTTTTTTTTTTGTTCATTTTTATAATAGTTGTCATGCAGATTAAATGTTGCTTGATTTGGTTATATTGTTACATAAATGTAAAACAAACCTCACACCTACCCACAACCACATACGTATACATATAGAGGCAAAATGGGATATTAGTTGGGATGAATGAGTGTCCTAATAAGATAAACCTAATGGACTTTGTACATGTACGTACACACATGAATACGAGTAATATAATGACAAAACGTTACAGAGATGGTGTATATAGACACAGATATTGGGAACACATTTAAAGTGATTTAATTAAATGGAAAATTGGAAAAAGGCGTGTGGTAATGGAAAATTTAAATTAAAAATAATTTTTTTTTTCTATTTTTTTTGTAAATGAAATTAGATTATCATATTTAACTATCGATGGTTGGGGATTGTGGAATACATGTAAACGTACATCACATATTCGAAATAATTAATTTTGAAAATATTTTGTATGTAGGTTTATTAGTTAATTGATTCTGTAAATAAGTTTTTAAACATTTAATAGAATATAGGGATTAACAGGGATTTTTTAACGAGGATTCGTGGAACAATTACCACCCCAAAATCAAAGTAGTTGGAAAATTTAACTTATATATTATACTCGTGAGGCGTTGACTTTAAAAAATTCCAAATTATTACGTTGCCGTAGGGTTTAATATTCTTAAGAAAAATTCCAAAATGGAAATACAAATCTGTATATCTATAAAACTTTAATAATTTAAACAATTCACCATCCGCAAAATAAATCGATTATGATGGCCTACATTTTGGTGTCAGCAAAAAAAACAATGTATTTAGATGTTCATCGAATTGAATCGAACATTTTAATTAGGCTAATCAGCATGACAGAGGCTAAAATATAAATTTACAGATTTGTGATGACATGCATTTTGTTAAACAAGGTGAGCATTTCTTCTCGTATACTCCTGTATACTCAGGTAAATGTAGTATATGGTTTATACATATAAATACTAAAATATATTGGCTAACTAATACATAATACATATTAAACTAATGTTGTGTAATTTATTGGTTAATTATGTAGAAAATAATAATATCAGGGTGTTTGCAGAAATCTATGTCAATAAAATTATATACTATGTACCTTATCTCGGGTTAAAATATCGTTTCAGTATCTTGAACTTCCATACCAACTTAATTCTAATACAGTGTATACGATATTATGTGTATATTCTCGATAGGAAAATAAAATTTTCATTTTCATTCACCATATCGTTACAAAATGTTTGGATATACTAACGAAACCCGGATAATCTATAGAGAACTTAACTATAGAAATCTATATATACTATGTTTGTGTATATAAACAGGGTGCATATTCTAATTCTCGAATTAACATAAAAATATGAATATTATCAACATTATTTTATTTTACAGCTTCGTATTATTAATCAATGATAAAAGGTCCAAAGTTTTACCAATCAAACCTCTCAGGATTACCAAAATTAATAAAAGCTATACAAAATGTTTTAACTAAATATGTACTGAAAATTTGAAGAGTTCATCGATTCCAACTTTTAGAAAAAAGATTAGCTTATAAAATCTGTATATTTTCTGCAAAAATGTTTACAACCAAATCTAAAAACTAACTTGAATTAATATGATGCGTGCTTAAGAAATTTACGAATCGTGGTTTAAAACATTCCAAACCAACTTCCTAAATTTCTAGAGATTTTTGAAAAGTGTTGGAAAGCCTCGAACATAAGGGGATCGAACTCTAAAAAATTACAAAACTGATGTAAGCCTAGAAAACGAGCAGTTCAAATTCTAAAAATTCCTTCACAGTTAATAAAAGCTTTTTCTAAAACTTCCCAAAGTTCGAAAGATTGAATTAATAAAACCTCCATAAACTTACAAATTTGGTAGTAAAATATTTTAATGATGGTAAAACAAATCGAATTTCCCAAAATTTTCTTGAACAGATGACAGTTTTGAACAGTTAGTAATCCAGTTACTAAAATCTAGCGAGTTTATAAAAAATTAATGGGGTTTACGAAAGATCCAAAATTTTTTCAAATCACCCTTCTAAAATATTAAACGAAAGTGTCAAAACCGATCCATTTATTAATAATTGTCATCGACAATTTAATAAGCAACACGGAAATTTACAAATTAGGTTCTAAAATTTCCGAATTTGTAAAAGCTGCGTTAAATTGGGAATCCATCCATTGAATTTCTCAAACCGATAAAGCTACTGGAAAGGTTTTTCATAAATTCCTAGCAAAACTATAAAAGTTTCCGAAATTTGTGAATCATACTTTTAAAAACTATACATTTATGAAAGCTCTAAACTTTTATGAATAATTCTTAAAATGTTTAGAGTTGATAGAAGCTCCAAAAATGTAGAAATCCAGTAAACTTCTGGAAATTTCTAAAGAAGAGACAAATTGAGTTTTCACAAGGTCTGGAAACTCACGAAACCAAATTTAAAAATGTTGAGGATTGGCCGATTTAAATTCTGAAAATTTTATGAAACCAACGAAAATCTACAAAAAAAAATTCTAACAGTCAACAAATTTTTTTTATTATTTTTTTCATTTTTATTTTAAATATTACAACTGATTACAAGTATCATCTAATAATTTGTCTATCTTTCTAATGTTTATTTTGCAGAGATATAGACCATTGGTTGGTCTCTAAAAATTTGGCCGCCCTATTGTGGTCTTCCCAATTCCAGCGGTTTCTTTCACGTGACTCAACATTTTGATGTTGGCCAAGCCGTTGTTTGTCTTTCTTTGCATGAATTGTTATCTCTTCGCTGACGTATTCCATCAGGAGGTCCCTATATAGGTTATCGTAACATATGTACCAAACAGCGTTCACTATTCCCCTTAACTCGTTATTTTGAAAAGCTTCTATTATTTGAATATTGCTTTTCTTAGTACAGCCCCAAAGCTGAATACCATAAGTCCATATAGGTTTTAAAACTTGTTGGTATAGTAGCAATTTATTCGATATTGTCAGCTCTGTATATCTTTCAATTAGCCAATACATATAATTATTACTATATTTAATGTTAAGTTTCTCTTTTCTCTTTTCAATGTGCTCGTTCCATTTTAACCTAGCATCGAGAGTTATGCTAAGAAGTTTGGCTATGTTAGCATCCAGTTAACTATTTGATCGGTAAATACTTAGATGGTTCCTAGCTCGTTTTCTGATAGCTTCAGAGCTGGGTGCCTTACATGGTGCTACATCCAGAAATAGTGTTGAGCATATTTTTTTATTTTCAAGTGCATCTTCAATAATACTTGTAACTCTGTAAATTTGCTCAATGGTGGAGTGGCTTTCTCGAAATCCAAACTGATGTTCATCCTTTTGTATAACAGTTTCTCAAATTTTCGAAAGTACTTGAAGCCGAACAAACCATATATGATTATATGGGTTGTTCGGCGTTGGTATCATAATTATTTTTGCTTCTTTCCATTGCAGAGGTACATATTTCAGTCGAAATGAAGCGTTGATTATTTGAAGAAGTTTTCGCACCCCTTTCTCATATTTATGTTATGGTAAGTGTCATCTTTCAACTCTCGTAGAGTTACAGGTGGTATTTCCCTGCAACCTGCCTTGTCCACTGGTATTATATTTTTATCCGCTTGATAACTTGGTCTTTTTAATGCTTTTATAGCTTTCCATAGAGAATACCCAGTTTCTTTGTCGTCTGTAAGACTACAAAGATAACGACGGGTGACCGATTCAGTGATCACTTTTCTAATTCTTTGAGCTTATTGCAGAGGTACTTAAAAATTATTTTGCTTTGTGGGTCTCAGTTTCTCTGCTTTCTGTTTTTCATTAACCAACTTCCTGATCTCGACTGGATAATTGAAATTATTACGCTCTTCGTTTTGGATTACAGGCATGCTATCTCATGCTGCTTGTTTTATATTACTGATTAATAGTTCCACTTCATTTTCTAATTGAACCGGATGCTTGATTGGTACAAGAAGATTGGAGTTGTCTTCAACCAATTTTCTAAATAATTCCCAATTGGCTTTGTTATTTGTTAGTCAAGGCGGAGGTTCCTTCTTAATAATCAATCGTGGATCTAACAATCATAATGCCGGGCGAGCGGGATGAGAGACTTTCACTATTTTCTTGAAAAATGTGGTTTTCGGGTATACCTCTTGTAATGTAGAAATCAAATAGATCCGGAGTTTTCTTTGGGTCAGTAGGCCAGTACGTTAGTTTTCCTCCTGAAAGAAAGTCACAATTTTAAGCTCGACCTACGACGTATGATTTTCAACCCTTTGGGGTTGTTAATCTTGAACCCCAGAAGGTATTTGTTGCATTAAAATCACCTTCATTGTAAAAATTAAATCCTAGCTGGTTCAATAGTTTTTTATAATCCTCTTTATTTAAATTATGCATTGAAGGACATTAAGTCAACAAATGCGGAAATTTACCGATCCAGTTTGTAAAAAAATGTCAAAAGTTCGTATACAAATTCCAGGAACTGCTGAATCAATATTTCAAAAATTCAGATAATTAATAAAACTTTAGAAAGTTACTAAACCAATTATTAAAATTTCCCAATCTCAATTTCAAAAATTGACAGACTTGATGAAACCTATAGAAACTTATTAATCCAATTTATAAAATAGCCAGTGTCTTAAAAGTTCCGGTAATTTGGTCAATATAATTTTAAAGAAAACCAGAATTCAAGAATACTTTGAAATATTTATGAATCGAGTTTCTGGAAATATGGAGAGATGAAAAACACTTACACACAGCCCTTTATGAAAAATTGGTAAAACCAAATTCTGAAACTTCCCATAATTAATAAATGCTTCAGAAATTTTGAAATTTTGTTTCTAAATTCCCTCAAACAGAATTTTTAAAAATTCCGAAAGTTAAAACCCTTCGGATCTTTTTTACCCATTCAACTCTAGGCGTTACTATTACAATTGAGATTATAAAAATTCCGAAAAAACTAAGGAATCCAAATTTTAAAAAATACCAAGGATTGAGTGTAGCTTCAAAAGCTCTTTACAAAAAACTTGACCAATCGATCTTTTGAAAAATTCCAGGGTACTAAAACTAATCCAAATTCTAGAAAATATTCAAAAATAGCCGCATCAGCATTCCCAACGCATAAAAGTTACAATACTATTCAAATTCGTTTTATTAAATTTCCGAAATTGATGAAAGCTCTTGAATTTTACTAATCCTATGCATAGAGATTGGCTTTAAAAAAATTTAATAGCTCGCCGATTTTTTAAAAATTTCATTGGTCAAATCAAAGCTCCGTAAATTTACGATTCGATATTAAGACATTTCAGAATTTGTATAAGCCAAGAAAGCTTACTAATCCATTCGGAAACATTCCTTGAACTGATTAAAATTCTGAACAACACTCTAATTTCTAAAATCCCATCGAGTTTATATAATCTTAAGAAACAAGCGAATACTAATTATAAATAAAAACTGCCAGAGTTCATGAAAACTACAAATTTGTATGAATTATGTTTCTATAATTTTTCCATATTGATAGATGCTCCAAAAACTATCTAAGTTGATACACCGTACGTCGTAAATGTTACAAAATCTAATGAATCCAAATTTTTAAAATTCCAAGAGCTCCCATAATTTACTTGGCTACAGTAAGAGTTATCCTATAAAATTTACGAATCCAATAAAAATTAATAACGTTTACGAAAGCTCTAAAAATTTTACGAATCACTCTTTTAAAATATTCCAATGAAAGTTCCAAAACCAAGTGGCCAAAGCTACGTAAATTTACGAATCCAAATCCAGAGTTTATGAAACAAACATAAATTAACAAAAAAAGTCTTAAATTTCCGAAACATTCGAATCCAAATTCTGGGATTTTTCAAACTTATGAAAGCTCTGGAAAGTTACCAATCCAATTTGTCAAATTTATACAAGTTTGAACTTAAAGTTGAATTTAAAAGTTGGAATTTATGATAGTTTTATGAATCAATCATTTAAAAATGTTCAGAATCAATAGAAGTTCCTAAAGTTCACTAATTCAAATTCTAAAAATTCTAGGAATTTATAAAAGCCCTGAATTTTTATAAATCAAGTAATAAAAATTGGCGAAGTTAAAAAAAATTCAAAATATATATGGTTTAGTTTTTAAAATCGATACAATAAAAACTCTGAAAACCTACGAATCCAAATTTACACCAAACTAACTCCCCACCAGAGCACCCCGCTAGAGCTTAATTATAAAGCGATAAGTAATTTTAAGAACACTAATTAAACGATTTAAATTTCATATCATGATTTGTAAGCATAAAGTTGCTAAATTTAGAATTTTTCTGTATTCTGGAAAATTGTATTTAAATTAAAATGTTGACCGATCTTTAAATTTAGAAATTCTGAAAATATTTTCAACTCGTGATGTATTTTCAAACTAGTTTTGTTTTTATTTAACTTTTAAGCACACTGACATTTTCAGTTTTTAAGTATACACAATTTAGCAACTTTAGTATTAAATGGAGAATGGTGAATGGTCACTGGCCAATTCTTAACAATCTATTTGAAAGTTACTTTGTGAATTTTCAGTTAAAAACAGTTATAGCCAATTCGAAATTATCTATCAATTTTATTTTCAAACAGCTCAAATTACTGTATAGAAAAAAATCCGCGATTTATAAAATTTAAAATGTCGCTTAATTACGAATTCCGATACCTCTTATTCTTTTATGTATAACAAACAGCATCTACTATATATCAATGCGATAAATTTGGCTTAATTGCAGAGAAAAGATTGTGTTTTAACTGTATGTGAGCCAATCACTGTAGATCTCGACCATGTTCCATTTTTATCAAATTGATTTACTCTGAGTAAAGACTAAAGACTGGCCTAGGCCAAGAGCACCGAGAACTCGTTAGACAGTGGATCAAAAGCATTTTACGTTGTTGAAAAGTTTTTCAATCAGCTCATCTTGAATCGGAAAACAGCACAAACTGCTTTATCTGGACTGGTGCACCACCAAAAATCATAAAGTTAAGGTAAACATCGTATGCCGCGCCAATACAAATTAAACCATTTTTTCATGACCTAGAATTAGCTGATCCTAATTCTAATGACATTGGTAAAATTGATATGTTGCTCGGAGCTAATATAATTGCCAATCTTTCACGAGATGGAAATAGCAAACGAGTAGCGCACGCCAAAATGTCGGGGTATTTTTATCGTATTATCTGGAAGGGAAATTTCTCCTAAATGTCAATACAAATCAAATCTTGTTGAGAGTGAGCTAAAATTAGATAAACAGTTTTGGTCAGTTGAAAAATTGGCAACAACGAGACACTCGAATCCAGAGAAGATTGAACGAAAATAATTTTTAAAATATTTGTTAAGACTTCGAGTCTCAAAAAATTATGGTATACAATTGCGTGTGTACATCCTTCTCATTTTCTTATTTCATTCTAATTTACCGCTTCTATAAGTATACACTTGTTAATCTACGTGTGGGTTGTATAAAAATGTAAAACAAACGATTCCATCTTTCCAGATGGTAAATTAGGAAAATTGATGTAACAAGCACAAGGATTAAATCTGATGATTTTTATGAATAATTAATAACTTAAAAACCTGCTTAACTAATGGCGGAGCCAAAATAACTGGTGCATTCCAAATTTTTAAAAAGCACTGTTATGAGTGTGCATCACATAATCGTCTCTAAAATTTCTAGAAATGTCAATATCCAAATTTAATAAACTTTCTAATTTTATTAGAATCCCTACTGACCACCATTTTTTGACTTTTGTACCAGATTCGAGTTAAAAGAAGACAAATCTAGTTGAAACCGAGAAAATACTTTAAAAAATGTGACGTTTGATGCATCATGCGACGTTTTGTGCCAGATTTGAGTTAAAAGTAAGAAAATCTTGTTGAAATTCGGATAATATTTAAACAAAAATGTCGATGCATTATGCGGCTTTTTGTACCGGATTCTAGTTAAAATGGGGAAAATCACGTTGAAACCGCGAAAACACTAAAAAAAATGTGACGTTTCTTGATGTATTATGTGACTTTTTGGGCTTGATTCGAGTTGAAAAGAAGAAAATCTTCTTTAAATTCGGAAAATATATTTAAACAAAAATGTCGATGTTTAATGCAACTTTTGTACCGGATTCCAGTTAAGTGAAGACAAATCTTGTTGAAACCGAGAAAATACTTTAAAAAATGTGACGTTTGATGCATCATGCGACGTTTTGTGCCAGATTTGAGTTAAAAGTAAGAAAATCTTGTTGAAATTTGGAAAATATTCAAAAAAAATGTCGACGAATTATGCGACTTTTTGTATCAGATTAGAGTTAAAAGAAGAAAAATCATGTTGAAACTGCGAAAATACTAAAAAAATGTGACGGTTCTCGATGTATTATGTGACTTTTTGGGCTAGATTCGAGTTGAAAGGAAGAAAATCTTGTTGAAATTCGGAATATATTCAAACAAAATTGTCGATACGGCTTTTCGTACCGGATTCGAGTTAAAAGGGGAAAAATCATGTTGATACCGTGAAAATACTACAAAAAATGTGACGTTTCTGTGACTTTTGGTAATAGTGACTTTTTGGGCTTGATTCGAGTTGAAAAGAAGAAAATCTTGTTGAAATTCGGAAAATATTCAAAACAAATGTCGATGTATTATGCAACTTTAAAAGGATAAAAATTTTGTTAAACCCACAAAATTATTTATCGATACATTCTTCTGAATATTTACGTGGTTTTACCAAGATTTCCTTGTAACTCGAATTCAGCACAAAAAGTTGCCCTGAATCCAGCACTAATACTTTTAGTTAGTAAACTTTTAGCCTATTGCATCGAGAAATTCTAATTTTTTGGAATATTTTTAAGGTTTAACAAGATTTTCTTAGCAGATTCTGTAACAACATTTAGGACTTAAAGTTATATCTGTTCAATTGCTTATTTGCAACATTAATAGTGTGTTATTGTCGAGTTTCATTGCGGATCAGGAAGCTGTTAGGGTAAGTAAGTCTTGAGGTCTGTGAATTATTAACTACTGAAGTTCTTGCTATGCGAATTAAAGCTTCTGATAGAATTGAATGTGCCAAACTCGGAACCATCGTTGATGTACAGTCGAAACTATATTGAAGTTTATTTATGGCGGTTAAAAATTTATGATTTTTTTTTGGAAAGTCAAATACATACTTTCTATACGTCTAAACTGGACAGAATTATTTGTTAAATCTCCAGGACTTGAACTAAATATATAGATTCACCCTGTTACATACATATAAATAGAAAGGAAACTGAGAGCCAAAAACAACAACAAGTCAGATTTAGAAAACAAAAATGAAAATTGAATTAAATAGCAACACGAAGAAGAAAATTTCTACAAACACATTCACACACACATACATACATACATACATAGAGAAAAACGTATATAATATAAGAAAAAAATTCTCCGATGATAATCAACATCATCATCATCATCATTATTGTTATTATCATTCCATCAACACCAACCCAAAACCTTTTTTTTTATGCATTCTCAAACAACAACGTACAAACTAATAAATAAATACGAGTAATAATAAAAAGCTCGGGATAAAATTTAAAAAAAAAACAAAACAAAAATAAATTATTCGATTTAAAATTAAATTTTCACTTTGAATACCAAAGTAATGTTTATAGTTTTGTTTTTCCATCATCTTCGTTTTAGACATCTTCTTCCGTTTTGTTTATTTCGTTTTTTCTTGGATTTTCTCCATGTTCATGTATATATAGTTGTTGTTATTTTACATTCCAACTTCATCAATGCTTTTTCCAATTTTTCCTTGTATTCGTTTTGTTTTTATTATTTTTGTGTGCTTTTTCCTTTAAACAAAAATTTTTTTTTTGTTTGTATATAATGTGTGTGTGTGTGTGTGTGTATATAGAGTTTATGTTGAATCTGTGATTCAGTAGCTAGTGGAGCTTTAAGCATGATGGTTCTCGACAAAAAAAAGTTTTGTATTTTAACAAGTAAAAAAATTTTGTGCTTTTCGGTTTAGTAAAATGTAATTAAAACGTTTCTTATTTTTGTAAAGATTTGTAAAAAAAAAACAGTCGGTATTTCGTGAATGTGAGCTTATAGCTGTATTTAAAAATGTAAAGTAAATATTTTGTAGTTTTTGATTCTTATTTACATACATACATGTACATATATGTAAACAGTAAAAAAATTGTTTAAAAGTGAGTCAGTGTTTGTCTGTTATGGAAAAAATCCAGTGAGTTTGGGAAAATTTTAATTTCCCATGAAACCAATAAAGTTTATAGAATAAAATAATAATGAAATTTAGTGGTGAACAAAATAAATCATAGAAACGTAAGAAAGCTTTCGTTATACGCGCGATGTATATGCATGTATATCGTTCAGACCATTAGATTTTCGGTCGATTTTGGAAAAAGTCCTCAAACAATTTTGCAGCGAGAATGATACAATTAAATGTGATTTGAAATGTCTAGTCGGACGGAAATAAAAATGTTATGTAAGAAAAAATGTAAATGTTATTATGATGATGAATCGTGTATACTTTGCGGAAAATGTATGTTAAAATTAGGGTATACAACAGTGTTATTATGATTATAGACAAAGGCGATTAATCATGCTGAAAAATATAGAAAAATTATTTTTTTGTAATTGGATCTTCTTCATTTGTGTGTAAGGACTAAGATAATTTTAGGGTAATTAAAGCAATTATGTGCGGTTACATAATCGTAAAAAATTTGCAGTGTTTATGAAATCGGATATACAGTGGTTATCGAACAAAAATTGTACCCTACTCTAACTGAAAATAAAAATTTATTTGGAACCGTCAATAGAACATAATAATCCCTGTCAATAATTTATCTTTCGTATCATTATAATTATTATGATTTGATTATAAGTCTACATACAAATTTCCAAGTCTACATAAAAATTTCCAGAATCTTCTGTATAAATAATAATTTGAAGCACGTGTCCTTAGACATTTTTTTTTGCTCGTCTCCAATTTCTTCGTCTTCATGCATTGTATTTTATAAAGAAAATTGTTAGTAGCAGGTGTATAATGAAAACGTAATTCTATACAGTAAAAGCCCGATTATCCGGCATCCAATTAACCGGAACACTCAGTTAACCGGAATTTTAATTTTTCGGAATTTTTTTCCTTTTTTCTCTTTCACAAGGGAAATAATTTTTTTAATTAAGAAGTTATGCAGATTTATGTCATGCAGAACAAATTTCTAGTGAAAAAAGAGAAGTCTACCAAACAACAAGATATAAGATCGTGGCTTCTAAAAAATCCATAAAGTTTGAGGTCCAATAATGACGAATTTTGAATTTTATTATTAAATTTTATAATTGAATTAATTTATGAATTATTTAAAAGTTTTGGGTATTCGTATATGGGTGTACTCGTATACATAATACATATGTATTTATTATTTGCAATAAATTCAATGAACTGATATATAAAAAAACTGTTTTCTCGTACATAATTTGAAAATAAATAAATGAGAATCCTAAAAAATAATGAAATCAAGCGAAATTCTCGTAAAGTTTCTAGTTTTAATGAAACATTCAATTATCCGGAATTTTCGATTATCCGGAATGCTCTCATCCCCAAGCATTCCGGATAACAGGGCTTTTACTGTATGTCGAAAAATCCATGTAGGAAGTAGAAGGTGATAAGTATCCACTTATATTGCTATAGAACAATACGTTCTAAGTCTTATTTATTGCTATACTTGACTTACGACATCAACGTATAGTGTTAACGTATATTTTTAGAAAAAAGAAAATATTTATGTTCAGTTAAGATATGTGATATTTATAATCAAATACGATTTTGGGAATTTCATATATTTAGCTGGTACCTGGCCAAGTATTCGATATTGGATAAAAATCTCCAGGTTCATGCTGAAAATAACCGTCTTCATATTGTTTTGTTCAGATGTTGGATGAAACCCATTCCAGTTATCATCGAATCATTACTTTTTATGAAATTTTTGATGTTCGAATTATGTTTATAGAAACGAATACAAGTTTTTGTGTCAAGATTGGTTAAGTCCAAAAAAGGTATCACTCAATCGAATCAGTTACATTTTTCGTTGCATCAACTGAACAATTTTTTTTAGTTGTGGTCGCTTGATTTTTGATGTACAATGTAGTCGACCCAATTTTAAAGTATCTTTAATTGGTGACTTTTATGTAGGTTCCAGAATGTAATTGTCGCGTGCAAATTGAAGGAGTACATTTGATAATAGAAATTTTAAAGAATATTGAGACCTACAGACTTTTCTAAGTTGAAACTATAACTTTTAACTTAGTGGTAAAAGCTACAAAAAAAACATTTATTTCTGTTTTTTTGTTTCAAGGACATATCATTTTACATTTTGCATGTTGAAAGCTTCCAATTGTATAATTTTGGTTTAAAAATTCCAATGTAACCCAACTTGGCAACATGAAATATAAAGATCGAGCTTTCAAAGCGTTTTATATTTAATATTAAACTTTAATTTAATCTTCGTTAATATTTACCATAAACTGTACGAAGTGAGAAAAATTAGGGATGTATACCCTTAAGTTATATTTTAACTTTTTTGAGCTTTTAGGTAAATATTTTTAGACAAACAGTAATTAATATCTAGAAATTGTGTTTTTTTACAACTTTGATAAAGTCAGTATAAATAATGTCGTCCTGTTAAAAATGAGCTTAAATTAAAAGTTCAAATTGGCACGATTCAAGTAATTTAATCGTTTGAATCAAAACAAAAATCGTACAAAGAAACATTAAAACCAACTATATTTCTAGGACAAATTCCTAAGTCAGAACATATCTAAATTCAACTGGAAAAATTTGAAAGCATTAAAAGTCATCCACAAATTAGAAAGTGGTGAATATTTTATTGTATTTCTATTATGAGCCGGTATGTAATTGTAAAAACAACATTTTTGCAGAGCTCGGCAAGCTACTCATTTTTCAAGAAAAGTTTTAAGTAAAGTTTAAGCATTTTAATGGCATAAATTTTCAACCAAATAAAATTGCATCTATTTTGTACAATCCTATTAAAAAAATTATAAAAGCTCTAACTTTTAATATTCGAAAAAATTAATAAAAATATAGCGTGGCAGCTCGTTCATTAAAGTGAACCAAATAATAGAACAATTTTTCACAAGAAGGTTAATGATTGAAATTTCGATATTTTCGATATTTTAAATTTAATTTTCCATGATAAGCTTTTATTCACATATAAACATAAAGTCTACTAAAACGTGACCCTTGGGCATGCTTTCTTACTAATAATACCATAATTAGACATGTCAACCGTTAATTTAAGCTTATGAGCTGTGCTTTGACTGTGGCATATTTGTTGAGCTTTTGGGAATTAATTTACTGCAAACCTTTCATTAAACCTCTAGATAGGCTTTTATACAGTGGATTTACAATTGTTTATATCCCTATTAAAAATACGAAAAGCTTGTTTGCTTCCAAGTTCCCGATCACTTCTAATTTAAAATATTTAACTTTCAATCTTTCATTTAAGGTTTTATGTATTACATATGTATACTAACAAAGTTAAGCTTACTAGACACGATTTGGTTTTAATGATATACTTCTAGAATCTAAAAGCTTTGATAAACTGGTTACTTGATCAATTTATAAACGAAACCATTAACGTTTGATAAACTGGTTACTTGATCAATTTATAACGAAACCATCATGATGAACGTAGTATTTTATGAAAAGCACAATAGTTCATTAAAAAAACCTTTTACGGATTGAACGCTATTGAAAGTTTACTTCCTGGACTTAAAAAAAAAATCTTAAAAAAAGGAAAACTGATAAGTGTTTTTATTCAATTTAAGAGCATTTTGATTTAAGGGCTATAATAAGATAATAACCTTGTAAAAAGCTCAATTATTAAAACATAAATTGATTGGACATGAAGGTCCACCTTCTTTTAAATTTATTGTGATTTTTAATGATTCGTTATTTAGCCAAAGCTCTTTAAACTGTGTAGCTAGCCAACTTTGAAAAAATTAGTGGTTTTTTGAACTATTTTGATTTGTATGGCTAATTTAAGTGCCTGGTTAACTTCACAAAATGACAAGCTTGCTATTTTTGCAAAGCTTGCCATAAAACTATTGAAAGGTTTTAAATTAAAGTTGAGCATGGTTTCAAACGAAATAGTTGGTTTTGGTTTTCTTGGTATACACCAAGTATCTTTGTGATTAAAGTATAAAATTTCAGAAGTATATAAAAGCTTTATGAAATGATATAAACTAGTTTGTGAACTTAACTGAAAAATAATAAAAATGAAAAACACGATCAGCTGCAATATTTAAACTAAATAAGTTTGGGTAGTATTGTAAAAGTTTACAACTAACCGACAAAGATCAAATTGTTCGAAAAGCTTTTATATTCCTAGACATAAAGTTTGATTGACGCAGTATTTTATTAACATAACTTCAGTATCGTAAACAAGCATCTCACATTATCTCATACAATTATCAGCAGTGCTTTTCTTATACTAGTCTATACCTTCTTATACTAATATCCTTATACTAGTGTAATCTAAATAGTTTGCTAAATTTGTTTACGTGTAGAACCGCAGATTTCCAAAGATTTTAAAATTATCAGAGTTCATGCTATTTAAAAAAAATCAGAAAGCATTGTTGAAAAGCTAACTTTCTAAATATTAAAGTAAACGCGAAAAATTTCAAAAGCTGCAATACTCAAATTAAAATAACAAGCTTTTTAAATTAAAGACAGTACCGTACAGCATATTGTATGCTTTATAACATTTTATTTTGAGTCACATAAAAGCACGATTATCTGCAATACGAATGGCAGGTACACTCAAAACATGTTTTTTGTTTTCAAATAGAGAGCTTTATAAATTAATTTAGTTGAGCTTTCTCGAAATTTATTTTCGTGCCAGGGTTAGTTTCGTACAAAATCTGTTTTTACGGCAATAAATTGTGGTTCTTAATGAAAAGCAACTATTTAACAATATAGAATTTGACCAATTTAAATATTGGAAATTTAAGCTTTTCACTCAGCGCTCGCTATTAAATTAAATTATACTATTTAAGCCTTATAATAAACACAGCCTCCATGATCGACGAAACGGGTCATTTTTGGATTTATAGCTTTCCCAAAATTATTTAACAACTAAAATGATTTTTTCATGAATATATAAATAAAACCACATAAGGCTCGTTTGTGAGCTTTAAAAATAAAAGTTCCAAATCAGGTGTAATAATAAAGTTTAACAAATTAGAATTAATTAAATGCTTTATCAAATTTAAAAAAGCTTTTTGAGTAAAATATTTGATGTTTAAGACCAAATTAGATGAAAATTTTTTAGTTTTCATTCAGACATAAAGTGTGATTGATGTGGTACTTTATGAAAGCCTTATTATTTAATAATATAGAATATAGGAGATTTTTTGTGTTAGTTATCGTAACTAAATATTCCACATTACCGCAAATAATTATTTGTAATATTTTTACCATTGTTTACTTCTCTCAAAAGCTTTAAAATGAATTTGTCTGTCTACTAGTGTATAATGAATAAAATAATTCGAAAGGATTATGGAAAAGCTTACTGATATCGAAAAACTTGTCGTTTGATTGTCAGCTTTAAAAAAATAAAAATAATACAAAATTAAAATCTCAGTTGCAACACTAAAATTAAACCAATTTAAATATATAGGATTTTATAGTTAAATATGCTTGAAATTTATGTACCTATAAACATAAAAGTTGATGAAAAATGCTACTTTATGAAAGCTTAAACATTTATTAAAATACATTTCAAAATTATTTCAAAGACCATTACGCTCCAGTTTTATGTGAAAGAAAAGCATCGATTTTAAATTAAAGCTATAATTGATTATCGCGAAATAAAGCATATTTTAAAAATTTGACTTTAATTATTTGAAAAGCTCGATTTGCTTCAATACCCAATATTTTATATTGAATAGTTTCTACTAAATGTCTTGCTAGAATCATTTACCAGAATAGTAGGTATACTGAAAATTTACAGCTTACCAAAGCTTTTATTTTAAATAGACAGTTATAGTAATATATGCACATCAAAAATATAAAAGCTTTTATTTTACTACAGACATAAAGTCTGATTGAGGTGGTATTTTACTGAAAGCTCAATTATTTATCCTAACAGAACTTAAATAAATAATTTATAAGAATTCCAGATTTATCTGGTTCAGCTTTTTTAAATATTTGTACTATTGTTTATTTCAATTTAAAGCTTTATAATAATATTTTAGATATCTCGTTACTACAAAATAAATAAATTACTAACAAATTTTATGTTAAAGCTCATATTAAGCTTACATATTTTCATTAGCCCCTTTATTACTTATGTAAACATAAAAATTAATTATACAAAGTCCAATCAAATTTAACATTATGACTGTGTGCTCGATGAAACAGTGCATTGAAGCTATAAAGAATGGTGTGCTAGTCTTAAGGCTGTGCCTTTCACATTTTATCGTTTTAATTAGAATTCAAATCTTACCTGCAATAATAATGAGAAGGGTTTTTCTGTAATGCTTCTACCAAAATAATTTGTTAAAAAGCATATTTTGAGCTTTTTAATTTAAAAAGCCTGGTTTGTGGTTTGTTATTTTTAGAGCAACTTAAATATGTTTTTTGAGAGATTTATAAATTAATGATTTTGTTTAAATATTATTTATTAAATTTAGTTGAGCTTTCTGAAAATACGGTTTGTCTTAAACTTAATTTCTAACAACATCTTTTATTCACCTAAATTTAAATGTTTATTTAGATTACTATTATTCTCAAATCAAAACAATACTAAAAAATTATCAGAAAGTAGGATGTAATAGTATATTTCAAAAATATAAAAGCTTTACGAAAACGATTGCTTCATGAATTTGTAACCAAAAGCTCAGCAAAAAAAATTAAAATTTAAAAATTGAAAAGCTAAATTCTAATATTTCACAAAATAAGATAAAAAAAGTTACCGTAAAGTCAGATAAAAAAAGTTACCGTAAAGCTCATTTAGAGCTTCTCAACTATTTTCAATGTCCATGGTATAAAAATCAATGAATCAATCTATCAATCATTGTTGAAGGTTTTTTTTTTATTTTTATTAAATTGGTTTGAACACACTGTTATAGTTCTGCTGAACTTGGAGCAGGAAGATTCGGGTGGGGCGTTAACAAGTTTGGAAATGGCCAAGGAATTATTTAACGAATTGGGTACAGCTTTGCTATCAGTACACAAACTTTTCTTTGTTTTTAACTGCAAAATGCAATCCCTCCATTACACTATGTGTTAGCGCTATTATTTCCGCTATCAACACCGTTCATAGCGAACCAAGATTACCTAAAGATCTTTGATCAGACCACGGAGAGTAGATTCCAAATCAGGCACTGAGGTTACAGCATGAACCATCTGAAAAAAAGATTATACATAGACTCGTCTAAATTTTAGAAAAAATCCTCCAAAAACCCTTGATGCATAAACCACCTAGAATAAATTGGAGAAATTGAATTAAGGTAGTGATCTAACATTAACCATATCAATTTCTGGTAAAAATGAAGTGTACTTTTAAAAAAGTTTGTCTATGTTCCACGACAGAATTGAGAAAGTTCAAAAGCTTACACCAAATAAATTTTAAAGTGAAAGAATTTGCCATTTTGTGGTCACCATTAAATTTTATATTTTCAAAAGCTCAATCATCGCTGACAATACTACAAACAAGTCATATGCGTATTTACATAAAATCTTTCAATTTAAAAAAGCTTTCCTAGTATTGTTATAAGTTCTTTCAAGACAAATTTTTATTAAAAGCTTTTATTCCCCTTGACATGGAAAAATATTTTCGTGGTTTACTATTTAAAGATCGATCATTTATCAAAATTTTAACATCTTCTTCATCGTAAATAATTATTCCAGGTATATTTGAAATCCTGCCTAAACGTTAGGTATAAAGCTATTGTATTATACAAATATGATAAAATTAATTAACTGCAACAAAGAATTTAAAAAAAACTTTTATACCAAGTAAAGAACGTTTAAATCTTAAAAAAGCTTCTGAGTATTATAATTAGATGGATTGTAATAAAAGTTTTAATTTACATGGGTATCTTATAAAAAGCTCAAGTACATTATATTATTTTATTATAAAGAGCTTTTTAATTTAAAGAAGCTTTTCGAGTATTATTATATACGAATTTACCAAAAAAAAATTGTATACGGTTTTATTTATTTAAACATAAAATATGGTAACTTATCAAAAGCTCATTCATTTACCAAAGTAGAAATTTCACAAAAGAATATTAGTTTAGTATTTTGTTTAAAGCTTTATTATTTTTTATTATGAAGCTAAATGAATTGATGGACATGGTTTCTTATAAAAAGCTCAAGCACATTTTAGTAATTTTTTTTATAAAGAGCTTTTTAATTTAAAGAAGTTTTTCAAGTAGTATTATATACGATTTTACCAAAATTGTTGTACATTTTTTTTATTTATTTAAACATAAAATATGGTAACTTATGAAAAGCTCAATCATTTACCAAAGTAGAAATTTCACAAAAGAATATTAGTTTAGTATTTTGTTTAAAGCTTTTATTATTTTTTATTATGAAGCTAAATGAATGTTATAACTTGGTGTCATAGGTTAAAATTATATAAAAACAATAAAGCTTTGTTGTAAAAGCTTACTTGAATATTACAATTTGCATTTAAAATTTCGTTTAGTTGAATAGTAATGTAAAACAAGCTCATTTTTTTGGGGCTTTTAAATTATTAATTTTCCCGAAAGCTATGATCTTGTTATAAAAAAAATTCAATGGGTTCTTCTACCTTTTCGATTCAAAAGCTCCAACTAAGCTGGGTATATATACAAATACATAATTATTACAGTTAAATAAAATTATTTAAACTTTAAAGTATGACCATTGCCGATCAATAACTGAACTGTATACTGTAGTGAGGCAAAAAAAATGATATTTTTGCATGTTTGAACAAAATCGGATAACATCAAATTACAATATAATTTGTGTCGATATATGATAAAATCGCGATATGGTTGAATAACCTCACATACTATACTCGCATATATTCTATGTAAGTACATATGTACATATTATAGGAATGTATGACAACAGAATTGACATAAATTTGAATTTTAAATTGAAAATTAGATTTTATTCGTTATAAACCGAGAGTATTATATGTACATATGCAGGAAAATGGTTCGTCGCGATAAAGTAACTCAATTTTCCAATTTGTTGGGAATATATTTTTTATGTTGTGATATACAAAAAAAGAAGGAAACCCATAACATTTTTGACATGTTTGTGTGGTAATTTGATTGACGGATTGTCGCATTAAGAAAACTTCCCGTCGTTGCTTATTGTTGTGTATATGCATAGACTATATACAAATCAATATAATTTTATTTTGGGGATTTTATGGCGTGTCCCATGTGTATACATATATAGATACACGCTATTGTTGTATAATGATATGTGGTTTAAAGATTTTACTTTTTTTTCCAAATGTTTAGAGTATAACTGTGGCAAAACAGAACATTATGTAACTATATGTATATTATGGAAGCTACTATATACGAGAACGGAAAGCGTAACTAACCAAATCGATTTTCTGTGTAAAAAATAATTCTATCGATTTTGAGAACAAGTGAAGCAAATGACAAACCAAAACAGGATAGTGGTTATTTGTAGTTTTTATCTATCCGTTCGGTCGTCATTTTGTATGCAATTCACAAAATTCATAAAATGTAGTTTTTTCTATAAACAAACCCTACTTTATATACATACATATATACATATGTAACCTGTCTTCAGCAGCTAAACCATTGTTTTTGTAATCGATACGAAAAACCACAAACTTTTCAAATATTTCATAATAAACCAAAATTTTTAATTATTTTTCCAGTTATGTAGGTACAGGAAAAATCTTAACTGGATGGTCATCCGAGAAAATGTTATATAAACATTCGGGTATATATGTATATGTTGAAGAGGTCGGTTGCCTTTTAAATTTTAATATAAATTCAGATTGATGAATTTTATTTAATTAAATTTTCTTTTTGATATAACAAGGGAAAATCTATTTCTTTATAATTTTTTTTGTTTTCATGGTGTGTTTTCATTTCATCAGCTGTATATACATATATAAACCCTAATCATTCCAATTCTATGAATTATATTAAATCTATATATACGCACTAAATTGTTAGTGCTTTGTGTATATATAAAAAGTACCTCTTAATTTGTATATTATGTAAGATGAAATTTTGCTACTAAATCACTGGGATCAAAACTGCAAAATGAACTAGGGCTGGAAGAACCACTGATCCATGTATATTAACAGTCCTATACAGTCGAAAACCTGGAACTAAATAATATCGATTGTTGACGCCACCACTCAACTGAAACTGCATACGGCCGAGGGCTACACCTCGCGACGAAGACGACAGGTAACAATCTTCGTCGTCGGTAATACTAAAATATAAGCATCAACGATGACAAGAGCTTTCTCTTCCGTTTTCATTAGCGATCGTCGCTCAAAAAACATCGCATCTATCAATAAATAATAAACAATACTCATTTTCATAATTTCTACCTCGTGTCGAATAATTTTGGTCCTTCGACCCGGATTTGTAATCTGTTATCGAATCAAACAGATCCATCCGTTATTCGCTCATAAGTCGCGAAGTGAATTTTCGTCCGCCACGTGAGAAGGAAAGTGTATCGTGTATATAGTGAATACAATGACCATACGAGTAATACATGCGTCGCTTTGGAAAGCCCTCGAAAGAGTCCTAAAACGTAGCAAGGAGCTGTGCCAACATTCGAAATCGTCAATGCTCAGCTCACTGATCTATATAAGCACGTTATGCGGAATACAGTGATGTACAGGACAATGTTGAAGCTATATATGGTGATGGAGAATTAGAAGAGCAATTCGGCTACCGCGCACAATGCGAAGAATATTATTTCACAGCAAGCTCAAACCTACAAACATTGTTGTGCCACGCCGAATCCACCAGGCGAGGGCAAACTTATTTCAATCGATGCCAACGCGATGCTACCACCAAGTGATATTCTACTGCCTCGAATCAAGATTCTGGTTTTCAATGGACCGACTTCGAGAATCTGTTCACCCGCAACAACCAAAGGCTCACAAATTCCCAGAAGCTCCACTACCTAAAATCAAGTGTATCCGGGATGAGCCCGCAACTTTGTTGAGAACAGTGGCAATCAGTAACGCTAATTACGAAGAAGCATGGCGCTTTCTGGCAACAGCACTTCACGAACTCGCCAGTGGGCTAAGAGGAGTCATTGATACGATCATAGACCCAGACCTATGCCTGAAATTATTAGCAGTTCCTGTAGCCACTTGGGACATCATTTTGATCAACATCTTCTTCGACAAACTTGATACCGAAAGTCACCGTCGGACGCATTCACATCGGGAAGCAAACTTGCAATCAATTCATTCGTACGTCATCAGTCACAATTCCACAACTTCAACGGGTTGTCCAATTTGCAGCGAGAGCAACAACGTGTTCAAGTGCACCAAATTCACGTTCGATCAGAAATCAAACCTTGTGCGCAAAAAGGGGTTATGTTTCAACTGCCTACGCAAGGTAGGTATCTCAGCGCTGAGTGCAAGGCAAGTCTCTGTCGAGTCTGCAACCACAGGCATCACACGCTTCTACACACGTCAAATAAAAGTGATCGAATAGTAATACCACCAACACAAGTACATCGATCAGTAACACTAACAACAACACGTGCATTCAATTCACTCGGGCCATGCCACATCATCAATAGCAGAGGTTTTACTCGCTGCAGCAGTCACTGTCATCGAACACGATAATCATGAACTCTCCATCCGAGCGTTGTTAGACTCTGGATCTCAAACTACTTTCATTTCGGAAACTGCCAGAAACCGAATCGGCTTACAGCGGAGACCAGTCACAAAATCAACCAAATCGCATTCAATCATCGAATGCAGTCTCGGCAAAATCGACTTGTTGCTTGGTGCCAACGACCTTGGAACGCTCAACATTGGTGCATTCAATGAACCATCAAATGGTTCCTCATTCGCATGTGAAACCAAACCGGGATACATCCTGTTTGGAAGAACCGACCGGACGATTACGACCCAATCATTTAGTTCGACAACGATCATAGAAAACTACAGCAGTATCGACAACACGCTAAAATTATTTTCGGTGATTGAAGATATTACTTCATTACGCGAACCTACCGCAGATGAAACAAACTGTGAAAAGCTTTTCTTGTTGACTCATGCTCGAGATGTCAGATACATCGTGTAACTCTCATTCATCGTCCAACCATCACCACTAGTATCATCACGAGAAGGCGCAATCGCCTGCCTGAAACATATATGGAACATCGATTCTCCAGAAATGCAATAAACTCAAGAATCAAGTAAACTATCTTCCTCACAATGGCGTAATGCAATGGTCAAGTTCCACGCCAAAGTTACGTGTCGTCTTTGATGTCTCGTATAAGACGACTTCCGGGGTTTCGCTCAATCAAAACCTTCACATCGGTCCGAATCTCCAGCAAGATCTTTTCTCAATCCTCATTCGATTCCACCAACACAAATTCGTTCTCAGTACATCAACTAGCACACGACGAGAGGACAACATTCCCAAATTGCTGCACGGGTTGTACTCGCCGACTTTTATATGGATGATTTGATGACAGGAGCAGGTGAAATCGAGGAAATACTCACAATCCAATGCCAAATGGTGGCACTACTCAAACGCGGTGGTTTCGTTCTCAGAAAATGGTCGTAGAATTGTCAACACTTACCCGACCAAGTGCCCACAGAATTCCATGAACATCGTTAGCTTCAATCATATCCCCTATTTTCTGAGGTTGCCCCACTGAAAACCATCAACATCGATTTTTAAAAGATGAATCATGTTTACTGAGTTGGGCTAAAATTGGGTGCATTGATCAAGTGTTTCGACTAGAAGTAGCAAATTGGCGCCTTAAATCTTTCAGCGCATAGTTTTTAAATTTTTTATCATGCGTCTAAAGATACATGAGATGTGGACCAGTTCGATTTATTTGATAACTGGCTTTTGTTAAACAGTTCACGATTTGGAAAACTGTACAATGAAAATCAAATTTACCGAACAATCAGACGAAAGAAACTATAGGACCTAAATCCAGCACTAAGGTCAAAGATCAGTGCACACTATAGGCTCTCGATAAATAGAGAACAAAATTTCGGACAGTGATCTATCATTAACAATGTCGATTCGAATTAACAGTGCGTCGAAAGAAGGTGTATGTTGCAAAAACCTGATGCAAGAAAAAATGGAAAAGGCAGATTAAAGTTCATGTGGAGCACTTGATGCTGATCCTGAATGTAAGGAAAATCTTAATATGTATTTCAGCAGGCAAGATCTCTAATGTAGAATATATTGAAACACAGATCTGTGTGAGCAAAGTTTACAGTGAGTTCTGTGTGATCACAGATACACTATATACCCATTTCCTCGCATAACGGTGATCATGATATTCTATGAGCGGGTTTTAAACTTCATATTTTGTTTTGTTACCTCGTACCGAACAGAATTAACAATAATTAGGTCGCAGCAAATAGCGCAGTGGTTAAGCTGCGCCGTTTGGATCTTGAGGTACCGGGTTCGAATCCCAACAGAGGCTGGATGCAAAAGGAATTTTTCATCTCCCGATTACGATCGGTGGTTACATTGAAAACATCTTTGACCCTCTGTTGGAATGTAGAACTCATGGGCCCACCCATATTCCATGTCACTGTACAGGGTGACATGGAGCTATGCAATGCGCAGGCGGTATACTGTACTTGTGTGAATGGGATGAATGGGTTGGCACCGTGGGCCCATTAGTGGCATTGAGTGCTGGAGTAAAATCCGCCTAACTTTAATTTTTTTTTAATTTTTAGCTCAGGAAAGCTTATATAAAAAAACATAGAATCAACAGATCGGATTTTTCAAAAGAAACTGAATAAAAATACACGGCAGATAAACAGCCGGGGTACAATAAAATCGCGTTACTTGTTTTCAAAACATAAACTATACAGGCACCCTCTATACAGCTTCAAGAGGAATATTCCTACGTCGAAGAGTGGGGATTTAAACAGAAATTTTTTTTTCATGGGCGATTGACGTTGTGAGTTATTCTTTGGTTTCTTGCAGGGCTTCGCTCTTCCTCGATTGGCCAATCGGTTTCTGCACTGCGCTCTGAACTATATCGATATTGATGATTAAAATTACTCTTCACTATCTGCATGATCTCACCATCGATCAGTACTTATTTGAGTAACACTCTTGCTATACTTCTTAAAGAGGTTTCTGATCGTCTTAAGAAACACATCCAGTACTTATTGGTGCTTATTACGTTCTTAGCATCACATAAGTAATTTTTCAATAAGCCAATGATTTATGGTAGATGATCGAAGATCGGCCCATCAGTATAATATCTTCACGGTAAACCCGTGATGAAAATTTGAAATACTTCGGAATATATCTTCCTCATCATAATCAACGGTTTCATTCAGTTTAACGTTACTACATAAAATAAAGGTAAAATTTAATTGTTATTAATTCATCTTTAGCAAGATGAGAGTAATTACCGTAACTTCCCGTGTAGCGACCGGGATGTCAGAAACTCGAATATGTGAGTATACCTGTTAGCACTGATGACAGTTAGCAACTGTCATATGAGAATCTCGAGGTGAAATAAAATGAAGCTAAGAAATGCTTAAAGAACTTGTTTTTCAAAAAACCGCAGAGCCAGATGAACGATATATAGTTTATAGTTTCCATTCAAGGAAATCAATTGCCAAGATTCAAACAAAGGGTCTTACATCGTGCTTTTACCCTCTATGGAACATCACTCGCTCATATCTAAGTATATTCATCCGTACTTTGAATCAATTGCCTGTAGATCAGTGATGGACGAAGTAGATTACACCATGTCATCTACACAGTTGTCGACACGTAAAATATATCGTTGATTACTTGGCATAGTGTTTTGTGTCAACGTCGTCAATTAAAACAACGTCAACAACCTGCTATATTTTAGCGTTTGAGCTCGAATGAACCAGGTAAAACAGGTCATCCAGATTACAATTAATTATGAAAATTCTAAATTTCTAGAGATAAATTATGGAAATATAATAATTTAAAACTTTTCTAACCTAACTTAATTTTTTGAGAGGATAAGTTAGTATCGTATATTGTTATCCTTAAGTAATCTGATCGACGTAGTAAGAACTAGTTTACAAAATCACACTATAAAATTGTCTTCATTATTGACGTTGTCGATATTGTCTAGGGCAAACCAATTTGTCAGTAGGGCAAACCAATTTGTCAACTATAATCACACACCAAAGATTAGCGCGGTCAAAAGGCGTTGTTTTTCAGCTCGTAGTATGCCGATTTATCTCTCCGCATGTTTTGTAAAATCAGATTTCACATACAAATAATGCAGAACGTAATAACAAATTCTGTGGAATCGTAATTGCTCCTTTAGCAACATTCGAATTACGTCCCTGTACTTTATAGAAATAAGTCAATAGCTCTGCTTCGTATAAAATTAAAAACTAAATGCATCCAATTTCTTTACACTTTAGAATATCCATTATTCATTTGTCAAACCATTATTTCATATAGCTATAAGCTAAATGCGGATACGGGAGACATTGACGACACTGCCATAGAACTCATTGCTCAAGTTCAAACACAATTTCTTATTTTTTCAAATTTTACGTAAATCACTAAATATTGCGTAACAAAAAATGAAAAAAATGTTTTAAAATAATGAAATTTTGAAAAGCATTTTCAAAATGTTTACCCCCACCTTCGATTTCAAGAAAAATTCAAAGTTTTCTAATTTTCCTAGGTATATCTCTGTTTATGTGGTTGGTATTCTGTGCAACCATTATAGAGCAAATCTATAGTCTCATGTGGATCTAGTCTTTGACACGATACGTAACGCCGTTGCTTAGAGGGTGCTATTTCAATTTAGAACTTTTATAACGTAACCTAAATTGCAAAGATATTAAAATGCATTAAAAAAACTGTCCCACCCGAATCGCATTAAACTTAAAAAAAAAATGTTTCTACCGTAGTTTAGAACTAGTGAACTAGTGAAATCACTCTATCAATAGTCTACATTATCGACATTTTCTGCGAATTGTCTACGTTGTCTACGATATCTACATTATCTACGTTGTCGACGCGTCCATAGGGCGTCCTAAATGCCCAGGTCTGCTGTAAATGAAACCACCAACCATACCAGTCACATCCTTAAAACAATTTGTACACATGACAGGAGGCTCAGTAGCTGCAGTACCAACTAATTTAACTGATATATTAATGTGGCGTGAAACTGAAGAAAACCGGTCCAATAGCCATCCGGATATGTTAACTGGAAGGAGATCCGCATCGGTGATATCACTTTCATGGATGAATATTTAATTAAACCCTTTGGCGTTATTTCCCGTGAATCGGCCATACAACAACAACAGGATTACAAAAAATATGTTATTCGATTTATTACAGTGGTTGCACTACTGAATATCACATGGCGGTTCGTCTTATGATGAACATTTTATGACCAATACAATATCGCATCCATAATAAAAATATTAACTTTAACTCGTTTAGAGCTCTGTGTGGCGCAGTATTGTTAATTGTTCACACATACCGGAGTTGCTTATGCGGGGTTATCACTACATGGATGAACAAAGGTTGCGAATGTGCATACAAAGGTTTCGTTTGCATATTTATTTGTCTTATCACCAAGATAATCCACATCGATGAATTTGTAAGGCTGTTTTAATATTGCTCCAGATACACAATCTTCATTGTATATATAGTTTGGTGCCTCAGATTTTTCAGTTCGGAAAACACTTCGAATATAACGTGCTGAGAGAATACGTATGGTGAACACGAGATAATCAATGAAACATATTTTAGAATGTCCAAAAAATCTGATTGCAGACTAGTTTTCTTTCTCGGACCATTACAGTTCAACCAAAATAAAACAAATTTGAAAAGTCAGCTTTGAATACATATACGTGTATGTATCGATATGTGGATCATGCGGTCTAACAGTTCGGCAAAGTGTATATTAAATTCTGGGATAGAGGATAAGACCATCATTCCGGTTTAAACATAGTATATGCTCGGAATCAAACGCATGACTCTCCTCTCAAATGTATGGAGACAACTCTCGTACTCATCCGTCAGTGCCCAACTTTCACATCCAAACATAACAGCGGGCCTGATCAATGCTTTGTAAAGCTTCACATAAATTTAGCTATAACCTATAGAAACGACTATAGTACAGTTTTCCATATTAGTTATTGTTCATTCTTCAAATGGAAATATCTGTATATATATTCATTACATCGTATACTAAATATTATTATAGTTTTTGAAATGTGCATACATTTATAAGTTTTCATTAATATTTTAGATCTTTTAATTAAAAGTAAAATAAAAATATCATTAATTTCTACGGCTTTGTAAAAAAAATATTTTTCTAACAAACATGAAAGTTCCGCTCTAATTCACTTGTTGTATTGTCATAACTGAATGTATACGTATGTTCGTTTCATTTTCCTCGTTTTGCACAATCAGTGTAGTTGGAATTCTATAACTTGTTCCCAGAACATATTTTGGTGCTCCTTCTTTCGCGTGGGATGTGAAAAGCATATAATGCGGTATATATGAATGTTTTGTGTCTGATATATTTTGAATACTCATATGTATGTATATAACAACATAGATGTATACTTTACTTCAACTTGACATCGAAATGCCATATGTTATTGTTATTGTTATTGTTACGTGTACATTGTATTCCTGTAGTTTTAAAGTCGTTTGTGTTGGGCGATAATTAAATTTTTTTTTTAAATTATTGAAAATAGAATTTGATAAAAAAATAAAATATTGATGGCAATTTTTGGTCAACTTTGTGAGCACTCACATAGTAGAACACACGAAAAAACATCTAGCACTGATGCAAAATAACTTTTCGTGTGCTTTACTATGTGAGAGCTTGGCAAGGTGGACTAAAATTTGGTACAAAGATTGTTTTTTATTAATGTCGGTACCAATATTTAATGTCGGTACCAATATTTAATGTCGGTACCAATATTTAATCGGCCTTGAGCATCACTCACACAGTAAAAAAAATTAAAATTATGGCAAGGTCGATTACAATTTTGTATCGAAATTTTGTTTTTATTAAATTAGCATTGATCAAATCGCCCATTTGAATGACCTTCACTGCTTTAAGATTTCTTATTAAACCTGTCTACGGCCTCTGATAGGGGCATTTATATCTACAAATAATAACCAAGGGATTTTGAATATGGTGGATTATGGCTATTAAAATTGGATTATTTAAAATCGAATATTATTTCCAATTGCAAACCTTTGAGATTTGCTAAATTTAAAAATTATACTGCTCCTTTCTATAGAGATGGGCGCATATTGACAAGACTATACATAAGGCTATAATAGTTCAATGCTTATAGATTTGTGCACTTGGTACTGAGTGCAATAATCGATTTAAAAATCGAAATGTCGTAAATGTGTTTGATTTTCAGAAAGATATACTCACACTGAACCCAAAGGATTGAAGTTTCAATCACGATATTGTGTACTTGGGCATATGAATTTATGATGGATTTGATATCAAAAGGTGTTGCTTTATTCCTACAGTCTTAATAAAAATGCGATTATCTTAAAATCCAAAAAATTACATCACACAAAATCTAATTGAATTCAAACAAAATCTAATTAAAATTCACTAACCATCAAACGTTTTGCACCTGACATTTTTGTCGGTACTCCGGATTGGAACTTAGTCCGTAGGCTAATCACTACTGACGCTGGAGTGTTTTGTCGTTTGCACCTTTCAAATGGAGTGGTCTGGGCGGCGTTTTAATCTGTTCCATAAGCCTGCGTTGCTTTTAGCACTGTACCGCGCGTCTGGAGCAGAAGTAGAGTAGTATTCATACCTAAGGCTGGCAAGTCGGACTTTTCCGCTTTTCTTAAAGCTTTAGATCATCGACAGATTTATTAGAGATAATTATTTAACTACCTCCCCTCTCAGTAACATGCAACATGCTTACAGAGCTAGCAAGTCCTGCGAAACATCACTTAACTACAAAGAGTTTCTAGTAGGTACAATCCTGGACATTGCGGGAGCTCTTAAAAGCACTTCGTTTTCCATGATCGACTGTGCGTGTATTTAAATATTGATCAAACCATTGTTAAATTCATCGATTCCATGCTTAAGTCTCGGATAATTGAGATGGAGCTGGATCGCTCAATAGTGTCCGGCAAAGTAGTCAAAGGCGTGTTCTGCTGCGTATCGACTAAAGTGCATTGATGCATGGAATGTCTTCGGGACTTTTACGGGGCATAGGCAGATTCTTAATAAGTATAAGTCACATATACTTGAGCTGGAAATGGTGAATGACAGGCTATTGCCTGAATTTAACTTAACCAATTCCTTCTCCGTCGTTTTCACTTCGAGAGAATGGTGGCTATCTCAGGATTTCTATAGACAGCTGTCTGAGTCGATAGTTTTTTTTGCGGATGGCTCTCGTTCGGAAGTCAGTGCAGGGTTTGGATTTTACTGTCCTAAGTATGAGCTAAGATTCTCGGGTAGTCTGGGCTAACAGTGCACGGTTTTTCAACCTATATTAATTGCGCATAGTGCGATTGAGGTGTTTAAGTTTAGCGATTTAGGGAGGGATTTTATTATCTGCATTCTATTCTTTGACTACATTAATCTCCTTTGCTGTAATACGAGAGTAAAGATCATGTGGGTGCCTGCTCATTGTGACGTTGAGGGAAATTAGGTTGCTGACTTTTTAGCGTAAGCTGGTTTTCGTAGTAAATTTGTTGGCCTCGAACCAACAATTCCTCTATCCATCAACGGTGGTAAAGACACTATTAAGAAGTTCGCTCTACTTTAACTGGGGCTGAAGTGGCGTTATACTTCTAGCTGTCGAAAGGCGAAACATTTCATTATTGAACCCAACCTGAGGTTCACTATTTATGTATTATCCATAAAAAAGAACCAACTCAGAATACTGGTCGCACTTATCACCGGCCATGGACGTTTCATAGTTCATCTCCAACGCATGAGACTAGCACAGGATGGTCTTAGTAGCGACTGCCTAGAGGAAGTGGACGACTGCTTACATAACCTCTGCAGCTGTCCAGCCTTTGTCGGAGCTAGATCCCAAGTGTTCTCTTCCGGATCTTTGAACGTAGATCAGTCGGTATCCATTCCTTGGTTCAAACTTTTACAGTTTGCTAAGATTGCTGTACGCTCCTGCGAATTAGGATAGATCCTCTTGGTTTGCACCGTGCGCCCATTGTGGCATTGAGTGCGGAACCTTAGTATGTTCCAACCATTTAAATAAAAATAAAAAACAACGAGGTGACCATCGATAAATTACTCATCGACGACTAGAGGCAGATGTTCATTCCAGTTTATTACAAATGCCCTCGTTAAATACGGGAAAGTTTATGTAGGTCATGAACTTGTCATATGGTTATCATAAAAATATCTTGACAACTTCTTTACTTCTACCGCATTGGCTTTAGAATTAGAAAAACGGGATTCCACTGTAATCGGAGCAATAGGTGCTACCAAACCTGAATTGCCAATGTCGTTCACAATACCAAGAGTAGGATTTCAAAAATACTCCACAACATTATTTTGTTTCTCGCGTTCTATGTCATTAGTCACCGCTACTATCGTATGCCTCTATTGTGTGGTGGCCAGTAGTTGACCTGAGGGCTTCTGTAGCCAAGCTTAATGGTCTACAAAATTTTGCTTGCAGAGCCATAACGGGGGCTATGTCCTCGACTCCACTTCTCGCTATGGAATCCATTCTTTCCTTGCCTCAGTTACGCACCTTTATTATAGGAACAGCCTGTTCTGCAGCTTATCGTCTGAGGTGAATTGGGGCATGGAATCTCTTCGGTTCTATCGTGGGACATCGACAAATTTTGAGTAATTATTCTTCATGTTTACCAGAAATTGATATGGTTAACGACAGACTACTACCCGAATTCCATTTCTCAAATCTTTTCTCGGTGGCTTATCCCTCGAGAGATTTGTGGAGTTCGCATGTTTTTCATAATAAATTAGATGAGTCCATTTTCTTTTATTCCGATGGCTCTCATTCTAACGTCAGTGCAGGCTTTGGAATCTACTGTCCTTGGACGGATCTGAGACTTTGCGGTAGTCTTGGTTCGCATTATACTGTTTTTCAGGCGGAACTAATAGCGCTGACACGTAGTGTTATTGTGGCTTTGAATTTTGCTGTTAAAAACAAAAGTATTCTACTGTGAACAGATAGTAAAGCTGTACTTAACTCTTTAAGAAATCCCTTGACTGTTTCTAAACTCGTCAAGGAATGCAAACAATTCATGAACCTTCTTTGTTCTAACAATAAAGTTACGGTCATGTGGGTTCCGGCTCATTGTGACATCACAGGCAATGAGATCGCGGATTGTTTAGCCAAAGCTGGCTCCCAATCAACTTTAATTGGTCCTGAACCAGCTAGTCCTATTGAGTCCTGTATCTTTCAATTACGGGAAGAAAGTTATTAAGGATTACGCTTTGAAAGACTTAAGGTCTCAGTGGCTTGCAACTTTTGGTCGTAAGGCGAAGTACTTAATTGGGGAGCCCAATTTGAGGTCCACGAAGTATGCTTTATCTTTAAAAAAGAGCCAGTTAAGAGTCTTGGTAGCGATTCTTACGGGACATGGCCGTTTTAAAGACCATCTACATCGTATGCGTTTAGCTCATGATGTTATTTGCGAGGACTGCCTTGAGGAGGATGACGACTCCCTCCACTTCGTGTGCAGTTGTCCTGCGTTCAGTTCTATACGAGTTCGCGTATTCAACTTTAGGTCTTTGAATTTAGATCAGTTGTCCTCTCTGCCTTGGTCTAAACTTGTCCAGTTTGCGAAGGCAGCACTGCGCATTTGCGAATTGGGGTAGAATCCTGGGTTTGCACCATGGGCCTTTGTGCCATTGAGTGCGGAATCCTCGTGGGTTCCGGCCTATTTTAATAATAATAATAATGCCATTAGTCAGTTATGCCAGTAATAACAGAAGAAATGTGCTTGTACAATCAACTGCACACCGCGACGAGAAAATGGATGAACAAATCTGAGTAGACAATACGCCGAACGAATAGAGTTTGGAGCTGTAACCGGGAAACTAACCGGTGGCATGTTGCGATATTTTATAATCTCCTGAACGTTGCAGCCCTCGCTGCTTACAGATTGTACGGCCTACATAATTAAATGTGGTACATCAACAAAAAAAACCGAGAAATAAAAGATCTTTCTGAAATCGCTTGTTTTATAACTTACGGCCAACCATCTAAAAACAATAATTAAGTTCCCTTCGCGCCGACCCAACCCTAAATATAAAAGACATGTATATGCTAGATGTGCTATATACATCTCGGGATTCAGCACCAGAAGAAAGCGAAGAAGAGTACAACGACTCTTCTGTGGACATTATTATTATTATTAAAATTGGCCGGAACCCACGAGGATTCCGCACTCAATGCCACAAAGGCCCATGGTGCAGTGGACATTAACTAAGTTAATTGATCGAAGTTAATTGAAGGCATAGTCAATTTCGGTCATAAATAGATCTTAATTTATCACAGTTGTAGTTTGAAATTCATCATCAGTGGAAAGTATTTTATCATAACTAATACTTCGTTCGGCGTATGAAAAGCTTAATTACCCCTAAACTGGAATTAATTTGTCATAAGTGGTACCATATGTTTTTCTAATCATAAACTTTTTTCTCTAATCGAACTAAGCATTTTCTTTTTTTCAGTTGGTTGATTGGGTGACGCCCATAATTTGTATTATGTGGATATTAATTTATCATATAAGTGCAACTTAATTTGCCATAAGCGAGACTTAATTTGTTATAAGTGGGATTCAATTTGTCATAACTCTGTATCAAAATTTGTCTTAATTTGTCGTATGTGGGACTTAATTTGTCGTACGTGAGATTTAATTTGTTAAGTCGTATATGGGACTTAATTTAATGAAATTAATTGAAACACAATCCGTTAAATATAATAACTATCTTAATCATACGACTTAATTTGTTAAATGCGAAGATTAATTTCAGTTAGACATATAAAATCAGGTTTGATCATTTCCAACCGTCACTATATAGTTATTTAAAATAAACAACAGGTATACAATTTACTTAATAATTTAAAAATATCTCTCGTTTGGGGAAGTTCCATTTTTTTCAATTCTGCCCCTAACTAGAATGTGCTACTACACAATTTAAATATCTGTAGCACTTAGAAGAACCTAGCGAGTTTCAGCACATTCGAGCAATAAGTGGAACTTAATTAGTGATTGAAAATTAGCATATTAAAGAACGAATTATCATTTCAAATGTATCATCACTGGAACAATAAATATTATTTTCTCATAAGTGCGCATTATTTGGTCATGAGTGGATTTTAATTTGATTTAATTTGATATGTGGAACTTAAGTTGTGTTGAGTGGGATTTAATTTGTCATAAGTGGAACTTAATTTGTTATAATCGAGACTAAGTTTTTGTGGGACTAGTGGGACTTAATTAATTTAATTGAATTATTTGAAATAAAATTCGTTATAGTACATATAACTGTCTTAAGCATCCGGCTTAATTTGTTATATGCGCCAACAAGTTTATTTTTCTTACGACATGAGGAGTATAAGTGGAACGTAATTTGTCCCATATTTATAATTTATTAAAGTTATATTTAAGTCATGTGAGATTTAATTAAGTGTTGCTTACTTAACTTTAAAGGTGCAGTATCTCCAATGATCTGTTTGTAATAAGTGGAACTTAATTTGTGATTATTGAAAATTAGCCTACTAAAATAAGGATTAATATTTCACAAATGACAAATCAATTTTAAATTTATCATTACGGGAACAATAAATATTATTTTCTTATGTGGGACTTAATTGGTCATGAGAGGGTTTTAATTTGCTATATATAAATATAAAGTTAATTTGTGTTAAGTGGAACTTAATTTGTGGTTTATCATAAATGGTGGTTATTTTGCCTTAAGTAGTACTTAAATTATCATAAGTGAGGATTAACTTGTCATAAGTAGGATTTAATTTGTCAAAAATTGAATTTATAATTTCAAATTTGTCATCAGTGGGATTTAGTTTGACATAAGTTATACTCAAGGTTCGTATACGCAAGGTTTAACTTGTGATAAGTGGAACTAAATTTTTTATATGTGGAACATAATTTTTGATAATTGTATTTTGATTTGTCATATAGGAATTGTATTAAGTAGAACTTGATTTGTCTGAGGTAGGATTTAATTTGTGTTAAGTATGACTTGATTTGTCATACGTGGAACATAATTTGTCTTAAGTGGAACTTAATTGTCTTAAATATGATTAAAGTGTAATTCACGGGAAATGTAAAGTGAAGTTTGTCGTTGATTTAAGATGATGATTTAAAAGCTCTGCTAGACTCAGGTTTTGAAAAAATGATTTCACTTGACACTCGCAGACAAACTTAAGGCTTTTGAGTTTTATTTTTTTTTTTTCAGGATACCGTACTAATTGCACACATTGACAGCATGTACAGCAAACATCCTCAAAAAATGTCAACAATGCATACAACCTTATCACTATAATCATATATCCACTGTACATCGAATACGTATATGTACGTACATAGGAATAGTTTATCTGCTACCGGAATAAAAATGAACAAGCAAATTTGATTTATATTTGTTCAAAATACACATAAAGCAAACATTATCCTGTACAAAAATGTTGAATGAATAGTAAATTATGCTCAAAACTTCATGATGTGCTGTTCTAACATTATAAGAAAATGTTACAAGTATAAATCTAAATTAAAACATATACGGTTGCATAAAGATTTTATATGTGCTTTTGTTCCGTCTATATACTAACTATGATTGCAAAAAAAAATCAATTTTGCTATCCATGTTCCATAAAAGATGAACAAACTACATAAACTTATGTGATGTGTACGTATATGTATATAGACGATGCTAACGTATATTAGAAATTTTGCTTAACGAAATGTACGTATATACAAAAAAGCTTATATTTGTAGATAGCTAAAGTTTAAACGAATTGGCTATTAGTTGAAGTTTATGTTTAGTTAAGTTTTAGAATTTTTGGTTAGCAAGCAAAAATTAATAAAAATACATCTTCAACTTTGCGATCTTTATAGTGTTGTGGTTTTATGTACAAAATATATGGTTGTTAGGGTATCTAGAAAAGTTTCTTTAGAATTCTTTACGGGTTATCGACCAACTTGCTTAAGAAAAGATATTTTTGTGTTTTGCATGTATGTATGTATATCGAAGAAAATGTATATGGCTGAACGATATATATGAATATACCACCCGCACCATGTACATAAATAGACCAACAGTCAAATATTTTGTTTATATATAGCGAATCCAACCATGATTAACGAACGTGATAACGACGAACTGATCCAGATCAATGTACAAAAAAAAGACATACGTTTAAAAAATTCCAAAATAAAATCATTTGACACGCTCGACAAGGAGGTGCGGTATCCGACCACGCGAAAAGAGCTAAAATTTTTTGGTATCGAAAAATCATGTAGCTTCAATAATGATTTATCGAATACAGCCGCATCGGTGTCTGGACTATCCGCCACACGTGTTAAACCAAAATTTCGGTCACATCAATTTATTGCAATGACGGCCGCACCAACAAATACGTTGAATACGAATACGATCGCGGGAAAAAATCTAAAACGTAAAATTTACGAGAAACGATTAAAGTTTCATAGTTCAAGGTCGGCAAGTATTAATTTCGATGATGGTATTTTATCACCATCAACCGGGACCGTGTCGTCACCATCGTCAAGAAGGTAAGAGTTATTAAATGTTTAAAATAAAATTTTATCTCCAATAAAATCGAAAAAGTTACAATTCTGGATGAAATCGAAAGCTCGAATTATTTGATTTTGATAACTGTTAAATTTTGGTTCTAAAATTAAATTTGGCTCATCTGATCTCAATTGAATAGAGCCATAATAAAAGCTGTGGAAAAAACTAACAAAAAGTGAAAGCAATGTAAAAAATTGATTGTTTTCATGAAAGCGCTGTGGGTTTTTGAAGTCTTTTATCACCAGCTAATAACTGTCGTCAGTTTTCGATAACGCACAAATAAAATCTTTCACACAAAAGTAAAATATGTTTACCCAGTCTTGAGTTAATTTGACACGCTAATGAAATCTCCTCTTACAATAAACCGCTACATATGCTTCTTGTGATTTGGGTTTCAATGAAGTCCCAACCAATTTATACCGCTCCCACGTTCTGTTTTTCCCTTGCATCGTTGAAAACTAGGTTGCTGGCTCAAATGGATTCTGTAAGGCTTGTTTCAAAATGGAAAATTTGATACCGGAATATTTCGCTAATATACGCCATAAGTGGAAACAAATAAGAATTGCAAGTAAAAAAAAATACTCTGTTGAACGACCGATCCAACTAAAAATAATTTTTGATGCGAACGATTCACTGCCGTGTCTCATAACCGTGACAAATGTTGAACAGTTTTAATGTAAATTCGGCACCAACCAATGCATCTACATGCTGCCTGAAGTGTTAAACTTCGTGTTCGTCAATTTAAAATCTGATACATATAGTTCAAAACATCTAACAGAATGTTGCTTCTCTCTTATAAGGTCAGAGCATATTCCCACAATGGATGATACACATTGATAAATCGCTACTATAGCGCAATAAAACTGTTCGTTGAATGTGATTTTGTAGGTTAAGGTATTTTTTGCGGATTAGCTTTAAATCACATCGCCATAGATGCATAACATGTATCACTCTATTTAGTCAAGAAATCGAAGAATTGATCCAATGTGTGATTGTCTTATGCAAATTTTAAGATTCGCAACTCAGATGACTTTACGCTTCCGCCGAAATATCCAACATTTTGCGAACATGAATTCAATTATTTCTGTTGGGATCGAATCTCTTCCTCAAAATACACCACGATGTAGTTCTTTGAATAATTATCTTCAGCCAAGATGCTAATTGGTCCGTGACTGATTCTACATGAAATGTCTGGCTATGAACAGACGAAGATCGCGATTTAACCTATGTGAAGTTCTGTTCGTCTTCTTATACCATTAATCGAAACCATATATGATCACTGATCAGTATCTGCCGGGAGCTCAATAAAGTTATATTTTGTGGGTAGAATGAACTGGAATTTTTGATGGGATTCGATGTTAGTATAGTAGATTCTGCTACCAACTCGTAGGATTCCATGAAATTTCGGTGCTGACTAAAACTGTCAAGAAGATAGATATCTGGGGCAGGTTGTTAATCTTCAATAGCTAATAAACTGGGCTTTGGTTCGTTTTTATTCGACAAGTTTGAAAATTTTTGAATATTTATGAGTGACAGATGTTCAAAGAAAATATTTGCCATTACAACATTTATAGGTTATATATCCTGGTATAGGTTTAGCTTCATTATGGTATCTGGATTTGTACGAAAAATATATTTTGACAAGACTAGAATGTCGAAGCTTTAAGAAGCTATACATAGTGCCAGTTATTCTTTGATGGCGATTCTAAGAGCTTTGTTGGCAAAAGTGCATCACATAATTTTTATCGTGAAATGGAAATATCTTTGTTGTGATCGTTGTGATGGTGTGGAGTGAAATCATTTAGTGTATCAACGACTTCTGATAATTTTTTCAGTGGCGTTGGCCAATTTTCGTACGGTTGAAGCGATAACACGAGTAATATAAGATTGTTATATTACTCGTGTTATCGCTTCAACCGTACGAAAATTGGCAAACGCCACAGATTGTTTCTATATCAAACTGATAATGGTCATTATTCTTGTAATAAGAATTTGGTAAACACCTACAAAAAAATTTGCATTGGTAATAAAGTTTTTAAGACGCGGCCAGCAATACTTTTTCAAGAACCAAACTAATAAATAGGTCACAAAAGTGTTACCAGTTTTGAAAGTCACCTTAGAAATATTCAAATGAGCTAGCTTTGTTTCGTTTGAACCTACAAATAATATTATCTATTATATGCTTTATAGTGGGGTCACTGTATGTTTCGAAGCGTATTACATTGATGAGAGCAACCGCGTTACATTTCCATTGCATTACATTTCCATTCACTTAAACCATTTAACGTTTGAAGAGAAATGCAATAATGCATTGTATTTAGCTAAAATAAAAATCCTGATCGAATTTCGAATCTCTTAGTGTAAGCTATTCTAAAGAGGATCTATTTGTGTGCCAGTATAAAAGTTTCCACTGTTTCAAGTTTTCGAGACATGTACATAGACGGACGAACATTGTAACGAATTTTTTGTTATAAAATATTAGATCCCAAATGGGTTGGGAGTACGGGAGGAACTATATGTGCATATGTATATAGCAGAGTGGAATATTTAAAACTTTTAAAAATCTTATCACCTTAACCTATATTATTTTGAGTATTTTGAAATAATTAAACCGATGGTAAATGGACTAGGTTTAACATTGAACAATGATTTAGCTTTAACCTATCTATTAACAACACGAGCCAACTTTATCTATTGGTTTTTATGAAATAAAAACAACGCCCTAATTTGTATTTTTTATTTATTATTTTTGTGTTCGATTTTCTATATCTCTAGTCATTGTATGTCATTCAACACATCATGTATTTATCGAGACCTTTGTTTATTATTAAATGCTGTGTCAAACATATTCCAGAACAGAGCGTCAGATTGAGAAATGCAGAATTAAAATCGTCTTTCTGTATTAATATGACATTTTGCACTCTTGCCAAAAATTCGTAACCACTCACTTCTGCAATCGTAAATTCTAACTTAAAGAAACAATTAAACTAACTTAACATAAGCTTTATGTAACCTCCGCTCCTATACATTCATGAGGGATCTGAGGTAAAAACACGAATTAAACAACCATATCTTCACTATATCGTGAACGCTTTAGAGCTTTCATATGAGATACCCATTTTATGACATTGCATTTTGAATTATTTAACAAAAAATGTATCTTAATTTTTCTGAAGAGCTTTCAAAGTTCCAACTTTTCTCACATACGTCTCAAGCTTTCATTTTTGGTATAAATTTTGTCGAGAACGATAAATGTGTGAATCATATAGAACTTATGAAAATTTGTAGCTGGTGCTTTCAAGAGATTTCATAAATTCCGTTTTTAGAAGAGCTTTCAAGAGATATCACAAGCTATGGATTTGCGTTTGATTTTATAAAATGGTCGACACTTTTTCTAGAAAATATCTTTGCACTTGCATCGTAAAAGCTTTGAATTCATGAAAACTCAGTATTTTTTGCAGTATAATTCAGGATAAAAAAACTAGAAAGTCAAAAGCTTCATTTCGTATATGTATGATTGATGAAATTGGCTTTACCTAGCAATTTTATTTTACAAAATGCTTTTGTTAATATAATTTAATTTCAGAAACTGCTGAATGTCATCTGGCACTGCTCCTGTGTGCAGAGTTGGATATCCAATTGACAGTTCTGTTAGATTATATTTCTATAGTTAATTTATCTAGTAAACTTAAATCAGATATTTTCTTTTGTATCCGATGACCTGTTTTAGATATATGGAATTTCTAAAATGTAAGCTTTGTACACTCATTGTTAAAAAAAATTTTGGAATACGATAAATAATTATATTTATCCCATAAAATTACATTTATATTAACGATTGTTTGTTGAGTGTAATATAAATAGCGCATGCACTTATAAGCTCGTCACCATCAAAAAATGTGTAATTTAAACGATATTTATTGCTATTAGGTGGTTGAGCTATCAACATTTGATTTTGTATAGCCATATTGTTGAACCGATATTTACCCTGAAATGATCCCAAACATATTAAATTTGCAACTATAACAGCATTAGATACCGCGGCTAAACTTACCGGTTGAATGGGACATATATAGTCATACGGCAACGTCGTATACTGAAACCAATCTTCAGCCAATGGCCTATACCTATAGGTCGCTGTACACAATCCATCACCGTTTCGCGTTGAATACTGTCGATATTCATTACCTTGCAGCGCGTAAATTGAAAAATGCCACTACAAATTATAAAGAATAGTTAATTTACGGTTTACAAAAAAATATTTATAAAAAATAATAATTCACTAGTAGATCATCGTTGAATGGTTGCAGTAATTCAAGTTCTCCGTCAACCACGTACGTTGTATGGTTGAATTTTTTCGGCCGTATTGTACCATAATTAAAGAGTTTATCGTTTGCGCCCAATGGAAACTCAAAATGTTCCGGAATTATTTCATAACGAGGTACGAATTGTGATTTCACACAAATTACAAAACTTAACGCGATAATTAAACAGACCGAGATGTTCATGTTGACACTGTGTATGTACAATTCACAAATTGGTTTACTATTTATACCAATATGCTTATTTTATTGATTTGTAACCTCACCTATATGTACACGTATAGATACACAGAGATATACATTTATCAGATGAGTTCAACGTGTCGGATGTGAAATATGATAATTACATAGATAATAATTACAGAGCAGGTTTAGTTATATAAATGACATGCTAAATATTTATCTGTACATAGCGTCGCACGTTTTATGGGTTTTCCATGTCATTGGAAACATGTCCTATATATGAATGTGATAATTAATGATTACTTCTGGTAAATACAATTGTTTATGCGAGTAGACTAACCCTCTAAAGGTCCCTTGATTGTTGATCGCAACACCTAGACTTAGACCATATTATTTCGATGTGATTTTTGCTGCAATGGACTATTATATTCTATGTGCAACAATTCAAGTTTATACAGATGTAGCTTTTGAATTGACACGTATGCGTGTTCCAGATGACATTTAGTAAATCCTTTGACAACATCGTTTAACAATCGTGACAATCGAGAACATCATATCGAGAGAACATCATATCGAGAAAGGGACCCGTGAATTGGCTCTCAAGATATTGTGATCTTACGCCGTTAGATTACTTTTTATTGGGGTATCTGAAATCAATTGTTTATATCGATAAACCATAATCGATTCCTGCATTAGAAGCGAACATAATACGGAATATCAGCCGAAATGCTCGAAATAGTGCTCGAAAATTGGACCCATAGAATGGATCATCTAAGAGCCAGTCGCGGACCACATTTAGAAGAAATTGTTTTCAAACAATAAATGTCATTGATTTTAATAAAAAAGAATTTCCGGAAGCTGTTATTTCAAAAAAAAAAATTCCGGAAGCTTTTATTGGATCACCCGTTACATTGGGAAATACTGATAAAATAAAAGCCTTCAAAATGGAACGTTCAAACACAATCGGCCAACGTGAAGACTGCTACAGGTGTGCTCGGCTAACAAGACAACAAAAGAAATGATACATGGAAGAGAATGGAGGAACGCCGCCCACTGAAATACAATTATACAATCAAAATATGGCGGAAATTAGAAGAAAATATGAAGATACACCTCGACAAGTTATGAAAGTGGCAGGAGTGATTCTCGTTACTGCCAAAGCAGCCACAGCAAATAGTTCATCGGAAAGTTTAAAAATGTACCTCTAATGAACGATGTGTATGGATAAGGCATAACCTCAGACAACCAACAACTAAAAAGCTAGAAAGAATTCTTCGAACAAAAAGAGCAGCTTCCAGATGGCAAGTACAACGAAACCATCAATACCCATCCACCAACGAAGTGGGAAGTTACAAGTGTATTTTCCTCTTTCAGTTTCCACTGCAGGAGCACTAACACCACTATTAGTAGAAGTATGAAATACTGGCAGAATTCCGCAAAAGTTGAACGATGGCTTAACCATAACAATTCCAACGAAAATCCACTGGAACTGACAACATATATACCAGCTAAACAAATTAATGGAGACGCATTTTCAACTGGCAACGCGTCACCAAACAGTAACCAATATAGGATCCCATTAGAAGGCACAATGATCTTGACTAAGCTGATGATATAAGCCTGCTAATACATAAGCACGCCGACATGCAGCAGAAACTACAGAAGCCAGCAGACGTAGCACAAGAATAGGACACATATTGAGCAAAGCACCAAAAGACATAACAAGATTGGCATTGCAATAGAATCCGCAAGGAAAAGGAAAGTTGACAGACCAGCAATGATCTGGAAAAGAACGGTGCCAGCTGAAGCGAAACAACTGCGGAAAAACATGGGTGGAACTATAAATAATAGTCCTAAATAAAGTTATCATCCAGTCTAATAGACACCTTATGCCCTTAAATGGAAATAAAGGTAAAAAATAAAAAATAATTGTGGTCCGACGAAATACGATGGTTGAACTAGTATTTTCCATTTTTAACACGGGATTATTGTATGGTTGAAGCTTTATACTTCACCGTGCCGGTCTACCCGATAAATCATTCTTAGTCATTAACCAACATAATACAGTAATAATCGTCAATGTATAATACTTCGATATTACATCTTAATATTTTCACGCTGATTTCTAACCACTGTGTAATTTTTCTGCGCCGAATTAAGAGAGAATGGTTGATAGTAGTTTGGACAAGTCAACACTGCAGCCGTATAAAGGGCTAATTTTAATTTTTCGAAAGCCTGCTGTTCGTTAGAAGATTAACCCGCACTTTACAATTCGCCCTATGCACAAGGGTAATTGCACATTAACTAATTTCGAGAATTCTCTAGAGTTGAGTTCCGCATAAAAAACGCTGTTTAATCGCTTCGACCCATTCGCGAATTTTAATTAAATGAGATGGCAGCAAAGTTGACGATGAGAATCGCTGTATTATTTGTTTGAGTCTCAAAGGCTTTGTTCGGGTGTTAATTAATGATGTTTAGATTCGCCTAAGTGACTGCTTAAATTATGAACCGTTGAGTATATTTGGAAACGGTTCCAAAAGTCTATACCGTGCTACAGATTATTTTAATTATGGTACAATATGAAGACGTAGGTTATGTTTCACACCATTTATTAACACATTGGGCATACGGCTGAGAATGCTCGATTTCAGTGTTAACAGCACGGACTGTGGTCTGGTAGTATTGCTATATCCGCAGCTATAATAAAATAGACCTAAATGCAATAAATAAGCAGTCTCGAAAAGTATGTCACAGATCAAAACATGTAACATGTAACTCTCGATCAGCAGACTATTACTGCCGGTTCAACAATTTAGGCTGTTGTTGTAGCGTAGACTTCGTTCGACAAAACTAGATCTTTCATTAATCAATAATATAAATGATATTGGTTTTTGACGACTTCCTGGTATTAAAAAAGATGCAAAATTAAAGCTCTCAAGAAACGCACAAACAAGTTATAGAAAGTCAACGCCTAAGCGCCCTACAAAAATCAAAATTTATGAAAATTCTTGACACCAGCTATGAATTTTCGTAAGCTCAATGATGCGAACATTAATCGCTCTTGATAAAATTGATACCAAAAATGAAAGCTTTTGATAAAAATGAAAGATTCTTAATAAAAGCTCTTCACTAAACTAAAAATTAAAAAATATTTTTTGTTAAAATGTTAACGAATCGATTTCAAAAAATCGGTATCTCACATGACTCTATAAATGACAGCTTTTACCAAACGCTTTTCCCAGACATAATACATTCTGCGGCGGACCAAATATAAATTTCTTATAAATGTTGAATTCAGTTTTTTAAACATAAGCTTTAAATCTAAGAGTTGACGATATAGAGACAACTGGTTGAGCAAGTGGAAAACCTCGCAAGAGACCAGGTTGTTGATGTGTGATAAATAAAACCATGCCTATATATTAACAGCTCTAATTCGATTTTTCAAGCTTGAATTTAAATTGTTTGAGCTCAAATATAACTGCATAAAGGTGTAACTGCAAAGAAGACGTCTAAATGTTGTACTAAAATCAAGCTTTAAATTTAGTATGAACGATATGCTTCAAAAGGTCTAAAATAGAGACTTGGCTAAGGCTGCGTTTTAATACCTTGATTCAAGCTTGGGTTTAGTATTAGATTGGGGATAAACCATACATAGGGACATTTATATAGCCTTTAGTACTAAAATGCTTAAATTAAAGTTTAATGAAAAAAGTGGTAAACAAGTTGCCACGTATGCTTAATTTAAGTCTTCTGCGTATACAGCTTATGAAGATGTATATCGTTATGACTCAAGGTTGATTTTAGTTTTAACGCTCAATTGAATGTTCAGCATATGCCAAATTAACTTTAAATAATGTTGGAGTAACTAATTGACCAATGAAACTCGAAATGATGGCTTACAGTTTAAAAGTATCGTACTCCACTTACTTCATTTCTGTATCGAAAATTCAGAAGTATGGAAAACTAACACCTGACAACAAACTCATTTGAGAAACCACGATCGAACTGTCTTAAGTAAGCAGCTCAAACAGGTATTTTAAAGAAAATCAAAAGATGTCATTTCGAATCTTTATTTTTCGATCGATCACAATGATCACGAACGCCGAGCGCACCTTTATATGAATCAAACTGTTAACTACCAAAATCTAATTTTAATCGGAATCTAATTTTTTTAAATTCTGAGTATCAAATTTTAAATTTAAATAAAATTTTTAAAATGGAAAATTTTTACTTACAGATCGTAAGGAACTGCGATAAATTCTCATTCCATAAGTTTTTTTTCAAATTTGTAAAACTGTTAAAATTTCAAGTAAAAAAAATTCAAAATTCTGCGAAATTTTCAGAATTCAATCGAAAATTTAAATTTTTAATTGAAAATTCCGACACTATCCGGTGTTGAAAAACTATTTGAAAACATTTTAAAATTCTGAAGGAAAATTTTTGATTAATTCTGAAATTTTATTAATTTGTAAATTTTGGAAAAAAAGAGAATTTTTAAAATTTAAAATTTTTATTTTTTTTTATCTTAAATTCTTCAAGTATGTATAGGATCGGAGGTTGGCCAAATTTTATCGGGTTTCAATGGCTTGTTTATGGTTTTATATACTATGATGAACGACACAAGACAAAATCTAAAATAAAATATTAAAAAATAAAAATTAGGGCGTTTTTTCTATTTTAAAAAACCAACAGACAGATGTGTACGCACGGGTTATTATTATGAGAAGATTACTACATTTACTACTAGTCAACACTAGGACGTGTTGCCCTGTAATAAACACCAGGTTTTGCATGAGATAAACGATCCATGTGTTTCTCACCTATAAATGCACGCAGTATTACGGTAATCTGCATATTTGTGATGGGTCTTAATTATTCAATAAAGAACCTGGGGCAAATTTTGATGATTCCAAACTCATACATAAATGTTATGAAGGAGTTAAAGCGACTGTCGAGGATAATTTGAAGAATTTGCTTTTTAGCAAGAAAAAGACATGTTGTTGGGAAAATTACAATTTTATTTAGTAAATCAGGACTGACTGTAACATTCAACGAAAATTTGTTTGTAACGAATCAAATTATTTATTTCGGCTACGAAACGAGGCTGCGATTTCTTAGGCTCCGTTGATTCCACTACCATTTGATGGAAACGCCAAACTTAAATCACATCGCACATGTGTTTTGCGTGGTATTCCGTGCCAGTAGGAGATCACTTGTAAATGCTATCACCAATTTACCACTGTGTATTAGGGTGTCCCGTCTAAATCAACAGAAGAATCTAATGAATGGGGAGGCAGATTATCCGAGCAATTACCAAGAAAGGTGAGCCACAGCTGTCAGTTTAGAGAGTCCCATATACCAAAAGTAAAATTTTACTAAGATTGCAGAAATCCATAATTACCACGCGGTTTTAGTAAAAATTGTTTAGGAAAAGGGTAATCCATACTTACATGTGGGGTACTGAGCCAGCGAAATAAACTTAAATATCGAGTTTTAGGTCACTAGCGAGCCAGCGAGATATTTTCTCATATATAGTAAGAATTGTTAAAACCACTCTCAATGTCGTCCATGCCACAGAAGGCGATTCTTTTAATCAGCTATTTCTTTTTTAGTTAAGGTGACAGACTGCTGAGACTCTGAGAGCTTGATACACAAACTGGCCCAGTTTTAAAATTTATAATTTTTTATTATAATTTTTGTTGTATTTAGCAAAATATTTTGGTTAGCCAATCAGCAATCGCAAGATATTTTTTTTAGGAAAATTATGGAAGCACCTCGATCCCAGATAAATTTGTAGTTTGAATAGAAAACACAGATAAAATGATGTCAACCCACTCTCTTGGTGGTATAGATGAGGTTGATTCGTTTCATATATAGCGAAAAACCTTTTGCTCAGATTGCCCAATTAATCCCAAAGTTTTGATAACATTGAAGGCCCGTCGAATTTCAAATATTTCTCGTGATGCTGCGGCTCAACTAAGGACAATTTTACAATATAATTTTCTTAATTTAATACAACCTCTCGTCAAAATCACTGAATTCGCTCTAACCTTATCATATCAGTCAAGTAAAAATGATTTCGTAGTACTCGCTCTAAACGATGTAATCGGCCGCACGGATTTGATTGAAAAGTTATTTTTTATTGGTCAGCGAAAAACGTACTGCTATAAATAGCAACAAATTTATGAATGAATAGTTCTGTAGGCAACTACTTTGTTTGTATTCAGAATCGACAATTCCAGTTAACTCCAGCAATTGGATCGACGTGTCATGAATAAAATACCAAAACAGCTCAGCTTGAGAAAATATAAAAATTGTAATTGCTGTAGCTGTATCTCTTTCTTAAACCGTTGGGATCTCTTCTGAAATCAAAATTCAATTATTACAAAAACTATTTCGTTGCTTGATTTCTTTAAAATATGAAAATCGCTTGTCAGTTTTAGCAGCGAAAAATTGGATCTTAAATTTCGCCCAAACTATGTTCAATATATATTTATCCACAATCTTATATGTGTTTACATTAACCCTTGCTTATTAAGTGTGACATAAAAAGCGCTTGCACTTATTACTTTTTCGTCTTCGAAAAATGTATAATTTATGCGAAATTTATTACCTTTAGGCGGTTGAGCCACCATCATTTGATTTTGTATGGCCATATTGTTGAACCGATATTTACCCTGCAATGGGCGCAAAATTATAAATAATATTATTGAACACTTATATATATATATATATATATATAGTTCTTGTCCACTTACCGCAGGCACGGGGCATGTATAGTCCGACGGCAAAGTTATATACTTAAACCAATTCATAAACATTGGCCTATACTTAAAGGATGATGTACATAATTTATCACCTTTCCGCATTGAATATTGTCGATACTCGTTACCTTGGAGCACATGAATTGAAAAATGCCACTACAATTTATAAAACATCAGTTAATTTGGTTTAACATAAATTAAATTAAAAATAATATAATAATAATTCACTAGAAGCTGATCGGTGAACGGTTGCAGTAACTCAACTTCGCCATCAACCACGTACGTTGTGCGATTGTATTTTTTCGGACGTACCGTACCATAATCGAAAAGTTTATCATTGGCGCCCAATGGAAACTCAAAATGCTCCGGAATTACTTCATAGCGAGTAGGGAATTGTGATTTTCCATAGATGGGGAAGCTAAACGAGATAACTAAATAGAGCGCGTACTTCATGTTTAAAATCGAAACTAAATGTAAATATTAAATCGCGTTTCGTACATTTATATAAATATTTAACTTACATAAATAATATTTAAAAACGTTTAAAATAATTATAGATAAGATAATCCTATATGTACATACATGGGAGTCTAACACAATTTTTTTTTTGCATATCATGTGTATCGATGGACTGCTCATTTATATCAGATAAATTGGTCATGACCCGGATGCGGAATATGGTTTTTATTAACATTTACGTGTATGCGTGTTAGGTTTAAACATTTCGTTCAAAATTTTCTAGTTTTGAATGATTATTCTAGTTGATTAATATTTGATAATAATTACAAATATCAATTATATCACATAAGGGTATATTCGAATATAGCGTGTTCAATTAAAAATAGATGAAGATAAAAATTAGGGCGTTGATTTATTTTGAAATGACCTTAAAAATAACGAAAAATAACTCAACCAATAAAATAATAAAACAAAATGTTTGTTGTGCTATGAATTAAAAACGCCCTAAATTTTTTCAAAATTATTAAATTTTGGTTAACTCTGTACTTTAACGTTTCTTTTCACATAACAAGGTCTGAACAATGTTACATTCTATCAAGATAAAAAATATCTTGTCATTAGTCGTGGTTGATAGTATTTAAGAATGTAAAATTTTCAGGCAAACTTCTTGAGAAGCAGAAGTTTGATGAAATGTGATCACAATTTGATCAATTTCGATTTGATTTTATTTTTTAAAATTATTTTAAAATTTCGTTTGAATTTATTTCAAAATTTCATTTAGCGAATTATGATTAGCATTTACCTTAGCATAAACCCTTGATAGTCCCATCTTCCATACAAAAATCATTGCTGTTAACATATCTTTTTGGTTATATAGATTGTGGATGTTGACAGACACTACTCCAAGTTTTACAAACTCAAATTAGTTTTTTGTAAACCTTAGATTCGCAATATCAACTACTTGCACCAGTTTAATCTCGGTCGCAATGTGTGCCGTTAATTTCACAATAATTGGTAATATTTGACATTAATTGGACAATATTTGAATATAATTTGGCATTTAATGACAATTTTCTTTTGTTTAAATTTGACATTATTTATTGTATTGATAATATTTGACAACAAAATTTGACATATTTCGGACACATTTGTTTTAACATTTTTCTGCAAAATTTGACATTAGTTCAACATTTATGGACAATACGAAAATTTTTTGTTGGTATTTATTGACTAATTTGTACATTAATTGACATCATTAACATTCATTGAAATTTTTTTTTAATTTTTCGGCCAAACTGAACTGAATATTGAATTTATTCAATATTTATTACGACATTTGATTTTATTTGACATTTATTGAAAAAAAAATTATAATTAGTTAACGCTTATTATTTGGCAATTATTAAAAATATTTGAGATTATATTGACAGTTTTTGTTTATTTGTGTACCTATTTTTAAATTTTTGACAGTAATTCGACAGTATTTGATGTTACATTGGTTTTAACCGACAATGTTTTAAAATAATATTAAATTTTTTGACCAGTCATTGACAATATTTCACAATAATTGACATTAATTTGACAGTATTTGACCTCAATTTTAAAATATTTGAATATAATTTGACCTTTAATGACAATTACTGACAAAATTAGAATTTTACATTCGTTCAAATTTTATAACAAAATTTGACATTTTTATTTTACCATTGTTGGCATGACAACTTTTTATATTAATTAACATTTGACAATTGTACGACATTTGAATTTTATTTGACATTTATTGAAAATATTTAATAATAAATTAACGCTTTTTAAACTTATATGGCAATGATTAACAATATTTGAGATTTTATTGACAATTTTTAACAATTAGCAACTTTATTTTAAAACATTTAAAAACAGTATTGACAGTATTTGACATTAATTTGGTATTAACTGACAATACATTTTTTAAATAATCTGAAATTTACTTACCATATTTCACATTTATTTCATTAACATTATTATTAATTTGACAATATTTGAATATAATTTGACATGACAACCGCTGACAATATTTCAATTTTGGAATTGAAAATTTTTATTCAAAATTATTGTTATTAATATATAACACGAAATATGTATTGACAATATTTGGATTTAATTTACTTATGAGAATTTATTGATAAATTTGAAATTTATTGACAATATGTGATTTAACATTTATTGGAAGTATTTAACATTGAATGATAATACGTATTTAACATTTATTCAAAATATTTGACAATAATTTAACTTTTACTGACATTTATTTGAAATAACATTTTATTGACAATATATGAAATTTTTGTTGAGTTAGATATTATTTAACAATAATTGACATAAATTTGAGAATATTTGACATTTAGTTGACACCACCTGGCTATTCTTTATATTTTAGTGTGGTCTGAGTGTAATTTTGTTTTTATAAAAACTTGGGTTTAACTGACAACAACAAATTTATTGAGAATCCCTGACATTAATTAACAATGTGGGCCGTTAATTACACAATAAAAGACAATATTTTTTTATTGATTGGACCTTATTTGAATACAATTTGACATTTAATGACAATTAATTGAATTTGGATTTTGGTCAATTTATTGACAAATTTTTTGTAATAATTGACAATATTTGATATCAGTTTATTCATTATTCAATAATTTGATTAAGAAATTTGATATTTGTTTGACATTTATTGACAATATTTTATTTAATTTTTTATTTATTTGCTTTTTTCATTTGACATTTACTGATAATATTTTACTATTATTGTTATTAATAGTTGACAATATTTGACAATAATTAACCAATTAATATTTATTGACAATATTTGACATGTATTGTCAATATATGAAATTAATTTAATGGTATTTATTGTCAATATTTGGCGCGAGTTCTTGACATTTTTCGGCAAAATTTGACATTTTTTATTGACAGTATATTACATTGAAATGTAAACCCCCGGCAACAACAACACTTTTTATGGCTTTTACTTAACAGAAAGCAAAATAATATTTTTGTTAAACTTGTAATCTTTTCTGATTAATTATTCGCGTGAAATTTGTCCTAAATTACAAAAACAACAACTACAACAAATTTAGGACAAATTTCACGCGTCTGTTTAAAAGTGTGAAGTTTGTTCTAATACTAAATAAATTTGTTTGTATTAGTGACAATAATAAACAAAATTCGGATAAACCGATCAATTTCTAAAAGGTATTTGTGTTATTAGCAAACGTACGAAAATTAGCAACGCTCAAAGACAAGAAATCAAAATACAATAATATTTAAGTACAAAGTTCATGCCAATTCAAATAAAAACTAATGCAAAATTGTACTCAAGGGCGTGTGCCGTTCACGCAGGTGGCTGCTCACAATCGAAGGGCGTGAACACGAGCATCCTTGTTTAAAATAAATTAATATAAGCGTTAATGTTCCGATTAATAATAACAATCCTCTATCAGTAGCTAAGTGACTTCGGGAAAGGGTGTATATACATTTTTGGGTAGCTGAGGACTATATCTAACTAAAAAGTATTAAAGCTTTCTTAAATCTAGAAGATTAGTATCTAAGGACAGGGGTGTTTTACCCCGTTGTATGTTAGTACAAAAATGAAATTTAAGAAAGCTATAATATTTTGTAGTTAGATATGGTTTTCAGCTACCCAAAAATATTTATCGCTATCTGGGTACGATCCCTGGTTTTTTTTTTTTTTTTTTTTTAAAAAGGACTTGGCATAGACACTTTTACGGTCCATAGCCTTACCTTACATTCACACAACATTCACTCAATCCATTCATTCATCCCATTCACACAAGTACAGTATACCGCCTGCGCATTGCATAGCTCCATGTCACCCTGTACAGTGACATGGAAGATGGGTCGGCTTATGAGTTCTACATTCCAACAGAGGGTCATAGATGTTTTCAATTTAATCACCGATCGTAATCGGGAGATGAAAAATCCCTTTTGCATCCCGCCTCTGTTGGGATTCGAACCCGGTACCTCCCGATCCAAACGTCGCAGCTTTAACCACTGCGCTATTTGCTCGGTTATCCCTGGTTTAGTAGGAGAAATTTAAAAAAAAAAATAGTTAGGACAATTTTAGGACAAACTTAACTCCCGTGATTATTTGTGCACTATACAACCAATTGGCTTTACCATATTTGCATTCTCCGCGTGGTGACTTCTCATAACCTTTTTTTCCTTTTATTTCAGCCAACATCCACTTTGCTTGATCAATCTTTGAATTTCCAACATCATTATGGTGTTTTGCAAGGGAACATCGAACAAAATCTGATGATGGTGATATCTTCTAATTTGGTCTTTTAGTAGAAGCTGTTAAGAAATGGATTTCGTCCACATATATATTATTAGAATTATAAATTATTATTATTATATTCATTATTTGAAAAGACCTGCCGGGTTTTTATGCAGACATAAATATCTTCTACGATACTTATATCTGCTTTTCCCGGTATAGGCAAAATTCATAATCACCCTGTTTATGTGTTAATTTAACTTTAAAGCTTACTAATTTATATGCAGTAATTTTGCATAATTCTGTTTTACATTTTTTTTAGTCAGATCAGTCTGCATTTGAAATTCGGTCTATTAACACAATACAGTGGTGAACAAAATAAAAGATTTTTGAAATACAATTACATACATAGTCATTTTTTCATTTGGATTCATTTCGACGACGGTTTTTGGTTTTTTACGTGAAGAAAAAACAGAAGCCTCCTAGTTATTTCACAATTCCACAACGGTCGCAATATATTTCTTTTATCCCGCTTTTAATTCAATAATTCTATGTGCCGGAATTGTGTTATCCTGAAATGTAACTTAGTTTTTATCAATGATAAATTTGTTTGTTTCCAGAATAAATGATGAAACCACGCTCCTCCAAGAAATCATCTGAGAATTTTTTTTTAAACACCATTGCTTATTATTTAATTTTATTCAATAAATTGAATGCGAGAACATGTTCACAATAATTTGCCAATAAAATTAGAATTAATATTCTTGAGTTAGTATAGGGTCTCGACTTATTGGCGAAAGCTAAGTATCATGGTTTGTATTCGTTGCTTTAATAAAATATTTAAATATTAAAAAGAAACTTTTCGAAAGCACATTAAACAATACACTGACTGTGCAAAAAGCCATATCGAGGTATATACAGAAAACAGGTGATGCATTTTGGATTTATTTTCCAAATTGTATACGGAAACAAACTCAAATTAAACTTCAAATTCAAACCTCTTACCTCTTACGCCTTCTTAAATTTGAATTCGCCAGATTAGAAGCAGAAGTCTGGGAATTAGAACTGAGTATAAACATTGCAAAGTTCTTAGATATCAGTTACTGTAAGGTAGCATATCCTACGATTGTTAATGTTGTTCATCTACAAACGTCGATAAGTGTTGCAATACCAACTGATTCTGCATAACCCTAACTGGTTAGATTGAAGATGTTGAGAAGCCAAAAAACCTTACAATTTTTCTGAAATTATCTTCTGCCTCTAATTTAAGCACATGTTCCCATGTGCTGGGATTGTGGTATCCTGCAATATAATTCAGATTTTACCAATTTGTCCGATTTGTCCCCGAACAACTAAATCTTTACATAACAAATCTCATTTAGTTAAAGCTATGAAATAAGCTGGCTTATACTATTGCGAGTTTTCCGTTACGCTTGCTGTGGATAGGGTAACATATTTAAGAAGCTTTTTTCAAACACTATGGCTTAGAGAAGAGACAATTTATTCACAATAATTTGCCAATAAAACTTAAATTATAAAATTCCTTGAGTAAGGGTCTAGGCTTATTGGTGAAAGCTAAATATCATGATGGTTTGTATTCGTCGCTTAAAAACTTATTAATAAAAAATTAAATATTTAAACAGAGCTTTCCAAAAGCACATTAAAAAATATGTGCGAGAAGTCATGTCGTAAGGTATATACAGAAATCTGTGGAATCGAAGCCCCATAGAATTCAAATTTTAATTTTAGAACAGGTACAACGTTCAAACTATTAACTACATATTGCTAATCTGACAGGAGAATTTTGGATACAAATTAAGGTAAAAATTTTAGGATGGGAAATACGATAATTGAAATTGGCTTTACGAACAGCGTAATTGATCTACGAATTTAAGGAATGCAGAGGACAAGTTCTCACATCGCATAGTACAAGGTCCCTATGGACTATTCAATTTATTCAAAATTCATAGTGATTGAGTCCGGGTTCAGGCTCACATACCAAGTTTAGTGACACTTTCAACGTTTATCTGGATCGACATTTTTGATCCCGGTATAACAAACCTCCCTGGCTCCGCGCATATTCAAGGGAATAAACAAGAGAATATGCAACAAATTTTTATAAATTATTATAAGTTAAAATTTGTAACATAGTCACTATCGCTAAACATTTGGGGGTCAAGAAGGCCCCAGGGACGAATTTTGAAGAAAATTGCAACTTTAAAATTTTTTTAAAGTTTCAAGTATGCTGATGAGGAAAAGAAAGACCTAGCAAATGACGATGTTTATAATGCTAAAGTTAATGAGAAATTGAGGACTGCTTCTTTAGCTTCGTTGAATAGTTGTTCCACGTTGTATAAATACAAACTATGTAAGTATCCTACGGGCCAATTTTGTTCCCTATTTCAGTTATATATGATTGAAACAAGGTAAGGTTTCCATTTCTGTAATATTAAGCAGCATTAATTGATCTCGAATTTTGCTCCTTTGATAGATCTTGTCGATTGTTGATGTTATTTGGTCAATCAGTTATTCATGGCTGTCCAAATTGATAATGTGGATTAGTTTAAAACTTCCGTTAAAAAATCATCCATTGCTTTAATTATTTGGTCCCGCACACGTCATGCGGAATGGATTTGCTTTTGATGCGAAAGAATTTTACAAAATTTCTGAACTTGTCCACATGAGATGAACTTTTCATCCTTAATTTCATCTTTTTAAAAATGTTGAATATTTCTGTTGGATACGCGGGATAGTACAGCCACTCCTTGTCTTTTCTTAATGTAAAATCCGAGACATTTTCTTTAAAAACGTCTTAGAAGATTTGAATATATTCTTCAGGCATTTTTATTCCATTGATTCTGTCCGAATTTAGGTTCTTTTGTTTAGTTCTGGCAGGATGATGTATTGTGCCTGTGGAAAGACGGGTACATGATTCCTCTTGAGCGTACATTTCTTTTCGTTTTCTGAATATTTAGTTGATTCCTAAATATGTTGATTTTGATGTTTCACGGTTATATATTAGATCCGTTGAACCCCTCAGCACTGTCAACCATAGTTCTTTTCTGTATTATTCAATGATCTCAAGATGATGGATCCGTCTATACTTGATACAAAGATGAAGTCCGGGAAGAACAATATATCCGTGGAAGATACTATAGTTCCTTAATATATTAAAATGTTGATTTGCACTGAACTAAAATGCCTATATTTAGGTGTTCTCTGCTCTTGTAAGATTGGTCAGTGGCCTGGCTGAAATGACTTTAAATATTTCAGGATCTGACGCCTTTTAATGTTTTTGATGGTCGATTTTGTTTGGATATGGCTTGATACCCTTGATTGTGATGAGGAATCCCAAGAATTCTGTCTCTTATTTCAGGAACCCTGTTTTGTCCATGGTAAGTCTTATGTTGGTTTTCTCCAATTTTGAGAACATTTTTGGGGGTTTAGTCAAATGCTCTTACTCTGTCCTTCCTTCAGAATGTTGTCTATAATCCTCTAAAAGATGGCTGGAGCATCAACGATGTCGTATGCCCGCTTCCTTCTTTTTGATCTGATGGAATCCTGAAGGTGGTGAAAAAGGTCGATAGTGGTGAAAAACTTTGAGTTCCCAGAGGTTGTGCAATCTGTTTTACCACTACCTGTGTTGTTCAAGTGAATAGTGATATACGAATATTTACTGAAAGCTGTAAGAAGTAAGACCCTTGTGATCAGAATCCGGGTTCAAGGTACCGCAACATTCCAATTATTAGACCCTTTTGTAAGTAACTTCCTGGTTACTTCTAGTCCTATTTAGAATATCGAGTCCCGGTTATCTTCGTTTTGCTAACCGCACACCAATTCCAAATAGTATGACGGCACACACATTTTTTGAGAATATCTTTTTATAAAAGATCGATGCTGAAGCTGACATGACATAAACTTCTTCTCTGTATATACGTATATAGACACATATATTCAGCATCATCTTATTTCACGCCCTTATACACAAAAAAACATTATTAATTTTGTCATTGTTATACCCATTGTTGTGCCGATATACATACGATACGTTGTCAACGTTGTTGGTGGATGAATGACAGTTAACAATGTGGTTTGGTTGTATATACGGATGGGTATGGGCGGTAAATGTGTATAGACAATTTTCTACATGGGTGGTTAAACATTGTTTTCATCTAAATAGATATACAATAAAATTCCAGTAGGCAATAATTATGTCGTGTAATTAAAATTTAATTGGTGCGGTTTTTTCGGATTTGTATTATTACGACATCTAACTTAGCTTTTATAACTTTATGTTCATGCAACGCACATTTCGGATCAATTTTACCAACAATAGGGCCCTATATAAAATATTGATTTGATTTGATTTCACAACAATATATCATCACATCACACACTCTTCAAGTATTTAAAGCTCAAGCATTCTTGCGATAACATAGATAACATTATATACAGTCAAGTATATTATACATGAGACGAACACAAAAAACAGCTTTTCATACCATATGGATTTGGCTTTTGTATTAAAATTATTATCTTTTTTGCGTGTATGTGTGGGTGCTGCAAATGTTTAAAAAAAGCTGTGAGGGTTTATCACAAAAAATTGGGAGTGTAGATTTAACATGTGACACCATAAAGTTAAAGTGTTACTGTAATTATATGTCATACATACTCGTACATATACATATATAGCTGGAAAATCTACAGAATATTTTCGATTTTCTAGTCACTTTTTGGTTTATCTGTCTATTTAGCATGCTATACGATGACATGATATGGAAGCGAATATAAATTGTGTTAAAGTTATGCTATCTTAGGTATGTAAATTTTTTTACACTGATTGAAAACATACTTAGATAAATCATATTGTAAAGTTTGTTAGAATTTGGTTTTCTTTCACACAAAATTTCAATATAGATACTCCTCCTTCTTCTCATTACGACACGTACATAGCCGGCAACAATTGATTTATCCAACTGCAAGTTAATTTTTGCTGAATTTTTTGGTATTTGACCAACAATTTCATTACGGTCACAACATCTTCTAATATTCCCATTACTCGAATTAATGAGTGAGGTGGTTGGTGAGAAATTTGTAATAGTATTCACGTGCGATAAAATATTATTTCAGCCGTCTTATTGAGGCTGAGCAAGAGTATAAAATTCAAATTAATGAGCAATATCGATTCACATGAACTTGACTGTTTGAACGCTGTATATAGTGTATAGTTGGCTAATTTATAATTGTTTCTAGGGGTTAAGGCGGTTATTTATTTGGAGATTTGTGCTAAAATTCAGGCTTACACTCAATATTTTATTTGATACAAAAATACACACAGTATTAATTGTATGGTAACAAATCACTGCAATAAATTTCATTTGAATCAACAAATCACTGCAATAAATTTCTTCTGATTTCCGAAAAATTCAAATTTTATTCTAAGAATTCTAGAAATTAAAAATTCTCAGAAATCTAGAAAATAATTCCAAAATTTGAGTTCAAAAAAATTCAAATTTTATTCTCAGAATTCTAGAAAATAATTTAGAAATGTAATTTGTAATAAATTTTGTTCTCAGAATTCCTGTAAATAATTTCAGAAAATTTCAGTTCAAAAAATTAAAAAAAACATATTTTATTCTCAGAAGTTCATTCAAAAATTCCAAAAATTACAATTCTCAGAATTCTAGAAAATAATTTCAAAATTTATGTTCAGTGAAATTTGAAAAATTCCAAATTTATTCTCAGAGCTACAAGAAATAATTCCAAAATTTGCTTTCATAATTTCAAAATTTTATAAATTCCAATTTTATGCTCAGAATTCCATCAAATAGTTTTTAAATTTGAGTAAAAATCAATTTCAAAATATCAATTTTATTCTCAGAGTTCTAAGAAATAATTCCAAAATTTAAGTTAATAAAAATTTATAAAGTTCAAATTTTATTCTCAAAATTCCAGAAAATAATTTCAAAATTTAAGTTGAAAAAAAATTGGAAAGATTCCAATTTTATTCTCAGAATCCCAGAAAATAAATTCAAAATTCAATTCACAAAAATTTCAAAAATTTCAATTTTATTCTCAGAATTCCAGAAAATAATTTCAAAATTTATGTTAATAAAAATTTAAAAAGTTCAAATTTTAATCTCAGAATTCTCGAGTTCAAACAAAAATTGAAAAATTTTAATTTTATTCTCAGAATTCCAGAAAAAAATTCCAAAAGTTGATAAAAATTTAAGAAGTTTAAAGTTAAATCTCTGAATTCCAGAAAATAATTCCAAAAATTGAGTTCAAAAATTCCAAAAATTACAATTATATTCTCTGAATTCTAGAAAATAATTTCAAAATTTATGTTCAGTAAAATTTGTGAAATTCCAAATTTATTCTCAGAGTTCCAAGAAATAATTCCAAAATTTGGGTTTAAACAAATTTGAAAAATTTCAATTTTATGCTTAGAATTCCACAAATATTTTCAAAATTTGAGTAAAAAATAATTTCAAAATTTGAATTAAAATAAAATTCAAAATTTTAATCGCTGAATTCCAGAAAATAATTCCAAAATTTGAGTTCAAAAACATTCCAAAAATTCCAATTATATTCTTAGAATTCCAGAAAATAATTCTAAAAGTTGATTAAAATTTAAGAAGTTCAAATTTTAATCTCTGAATTCCAGAAAACAATTCCAAAAATTGAGTTCAAAAAAATTTGAAAAATTCCAATTTTATGCTCAGAATTTCAGGAAATATTTTCAAAATTTGAGTACAAAACAATTTCAAAATTTCAATTTTAATCGCTGAATTCCAGAAAATAATTCCAAAATTTGAGTTCAAAAAAATTCCAATTATATTCTTAGAATTCTAGAAAATAAATTCATTATTTTTGTTCAGTAAAATTTGAAAAATTCCAAATTTATTCTCAGAGTTCCAAAAAATAATTTCAAAATTTGAGTTCAAAAAAATTTGAGAAAATCCAATTTTATTGTCAGAGTTCCAGAAAATGACGATATTTAAATGGTAGTGCTCTAACAAGCACTTAGTTAATTTGGATTTCGGCGGAATGATGAGTACTTTTATTGTCCGAATCAACGGAATGATAAGTAGGATGCTTACAGTTTCTGGCACGCTGACATTCTGTTAATGAGCTCCAACTCAAACAACATCATCACGGCCATGAATTAATGCAAAACTTCAAATTTGGTTTTATTGGCTGTGATATAGTTAAATTCGTGATGTCTTTCCTCAATATTCGGTATTTTACGGATCTCCAGCAAAGTAATATTCGACTTCAAGATGTCGTATTACTGGACCAATTTTTGAATTAATTTTGTTGCTTGCATTCTGGAATAAAATCGTGCTATACTATCCTTAATATAGTGTGGAATTATGAAATTCGCTATATACCAGTTTCTAATACAGCACTCAAATATTCTTTGCGAGTGTCCTGTAATATCTTTTTTTGTAAGTTTTATTCGTCACGAAAATTTCCCACTAGCCTGGTACATCCGACTGTCAAAAAAATCTATGTCTATTTAGTGTTGATAACTAATCCCTGATACAATATATGTTCTTACACACGGTGAGCCTTAATGTTCAGCTATACTTGGCGGTAAATAAAACATTTTAAAGTTATATTGTTCTGGACAAAATTATTTCTCCGAACCTTATCTCAAAACCGAAATATTGGCTCCACTAATTCAGTAAGTCTCAGTAGGGTGATCAAAGTCCAGATTTTCAGATGTAGTTTTATTAAAACCACCCGCAAAACCCGCTCCATTTTCGTTGAATTATATTGGCGCAGGCCCACTATATCACGAATTCGGCACAAAAACTAAAATATAGAAAACTGAATCATACAGGCGTTTCTGAGGTTGGTGGTAAAATCCGTAATTGGAGCAATTGCAAAAAAACCAAACATGGACGAAACTGGGTTTAAATTGAAAGCCATAGATTGAAATGTCAGGACGAACACGTCTGCCAAGTGAAATACTGACATATGAAATTCTAATTAGAGACGGATTTTTCAGGAAAATCATGTTTGCAAATGATTAGACTGACAGTTGCCTTACATAATTGACCGTTAAAATGTTGGCGAATTAGCTTTTTAAAACCCGATTTACAGTTGTAAGTTAAAATTGTCCGCAAGCAATACCAAGACGCAATTTATAGTTTGTATGTCTGGGTTAACATTCTTAATACAATTAAGGATATCATTCGCATGGGAATATGATAAACATCATAATTCATAAATAAGAATGGTGCCAAGACAGACCCCTGGGTGCCTGTGCTTTCATTATAAATGGAAAGAAATTTGACAAAACGATTTAGTAGTAAATAAGTGGTGTTTTATGATCTTAAAACTATCTTACTATCTTAAAACAGGCTATGTATGGTAAAAGAAGCTTGATGAATTTTTGTGGCAATCCGTGAACAACAGTAGAACTTGATTTGATTGTTTCAAACGCTGTACTTAAGTCAGCCATATCAATGTTTCTAAGGCTAAACCCCCCCCGTCACATGTTTCTGAAAGTTTAAAATCGACCATCTTAAATGATTGGTCATTGCAAAAATAATTATTCAGGACATTAGCAGAAAATTCCATGTTTAATTTGTCGTGCGTTCATACAAGATTACGCCATCAATCTGTCAAGATAAATATCGGTCGTTGCATTCCTATTGGTCAAATGTATGTGCACAGTTTCCAGGCCACTCGGTTCAGATGAATAAAATTATAATGATTCTGATTCTAGATTTGGTAAACTAAGTAGGATAACTATGATATTATAGGAGTGTGAACTGTGTTTGTTTCTTATACGGTTACTTGGCGGAGTGATGAGTTTGGGAAAAATTCAAACATACTTTAGTGAAGTAAATATTTATGTAGAGCATTCCAGAACTCAAATGATTGGCTGGAGAAGAACCTAAGTGTGAAGCAATATTTAAGAATTGCCAGGGATTGGCTAGGTAGATTACGTCATGTAATCTACGCAGTTGTCCACACATAAAATATAACGTCGATTACTTGGCAGCGTTTTTTGTCAACGTCGATAATTAAAATAATGTCAACAACCTACGATATTTTAGCGATATCAAATCGAATGCGCCAGTTCGCGGGGATATATTGTAAAAGCGTTCACCTAGAGGTGATTTTTTCATTTGTTTCATTTTGACAAAAGACGCATGAATAGTTTCAAACTGTCATCGTGTTTTTATTTATTCAGTATTGTTTGCCATTTCATCATGGAAAGACTGAGTCCGCCATGGCGTTTACAAATTGTTCAGCTTTACGAAAATCAGCGTTCTGTGAGAAATGTGTTTCGTGTGCTTAGACCAAGTTACGGTTGATATAATCGGTCTGTCGAGACCAATATTTGGAATACCATCGAAAAGTTTGTGTCCCAGTTTACAGTATTGGATGATACGCAACTAAATCAACGGTTTCATGTGGTTTATGGGCCTGTGAAATCATTCGTCCATACTTCTTCAAAAAAGAAGACAGCCGGGACGTACCTGTGAATAGTGTTCGTTACTGCGCCATGATAGCGGAATATTTGCTTCCTAACATTGAAGCCCGACCTCGACGACTGAATTGGCTTTTTAGATCGTGTGATACTTCCAGACTCTTTTCTTTGGGGCTACGCAAAGTTCAAAGTCTATGTGAATAAACCAGCTAGATTTGAGGCATTGGAAGCCAACATTACTCGTGTCATTTGCCAAATATCACACGATATTCTCGAACGCGTCATCAAAAATTGGACTTTGAGAAAGGACGTGGGGTGTGTCAAATTTTATGGCACGGTCATATAGTAAAATCTAGGTGGATTATTTATAATGAAGGTTATAACCTTTTTGTAAAGATTTTTATCAGTTGTGCCAAGATTTCTATCGTTGTTCAGGACCAATTTTTAATACGCCGGTGTCCGAGTAGGCAGACTCAATGCTCTTGAAATCATGGACACGAGTTCAAGACTCGTCAGCGACAATTCTTTTTTAATTTAATTTCTGCTGTAAAATTGGTTCAACACAGCTTCTGTAGAATTCTACATTCAATTTTTGCAGGTATAAGAGCCATCTCTTTTGTATGACCGTAATGAAAATTGCCAAGTATAAAAGAGGGATGTAGCAGCAACGAAAATGTACGGGAATGGTCAAATAAGCAGAGTCCAGAAATACTTTTGTATTTTGTCAGATATTTTTCCTGGGTCAATTGGCCAATATGTTGCTTTTCCAGTTTAAATGGATTCACATCCATTTTCTATAATGGCAATCAGTAATTCTTTTCATTTAGTTGTATAGTTAATCTAGAACCCCAGTGAGTATTCTTCGCATTGAAGTCATTTTGAAGTCACCACGTATAGCCTTCCTGAACTCGGATTCGTTTTACCATGGAGTGGGGTGTGTTAAATTGTATGGCTATAAGTTATAACCGGTTTGTCTGAGTTTTTATGAGCCGTTTGTTCCGATTTTTTATACCATTCCACCATTATAAAGAAGGCCCTACTCTATATAACGCTATATATCGTGTTTTCGGTCAATTTAATAATTTTTTAATGGATAAACATGACGCTGAATTAGATTCATGGTATTTGAGCACGATTAGTTTTAAATTCTGCTCTTTTCGAAAAGAGATTAGAATGCAATGATGGACATTCCATAAAACAGACATCAATAACGCATTGTTCCTAAAGAAATTTGGTTACCCTTTAGTTTAGAACTAATTGATAAAACCACTCTAGGAATTGTCTACATTATCGTAATATTAAATAAAATATCGGTGCTTAATCCAATAGTCTATTGTCCAATAGAATATTGGATTAGTAAAATTGGACCCTAACCAATGGATTATGTAACCTAAATCAGGTAATTGTTGGTATCGATTTGCAAAATTGTAACCCTGATCAGAATGAAACTAGAAAACGAACTACACAAATAATATTATTGTTAACTGTCGAACACAGGAGTAAATCATCGAGTTAAACATTTCACACCCTTCCCGATATGATTCAACCGCAGAAACGATAATTTTCAATTTCTTTGACTTTTCCTTAGAAAAGAAAGAAACAAAACAAATGTTGATTAGTTGGAAAAGCCAACGGAAAACCAAATTATATTTTAATTAAAAATTTTCTTAACGAATTTTCGTGGTATATACACACAATACACACGACGTGTGTATATATACGACTAACGATAAATTAATCTGATTGTGCTTTTGATCTGCCATTTCATAAACATATTTTTGTTTGTGCTTTTTGTTTTTAATTTTTTTAATGCATATTCGCTAAGATAAATTTAAGATAAAGTTTTGCAATTAAAACGAAATTAAATTTCTTGTATATTATTCATGTATTTTCAGGTATGTTAAGATGAAAATTCGGTCGTACATATTTGCGCATATAAAATAACAACAACACTGTACATAGTAACTAGTAAGTACCACTATAAATACTATAACGTTAATGAATTTTTGTGTGCAAGCAATTAAAATAATTACTTAAATTATAAAAGAATTCACATAAATAACAATCAAACAAAAAAGCACAGAACAACTAAACATAACTATTTACAGTATGCACAAAGCAAAATTTAGTTTAAGAGCCAAGTAATAAAATGGTGTGCACTAACGGTGTTTTCGTTTTTTGCTTTTGGTGGACGTTGGGGTGGCATGAGATAACAATATTGTCTACTTGATAATCATATAGTTTGGGGTATACATAATACTCGAGGGTAATTGATTTTATGTACACATTTTAAAGCATATTATAGTAATTATTGAACGACAATAATAAAGTTGTACAAAAAAAGCTCAAATATTACAAATTGATTATTTAAAGCTTTCCGTTCAATACTGGTTTGTCTCCGTGCTAAGTATTAAATATTTAGTACACACTTATTTTTTAGTATACACATCGAAACGAAAAAAAGCTCAGCCAAGACACCTTTTGTAATTTTTCAGTATAATCTGTATTATCGATACGGTTCTACATATACAGTACAGTATGTAGCAAATGTATTCCCACATTGATTTTTTAGCTTATTGTCTACCGATTTATTCACAATTGTGGCTCACAAAGGATAACGAAATAAATTTAACAATAAATTGATGGAAAGCATAATCTATAGACACCAATTTGCATCTCGAGATTGTGAAGTAGCTGTCTCATGGTAGACGGAGAAAGCCAATGCCACAACTGGAGAAGGATTGGTGCAAATAGTGTGACCGGAATGCAACATTGCTTAGTCTTCTACATGATGGTAGGCACCATATCACAGCTTCAATATGACGTTTTTAATTCATTTTATTAAAAAGCTTGGAACCTACTAATGTTCCGATGTATTCAATGTCACAAAGAGCACACTGCAACCGTGGACAAGAAATGGATACAAATAGCATCCTGAGCTACCTCCATGCTTTGGAGATGAACCTTGAAACGTCCATGACTAGTAAGTGCGACCAGAATTCTGAGTTGGTTCATTTTTAAGGATAACACATATTTAGTGAACATCAAGTTGGGTTCAATAATAAACCGTTTCGCTTTTCGACAGCTAGAATTAGAATGCCACTTCAGACTTAGTTCAAAAAAACCAAAGTTCTTAATGGCGTCCTTAGCACCATTGAAGAATAGGGTAATTACTGGTCCGGTACCAACAAACCTACTACGCGCTCCCGTTTATAATCTTTGGCCAGTTTGGACACAGTCCTGTTATTATTAAGGACAAGCTGTGCTCTATAGCTTTATTATCGATGCGGAGAATAATATTCTTCCCTAAATTACCAAACGCTTCAATCGCACTATGTAAGTGTAATTAATTCAGCTTGAAAAATCATGTAGTGTTTACCTAGACTACTCGAGAATCTGAGCCTACACTTTAGACAATAAACTCAAAACTTACACTGTGAAGGAGGTAAACGATGGAGAATGAATTGGTGAAGTTAAATTCAGGCAACAGCCTGTCATTCATCATTTTAACCTTGCGGAATTTGTGACTTATACTTAGGTTAGGTTAGGTAAGGGTGGCCGTCCTAAAGGACTGGCATAGACACAAAATTGGTCCGTAGCTCTACCACATCCCAGTTTTCAGCTCTTCACTCGCTAAACCATCCTGAGCTTACCAAGAAGCGTTTATAGTCCCGGATCCCGATCTTACTAAGATCCGTAAGGTCGTTCAAAGAGGAAATTCCCATAAATTTTGTTCTGCGGTACGGTAGACTAGGGCAGGTGCAGAGCAGATGGAGCATATTCTCCTGCTCCTTCTCATCACCAAAATCGCATGTATCCCAATGAGATAATGTCCCGTTATAGCTCCCACAACCATACCAATATGGCGCCGTCGAAGCGATAACAGTTGGCCTGATATGGACCGGTCAAGTCCAGGCCAGATCTGCCTGGTTATTACACACGAACTGGTGTTAGACCATCTGACGTTCGTTTCTTTTATAGCTTATTCCTGAAGCAGCAGTTTACATGAAGCAAACGGTATGTTTATATCCCGCCGGCTTTGGGTTATTAGGTGTGCTGTACCCTTACGGGCCAACTCATCTGGCACCCACGTCAAGCGGATGTTGAACTGTCAAGCCATCTCATTTAAAGATGCCAGGCAGTTCTGGGCTACCTTCGACGTCAGGGAGTATGATTGTAGCGTTTTAATAGCAGCCAGGCTATACTGTTCGTAAAAATGCGAATATCTCTCGTAGATATTACATTATACTTCAACCAGTCCATGACTTCCATTATCGCGATCAGTTCAGCTTGAAAAACGCTGCAAAAGTCGGGAAGATGAAAAGAGAAGTTAACCCCTAGTGTCTCACAGAATACCCCGCAGCCAACCCCTCTATCCCTTTTTGAGCCATCCGCGAAGAAGCTTAGCGCCTCATCGTCCATAACCGTTTCGTTCACCCAGTCCTCTCTGGTGGGAAACTCAGTTTGGAATTTCATCTCAACGGATGGCAAAGGAATAGCGTAGTCGGTATCTTCCGGAATATCTCTGTTGCATAGGATAGAAGAGTGCCCTGCATTGCTACAGGTCCACATAAATGTGGATTTGAGCCGAATGGATGTGCAAGATGCAAGCTGCTCGGCCGCAATATCCAAAGGAGTAAGATGAAAGAGAATCTCCAGAGCTTGAGTAGGTGTGCTCCTGAGAGCCCCACTTATACACAAGCAGGCCGTTCTTTGGACTTTAATTGACTTATACTTACTAGAATCTGTCTATGCCCCGTACAAGTCCATACGGCATTCCATATTCCAATGCACCTCAGTAAAAATGCAACAGAACACGCTGTGCCAACAATGAAGCATTTCGGGCAAGCATAGAATAGACTTTATACATCCTGTTTCATAACCGGCCATCATACAATTGATACATATGCATATTAAAGTTAAAACGATTTGTATAGATGAACATCGTCATTTTGGGGGCTGACCTTAGGAATTGCCAAAAAATAGCAACGGTCTTTTGCAGTTTATATTCAAGGTGAGATTTCGAGGAGAGCTTACATTCTAGAACGACACCTAGTTGCGTGACGTGCTCTATGCTTGTGATCGCTCTCGACGTCTAGTAAAGACAACCAGGTCTATAATCATATATAACCCCTTTTCAAGACACTAAACTTCCACCGTATTAGGGGTGTTGTGCTGTGCGTCAGATCTGATTTGACGTTAAGGTATTTACCAGAAACTGTTAAAACGAGATCATCCGCGTAGCTTTGCACGATTAACCCAGATCGCCGTTTAGTTTTTATTAATTCATCCATAACTAAGAGCCACAGCAGGGGTGGGAGTACTCCGCCTTGCGATCAGCCCTTGACCTCTTTTTGACATCAGACATTGATGAGCCTTCCAGCTCAGTTTCAATTATGCGAGAACAGATAAGCTATCTATTTCTTCACAGAAATTTTTCCACGCTTTTGATCTACAAAAATTTCTATTCTAATCCGAAATGAATACCCCAAATGGTATGATGAGCGTTTACGAGAGCCGATTTATTGACCCAACACCACATTACAAGATTCACCAGTTCCAGGTGGAATCTTATGTAAATAAGCTAATGCAATGACAAGTTTTGAACATGAATCAGCATACTCGAGAGTGATCATAGCACGATCCTATGAACCGAAGTGGTTATTTACAGAGAACAGGCCTAGACATTTATTGTCTTTCGCAAGCTAAATGGTAGCTCATTTTTGTACACGGATACAGATACATAATTTTCGATGGCCATCTGCACACTGCAAAGCACAATACCAGCCTGTACTAATATTGAAGATGGTTTATAAGCTCTTCATTCCACATCCATTGGAATACCACTCTAAGTTCCTGCCAATGAATTGGTTCGTTAAGGATGTTTCATTCGATTCATCATCAATCGACATTGTTCATATAGTTTTACAACAGGACGTATTTATGTGTTACATCCTTGTATATGTAATGTAAAATACATTGCTGATCTATAGAGGTTCCTTTCTGGCATGAGTGTCGATAATCCGTTCTAGTTTTTAATTGGTTCTTAATCTCAGAACTACCATTTCTGCGGCCCTAAAATAACCATAAAAAGTCTTGTTCGTTACCATTGTTGTTAACACTATTTCTTCTGTTTTAGTTATATCTTGAGCAGCTCTCGCGGAGGGCTACCCATCAGACAATGATTGCCTTCTTTTCTTGCAATCTAAATATAGGCGTCGTTGTTGTTTGTAGGATCTTCTGTGTTACTAAAACTTTACTCTACTTGCTACGATTGTTTTAAAACGGTTTGCTTCACGTTTGATCCAGCATAGCGTGATGGTTGTATTGAATCATGCATAAATATGTTCAATATCGTCAAATTCAATGATGGACAACTGTTAAGTTTTAATTCTACAGGAGTCTTCCACCGAATGATGCATATCGTATCCGTATACTGATTTTTACAAGTCTACGTTTAGCAGAAATAAATATCGATTGGTCGCCATGTTTATGTGTGCACTTTACTCTTGATAAAAATTTGGACAGTACGAAAAAATCCATGGGTAGCCAAACCTTCGATTTTTTCTTACTGTTCCAGTTACTATCAAATCGGGATATCCACAGTGACAATATCCATTTTGTCTTGTTGCTGGAGAGATCAAAACATTTGTCGGAAATCTGTATTGAAGTGAGGGCATACAAAATCAAACGTTCCCAAATATCATAGCATTGCGGTGAGTAAATTATTGGGTGACTTAATGCTTTTGATAAAACTTCGACTAATTGCAAATCGCATGAAGCTGTGAAATATCACCTTTTAAGCACGATTTAATACGAAGATTTCGTATTAGGTTGATACAGGTATAACCCCATCATATACCTGTCGTAACACAATATTACCCTCCTAAAATGAATATTGCTGACATTATTCTGACTTCCACCTTCCTCCTTTCTCTGCTGAGGTGGTTTTGGCTCTTTAGTGATTTTTTAAAACTAATAAAAAATTGGAAATTTGAGCTTTGAGAAGTAAAATCTGGTATGTAAAGTTCAATTTAGTTTGGTAATTTTGAACAATATCTTTAATACAATAATACATTTCACTGATGGCGCTTTTGGTTTGTTTCCATGACTAAGTAGAAAAAATTTCTAAAATAAATTAAAGCTGTTATCAATTTTATTAGTACAGAGAACACAAAAAGCTTAGCTAAGACACAATGCAGCCTGCGATATCGACAATTTATATAAACTCATCAATAATTTAGTATATTGATTGTACAGTTAGAGTTAATGAAACATTACATTCGGATATTTAATGACGTAATACTTGCAATGCAGAATCGCTGAAAATTTTAAAAGCTCAGTTCAATGTTCTTTACTTTCAAGCAGGATCTGCAGCCTTATACAACTTAAAGTTTTGTAAATTTTTCTTCACGTATATAGGTACAGATACTTTATACTACCAATTAAAATTTCCTATCTAATTATTATTTTGACCTTTTCCATGCATAACATCGCATCAGTTAGTTAGTTAAGATAATTAGGTTGGTTGATAAATCTCTTCTTCTCATCGTTAAAATGACGAGGATATTCTTTAGTTTGTTTATTTGACTACTTCCCATTTATTTCACCTATACACTATAATGTGTATATCCATTGTTATTTAGAATCACATTTTGTCTGTCTTAACTGACATTTCCAAACGAAATGTACACAAAACTAATTTTTTTTTCAAATTGTAATCTTAATTTTAACTCATAAAACTGTATATGTGTACTGTACATACTTATAATATTTAAGCTTCTGTAGTAATCAACTGTTTTACGGCTTCGTATTACGGCTTCACACCGCATACATAAAGAAGAATTACATTGTTAACATAACTCATCTGCGGTGTGACCTTTAGTATATCAGAAAATAAAATTTTCTATCTAGGCGGCATTAAATACTGGAATCGCGCCCCATATAAATATAAACATTTGGATACCTTTGACAAGAGAATCCTAAAATGTGGCCTTCAGTCAATGGAAAATGAAAAAATTTTAGATTCGAAATTTTCAAAAATTCGGATAAATTTTGAAATCAGAATTTTCCAATTTTTAAAATTTCAAATTTTAAAATTTTAAAAATTTCAAAAAAAAAATTAATTTTTTAAATTTTAGAATGAAAATTTAAAAATTACAAATTTTAATTTCTAAAACTTGAAATACATTTAAAAAATTTAAATTTCTCAGTATTTAAGAATCTTTCTAATCGGAATTATCAAAGAGGTCCGGGTTTGCTACCTCCAATTAAATTATGCATCATCGAGAATTATAACTTAATTCGTGTTCGAGTGACACTTGGCCCAATAGATTTGAATTTGGCCGCAGTATAATTGCAATCGATTTGTTGCTATCACTGCTCATTTATAGAAAGATATAGAGAAGTGTTAAAACTCGGCCCCGTTTAGCAACATATGGCTGCGCGCAAAGCAATCACATAAATTATGTTTCAACCCCCAATAGAGACATTAAATCCAGTGTTTTACAGTTTTTTTAATTAGCAGTTTCTTTTAAGTTCCTCTTGGTTCATGAAGCAGGATCTCGGAAGAGCAAATCTCTATGTAGCTCCGTCAGCTAATTTATGATAATTTAAAACATGGTAAAAATTAAAAAGTTTAGTTACATCATCCATCGGGCGTCTCTACCCCTCTTTTCATTGTATCGTGTTTAATTTCCTGAAATCTGAACGTTCCCATAACTGACATTTTGGCGTGCTCTAACTCATTCCGTTTAATAACAATCGTTCACAATATCGATCGGGATCAAATCAGGAACGACATCGGTTGATACAGTTCTGTTAGGGATACACTTTTGGACCCTAAATTTACTCTTCAGGTGCTGTAACAATGCTAATACATTAGTCAGGTAGATTTTCTATTACCTATTTTTCTTCTAAGGAGCTTTACCATTTCCACGCCTTTGGAAAAACTAATAATTCAAAAAGCTCATGATACTGAACATTATGGTAGTGGCCTATTGTTTCAGCCATCATGTTTATATGCATATTTTGATAGACATGATTGCTACAGTTTTCCGCATTTCATAGAGTGTATCTATGAGCGTGATCTTTGACGATCTAAGTTGAAAATCTCATTGTGATGTTATTTAACACAGCCTACTAGGGCACGGATTACTCCAGCACTCAATACCACTAACGTTCCCATGGTGCAATACCCGGCCAAACACATATACTTACACATTGAAAACCCCCAACCGTGATTTTTTGTCACCACCTTGAATTGAACCCGTGACCCTCGAATAACAAAGCAAACGAGCTACTTACTGTCCTAACGAGGGCGGTCTCTCTTTAGTATAGTATTTGGTTGTTAACGTAGAAAACTACTGAGGCAATTTACTTGTGGAATCACGTTACCGTTACACGCACTGATGAGTGGACTTGATACTTTTCGCTCAACTCTTTCTACATCATTTCGATTTATAATCCTCAGGCCACCTTCAAATTATTCCCATTAAACAAGTTTTATGCAACCAGACCAATGTTAGCCACCGATTCGCTACTGCGTTCACCTCCACTCAAAATTCGTTATTGAAAATTCCTTGCTTCGGCTATTGGTTTGATTCTGATGGTTTTTGACGAGTCCCGTAATTTTTGGTACCAACCGCTAAGTCCATCTGTTTTTGTTGAAAATCTGGTTGACTACGTCTTTTGGTTTTTGGTTCAAATTTCAAGAATTCCAAAGCCTAGTTTTTGGTTCAAATTTCAAGAATTTCCAACAAGTGTGTTCTAAGGTGGGAACATCCTTTTTCAGACTCAAACGATTTAATAAGTTTTTCCTTAATTGGTTGGAGTAGTGTTAAAAGGCAGGGGGTTTACCATAGCTTAACGATTACCATAGCTTAGCACCACCTGTAATGCCCCATGTGTGGCAAATTCCAGGAATTTGTTGGGTTGTGTGAATGTAAGGTAAGGCTACAAAAAAAAAACTTTTAGTTGACAATATTAGGCGAGAACCCAGATTTATTACATAAAATAGGCAGGATGTTTTGGACGTAACCGTTTAACATAAAGTCAGAGATCAGACGGTGGCGTGAGAAAATTCCTTCTCTGACCATTGATTTATAACTTTTAGTCTTAACGTTAACACTGCTACACAGAAAGCCCTTAGAAATTCCAGACAGACAAACTGGAACAATTTTAGGGAAATACTTACAGGTTTACTGCCGCCCCTGAGACTCCTATAATGAGGATTGTGAAATTTTATAAAAACGAAGTAGGGTGATATAAACGAGGTCTTGGAGACTATTCTGTGATAAAATGGAAGAAGTCTTCGAGACCTTTCGCCTTAGGAAGATACTTTATACGAATTCAACCAGTCCCAGTTATCTTACTGAACCAGACGGAACCTGAACTGCTTCCAATGAGGAATTTTTAAAGATTTTCATCGAAACCCACTTTCAAGGAAGTTTCCTTTCCTTAACGACTCGACAGAGACTACCACGTATCAAGAAACATGTTCCTTGCGCATAGAAGCTATCGTAACTATAAAAACGGATCCTATGGGCACTTATAGGTTTCCAATCGGACGGTTCGGAACGAATCATACCAGTGGAAATTCAAAAAATCTCGTCGATTATTCTCCCCTGCTGGAAGTAATCTTCACAGGGTGCTTAAAATTGGTTTGAATTCTAAAGAGGTGGACAGAGGTCCGGGTGATCTTTATCCCGAATCCGGTAAAAATCACACATGGTCACCCAAAGAAGTTAAGACCCATAACTCTATCATCCTATCTGTTGAAAATCTTGGAAAGGCTGATAGGTGTTCATTTATGATTAAAATAAAGCCTAGTACAGTCTTAACATGCGTACTGTATCTGAAAATCAGTAGACACAGCTCTGCATGCCCTGATACGTATGAAAGAGTTTTGTATGGTGGCGTTCCTAGATATTGAAGGCGCCTTTAACAATGTAAAAACTGAGGCAATTCAAGAGAGATTATCACTCCTTGGGGTGGACTCCCTTGTAAGCGGGTTAATCAATCATGTGCTGGTGAGAACGACAGTTAACTTGGAGCTAAAGTTGACCACCATTATGAGGCGGGTGGTAAAGGGAACAACGCTGGGAGGTGTTCTATTCCTCCTTCTCTGGAACATAGCAATCAATGGGTTGCTATTGGAACTGGAGAGAGAGGGAATTAGATTGTTTGCTTATGCAGATAACGTAGCGATAGTCTCTGGAAAATAGTTAAGCACGTTTAAGTATAGGTAATTCAAGGTCCTCGTAATCCCAGTGTTTATACACCTATACAGTTTTTTCCGGATGTCTCCAAGCTAGACTGTAAAATAGGAGCTGGATTCTTTTATGATAAATTGGAAGTGGATATAGCCGTTCGTCTCCTTGATTACTTCAACTTGTCTAGGTCTTGACTTGGTTGAGACATAATATGGTATATGCTCTATTGATTTTGCATTTCATGTGGGCTATCAGGCTACAATCAAGTCGCTCGAATTTGTTTCGCTGGCGTCATGTGTGGTGTTGGGTTGCCAGTCTTCTCCAAATGAGATGAGTGAGAATTTCATCCGAATAGTCTAATAGTTTGGGTGCCCGGTCGTTCAGACATCATTGGGAACTATAGGGTGGGCAAACTAGCAAGGAATCGCCATGAAGCTTTGCATCGTATTAGTTAGATTCCTTAAAGGTGCTGCGATGTTTCTTGCTTCGCTTGCTTGCATTTTAGGAGCAGTACTTTGATGCACACTATGATATGATAGATGACAGATAACACAAATATCGCTTAAAGTGCAATATGCTTTAGTGGGTCCATACTCTTGGCACTTAACACACTGTACCAGACCAGTTCTTTTTCTGGGTTCCTCAATAGTTATTCTCCTATGCAGTAAGGAAATTTTAAGTCAAATATTACATGTTTCTGTTTGACTTTTGAATTATCTGGATCTAATCCAGACGAAACAATGGCTAACGCGTTGATTTGCATTGAAATCCTTTCTCATCGAGAGCGGCTCGTATATCATTTGCATCCACGTAGCTCTTTATACCTTTTAACATGACGACCAATCTTTTTTGGCTTTTCAGTTGGTAAGTGTAGTAATGTTTACCAATTTCGGTGAAATATTTAAGTAATGCTCTGTAAGCGTCAATATTGAGCGGTTGAATTTTAGTACCTTTTATATCATCTCTATTTATCACTGTTTTATAATTCACCATTAGTAATGAACTCGATTGTTATTGCGAGCTCTTTATTTTTCTTCCCTGAAATAGATTGGTGACGGTTTCTCTGTTTTTGGAGTTTTTTCGGGCAGCAGGTTTTCAACAAATAAGCAAGAATACCAGTTGCTATGCGTTAATTCAACGCTAGCATAGCTTGGTGAATTTATTCGCGTTTGAACTGGCCGCTAATCTAGGGCTTCTCCTTCACTTTGACCTGACAGTAATATACCTGTCAAGCCCTGTTTGCACTAAACACTGACCTATATCACTGTTTATTTTAATGCACTATCATTGTTTTTTTTATCGTCTAAATTGGTCGACGATTCACTTTTATTGTTCAACGCACTAAGTTCATTACATTCATTTTTAATTCACTTGGCATTAAATTACCTGGTAAAGTAATTTTTGAAGCATTTGCGATTTGTTGTCGTTTTTGACTTATTAGTAACTATTGCGGTTGTGGCGTTTAGCGAGTGGACATGGCGTTTTGCAGATTTGACACAGCCTTTCTTTTTTGAGGTGGATAATATTCGAACATCATGGCTTCACATCAAAATGTTTTTTTTCAAACTTAATAAGTTCAAATATCTAGGACCAGTGAACAAAACTCCGTTTCTGTCGACATCGCATCGAGGATTGCAGCAGGCTATCGAGCATTTTACGCCGAGATAAAGATCTTCAAGTCACCACACAAATCGCGCAAAGTGAAACTGGACATCTACAAAGCGTTGATAAGGCCAGTTATCACCTATGGGAGCGAGTCGAGTCCTGGCCACTAGCCAGGTCCCATGCAAGATGAAGCCACCTACAGGATGCGTATGAATCACGAGATCAGAAATGATCTCGATAAAGTTGACACAATTGGGTTCATAAAATCATCAAGGCTTAGATGTATCAAACTCGTTCTTCGTTCGCAAAATCGGACCACCAAACAGGCCTTAGAGTACGAAAGTAGAACCTTCGTTGTGTAATGTAACATTAAAATTTTACTGGAACTTCTGGTTCCTAATTAATTTTCCAAATAAATTAATTTAATTTTTGACTTAATCTAATTTATTATTTCCATTTTTGACATTTGAGGGTCACCAATCACACGATGCATTGTTTAAAAGGTAACCAAATATGTATGCTCACACGCTAAAAATGAACCTTCCACTTGCTATTTCTCATTTAAAGTTAATGTTCGCTTATTTCATGACACATATAATTCAAACATTGAACCACCATAAAATATCGCCAACACTAACTTATCGATTGGTCAGTATAGCTTGACCATTCGGAATTTTTTATTTAATTTTTAGTTTCATTCCAAATTATTTTACGGAAAACGGTTTTTCTATTAGATTGGAGACACACTTTTTAAAGTTTTTGACATAACCTAAATTTTTCCTCACTAATAAATTATCGTCGCAAATGACCTTCGAATAAAACAAACGGACGTACCCATCACAAGAAAAAAAAAAAAACTCATCAACCAAATAAATAACTCTGCATGCCATTAACCTGCAAATATAAATTTGTATATCCTATTTAGTGTTGTGCTTTCTTCTTCTTCTACAACAACAACAACGACGAAAATTTTCGCTATTTTCCTTTGCCATCTGTATGTATGTATATTCTTCATAATATTTATTTCGAACATGCGCCAAAATTTTCGCCATGTGATTTTTCATATCATGACATAAAAAAAAACAACAACATAGTGTTTTCCATACGTCTTCCCCTCCCCCTCCTCATACTAACTAACGTATATATTGTACGAAATTTTCCAAAAACTGATGAAACTCTATACAAAAACAAAAATTGGGTTCATTGAAGAAAAGCAAAGTGTATTACACAGACACACACACACACACACAAACATAGTTAGAAGGAACAAAGACAAATCTATAAAGTTGTGTTTGTGTTATGCACGTTTTCGACTTACGTACGAAGCTCACGAAGAATATGTTTGGTGTATTATGTATATATAGTCGTCATATAGGTATCTTATTAAGGATATTGAAACAAAAATTTGTCTAGTGTCTTATATACATGTGTATGTATGTATATATGTACAATAATAACTGACGGAAATATTAATTTATTGTTGGGAAAAGTACAAATACAAAAAAATTTTCTTTTGCTTTTTATAAATTTTACTTCGATTTCGTTTTGTTACATGAATTCAACAAATCGAACAAAAATTTGTGTCAGTTTATTGTGAGCCGTTGAAGGAAGTACATCGGTTTTCTTGGCACTTTTTGTATCGGGAGCTTTTATGTTTTTTTTTTTACATGTTATGTGAATTGCGATAATTTTATTAAGTGTGTTAAGTGGTATTCTTGTAATATAATTCTTTTTTGTGTGACAAAATAGTTGAATCAAAAAAAAATAAATAAAATGTGAAAATTAGCAAAGTGGATTAGTATTGGTGGGAAAATTATTTAGTGCATTTGTAAAGTGTTTTTTTTTTCTATACATACGAGTTTATTATATAAATATTTATTATTGTTCGTTTGTTTGTGGAATTGCAATAAAAATTGGATTTTTTTTTTGGCCGACCGTAAGTCTGGAATAATAAATATTTGTTTGGTATTCCAAATATATGTAGGACAATGACTTGCGGGGTTATTTTTTTATGCGAAAATTCGACTGATGTACACATATATATGTACATACATATGTGTATAAGTTTTGGGCTTTTGCGTTGAACATCCACTTTGAAACCCTAATCAAATTTTTTGTTATTGTGGTTGTTATACCTTTCCGAATTTTCGATTTATTTACTGTGGTATTTATTGTTTTTGTGACCCGTATATAAAGAAGTTAAAACTTTTCAATTCGATAATGAAACATATTGTTAGTTATAAGATTTATGAAATACAAAAAAAATTAAAGTTGACCTAAAGTTTTAATTTAAAGTGACTTAAATGACCTAAATACACAATTTTCCAACGTCGAAAAAAATTTGGGTGATGATGCGGTATACAATGTACGTATATATTTATTTTGCTGCTTATAGAAGACAGCGGGAGACTATTGTGTATACCCCAGTCTATGTGTTTTGTGTATATACAAAAATTAAAATGTGTATAAGGTCTACGTCGCTCGATTATAGTTGAATTTCTTGTGTCTCCGCGGTTTTGGCAAAATACAAGACGTTAAATTAATGTTGTTTATCAACTTTTCAAGATTTTGCTGCGATTGCGATAGTGTCGTGTGACTTTGTTTATTGTGTTCTTTTTGTTACGTGAACATGAGAAATTTGTTTCTCTGATTTTGTGTTGTGGTAAGGCCTGTAACTTAGGTTCTCGGGTAATTCATTTTTTAATTCACAGATAAATTAAAACCCGATGACTTTTGTTAATTTATATTCTCTGTTGATTAACATTCTAAATGACCGCACAAATCATAAATGGAGCTTTCCTACTTATAACTAATTTTTAGTATTTTCCTTTTGAAATGGATTATTGTCGTGGTTAGTGTTACAGGCCCCTTATGGCTGTATTTTACTAATCAAAAATAAATCCGAACAATACAATGTTTTGTGTATATAGGCTTTTATAAGCTTTTCACTTGAAACATATAATCACTTTTGTAGAAAGCTTTTTAATAAAAAATTTTTTATTTTTAAATTAGTTTCTCATTGAAACTTACGATTAACTTGTAAGCTATAACTCAGGTTTGTTTTGCTTGGAAGAGCCAGAGTAACGCTTTCAAAAAAAAACTCTTTGGAAAATTTCAATCTTTCATTCATTGACAGAATCTAAATATTAAAGCTCTGATAAGCTTTTTAACAGTAAAACAAAGTTATACGTAATAAATTATCATTTATACACTATACATGCTTTTTAGTAATTTGAAACACTTTGGGAAGCTTTTACATAATGGAAGACATAAGATGAAAGATATGATTTTAATAAGCTTATTGAAGATCGCTTTTTCACCATTGTCATTGTATTTATTATATGATACGGGATTCTAATTGTCTATGTCTTACTAGAATATAAAGATTTTGGCAAGCTTTTTAAAACCACATATAAAATACATTATAATTTGGAAAGCTTTTTGGTTCCAAATAGTTGTTAGTTAATTTCTGTAACAATCTATGTACATTAAACAACATCCATACAGATCGCTTTAGTAAATTTATTAAAGAAAGCTTATCCACTATTGTCGTTATAGACCTGAAAATGTTTCTAAGCCTTTTAAAAGCACCATAATGATTTAAGGAGCTTGATGTGTGCAAGATTATATGTGCAGTCATAATGTTTGTTTTATTTTTTGGTAAAGTACAATAGTTGTGTCAGCTTAACTTTCATCCCAAGTTTATTGGGGAATTCTATCCACGTACAAGAATCTAGACACGATTGTTTAGGTAAAATTTTTAAACGCAGCTGTTAATGTAAATTTTCAATCTGTTAAGTTTTCAAGCATCCGCAATCAACCGTGGTTTCCAAATTAAATGTTTTTTACTACTTTCAAACAGCTTTTTATAGTTAAAGGTTCGCGTCAATTAACCTAATTCAAATCACATCCAAAGAATAAGTTGTTTAGCTTTGAGAACCTCTTATTTAAATAACGAATTTAATTAAAAATAGTCAAATATTATTCAAACTTTCAGTATTTAAAAATTTAAACTGTCAAATATTATTAAAATTAAGAGCTTTTAATAATTTATGTATTTACTTGTATTTTCTATATGGGTAGTTTACCAAGATTAAAGGAGTGTACAATAATCTAAACATTAAAAAGCATAGGCTTTTTCAACCTATATTGAATAAAGCTTTTTAAAACTATTGAAGAAGCGTTTAGTGTATAAGCTTTTACTCTCAGCGAATAATAATCACTTTTGTAGCTTTTGAATTAAATTTTTAACTAACAGTTTAAGACACAACCAATAACCATCGAATAGTATGGCTTTAATTTGTAAACCGACACGAAATATGCTAACTTAACTAGAGCTTTTTGGAAAGCATCCGTCGCTAATTCATTTTAAAAACATTGATAAATCCATTCGGAATGACATAAGAGAATTGATATATTAAAGGTCCGATAAACCTTTTAATAGTAAAACAATTATTTTCATGCTTTTTAGTAATTTATTAATTTACCTTTTGAAAGATACAAGACGATAACATGATTTAAATAAGCTTTAAGATAACCATTGTCGTTGAATTTATTATGTTATACGTGATTCCATATATGGATGGCGTACTATTCTCTAAATATACACTTTTTAGTAAGCTTTTCAAAAGCCCTAACAGCTTTCTGTCATATAATATAAGTTGTAATTTATTGTTTCAAGCTTTTAATAATTAATTTTGGCAGAGTTTTGAAGAAAATTAGTTATATAAGTTGACGATTTTACTACTTCAAAGCACTTCCATATAGGTCGTTTCAATAAACTTATTTGAGAAAGCTTATCCACCATTGTTTTTATATTAGCTTCCAGTCATTCGCTACAAGTTATCATACTTGTAGACCTGAATTTTGCTAAACTATTTCGTTGAAGTAGCGTGATGTGTGCAAGCTTTTAATCATATCAAATACATTTTCCGATATTTTTTGATAAAGTGCGGTTAAGTTCGATGTCGATTTACGTACTTCTCAGCACATCTAGAGAATTAACATCGTTTAAATTGCTTCTCAAGGTTTTTGGAGAAAGCGATCCACGTGGAAAAATCAATACACGATTGTTTAGTTAAGTTGTTTAGAAGCGGAGAAATTAGTGAGAAAGCTTTTATGTGTTGAGCTTTTAGTTATTCGAATTAAATTACAGTTTCCAAATTAAAAGTTTTTTACAACATTCGAACACTTTGGGGATGCTTTTTGTAGTACACAAATTTTGATCCGCGCCCATTGGGCGTTAATAGTTAAAAATTGTTAAATATTATTCAAATCTAGAGCTTTCAGTAATAAAACACCATTGACGAATTCGTATGCTGGTTCGCTGTTTCTACCTTGGCGAGATACTTTTGATGTATTTTTGCAACTATACGAAAATAAATGTGTATAAAGTCTACGTCCGTGATTATAATTGAACTTTTTGTGTCTCCGCGGCTTCGGAAAAAAACACAAGGCGAAAATTTAATGTTTTTTATGGTTTCGAACGTTTTGCTGCGATTGCGATAGTGTCATGAGATTGAACAGATTTTTCATGAAATAGAGAATGGTTCGTTGGTGTTTCAGTCCCCAAATTGTTGTATTTGAATATTGAAACATGTATCCCAGAAACCTCAAGAATTTATTTAGGTAACTAAGGAAACTAAGCTTCGACACTTTCAATGAAATCTCTAAATTCTGGTTATAACTAATCAAAAGCGAAGAATATATTGTAGAAACTTTCCCACCAACACTCAATTAAGGTTTTTAAAATTGTTGAAGAAGCATTTTGTGTAAAACTTTTTACTCTTATGCAATATATAATTACTTTGGAAGCTTTTAATGAACAAAAAAAATATTTTAAATTTTTTACCAATTAAAAACACAACCGTCGGATAGTATGTCTTTAATTTGTAAGAGTTAACTAATGCCTGTTTTACTTGGGAGAGCTTAAATAATCTTTTGAGAGACTGAGAATATAAAATGGAAAGTGAGCTTTTGGTAAACATTGTTCTCTAATCCATTTCAAATTCATGGTGTATTTAGAATTTAAAATACATTTAGGAAACTCTAATCTTCAGGAAGCTAGAAGACGCTAATATATGATTTTAATAAGCTTATTGAAGAAAGCTTGTCCACTACTGTTGTTGAATTTATTATATTATATTACGTGATTCTAAATATGTATATCGTACTAGCTAATTCAAATCACATCCAAAGAATAAGTTGTTTAGCTTTGAGAACCTCTTATTTAAATAACGAATTTAATTAAAAATAGTCAAATATTATTCAAACTTTCAGTATTTAAAAATTTAAACTGTCAAATATTATTAAAATTAAGAGCTTTTAATAATTTATGTATTTACTTGTATTTTCTATATGGGTAGTTTACCAAGATTAAAGGAGTGTACAATAATCTAAACATTAAAAAGCATAGGCTTTTTCAACCTATATTGAATAAAGCTTTTTAAAACTATTGAAGAAGCGTTTAGTGTATAAGCTTTTACTCTCAGCGAATAATAATCACTTTTGTAGCTTTTGAATTAAATTTTTAACTAACAGTTTAAGACACAACCAATAACCATCGAATAGTATGGCTTTAATTTGTAAACCGACACGAAATATGCTAACTTAACTAGAGCTTTTTGGAAAGCATCCGTCGCTAATTCATTTTAAAAACATTGATAAATCCATTCGGAATGACATAAGAGAATTGATATATTAAAGGTCCGATAAACCTTTTAATAGTAAAACAATTATTTTCATGCTTTTTAGTAATTTATTAATTTACCTTTTGAAAGATACAAGACGATAACATGATTTAAATAAGCTTTAAGATAACCATTGTCGTTGAATTTATTATGTTATACGTGATTCCATATATGGATGGCGTACTATTCTCTAAATATACACTTTTTAGTAAGCTTTTCAAAAGCCCTAACAGCTTTCTGTCATATAATATAAGTTGTAATTTATTGTTTCAAGCTTTTAATAATTAATTTTGGCAGAGTTTTGAAGAAAATTAGTTATATAAGTTGACGATTTTACTACTTCAAAGCACTTCCATATAGGTCGTTTCAATAAACTTATTTGAGAAAGCTTATCCACCATTGTTTTTATATTAGCTTCCAGTCATTCGCTACAAGTTATCATACTTGTAGACCTGAATTTTGCTAAACTATTTCGTTGAAGTAGCGTGATGTGTGCAAGCTTTTAATCATATCAAATACATTTTCCGATATTTTTTGATAAAGTGCGGTTAAGTTCGATGTCGATTTACGTACTTCTCAGCACATCTAGAGAATTAACATCGTTTAAATTGCTTCTCAAGGTTTTTGGAGAAAGCGATCCACGTGGAAAAATCAATACACGATTGTTTAGTTAAGTTGTTTAGAAGCGGAGAAATTAGTGAGAAAGCTTTTATGTGTTGAGCTTTTAGTTATTCGAATTAAATTACAGTTTCCAAATTAAAAGTTTTTTACAACATTCGAACACTTTGGGGATGCTTTTTGTAGTACACAAATTTTGATCCGCGCCCATTGGGCGTTAATAGTTAAAAATTGTTAAATATTATTCAAATCTAGAGCTTTCAGTAATAAAACACCATTGACGAATTCGTATGCTGGTTCGCTGTTTCTACCTTGGCGAGATACTTTTGATGTATTTTTGCAACTATACGAAAATAAATGTGTATAAAGTCTACGTCCGTGATTATAATTGAACTTTTTGTGTCTCCGCGGCTTCGGAAAAAAACACAAGGCGAAAATTTAATGTTTTTTATGGTTTCGAACGTTTTGCTGCGATTGCGATAGTGTCATGAGATTGAACAGATTTTTCATGAAATAGAGAATGGTTCGTTGGTGTTTCAGTCCCCAAATTGTTGTATTTGAATATTGAAACATGTATCCCAGAAACCTCAAGAATTTATTTAGGTAACTAAGGAAACTAAGCTTCGACACTTTCAATGAAATCTCTAAATTCTGGTTATAACTAATCAAAAGCGAAGAATATATTGTAGAAACTTTCCCACCAACACTCAATTAAGGTTTTTAAAATTGTTGAAGAAGCATTTTGTGTAAAACTTTTTACTCTTATGCAATATATAATTACTTTGGAAGCTTTTAATGAACAAAAAAAATATTTTAAATTTTTTACCAATTAAAAACACAACCGTCGGATAGTATGTCTTTAATTTGTAAGAGTTAACTAATGCCTGTTTTACTTGGGAGAGCTTAAATAATCTTTTGAGAGACTGAGAATATAAAATGGAAAGTGAGCTTTTGGTAAACATTGTTCTCTAATCCATTTCAAATTCATGGTGTATTTAGAATTTAAAATACATTTAGGAAACTCTAATCTTCAGGAAGCTAGAAGACGCTAATATATGATTTTAATAAGCTTATTGAAGAAAGCTTGTCCACTACTGTTGTTGAATTTATTATATTATATTACGTGATTCTAAATATGTATATCGTACTAGCATCTAAACATAAACGTTTTGGTAAGCTTTTAAAAAGCACATTGTAAATTATAATTTACTGTTTCAAGCTTTTTATTAAACTAATTAGAAGAAACTTATTGTTTGAACGTAAGCTTTTAGTAATTTCTAATAATTTTCGATTTAGTACTAATTCAAGTCACTTTAACGAAACTTCAATCCTCTGTAAGATAGGAGACATACATGATTTTAAATTCCGCTTATTGAAGAAAGCTTCAATTTAAACTTGAAAATTTGGTAAGCTTCTTGGTTGGACAAGCGTGATTGTGTACAAGTTTTCAGTCTCGATTGTTTAGTTAAGGTTTTTAGAAATGGTGAAATTGGTGAGGAAGCTTTTATGTGTTATAGTTATATGAAATAAATTCTTGTTCCCAAATTAAATGTTTATTTACTACTTTCGAACACCTCGGGTAACCTTGTTATAGTTACAAGTTATGATCCACGACGATTAACCTAATTCAAAGCACATCCAAAGAATAAATAGTTTGACTTGAAAAATAAATTTGGTATTTAAACAAAGAATTCAATTACAAATGGTCAAATCTTATACAAAATTAGAGCTTTCTATATTTTCATTAAAATTAAGCTTCTGGAAAACACAAAACACTAATAAATGACTTTGGAAAGCTTTTTACAAAGCACTGAAATTGTTGGGAAAGCATATATAATGTGCCTAAGCTTTTATTCATATGTATTAAATTATCTTTTTCAAGCTTTCTGGTATTTGATAACTCTTTTGTGGAACTAAATACAAATTGTAAGCTTTGTTATGTAACGTCTTTGGAGCACATCCAAATAATACGGGTCGTTCTTCTTGGGACCACCATATTTGATCGATGAATTAAATTAAAAAATTTAATTGTTAAACATTATTAAAAGTGAGACACGCCTTTGGGAAGCTTTTTAATGAAAATAATTTATAAGTTAATAATATTTTCTTGCTTATTAGAAGATAGCGAGAGACTTTTATGTACCCCAGTTATTTTGTATATACGGCAATAAAAATGTGAATAAAGTCTAGCTCGCGGTTTTAGCAAATATGTACAAGACGAAAATTTAATGTATTTTGTGTTTTTAATTTATTTCCAACTTTATGCTGCGATTGCGATGATATATCGTGACAATTGAATACAATTTTTCATTTTGTTCCATTTTATACTAAATAAATAAATCCTGTAACTTAACTTCTTCTCGGGAAATTAATTTTACATGTTAATATAATGTGAAATTCTGTTGACTTTTGTTAATTTACGTTCTCTGTCGATTGAAATTGTTAATTTAAAATATGGAAAAATTAGATTTGTCTCGAATAGTTAAGCCGACCACAAACCATAAATGGAGCTTTGCCATTTATAATTAAGTTTTAATATTTTCTTTATCAAATGGGACATCGTTCGCTGGTGTTACAGGCGTCATATTACTGTATTTAAATGTACAAAAATTAATCTGTACAACTTCAAGAGTTTATATTGGTCAACGCTTTGACATGAATTTTTCATTTATAGCTTTTCGTGAAAAATTTTCAATCACTATTGGATCAAGCTTTCTAAAATTATTGAAGAAGCGTTTTGTTTTAAGCTTTTACACTCATGCAATAATAATCACTTTTGTGGGACGCTTTTCTATATGTATGTTTTTTTTTTAAGAATACTAAGAGCTTTTTTTCATATAAAATAAGCTATAATTTATTGTTTCAAGCTTTTATTAGTAAATTTTAGAGAATGTTTTGGTGAAAGCCCGTCATATAAGTTGTTTTCTGAATCGATTTTACTACTTTAAATCACTTCCATAAAGGTCGTTTTAGTAAGTTTATTAGAGGAAGTTTGTCCACCATTATTTGTATATAAACATTAAGTCATTTGTAATAAGTTCCCATTTACCTGCTGTACAGTTTTTTTTAGTAATTTAGAACACTTTAAAATAATTGTTGGTATAAGCTTAGTGATGAAAGCTTATCCATCATTGTCGTTATATTACCAAATAACCCGTCATTCTAAATACTATGTCGGAATCTAAACCTGAAAATTTTGTTAAACTTTTTGGTTGAATTACTGTGTGCAAGCTTTAAGTCATCTGAAATAAATTTTCAGTTAATTTTCAATTAACCGTGTTTCTTGTTGCTCAAGATTATTGGGGAATGCGATCCACGTAGAAGAATCAAGACTAGATTGTATAGTACAATATTTTAGAAGCGGTGAAATTGATGAAGGACTTCTTTATGTTAAGCTTGTAACATGAAATAAATTCTTGTTCCCAAAATTAATGGTTTTTTACTACTTTTGAACACTTTGGTGAAATTTTTTTGTAGTACACAGGGTTAGATACGCGACAATGAACCTAATTCAAAACACACCCAAGGAATAAATTATTTCGCTTAAGACCCACTTATTTTATCTAAGAAAGTAATTAGCAATTGAATTTTACTCACATGAAATACACATTTATTTTTGTGGAAAGCTTTTTAATTAACAAAAAAATAATTATACATTTTATTCAAATTAAAGCTTAAGATTGACAATTTAAACACAACCCTAGGATTTGTAAGCTTAAACTCATGCCAATTCTGTCTGAGTATAGCTCTTAAACAGAGCTTTTTGGAAAATTTCTGTCGCCCATTCATTTTAAAATCATTGTGGTTGTGTTTTTATATTACAAGCTTTTCAGAATGACGTAAGAACCTAGACATACAACATTTGGTAAACATTCTAACAGCGTTAAGCCATATAAAATAAATTATAATGTGTAGTTTCAAGCGTTTAATAGTTTAAGTTTTAGCAAGCTTTATATGCAATAATAATAGTTACAAGATGTTTTCCAGAAATGTCGTTTTAGTAAATTTATAAGCTTATCTACCATCGTCGTTATATTTACAAACTACATTACATTTTGAATACTATATCGTACTGGTATCTAGACCTGAAAATTTTAATAAACTTTTTAAAAGCACGTTCATGGTTATACATGCGTGATGTGTGTGGTGATTCAATTTTTTTGTGTCGATTTACCTATTTTTAGAAACATCGTTTAACTTGCTTCTCAAACTTATTGGGAAAAGCTATCCTCAGAGAAAAACCTTGACGTGATAGTTAAGTTTTTTAGAAGTCGTGAATTTGGTGAGAAAGCTTTTATGTATTAAGCTTTAAGTCACACGAAATAAATTCTTGTTCCCAAATTAAATGTTTTTACTTTCGAACACTTTGGGGAAGCCTTTTGTTGTTACAAACTTGAAACCGCAAATGTTTGCCTAATTCAAAGCTTACCCCAATAATGTTTATTAAAAATTGTAAAACATTTTTTAAATTTTGAGCTACAGTAACAAAATACCATTCAAACATTCGTATGCTGGTGCGCTTTACTGAAAGGTTGGGCAAACACAAAAAATCTCTGAAAAAACAAAACTAATACATGAAAGTTTTTTATAAAACACTAAAACTGTTGGGGAAGCTTTTTTAGTGATTTGTGACTCGTTTATGGTGCTAAAGAATAATTTTAAGTTTTGTTCTGTAACGTTCTCACAACTTTGAACCACATCCAAATAACACAGGTCGTTCACCTGGAGAATCACTTAATAATTTTAAAATTAAGAGCTTTTAATAAAAAAATTTACGCAACCATTTTTAAATTTAAGTGTTGAGTTATGTTTTCTGTATGGGCAGTAAAACAAGAAACAAAGCGCACAATAAAATAAACATTTGTTTGGTTAAGCTTTTAAAAATATTCATATTTGTGTAGGAGCAAAATTTGTGTAATCTTTCAGTTATGTGAACTAAACTGTCATTCACAAATTAAATGCTAATGGTGTTGCAAAGGACACAATGAGATTCTGAGAAGCCACAATATGCAAATAATTTTTTTTTTGGTACGCATGAAAATGTTCGGGAAGCTTTTACTACGAAAACAATCATTTGAACAAATAATTTAATTTCGAATAGTATTAAATTTATAGCACTATCCAAAGTGGGAGCTTTTAATAATAATTTAATGGAAGCTAAGTTTTTGTAAGACATAAAACGATAATACAAAGTAATATGGCATTCGGATTCATGTACAATATTCTAGAAATGAAACTTCAGTTATGTTTTAGAAAAGCTCTTAAATTATTTGTAAAAGTGAAAAGTTGCTGTTAAACTGGTAGATTTGATTACAATTCTGTTGTTTGAGTATTTGCCTTAATTCTAAATTACTTTTCAGTATTCGATTTAACAAGTTTTATCCAAAAAGCACAACCCACATTTTCACACGAATAATACGACAACACGAAATAATTATTTTGTTTAAAATTCCGCCTTTAGAGCTGCATGTAAATTACTTAATAATTCATGAGTTCAACATACATACATGACATTATGTGTGGCATATACGATTCATAGAATTATATATCCTCTGGAGAATCACTTTGAGGAATGTTATTTTTACTGTCGGTGGTGCTTGCAGACTTTCCAATTATTTCTAAATACAATAAATTGATATTTAAATTTTTTTGGAATGTATATAACAACTTAAATTTGATCAAAGACAATTTTAAATTAGTAAAATTTATATTGAACAAATATGTACATTTTGATGTTATTTATGTATGTATATGTTTGATTAATTTTAATGATCTTCCGCTGAATTTGATGTACATATAGGGGCGGGGAAGTATACAGCTAATAATAAGGCAATAAAACTGCTTCTCGAAAAAATTTCTACTGTTTGTTAACATTGAAAAAGTCGAGTGTAGGTTCATATCTTAATCTTAAAGTCGAGTTTTTAATTTTAAGGAATACCTGTAATGTCAATTTTTGGTTAAATTCTTTGAACCTACTCCCAAACTGACCGATTTAATCAATGTTTGAAATTTTGGTTAAAATCCATCATCCGACTATATTATAATACTTTTTATTTAGTAGTATGTATGTAGCTTTAGTCTATTAGAAGTTTTCAAGTTATATTTCAAACAAATTGGTAGCTTGTTGACCTCAGAGTCCAAACACAAATTATTTGATTAGTATTTGTGAATTTGTCCAACATGTATTTGAGTCCACTTGATTCAACCACGGATAGATTCAAATTTTATTTTGAAGCTAAAACTTTATCCTCTTGATACCAAACAATTAGATACGTGCCTACGTGGTTAGGATATCTAAAAGGCGTTTCAACTAATGAAAATTAAACTTCCAAATGGCTTCGATTTCTTAATGCAAATTTATGAAATACCAAGCTAATTTCTAATTTTACAAACTGTTAGAAATTAGATAAAAATTGGGATATTTATTCAATTTTGAAAGATTAATCGAATTTTAAAGGTCCCGAAATTTTAAGAGCTTTCTAATGATTTATATCGTATTTATGAAAATTCATTGATTTTTTGATGGATTTTCAACAATTTTTAAAAATTCAACAAATTTTGTGATTTAAAATGGATTTCGAAAAATATCCTCAATTTTGGAAGATGTAAAAAAATTCACGACCCAGAAGATATATTTATCCGAATTATTTTGTTTAAATTTCATAAATCTTGGAGAGATGTGTCGAATGTTAGAAAACGATATTCAACGATTTAATTCGTGTTTAGCTCATATTCAAATGAATTGATTAGCTTTTAATAGCAAATTGCTTCAATTATGGCTTATGTATTTTTCTAATTTACCTTTTGTTCATTGCATGACTTGAATCTAAATTCGATAAACTACTAAATGTTTTTAAAAATTTTCAAACTATTTCTAAGTATTTTCAATCAAATTTATCTTCCTTAATACCCACACCGTCCACTCAATAGCAATTCTGATAAAAATCATAAAATGTTGATAATTAATTTTTGGTCGACTAATCCAAAATAAAAAAAACATACATTTGCTTGACGCCAAATTTTATTCAACCTGGCCAAGCATTCACATAGTGAAACACACAAAAAATTGTCTAATACTGATGCAAGAGATTTTTTCGTGTGCTTTCCTATGTAATTGTTTGGAAGGGCCGAATTAAATTTAGCATAGAGCCAATGTATATTTTTTTTTTATTTTGGCTACTATATTCGTTCAATTTAGGCAATTGGTATATTTTAGAGGATGTATTTTAGTCTCTTGCAGGAACTCCTGATTTAGTATTTTAAAATAAAGTTACGTTTCGCCAATTTTAAAATAGTTCCCACTTTTAAAAGCTATTTATTCCATAGCCTCGCTAATCTAATAACTTCCTTCCCAAACTTTTTGGAGAAATTCGAACTACGAGTTCTACGAGAACAAATCTAAGTTTACACCTGCTAGATATTCCGGTCTAGTTGATAAAGTAATGGTATTTTATGTAAACCTGCAAGACATAAGACTAAAAAATCGTGCTACTTGTAATAAAGGTTCAAAATATATTACCTTCAATTCCAAATAGAGAAAATCATCGTCTTAATTGCCTTTCCTTCATCTAATTCACGCCACATACTCTTTGAAATTCCTTAACCTTCTAGTTTATACGTTAAAAACTTAATTTTGATGGACGTTTCTGTTCACGGAAAATATGGAATTTTCATAATATTTCAGTACAATGGAAAATGCACAATGGAAATTGCACGGTTTAGTACAACTCCAAAAGAGAATGCCATTGACTAAGCTCTTCGCATTTTTTCTTAACATGCACCTTCCATCGCAATTACGAATCTACGCCCAATCCAAGATATTTTTATTGAACATCGTGGTAGTGGGACATTATTTAATTAAGTTGGTTTACTTTTGTATTAGTATAGTCGAGACATACCGACTTCACTTCATTCAGTCTGATACGCCATTGCTCTGTCCATTTGCTAATTCTATTTACTACATCATCATTTGGTGTGACCTACTGCCATGATAGCAGTGGAATATTTAGAGTATGCTCATTCTTGTTTCAATATATGATTCTAAGAGTTGACAAAATTGAGGTGGTAATACTTTCTGCAGTAAAAAATATCGTGTCGGGTCAGATTTTATCAAAAGCCTGTGGCACATTAAAGAACAGTTTACTATTGTATTTCACACCGCGAACGCACTAAAAAAGGAAAAATTATTAAATTTATATTTCGTCTAGGTCTATACAATATGACGTTTGTTGCTGACCATGTTGAAAGATGAAACTCGACTGAGAAAGGATTTTGGACAGTGTGGTCCAAAATTATTCAGGTTTCTGCGGTGGATATTAAGATGAATTAGCATACGCTGAGTAAATAAATTTGAAAATTCGAAATGTCAATTTAAATTTAAATTTATTTAATCAGTTCGCGTAGTGTTAACAAATATTTGATTCTGAAAGCAACGTTTATTAGGATATTTATTTTATTTAGCCGTTTTTCGATAGCTGTTTAAGAATTTTTCCTGTTATCAAATAGAAACCGAAACTACTTTCGCAGTGGACGTGATTTCTAGTATTCTTAATCTATCTTTTGAATGTATTTTACATCCAACCTCACTTTGAATAAATTTTGAACAAATTACTAAACACGTAGACTACAGGTTTGACTGAAGTTGAAATAATTTTGAATGTTAATTGAGCCTGGCTTGAATGATGTTTAAAAAAAACATAATATTTTTTTTAAATACTCTAGGAACATCAGCAAATCGAGAGAGAACGACTGAAAACACTGGTTAAATTGTTTGCGAAGCTTTAAGTAAAGCTTAAAACAAATTTGTTTGTTGTGTCGTTACATATTTCTTAATCCATTAACCTCAAGTGATCCAAACCTTTTGATGACTATGCGTATTCTTATAAATTACAGCCCACACACTGAAGAATACACAATTTTTATTCTCGTTACAGTTAAAATTATAATAATGACAAACAAAAATTGTTGATACAAAAAAAAAATTGGAATTTCCAAAACAACAAAACAAAATTTAAATTATAATTAATTTTCCCAAGAATTTCATTAAAATCTAAATAATTATTTTTATTTTGTGAAACTTATATTTTAATTGTATGTGTATATGTATACATTTACAACATATAGCGAAACAATAAAAATAAAAAGCTTCACCAAACTTTTTCGTATACAATATGTTGTCATACAATTTACATACATACATATGTATGCATAATAAAATTTGTATGTGTATAGTTAAATAATGCTAAAGATGTCGCCCGACACCCTCTGCCAAGTATGTATATACGTATATCTATAGATAAGTACATAATATGTTGATTATGTTCTATATATGTATGGGAAACAAAAAATTCTAAATTGTTAAAATTCCAAGAATTATTGTTTCGTAACTATAAAGTTAATCTAGATTTGTTTGAAAGTATTAAATATATGTATGTAACATATTTCTAATGATACAATAATTAAATTCTAATTTAAAAAAAAAATAAAAGAGAATAAAAATTTGAACGGATAATCTGTCGAATTTAATCCAGTTTTTGAATCAGACCCAAACTAATTATGAAAATTATTTTTGGGTCTCCTTCAGATAAAAATTGTTTTGAAACCGTGATACATTTATTCTTCTCATATATGTAATATATGCACGATGGTGTATAAAGGATTATTATTACTTATACATATACATATGTGGATTAAGTTCTTATCTACTCGTAAATTTAATAAAAGGATCATTTTTCACTAATTGAATAGCGGCGAAATCAAATCTATCCCTAATTAGGTGTATAGATGGATTTATTATGTAATTATAGTCACACTATGCGCATGGTTTAAATTAATATACTGAGCATTTCATTCAGCTTATTTATACTTTTTGAGTGCTATCAATTTTGATATAAAAACATCTATCAGAATTTCACTTCGTAAAATTGTAAAAAGCTCAAAAAGGGTAGATCTGTAGGCATGCCATTAAAACAAATGTCTGTTATTGAGCCGATATCGTCCCAAAAGCTATTATTAAAAATGCCTTATTTTCAATAAAATGTATCGTTGAAATACAAAGATTTAAAACTTTAATAAAATTGTAACTAAATGTTTAAAACTAATATACATAGTTGTCAGTTAAAAGCTTCAGAATTATGACCACAAAAGAGTAACAAGATTTTGAAAATTTGAATTTTAAATAATGATCCAGAATTTTGATTTTAAATAACAATTGCACATTAGAGCTTAGGAAGGGTTAATTGTAAAATTTAGTTTTAACTTAAAGCTTTCACTAATATAATTGTATCATTTCGTTCAAATACGAAAATTGAACTAAAAGTTTAAAATAAATTTATTTTTTCAGTTAAAGCTTCAGAATTTCGAGCTTTCATTTTTTTGATGTCCATGTGTGCTAAAACATTTAAAAAAATTTGGAGAGATTTAAATGTTAAGTAAAAATGTCCATCAGAATTTGATTCCACAACTAGATTCTTAAAAGCTCTGGGTCAAAGCTGCTTATTAAAATTTGTTTCTTTCAATAAGTCGATTCAAAATATTAAATTAAACATTTCGTTAATATAATCACATTTTTGAACTTTTCCATCAGAGCTTACAGCGGTTTTGTGAATTACTAATTTGGGTTTAATTAGGTTTTACTTCGAAATGCGTTTATAATGTAAGGTTCCATTAAAAGTATATCAAATTGATAACATAAAAAGATTTAAAAATAATTATATCTTCAGTTAAAGCTTCAGAAAAATAAGCTTTAATTTTTATGGCAATGTGTACTAAAACAGTTAAAAAAAATTTGATGCTTTGAATTTAAAATATAAACATATGTGCAGACCTGCATACTAGTTATTCTAAAACATATTTCTGTTAACGCGTCGATTCAAAAGCTACTATTATAAATTTAAAAAACTTTCATTTAACATTACACATACAACTTTTCCGTTAGAGCTTACAATGGTTAAATTGTATAATTTTGTTTTAACTAAGCTTTCATTTCAAAATACATTATTATGTAAGCTTTTAAAATTAAATCACGTCGTAACATTGTAGAAAGGTTTAATTTCATTAACAGTTTAACTAGAAACTTACATTTTTTTTATTTAGTTAAAAGCTTCAATATTATGACGTAAAAGTGTTTTATCTCAGTTCCACTCCACAACAAGATTATTAAAAGTTCAAAAAATGCAATCCTACAAACTACATACATTAAAATGGAGTTCTGTTAACTGGTCGATCCAAAAGCTTTTATTAAAACTGTAAAAGTCTTATATGACCTATCATATTATAAAGACCTATTAATGGATGTGTTATGTACTAGTTTGGTTTAACTACGCTTTCACTTCGATACTCTTTTATAATGTAAGCTTTCACTAAAATTGAATCACATGGGTACAACATGTAGTTTCAATATTTAAATTAACGTTTCACTTATGCTTCCTAGATATAAATAATCTTTCATTTTTTATTGCCAATTAAATAAGTAAAGCACAAACACTTTTAAAAATAATTTTATTATACATACATATATAAAATCAACCATCTGAATTTGACCCCACAAAAGATTGTTAAACCCTCGAAAAATTAACAGTTCGATCCAAAAGCTTTTATTAAAAATTTCAAAATATCTTAATTTTGTATACGATTTTTTTATTGTACAGCAATTGCTTTTAACCATAAGCTTTCGCCAAGAAATACTTTAATATTGGAAACTGTCAGTAAAATTGTATTTAATCGTTTAATTAGAAAAATTTATAATATGAGTAAGTTTTTAAAATTAATTAAAAATTTCAATTAATACCTTCAGAAATATGAATATTTATGTTATGTCTTTAACATTATGGTTAATTTATTTGAAAAGCTCGACCAATGCAAATATGCATACTAGATATACTAAAACTTGTTTATGTTGACAATTCGAACAAAAAGCTCTTACAGATACGAATTTTCCCATTGAAGACTATACAACGGTTTATCTCCACAATTTGGTTTTAACTATAAGCTTTTACTTCAAAACGTGGCCACAATGTAAGCTTTTAATAAAATTGTATCACATCGTTAAAATTATAGTTGAAAATGTTAATAAAAATTTAATTTAAAGTTTAAAATTAATATATAATTCTATTAAAATCTTCAGAAATATGATGTTGCTTTATTTTTAAATAATGATCAATCTAAATTTGACTCCATAATTAGATTGTTATAAGCTCGTAAAGTGCAAACCTGCATGCTAAATATATATATTAAAATTTGTTTCTGTTCAAAAGCTTTCATTAAATACTTCAAAATCCCTTAATTAAAATTACACTTTTCAATCAAATTGTAGTTAAAGCTTCATAATTATGAGCTTTCATGTTTTTAATGCCATATCTCCACAACAAGATTTTGTAAAAGCTCTAAGAGCTTTCTGCAAAATGGAGTATGTATAATCTTTCAATTCTACACGCTGTAGTTTGTATAATCTACATACTTACCAAGTTGGTCCAAAAGCTTTTATTAAAATTTAAAAATTGCTTAAATAAAATAACATATTTGGACTTTTTCATGAAGATTTATTTAGGTTTAGTTGAATATTAATTTGAGTTTACTAAGCTTTTACTTTGAAATATATTTATATGGTAAGCTTTCATCAAAAATATATTAAATCGTTAAAATATAAAAATTTTAAATTTGAGTAAATGTTTAAATAAAATTGTCAAATTATTTAATTTCTTTCAGTTAAAGTTTCAGAATTATAAGCTTTTATTGTACTTATGTTAATGGGTACTAAAATAGTTACAACATATTGAAAATTTGAATTTTAAACCAAAACGTTCATGTGAATTTGATTCCATCAAGTCTATGTGCAATTAACCTTCAAACTAGATGTTCTAAAACATGTTTGTGTTACGAGTCATTCCAAAAGCTTTTATAATAATTTTCAAAATCTCTAAATTATTATTACATATACAACTTGTCCATTATAGCTTACCACAGTTTAAATCTATCATTGAACCATGACCTTAAAATAAAAGTTTAAAATCAATAATTTTTTCAGTTAAGAGCGTTTTTCAGTTTTTACGGTCAATGTGTATTAAAACTTTTGAAACTTTTTTGAGAGAATTGAATTATTTGTAAAATTATTCGTTAGAATTTCACCTCATAGCAAGATTTTTAACCTGTATACTAAATACTGGAACATGTATCTGTTAACGAGTCAATCCGAAAGCCTTAATTAAAAATTTAAAAATTGTTATAAGAAGTTACACAAGCGAATTTTTTAAAAAGAGCTGAAAGCTCTTTAATTGTACAATTTGGTTTTAGCTATATTAGTTTTTACTTCGAAATGCGTTAAAGGATTTAAAATTTCAGTAAAAGTTGAAAGAAAAATTGAAAGTTTAAAACTGATAACTTTAAAATTAAGAGCTTTCATTTTTTTACTGTCAATGTGTACTAAAATATTTTTAAAAAAATGACAATTTTGTAATATTAAAAAATATTTCATTATAATTCCACTCCACAACACGATTGTTAAAAGTTCAACAAATTCAATCCTACAAACTAAATATGTACACTAAAATTGAGTTCTGTTAACGAGTCGACCTTTTATTAAAAACTTACAAACGAGAGGTTATAGAGGTTGTATTGTATACTAGTTTAATTTAACAAAGCTTTCAGTTCGATACACTTTTATAATGTCGCCTACCACTAAAATTGAACGAAATTGCTATAAATTTTTAAAACTTAATTAAACGTTTATCTAAAAATATACAATTTATGTTTCTGTTAAGAGCTTTATAAAAGCTTTGATTTTTTTTAAACCGATGTGTACTAAAGCATTTAAACATTTTGGGAAATAATTGTATTTTAAAATAAAATCATCCAACATTATTTCACTCCACAACAACATTGTTAAAAGCTCTAAAAGTACAAAACTGCATACTAGATACACTAAAACGTGTTTCTATTAACAGTGCGATCCAAGAACTTGTATTAAAAATATAAAAATCTCATCCAAATTTGGCTTCACAAGAAGATCAATAAAACCTCGAAAGATGCAACCCTGTATACTAGATATACTAAAACTTATCTCTAGTCGTTCCAAAAGCTTATATTAAAAATGTCATAATCTGTTAATTAAAATTACAGATATGAATTTTATAATTTAGCTTTCATTTCGGAATACATATACTTTTATAATGCAAGCTTTCAATAAAATTGTATCTATCGTTTCAGCATATATAGAAATACAATTTGAATAAATGCTCTTTTTAATGTCTGTTAAAAGCTTTAGAACGATGTGCTTGAATCCGTTTAAAGTCAATATGCAATAAAACAGGAAAAACAACTACAATCAACTGGAAGAAAATAATCATAATGTGCATCATCATAATAAATAGTTTCGTTAACGTAAACGTAATCTGTTGCCTTTTGTATCGACCTCCCATTTCATGCAGTACGTTTTTCGTAAATGATCTTGAGTTCAAATAATTTTTTGAACCCCATGTCATGAGGATGGAATATTTTTGACGCGTTCGAAAACTGTATCTGAAAACTTACCGTTCAATTCAGTAATTAGTTGTTTTAGAACGTTTTGGCCCCATTCGATGTGGTCTTCCTCTATATATCGCTTCGAATGGCCATTTAATCTCTCAAGTTCCTCTTGTCGAATATTTTACTTCAGTCGAGATGAACTGCTCGCTTATAAAAGGTTTTTGTATACCTCACTACTGCTCTTGCGTCTAAGCTCCATCAATACCAATGTCGGATACATCGGTCTGAATTAAAAACAGCTAAAATCCTGATTTATAAATGTCGTTATGGACACCAATAGTGATTTTATATTGTACTTCTGTGCATCCTCGGACCAACAATAAAATGCATTATTAGCCTTCTTCAGATTAGTTTGCCACTTCTGATATATCCGGAATAAAATAACGATACCATCCAATAGCCAACTCAAAAGCTCATAATTTGCTCAGAATCGACTAAGAGTCGTAAATATATTTCATCTATACTGTGATTTTACATAATAAACTGATCATTAGATTAGCTTTTTAAAGTCGTTTCGCTAACTCTCCTCAAGTGGCATCATGATTATGTCGTCCAAAATATACAAATAACTTCGGTTCTAAGTGAACCAAAAGAATTTTATACAAATCAGACCTCGGCGCAGCGAATAACTTAATCTACCGGGAGGCACCCCGGAAGATGGTAGGCATGTTTGATGGGCGCCTCATTAAGCCGGCGGATGTTTTTTTAACGAAGACTACTTTAATGTGATCATATTTAGGATCCACAAGCCCCACAACTCTAGGGTTGAGTAGTTTACCCAGTTCCAAATTCATAATAGTTTCTTGTTTGTATGGTGTATGTGTTTATGTATCGATATCATGATTGTTTGATCAGATTTGTACCACATACATTTTAAGTTAGTATCCGTTTCACTCCTCCGTCACCTCAGGTGCAACGTTCATCACGTGCGGTTATTTCGAGGTGCTCTTGGATGTGCTTTAAGGTCCATCTTTCAATTCCAAAAGGTATCTCCAGTTGTCTATTAAATACGCTAATCAAGATCTTGAGCACCAGACTAACAACATCAGCTACCATTGTTCTCAATGTTTCGCTTTGGTCTCTAATAGCTGCGGGTATTCCCTGAATTGATAAAACCCTTCAAGTTTCTATTAGCCAAGAAGAAGCCGATGTTTTAAATCGAATTTCTGAAATATACGCGTGTTTCATTCGGGCCTGCGAAGAGAATAACTACAGATTACTATCATTGAAATGTATCGAACAATTTATTGCTCCAAATAAATCAAGGAATCATTTTACATTAGACGCACCACAAAATCGATTCTCTAACCTACATACCACTATAATGTATCAAGCTAGTTTACCTAAATTGTAAACAATTAGCCCGATGATATTTCAAAAGTTCACACAACAAAATAAAAACAAAACAAAAGACGACATAAATTAATTATGCTGCCGATCGATTAAATTAAATTACCGCTGCCGCGGATATACGCACACACCGTTGACTATATACAATACACAGATAGAGACAATTAAAAGTTATGTATTTTAATTTTGCGTGTTCTCAAATTATGTATATGTATGTATACACTCTGTTTACATAATACATACATACATATGTATGTATATAATAGATACACACGAAATTCGATACCATATCGCGCCCGCGGATTCAATATTGTATCGCAGAGTCGTCGTCGTTTCTATTTATTTTCATTAATTATGTGTTGTTGCTTTCGTTTTATTAGATTAAAATTATTGTTGGTGTTGTTGTTGTTGTTAATTAATCACACCAAATTTAATCAATCAATTGACGAAACGAACAAAACGACAAAATAACAACAACAATAAACAATAAATAAATTTTCCCGTTTTCATTGGTTTATTATGCGGAAAGCTCTGCGAATATACAAAGTATTTTTAGAACTTTTTTTATTTTAATTTAATTTTTTAATTAAAAGAACGTAAAGTCAAAATAAACACAAAAGGCGTTATCGAGCGCGTACATCGCACTAACCTCAAGGTATAATTTGCTGTGTTTAGTTCCATAAATTGTACCTAAGTATGTGCTTTAACCGGAATCATGATTAAAATCACATTTTTTGTAGAAATGTATATCGTGAAATCTACGCCAACGCGTTATATTAGTGTTATTCAAGACGGTGGCCCCCAACCGACATAGATTGATTTCGCAGTAAGTTACAGATCGTTTGAGATGAGATTTGTGCTCATCGCGGCATTTCAGTAAAGGAATCAATAATTCGTAGGAAGTTCATTTTGCGACCCTCCTCACATCGAGAGGATTTTAAACCACCTTCCTTACAAAGTCCAATTTAGGAGCATAGGGTGTTTACTAGGCTGGACCATCTAACTCTGTTGGGGCTATTCATTTTATTTCCACCCATGATTTCCCAAGTCATTTAGCCTAGGCTAGCATAGATCTATTCCTTGTCATTGCTGGTTTTTCTACTTTCTTTATCCAGTCCAGTGACATTCTGGTTACATCGTTCGCTGGTTTCCTGGTCTTCGATCTCGATGTCCAACTGGTTTGTTTTCCGCGGTTATGGACATGTTGTTCGGCCAGAATTCTTCTGAAGCCGTTTTTAGCGAACATCTGTAACTTTCTTGTGATTTGCTCAGTCTGTTTCCATGACTTACACCCATACAGAAGTACAGATTTTGCAAACGAGTTGAACTTTCGTATCTAGGTCTTATGTTATAGGACAGAAGTATTGCAGATTTTATGTAGCATGTTGAAGGTATATCTGGATTTGTTTATGCGTTTGCTTATGTCCACTTCTTTTCCATCTGTTTTTGCTATATTGTGCAACCAAGGTATACGGATTCGTTTACAACTTCGATTTGTTCCTCCAATTGATTAGTATTGGTGCGGTTATATTTGTGTTGAGTTCCGCGTTGTCTTGGTTTTCCTAATGTCTATTTTGAAACCAACTGCGTTAGCTACATCATTGATTTTACCTGTTAATCCCCATTGAATGCTATTGGGGGACGTGTTATCTTATTGCCGAATGACACTGTATAATACTATATCAGGAACAGTGTTGGTAAGAAGTACGCATAGTAGTGTTGTTATATGTTTCACTTTCTTTATCTTTGAATTGAACTCGATTTTCAGCAACCAATTATCTTCTTTGGGATGCCCATTTCACAAAGGTGTTCTACCAGAATTCCACACTTCTCGTATTAATGGTATTAATGCGCTTGCAGTTGCAGATGTATTGAATTTAATATTGAATTTGAATCGGCAGTTATGTTGTCTGTTCCAGCGGCCTTATTGTTCTTCAGCTTCTCGATGACACCTTTAACTTTCCGCCCGGTTGGTTGAAGAGTGTTGATTATTTCGGATAGTCCGAGTTCGGTGTTTTTGCTGTCATCAGTTGTTAAATCTTGACCAGAAGCCTACCTTATAAGTGGTACGTTGGTAAATTGGCCCGTTGCCTTTCTTATACATTGGAGTAGAACCCGCAAGTTTTGGTTTGTTCCTGCTTCTTCGACCGCCTTGAGAGTATCCTCTGTATGTTTCCTTCGATCATTCCTTGCCATTTTCTTTACTTGACATGCTGTATCTTAGTATCTGTGTTTCACCTTACAAGTCCTTTGTTGGCATGTTTATATCGTTATCTGACAATGTTGCTCAATTTTCTTCCATGCTCTTGATAGCCGAATACGATCGTATAGCAATCTTGATATAGGTTATCACTTATACATCAACTAAATTTTTTCTTTACGTGATCATGTTGAAAGGTCAAAAGACTTAAATGACTATGAGACTATGTACATTGTTGAACTTGGAAAGATACATTTCCCTTCATTGGAAAATTTTATTCAATATATCGACCGGTTCGTCTGGAATGCTCAAAGCATATATGTTATATGAATATTACACTTTACTGCATTGAGAATATCCACATATTGCCGGTTATTCATATGGCCGACCTGAGGGATCGACCATTTGATAACTATTTCACAAGGTCTATTTCATAATTTTTTGGAAAATAGAATCTTTTGGACACTCTAGACAAATCAGTATTTATGGGTCTTTTTAGGTTGGTGCAATAAAATTTGCTTGTTATTCAAATGGCCAATCTCAGGCACCGACCATTTAATAATATTTTCACAAAGACAATGGTTTGGTCATTCTTCATTCTTGAACAACATTTTTCAATGAACAAAGAGCAACATTCGATGTATTGATATGGACAACTCCCTGGCCTGGCCATTTCATAAACTTTATCTTTTCCAGCAGTAATGTTTTCAAGGTAATGTTTTGGGCATTCCAGAAAAACTGATTTATATATGGATCTTTTGATGCATATAGACCAAATTTTTGGAATGAAGCCAAGTGGATCTGCCTGTCTTTCATATGGCCAAAACCAGGGACTGACCATTTGATATTTGTTGCATAGAGTAATTGCTATATATGTGACCAATTTTCAATCAAACTGTGTGCAGCATTCGACGCATATTGTTGTGATTATCTTGTAATTCCAATATTCGTTTCAAGAAGTAAAAACCGCCCCATTGTATGACTTTTATATATTCGCATACATGCTTTTTTTTTGCTATTTGGTAAGTATTTCACTCACTTAAAATATATTGTAGCACTGTAAGCTTCACTGAAAATTGTGTTTAGCCAACTGCACTTGTTTTAAAAATTCTAAATCATTATCAAACCTAATCTTTAAGTTTTATAAATTTTGAATTTACTTCGGAAAATTATGTATTTTTTTTTAGCACTTTAGACCCATAATTTGTTTCAAAGCCCAATGTCGAGTAGGAATGGTGCTTATACATAATTTTGAATAATTTACCGACACAAACTTCTACCACAAACAATCTAAAATTATTGATCATCGGCGTGTAAAGTTTGAACATATTTTCAATGGTTGATGAATATTAGGATGAACACATGGTTGGCGGATAGCAAATTTTGATTTATGTATGTGGCCGAATGTAATATTAGATTTTGTTAAACTGCCAACTGTATAAATAACCAGAATCGATAGCTATATCTCTTTCGAAGATTTTTCATGAAGTATAGAATACTCTCATGGATGAATATTATTCTGAAAGCGGCTGGAAGGAGCCATCCCGAAACTAGCTATCTGTAGGCAAGCCCGTGAAATGATTCTTAAGACTATAGTTGGCCCAACCGTTAAATAATCGTTTAAAAACATACTCGATCTCCCTTAACATTTTCGTCTGTTCAAATTCCAAAGTGGTCCAACATTTAGATGGAACCTAGAAACATTTTGAAGAATTTTTCATCTGAAAATATAGTCTGCATAATATGAATTTGGAGGTTGCATGCATAAATCGATTTTGCAAGACTCTAATGCGGTTGTCAAAATTGTGCTATCATACATTCAACATGAATACGGATTCAAATTTATTTCAAATTTTAACAATTGTTATGGGATTTATTCAAAAGTACTATAACCCTATATAGTTACGATTTCCCGCCATTAATCATCCGTTTTACATTTTGGCATCTTATAAACAAATTTTGAGTTGTGGTTTGAGTTCAATTCTCCGATCGTACCATGAAATCAATAAATTTCTCGATATTATATCGAAAAATTTGATAAAGCAACTCCAATTGTTTTCAAAAATTCTGAACCATAATCTGTTTTAGGATTGCACTCACTTTTTGCTTTAATACAATACGAAGAAATCAAATCACACAAAAAACTAAACTCAACTATGAAAGAAATTTGAAAAATGTTAAACGGTAAATTATCACAAGAATCGATTCAAGGCCATATATCAAGAATATAGTCAGTTTTAATAGCGATCTCTCGCCGTTCCCTAACATCTGAAAATCTGGATGGAATTTCATAGATTACCTCAGATAACAAACAAATCTCGAAAACTATGATGTTCAGAACTTGCTTCTACGAATTTAGTAGGGCATTACCTAGTTTTCATGATTTGGTCTTAGTTTAGTCAATAACGAACCGCTGAAATCAATATACCGATATATTGAAATGTTGTGACAGGATAAATGTTAGTTAAGACCTATAATTTAATCCAGTCCGATCAGGTACACAATCCTAAACAATTTTCAAACTTAAACTTTTACCACCAACAGTCTAAACTTATATACAACAGTGATTGCGCGAGCACCAACGGGTAGAAGTCGAACTTGTTCACGATTGATCAGTAAATTGGTAAACGAATGAACGGATTTAATGTATTTAAATCACTTTGAAAAAATTTTCGAATCTAGACGAAACATATTTAAGGCGATCGAGTGGAATCTATAAAACATAGTTAGCGAAAATTAAATGTCCGTCATCAACAGCAAATTTGTTACTGCTATAACGCAAAAGCGCCAAAGCACACACAACTCCGCAATTCAGGAGTTGATCGGCCCAAATCAACGGATTTTATATACATGCGAAAACTTCGCCATTTTTGAGGTTTGCAATTCCCCAAAATGTTGGTATTTGTTGGTTATTGTTCATTAAACGATTCAAAATGACTTAGAAGAAAGGAACAGACATGTTATTTGATGAGGCACCGATGAGTGTAAGTATCCCGATTATAGCCTTTACAGCGTTTATATAGCCTTTGATGCAAGATAACGGTAGTCATGTCAGGTTCAAACAATCAAAGGGCAACGAATTCGATGTTTGGCAGAATTGGAATACGATCGATATTTACCAGTTACGAAAACATGTTCGTTGATCGTCAATGTTGAATCAGTTCTGTTGAAAACCGTAAATAGTTTTCATTGTTACGAAAGTTGAATTCTGTTTCAGCTGTGGCCAACATAATATGATTCCATTTTTGTTAGTTTTTGCGAAACATTGTGATTTTGATATGATAATTGAGACGACTCTATCGAATAATTGTGATGACCCATCCCTACCGCATGTCGAGTTCCAAATCACCATTTATAAAAGATCATCATATCGGCCTGCCCTTCAGCCTTTGACTCAGCCAACGCCAAAACTACTCGTTTCCTAAACGTGACAACTGGACTAATGACAATCAATACCGTATTCGTTGGTGACCTCATACAAATTGCGCTTTTATACCGATCGATGGCTAACTGATCATTTGGATGAGGAAATCGCAATATTTCTCCAACGCCTTTTCCACTGTCTATTATCATCTGTTACATTGCCCGGTACAGGTTTAGTTGTTTATTGATAGCCTCAAATGCGAGTTATAATCGGCCATAATAATATGTTAGTCCCTCCATCGCCATGATGGTTTTTCAGATTTTGCAAATGTGGCCTAATTAGATTTCGATTATCCTATAATCGTATATCCACTTTTGATTATCTGATACCACATATATGTATATTATATCGACGCATATATTTCTGCATTCCCTTTAACATCTGAATCACATTCGCGCACATTCTCATCGACTTTGTATTTAGTGACACCAATGTTTGTGACCCAATATGATTTCGATTGATTATCATATCTGACAAGAGTTCATTTGATCGCCATCGGGACATATTTTCACGCCTTTCAATTTTGCCTTCCGTTTTAACCATAATTCATCCGCTGATTTTGCTGATCACCTCTGCTCAAATCATCAACTCGATTTTATTTGTATACGGATCATATTGTTTATGCCGATTCTTTCGTTCGCATTTATCGTTCAGTACCGCTATTTGGTTCAGGCATTTATATGCCAACGTCTGCGCATGATTAAATACCTCTAATTCATCGTATACAACTATAAAGTTCGTAACGCTGTCGCTCACAAAATTGGTGTTATTGTTGCGCAAAAGCTATTTCAAAACTTTTTTTTTTTTCGATAAGAATTTGATATTTCGTTATAATGAATCCCCGAATGAATAAGAAACCCAAGCGTCTTTCTCATTTGACATCAAAGCCGCAAATCCACCGCGTTAAAAAACACTATTTTGTGTCACTTTCATTTTTCTTGCCACGCGCCGTCGCAATGATCTTATCATTCGCATGCTTTTCAGATTTGAGTTTTTGTTGCACTAATTTGATGCGTTTATGATGTACCGTTCCTTTTCGCATTTTTTATTCTTCAAAAATTTCCTTTCGCCACCAATGTTCAACACTTTCGTCTTTTCTTTGTAATTTCATTATAGGCCGTCGTATTTCCACAATTTACATTAGTTTTGACAGGAACGAAATAATAACACTATACGCATTTAACCGGGCTCCAAAATTTACTTCTGCAACATCTGTACGTCAACTTGCTTATTGGCATCTCCTTTGAGATTATCTGAGTCGCCATATGAACCTTGATCATTGTGCAATCGGTTTTCGGTGGCCTCTCGTCTCCAACGTCTATAAACCATCTATAGATTTTGCAGTGTTTGCCGGATTCGCATGAGATTGCGTCTCGTTCTTTTTATATTTGCTCTTTACACATAATTAGCTCTGAAATGTTGTTATCATTTTCTGTTGCGTCATGCAGGTTCAGACTAAGAATATTTGAAAATTATTTTCTTCTTGAATATGATTGTTTTTCCAATCTGTACAGTGTGGATCGGCTTAGTTCCATTATTGTACTTTTTGCTATAAAGTATGTGAATACTGAAGTATATTGTCTGTTTTCATATAAATGGAATTTTGTACATGCGCCCATCTAAAATTGCTGCTGCTTCAAACTTAATTGGTCAATAATTTGGACGAACGACTTTTGGTTGGTCTTCGTGCAACAATGCGACTTCTAAATTTTTAAAACTGGCATTTATCTGTATTATAGAAGCGGGGATGAAAAAGTTTCTTTGGGGTTTTGAAATGCCCGATTGTGTCGCTCAGTCCATTTTTCGGTTAAATTTCAGCCGCCGGATTTTTTTTGAGAAAATTTTTGACTTTTGCAACTTCGACATGATCTCGTCGGCATAATCCTTCTGGGATTATATTTTTGTTGACGTCGTCTGTATAAAATTTCTCACCAAATCATAGATGTAATTTTGTATACACCCTTAACCGTTTAAACATTTCTTCATGTACCTTCACTTCCTGCCTACTTTGAGCACAAATTTTAAATTCATTATCTGAATTATAACTGTAGCAACCATGGTAAAACATGCGATCAGTAAAATAAACAGGATAAAGATGGCTGTGTTTTTCTGAATAATTGCAAGCCAATCATAAAAGGCTGGATATTTTTGATCTGTCTTTACAAGACGTAAATCATAGTCTATAAGACGTAAAATACCATCCCTTAAGTTTTTTGTTATAGAAAAACCATCTTTGACAAACACCTCGTATCCATTTACTATTTCTGAGGTCCAATTATTCAAACGTTGAATCAGTCGAATATCACAAAAAGCTAAGCTAGTATCTATATCATTTATATAGGTACGATACATTCCAACAATTTTTAATTTTCGGAAACGTACAGTAGGATGTATATAGTATGGACAATTACGCTATCACTCAACCCAATGGATAATTTTTTCGCAAAATATTCACTAATTAATAATTCATTTTGATACCTTAAGTCTGTTAAATTAGGTCGCCTTCCAGTCACTAAATAGCTTTCCAATTCTTTATGTAATGTCCTATGGTCCAAACCATTACATAATATGCCTTCTATACCTGATTGTGTGAATAAGAACAGGTTTTTGTACAAAAGCTTCTATTTTTTCAATTGCAATAGGCAAATTATTTACCAAGCCATCAATCTGTGCTGCGCATATCGATTGTGATTCATATAAATGGGTATGACCAGTATATTTAGTAATTTCAAAATGTCCACAAAAAGAGGTGAGTTTTTTAGTAATTTCTGATTGAAATCCAAGCATTACCATAGAAGCAACCAAGAGAGAAGCAAATCCTATAGCAATACTTAACGTTACAATTTTATGTATAGAATCGGAAAAAGCGCCCCTGTTTCCTTGCCGCACTCGATTTGCTATAAATGTAATAACCCAAATAGCTCTGAGTAATAGCATAGTATTGGCTAATATGCTTGCGCAAAAATCACCCGTCTTTTAGAGGGTCTTCCTGTGTAGATGCCACATCCTTCCTCCTCAACGCCATCTAATGGAATACACCGAATGGTAGCTTTGGTTTCCGCCTTAATTATTTCTTCTGTTACTGTAGTGCCATCCCAATGGGCAAGCAAAAACCCTCCTTTACCAGCTATTAACACTTTAAATGTAGCATAGTCATCTACACATACGGTATGTTGTTGTTGCAGAGAAAGCGCGCGCTGGTATATATTTTCTTGAATGGCTTCTAGCCAATAAGATACCTGTTCAACCAAGCCTTCTAAAGAAATTGTTATTTTTTCTTTAGTATCCCTGCGTGCCAATTCCACTGTTTTATTTTTTAAGTCATTAGGCCCTAGTGCGATACGTATAGGGACCCCTTTTTGCTCATATTCGGCAAACTTATAGCCTGGTTTACGGGTGTCTCTATCGTCCAATTTTACACGAATACCTTGTTTAGCCAATTGTTCTTGACAAACAGATAATGCTGAAACTACTGCATCATGTTCTGTATTTGTCTTATAAATAGGTATCATCACTACCTGTATAGGAGCAATTTTAGGAGGAAGGACCAATCCATCATCGTCTGAATGAGTCATAATCAATGCACCCATAAGGCGGGTAGTAACACCCCAAGAAGTACCCCACGCATAGTCACGTGGCGCATGGCTCGTGGTGTTGAAACTTTAAAGACCTATTTGGGTAGGGTGGTCAGAGATGTGGAGCGTGCTGTAGCAGGGGCTAATACAGCCATACAAGCGCAATTTTCTTCTTTATTATCCTTAAGCAAAAAAATTATAAACCAGACAAAAAAGAACAAAGATAAAGTGTACAGTCTCCATGAACCTGATGTCTATTGCGTCAGCAAAGGTAAATCAGGTCGCCCCTATGAATATGGTTGTAAAGTACAAATTACCTTAACCCATCAACAGGGCTTAATCCTATCCACAGGCGCATTACACCCTAACGCATATGATGGCCAGACCCTACAACAAAGCCTATTACAAGCGGAACAATTAAGTGGTACTAAGATAGAACGCGTTTTTGTAGACAAGGGATATAAAGGTCATAAAATACCTGATGGTGAGTGCGAAGTGTTTATAAGTGGTCAAAAAAGAGGAATAACACCAGCTTTAAAAAAATAACTTAAAAGAAGGTCCGGCCTTGAACCACATATTGACCATATGAAATCCGAGGGAAAATTGTCGGTTAACTACCTGAAAGGCATGAAAGTAAATATCAAAATTACTAGACTTACTGCTGATCCTTTACCACTCCTATACCTTTTTTTCTATAAGCCAAAAACAACATAAAGGATACTTCAGGATCGACTAAATAGAGGATAGTGGACCAACCATGGTATACAAAGCAATAGAACTAATAGCAGCTGCTAACCCATCAAAACCACTGCTTGCTGTGTAAATAATCGAAAGATAAATAACATCCATCGTAATCCCCCAAACCAAAAAAGTAACATCTTGAACCAATACAAGGCTACCTTACTAAATTCTCCGGGAAGCACGCTAATAGCAATGGCCAAAGGGCCAACTTGTATACAAAATAGGATGAGCTGCGTCCTAAGAATATTTATAGTACAACTAGTGACTACCGATATCAATTCAACACTACCACTGGCAATGTTGAACGCTATATCCTTGCAAGAGGACAAAAACATGTCTATTAAACTCATGTTGTTATCCGTGTCCGAACCACTTGTATCACTGCCTCCAGCTAAGGCTTCTTGCATATCCTTAGAACTTTCCAGTACCTCTTCTAAACTGATTTTTTGCATAATGGCATGAACAATACCATCTAATAAATTAGACCTTCTGCGAAAATATATTCGGTTCCTACTCGTGGCTAAAAGCACCTGAATATACCCTCTGTTAGCTCCTTTGATACTACAAAAAAGCACATTTATTTTACTATTTTGCTCATTTTTAGTATCCGACTTCTTGTTAAAATTGTTGTTTTAGCCACATGCACTAAGGCATGCTTTCTTTCGCAGAAGGTCTATTAAAAATCTCCATATATGTAATAGCGGAGCAAAAACCAAACAATAATAAAACTTAAAAAACTCGTATACAGCGATTTTAAAACCTTAGTACTATGCAAATGATATTTTAGGTAGTCTGTGATAACGCGTACTATCAAAAAAAAATGCAAGTAGGCCAGAGGCTACTTCAGAAATAACGTACAACGTACTTCTAATCATAGCTGATTGCGACTCTAGATTAAATGATGATGACTTAATACCAGAGAAAATAGGATCTAATATCGAAACGTTAAACATCCCTCTTTCTGTTTACTTGTTCTACCCATGCAGCAATCCCATCCTGAATATTGCCATATTGCTTAGTCAAATGCGCAATTCGATTCCTTTCATCTGGCTTCGAAGTAACCATCGCATGTTCCCAAATAGAAGTCTCCAATAGCCATACATGGCTATTGGACATCTCTTTGATAAATATTTCTCTGAAACCCCCATCCCCATCTTTTCGACGTAAACTGGCATACTTTTCCATGTCTAGATCGTTCATACCCAGAAATTCGGCTATGCCTTCTCTGCTAGACTGTTTATCATTGTAAAGCAGCATAAAAGTAGATGCATTGTTTGTCATGGCACCGGCTATACGAGAACCTTTTATTTCATCGATGTTTTGTGTAATCAGACGGATAGAGGTTTTTGTTTTCCGGCCTTTTCTGAAAAAAGATTCAATGTGTTCCTCTGAAGCATCATCTAACATGGTCCAGCCTTCTTCTATGTCTATAAATTTCGTAGCATCTGGATGCTTGGAAACCATGTCAAAAGCAAAGTCAAACAAGATTTGAACAACAAGCGGATAGAGCTTGCTGTTATTTTTTAGGGACTCTAGCTGAAAACAAACCAAACGGTTGTCTAGTAAATAACCTTGGTCAGTAGCATTAAAATGGTCTTTGTATATGCCGTGAGCAAATGGATCCAAAACAATGAAAAATTCTTGAAAAGCAAAAAGTTTATCCTTCTTTATGTCTGATATAAGCGTGCTATCGGTTGCTACTAAGTGGTGTATGTAATCGTAAAATCCTGTTAAAGTAGGGATGCTGTTTCTTTCTATATGCTCATAGTAAGAAACGATCCACTTGGATAGCAAAGCCTTTTCTACCTCACTCATGGGATTGGAATTCAAATCGCCTTTCCACATCTTCCCTACCAATTGTACTAAGAAGATAACTTTATTGCTATCAGGCGTGTATCGCCCATGTTCGTTAGGGGGTAATAGAAAGGGGTGTAAGGGGGTTTCAGCACGTAGCTCTATGTATTTACCACCCAATGCTTCAAACAAATGACGATAGGTTCCACCACTATCAATGACAATAACAATATGGCCTGCCTGGAATCTATCTTTAATCAGTTTGCCATTAAAAAATGACTTACCAGAGCCAGAAGGACGAAAAATAAAAGCATTTTGGTTGTCCAAAAAGGTATTAAAAGGATTAAAATAGATCGGATCTTGGTACCTATTGGCCAGTACAATGCCATCCTCATGACCAGAAAAGGGGGTCACTAGATTGAAATGGGCAACAGCTGTACATAATGGAATGGGCATCTTGCGGTAAATCTGATTGCCATTTCCTGGAAAAGCAGAAAAAAAAAAGATTGGCTGTGTCTATATCTTCTATATAGCCTTGCATACCTAAACAGAAAAAAGCGGCCAATACTTGAGTGCTTTGTGCTTTTAATTCATGCAAATCACTGCCAAAAGGAATAACTAAACAGGAAAGTTGTACAATGGGTTCACTTCTTTCTTTCAGTAATTGTTCTAATTCGGCCATCTCATCTCTTTAGTTTTTTGTTAAACACTTTCAAATGTTTTGTGCGGATGACTGTTGTATTCGAATATTTATATTGATCACTAAATTTTTTTGTCTTTATGACATTACAAATTCTTTCGAAATTATTTTTGTTATAAATTTCATGCATATTTGATGATATAAACGCAGGGCGTCTATATTTGTTTGATTCCATACATCTCTTACATTCAAATACCTCCTGTTCACTTTAATATACAATGAGAAGTTCATTGATTCCGCAAAAATTTTAGATAGTTGGAACTAGGTTTCTCGAACAACTATACAAAACTCAACTACTTTGTGTAAAATATTCCATTTCTTATAACTTGATGATACAATTCTGTTTGTTCCCGATTTAAAAGCTCATTATTGTTCCATAGAGATCATTAAAATTTTCCGTCCGCATATATATGTATACATACTAAAAGACAATTAGTATTTGATATTTTCACCCCGCAGTATACGCTTCCATTCTATATTTAAACAGACGATTAAAATTAAAAGAATAATTTTTTTTAGGTCACCGATTAAAAATTGAAAATCCAAAAGAAAATTCACTCGTACAATATTGTCGTCATTATTCACTGTATATTGTCGTTTGTTTTATTAGCACAATGTGGAATTGGCGGAAAAATATAAATCCACACAGTAGTACTACTTGTGTATATACTATATGGAAAATTTAACGTTTTTTTTTTTTTTGTTTCTTTCAGTTCGCTCAATAATTTATTAAAGTGGCAATTTAAAAAGCTCTTTAAAGCTTGTTTTATTATCGTACAAAATTTTTATTTTTGTATAAATAAAGTTTTATCACACTTCGTGTATATATATATATATAGTTTTTGTGTCTGTCTGTCTGACAATGTACACGTAGTTTATCGCACGCTTGTAAATCATATAATACACATACATACATACAAACATAGTTAGTTTATTATGAGCTACACATAACGTGTAGTTGAGATTTGAAATTATTATTTTGTTTTAACATCCAATTATGAATAAATTTATCGTTTTTAATTAATTTTTTTGTTACTTATATATGTTGTGTGTCGCTCATCAAGCGATAAGAAATATGTACATACATATGTATTGTCGAACCACACCCTCTTGGACATATTGTTGTGAATATGTACATGCAATGATACGGCAATGCGAACATTTATTTTAAAACATGTTAAATTTTACGATGCTCGTGTCATATCATTTTTTAAAGATCTGAGAAACAATCAAGGGGACTGTAAATTTAAGCGCTTACGGTTTCAACTCAGAACAAAATTTGTGTTCAGAGAATGCTCTGTTTCGTTTTGGTGGTCAACGATTACAGATAAATCTTTCTGGGGTAGTAATGTGAATGAGGAAGAGATCTGAAGTGGTTTCAATGCGTTACCGAGGTGTCTTGTGTAATACGTCTTTGAGAATATCCGTTTCAGGGTATGATTTCATTTTATTATTAATATATTTGTTTTTTTATCTGCGGTCCTCAACTTTCTGGTTTAAACTCTAAGTTCTTCCATAAGAGCTCTGTCTTTAAAACTAGGACTACTAATGATATTGGTACCGCTTTGATTTCTATGCTGATTCATGTTCCACACTTACCATTCTTCACACAGATCAGCCTTATGAACCGTTCTGGTGTTCCGAACTTAAAAATTTAGGGAAAATTGTGCGAAAAAATAACTATAAAGCTAAAGATATAAATTTAACTTTGGATTGAGATCGATTTTTGGTAGCTGGTCGAAAGACAATTGCATTTCGTAGGCGAGATGTCGGTGAGCTACAACTTTCTGTCTATTTTCCAAATTGTTGATTCGGGACGTTGTGGAGGTTGTACTTATTTTTAATTTATGGTGAATGTATTAGTGTTAATCTCAAATAAATTGCATAAATTCGGGCGGAAATATTTTATTTTATGTTTTGATTAAGCATTTAAAACTCAGGCTGTCCCTTGTGTCTATAACGGGTCACCCGGGTGGTTTTTTATTCTTTTATTTATCGTAATTATTTTAATTTTCAAATTGGTTTGAAATCCTTTGGGAACATCATAGAATAGCTAAATCTATATTGATAAAATAGAAAAAAAGAAAATTATGTGATGACATATGTCGCTTTTTTCATTAAATAAAATCGATACCCCTTTAGTCTATAACGGGTCACCTGGGTGACAAACGCTATAAATATAAAAACTCATGTATTTACATGTTTTTCAATGAAGACGAGGTATAGGTATAAGTATTTCAAAACCAAACTATATAACAAGAAACTCATAAAATTTATTTTTGGTTATTTTACATAATATACAACATAAAAATGGATAATTCAATTACACATAAATTAAAACATAAAATCGAAAGAAAATTCATTTGGATTGCAACTGTAAATAATAGCATCATCAATTGCACGAGAAACATTTATTTATTGTAACGGTGTGTTCAACACAAATAGGTTTGTTGCAAATACTACACGCTTTTCTTGTGTTCCTTTTCAGTTTTTGTTGGGATGAGAGGCAGACCCAGCATTTTCCCTTTATTGAAATACGTCCACTGCTATCTCGGATTTCATTATTTGAAGCACTGTCCGTATTTTGCACAATTGGCTGTATTGGTTTGCCTAATATGCATTCAATGCCAGATTTTGTGCCAAAATGGTTATAAATGCGTGGTATTTTTGCTCGAGCAGAAATATGTGGCAGAGACAATTGCAACCCTAAATCCTGTAAAAATTCTCGTCGTATGTGTGTTTTCTTTGCGCCAACTGGATTATTTGCGTTCTAAACTTTAAAAGCGGCAAGACATGCTACGTCTAGAATATTATAAAAAAATGCCACTGGCCATCGCTGTGTCCGTCGTTTGGTGGAATAATGGCTCACTAACTTATCCATATTATCAACTCCGCTTTTTGTGCTATTGTAATACTGGATGATCTCCGGCTTTTTCTTTTCCCCTGACACGTTTTCTGTATAATGTTGAGTTGATAGCATTATTACACTTTTATTTTTTTTTTTGGTACATATGAACAAATTGTGACGTTATCGTCGCTGAATCCAAACACTGTTGATAATACCTCTCTTGTTTTCGATGGTAACATTTCATGAGGTATGTAAGCTTTGTTTTTTTTTAACGTCCCGACTATTGACAAATTCCAAGTCTTTAGTAATCGTGCAAGCGGCAGAGAAGTAAAAAAGTTATCCATAACTATATTACGACCTGATCCTTTAAATCTTTGACACAAATCTTTAACGACGCGCTCCCCTTAGTTAGTCTCTCTACCAGATGCCTGTTTTCCGGTGTAGATATGACCGGTAATTGGATAGGAATTCAGCGCATCACAAACCCACCACACTTTAATTCCATATTTTGCCGGTTTGGCTGGTATATATTGCGTGAATCGCGTTCTGCCTCTAAATGGAAAAAGCTGCTCGTCTACAACTACGCATTCCGATGGAGTATAATTTAATCGTAAGTTGTTGTTTAAAAGCTCAAATATTTCGGATATTGCCGCAGCTTTATCTTCTTTCAACCGACGGCTTCGTGTACTTGGATTGTCAAACCTGAAAAATCTCGAAATTTCCCAAAATCGATTAACGCCCATACTGGCCCGATATAATGGATTAGAAGTTGTTCGCCATAACACTTTTGTATGTTCATTATTCGAGTGATATACTCCAGCTGTAATTAGTATACCGAGATATGCATTAAATTCTTCTGTCGTCAATAATTTCCATTCCTTTGAGGGTTTACTTGGGTTTTTAAGGATATAATCCGCATATGTAGCCTTTGCCTTTCGATTTGTCTCTTTTATTATTATATTGGACACAACCGGGTAGGATAATATATTTTGAGCGTACTACAACTTCTGTCAAAACATATTTTTTTTTTTTATTTCTCTCATTTTTTTTTTTGTTTATTGCCATAGTCGTACATAAAATTATTTAATTTTTCATAGAGTTAAAAAAAATTGGATTTTTAGAAATTTATGAATATGTAAAATGTACATAATTATGTTCAAAAATTATGTACAAAATTGATAAATATTTTTTACAATATTCTCGTAGAAAATACATAATTCCACCCATTTTATTTTAGATAATATAATTTAATTTTAATATTTTTTTAAAGGGATGATTAATCTTATATCCCGTTTACACGAGAAGAATAAAAGTATGTACCAAAACAGCACTTTTGAGTAAACAAAATATAAATAAAATTTTCACGCATTTTAACACCAGAAAAAAAACCCACAAAAAAAAAATAGTTACGGCGGCTATGAACGTTTTTATATAAACATCAAAAAAAGCAAAATGGCCGCGTAATTTTGTTGTATTTTTGGTATACAAACAGTTTAGTTTTAATTTTTTTGATAGAAAACTAAAACTGATTTAAACTAAAATGGGTGGCCGTAATAAGGATTAAATACACTTTAAAACTGCACAATTATTTTTAGTTTTCATTCGTGTGCATTAAATTGCGATCGAAGCGATTAAAAAAATTTTGAAAAAATATACACTTAACACTTTACCTAAAAAAGTTAATTAAACACTTTTTATAATTGTTTTTTTTTGTACTAATTTGCTTCGTATTGAAGCAATTTGTCATACAACACTTAATTAATTTACCCATTTTTTATTTTTCACTTATAATTTTTAATTTTATTTCGATGTTAAATACACAAACACAAACCATGAAAAAAACAAAAAAAAAAAATTTTTTTTGACAGAAGTTGTAGTACGTTTTTCTTATTCTCTTTTCATACATTTTAAGTTTTACACTCTCTCTATATATCTTTATGCTCGAAGATTGGACATTACTTCACTGAAGAAACTTTTAAATGTTTCGCATACTGACTGTTCGTCGATCTTGCAGGACCACACCTTTGCCGAAGAATATTATGTGTTAACGTTTGACGGTTTACACACTTACAATGCCAGATTGTGCCATCTTTACCTGTCATATATCCAACTTCGGATACATCCTCGTCATTGTTGTATTCTTCATCACTTTCACTATCCGGTTCATCGGCTAATTCTATAACATTAGTGCGATCCTCATACACATCTTCAGTATCTGAAGCCTCAGCTAACCTAGTCATTGTGTTGGTTTGCGGAATCCAATCATCATCGAAATCTTCAGAAACACCTACTTCTTCCTCCTCTTCAGAATCATCAATCATACTTCTCAGGTATTCTTGTTGTTCTACATAAGACATTCATTGAGAGTAATATGGAAGAATGAGGATAATGAAATTGAGAAACAAAGATTAATATATTTTACCGTATAAATGTTGCGTTTGAAACTTCCTTAGTTGCCATTTTATATTGTTTTTATCAGAAACGGTATTAAATTATTCTGGTATAACAACAAAAAACACCATACAAATATAAATAACGTAACTAAAAAATGTTAAATTGTTTCTACCTATATGTTTTTTCATTATTTTCAACATAAAAATATTTTTTCCATTCCTTTAAATAGTTATTCGTTGAAAATAAACGAAGTCACCCGGGTGACCCGTTATAGACACAACGGTTAATAAACCCAACAACCAATTTTTATATTAAACGTAAATTTAAATAATACAAAATAATTAAAATTTGGAAAGCATATCACTCATCATAATATTGCATAATAAACCAACCCGAAATAAGTATTTAAGTATTTCGTAATAAGTGGGCAGTTTATGGAATAATTTTTAATGAAATTGTCTGTGGCCGTCATTTTCTGGCCTCATCTCAGATTTTTGACATGGACTTTTCATATCCAGTAATGTATAAAAAGTCCGAAAAAATACAAATTTCCTAATAAGTGAAATTGGCCGTGACCAGTGAAATAAGTGAAATTGGCCTTCTATCCAGGTGCATTCCAGGTTATATTTGACCTTGGTTTGTTAAGGAATATTTATATCGTTTAATTCAACTAGAGAGCAAGTGCGTTTGTTTAGCATGAATGTGACGTGAGTTGATTCGTTTTCGTTCACTTTTATGCGCCATGTCTTCACTCAGTTCTCCATTTTGTTTAGATGATTCTGTAATTCCTTTGAGGCAGTTTCGGGATTACTGTGACACCAAGACGGCCGTATCATCGTCAAAGATTGATATGACTACCTTGTTGGTAACAGGTAATTCAGCTGTGTACAGCAGGTATAATAATGGACCTAGAACGCTGCCTTGTGGAACACCTGCGTTGACATCATTTAAACAAGTAGTTGCATTATTTTGTTTAACCATGTACTGCCTTTGAAGGAGATAGTTTCCCAGAACTGAGTGAAATTTCTTCGGTAGAAGTCCTTTAATTTTGTATATTAGCCCATCATGCCAAATTTTATCAGCCAAAGCTTGTGCACTGTCCAAGAAGGCAGCAGAACAATATTTCTTTTCCTCAAAGGTGTTTTTGATTGCATTTACAATTCTGAGTACTTGTTCTGTGGTATCATGTTGGTTTCGGAACCCAAATTGATGGTCTGGAATAATATGCCGTTCTTCTAATACTGGTTTCAACTTCGTTAGTAGCATTTTTTCAAATAACTTCGAGATTGTAGGCAGCATGCTTATTGGACGATATGTAGAAATCTGTGTTTTATTTTTTCCAGCTTTATGTATCATTGTGATCAAAGATATCTTGCATTTTTGAGGAATATAACCAGTCCGCATGATTGCGTTGAATATGAATGTTATTAGTTTTATGCATTTGTCTGGCAATTCCATTATCATTTTTCCAGTAATAAGATCATGCCCTGGTGCCTTTTTTGGCAATTTTTCAATTGTATTCTTAACTTTCTTCCAACTATATTTTATGGGTTTGAAGGCCAAACCATCATCGGGTCGGGTAGCACGAAGTTTTGGCGTTTCTATTCTTAGTTCGCTGGTGCTCACTCTTACAATTACAGGTGAGGTCAGAAGACAAATCATAGCAATCGGAGGCCTTAGCATATGTACGAGGAATGCCTTTAGTTACACAAAAGTCAATTAAATCAGGGTCTTTCTTTTTTTTGTGAGCCAGTACATTGGGTGACCGGCAGATAAATAATTCAGGGACTGTTCTGCTATAGCTTCATAAAGTTGTTTGCCTTTCGGCGATATTAATCTGGAACCCCATTGAGTGCGTTTGGCGTTTAAATCACCCCCCGCAAGAAATTTATTACCTAGCTGGCTGAAATAATCCATGAACTGCAGTTTTTTTATTGCACTGAGACAGTACACTGCTGTTATGACACAGTTTACTGACCACTCCTGCAGACAGATGCTCGTTCATTGGAGATGTTCCTTCTCATATTTCATAGTGTTTTAATCTTGTTTTTATCAGTACAGCTGTGCCTCCAGGTGCTTTCCCATCTGGGTGCTTTGTATCATAAACAGAAATAGGTTTTTTTGGTGAAGTGTGTTTCAGATACTAACATTATGTCAATATTGTGCTCAGTGAGGAATGCTTGAACCTCTGCTTTATGTTGTGCTAGGCTGTTTGCATTCCATATGGCTATTTTGAGGACAGTCATTTTTGATTTTTAACGACTACTTGCATCAACGCGTTCATATTCTGCATCATTAGATTCATGGTTCTCTCCATCATCGCCATGAAGCTTTGCATCATGTTACTTAACTGATTTAAAGTTGCTGTAACGTTTCCTTCTTCGATTGCTTGCACTTTGGGAGTGGTACCCTTAAGGATACTTGTATATGAAACCCCTTGATGCACTGCTTTTGATTGGTTATTTTGTGCGTTATGATATGATACTTCTGGTCGTACTTTTCGTGCAGTGGAAGTATGATAATTAAAGTGCAATATGCTTTAGTGTGTCCATACTCTTGGCACTTAACACACTGTACCGGTTCAGTTCTTTTTCTGGGTTCCTCAACGATAATTCTTCTATGCAGTAGATATTTTAAGTCACAAATTGCAAGTTTCCTTTTTCAAATCGTTTTTCAGCGATGGCGGCTCGTATCTCATTTGCATCCACGTAGGCTTCTATGCCTTTTAACACGACGACCAATCCTTTTTGGCTTTTAGTTGGTAAGTGAAGTAATGTTTACCAACTTTGTCTCTGTAAGCGTCAATATTGGGCGGTTGAATTTTTGTTTCTTTTATATCTCCTTATCTCAAATAGATTGGTGGGGGTTTCTCTGATTTTGGAGCTGTTTCGGCCGGCGGGTCTTCAACAACCAAACAAGAATACCAGTTGCTTTGAGTTAATTCAGCGGGTATTTTTTTGTTACGCCATTGTGTTTTCCATTTCCTGGCCTGACAACAGATTTTTAACTTGGATATTTCATATCCAAATATGTAAAAAAGTTCATAATAGTACGAATTTCGTAAGAAGTAGGAAGTTTATGGATCAATTTTTAATGGGATTGGCCGTGACTGCACGTAGGCTGGTATTTTTTTGTTAGGCCGTTTTGTTCTAGATTTTCCATCCAATCATCCTCTCACTTTTGTCTGTACTCCAGATTGGGACTTTATTCGTAGCCTGATCAAAATTGATGTTCTACGCTACGGTGTTTTCTAGTTTGCAATTACTATATTCAGTGGTCCTGATGGCATTTCCTTTTCTGAATCACCACCTCATAATGTTCTAGACGGGCGTTGATTTTAGCACCGTGCATTATCGGCACATGGTTATAAAGCGGGCAAGTCCTGCGAATCTGCTCTATATGAACTCGGAGAATCGATAAATCTCTTAATAACAAAGAGAGTGAGTACCTTTCTGACCATTGCAAAAGCTTTTGATAGTACTTTGTTTTCTCCAATAACGAGTGCCTAAATTCATCGGTGCTGTGCCCAAGTCTCACATAATTTAGTCTGAGGTTCTTGGTTATTGTTTTTTAGTTAAAATGAGCCAATCTGGCTTTATCGTGCTTAGCCATGTGGATGATCTCGTGTTGACAGTTTCTAATTAATACCTGAACGTCTTATCTAATTTCATGCAGGAGGCCCCTAACATGGTGGAATTATGGTGTCCTGAAAAATGGTTGTACGTCAATTCCTCTAAAAGTAATCTGATTTCCACTACGTATCATCGAAGCTGTGCTGATTTATCTTTTCCCCCTTGTTTTGAGAGAGCGAAAACAAGGGCAGACCACTGCCCATTTGTTAAAATTTAGGATAGATGGTCTAAGTTGATATCATTGTGTCATGATTTATTAAATTTTTAAACTTTTCGACAACCGCTTAACCATATCGAATAGTTAAGCTGTGTATGTTTGCTATTAAATTAATTTTTAATTAACAAACTGGTTAAATAATGACCGTCTATTAACTTTCTTTAAAGTGGGGCAGAGTTTAAGTAAATTTTTAACCTTTCAGTTAAATGTTGAACTTTGATAAACTATTGTTTATTTTATGGTTTGGTCTATTAATTTTTTTAATTACTTCTATCGTTTTGTTACTCTACAATCCTATATAATAAGTTTCGAGAGGCATTCAGAACATCTTTCCAAGCTTCTCGAGTTATTCCCGTTCCTCCGTAGTTTCCAGATACGGAGTTAGTTGATGTTTTGTTTGAAGCACAGAACTCGCCTGTGGCTAGCTGTTTTTGATGTTATTTATAGCTTTTTGTATAACGAAATCGGTTTTGTTTCAATGGCAAATTCCAACATGGCTAAGGAGTTCTCTTTGTCGGATGCTATCATATGCCACTTTTATTGATAAAGCACTGATTTGGAACACCTGGCTCCTCCAACATCTGGTCAGTTGTTTATTTCCAGGCCTGAAGTCGTATTGCTAAGATCCGATGTTTGATTAGTATAGAAGTCATGTTACGATGTTCAGAACCGGTGAAGAATTACAATCGTAGCCATTCCATCGAAAAACCGATAGTTGGCTAAGTGATCGCTAATAAAATGTTTTTTGCGCGTTTGCAAATTATCCACTCGTAGCCACTATTGATATAGTTACGTGTTAAAATTGGGAAGAAGAAGTGGAACTAGTAAGGTTTTTTAAGGAAAAAAAAACTCAGTCTGCCAGTTAGAAAATATAAAGTAAACTATGCTTTAAAACGACCACTAGAAAGATTTACAGGCGTTAACGGAGATGAGTATAGAACTGCCAATTTTACGTTTCCCATGACCCGGTGATTTCCAATTTTGAATTTTAGTATAGGAATTTTAGGAGTAGTAATCGGGATCCGAACAAAAAAATTTTCAAGGTCATTGTGATTTAGTCGTTTAAAATGATTGTACATTTATTATCTATCGCGTTTCATAAATATAAATCTTTTTGGATTTATTAATTTAATTTAAATATAAATATAAGTACCCCACCCAGTTAAGGTATACATAATTTATATTCCTAACCGCACATTAACTTAAAATTCAAATTTTCAGCTACATCACATAATAATGTACGTATGAAAATGTACACGTCACCATTTTTTTTTTATAATAATTCACTAAGCTGATAACTAAAAAAAAAAATACATGTGATGATGATTATCTCGAAAATACCGACCTATCCCACATTAAACATAATTTCGATACAAAATGAGTATATGCATATATATACATATTAAATATTTAGTCTGTTCACCGCCATAAATCATAATCACAACAACAAAAAACCAGCACAGCACGTATAGGGTGAAATGTTTTCTAAAAATAAACGACCAAATAGAAAAACCAGGTAGATTCCGTTGGTATGGAATATACGCTAAAATCACATTACTAATTTAAAACTAATATTATAGTTTGCGCAGGTACGAGTATATAAAAAACTACATAATTATTATTATTTATTTATAGTGTCCGCTGTCCAACAAAATTATTTATTTTAATAATTTTCATGCAACAAATATTTGTATATGCGCCACATTATGTACAAATAATTTCTGAATTATTTACATTTTTCTGTGTTGTTGGGACGACCGCAATAAATATAAAATGCAATATGGTGCGCCGCGATACATAAATAAATTAATAAATAAAAGAAAAATAATCAATTTTCCGATAATAATATCATAATCATTTGTGGTTGTTTGGGAATGTGAAAAAAGGGAAAAAACTTTTTCAATTAGGTAACTATATAGTAGGTATAGTCGTTCAAGGGAATTAGGAAAATTAAAAAAGTTTTCTTATCTAGATTTTCTTCGAAATATTCATAAATTTGCGAATTTTTTATTGATTACCGTTACATAAATTAGTAACTTATTTCTTGTGTAGATAATGGTGAGAGAATGATGTACTTTGCAATTGCTCATGATCTTAGAGTAGCAAGCACATTCTTCCCTCACAAACAGATACACCTAGAGACATGGACACATCCTCGCAAAACATCCCGGAGCCAAATTGACCACGTGTTAATTTCAAAAGGGCGAGCTCGGGTTGTGCAGGATGTGAGAACTTATCGGTCAGCAACCAAATACGTAGGCAGCGATCATTATTTGGTCGCTGCAAAGCTACCGTGGAAGTTTTCGTACAGGTCGGGGAACACAGCGAAACGGATGGAACGTTTCGACTGTGAAGGTCTGATAAATGAAGATCAAAAGAAACGATATCAGGATCTTGTCAGCGACAACATTGAGGGAGCTAATTACCAGTCTGACTGCGTGAACTCTGTCTGGGAGGTACTGAAAACTTCGGTTGTCAGTGCTGCTCAACAGACTTTAGGTATAGTGAAAGTCAGACCCAAGAATGATTGGTTTGATGACGAGTGTCGCCTTGCAGTTGATCAACAAAATATAGCCCATAATGAAGTGCAACAACGTCTCACAATCGCAAGGAAAAACAAGGCAGCTCTTGCAAGAAGGGCAGCTAAGCGGATTTGTAGACGGAAGAAGCGAGAATGGTGGAAGGCCGAGGTTCTGAAAGTACAACAACTCAGCAATGAGCGTAGTTCACGTAATTTCTTTAAAGGAATTACTGGATTGCACCATACTTTCAGGCCTTCGTCAACCGCCATTCGGGACCGGGATGGAAACCTCTGTGTCAACATCGACGCAGTACTTGACGCATGGAGTGGACACTTTACTGAGCTGCTTGATGTTCATCATGCGTCACAGACTGTTGTTGAGCCACCTCTAAAACAGTCTGCGGAGATTTGCACTGAGGAGCCATCCCATGAGGAATTCACTAAGGCCATGCAGAGAATGAAACGAAACCGCTCACCTGGAGTGGACTGCATTAATTCAGAGCTCTTGATATTCGGAGGGGATACTTTGTGGAACTGTCTTTTCGACCTTATTCGATTAGTATGGCGAACCGAAGTTATGCCTGATGAATGGAAAGTGGCCGCGATATGCCCCATCTTCAAGAAGGGAGACCGCTTGAAGTGTGAGAATTATCGCGGTATAGCTCTCCTTTGCACAGCATACAAGTTACTGTCATACATTTTATTGGATAGAATCACTCCTGTGGCGGAGGGCTTGGTTGGTGACTATCAGGGAGGGTTTCGTCCGAATCGATCAGTCACTGATCAGGTCTTTTCGCTGCGGATGATTCTATCTAAATATTATGAGACATCCATCTCGGTACATCAGGTTTTCCTGGATTTCCGGCAGGCCTACGACTCGATCAATCGAGAAAGTTTGTGGTCTGCCCTGGAATACCTAGGAATGCCAACAAAATTGGTACGACTGTGTAGGATGACAGTGACGCAGTCTCAATGCTGTGTTAAAGTTGAGAACAGGCTATCGACAATTTTTGCAGTTAACTCGGGTGTTCGGCAGGGAGATGCTCTGTCCCCGATACTCTTTAATCTCATGTTGGAGTACATCTTTCGTAAAACTGAAACACCTCAGCGCAACATCTTATATCGCCAGTCCAATCAAGTGCTTGCATATGCAGATGACATATGCGTGATTGGACTGAATAGCAACGGAGTGAAAGAAATACTTGATCCGCTTGTAGAGTTTTCAGCTTCTGTTGGACTCCAGATCAATGAGTCCAAAACGAAATACCTGATCTCTGGTTTTAGAGACAATGGCACACCAGATTTTAGTAGTGGCCACCACACGTTTGAGGGAGTGAGGAGGTTCAAATATTTGGGCTCTCTTATCACTCACGATAACAGTGTGGGTGAGGATATTAAAGTGCGGCTGGCAGCTGGCAGTCGTTCTTTGTATCCTCTAAGGCCACTGCTAAAATCTAAACACTTATCAAGTGCCGTGAAGCTGAAGCTTTACAAAGCGTTGATCAGGCCCGTTGTTATGTTTGGATGTGAAAGTTGGGCGCTGACGGATGAGTACGAGAGATGGCTCCTTACATTTGAGAGAAGAATCATGCGTGTGATTTACGGCCCTAAACGCGAAATAGATGGTACATACCGAGCTCTGTACAATTTCGAGATCAGAGATCTGATGAAGATCCCCGATATTGCACATGAAGTTAGATCTCAGCGAGTACGCTGGCTCGGTCACGTTCTGCGTGCTGATCCGGAACGAATTGTGCAGCGATCTCTGAAAGGAGAGCCACCATATGGTAGGCGCAGAGGTCGTTGCAGGCGACGATGGCTCCACGATGTAGAGAACGACTTGGCCTCTTCAGATTGTCTAAGACAGTATGAAGACCAAGCTCAGGATCGAAACCGTTGGAGCCAGATTGTTGATTCAGTAAGGGGCCAGTAATGGCCTTTAACACTGTTTATTAACACTGTTTATTATTATTTCTTGTGTAGTGTGTGGGTGTGTCATAAAATGAATAATACCCATATGTGAAATTTCTACTAAATTTCTAGCAAACATTATACATTTATAAAAATAACTGTGAAACGTTTTCTAGCTATTAGGCCACTATTTGTTTGACTAGGCCCAGCTTAATTTCGTGTTTCATGGTCGGAGAAAACAGAATAAATTAGAATTCGATGGCGCAATCCATTTTTTGGACTCGGTGGTAGCAGCTCATAATATGCTCTTTTAGCTCCATCAAAGCCAAAACCGCGTATGGCATAAAACCGCGTATGGCAATTTATGAGTAAATTGTATTTTGTTGGTGACCCCATATCAATTTTCGTTATGACGTGCCAACATCTAAGTGGTTTGGCCCATAAATTACCACAATATTATCATTATACATGATAATCAGGTTTGTAGATTTTAGTAGTGATCAAAAGTATAATGCGTGAGATAACAGAATTTATTCGGAGTTACAATCGCAAAATTTTCCGATAGCCTACAGTTAAGCTTTGAAATTTAATATTGTGACTGTGATAAAATCATTTTACATTGTTTGAGGAGCCGACCGTCGAGACGGCCATCGAATCTCTAAATTACAATAAGCTAATCCTATAATGCAACATTTGTTTTTATTCATTCTTAATTGTAAACCTAGGCGTGCACTTTGGAAATGGGCATTGACCAATTCTAATGATCCAATTCTTATGGCCAAAAAGAAGTTTTTTGTAAGCAAGAGGTATAGTTACTAGGATAGGGTGGCTACTTCAGCATACTTAAATATATTCAGCATACAGTTTTCGATAGTCGGGGAATTGTGCATATTTTAGTAACCCACGTGCTTATTTAATACCGAACATAAGCACAGGAAGTGAACTAAAGTGTTTTTGCGTTTACAGTATTTGCTTCCAGACCAGCACTTTTAAGTGCTGTAATAGGCCTCCCCAAACTCGCCTTTTTCTGCAAACAAATTCATCCACTCTGTAGTTTTTCAACAGGTCCGAGTGACGGGTGACCCAGACTATCCGGATGATGAAACGAACACTGATCTCGCTAAAGGATGTGTAGCCGCCCAACGCTATCCTCAATGTCGCAAAACCTGATTCCAGTGACTTGATGGCCCCCTGACTGTCATAGGACGGTGCTGTAGAGTCAATGTACTATTGCATTCGAGTTTAACCGCTGCTTATTGTCCAAGATAATACCCAGCTATTTAGCTCTGTGAGTAGAAACTAGTTTATCGCCGTTAAAGGTAGGCAACATTAATAACTACCGAGATTTGTATCCTAGAGTAGTTAATACATACCACTCTCTGCAGCTCAGAAAGTAATTCATTGATCACTATATGTTCCAAAACTAAAATGGAAAGGATTCTTGCTTGCCCATTTCCTAGGGATTGTAACACTCTTTCAAGATTACCTCCGGTAAGGCGAGAATAAACAAGTGGTTTTGGTTGGCCCGGGCTGGTCCGGACGATTTATAAATGTTGTAAACTTGAGCGTTCTCACGATGCATAGAGAAGTTTCCTCAGCCAATGGCATCCCGATTTTAACATAGAAGAATCTCTAACACTTCACTGCTCCTTCCTTATCATTTCTTTGTAAATTTGTATTTTCTCTTTATAGAATCCCAGGCTTAATTCTCTTTACTAATTTAAGCTCTTTTAAAGGCTATCCTATAAGTTTACCGATAGGTTTCCATTTCTGTGGTGCGCCCTTATTTGGTTTTTGTCTTTCTTTATATGCTTTATCATATAGGTAGGCCACATTAAAAGGCAGGTTGCCGGTTGTGAAACCGGTTCCAGTCTCTGGGGGCTCAAAGGCCTCCGGTGGCAAGAACCTCTCAACCTATTCCAGTTTATCTTTTTGGGATTCCTAGAGACTTGCCGAGTAGCAGAAAATCATGATTTTCTTTAATCTTAACTTGATTGGACAGTACTCAGATTCATTTTTTGAATATAGATGAACCAGATTGCGTAGGTGTCGGAAATTCGCTGACAATTCAAACATTTTCCAAATCTGGTATAGTCATACTATCTCTATGAATGTACAGCTGAGGTAATGAGACACAGAGCCTTTTCTAACTGAATCTGTGTGTTTCAATGAGTGGTGGTGTGTTTCTCAAACGCGGAAATGACTAGGCGGACATGTGTTTCATCTTACAAGGCCATTGTAGAGCACCTAGTTGTTTTTGCCTTTCCATATATGCTTTATCATAGGTAGGCCACATTACAGGATAGGTTGCGAACCACCTTCAGTCACTGGGAGCTCAAAGCCCTCCGATAGCAAGAGCTACTTAACCATTTTCTTATATGAATTTGCTTGTTCTGTTTACCAAAAATGGAACCCAATCCGATGGATAAACTTTTCCGTTTTTTTAATGATATAATCCCAATTTGGCATAACTTGGGAGCTTTCATCGCATGGATTACACGAACACTGGATACAGTAGCTGCTAGATAACATCTATGCATCGATTGTAGCGTAGCACTTCGTAGCAGAACAGGTTGCATGAGTATAGAGCAAGCCTAGATCACGCAAACCTGCCACGTGTGCCGTGTGCTTATGTAATACAGTTTTATTCTCACAAGGGTATAAGGGTTAGACAGCCTAGAGGGTTGCAAATTCTGCTGAACTCCGATAACATAGACCGCTTGCAATGGCTTGTGCGACTTCGAATTTCGTTATAAAGCAGAATTACTCTGTTTGGAGGCTACATTCCAAACCTAACAATTTCGTTGATGCTGACTGGGTGCTCTGCAATGTTGAGGCTATTTGTGACATCAAGTTTATCGCGTATGTTTTAAATTACTGAATTTCACCGTCTTTTGACGTCCACTTACTGATATTAAAGTTGACTGATTGTAATATTTTAGAAATGCTACATTTGGGGTCTATTAGCCGAGATCCGAGATAATTGAATACTTGCTTTTTAATACTCCTTCATGAATTCAATAAATCCCGAAATGTTCTGCCTCTCTCAAATTACCGATCCATTGCTTATAGTCGGCTTATAGCTAAGTGAAGTGAAAACAGAATTTCAGTGATACGGAAAATGGTAACTTCACGATAAATCTTCCTTCTCGTCTTTTTCTGGTTGTTGCCGCGTAAATCCTTTATCACATTTTTATTCATCATGAAGCCACAGTGTGGCTTTCCTGATACTTACTCAGTTTCCCAAAAGACTCGTAAAGATGCGTCAATTTTCATCATTACACAGAAACATGCTGCCCGATTTCTCAGCTGCTCAACGAATCATCCTGCTAAAATGATATATTTGTTGTCAATTAACCTTTTCCCATTGAAATTTTGTTCCGCCAGCGTCAATCTACATAGTTGATTGCAATCAAATGGATCGAACTCTCTTTCCGAAACAAACGAAACTAATTTCGGCCTGATTTAGGCTTCAACTTCCAATTGATGATAATACTTCCAATTGCGGATAATAATTGAACTGACTGATTGTTGTAATGTAGGCTTTTCAACAGGATTCTGGGCTTTACACCTCATTCCTCGATGTAAAACAGTTTTGTGTTTTCTTTCGTTAGATTACTAATTGCTTCTTATTCCACGTGCAGCAAATTATGATTTTTGTGCTAACAGTTATGGCATCTAACCTTTCACTTGCGCTCACATACGTGATTAAAGTTAAAAGAGTTGAAACAGTATTTTTCTACTACAATAATTTCTTTACGCTTGGATACAGTCATGGATTTAAACAATACGCATTCGAAAAGCTTGTGATTGTTGTAGCAAACGAATTTAATGTAATAAAGTTTGTTGACGCATTTGGAGCCAATTTCTTCGTTGAGTATAACCTCAAAACCTCTAATGGATACGTACGATTCTTCAACAATTCCAAAACTTCGGACAGTTTGAGGAAATTTGTATCCTCTATATATTGTCTCCGTTAAGTTACTATGGCGTAAAAATCACCCTACGATATGCTTTTTCGTGTATACTAAACGAAAACAAATCAAAAAACAATTCCAATTCTTAAGATTCACCGCCAAAAACCGAAATTTTTATTTTATGCCACCTTAGCCCTGCGAGAGAATAGTAAAATAAGTTTTTTCAAACAGATACAGGTCAGACCCTTCGTCCAAGTCCCTCCAAACAATTTGTTCTTCAATGTTTAAGAACAGATCGATGATTTGCAGTGGTACAAAGTTTCCGTAAACTGTTCACATATCTGACTTTCGTTGTAACCTTCCAGTTTGGTGGGTACCCGTTATATCGCTATATGATATATTATTTATTGTTGAGTTGTTGTTAACAGCTGATGTACCCGGCGTATCCGACTTGAAGAACCAAAAAATACTCGATTTGCTTAAGTTGTCCATGCGCTTATATTCTGCATGCCAAATTTCAATTTTTATGTGGTTAAATCTATATGGCATTACAATAACAAACAGGTAAATATAATAGATCTGATTGATGTGTAATGTTGATCTATTTTCTATTACAATAACAGTGTTTGCACTTTGCCAAGCACTCTCATGGTAAATCACATGAAAGAGCATTGGTAAAAGACAAGTTTTCATGTCTTTTAATATTCGGGAGCTGGAAAAGGCCGATTAAAATTTAGTTTCAATAAATTTTATTTTATTTATAAATTACGAAACCAAATTTTAGTCGACCTTGCCATGCTCTCACATAGTAAAGCACACGAAATATTGTATAGCACTAATGCAAGACAATTTTTCGTGTGTTTTGCTATGTGAATGCCTAGAAAGGTCGACTAAAATTTGGTAACGAGAAATTTAATTATTTTTTTTATTTATTTTTTGACTTATTTGTATAAGTTAATTTTTGTGGTTTCGGATTTTTGTATTTTAAACAAATTACGAATTAGACTGCGTTAGACACCTTTATATATAGCCAGTTGTCGACATATTATTTGAACTCATTTTTTATAACGCCAAATTATTTGATTTGCCATAATAAATCGACAACTCTTGCTTATAGATTTCATTTCCGATTTTCCAATGTACACCACACACACACACACATAATTTTTTTATCAGCAAAAAAAACGATACATCACACAAGTAATAATCCATGACCAGACTACAATAATCTATATACAAACTCGTTTGCCGTGTGTCTGTCATAACGACGATATCAATTTTTTTTGTTCTGTTCGGTTCATGAAAATGGTATCAAAATACGGAAAAATTCGGAACAAATATTGAGGAAAACAATTTTTTATCACGTGACGAATTGATAAGATATAAATAAATAATAAAATAGATAAATAGTAATAATTTCTATAAATACATATATGTGATGTTTAATGTGTGTATCGAGAGGGAGAGAGGGGGGAGAAGCATGTGTAATTCCTATAGAAAGGGTGGTTACTTGGAAAATAACTATTATTATCACTGTTGATTAGCGAGACGAAAACAGTTGTTATCAATCGACGAATGTGGAGAAAAAATATATTTTGTTTGCGCTATATACGATTCTAATGAAATTCTAATAAGTAAATATGTGTTTATGCGGGAGGCGATGGGAGGGATTGGTTTAGGAATCAACGATAAGATTATTTTCGTTGAATATCAAATATTTGATTTGTATACGGAGAAATTCATTATTATTGCCGATGATAAGTATGTATACATACATATATGTATATGCGATTTAATCTTTTTGATAGTCATACGTTATGGTATATTCATGGAGTGGATTAGGCATTACGACGTGTGCATACAAAATATGAGTAATCGAACAATTTTTTTTTTTTCAAATTAAATACCTTTATTTGCATTTTATAATTTACGTGCGCGCCGCTAGAATAAATATTAAATAATGATTTTTGTAATATAAATCCATTCAAATGGCTAAACAATGTTATTAATTGTCGATTAATTGAGTATAATGGAAAAAACAAAATTTAAAAATCTGAAACCTCTAACAGGAGCTATAAAGTTAAAATTTGATTAATTTTCAATTATTATCAATTATGTGTGTTTGTCTGTTAGGCGAAAAATTATATAACAACATTTTCAACAAAAAATTGTTCGCAATTTATTTAATGAAAATTCAATATTAATGATACAATCAATCACGGTAGTCGATCTAGCGAAGAAGGAAAATCGTAACATAAAAATGAATTATCTAATTCATCATTACCCTCGTGTGTGTGTGTGTGTGTGTGTGTGTGTGTGTGTGTGTGTGTGTGTGTGGGTGGGTTGGTTGTTTGATTATCCTGTCAATGTCTATGTACTCAAAAACAATTTTGTAATTTTTTTAGATTGAAATATGTGATTAGGACTGCTTAAACGAGTAGGTTTTCAACAACAAATATACAATACATATTACGAAGACGTTGAAAACACATATATAGATAGGATCAGCTAAGGGTCATTTAGAACTCGGTTAGTTAGTTAATAATTTCATTACTATTTAAAATTGAAAAACTCAAATCGTACGTGATATATGTGGCAAAAGCTCTATGACATTATTTGTTTCAAAGCTCATATATGTACTACTCTAACGCAACTATCACCACTTAAACTCAACATTCTAATATTTACCTATCTTCATTACATTTGGTTGCTGAGCTTTGAATTACTAGAGCTTTTTATTTTATTTTTAGATATACAATCCGGCCAAACGTAGTCAAATTGTTGTTATAGCTCGTTAGTTTATGAAAGTTCAACTTTTTGGCTTTAATTTTATTTTAAAGCTCTAAATTAGAAAAACGCATTTTGTAATTTAAAAGTTAATTTTACCAACAAAAGTGACAATTGATTGAAAGCTTTTAACCCGAATTACATATATTTGGTTATGAAACGGAATAGTACAAGAATTCTTCAAATTATTATATTTAAAAGAACGAAAAGCTTAAATGGTTGATATAATATGTAGATTAGGACTGTGATTAGGACTGCTTAAACGAGTAGGTTTTCAACAACAAATATACAATACATATTACGAAGACGTTGAAAACACATATATAGATAGGATCAGCTAAGGGTCATTTAGAACTCGGTTAGTTAGTTAATAATTTCATTACTATTTAAAATTGAAAAACTCAAATCGTACGTGATATATGTGGCAAAAGCTCTATGACATTATTTGTTTCAAAGCTCATATATGTACTACTCTAACGCAACTATCACCACTTAAACTCAACATTCTAATATTTACCTATCTTCATTACATTTGGTTGCTGAGCTTTGAATTACTAGAGCTTTTTATTTTATTTTTAGATATACAATCCGGCCAAACGTAGTCAAATTGTTGTTATAGCTCGTTAGTTTATGAAAGTTCAACTTTTTGGCTTTAATTTTATTTTAAAGCTCTAAATTAGAAAAACGCATTTTGTAATTTAAAAGTTAATTTTACCAACAAAAGTGACAATTGATTGAAAGCTTTTAACCCGAATTACATATATTTGGTTATGAAACGGAATAGTACAAGAATTCTTCAAATTATTATATTTAAAAGAACGAAAAGCTTAAATGGTTGATATAATATGTAGAAGATGATTTAAAGTTCGAGAGCTTTAAGTATAAAAATTAATTTAAATATGTAATCGTGATTTTATTAGTTGAGCTTTCAAAAAATATTAATGACTCGCTTCGATGTAAAACATAACCCCCAATTATTATATTACTTTTCAAAAATATTGGAAAACTCAAAGCTAATTTCTATAAAATGATTTGTTTCAAAAGCTGAAATGCGTATCGAATATAATATCTTTCTAACATTTGGTTGCTGAGCTTTCGGGGTAAATTTTTTATTGAAATTATATTTAGTTTAATTTTTTCCCCTTTTTAAAATACAATCCGGCCAAAAAAAGTCAAATTTTATTTATAGCTCGTTAAAGCATACGAAAGTTGTTTAATTACTAATGAGAGTAATAGTTAATTGGGAGCTTTCAGTACAACTATTCTTCAAATTATTGTATTTAAAAGTACGAAAAGCTTAAAGGACTGATATAATATGCATAAGTTGATTTAAAGTTCGAGAGCTTTTAGTATAAAAATTATTTTATATATGTAATCGTGATTTTATTAAGTTATGCTTTCAGAAAATATTGATGACTCGCTTCGATGTAAAACACAACTCAATTACTGAATTATACCATTACTTTTTTAAAAAATTGGAAAACTCAGTGGTTACGTGATTTATATGATAAAAGCTCTGAAAAATAATTTGTTTGAAAAGCTCTTATGTATACACTACTTAAACTCAACATATTCTAATATTTGTCAATTACAACGTGATACATGTGACAAAGCACTCATTTGTATACAATAGTCAAACTAAGAATTTTCTAACATTTGCCAAATATAATTTATCTCTTATATTAAATTGCTGAGCTTTGAAATATTAGAGTTTTTCTCGATTTGACAATACAATCCGCCCAAAAGTAGTCAAATTATATTTATAGCTCGTTAGTATATGAAAATTTGGTTTTATTTTAAAGCTCTAAATTATAAAAAAAAAATTGAAATTTAAAATTTTATTTTATCGGAAAACCTGTAAAACTATGAATCGACTAATTTTACCAATGACAGTCACACTTAATTGAATGTTTTAAGTCGAATTACTTTAGGTATGGGGTAGACACGGAATAGTATTTTTTAATACATAATTTTTCAAATGTATTAAATTTAAAAGAACAAAAAGCTTAAATAATTGATATAATATGTGTTAGGTGATTTAAAGTTCAAGAGCTTTTAGTATAAAAATAAATTTGAATGTGTAAATAAAAAATTTAGTTAGTTGAGCTTTCAGATAATATCAATAATGAAAACATATTGGTTTTGGTTCAAAAATCAAATAAAAGCTTTCAAAATTAACATTTTTTATTAAATTTTTACTTTAGATACCTGTTTTTAGCTAAAGGTCATTTATGACTTGGTTTTATGTAAAACACTTCCCAAATAGTGAATAATTTCATTACTTAAAAAAAAGACTAGACGTGATACTTAAGACAAAAGCTATGACATTATTTGTTTAAAGCTCATTTGTGTACACTACTCAAACTCAACATATTCTAATTTATGTCGAATATGATGTCTCTCTTACATTAGGTTGCTGAGTTTTGAATTACTAGAGCTTCTTATTTTCTTTTTGGAAATGCAATCCGGCCAAAAATTTCAAGAAAGTTCAACTTTAATTTTAATGGGTTTGGTTTTATCTTTAAGAATTAAATAAGAAAAACGCTTTTTGTAATTTAAAATTTAATTTACCAATGATAGTCAAAATTAATTGTAAGCTTTTGAATTACAAAAGTACGGTTAAGACACGGAATAGAATTAGAATTCTTAAAATTATTATATTTAAAAGCACAAAAAGCTTTAATGATTGATTGAATATGTGTTAATTGATTTTAAGTTCTAGAGCTTTCATGTTAAAAATAATTTTAATTTTGTGAATCTAATTTTTGAGCTTTCTTATTTCTGAAAGAGACAAAAGTTCAAATAAAACTTTACAATTTATACATTTTTTATTGAACTTTTATTTTACTTGCCTGCCATTTTATTGTTTTCTTATTCAATTGAACGTACAGCACCTACAATTTTTGTGTATTTGGCTGTTACTATTATTTGTGGGAACTCCTCACGATTAATAATTAATTAACAAACGAAAATTTGACGATAACTCAAAATAATGATTAAAACTTTAGTAATCGATAATATGTATAATGAACAGGTTAATTGAAAAAATATTTCAATTGTTTTTTAACCTGGTTGGAAAATTAAGCGCAAGCCTCAGAATAAAGGTAGTTGCTATATCTACCCATAACTAAGCAAAAAATAATCTATCGTGAACTTTATTAACAATTAATTTGTTCCTTAAAATTATTTTAAAATTCTGTCATGTTTCACAAAAATCACAAACGCACATAATGTCGCATTAGTTCCATTTATTGTGCCTTCTCTGACAGAGCTGCATATAATTTGAACGTTATAAAAGAACTGTCACCATTCTGAGGATAGCTGTTCCAAACTATGTAATTTTCAAAGCTTCCGGAATAGAAAGTAAACTTGTTTGATTTATAAAGCTGATATCGTGTAGTATTTAGATGATTAAAAATATCATAGTTCAAGCTTTCCACAACTCGTCAAAGCTAACCTTACACTCTTAACTGCAGCCACATCAAGTTCGTTCGGCTAGGGAGTCGATTTGACCATCTACACATTACATTGAAACTTGCTATAGTAATGACATGAACAATTGCTAGGCTCATGAATCACGCGCTCTCAGGTTTAGTCATTTGTTTAAAAAAAAAAAGCTTCATAATGTGAAACAAATAATCAAATCCTAATATTTTTGGAATATATAGGTGAGAACTATATTAGTTAAAAATGGAGAGCTTTAAATTATTAGAGCTTTCGGATTAACCTTTCTTTCTTAATAGTGATATACATATGTAGTTCAGCTTCCTTTCTCTTTATACCAAGACCGTTTTTCGTAAAGCTTCGCCATTTCGATAGAAAAATTTTGAGAATTAGGCTAGATACTTTAGCACTAGTAAACATATTTGATTCTACGGATTTTACCAATCTACAGTTGATAATTTCCTACAGCTTTGCATATAGCTCTTAGTATTATTCTTTAAATGTCAGCCTCGGATTGCATCTATCTACTCTTAAATAATTAAATAAAGATTTGGATACTACCGTGTATCCACCTATAGTTAGGGTCACGCTCTTTGTTTTTTGCTGCTTAATTTTTAATAGCACCACTTCCGTCCTTTGATCAGCTGTAAGCAAACTGACATAAGCCATATTTCGATGATTTTAACAACCGTGTTGGCGTTTCTTAATACTTCCGCAAGATGCTTAGCTAAACAATAAACCGTGCTATATCGTCAGCAAACCCACTATTTGCGCTCCATCTTGAGCTCACAATCGCTGAATACCATCATACTGAATCTGCAGAATAACAGCTCGGGGCAAGTTAAATGTCTTGATCATACTCCAACAATCGAAATCATCGATGAAAATTCAATTAAGTATCGCGTCTTTATTCAGTTTTGAATTTGGCATACCGTACAATCCAAAAAACTACCTGCAGCTCTTATTTTTTTGTTTAATTAAAAAACTGATTTTATTGCAAAAGCTGCAAAACGTATGTTCACATTACGTGCGGATGAAAGCGATTATATTTGCGATTGATTTTTTTTTTGCGATTTATTCTATCAATTACAAATTAATTTTTGTTTACGTTCGTTGAAAAGTTTATTGTTTACCAAGATTAAATATTTGTATATAGATTTTGTTATCATACGAGACCAGTATAACTATTTTTTTTCTATTCAAAACAAATCGATGTGGAGAATATTATAATATCCAACAATCAAGCAAGATTTATATGTTGATTCATTAAGGAAAGAATAAATATTTGATTGTTAATGCACTTAAAAAAAATTCCAGGGGGCATAAAAATAAAGCTCTCTTTATAGTGTCAATAATCACGGACCGTGGTTATAAAACAGTAATCGGGCAAAAGTTTACATCCACTAAAAGCTCTCACTGATAAACTCGATCCTAATAATAAATAATAAATAATGCAAAAAGCTTAAACATTTATGTTGAGCTTTTAGAAAACATTATGTGTGCTGCCTATTGATAGCTGATCTATATGAGTTAATTTTATTTTTAGTATTTCAATTTATGGAAAAGTTCCAAGTTTAGTTATACAAAGGCCTTATAATTACACAACCTTGATTATATTTAATATTCTTAATGGCCTATACATTATTAAAAACCGTATTCAGTTGAATTATTTTTGTTTAGATGCTATACTCATTTGTGGTGTGGGAAGGAAGAAAACATTTTTGTTTAATAATTAATTCGGATTGATTATTAAAGCTTTTGGATAATATTAATTGGTATTGAAAGGCCAGTTGTGGCGATCAAATAATTGTACAATCTCTGGTCATTTTTATGTTGTTCTATCTATATCCCGAGAACAGATACCAAACTGTTTGATTTTCGTCCTTTCAAATCGAATGAAGATACCACAATGTTAGGTTGTTTATACCAAGCTCCAATTTATTGCGATATTCGACCACAAAGTAAATCATGCGCCGTTAATAAAAATTGATTGTGAACTAGGATCGAGAATCGTTTAAGTCTGCAATCAAATTACAGCAGTCCCATAAGAATTACTAAAAATATCCACTTAATATTTCCGATGTAACATCCCTTCCCAATAACGATTTATAAACAGTTGTTACAGTTTTCACGTACGTATTTTATTACGTGCAGATGAGAGCGTATAGTTGGTAATTTCATTTTCCGAAGAAATCTATCAATTGAAAATTAATTTTTTATTACGTTCGTTGAAAAGTTTTACGTTAAAAATAAATAATTGAAAGCTTTTTGCAATTAACATTCATTGAAAGCGGTCGCACTATAACCATGCTCGATCTTGTCTGGTACATTTGATTCTTAACTCATAATGATCTAAAATCGAGAACTGATGAAAAATTCCTGAAAGCTTTTTTCGAAAACCGCTTGATTCGGCTGAGGTATGGAGTTCTTTGAAAAGTACATAATGTACAGAGAGTTGATTTTATTTCGCGAGCTTTCAATAAACCAAAGAATACAAATGTGTTAATGTTTTTTTATTGAGTTGAGCTTTCAGAAAATTTCGTATTAAAAAAAGGAGTTTTGTCAAAAGTTCTCCAAAACTGATTGTGATGTGTTGTTTTCCTTAACTTTCATTTTAGATTCCTAATTTTTTGAGTATGGAAAAGCTCGATATTAAAATTTAATATAGTTATCGGCTAGTTGATTTTTTAAGACTAGATACTCATTGGTGTGGGAAGGAACATAATAATATTAGTTGTATCATCCAAAATTATAAGTTGACGTACAATAGATAATCAGTATCGAATTAATTATTAAAGCTTTAATTATGGTGTATTTTATATTTAATTGTAGTGGTAGAAACGTTTAATTAAATTTTGGAAAATTTATTTTTGTGAACATATACATTAAAACAAAAGCCTGTATACGTATTTTTCTATAAATTCTTAACTGAAATTCTACTAATTTTATAGAAAAGTAATGATTAAAAATAACTGTTGTACTATGCATTCTTTAATAACTGAGTGGTGTGGTTGATCATCTTTTTTTAAATTTGTTTCACTGATCATATAAGTTTGGTGTTTCTAATCCAGTAGCTTGATTCTTAAAGCTCACTTATATATGCTATGCTATACCGGCAGGGCGAATACTGTGATCCTTTAGAGATGTAGTGGCAAAAGAGTTTATTTTCTTAAAATGTATACATACAAATACCATCTCGAAAACAACAAGTTTAAACATTTATTGATGGTCAGTCCAGTTTAACCTCGTAAAAATAAGGCCCAATGAAATATTCTTGTGATTATGAACCTTCTTTCGTTCGGATCGTCGAAGTAGTAGGGATCTTCTAAATAACGAGATGTGGAACATATTCTAATTCTGATGGTTTTCATCTCTCGTTCCAGTCAGTAATAAAATGATGCCTATAGTTCCTAAATTTTACTTTAGGAGGAGCAATTAACAGATTACCGTGAATTTAATTATTAGCAGTGTAACAGAAGAAAAATACATCGAGAACCGTTTGGGTTCGAGTCTGATGATTCGAGAACACTATCTTGTGCACCATCTCTTCCCAATAACGATTTATAAACAGTTTCCATAATCGATTTGTGCCCAATACAATTTATATTAAGATTATTACCATGAATAAAATACATCATTAATCGATACTTGCTCATCTAGTTAGTAGTCTAGTTGTAATTAGTAATCTAAAGATTTTTCCAAACTTAGATAAAATTTAGTTTCTCGATGATACAAAAAAATAGTTTACGCATCCAACTAAACATGTAATCCAAACCCTAATACTTTGGATTCAAACTTGACTTTGGTTATATCGCAATCGTTTTTTTCATTCAGGCGAACCGACAGTCAGAATAGTGAAATTTTCCATTTTTATATGTAAAGGGTGGGCCATCGGCTGGTCTCTTTTTAAGATAGCTATACCACATAAAATGTATCACCTTTCATATGTTTTAAAGTTTCATGCTTTAGTAAAAAGAGTCAACAAGTATCTCAATTTTGGGATACATTTTCGATGGACTGAGAATTTTACGAAAACCTCGATCAATATTGTGCTTAAGTGCCTGAACCGTTTAAGGATTGTTAGCGTAACATCGACATTTAACTGCACCCTCTGAAATCGATGGACTTATTTGACGGCGAAAAAACGCTGCTCCACGCACACCATGCAATAAATGATTACTGGAACAGGAGCCAGCTTGATCTTCGAGGAGGAATGGCCCAATAATTCCGACATGGACTTAAAACGACTCAAATTCCAGTTACAGGCCGGAATCCGACATTTGGAAATTAAATTGAAGGCCAGGCCGCATATTGTTTTTGCATAGCGCAATAATTCATCTTCGGGAATTGGTGTAGTAGACTGCATGGCTATTTTAAGAAGTGCACTGTAAAAATCATAGATTGATTCTTTCGGAAACCGTTGCTTGCGACTGTCTAAGTCTTTTGCGTTTTTGCGCGCGCGAAATACTTGTTGTGTAGTCGCCAAGTATTATGCATATTGTTGCGACCGCTACATCACCCCCCTGCAAGTAAACTCCCTCCAAATTAAAAGGTTAGTGGTGGGGATGATTGGATAAAATGTAATTAAGGATTAATTAGGAATCGGACAGACTTTCTAGGAGTTGTTTGGTTAATTACTAAGTTACACTCAGCTAGGATACCGTATGCCGGCTTTAATCTGTCAATAGAAACATTTACATTCTTGCCTTTTACATCAAGAATGTAATGTTTACGGAAACGACGAATGACTTTGTAAGGTCCTCCGTACGGAGGTGTTAGGCCCGTTCGTACTCTGTCAATACGAATGAATACGTACTCGCAATTGTTTAAGGACTTGGGAATAAAAATAGGCGGGTTAGTTGACTTGCGAGTGTCAATTGGGATTATGTTGCGCATGGCTGCGCGAAGCCTTTCGACATAGTCATGTGGATCGGAACTATCCTTGGAACTTGTTTCGAAAAATTCTCCTGGTAATCTGAGGGCTTGACCATAAACTAGTTCAGCTGGGGAGCATTTTAATTCATCCTTTATTGTTGCTCGTATTCCCAGCAAGACGATAGGAAGCTCTGTGCTCCATTTAATGGTATTTTCTCGAGCTTTGAGCGAAGCTTTAAGTTGTCGGTGGAATCTTTCGACCATACCATTTGCCTGCGGATGATAGGCAGTGGTACGAATTCTATGTGCGCCTAGTAAACGCGTAAGTTCGGAAAAGAGTTTAGACTCGAATGGACTGCCTTGGTCTGTCGTGATTTCAAGAGGTATCCCAAATCTTGAAACGTATTGCTCGACAAATGTCTTAGCAATAGTGGCAGCGGTGCTATCTTGAATAGGGTATGCCTCAGGCCAACGAGTAAAGCGATCGACAATGGTGAGCACATACACAAAACCATCGGATGGTGGCAATGGTCCCACTATATCCATGTGTATATGCTCGAAATACTTGTTGTGTAGTCGCCAAGTATTATGCATATTGTTGCGACCGCTACAAGTCCTGCAATTTATCGCTACCTGTTAAATGTCGCTTAAATCATTGAACTAGTGCGCTCCGCAGTTGTACCCATAAGAATAATCCGTGCCGTTCTATAAACAACCAGTACCAGTTAAGAGCTTCTCCTTTAAGTAGCGACCCCAACTAATTGACCAGGCTAACCAGTTACACCTGATACCTCCGTACCTCTGTACGCTCAACTTTGTATAAAACTCTCTCGATGTTAAATTTTTCGTTATAGGAACCCCCGAAACTAATGTCCCACCTGAGTGGGTTTCTGAGTGACATTTCCGACCAACGGTTTCCATTTACTGCAGCCCATATAGGGTTGTGCTAAATTTCTCGGTGTTTGTGGCCGTGGCATAGATTATAGGATGTTAAGTTATTGGCAAGCGAAGACTAACAGTCAGAATAGTGAAGTTTTCAATTTTTATATGTAAAGGGTGGGCCATCGGCTGGTCCCTTTTTAAGATAGCTGTACAATATAAAATGTATGACCTTTCATATGTTTCATAGTTTGATGCTTTAATGAAAAGAGTCAACTTTCCCAAGTATCCCAATTTTAGGATACATTTTCGATAGATTGATAATTTTACGAAAAGCTCGATCAATATTGTGCTTAAGTGCCTGAACCGTTCAAGGATTGTTAGCGTAAAATCGACATTTAACTGCACCCTATGAAATCGATGGACTTATTTGACGGCGAAAAAACGCTGCTCTACGCACACCATGCAATAAATAATTATTGGATGGTCACGTTTGTGTGGCGCACGTTGCGCTGGAACTAGAGCCAGCTTGATCTTCGAAGAGAATTGGCCCAATAATTCCGACATGGACTTAAAACGACTCAGATTCCAGTTACTGGCCGGAATCTGACATTTGTAGATGAAATTGGAGCCCAGGCCGCATATTTTTTTTTGCAAAGCGTAATAATTCATCTTCGGGAATTGGTGTAGGAGACTGCATGGCTATTTTAAGAAATGCGCTGTAAAATTCATAGATTGATTCTTTCGGAAACCGCTGCTTCATGAGAGATACTCCCAAAACTAATATTCCACTTGAGTGGGTTTCTAATAGGTACGAGTGTGCTAAATTTCTCGGTGTTCATGACCGTGGCATAGATTAGGGACAGATGGTAAGTTATTGGCTGCCGAAGACGGGTTTATCAAATGAGAGGATGATGGTTTGATAGGAGGATTCGATTGTCGATGGGTGGTTACCTTACCGAAGGTAGGTACTGAAACCGATTCGTCTACCGCCGGTAGAGTTTTACTGCTTGAAGAACGACTAGTCGGAGCCTCTTCTGTGCTAATTTCGGATTCCGAAATGTCTAAAACTTATTTAGCATAAAAATTGGGAGTTACAATTATAATAATTAAATTATTCGAATTTTGGATTGAAATTATTTATTATTTTTGAAAACTGAAACCCCTACAAATTCAAAGTTTGAAGCTAGGATTTGAACTAGGCTGACCTTGGAACTTTTAGAGATTGGCATTAGGAATTAAAGACAGGTATGAAGTTTTTGGTCAATCAAAATTCCTTTTTTTACAACACATAATAGTGTATAATGATATCAAGTAATCAAAGGAAGTACTATTTAATGTGTGGAACTTCCTGGAAATACTAGAACGACTGGACAAAATAAAAATAAAAGTATTTTCACCAAAAACAGATTTTAAAAAAATTCTCAAGAAGATCAATAGCATGGTGTCTCATCATTACAAAAATAAAAATTAAACCGGACTAGGAAAGTTTAATTGGCGAAAGCCCTCTGAAAAATTTTTAAAAAATATTAAAATAACTTTTGTTAGCCCTAATGGAAATTAGTTTTAAATTAAATCTTGTTGAAATCACTAAAATTAATCAAAAGCTCTCACTAAACTCTAAACTATTTAAAAGCTCGCATTAAATACGTTTATAAAATATTTAAAATTGTGGAAAAAAACAAACAAACTAATCTGTATTATTGACTAAAGGGTGGTAAGTTGCACGTCGCCGGAATATGCCAGATCTACCAAGCTTAACTGGTTTACTCGCGATTTTACGATTCACCGTCTTTGTTCAGATTTTGATTGCATTTTTATGCTTTTCATATTTTGAACTTTTTGAAATTGGTTCTGCAGTTAAAGAATAACTTTAAGCATTTCGTTGAAAAATATATGTAAAATGCGGTTGCATTAATCGCACTTGGAAAGCTTGAACGGTAAAAGCTGTCTGATGAAACCATAAATAAATAATTAAAATATTTTTTGGGTAACTTTGTCTAACCAATCGTTTCTATACGCCATTATTATGTATGTAATATTTACGTTGAAAATCCATCTCCATTATGTTTTTTCAGCGCATCGAAATATTTACGATTTATAATTATTTCTGGGAAATGTCGTCTCGCACGAAAATGTAGGTAATATACCCAATTCCATTTCATTATACGTGGTTTTCCCTCAATTTTTTGTGCTCCTTTGTTTTGTTATCGTTTTGGTCTAACAGTATTACTATATGTATACATATATACATAAAAGACATTTTGTTAATCACACTTCAGACATTGTATATAGATTTCAGCGAAAATCTCATTAAAAATTTATGAAAAAATTTTTTTATGTTGATGAAAAGCATTCATTACCTTTCAAAACGGAGGTGTGACGCGTGACCATTTATTATATATATACGCGCGTATACTAATGTATCTGCGGGAATGATTAATTTTTTTGGTATAAATATACGCGACGAATTTCTATGTATAGTTTTCGTGTGGCCCATGGCCTAAATGAAAAAAATTATTTATTTCATGAATAATTACTGAGTGCATGTAGAAACCAACATTTTGAGAATCATATCACATTTTATTCGTTGAACATCTTTTGAACGTACTATATACATACACCATCTTGAATATTAAATTTAAGAAATTCAATATTTTTGGAATTCTTCTTGGAAAATTCATAATAAAAATATTTTTTTCCGGAAATAGATAAAAACAATTTTTTGTTTTGGATATTTATGTAACAGTATACACTTTATGTATATATATAAGTATATGTGTATAAAAGGAAAACATGAAAATTTAATTTAAGATTCAAAAGAAAATATGAATATGGAAAAACTAGAGGAAAAACTATAATATATAAAAGGAAGTAAAAAGCATGTATAATTTATAAATTCTTAATTAAAGTATTTTTCAAGACTATAAAAAATAAAATGAGCTTTTAAAGTTTTATATAAATCACTTAAAAAAAATTCGTTTAAACTATTAATTCTATTCACATATGAAAATAGGGTAAATCTTCTGAGACCACTTAAAGTGGTAGGACAGCTTGGGAACATCAATAAAATATTATTTTACCATTAAAAAACATTAAACTAGTGACGTATTTTTGACAATCTACGGAAAATTGGGGTCGTTACTGGTCACGAAAAAATGTAAAAAGTCTCACAACTAAAATATCCTTGAGGCTTTTATCCCATAATTTAAAGAGTCTTAAGCTTTAATTTCATTGCAAAATGTTTAAAATAATTACATATTGTGAAAACTACGTCCTGTTAATACGTGTGTATAAATTAAAACATTAAAAGCTTAGTAAGAGATTTTTAAACACTTGGCAATAATTTGGTTAGACCTTTTGAGTGTAATTTTTATGTGCACAATGATGCTCAATCATATGGTTTGAAAACATTTAAACTGTATAATTAGATTTAAGATAAGTGCTTTTTAAAGTTATCAAAGCTTTCGGAGAAAAGCCGTTAAAAATTAAAAGTACTGGAAAGCACCGATCAAAGTAGTTTTTAATTCGCTTAGACAATGTAAGAGCTTTTTAAACTGTGCTTTAACTTAAAAGCTCTCATAGCAATTAATTAGTTTCGAGCTTTTTAAAATCAGTGTCATCAATGCAACCACTCCCATAACAGTTAAGCTTTCTCGGTTAAGTTTTCCGTCATCAAAAGTTTTCAAATGTGCGGTTCCTTTAGAAGCTATTAAGATTTTACGCTTTCATTTCATTGCAAATATTGGAAATATTAACAAACCTCCGTTGGAGTTTTTAAAGTGTTGTGATAATTTTGTAATTGTAAGTCAATTTTCCATTTCTGATTTACACCTTAGGCAAATCTGCTTGAATCGTATCTTGGTCGTGTCTACTTGAGGAATTGGCATTTTAGTAGTCATCAACATTTTGTCTCATTAAAATTTATTGAATATTTTATTAAGTTTCGTTCAACTAAATCAATTAGTTTGCTAGTGCAAACGTTTCTTAATAGTTGTTAATGCTTTAGAATTAAACCTGTGTACGTATATGTAAGAAATAGGGGTAAACGGTAAGAAATTACTGGAAATTGAAAGCTTTTAAATCAGAGTTTGCTCTTAATAGCTCTTACAGAAATTAATTATCTCTACGCTTTTATCAAATCAAAATATCTTGTTTAGTTGTTTCGAGGTGGTCGAAGTTCTTAAAGTTTTTACTTACCTCCGGAGCTTTTAAAATATTTTTTTAAATAAAAGAAAAAAAAATTTTAATTATGTTTTAAAGCTTTTTTAAATATTTTTCATATTACGGATGGATATCCTCAATGCATAATAGTTATTTAAAGGTTTAAAGAAATATATAGTTTCAAAGCTTTTTAAATATTTAAAAATCTAGATGATTTGTGACCGGGCTAAAAATTACAAATTACGGATACGTATGTATAATGTTACATGAAATGTTACTGAACCATTCGAGAGCTTTTGTTTTGTTTTTTTGCCAAAACTACATGAATCATACGGTTGTTCACACAAATTAAATATTTAGATCTAAGATGAGCAAGTTATCAAAGCTTTCGGTAAATAACCGTGCACATAAACAAAAAGAACCGGAAAGCACCTTCCAAAGTAGTTTTAAGCCTCATTATTCGTTCAAACAATGCAAACTCTTTTAAACCTGTGCTTACTGTTAAAACCTCTGAAAGCAACTAATTTGTTTGAAGCTTTTTTTAAATCGAATTATCTTGTTTAGATGTTTCGAGCTGTCCGATTTTTTAAAGTTTAATTTTAAGGCATGAAAATACCACGCTAATTTCATTGCAATATTTTAGAAATATAAAAAGCTTTCAATATTTGTAATATTTACAAAGCTACGTTTGTAAATATTACAAATATTGAAAGTTGTAGCTTTTTTAAATTTAGTGATATTTTTAGGCAAATATGCTTAACTATACAAATTTACTAAATTTTTATTTCTTTGTAAAAATGTTTGCGTTTTAACTGAGCCAAAACAATCGAGAGCTTTTCACAATCAATGGTGGTTCAATTTTTCTTGTTTTTTTTTCAATTAGATGTGAAAAGTTTTTTCAGTACAAGTTTATTGAAAATAGGCTCCTAAAACATCAGGGTCTAATATGTTGCCGTTTAACGGATTGCAAACTTCTTCAGCATATACTTCGTTTAGAGCCATTTCGAGGAAAGGGAAGAAATTGTTTGTCGGAGCTACGAATTGTATTTGCTTCAAACCACCCATTTCTAATTTTGACCATGGGTTAATCTGCTGTGGGTTTGTTCTGAAAGATTAAAAGCCTATTTAGATCTTTTAAAAGCTAAGCAATTATTTCGTAAGAGCTTTTGAGAAATATTTTTTAATTCATCTTTGACAATAAACCTGCCCAAATTTAAAAAAAAACGCGAGTTTAGTTTCTTTGTAAAATTGATTAAACTATTGCCAAAGCATTCGAGTGTTAAGCGCTTTAAAAAAAACAATTACCAAAGCTTTAGAATACAGCTTTCTGTAATATTATCATCTCTCTCATTAATAAAGTTCTTAAGTGTTATTGTAATCAATTTAAGTTTGACATTTCATACGTTTTTAAAGGGTTAGATTCCAACCTACATATGCCATCCAGACTGTGGCAATTAATCTCGTTTGTAAAATGTTAATGTCTGTGTGTTAGTGTTTTGATTAGAAAATCGTGCTCAAAGTTCGTAAAGTTTTAACTTTCATTCCAAGCTTCTAACAATCTTAAACATTAATTTCATTTTAAACAATTACATATTGTGACAATTGTGGATGTATGCATATGTATATTATATTATTATATGTATATATGCATATAAATTAAAATAACTTGGCAAAATTAAAAGCTTAGTAAGAGCTTTTTAATATTTTTCATATTACGGATGTATGCCCATAATGCATAATAAAAGATTTAAAGGTTCAAAGGAATCTACTTTCTAAGTTTTTTGACTATTGAGAAATCAAGCTTTCAAAAAAGTTTCAATTCATTGCAAAATGTTTGAAATATTTATATATTATCAATATTTGTGTTTTAAATTAAATTAAATTCAAAATGATTAAAACTTTTGTTAGAGCTTTTAAAAGCTCAATTGTATTTTTTTAATTTCAACAGCAAACACGATTAAATCTCAATATCTACACGAGTTTAGCTTCTTGGTAAAAGTGTTTGCGTTTTAATTATTGTCAAATTATTCGAGAGCTTTTTATAATACACCATGTAGTCGTTGATTTTGATTTCTTTAATCATACAATATTTCCAACAGAACATTTAGTATTCGGTTAAGCGCTTTAAAAAAGAACCATTATCAAAGCTTTCAGTGCCGTGCACATTACAAGGCAATATCGTGTATGAACTTTCAGTATCAACATCTCTCTCATTAATGAAGGTCTTAAGTGTTATTGAATGTTTTATTAGATTTCAATTTACGTTTACATTTCATACGTTTCTAAAGCGTTAGATTCCAACGTATATATGCGATCCAGACTGCGACAATTAATCTCGTTTCAAAAATGTCAATGTCAGATTGTTAGTGATTTGATTAGAAAACCGTGCTCAAGTTCGTAAAGTTTTTACTTTCATTCCAAGCTTTTAACAATCTTAAACTTCTTAAACTTTTATTTCATTGCAAAAAATTTAAACAAATTTAATATTGTGAGAACTACGAATTGTTGATGTATGCATATAAATTAAAAATAATTTGACCAAATTAAAAGCTTAGTAAGAGCTTTTTAATATTTTTCATATTACGGATGTATGTATTTAATGCATAATAAAAGAGTTAAAGGTTTAAAGGAATCTAGTTTCTAAGCTTTTTGACTATTGAGAAATCAAGCTTTCAAAAAAGTTTCAATTCATTGCAAAATGTTTGAAATATTAATATATTGTCAATATTTGTGTTTTAAATTAAATTAAATTCTTAATGATTAAAATTTTTGTTAGAGCTTTTAAAAGCTCAATTGTAATTTTTTAATTTCCACAGCTAAGACGAGTAAATCTCAATATGTACACGAGTTTAGTTTCTTGAAAATGTTTGCGTTTTAATTCAGCCAAACCATTCGAGAGCTTTTTACAATACATGGTGTACATATAGACTAAAGGTTGGTTATTTTTTTCAACACAGATGTGAAAAAATTAATCAGTATATACATATATACCTGCTTATTGCAAAATGGGGTCCTAATTCACCAGGGTTATTTAAATTGGATCACGAACTTTTCGTTGCAGAAACGGAAAGAAATTGTTGGTCAAAGCTCTAGAAAAGTCTCGGATATGTAGTTTGGATAATTTTAAATTTGCATTTCTCGTAGTTTTTCTAAGATTTTTTAAATTTGATTTCCTTATAAAGTCGTGTAAATATGGGCCAGGCTAATTCTTGGTTAATTCTATAAATAGCAATTATTATATTTCAACCAATATATGGATTTGTATCAAGTATACCACTCAAAATTGGATCACCGCGATAACCTACATAATTCCAATTAACACTCCATTGTAAAATATATAATTTATTTCAGTCATAAATGAGCACAGAGAGATACAATTTCTCATCGTGTATAAAATTCCAATTTTTATTGCAATTGAACCAACAAGCGTAATAATTAATTAAAAATTTTCCATCTAGTTTTTCAATATCTCGTATACGATACATAAATATATGTTTCAACAACAACAACAAAATTAGTTATAGTGAAAATTGTGTATACGAGTATATGTATATGCGCGCGGATTATAATCAAAAATAATAAATAAATAATTTAAAAATGAAAACAACAATGGAATAATAACAAAAAAATATTTACAAATATAATAGTTTACTGCAGAATTGAAATTCATATGAGTGCGTGTTTCATTAAACTATACACCACCCGCGATTTATACTATACAATTCAACCCCTCAGCAAATCATAATAATAAAATTAGTGTTAAAGTGTGGCATCATATAATGTTGTGTTTTAATCTAAAAATTGCGGCATTGTTTCGGGCGTATCGCGAGGATTCGGTACGCGATCGAAGTCAAAGTTTATGTGCACCACCGCCGCGCCCAGTGAATCGTGACATTGGTGCGCTGCGCGTATTACAACGAAGAGCTTCAAGTGTTATGTAAGTTAAATATGATTTGTTTTTTAAAGTTCAAAGTTTTGCATAATATTTAAGTAAATTGAATTAAAGCATTTTTGTTAAAAATATAATCTATCTTGATATTTTTAATCACACAGATTTAAGAAGCGGTGCTTCTATGTGAAAACATTTAATTTTCTTTACGAAATGATTTATTTGGTATACACGTATAGACATACTTATATAGGGGTATGAGAAGATTAATTGCTTTGTATAGGAAACATACTGACAATGTTAATCTTCTACGATGTATCATTATAAATGAAAATATTTATATTCAAAAGATGTATACCTAAACCTATAGTGTTATTATTTAGATAACTTTCTTTAGAAATGGCTGGATATAATATTTGGGCCGTATTAAACTATCGAATACACGCCCTTACCTACATAGTAAATCACTCTAAATATTGTCTAGCACTCTAAATGTTTGGCTATATTGTTGTATGGATCGACTAAAATTTTGTATCGAGAAATTTTGTGATTTATAATTAATTGGAAATATAAGTAAACAAAATTTTATAAAAAAAAATATTGATACCAAATATTAGTCGACCAAGCCAAGCACCTACATAACAAAATACACGAAAATTTCTGTATTACTGATGCTAGACAATTATTCGTGTGTTTTATTATGAAAAGACGATTAAAATTTGGTATCGAGAATTTTTTTTTATTCTTTCATTATTATCCTACTGTTTGTATTTTTAGAGCAGTTTGAATTTTATTAAAAACTGAACGTTTATTATGGTATGAACCAGCATAATATCACACTATACCATGCTAAATTATTTTATTTTGTACCACTGTATTACTGAAACCTCATTGCATCTAAGGATGCATACAGCGAGATACCACAGCGAGACAATCAAATACATTCATTTGACTACGTCCACAGTAGAAGCAAAGCGGTTGTAAGCGAGAAAAATTTGTAAACGTAAATCGAGAAAAAATACTGAATCCAGAAAAAAAAATTTATTGGCTCCCAACTGGTATTTATCTCTGCTGGACCATAGAGTTCGACTACAAATCCAACTTAATCCAAAAAAAAATCATTTATTGGGTTTTCATTACGATCTTTGGTTTAAAAAATAAATTTCTTATATATGAACGTAAACATTTCTTCCATCAACCAGCTGCGTATCATAACATAGTCTTATGAGAATTTGTGTTCTCGGTCCGGTTATAATCCTCGTGCTCTCTGTATTACAAAACGTATGTTACACCCATATTTCAATGAACTTGAGCCAACCAGACTACCAACCAAGTTTACTGAATTTTATTCACAACAATGTTTAAATTGTGATAGGCTAGAACTGTAGAGACCTTGGACATTGCTACATTACACGATTGTCCTCGAGATTTATTTAAGGTATTTTGTTTTGAATGTTGCATAAAGAATATGAACGAAATCAACTGTTCTCATTTTAAAGCATATAAGAGCTCGGATAACGTACAATCGTGACAAATTTTAATCCCAATTATCAACCTTGCCCGATTCCCTACCATAATTCAATTTTACCAACAACATACATGAATCTATTGAATCAACTGTGTAAAGTGATTCATCCCAAATTTAACCTTGAACTCTGCCAAAGTATTTGCCGATAAATAAATTTTCACATTTCAACGCGGGATAGACGTTGGTTCTGCGCTTTCGATAAAACACCGATATTTTCCGGTATCCACAATTGTACAAGAAAAACTGTCTGCCCGCATACATTTAAAAAAAAATACAATCTGGAGGAAGGGATCAATCGCAATCAACGACTATCATATTGTTTGCTTTTATATAATTAAGTCCAAAAAATTAATTATTTTAACAATTTATTCGGAAAAGCTCGACATAAATTTACGTTAGCTTTATGTTGTAAATTGACATTTCTCAAAAGTTCCAGCCAACCATTTTTTTTGTATTGATGCAATATCAATCGGCAAATTTCTCGGTTAAACCTTCATTCGGAAGCTCATTGAGTACGATAAGCAAAGTTTAAAATTTAGCTCAAGCTTTCCAAAAAAATATTTAAGTTTAGCATAGTTTAATTATAATATGGAAGGACATTTTCCTAATAATGCTATATGAGCTTTTAATTTTGGTTCGTGCCGATTGTTTTTACTTTAAAATTAACTAATTTTAATTTTAACTCTAAAACTAATAGGCATAATGTGAAAGCTCGATAAAATCTATACCTATAGTTGGACGACTGAAATAATTTTCAATTTGAACCTATGCATGAAATTTGATTATATTTCCCATGTTATAGATAATCTTAAATTTTCAGACAAGTTTCAAACAACTTTTACGTATTTAATATTTGAATCTTAAACAAGCTTTATGATTTTGGGTTTATTTTATTTAACCAAGTAGTATACTTCCCGAAATTTCCTGCTTTTCTCAAAAGATTTCGGCTCAAGATCATCATAATTTAAGAAAGAGCTTAGACATTCTCTCTTGGTTTGTCTCATTTTTAAAGCGACAATATTGTAAGATTTTGAAGCTTCAGTATAATTTTATGAAAAAAGCTCAAAACATTAAACAAACAAATGCTAGACAAATTTTATTTGTGAAATCTCGTCAAACAGTTAATTTATTAATGGACGATTAACTTGAAAGTTTACTCCAATAATAAATAAATCATTCTAGAATTTTTCTCTATTATTTAGCTATAACGTGCAAGGTCCAAAACGCTTTCAGAAGCAAACATATATGTTCGGTACAGCTTAAGTTCTCGATTAATTATGAAATGTTAACAAATTTTCCCGATAACGTTATATACTGGAGCTTTAAGCCCCAGTTTGCATATCCTCGTTTAGGACAAAAGCTCACTGAAATCTGAGGTTTTTAGGGGATTGATGATGAATTTGGGGATTGCTTGAAAAGCTCAGATTAACAACAGATAAACATCTCTTTTTTTCTAATTTTATTTGAGAGCTTAAATCGACGATACATAGGAAGAATAGTCTTGAACTAACAGCCGGTAACATAATATTTAAACTTTAATTACGAAAACTGTAAATTTAACCTAAGAAGGAAACCTAAAGTGTTGGTGTATAAATAATTAAACAAAGCTCAGTCTGTATTATTAAATCATTACACGATAAATTATGAAATGTTAAAATGTTTGACAAGTTAAATGGATGCCTAATTAAATTAATAAACTTAATTTGAACTTTTGCATGAAGTTTGAAATTATTATTTTTAATAATCTTAAACTTTTGGACCAGTTGCCAACAACTTTTTAGATTTAATATTTGTATATGAAATAAACTTTACGAGTTTGGGTCCAATCTATTTAACTTATAAGCGTTCCAAAATTTCTTACTTTGATTAGCTTTTATGCTCGTGCTCATCTACATGATTTAAGAAGGTCCTTAGAAACTCTCTGAAATAATTTTCCGGGAATGTTGCTTTTAATGATCGTTAAGCTTGATACCCATATTCCAGATTTTTAAAACGAGAATATTGTAAAACTTTGAAGCGTCTGTATAATTTAGTCAAAGCTTTCATAATATTAAACAAACAAATAGTTCGCCTCAAACAGATAATTTGTTATTGACTGGAAAGCTCAACTTAAAACAAAATGTATGTTCCATGGGTGGATTTTCCTCTATCATTTATAGCCATAACGTGAAAGGTCCGAAAAGCTTTCTGATGCAAACATTTGCGTTCGCTACAGCGAAGTTAATAAGTTCCTAATTAGTTATGAAATAACTAGTTTGAGCCTCACCATCTAGTATGAAAGTTTATTAAAACCTTCAGCTTTTTAGGTTTCTACTTAAGGAGGTTTTGTGTATGCCATGAATTAGGGTATACAATAATAGAGTGAACACTAAATATCTTTTCTATTTTCTTATTTTATGTGAAAGCTTTTCCTACATATGTAGGAAAAATATCTAAAATTTGTTTTAAATTTAGAAATCGGTGGAAAAGCTTTACTTTAATGTATAAGAGATCTTAAATAATTCTGTAGTGCTAATTTCACCCGTTTATGATGGTTAGTCTCTTTTGGAAAGGCCTGTCATTTAAATTTGTAATTTCAACCACAATTGATTGAACCAGCGCTGATACTGTACTGTTCACGATAATTAATTAAATTATCAGTTCATTTCATTTAAATGGATGGTGCTTTAAAAAATACACAAACTAACGAGAAAAGCTTTCGATGAATGAACGAAATTCCAAATATTTAATTGTAATAACATAAACAGTTCACGAGAAAATCATAAATCAATATCATTGCTTTCGGCGAATGTAATTTGAAGATAGATTTTGTTTACTGTGAAAATTCTTGTTAAATCGATGTTTTAAACATTTTCAAGCATTTAAGAAGAATTGGTGTTACAAAACCAATTACAAAAATTATATTTTTTTTATTTCCGATAAATTTGATCCAATATAAATGACAGCCGTTTTGACTAATCAAATAAACAGTTACTATTTAAACCCGTCTGCTCAAACGAAAGCTCTAGGCAATCTGGATAATTCCGTCAACCAAAATATATATAGAAGTATTGTAAATGAAAGCTCTTGAAATAACTCTGGGCATCCAAAACATTTCATCAAGTAACAATTCTGAAAAAGTTATTGTACCACAAAGAAAGCTCCTGTAAAATAAGTATTTACTGAAAACTATTGTATGTCACATTTAAAATTAAATTGTATAATGGTTGAAGTTTCTGATTTGTTTGTTAAATTCGACCACTCAAACAAAAGCTCAAACAAATGCTGATAACTATTATAAATTTGAACTTTATACATAACAAGAAATATCCAAGAAACTTTGTGTGAAAAATTTAGGGAATAAGGATTACAAGAATAAATTGTTTAACTTAAAAAAAGGTCTGAATGTAAAAATTATGACCACGTAAATTATAACCAACGATCAAGCTTTCTACACATTTCCATATAAACTAATGAATTAAAAAAAATGTGAATGTGTTTATTTTAATAGTGTGGTCCTCCAAATTCTAAAAATGTTTGAATGTTGAGATGTTGAAGTCTTCGCACATTTGGTGAGCCTAGAAATTTAGAAAAATTCGGTTATTTAAAGCATTTTCTTTTTTCTGGTTCAGAAATGGGTGGAATACCCGCACAGTGAAATACGGGTTGAAAATTAAAGTTTCTGGTTTCAGTTATACAGTTTTAATTATATCGCTCATTTGGAGAGCCCAGAAGTCCAGAGTTACTTTGCTATTTGCAGATATTTAAATCGATCAACCACTGAGGTTTGCCAAATTTTAATGGCAACAAGTTGAGCTACTGAAGCCTGTGTAAATTTTGTAATTGGAAACTGGAGTTTGATAGGTAGATTCGATGTGCCGGAAACCTTTGATGTTGATATGCTTAAGAAGACTTAAACATTTGAGGAGCCTCCAGAAACTTTAATGCCTAGGTCTTATTGATTCTTTCTTGCTTTCTCAATAACAGCTAAAAACGCCATGGTGTCCGCAAAAGTCGCCACAATATTGTTTTCTAATGCAGGAATATCATTAATGTACAATAAGTATTATATGCCGTGATGTACTGGCCCGCAGTACTACTGCAGTGAACTTATTCAATTCATGTGTTCCTAAGGCGCAAGGGTAGAAAGGTAAGCAGATGCTTGTATTAGACGTTAAATCAAGTCGGATGAGCTGTTCAAATCTCAATATGCGTACTATAAGGGAGAACGGTGACTTATCGGTCCCCTTGAGATATAAGGATTACTCCTTGATACAAAATATACTCTATGGTACCTTCCTTGAATATAGAGAGGTCTTTCAGCAGTATCAGACCGTAGGTGATCAGTTGAGCATTTTCACGTCTGAGGGTAGATGTGTCACTCAGGGACTGTCCGCCAGCAGATCTGTGAGTGGCGGCACATCGCAAGGTGGGGTTTTATCCCCTTTTCTTTGGAATATGGTCCTTAGAAAGGTTATGTTGAGATCAACAGTGCAACAAAATATGCCACAATGGCAACAGGGTAAAGTACAAAGATTTATTATATTTCATAGACACGTATGTTGACGAAATATGATTTAATTCATCATATATATATGTATACAACAACAACCATATAAAAGCAATTCGGCATTACTACATTAGTGTAATTTTTTACTACGACTCAAAACCTGAAGAGATACCACTGAAGAAGAAAACATGATAGAAAAACATTTTGAGTCAAACGTAGAAAAGGACCCAAACGGCAGATACTATTGTAAGAATTCCCTTTAAGCAGATTAACAAACAAGACCAGAACTATCAACGATTACTATGGCAAAGTAACCCCTTCAAGCCTCCATTGGCATACAAATTAAAAACGGTGACATACGGAACAACATCCGGCAGCTTTTTAGCTATAAGAGCCTTAAAACAACTAGCTACCGATGGAGACAATGATTATCCATTAGCAGCAAGCATCATGTTGACCGATTAAAAACATAGAGGAAGTAACTCGAGCTGTACAAGAACTCAAAATGCTCACAGAACAAGGTGGACTGAATTTAAAGAAATGGTTCTCTAAGCCAAGGGAACTATTGAATCAGACTCCCAAAGAACTACACAAAACATTAGGCATTCTATACACAAATCTTTTTAAATACAACGTAGAAACAATACAACTATCACACAAACATCCAACCAAACGCTCACTATTATCCGACTCATCCAAGCTCTTTGAACCCGTTGTATGGCTTTCGCCTATAACAATCACAGCAAAAATCATGATGCAAGAAGTAACATCAGGAATAGATTAGGATCAGCCCTTGCCAGAAAACATAAACACATGGTGGATAAAATACAAGGAAGAATTGAGCGAAATCAAAAATATAAACATCCAAAGAATGATAAACACAACGGATGAGGTCGAAACGGAGCTTCACGGATTCGCTTATGCCTCAGAATACACATACGCAGCGACAATTCGAACAACAAATAAGGAAGGAATTATAACAACACAATTATTAACCTCAAAGATAAGAGTCGCGCCAACCAAAATAAAGCTATCGATCCCTCGATTGGAGCTAAATGCAAATCTGCTATTGGCAAAATTACTTAAACACACACAAAGAAGCTTGAACATGAACAACCTCAAAATATACGCGTGGTCAGATTCGATCATTCCACTATGTTGGATCACGGGGATTCCTTCGAGCCGGATCTACAAGCTGAGATTTTACAGTGGCAGCAGCTTACATTAACCCCATTACGAATCCTGAAAGAGCAAGGCGTCAGGGAGGTTGCTTTCGCGGATGATGTTATGAATGCGCTCTTCGGAATAATACCTCTGTATGCTGTAAGCGCATACAATACTCACATACGATTAAAAACAAATCCACAGAAAGCTAAGTTGGTCCTCTGAAGTAGGAGGCACAGATCTTCTAAATCTCCTATATAGCGCTTCACTCCTGTAAAAATGCAATGAGGCAAAGGTAGAGACTGCAGCTTCACATTGTACACTGTCTATATGTATGAGTAATCAGTTCCATACATACTATATGAGGTTGTCGCTTAGTGGCTAGTTTTAAAAATTATGGTGTACTTAAATTTTTTGACAGTAGACGCAGCTATGAACAATAAGGGGTTAATTTATTTTCACGAGCTCAAAAATGGATGGAAGAGTCGGATGTTGGTTATAAATTCTTTTTTCGTTTCTCTTATTATTGTCTTTCAGGCTCAAATTATCAAATTATCACGATAATAGAAGTCATAGACTGATTGAAGGATCTATAAGGGGTATTCGAATATTTAAAGACAGTCAAGCTGCAATCAAAAGAATAGAATCACACTTTCTAACGTCGAAGATAGCCCCGAACTGTGAGGCTTCTATAAATGATGTAGCAGATGAGATTGCCCGTCAGGACACACCATGCCTAATCTAACCAGGTTCAGATTATATATTGGAATACCGCTTGCTTGATGTAAACTGCTGCTTCAGGAGAACCTATGAGAAATCTGCCCAAATTGAACCTGCCCAGATCTGACCAACTGATATCGCTGTGGCATACCAAATCACATGTTCGTGGGAATTGTAACGAGACACCGTCTCATAGGTAAAAAGGGAGCAAGAAGGAAGAAACAATACTCCATCTGCTTAGCATTTATATCCTGATCTATAGTGCACAGCATATCAAATTTATGGGAGCCTCATCTGGATGACTTCACGGATCTTAGGAATATCGTCGTCAAGGATATCAAACGTTACGTGGAAAGCTGAGTATTGTTCGATGAGGGAGGAGGAAAAAATTGTATGTTGTACAGCTACGGGCCAATTTTATGCTCATGCCAGTCCTATAGGACAGCCAGTTTAGTTTTTTTTTCTAATCTTTCAACGTTGGTTCATGAGGTCGGAATGTACCTTAGCTATTTACATGTGAACTCAGTGAATTTTGAATTATCAATAATGGTTTCGATTAATTCATAATACTTCACGATAATTCACGTCTCGATGCATTTATTATGCCAATAAATCCTTTACGCTTTAATTTAAATCAACCGCGATTTTTTAATGGAACAAGATTGACTGTACAAAAAGTTATTGAACCAATTTCAATCAAACTTTTCCAACTGTCAGAGAGACATTGAACTTTGTCAAACAACCTAATACCAAAAATATTTTATAATTTAAATTGTGTTTGTGTGGCCACGTGCTTAAAACGGCAGGGTGCATAACCAGAAATAATTATTCAAATTTCTGTTCTAAAAATCGGCATCAAACACCACAGTTCGTCTTATGAATCAATAATTTGTTTAAATAAACTTTCTTAAGTCTCGCGAATTAAAAATTCGTAACCTCTGTTTTCTTAGTTAATTAGATTTCATCGCGTACATAATAAATTATTAAAATTATAAATTGTGTTTAGAACCCCGTCCTAATTATACTGCTGTTCTTATCGTCACGAAGACAACTTTTGTATATTACATTATTTAACATCTCGCATTGTATGCTTTTGTGTACGTAATGATAAACTTATATCAAATTAAAACGTCAATCTTAAACTATTCACAAAAATGATAAATATTTTATGGGCTTTGTATGTGAGTGTGTGTGTGGGTGTGTGTGTGGGTGTGTGTGTTGCTACGGATGTTGTGTTATACATTAATATAAGAAAGAAAATGTTTAACTCACTTTCTTATCAAGTTTACGTTTATGAATAATTTTTCAATTCACTTTCTTATCTCTCTGTTGGTTTAATGAAAAGCAAATAAAACATAACATTGTTTTATTATTTTTGTTTGTGTAGGAGGAGGAGGATATCTCAATTTTTCTTAAATCTTTCGAATTTCTTATTTTTATGTGTACAGAAGGAAGTAGAACAAACTCATTACGAATAAAGTAAATATATACGTAAAAGAGTACATCTTGTGTGCGGTTTCATGAATTGGAAACTTATTGTTTCACATCTTCAATGAAATTCTTAAGAATTATTCGCCTTGTTTATCACGTGCATTTCGAACTGTAGGAATATAGCGTGCCATTTACGTATAAATATACAGTTTATGAACTAATATAGGCAACACGAAACGTTCATTCATGTATATGTATATAGTAGTATGATGGATAAGTTGTATGCCATCGTTTATTTGACGCAATCACACATGCAACTCAATTGTATCATTCTATCTTGCGTCACACATGTTCATAAACGCGCTAGAATGTATTTGCAATCTAACTAAAAATATTTCATTACCCCGCAGTACAATCGTAAATAATTACGCAAATATTTTCCAATCCACTATATAGCATACTTACTCATCCCTCCCGTAGCAAGTTAGAATTGTTAGAATATAGAGATACAGAATTGGAAAATTATCACAGCTGGTTAAATTAAAAATCATTAATCACAATGAATGAAGAGTATGTTATAATAGTAGTACAGTAGCAGCAACACAGCATCATGGGAAAAAGATAACAAAACCAATTTGGTGCTGCCGACACAAAAACAACAAATTTTAAGGAAAATTTTAAAAATGGAAATATATCAGCACACACACACACAAAACTTTTGAGAAACGAAAATCGAGTTTATATATAATTTATCCACCTGAATTGATAATATTTTTTCATGGTTCGTCAAATATGTTAATGGGATTGAATATTTTATGTGCTTTTGTAAACGAAAAGTTCGAACGCAAAAAAAAGATGTTTTTTTTTTGTCTAGAAATTGTCGCAAATAAAACGATATTTCGACGATATCACCTTTTCGTATTGTCTTGGGTAGAAAATTACCTGTGTGATAGATTGAACGTCATTTGACGGGTATATGTACTTATACGAAAATTATTTAATAATTTATATTGTTACTACAATTGATGTGATTTAATAAGCATACTCAATCCGTTACCTGAAATATTGAGAGTAGATCTTAGGATAAATACACTTAGTACAACATTTATATACGTACATTAAAGCATTAAGTCAAATTAGTGGAAAGCTTTAATGTTTATTTAATATAAAAATTCAAAAGTCTCAGCCAACAAACTTTAAGAAAACATTTAAGACTTCATTATCTTAATCATTGAAACGCAAACTTACCCGCACGGTGCTTTTGTGTCGTCTACACTTCCAAACAAAGTGGAAATTTGATTTGATTGGAATGTTTGACCAAGCAATAAGCAGGATCTTCGGAGATGTCCGGGCCTCACTAGTTGAAACCTCTCATATCCTCTCATACTCACCTATGCAGATGACATTATATTCATTGTACGTGACATCAGAGCATTAGAATCCATTCTGGCTGAATTACTATAGGTGGCGTAAAAATAGCGGGCTTAGAATTAAAGCCCCATAAATGCATCGCTCCGATCTTAGATCCCCCAGCATTATTTGTACCACCCCCAGCATAGTGTTGTCTGGTGTCACTTTCAACTGTGTTGATACGATGCGATATATGGGTACTGATTTAACCTCCAAGTTAGGTCGGCCTTTCACCATTCGTACTCGGTGTCATACTCGGAATAACTCATCATATATGCAGAAATTCATTCATAGAAATGCCCTATGACACGGTTTTATCTCTATGCACCGCTTCGTTATTTCCCCTGTGTTGACATATAGTTTACAGACAGCTGCTACCTTTGCAAACAGATGCCGGCTAAAAAAATACGAGCTTTTTTTTCTAAAGAAACTACTCGAGTTCTGTTTTTACCATCCTCGCTCACGTAAAATCAAGGACGTCTTACATGGTAAGACTATTACCAAAAAAATCAAGGTACACCGAATTAATTATTGGGGACATATCGATCGTAGGAACCCCACCCACCTTTTTAGAGCAGCGTCCTCCTACATTGCCGGTCCCAAAAAGTTGGGACGCTCCTGTTACACATTGAATGACTCACTAAGGCAGGGTTAAGGAAGGTTAAGTTGGTAGACGTCATATAGAACTGGAGACAGTGCTCCCGCTACCTACTGAATTAAGGCAAGCGACCAATGAATTCTATGCACTTGATGTATCGGACTCTAGTGAGTCACTTGGTGAAGAAACCAAGGAAGGGATTAACATAGTCGAATAGCCCAGCCTTCCAAATCGTTCACAAACACCGCTAATTCCAACCCCTCCAAGAGCAACCACCCCAGGCCCGGAGCATCTCACTTGAGCCACGATAAATGTCACCACACGATTGGCCATGACTTTATTTTACAAAACGGGATTAGGCTCCTATACCAAAAACGCATTGGAGCCTACCTCCTATAGGTAATGGTAGAAACCGTATGATCTATCCTACTTCCCATCACCTCCTAAATATTTTTTTTTCATCATAAATGAAGCATCTATTTGTACAAATATAAATAACTTATAATACTGTAAGCAGTAAGATATAGCAGTTTATCGCAGTTAGGTTTATTTTTTAACTAGATGGCACCACTGGCAAATAATCGCAATGTTACAGTTTTTTTAAACGAAATTTTGAAAAATAATGTTAATAAATCCAAAAAAAAAAAAATTAAATGAACAAAACCAAATTGACAACACCCGGCTGAAATAACTTGGAAATAACAGGTAACGTAAAAATTCTTGTTAAAAACGTTGAGTAGCAATCTGCAGGATATAACTTTATTAATTTTTGTCGATAACATGAAGTCACGCGAGTTTAATATGGGAATCTGGAGTAACCCCCAACATAGTATCACAAGTTACTTGACAAACAGGTGTAAATATCCTAAAAATTAGTAATATAAATTATCCACAAACTTAACATAACTCCATTACGTTTGACGTATTCCGATTCGTCTTCTTTACCATTTATTTCCATTGGGTTGGTATTGCAGTTCATATATTTTTCGTTCAATAAAAAATGGTGGTGAATATGATGGTTTGCGTCTCTGCTGATATACGCAATTGTGAATGCTGTATATTTTTGTTGTTGTTGTTGTTGTTGTTCTTGTTACTTCCTGGTATTTTACCTATATAATGAAATTTCTTATTTAACATTTTAAATTCTGACACTATACCTTTATTTTAACACTAACCAAACTGCTTTAACCCGTCTAGCACTAAAATAAATTATTTTATATTGGAGATCAAAACCGCACATTTCATCGATGTGACGGTTTTTATCACCCCCCCCCCCCCCCCCCCACACTTCTAAACAAAGAGGAAATGGTTCTTAAAAGCTCACTAAAATTAGTCAAACTACCGACAATCAGATAATCTGCGAGGTTTGAAAAATTCAGTATATTTAGCTTTTGTCGTTCGCTACTTTAAGCTTTTCAAAATTAGCAGCGAATCATGAGAATCATGCTTTTCATTTTTCTGTGTCTTTTCCGAAATAGCTAAATATTTTTAAAAGCTCCGTAACTTTAACTTAGCCTGCAACTACTTCATATTGACGTTTGATTGTGGCTCTGTTTCTACGTGGTGGCTTTGACATTTGTGATTTTGGATTTTATTATTTTTGGTTAAAACTTCTCGATTATGTCAACCGTAACTTGGTCTAAGAGCACGAAATACATTCCGCACAGAACGATGATTTTCGTAATAAAGCTGAACATTTGGTAGACGCTATGCCGGGCTCAGTTTTTCCATGATGGAATGGCAAACAATACTGAATAAATAAAAACACAACGCACTCGATTTCAGATCGCTCAAATATCGAAGGTTGTTGACATTATTTTAATTGTTGACGTTGACACAAAACACTGCCAAGTAAACTACGTTCTATTTTACGTGTCGACAACCGCGTAGATTACATGGCGTAATCTACTTCGGCCATCCCTGCTAGGAGGAAAGCTAAGCGGATTTGTAGACGGTGGAAGCATGAATGGTGGAAGGTTGAGGTTCTGAAAGTGCGACAACCCAACAATGAGCGCAGTTCGCGTAATTTCATTAAAGGAATTACTGGATTGCACCACACCTTGATGGGACCAAGATGGACACCTCTGTGTCAACATCGACGCAGTACTTGAGCATAGAGTGGACACATTACTGACCTGATTGCTGTTCATCATGCGCCACAAACTGTTGCTGAATCACCTGCAGACTGCAGAGATTTACACTGAGGATCCATTCCATGAGGAATTCACTAATGCCATGCAGAGATTGAAACGAAACCGCTGACCTGGGGTGGACTGCATTAATTTGGAGCTCTTGATATTCGGAGGGGATACTTTGTGTAGCAATTAGTATGGCGTACCGAAGTATCGTCTGACTAATGGAAAGTGGCCGCGATATGCCCCATCTTCAAGAAGGGAGACCGCTTAAAGTGTGAGAATTAGCGCTGTATAGGTCTCCTTTGCATATCGTACAAGTTACTGCCATACATTATATTGGATAAGATCACTCCTCCAGGGCTTGGTTGGTGACTATCAAGGAGGATATCGTCGGAACCGATCAGTCACTGATCAGGTCTTTTTGCTGCGGACGATTCTATCTAAATATTATGAGACATCCATCCTCGTACATCAGGTGTTCCCCGTTTTCCGGCAAACCTATGACTCAATCAATCGAGAGAGTTTGTGGTCGGCCCTGGAACACCTAGGAATGCCAACGAAATTGGTACGACTGTGCAGGATGACTGTGACGCAGTCTCAATGCTGTGTTAAAGTTGAGAGCACGTTATCGACAATTTTTACAGTTAACTCGGGTGATCGGCAGGGAGATCTCTGTCCCCGATACTCTTTAATCTCTTGTTGGAGTACATCTTTCGTAAAACTGAAACACCTGCGCCCCACATCTTATATCGCCAGTCCAATCAGGTGCTTGCATATGCAGATGACATATGCGTGATTGGACTGAATAGCAACAGAGTGAAGAAAATACTTGATCCGCTTATAGAGTTTTCAGTTTTTGTTGGACTCCAGATTAATGAGACCAAACCCAAATACATGATTTCCTGGTTATGGGGACAATGGCACACCAGATTTTAGTCGTGGCCACTACAGGTTTGAAAGAGTGAGGAGGTTCAAATATTTGGGCTCTCTTATCACTTACGATAACAGTGTGGGAGAGGATATTAAAGTGCCGCTGGCAGTTGACAAGCATGCTTTGTATCCTCTAAGGCCACTGCTTAAAATTTAAACACCTATCAAGTTTCGTGAAATTGAGCTTAACCCGTTTGTATTGAGCCCGTTGTTATGTTTCGATGTGATAGTTGGGTGCTGACGGATGAGTACGAGAGATGGCTCCTTAAATTTGATAGAAGAATCATGCGAGTGATTAACGGCCCAAATCGCAATGAAGGTGGTGCATACCAAGCTCTGTACAATTGTTTCCAGACAATTTAAGATTTCACCTTAATTTGAATACGAAACTTATTATGAGTAATTTATCCAAAAGCTCTGTTTTTCCTATGATTCGGTAGCCAAGATTAACGTGGTATTATTTTGGTCTATCTGGCCAAACATGCCACTAATTGGAATTATCTCTAGCATTGGCCACAGAAAATTTAATATTTCATCTTAACTTGCATACGAAACTATCACAAAGGAATTTGAAAAAAAAGATATCTTAGCTAAATAAGGGCTGGATATAGGACAGAGTCGGCCCATGACTCAGAACGAAGGGTCATAGATAATCGTTTTATTTCTCATCACGTTGGTAATGTAATACGATGTCATGTTGTTAATGATTGTTGCCCACATTCAGGGAATATTTAATATTGTGTGTGAATAGCTTTAATCGTTTCAGTGTGGGTTTTAATTGAATAAGGAAGTCAACTCAAGAGATTTTTTTTTTAAACGTCCTTTTTAATGTTAAATCCGCAAAGCAACTGTAATGTATATTGGATTATCCACGGACTATTTAAAATATACTTTATAACTATGTACATATATGTATGTATAAAGATTAATTATTTTGCCGACCTAAATCTCAACATTATTAAAAAGTTATAAATCTGGCACGAGAACGACCATAAAACCTAAATAATTTAATCTTTTTATCTTCATATCAACAGCACATATAACACCCATTAATATCTGTCATATTTTCACTTAAAAACCACAACCGCATGCGGGATAAAATGCACAGTGGTACATAGTTTAATGTTGTGCATACATATATGTAACTATAATTCATGAACAAGTAATTTAATTCGTTATATGTTGTAATCGAATCGGGTGCACGCAGTATCAAACATATCCATAATGTCTCGTATTATGTTGTATATATTTGAAATGAAACGCAGCATGATAATGTATAAGCACAGTAATAGTTTTTATGTGTATATGAAAAACTGCATGAACTGTATATACATGACTATCCAATTCGTGTATATGCGATTAACTTGAAGCCAATTATTGCCCTTTTTTTTTTTATTGCTGCAAATGGGACAAAATATGAAAAATTTATACTATTACTACCATACCCATATCACTATAACTATATGTATAGTGTTTTGTGTGTGATGTGAGAAGTAATGAATGTGTTTATACATTTTGCACAGTTGGTTATAATATTAAATGTGGGTAAGGTGGTATGAGAAATTGATTATTTGTGTTCAAATTACTTTGTTTTGGTTTTATTTATAAACAAGAAAATAAAATTTATTTTATTTGTTCATTAAATTATTTATAAAAATAATTGTGCACACATTATACGAACTAAACCAATTATTTGAAATATATATGTATACATATGTCCGATGCACAACTGTAAAAGGATTTGATATACGTAATTAAATTTATATAACACACAAGCACATCGTATGTAGTCGCATTTGACTTACTACCTTAAAACGATTTCACCCCATTTAAATAATAGAGCTGCGTTAACTTAAAACTATTGTATGTGTATGCACATTATGCTTTCAAAATATAAAAACACGAAAACTCAAATTTTTATGACTTGTGATCATAAAAATCGGTCATAAAATCCCTCTATATATATACTTCGACAGCTATATCGGTTTCCGTATACAGAATTGAGGGAACTATTAGAGATATTTGACCTCACTAAAAAAAAAAAAATGAAAGTCATTAAATGCGTCATTAAAAATTTATCGATTGTTTTTCGAATCACATGCTTTTGTGCTACACTTATGTCTTTACCATATTGAATGACGTGCAGATAAACATTATAAGTCATATTTACAACCGAATTGTAATTATTTTTTTTGTATTTCAATCGATAAAATATTTTTTGTACTATTTATATATTCAACAATTTTCTTTACTAATATTGCTCTACGTATTATGCCGAAATGTTCGAACAAAAGTTCAAATTAATTTACTTCAAAACTTTTTAGTATCAGCAAAAATTCCCACAGATCCTCACATATTATAGAGTCCCTTAAAATGTTAGACCAATTTGGAAATATAAATGTTCACTTTATTTAAAATTTGATATAAAGATTCGAGTACAAAGTAAAAATAAAATGATGTTGAAAAAAAAATTAGGGCGTTATTTTTATTTAATAATAACTAAACGCTAAAGGATTACAAACCAACCAAATTTAATTATTTTGTTTTAGTTAATTTATTTGTCTTGAGAGTATGTTCTGAAACTGTTATACTAATAACTGTTATCTATATAACTGACGTAATGTAAAAATTTAATACTGTCAACAGAAATGAAATCTGACACAAAACATGATTACTAATGCGTATATGATTCATTCAGAAATTCGTTCTACTTAATTAAAAACCTCTTCATTCTTGCGACAAAAAATTTGAATGTCAAACAATTGAAGATTGGCAGCACCATGTCAAATATTCTCCATCAAAATCGTTTGAATGAATTGGTGTCAGGTACCAGTCTTCCTATATAGCCAAATATTAAAAAATAAACTGGGATATTGAATCAATATTCACATGTTTTTGTGCTAAACTTAGCAATAGAAAATATTTGGCCGGTAAGTTTCAAAAACTGATTTGGCTGAGACATACCTCCAGATGTCTTTAGTTGACGCATGGAAAGGGATTTTTGTAATAAATACAGCGGTGAGGTTTTATCAGTTTCAAGACGAATCCGTACATAAGAAAAGCAAATTACCATCACAAGTCGCAAGAGAAATTGTTCGAGTATTTCCGGTCTGCTAAACAAGTTTCGTCAAAAAAATGGTGATATGAAATGTTCGTTTTAAGTCATCAAAGAAAGGAATTGAAGCTGTAATATTGAGTCGAGAAACTGATCGGTGTTGTGTCGAAGACGCGTTGAACGGACATCAGAAGAAATACTCATGGCTCGAGAAGGCAGCCTTGTCGTATATTTTTGGTAGGTGTACCAAATTTTACTAATGTCTATATTAAAATCCTTGGTGCAGAGTTGATCGGTGAGGTAGATCCCTAATAGTGCAGTTGAAATGATCGAAACGAATACTGAAATGCGCGAATTAGATAAGACCGCTAACAAAACGGCTCAGTGATCTGAATTACACAGATGATACATGTTATCTAACAGACAAGCACACCTAGAAATATACATTCAGAAGACTGCAGCAACGAGACAAAAATTAGAAAGCTCAAATGGAGATGGATCGTATGCGCACATTGAGGAAAACAGAAAGTGAGATAACCAAACTGTCATTAGGCTGTAATCGGAAAGAGTAACCTATAGGAAGAGTTAGAGGACCACTTTAGTAGACACCAAAGCTTCTAAAAACAATGACAGTAGATTTTTTCCTATATGTAAACTCTCACGGGGCAAAGAAAATAAATTTAGTTTCAGTTTTAGTTTGCATTTTCCTTTATTGTATGCCAACATATCGAAATCAGTACAACCGTACAACGATCTCCTAAATCAAAATACTATTCCATAACTTCGTGGCACAATCTGCACTTTGACACACTTGCATCAGCAATTCCTCGCCTATTTGATAAATATTTGATTTTAGATTTTTAATGAAGAACCCAGTTTTTGTTCCAGTCTCCAATTTTGTAGAAAGATTGCCCTGGTGGCTGGCCCCTCAGTTTCGAATTTGGCAACTTGCGATTTATACTCTTCTGTGCCATATCAGCGCTTCGTTCATTTCGTTTTCTGATATTCAATTTTAATTTATAATTAATTAATTGTTGTGATTGTATGCAGTTATACCTGCAGAATTGGCATTAATATCGTATTTGCTGAGCCCACATAAAGCCACTGTAATCAAAATTGAAACTCAACAGACGTGTTCAATCGGCCATAGCGTTGCGTCGTACAATTACGTTTTTTACCGTAACTATTCAGTTACATACGGGCGGATTGAAACTGAAGCTACCTAAGTAGGAAAACAAAAGTTTTTTTTACCAAAAACCATTTATTTCTCAACATAGTCTCCTTTTACTTCGACACACTTAGTCAGACGATATTCTAACTTTTTTATACCATCTGAATAATACGATTTCAGGAACCCCTCAAAATACGCGTTAGTTTCGGTAATCACTTCTTCGTTTGAGATGAATCTTTGTCCTTCGAATCATTTTTTCATGTTTGGAAACAGGAAAAAGTCACTAGGAGTTAAATCTGGACTATAAGGTGGATGATCAACCAATTCGAAGTGTATTTCACGTAATTTTAGCATCGTATCTAATGCTGTGTGAACCGGTGCGTTTTCTTGAAGAAAGAGCACTTTTTTCTTCTTTAAATGTGGTCGTTTTTCCTTGATTGCATAAACCAAATGATCCAATAATGCACAATAATACTTTCCTGTGATTGTGGATCCATTTTCAAGATAATCGATGAGAAATATTCGATGAGATTGATTTTTGGTTTCAGGTGTGTAGTGGTGGACCCACGTTTCATCAACAGTAATTAATCGACGCCAAAAATCAACAGGATTACGCTTTATCATGTCCAAACACCGCTGTGAAGTGGTCTGTCGAACTCGTTTTTGTTCGACACTGAGCAAACGCGGCACCCATCTTGCCGATAGCTTTTTCATATGCAAATGTTCATGCAAAATGTTGAACACAAGTTCATATGATATGTTTACCATTTCAACAATCTCTCGCAACTTGACTCGGCGATCATTCATAACGATATCGAGGATTTTCTTGATATTTTCTTCAGTAACCACCTCTTTTGGCCTTCCTGTTGATGGTATTGCATGGTGTTGCAGTGCTTCTTCGGCCGCGTTTAAATTCAGCAATCCAATATTTTACCATGTAATCTGACGGAGCAGACTCACCGTAATGTTTATCGAGGTTTTCTTTTGTCTCTTTCGCTGTTTTCCTTTTCAAATAATAGTGTTTAACCACTGCACGAAATTCGTTTTTTTCCATTTTTCAAGAAACACAAAAGTTGCTAACTTCAAACGACTACAACAAATAAACTAATCGATGAATTTGGGTGAAATTTTAACAGCTGACGTTTGACAGGTCGTAATTTCTAAAAAACAAAAAAATTTGTGTTTGTGCTTCCATCTAGCGCTAGGTAGCTTCATTTCCAATCCGCCGTATATGATCTCTTGATCCGTTATAGAATTAAAAGTGAGCATATATATTAAACCGTTGAATGAGCATCTTCAGTTGAATGACCCAGTATTCGAAATCTTCGACGTTTTGCAGACATTGTAGGACTAAGAAACATAGATCCTATACAACTTATGCATGACATCATAATCAGGTGAAATCGACCGATTCTAGTTTCTCACCTTATCTTGTATACCAATGCCTAACGAAAACCTGCGAGAGATTTGGGCTCTCGTCCCGAAATCCGATAAAGCATGACACATTTATTTTGACAATCAAAACCAGAATTATTTTACGATATAAGATCAATCTCCTACAAAAACCTTTTATATCAGATCAGATCACCAGCGCTTGAAAAAAAAGAGGCTCCTGCTGTTGTTTGGGCTCTGAGTAATATTCGACACTGAGTGGTTGGAACTGAGGTGATTAGAACAGATCAGTTTACAAACTCATGCCGGGTCAACTCGCTCGATGGATACTGTCCAATTCTGGGATGGGGGAAGTAGATTACGCCATGTAATCTACGCGGTTGCTGACACGTAAAATATTACGTAGATAGCAAAATTGTTTGTCAATGTCGACCATTAAAATGCGGTATTTTGTAAATGACGATGCAGGTAACCCGTAAGAAAAAATTAAAGAAAAGATTCAAATTAAATCGGGAATCACATACCATCCTATAACTTTGGAAATATTTGTTCAAATAAAATACCCAATAGCTTCAATTAAAGAAAATGTATGCACTAAACGTTCGTATTGGTCTAAATTTCAAATTTCGTTGTAACGGATAAAGTGAGGCACATGTTCATCAATGCTCCACATGAGACTCTACACAACTTACGACGTGAGTTTAGCAGCAATATTGATCCATTTAGAACGTATATCATCAGCAATCTTATCGCATCCGCCATTCTTCATAACATTGATTTAAACAGTCTCGTACCAATTTATTGCGTCCTGAAAGTAGTGTAAACTAGCTTGTTCAGGCCTAATCTTTGGTTCTAGGCCAGTTTATCACAATCAATTCATCGCAAGCAGTTCATCGCAAGCCATTTACCGTTAATTCAAAACACGGTAAACAATAGCAAACCAGCGCTGGTTATCACGATAATGTTCTGACATTTGGAGTGCATAGAAGAGGATATGGCTATTTCTTGATCGATTATGATAAAACTCAACTTATTGGATGAAAATGCGATTTTAAATTGATTTTTGAATAAAGTTCTGGATGGCTTATTAGTCATGATGATGTTTTTTTTTTGTTTTCAATTGAAGGCAAATCTCTCCCGGATAATATGTAATATATTACGTAGGTGAAATTTGTCCTAAATCTGTCCTAAAAAAATAGCAAAAACCATGTCAGCTTATATGTGTTAGTGTGCAAAGCAGAATGTCTCGATAAAACGAATTTTATCACAAAAAATAGAAAATTTAGTGCGATGATTACATTATTGTTCGTATTTTCTTGGGGAAACCCATAAGGAAGATACCAACATAACAAAGAAAACACAAATATGAATTTGGCTCTGAGCTTTCCAAGAAATATTTCAATTTTGGAAAAAGTAGGGGATTAGAGGGTTTAGGACAACCACATTTGGTATGACCTCATATTTGTCGATTATATGATTTTTCCTAATTTTCTTGGGAAAATCTTAGGAAGCTAGCACCATAAAGACATATACTCCCAGAAGTCTCTGGGTCTTAGCTATCTGAGAAATATTTCAATTTTGGAAAAAGTAGGGAATTACGGGGTTGAGGACAATCCCGATGATTGGTGTAACCTTATGTATATGTCGATTTAATGATTTTTCCGAATTTTTTTGGGATATTAACCGATTTTGTAGGGGGCTCATACCCCCCTACAAAATCGGTTAATATCCCAAAAAAATTCGGAAAAATCATTAAATCGACATATACATGTAATGGATTTGGTGCATCGCGTAGATAGACAATCATCGGACAACCAATACATCCAATCCCCTACTTTTTCCAAAATAGATATTTATTCGGCATACATGAGTTATAAAAAATTCACTTAATCGGGTAAATTATTAGATTTATCGGTTTATCCGAATAAAATGTGATATTCTCACTTACACATGTAAATAGTTTTAGGATTTCGGACAGACTTCATCTGTCTATATAGAATTTTAAATTTTGCCCTTTTTTAAATTTTTAGGACAGATTTAGGACAAAATTCACGTGAATAATAATATTATACTAATTTTAAGGACATATTTTGTTACATTGTGCTAATGAAAATTCCCTTTTATAAGTGAAGAAATTTGATCTTAATCCGTGAGGCCCATATCACAAAATTATCCTAAGGTCATATTCCAAAATTAATCACAATGATCATGTTAGAATTTTAATTTCAACCGAACATGTCGAATCACGACTAGCTCTTTTCTTTCGTTGGGCATATTCAAGAATTGTATTCAAAAAAATAGTTCAAATCAAAAATCGCACATTCAGTCACAAAATTTAGTCATAGAGTCTATAGTCTAGTACGTTTAGCGGAATGTACAAAGTTCTGTTTATCTAAACAATTTGATTTTTTAATAACTCTGTAGTTGAAAGCCTTGAAGTCGAATTCATGTTACCGTCAGGTTGTATTTCCGATTTTTATGAGCTGCCCTTTCTATGTTGAAAGCATTTTTATATCGTTGTTTTACATTGATCTTAAAGAAATTTGGTTACCGTTATAGTTTAGAACTAATTCATAAAATCACCCTAGGAACTGTATACATTATTGACGTTGTCTACGTTATCTACATCCCTGCTGCCCAGACAATCGTATAACCTTAATAATATGGTGTATGCGGTATGGTATATACACCAGGAAACTTGAACGTTTTAACGGTCATTTTGTCCATGTTACCATGGAAATACAAATCTATATGTGGAAAATATTGGGATAATCTCAAATTGAGAACGAGGATATAAGTGAAATCATAATGTCTTTTGAAACTCCAGGTCACCCGTATTTTACGGACTGAACTACGTGAGAATAACAAATGGAATCTACTATCTTGAAATCAAATCTTGAAAGTTTGTTCTTATCGCATGAGACTAGGGTATTGAAACCGTGAATTCGAATAGGGTTACAGCAACAGTTGGTTACCACTATTGGATGACTCATTTTGAATTACGTAATCAATATTCCGTCGTCAAATGAAGCATAAAGATGAACTAGTTCGTATAGATTTATTAACTAGAAGTGTTTTTGGTGAGCTTATCATCTGACTCTTTCCTAGAGAAATATTTTTTCCTAAATTTCGCTCCGCAGAAAGATGTCCTTACCTTTAACATAACTATTGTATGGACATTGATTCTAATTCTCAACCGTGTTTTGCCGATTTCACAAGCTGTTGTGATTCGCAGTATTTCGGAGATTTTATTGACGCGCAGGTGGCTGATAAATTTGTTACTTTCCGGCTACTCCTACGATTAAGATGTTAAGTAAAAAGCTAATGAGAATATAAATTTAATTTGTTGTTGTTAATTCAAATAACTGAAAACCATATTTACTCCAACCAAACTTTGTGATTACCACATTTTTTTTTAAATAGTATATTGCTCTATATCATCAACATTTTAATGATCAGTTTTATTAATTACCTTATTGATGGTGAAATTGTCTTTGTAATTAGGATAGTTTGAATAAATAAAATTAATTGTTATGTCTACAAAAATATTTCAAGAAAGTATTTCTTAAAACAAACAATATTTACTTTCAGTTAAATTAAACAAACGTAAAAAATTACAACCAAAATCAATATCCAAGCTTCATCAGCACAAAATAGAAATCTATAAGTTAATCCATATGAATTCAAAATTATCGTAAAAGGCATGACACTTTGATGGGATCACCGATTTTAAATCTTGTAAGTGATCGTGCTTGCTTTTCTTTATTTGGAAAAATAACGTGTAGCAATATACCATTCTGCGGAGAAAAATTTAACAGAAGCATTAGCCAAAACATTATTTGTTAATGTGCGAGTATCCGCATCCATCGGCATAAATCAAAAATTAATTTTTATCTTCGATGCCACAATTTTTGGTTAGGCAATCGATGATACAACTGGTAAAGTTGATGTACATACGCTCTTTCATAATATGAAATGAACTTTGGTAATGCTTCCAAAAAAGAATGTAAATATTGTTTCAGAGAATTGTAATCCTTTATATCGGGTAGTTCATTTTCTGACCTTGTATGATTGGTTTTATGCCTTGGTGAATTTGAAACACCTTGCACTCTAGGAATTCTTATCTTCTCTTGTATTTATTATCTATGTTACAGACACCCACGTACCCTTTCCCATTCATCCAATGGTTTTTAGTTTTATTATAGTTCCACATGCATCAGATTTATCTTTTCTTTGACGTTGTACAAGATTTACTCCTCTCTGACCAGTGTGAGTAGCCTCTTCTGTTTCTTCATTCATTTTCATGTATAGAACTAAACGAATGTTTTCATCATTGTCCGTGTATTCTGTGTTCAGTATTATTAGAAGGTTTTCAATTAGAACTGTGTTATAGCTACTGAGGAACACGACTGCATGTAGTATTTTTTCTCTTGCCATCTAGTTCGATCACATAGGAGTTTTTAACGATTTTTTTAATATTTTCTTTATAGAAGGAATTGGCTTTATCGGTAAATTTTGATTTTTTCTATATATCAAAATCAAAATCTCATATATCTGGATAATTGGAATCTAAATAAATATAAAGTTAACAATTAGTTATTGGCTAGATAGCTTTTAAAACTCAACATTTTTAAAATCGGGTTTTCCTGTGAACGCAACTTTAAACAAATAACCAAACTGTCAATGTCAAAACATTCAGTAAAGACAACATTTTCATCATGGTGAAGTACACGAACGAACAACTTTTACAAATAATTAAAATTTACTAGAAAATATTCGAGTCGGTCTGCAACTGCAAAAGCGTTAATTCCAATTTTTGGTCATAATTATCGTCCCAGAATTTTTGACTGAATGGCTTCATCAACAAACAGAATTTGCGTTATTCGTAATGTGAAACCCGTTAGGTGCTTCAAGAAACACCACTTCATCCACAAAAAATCACTGTAAGGTGTGGTTTTTATGCTGGTGGGGTCATTGGACCGTTTTTTTTCGTTGATGAAAATGACCGTCACGTTACAGTCAATGGAAATCGTAACAGAGACATATTGCAACGTTATTTCTTTAGTCAATTGCATGAGCACGTTAATGATGTGAGGTTTCAATAAGACGGTGCGACATGCCACACAGCGGGTCTAAATTCGTTGAACGTGTTATATCCAGAGAGGGTCCTTTCGATTGGCCGCCTAGATCGTGTGATTTAACACAACTAGACATTTTTTATGGGGCTACGTTAAATTATTGGTTTATGCCAACAGACCGGCGTCGCTAGAGGAACTCAGTGCCAATATTGAACGAGAGGTAGCGGCCGTCAGTCATCGAATATTGGGTTCAACGAATCGACACCTGCAAACGTGCCTGTGGTGGACATATGAACGATGTCGAATTCCATATATAAATGTTTTGATTGTACTTCAAGACAGTAAAAAAATGTTGTTAAGCTCTTATTGGAAAATCCTTTACTATTATTTTCCGCTCTTGTAGACGTGTTAATTCCTATACACCCTAGAGATTCACTTTTCACCATGTTGATTCTTAGCCTAGACAAAATTTTGAGTGATACGCACGCTGTTCCCATTTGTTTTTACGTTTATCCAACGTCAGAATAAAAAGGAAAACCAATTTCCAAACTGCATTTAGTTAGGAAAAAAAATTCCAAAAAATATATTTCCTTCTCTTCGGAATAACCATTAAGGAAAGAATTCCTAACTGCGACAAAACTGTTAAATGTTTTCCATTGCCTTATTTCTAGTGAAAATCAGAATAGATCCACTGAGGACTATGTTCCTCGCTATCGTAGCACCTTCAAATAGTTTGATTCTGTTAAGCCATAGATGCGGTACAGTGGCACAACCAGATGAATAGAAACCGAAAAATTAAGTTTTGTTTTGTTGGTAAAACAGTGCAGTACAATTCTTAAAGTTGAACAAAATTTACAATTTCCGTTGTGGCCGAGCAAACAATCCTCACATGTTCTGGTTCGCCGTTTATAGCTCACTGGAATAAGCCTCTGATTTATAGATCTATGGTAGGTTTGCTTCAACGATATTACACAAATTAAACTGGGCGGCTTCAATCTGCAAATTTAATTAATTCATTAATATCGTCTAGCTCTAATTCGAGCGAACTTTTTTTTTTCCAGAACTTTGGTATTGCCACTTTCACTACCTTACATTTTTTTCTGAGAGTTTTTTTTCACCATTTTTGCTATACAAAAACTGAGAAGAATATTTTCCTACGATCATCCATGTGATGGTACTTTATAGTTCATAACTCTTGTAAATACCTTAACTCCTATATTGTTGAGCAAAAAAAAAAGTTTCTAAAGTTTTTAAAAGTTTCAACTAAATTCCCTGTTCAATTCAATAAATTTCTACTTTTCAACTATGTTGACTTTATACATATATTCATCTACATACATATACCATAAACTTTTTAATACTTCCGTTTATTCTTCGTAAATTCTGGATATTAAGGAAGCTATATACAACTTATATAATTCCGAAGAGTGGGTATAAATGTATATTTTACAAATAATAATCGATTTTGTAAAATCATGTAAAATTGTATTTACCGATTACATAACAATTTCGTGTATCCAACGATTTTTCAACACATATACTTTGGTGGAGCAAATATTGTTAAGAATTAAAACCGTCAGAAAATACATTTTGTATTCATAATATTATCGTATATCTATGTATGTATCCGGAATGTTGAATTAAAAATTTCAAGCGGTTTGAGATGTGCGGTTCATGTTTAGGTCGACGACCAAAAGCACAAAACCAAATTTTAAAATTTAAAACGAAAAAATTTATTTTAATTTTTACTTGCGGTTATATGTATGTACTATGACTTAACTAACAACAACAAACAAAATATCTAACCACATAAGTTATATATGTATGTAGTATGTACATTTATCCAAAATAATGTACTCAACTTGTCTATGTACTGTACTAAAATAAAAATTTTATCTCGTCTGTTGATACGATGGCATAATCCTTAAGTTAAATCTAATTGGGTGTATGTGCTTTAAAAAAAACTTTAAATTTTTCAACCTCCAACTTTTTTTTATATACCTACATAAATATGTACATATATATGTATATATGTACATACATACTTTTCACTGGTTGAGAGAACGCACAAAAAAAAACTTTGTGTTTATTGAGCTTTCAAATTTTATGGGCTTTGCTCATCGTTTATTTTTGTGCTTTAGTTTAGTGATTTTCGTTTGTATATATGTATGTATGTATATACGTACATTAAAGACAAAGCAAAAAGCTGTTTATTTCATTATGACTGTATACTTTAACATAAAATGAAAAAAAAAATTATGAATTTTGTTGTTGTTGCTACTGGTAAAAAGTTCACGTATATTAAGCTTTATTTAAAGTCGATATAAAAAGTTTTAATTTGAGATGGGATCAGTTGAACGCATGTTGTCAATGTGATTAAAGATTATAATTTTGTTTTTGGTTTTTAGTTGAGGATTTTGCTCTGCTAAATACTGCTACTTAAAAGCATTCAAAGCAATTTAAAAATTAAAATGTGTAAAAACTTTTTTTGTGAAAAATATCATTAAAAATTAGTTGTGCGTTAACAAATTTATATATATTTAAACTTTATTCTAATTTGATCTGGCAACCAACACATTACTAAATTTTAATATTTTTCACGAAAAATAAAAAAAATTAGGGCGTTGTTTTAATTTCATAATAACTAATTATTTTTTTTTTTTTAATTTATATAATATTACAACTGACTTTATTCTAAGTCATCATCAGCAACTTTTCTATCATAATTATATTAACAGTTGCTGCGATATAGCCCAACCGCTAGTCCCAGAAATTAAAATGATTTATTTATATAAATATTTCCTATAACAGTAATTTTATGTTCCATTCACTAGATCAATTGGTTTGGTCCTTTGGAGACGTCTTACTGCCAACGGTTTGTCCCCCATATTGCATATCTCTATGTTTTCGTGCTGTCGGAGGCGTGAATCGTGCTTGAGAGCATGATACGTAATAACTTCAAGCAATTTATTGTGTATAGATAGTTCAGAATGTTTACCTAATACGTCATCCTATAGTTCATGTTCAGCTCTTCCTGATTCTTTTTGGCAAGTTCTTTCCACCTCAACTTGGCATCCAGCCTCATATCAAGATATTTCGCCGTATCTGCATAGGCAACTTGTTTAGAGTTGATTATGATTGGGATTCTATTAGAAATATCTTTATTAGTAAAGTTCACATGCACAGACATTTTTTCATCCAATTGTTGACTGAATTTGTCGAATTTTGCAATTTGTTAGTAGCTTCTTCTACATTGTTCCCAACTGCCAAAATTGCAGTATCATCAGCATATGTTGAGTATACAGGAGGTACAAGATAGGGCCCAAAACGCTACCTTGTGGTACTCCAGCTAAAATTTTCTTTAGGTCCGAGTATTCGTCTTCATACTTTACACGGAAGTGTCTATCGGTTATGTATAATTTCAGAGTTTCATAGTATTGTTTGGGAAGGTCTCGTTTGAGCTAGAACTCCAATCCTCTGTGCCAAACTCGGTCAAATGCTTGCGCTACATCCTGGAAAACGCTTGAACATATTTTTCTAGTTTCTAGTGTTCGCTCTATTATATCTGTGACTCTATGGGCTTGTTCTATAGTCGAGTAGTTTTCTCTGAATCCAAACTGGTGGTCAGGAATGAGATTTCTGTCAACCATTATGTGTTTCATTCTCTTCAGGGGCAATTTTTCAAAAATCTTGCCTATCGTTGGGAGTATGGATATCAGTCTGAAGGACTTTTTATCGTTACATTATTTGTTAGGTTTTAAGATCATGATTACCTCTGCCACCTTCCATATTGCCTTGGAACGTATCTTAGTCTAAACACAGCGTTGATTATATGGTGAAGTTTACGTATCGCATTATTTGGTAATTCTTTAATGATTTGTCCAGTTATGAGGATATTTTTTCATGTTTAAATTTTGAGTTTCCTCTTTTGGCTCCTGTAGAGATACACTTTGTATTTCAAGCTCATCAAATCGTTTCAGTAGGTTAATATTTTCCGCAGTTTGCATGTGTTTGTTGAAACGTTTCTTATAGGTGTCTCGCAAACAAGTCACCTTTTTGTTTAGCGCTTCGAGCCCAGTTTCCACTTCTAATTGGTGCCGTCGAATTTGTTTGTCTCTTAACTACTTTCGTTGCTTTCCATAAGGATCGGTATCTTTTTGGGTAGTAAGTGACTACAAATATGTACTTATTGATTCATTCTTAACTGTTCTAATGAGAGATTTCAACATGTTAGATTATTAAGGACGGTTATATTTTCTTTAGTTCGATTTATTTGCCGAGACTTTCGAGCCTTACATTTCTTTGCCACAAGCTCTCTTACTTCAAGTGGATAATTTTTACAGTTGTTGTTATTTACGTATTTCTATTAACCTTTCTATTTCCTCCTAGACTTGTATAATGTTCCTTATTGGTGCTTGAAGATTGATGTTTTGTTCTAATAATTTTCGAAAATTTTTCCAATTGGTAATCTTATTGGACAGTCTCGCTGTGATTTCTTTTTCAATTATTGTTTCACTGACCGTTATAATAACAGGAGAGTGGTCCGACGCGTAAGCTCTTCATTATTTTCCAAACGAATATATAGTTTTGTCACGTTAACGTCTATAAGACCGGTGTTTTGTTTAAATCTGTTGGCCAGTAAGTTGGTGAGCCACCAGATTGAAAGTTACATTTTAATTTTTTTCCTGCTTCAAACAACTCTCTCCCTTTTGGTGTAGTAACTCTGGAGCCCCAGTATGTGTTTTTCGTATTGAAGTCGCCACCAATGATAAAACAACCTCCCATGGTGTTAAAAAGTTCTTCATAATCGTCTCTTTTCAAATTATGTCGTGGTGGACAGTATGTTGCTGATATATTTATTTCTTTATACTTTGTGCGAGTTTTGATAGTTGTAACTTGCATCGATTCACTTTCAATTTCTAATTTTAGGTTGCGTTTTATAGTCTCTTTAATTAAAATGGCAAATCCCCCTCTTGCTCTCTCTGATGGATGGATAGCATGGTAAAATCTGTACCCACGTTCGCATTCCAAATTTCTATTCTGAGCGTTTGTAAATTTATTTTTATTTTCTAGTCGTTTTGGGTAACGATGATGACAAGTTTCTCAACTGTTCAAATATGAGTTTATTGGTCTCAGCCTGCTCATGAAGTTTTTTATTTATTGCATCTTTGCATTTCTCGACATCTATCAAAATTTGACCGTCGTTGTTATCTTTTGCTTTTGCCTCTTGACCCTAGGTCACCTGTGCACATGATTTTTTTCCTCGTAATTTATATAATTGGTCGTATATATGATTGGTCGGGGCTTCACTAGCAGGGTTTCCATGGTTTAGATCAGACTTTCTAGCGCGATTTCTTATATTTTGTAATTCTTTAGCTAACTCACAGCCACGGTAATTAGCTGGATGTTGGCCCTTGCAATTAATGCATTTTGCAGCTCAATTCCTATCAAATTAACGTACTCGTAAGGTGGTTACCAGCACATTTAACGCATCCTGCCATACGTCCACAGTATCTCTGAGTGTGTTTGAAGCCCTGACATTTTTTGCATTGGACTATCAGCATTGATTTTTTCTTCACTTGTTCTATTCTGACTTTCATATTTTGAATTGCTCGAATATCATGAATTTTTTGAATATTTTCCTCCTTGCCAAACGTTAGCATGATATAGACATAGTGTTGTCTGTATCATCTACCGTTCTCTCTTTTTTAATGATGTTTGCAGCATCCTTAATGTCGATTCCTTTACTCTGCAGCTCGGAAATTATATCTTCACTCTCGCATGTTTGATGTAGTCCTCTAGCCATAACCTTAATTGGTCTTTCCTGCTTGTCCTCAAATGTATTCCACTGAACTGTCTCAGCATTAAGCTTCTTTGAGAGATTTTTATAAGTATCTGAGTCTGGAACATTCAGCTTGAAATCCATGTCCGTAATTGAGGTAACCAGAGACTTGACAGCCGGATAGTCTTTAATACCAACTATGTTTATTGGTGGAGGCTATTTTTTTTCGCTGTGTTAGAAATTTTTTCGTTGCACTGCTCAACATATTCTGGCGATGATTCTACTTTTCGTTTCTTTCTGGGCTTGTTTTTTTCACGATCCACTCAGATTTCCTTGCCACTTCCCCTTCATCGGAAACTGCAAAGTTGAATGTGGCTTCTTGATCCTAGTATCCAATGGGAATTGGTTCCTAGTCCTCTTCCGAGATCTTCTTCGTCTGTGTAATATTCATTACAGACTTTTTTCTTTACCTAATTCGATGATCCTTTACAGGCCTTCATTTTCTCTCTTTAATAGTAATAATTTCATTACTCAGCTTTGAGACCACCTCTTCTAGGCTTTTTAATTGGTTTTGAAGTGTGCTTTTCCCGCTTTCAACTTTAGTTGTTGGTGAAGACAAAGTCATATTAATATCTCCTATAGATTTAATTTTTTTAATAGTAGGTGATTTTATGATTTTGTCACCCCTATGAAAAGGATACTCATCATCCCTTGTGAAGCTTGTATTAATATCTGTCCCAACAGCCAAGTACCCCAGTGCTCACTCCCGAAAGTTGCCGGTACTGGGTTTCCGAGTACCTGCACCGTACCTTTTCCTGTGGTCAGGCTCATCGTTGGTTTTTTGTTAAAGGTATCCTTCCTCAAGCATTTTATACCTCCTGCCATGTAAAATCAGCTGCCTCTTACATGAGAAACAGACGCTGTTTGAAGCCGCACCTCCTGGTGACCAGACGCTTCTTGCAGGTTTTGGTCCGCGAGTGTTATTTTATTTCCCACCCACCCGCCAGTGTTCTGGTGTAGGCATCCCTCTATCCGCCACCTGGGGACGTGCTCGACAGGAAACATGCAACTCTAACAAGATTATAACTAATGGCGAAAAATGTATATCTATACATCTGGATTATTCACATTAATTCTCATACTTAATTTGTTTATCATATAAAACAATAAAATAAAAATTAGGGCTTTGTTTTTAATTTATAATAATTAATGGTGTAGAATACGTACCTAATTTATTATTTTATTTTATTATGCCTCAAAAATATCATATCAATAATTGTGTGTGCAGGGATGGTTAAAATAGCTGGTTCATTGAATATTAAAAAAGTGATAATCCATAAAAGTTATGTAAAATTATCGAATTTGATTATGAACACATTACTAATATGTTAATCTTTATCATAAACAATAAAAAAAACGGCAAAAATTAGGGCGTTCTTTTTATTTCATAATAAAAAATATATAACTTTAATATGTTTTTAAATATCATATCAATAAATGTGTTTTCAGGGATTGTTAATATAAGTAAATCTTTGCTTAAAATTTAATCTAATATTTAATGTTAGAAATTATCATAATATCTGATGATAAACATATTCTTTTCCATACTGAATTTAAAAATAACTTTAATGGAAAAAAATTAGGGCGTTATTTAATTTATAATTACCAATATGACATTTTTTCTTTTAGTTGAGATAAGTCTACATATATGACTTGAGAATTTAGAGATTAATATTTTAACTGCTACAGGTCCGACTTTTTATAGACCATCTACAATTGTAATATTACTAAATTGTAATATTCTTCACGAAAAAATTAGGGCAATGTTTTTATTAAAAACACAATAATCTACAACGTAGATAATCTATAAATGTTAAAAATTATCGAATCTGATAATCAATACACTCCTTTTCATGATAAATTTTATTAATTTTATCAAATAATTGAAAATGGACAAAAAATTAGGGCGTTCTTTTTATTTCAAAATAACCAGAGACATAAAATACGGTGCCAATATTGTTATTTAATTTTACTGTGTCTCAGATGATATTTGGATCTGATGATATTTTGAATGCAGTTGTTATTCACGAGTGTAGCTCGGCCGATATTACGGCTGTTCTTATTACTCTGGTATCCGCTAATTCCTGCATTAAACTGGTCATCGCCTCAGTTTATTTGCCGTATGACTCTTCTTCACCTCCTCACTCTGAGGAACTCACTAATCTTGTGACATGGTGTAAGAACAAGCGTACCCCTTTGGTGATCGGTTGTGATGCTAATGCTCATCACTCGATCTGGGGTAGTACGAACATTAATCACAGGGGTTCTTCGCTGTTTAATTATATAAGCTCCTTTGAGCTTGAGATTCTCAATACTGGAAGAGAGCCTACTTTTGTCAACTCTATCCGGCAGGACGTGATTGACATTAGTTTATGCTCCATGTCCATTATTGATTTAATTTTAGACTGGAGAGTGCCGGATGACATCCTCACCTCTGATCACAGGTGTATTTCGTTTAATATCAACCTTAAACGACCACCTCTTAAACTTTACCGCAATCGGAAATTAACCGATTGGGGTCTTTTATCTCTCGAGCTTGGTTCTTTACTTGCGCCACCGAGGGTTACTCGGTCGAGGCAGGACATTGAGGATCAAGCATCGTCACTTGCATTGGCAATTACGATAGCCTTTGAAAAATCATGTCCCCTTATCACTAATCAAAAGATTCGGAACAAACCGTTTTGGAACTCTGACCTTAAGAAATTTAGGAAATCTACTAGGAAACTGAAGAACAAAGCAAAAAAGTCTAAGCAACAGATTGACTGGGATAACTTCTTGTTAGCTCAAAAGGAATATAAAAAAAGTCTAAGATCCGCTCAAAAAGCCGCGTGGTTGAGCTTCTGCGAGGAAATCAACAGTCTTTCTGATTTCGCTGGACTCAATAAAGCTTTAGCTAAGAACAGTACGTGTAAACTGGATTCTCTTCGTCTACCGGACGGACAGCTTACCTACTCCAACAAGGAAATTGGTGAGCTGCTCCTTTCGGCTCATTTTCCTGGTTGTGATATCGTCAACTCGGATGATGTTGCAACCGATCTCACTAGGACGTCTGTTGCAAGTCCCGATTGGAGTTTGGCTCACAAGCTGATCAATCATGATGTCTTGCGATGGAGCCTATTTTCCTTTGCATCTTATAAGGCTGGCGGTCCTGATGGTATCTTTCCTGCTGAACTTCAGTGGGGTTTTCCTCAAATTCAGAATCATTTGCTCCACCTTTTTCAAGCGTGCATTGCTTTTAGCACTGTTCCAAATTCTTGGAGCAGAAGTAGAGTTGTTTTTATCCCGAAAGCTGGTAAGTCCGATTATACGGATCCTAAGTCCTTTCGGTCTATTAGTCTATCCTCAACTTTTCTTAAAGCTCTGGAAAGAATTGTCGATAGATTCATTAGAGATCATTTTCTAATCACATCCCCACTCAGTAACATGCAACATGCTTATAGAGTCGGTAAGTCCTGTGAAACCGCCTTACATGAACTTGTAATCAGGATTGAAAAATCCCTTTATAATAAAGAGTTTCTTGTGGGTACTTTCCTGGATATTGCGGGAGCTTTCGATAGCACTTCGTTTGCTACGATCACTACTGCCTGTACCAATTTTGGTATTGATCGCACCATTATCCTATGGATTGAATCCATGCTTAAGTCTCGCACTGTGGAGGCGGAGCTGGATGGTGTGTTAGTTTCTGTTAAGGTCGCCAAAGGCTGTCCTCAGGGAGGTGTGCTCTCACCTCTGCTGTGGCTTTTGGTCATTGACGAATTGCTTGTGAAGCTGCAGCGATCTGGCTACATTGCTCAGAGCTACGCTGATGATCTTGTTCTGACAGTCTCAGGCAAACATCTCAGTGTCTTATCCGACCTAACTCAGCATGCTTTAACTATTGTGGAGGCATGGTCTGTTGAGAAGGGTCTTCACGCCAACCCTGCAAAAACTGATTAAATGGTTTTTACAAAGAAGAGGAATACTCTTGAATTTTCTGTTCCCTCCCTTTTTGGGAGAACGATCACAAAATGTGACCACGTCAAGCACCTTGGTGTTATCCTGGATAGTAAACTTTCCTGGAAGAATCACCTGGACTACAAGCTTCAAAAAGCTACTGCCATTTTTTGCAATGTAGAAGAGCCTTTGGGAAATCCTGGGGCTTAAGCCCTAGGATGCTTTCTTTTATCTATAAATCACTGGTCCTACCGCTACTATCGTATGCCTCTATTGTGAGGTGGCCAGTAGTTGACCTGAGGGCTTCTGTAGCCAAGCTTAATGGTCTACAAAACCTTGCTTGCAGAGCCATAACGAGGGCTATGTCCTCGACTCCACTTCTCGCTACGCAATCCATTCTTTCCTTGCCTCAGTTACGCACTTTTATTCTAGGAACAGCCTGTTCTGCAGCTTACCGTCTGAGGTGCATTGGGGCATGGAATCTCTTCGGTTCTATCGTGGGACATCGACAAATTTTTAATAATTATTTTTCATGTTTACCAGAAATCGATATGGTTAACGACAGACTACTACCCGAATTCCATTTCTCAAATCTTTTCTCGGTGGCTTATCCCTCGACAGATTTGTGGAGTTCGCATGTTTTTCTTAACAAATTAGATGAGTCCCTTGTCTTTTATTCCGATGGCTCTCGTTATAACCTCAGTGCAGGCTTTGGAATCTACTTTCCTTGGACGGATCTGAGACTTTGCGGTAGTCTTGGTTCGCATTGTACTGTTTTTCAGGCGGAACTAATAGCGCTGACACGTAGTGTTATTGAGGCTTTGAATTTTGCTGTTAAAAACAAAAGTATTCTACTGTGTACAGATAGTAAAGCTGTACTTAACTCTTTAAGAAATCCCTTGACTGTTTCTAAACTCGTCAAGGAATGCAAACAATTCATGAACCTTCTTTGTTCTAACAATAAAGTTACGGTCATGTGGGTTCCGGCTCATTGTGACATCATAGGCAATGAGATCGCGGATTGTTTAGCCAAAGCTGGCTCCCAATCAACTTTAATTGGTCCTGAACCAGCTACTCCTATATCTTTCAACTACGGGAAGAAAGTAATTAAGGATTACGCTATGAAAGACTTAAGGTCTCAGTGGCTTGCGACTTTTGGTTGTCGTAAGGCGAAATACTTCATTGGGGAGCCCAATTTGAGGTTCACGAAGTATGCTTTATCTTTAAAAAAGAGCCAGTTAAGAGTCTTGGTAGCGATTCTTACGGGACATGGCCGTTTTAAAGATCATCTACATCGTATTCGTTTAGCGCATGATGTTATTTGCGAGGACTGCCTTGAGGAGGATGACGACTCTCTCCACTTCGTGTGCAATTGTCCTGCGTTCAGCTCTATACGAGTTCGGGTATTGAACTTTAGGTCTTTGAATTTAGATCAGTTGTCCTCTCTGCCTTGGTCTAAACTTGTTCAGTTTGCGAAGGCGGCAGTGCGCGTTTGCGAATTGGGATAGAATCCTGGGTTTGCACCATGGGCCTTTGTGGCATTGAGTGCGGAATCCTCGTGGGTTCCGGCCAATTTTAATAATTTTTAATAATAATAGTATCACATATAAACGTAATACACTGGAAATATATAAGATCATTATTGAATTTTAAATCTATAATCCAATTCAATAATCCATAAACGACGCAAACTATTAAATCTGTTAATAAACGGATGCCTTTTCATATTTCTTTATCTAAACAAAACATGATAAAACAATTAGCACGTTGTTTTGATTTCATAATACTATCAATAGATGTGTGTAAACGGGTCGATAATGAGCTGGATCATTGAATGTTAATCCAAATTGATAAACGACAAAAATGATCGAATCTGTTAATAAATTTTTTTGTTTTTATATTAATTTTTGATATTTTCACAAACAATAAAAACCAGAAAAAAAAATTAGGGCGTTGTTTTTGTTTTATAATAATCAAAAATACATACAGATAATCCATAAACAGTAGAAGTGTACAGTTTTTATAATTTTTAAACACGAATTTAAGTCACCATATTTTTTGTTACATTTATACGTCTTTAGTTATTATGAAATAAAAGTAACGTCCTAATTTTTACCTCCACATAATATTTATGAATGTTTAATTTTCGTTATTCACATTATTTACGATTTTACTGATACCATGAAATCGATTTTAAAATGGTACACAAAGAATTAAAGCTTTTCAAAAATGTGGCCAACAAAAAGACATGAAATGAAACCAACGCCCTAATTGTTTTCCTAAATTATCGAATATCATAGGTAATTATCGAATATCAAGGTAGAAGATTAGATTATACTATCATCATGCTTCAGGTCTAACTGCAAAGGGTTTTCAAGATATGACAAAATTTAAAGTTTTTTTATTGAGGTTTATTCGAAGATTGCTTTAGTCAGTCGGTAAACAACATATCTGATAGTTATCGGCTTTCTAAGAGGATCATTTTTTGGCTGAAGTGTAATTACTCTTACCACACAATTGTTCTTTGGATGTAACTCGCTTATCTTGCGTTTCTTAATCAGGAAACATTTCATCTTTCGCCAATATCAGATCATACATTTTTATAGATTTGCTTTAGCCAAAAATATTGCGTCATTTGCCTGAAACAGTTTTTCTATAGAATTACAGCATATATAACATACGATTTTGAAATTCTAGAAGCTGCATAGTATAGTGAAGCATTATTTTTGACGGCATTATGGTTGGAAATATTTCATCCAGTGAAGAGTTTTCTAGTCGACCTCTTGGTATTGAAGAAGGATTGATGATAGCTATCTTTGAATTTGATAATAGCGCAGGTATGGAGGGCATTCGAAAATTTAAATTCAACTTGTTCTTGTCAAATGTGTCGGAGAATGTAACTGCTATATATCGTAGAATTTTAATCAGAAGCAGCGTTAATTTGTGAACGTGTCATCACGACCCAAATCTTCAAGCCACGTGTTTGTTTTTTCAATTTCAATTGAAGGGCTATTAAACGATATGTTTATATGATTGATATAGTCATTCGATTTCAATACTAGTGATGTGCTTCACATACGATCTTTTACGGGCATATAAGGGCATAATGCTATTACGTATGAAAACCTTAACTTGTCGTCACGGACGGTAAACCATACAGCAAAACTGGACCTGGATAAATAGTCAGTGAATTCCCGTCAGTAGTTTATCTGGACCCGTACTGAACATAATCCACATCATTGCGGATGTGCTAATCAATTCCAATTGAACGGCTTCCGAAAATTTATTAAGCCTTTTAGTTTATCACAATCAAAATTTCGATCTCAGATAAATCGTCATTCCGATTGTATAAATTGTCGATTTATCTTATACAGCGCCCCCTATCAAATATTTTGAAAAGCTAAACGATGTTCATACTGATCCGATGGCTTACGAAAATAACTTTCACACCATTTTTTCCGGCTTCTATACTGTGGTTTCAATGGAAACATATTGATTTCCCATAATTACCATATGGTGGTATCAATTTGCAGGCGCAGCCGTAACTTGGTTCAATCAACGTTTAAATTGATTCTCTCGCAAATTTCAGTAACTTTGCTTCATTCTCTGTATCTATCAAAGCAAGAAGTTAAATAAATTTATTGTTGACGTTTTTAACTTTAACTTTGTGCAACACGCACATTTGAAATGATTCTTTCGTAAAGAGTTAAAATGTGATGGAATGATTCTTAGTTCTCCAGAGCGCCTTTCATCCAAACCTCATAAATGCGTGCAAATTTCTACGATGATGAAAGCCACAGATAATAGTTGCCTCAAAGCTACAGACACAACATTTGGGTATTAATTTCAATTTTAGTATTGTTGAATCTGGCATACGCCTGTACCCCACTTCTTGTAAGATACAATGCGAAACTTTGTAAAAAAAATTGAAACCTAGCAATAAACTGTTCTTATATTGTGTCAACTACATCTTGAATACCAACCTACGAGTATTACTTTATTTAATTTTTCTAAAACACGATTTTTCAGATTCGTTGTACAATGCAGGTACATAACATATATAGAAAATGTAATTTACTTCTAGATTGCAATTATAAATTCATTTTTTTCATCATTCACATAATATGTATACGTGTTATATTATTGTGTTTTGCGTAACAATTTATCATACGCTGGTATTCAAACGAATACAATATTTTGTTATGTTTCATCAAATGCGCGTGTGCACTATGCAGTTTGCATGTTTTCTGCCAAAACATGGCCAGAATATTCGATTTATATATAGAGAGCACGCGACTTCTGATAAGTTATTATAAATTGTTGCAGATGTGCGTGACCGACGTACATATATGTATATATTACCATATAAATACCAAAAATTGTTGTGGAATTCAAAGTATATTAGTCGCTTATCTTCTATTCTTATAACTACAACTGGGTCTCTTTTACTCTCCGGCTTTTACCTATGAAAAATCGTTATGTCCAACAACATTTTTTTTTAACACCAATATTCTAATTGGTCTAAAAATATAGGCGAGTACCTATGAATATTTCTAGGATTGCCGAGACAAAGTTTAAAAAATTCTAAATTCTGTGAGAAATGATAAAGCTCATCAAAATTCTTGACTTCAGAATAATTCTAAATGGCCTAAACTATTCGAAGTTATATAGGAGAGTGAACAGTTCTAGGACGGCCGATACAAACAGTTTAAAAATCTAAATCTAAAGTTCTAAATCACACTCAGTCAATTTAATTTTCTTGACAACAAAGGTCCTAATTGGTCTAAACCATCCAAAAATATAGGAGTACCCGTAGACATTTTTGTAGGTTCACCAATACTTAATTTTAAAAATCGTTTAAAATCACTAAAATTTTATATCGAAAAATTGTTAAGTCTATCATAATTTTAATTTTGACCCCACAGATTCTAAATGGGCTAAACTTTTCGGATAAACAGTCGCTGTGAACTTTTCTAAGATCCTAGAGATACGGAATTTAAAAATGGTCACGCATGGTAAAAAAAATGGCAAAAATCACGCATCTCCTAAATTCTATGAAAAATTGTAGAGTTGATTAGAAATTAAATTTTTTGACCACATTGAATCTAATTGGTATAAATTGCCCCAAAATATAGAGTTGTGATTCGTGGACATCTCTAGGATCGGCGAAACTAAATTTTAAAAAATCGTGCTAAATCTGGCAACTTCTAAATTTTTTGAAAATTAGTATAACGTCCATCAGAACCCTTGAAATCTCTGGGATCGACAGAAAATCAGACTGGAAAATCGTTCAAAATCACACCAATTCTTAATACTATGAAAAATCCAAAATGTTAAAAAAACTTAATCTTCTTGACCACCAAATTGGCTTAAACTATAATCCAAAAATTTAGACAAGTGTGGCCATTTCTAGAATAGCCAATAAAAAACGTTTAAAATTGTTCGATCATGCAAATCTTAAATTTTATGAAAAATATAAGGTCCAGCAAATCTTTTGACATCTCTGCGATCGACGTGTCAAAATTATATGAATCGTTTAAAACCAGGCAAATTCTAAATTCTGTGAAAAATAGTAAATTCCATCTCAATTTTTTTTTCATTGATTAATCTATTCGAAAATAGTAGACATTTCAAGCAACCTTTCTTTACGATGGTTGGTCTTAACTCTAAACTATCCAAAAATATACAGTATATACTACCAAAATTTACAAAATCGTTCTAAATCACGCCACTTCTAAATTCTGTAAAATCCAGTAAGGTCCATCAAAACACTTGACATCTGAGATCGAATGTACAAATTAGTAAAGATCGTTCAAAATCGGACAACAAATAGTAGTTAGCTAGTTAGTTTAGAGTGACTACTTCAGCATACTGAGATCGGTGCACATTGTATAATAAAGACTATCAACAACTATTTTCTATGACTTGACTATCGTAACCTATTGTGGACATTTCTAAGATTACAAAATTTTAAAAATCGTTTTAGCCACACAACTTCTAAATTCTGTCAAAACAATTAAGGTCGACCACAATTTATTTTAACTAATTTAATTTTTAAACCTGCATAGATTATGGTTTTCAATTCATTCTAATTCTGAATTCTATGAAAAATAGTAAAATTTATCAGGATGGTCATTCTGTGGTATTATCTCACATTAGTCGATAAAAAACTGTGAGATAATAAATTGTCGTAGCTTACATGGATGAATTTTGGATGAATAACGTCACGTCGCTTATTGATGTTAATGAAAAAGACCACAATATTCTTCGGATCTGCTTTTACTAATCGACTTAATTTTTAATGGCCGCAATAAATTTTATTTGGTCTAACTTTTCCAAAAATATAGACGAGTGCTCTTGGACATCTCTACGACTGGCGACATAAATTTAGAAAAATCGTTGATTAATGCTATAAAAATTAGTATAGAGTCAATTCGAATTCAATTTTCTGGGCCATACAAATTCTAGTTCAGAATTTCAATTATTGTTCAAAATCTTGCATATTTTAGTGCATTTCGTCTGAAATATCTAAAAAATTAAAGAGTGCGGTTGGATATATCTAGAACCGCCGATACCAAATTCTGAAAATCGTTCACGCATTGTGATAATTGTTCAAAATTCTCGAAAATTTGAAATCCCGTCAAAAATAAAAAAAATTTTCAAAAATTCAATTTTTTCACTAAACAGATTCTGGACACATCTAGTTTTGTCGGTTTTTGTAAAACCAACCAGTATACACTCCAATTGACACATTATTGCATTTAAGCTCGAAGGTACATGAACTATTAACTATATAGGCTTCGTAGTAACATTAACGAGCCCCCAAACGAAAATAAATAAGATATTGATTTATTACTCACTTATCCGTGTCAAATTAACCCTCGTGAAATTAATAATAACAAAATCACATAAAATCTAATATAAATCAAATATTTTCAAGTGATTTTTAACATTTTATAAAATGTATACGGAGTTCATAAAACGAGAACGAACATTTATTGATTTAGCGATTAATTTGAATTTTCCATCATACGCTCGCATCAACAGAATCCATATTCACACGCACTCACATTCCGTAAATGTAAATATACGTTAACATGATTTCATGAATTTTAATTTACCCTCTGGGAATTCATTAGAATATGAATATATGTATATAGGGTGATGCTACCCCGTGCCATCGCAACTCACAACCATACCCATTATATGTACAAAACATTTGTATTTATCGAAATTTGTACACAATTTAAAATTAATAAAAAAAATTCAATTAAATTTAATACAGAAGTGGTTTAATTCGGTTAAATAAATTTATTGGTCTTCTGTTATAATAAGTCTTCGTCGGTATACGCACCAAGTTAATTTAACCACAACAAAAGGCTCCCACCACCCGAAACTTGACTGTTTTTAATCCGATGTGGAGAAAATAATAACATTATGGATTTTGTTGTTGTTGTATCTGTGTCTGTTTAGGAAAATCATAACATGTTTTTAATAAAATCAATCAATTTTTATCTTATTATTTATAAAAAAAATAAAAATTTTATTGAAAATAATCAAATTAATAAATAAAAAGGAAACTTTTATTAAGCTTTTTCGATAGATTTTTATACAAAAAAAAATGCTGGGAGGCAAGTGTGTCTCATACATAATATAGGATAATAAATCGATACAAGGTGTATACATCTCAAGTTCACAAGAAGTTGTATTCTTATCGATTTATGTAATACAATATTTTTTATTTTCTACGCTTTCGTTACAGTTCATCAGCAACCGAACTCATCTCACGACGTGGTGTATTTTCCCGAAGACATTATGGGTCCGTCGATCAGGTAAGAAGAATTAAATAAATTAATTAATTAATTACATAAATTAAATTAATTTAAATTTTGTTTTGTAAAAAAAACAATTTGATTGATTTGAATTTTACGTGAAACTCTATATCGATCAAAAAAGCTCCGTGTGATAGGGTGGTGTAAGATTCACACGGGCAAATATTTTGTTTGGTAAAATTGAAAATTATAAAAAATGTTTTTAATTGATTATCGAAATTGAAATGGTTTACTGTTCTCGCAGTCAACAAAATAAACAAAATTTGGAATTTCGGGTCTAAGAGGTCGTAGTTGTTCTGGAAGCATCCAATTTGTGTATGGTCAAGATTTGGTTACTTTCTTCCCCCTAAATATTTATGCTCGAGTTAAAGTAAGATATTGAAAAATAATTGTCGTCGTAACGCGTTTTCGTTACACTTTGATATTTGTATGTACAGGTGATTTTATAAAAAATTTACAATTTAAAAAAGCATAGATCCGGACTGATGATGTCTCTTTTTTAATCTTCTTAATGGTGCTATAAATGATTCAGTGCTTGGTTTGGTCAGAAACTCGACATTAATGTTTTTTTTTATTTATTAAAACGGTTGGAACCTACTGAAGTTCCGCACTTAATGCCACAATGAGCCCACGGTACAAACCATAGAGGATCTAACCTTGAAACGTCCATGGCTGGTGATAAGTGCGACCAGAATTCTGATTTGGTTCATTTTTAAGGATAATACATAATTAGTGAACCTAAGGTTGGGTTCAATAATGAACTGTTTCACCTTTCAACAGCTAGGAGTAGACGGCCACTTAAGTCCCAGTTCAAATAGAGCAAACTTCTTTACCACCATTGAAGGATAGAGAAATTTCTGGTTCGGGACCAACAAATTTACTTGGTAAATTTACTTACTATCGTATTAGAGCAAAGGAGATTAATGTAGTGTTTGCAAACTTTGATTAGTTTGTACACAGTCAAAGGATTAATGAGGATATTAAGCACGGATTTACTATATATTCAGATAACAATATTCCTCCCTTAACCGCCAATCTGGAACGCCTCAATCGCACAATGGGTAAGTGCAATTAATTCAGCTTGAAAATTTGTGCAGTGTTTGCCCGGACTACCCGATAATCTTAGCTCGCTTAGGATAGTAAAATCCAAACCCTGCACTTAAACGACTTCCGAAACAGAGCCATCCGCAAAAAAAATATCGAATCAAACAGCTGTCTATAGAAATCCTGAGATAGCCACCATTCTCTCGAAAGGAAAACGACGGAGAATGAATTGGTCAAGTTAAATTCATGCAATAACCTGCCATTCACCATTTACAGCTCCAGAATATGTGGTTATTAAGAATCTGTATATGACCTGTACAAGTTCCGTAGACATTCCATGCCCCAATGCACTTTAGTCGATACGCAGCAGAACACGCTGAAATACCAAGAATGTGGGACTGCAATTTGGGCAGATGTAGAATAGGAGCAGACGACATAGCCAAAGTTATAGCCCTACATGCTGTCCTGCAATCAATCCAGCCTTGATACCGAAAACGACAGTTTCACAACCAGCCACCAAACAACTGAAGCATAGGACAGTAAGGGTAAAACTAGTGATTTATAGATGAACGATATAATTTTGGGGGACCCCAGAAATTGCAACGGCCCTTTTGCATGGCCAAAAAATAGCAATGGCCGTTTGCAGTTTATAATCAAGGTGACACTTTCAGGAGTGTTTACCATCTAGAATGGCGCCTAAGTACTTAACGTGCTCTGCCCTTGTGATCGCTCTACAAAAATGAGTGGGAACAGACAGATTAGCACTGTCTCTACGTTTGGTAAAGGCAACCAGATCAGTCTTTGAGGGATTGACGAACAACTCTTTTTCAAGACACCAACTTTCTACCATATTAAGGGCGCTCTGCATTATCTGGTCAGATCAGATAATATGTTCAGGTATTTACCAGACCCTTTCAAAACAAGATCGTCCTCGTAGCTTTGTACGATAAATGAGCCACAGAAAGGGTGAAAAAACCCCTCCTTGCGGGCAGTCCTTGGCTACTGTGGCGGACACTGATGAGCTATCCAGCTCAGTCTCAATTATCCGAGACTTAAGGATGGAATCGACGAATTTAAATATGGTTTGATCAATATTAAAATTGGTGCATGCACCCGCGGTGCTCGTAGAAAATGAAGTGCTATCAAAAGGTCCCGCAATGTCCAGGAAGGTACCTACTAGAAACTCTTTTCAGTTAAGTGATCTTTCGATGCTAGTTACGAATTCATGTAGAGCAGTTTCGCAGAACTTGCCAGCTCTGTAAGCATGTTGCATGTTACTGAGTGGGGAGATAGTTAAATAATTATCTCTAATAAATCTGTCGATGATCCTCTCTAAATCTTTAAGAAAAGTAGAGGTCAGACTAATGAATGGCTTTGGTGGCCATGCCAGTAGAAATGTAAAGATATCCCTTAATAATCTACGATTACCTCATTTTATGAGCTCTTATGATCATTCTACTGCGTGAAAGCCATTTAGCCTAATAAAATTGACCAAAGAGGACAGTTATTGACTTTGAACGTTATTTTTTTAAATGATAACACCTCAAGGGCTGGTTGACTGTCTCCTTTACGATATGTTTCCATCGTATATCGTTAATATGAAAATGTATGGTGAGCTGGTCAATTGTCCACTAACCCTCAATAAAACTCTATAAGTCTAAATACATATATCAAAAAAGTTTCTTGTATAAGGGTGTGAATTCTCGCGAGAAAATAAATCGAACCACTCTACTGAAGTATTCAAATTCTATGTAAAATTTAAAATAGCTTGAGTGTCAACGAATTCTGAAAGCCCCACGTTGGGCGCCACTGTAATAATCGTAGGCACACGTGGACGGCCGACCATATACAAAATTGAATCGGAGTCAACACCTGCAGCTTATAATACCACTTTGCGAGGAGATATTTTGTTGGGAGTGAGAAGCGGCCCTGGTTGGTATATGGTGTTTATGCTGGTGAGCAGGTGCAGTATTTCAGGCATTTTGATTGGAGCCGATCAAGACGGGATTGTTCGACTCTCGATCAGCAGACTTAAATTGTTGGTTCATCAATTTAAGTTATTGGGGTCATCTCACGTAAATCGGTGTATGCATTGTTTTGTTCACAGTAACTGAATTCATTTAGTTTTGGCCTGGGGAAAGAGGTATCGTGTGTGTACTAATTTTGGAGCGGCCCTATGTTTTTTTTCTCACACAGTTCGTTAACGTTTGTGAAACAACTGTCTGTTAGTTGCTATTACAACTGGGGTTTCATATTTCGCATGAAAACCTCTATAAGACGATAAATGGCAGTTAAATTCGAAGCATGTTGATAAAACTGTAAAAAGCTTCCCTTTGATACTTGTCCCCGAGATTTAATATGTTGTCTAAGTTCCACATTGCTAGCAAGCTTGGATTGTGTTATTACGACGATAATTCTAATACCTATGTCTGTGTTTGTAAAGTGGAAAGCGAGTATCAGCAAACGAGTTAAAAAAGAAAAAGTGTCATTTAAGCGCTTGTAAATAGATTAGAATTCGTATAGATTGGCATGGATAATTTCACGCCTAACATCCTTAATCAACCAAAACGCGTTAGAATTAATTCTAGAGCCAAAGGATACCACGCAAAAAAGATGTTGGTCTTGGCCAAAAATCTTCATTATACCATTCGTGCACTTACGAGAGTTATTCTCGGTACAATGCCATCTTGCCAGACCAATAAGACATGGATTCGCGTCTTGTGATTTCGGAGTGTTTCTATTGATTGGCTAATAGACAAATAATTTTAAATAATTTAACACATTTAATACATTTAAATTTATTTAGGATTAGGACAAACTTCACACTTTATACTGGCTCGTAAAATTTGTTTTTGCATTTTTAGGATATACTTAGGACAAACTTCACGCGAATGTTAAAGCATGGTGTACTCTTTTCTTGAAGTCTAACTCTTGAACTTTAACTCTTGACAATATCAGCAAACACTCATAAGAAAGCTTTTAAGAGTTTTAAAAGGTTAACAGCTATATATTCCATAACTAAGCTATCATGCTACTCATATATCGACATACATATGTATGTCGATATATGTTTTAATGTCAGAATCATTATTGATTTGCATAAGTCGACAAAGTTATATTGCTTTTTAAAATTTTATTGACTTTTAATCAAAAATACACAAAGCTATCAACAATCCGTTATATTTCCGTTTAAAATTATTGTCGTATTCCAAAGCAACGTTATATCGCAATTGAAAAAGCTTTTTATAAAATTGATATTTATCTGTAAATAACATTCATAAAATCTAATTTAAATATTCTTCTACAAAAAAAAAAAAAAAAGTTTAGACTTTTAGAGCTTTATTTCGATTTTCTGCACACAGCTCTATAAACAAACATTCATACAATACAAACGGTATAGTACTATACGTTCTGTCACAATATAAATGTATGCCCTGGGGAAATGAAGCATCCTAAGTATTTATACTTAGCAGATTATACGAATTTAATGGAATCAGAAATGCGGATTGTAAATGTATTCAAATTAATTCCGATGATGTGGGCGGCGGTGGTTTAGATTTTCCGTTTCGCGTAAATAAATTTATCTGTTTTTTTTTGTACAAACTACTTTCGATCTGTATACATTGGTATACACATTTCTAGAGACAACAACAATAGTTAGTTATTATAGCTTTTTGATATAAATAAATCGGAAAAATATCATCAAAATTTATGGTTTTTTAACGTAAAGTGTTTCTCGTGTATACGTATATTAAAAGCCGGGTCTACACCTCTTCACCATAACAATTTATAGTTGTGGATTTTCGTTTTGGGGTTTTTAAATTGAAAAATTTATTTTCGATAACCCCAACACACAAAACTCTGAAATTTATAATCGATTTTCCGTATTCGTATGGTATAAATACGGATAGGCATTCAAAAAAGGTGTTCTGTATGTGGTTATTTTTAGTTTTGATTGATATTTTTGGGCTAACGCTTTTGAATATATATACAATATATGTCGGTATATACATAAAGATTTATATAAATTGCAATCATAATTCTAAAATTGGATTTCAATTTGAATTTTATGTGTATTAGACATTAAATTCAATTGATATTTTCCTGTGAAGGTAAGGAAACATGAGTCTATCGATTTAGATGCTCCAGAACGTATATCACCGCCTGTGGCTAGCCTTTACAAAACAATGATCAACAGATCGACCAGATTATAAGAAAATCTCTGCTTGATTAATTCAGATCACATCTTCGCTAACTCGAAGCCCTTAAGAGATCTGTAAAGTAGTTGGATGAACTAATTATTCTTGGAATAAAATATAATTGGAACTAAGTGTTCACCTATAACCAAAACTAAACCATCGAAATCCGTTCACCGTTTTAGTCTCGTAACTCCACTAGCACCAAAACCTCAATATATATATATATATATATATATATATATATATATATATATATATATATATATATCAATAAACATCAATATTAGTCCAGAAACCCTTCGCTGCCGATATGTTAACTAACATTGATCACGAGTTATACTTTCTTTATCATTTTGTCGTGGACAACCCGATTACTTTCCTCATTCCGTTAAGCCGTTCTCATCTGAGAAACCCGAATTTGCGATCGATTATTGGCACCGCAGTAATCACTTAATGGAGATTACTAATTAGGTCGTTATGTCAGCAATTTGATTAGTACCCGTGACTTGAGAGAGATTTGTTGGAAATCGAGAGTATCCCTCCTACTCAAAAATGTAACTTTATCTCATACATTACAAATCAGAGCAGTTACATATATACAACATATTCGTTTAGCTCCAATAGCTCCAATAGCTCCAATCAATCGAATCCCAATTTTGGCGGGCCGTTTCAAAGAATAATGATTCATTATATTTCTGGATGAACATAACATTCGAATTGCATGCCACTTTCAACATAAACTATACCTTGCTCTACACAAAATATTCCACCCGCATTCTCTTCCCAAATTTACAACATTTTACAATGACCATTACAGGCATGGTCGTCATACTGTCTAAGACAATCTGAAGACGCCAAGTCGTTCTCTATATCGTGGAGCGATCGTCGCCTGCAACGACCTCTGCACCTACCATATGGTGGCTCTCCTTTCAGAGATCGCTGCACAATTCGTTTCGGATCAGCACGCAGAACGTGACCGAGCCGGCGTACTCGCTGAGATCTTACTTCATGTACAACATCGAGGATCTTCATCGGATCTCTGATCTCGAAATTGTACAGAGCTCGGTATGAACCATCGCTCTCACGTTTTGGGCCTTAAATCACGCGCAGTACTCTTCTCTCAAATGTAAAGAGCCAACAACGGGCCTGATCAACGCTTTGTAAAGCTTCAGCTTCACGGCACTTGATAAGTGCTTAGATTTTAGCAGTGGCCTTAGAGGATACAAAGAACGACTGCCAGCTGCCAGCCGCACTTTAATATCCTCACCCACACTGTTATCGTGAGTGATAAGAGAACCCAAATATTTGAACCTCCTCATTCCCTCAAACGTGTGGTGGCCACTACTAAAATCTGGTGTGCCATTGTCCCTAAAACCAGAGATCAGGAATTTCGTTTTGGACTCATTGATCTGAAGTCCAACTGAAGCTAAAAACTCTACAAGCGGATCAAGAATATCTTTCACTCCGTTGCTATTCAGTCCAATCACGCATATATCATCTGCATATGCAAGCACCTGATTGGACTGGCGATATAAGATGTTACGCTGCGGTGTTTCAGTTTTATGAAAGATGTACTCCAACATGAGATTAAATAGTATCGGGGACAGAGCATCTCCCTGCCGAACACCCGTGTTAACTACAAAAATTGTCGATAGCCTATTCTCAACTTTAACACAGCATTGAGACTGCGTCACTGTCATCCTACATAGTCGTACCAATTTTGTTGGTATTCCTAGGTATTCCAGGGCAGACCACAAACTCTCTCGATTGATCGAGTCATAGGCCTGCCTGAAATCCAGGAACACCTGATGTACGGGAATGGATGTCTCATAATATTTAGATAGAATCATCCGCAGCGAAAAAACCTGATCGGTGACTGATCAATTCGGACGAAATCCTCCTTGATAGTCACCAACCAAGCCCTCCGCTAGAGGAGTGATTCTATCCAATACAGTAACTTGTACGCTGTGCAAAGGAGAGCTATACCGCGATAATTCTCACACTTCAAGCGGTCTCCCTTCTTGAAAATGGGGCAGTAATTCCATTAAAGAAATTACGCGAACTGCGTTCATTGCTGAGTTGTTGTACTTTCAGAACCTCGGCATCCACCATTCTCGTTTCTTCCGTCTACAAATCCGCTTAGCTGCCCTTCTTGCAAGAGCAGCCTTGTTTTTTCTCGCGATTGTGAGACGCTGTTGCACTTCATTATGGGCTATATTTTGTTGCTCAACTCTAAGACGACACTCGTCATCAAACCAATCATTCTTGGGTCTGACTTTCACTATACCTAAAGTATGTTGAGCAGCACTGACAACCGAAGTTTTAGTGCCTCCCAGACAGAGTTCACGCAGTCAGACTGGTAATTAGCTTCATCAATGTTGTCGCTGACAAGATCCTGATATCGTTTCTTTTGATCTTCATTTATCAGACCTTCACAGTTGAAACGTACCATGCGTTTCGCTGTGTTCCCAGACTTGTACGAAAACTTCCATCGTAGCTTTGCAGCGACCAAATGATGCCCGCTGCCTACGTATTTGGTTGCTGACCGATAAGTTCGCACATCCTGTACAACCTGAGCCCGTCCTTTAGAAACTAACACATGGTCAATTTGGCGGCGGGAAGTTCCGCGAGGATGTGTCCATGTCTCTAGATGTATGTGTTTGTGAGAAGAAAATGTGCTTGCTACTCTAAGACCATGAGAACCGCAAAGTACATCATTCTCTCACCATTATCGGTCGCAGTTTCGTGTCGGGAGTACGGACCTATGTTTTCACACAAGTCGGTCTGATTTCTGCCAGCTTTAGCATTAAAGTCCCCAATTACCATTCTAACATCGTGTTCGGATATAGATCCCATCAGATCGTCCAAGTCATTGTAAAATGAGTCTTTATCTTTGGGCTGGCTGACTTCTGTGAGCGCATGTACACAAATTATCGACAGGTTAGCTAACTTCATGCGCAAGCGAAGCTTACACAAAAGGTTATTGACTGCTTGGAAATCCAAAACACTCTTCTTTACCTGCGGCCCAAGAAGAAAACCAGCTCCAAGATTTCCGAGGTCATCTCCACTGTAGCGCAACGTATAGCCCTGGGACACATGGCCTCCACTTTTAGGCCAGCGAGTTTCTTGAAGAGCAACGAGTTCCATCCGATACTCTTTCATGCACGTGATTAGGGCCTCCAACGCTCCTGGTTTTCTAAGTGACCGCACGTTCCACGTGCCGATCCTAAATCTCGTGTCCGGGTACTTGAGCGGGGGTCCGCTGTTGTTTTGACGGTATCTATTTTTCTTTTTGTTGACTTTATAAACAGTTGATTTTTTTACGGATGCGGGTCGTCAGCCCAGCGATCCAACCGTTTAGTCGCCTCCTACAATAAGCCAAAAGGATACTGTGTTGATATTCTTGAGAAACATGTTCGTGCAATTTAGATTTACGAGACATGTGGGTGCCCCCGACCACAGGGGCCCTAAATCTAAATTCAGTGATTTAGATTTTCTAAATATTAAATGAAAAACATTAATTGTATTGTCCTCCTCTGGCTTTTTCAAAAAGTGGCAAGCCCAATCAGAGGCCTATTTGTTTCGATGGTACCTCCTATATGCTTATATAAACATTTAAATACCAGTATACGAAAAAATGCTAAACAAACACAGAAATATTATGTAGCCGATAAACAACTTAAACGAATCGAAAGAACTGTTGAAATAATTTACCAAATTCTTGGAAGTTATCGAATTAGAATTTCCATATCAACATCCCCCGCCGAGTTATTATTGGTTCTACTATTTCCATCGTATATTTAATTTAAATCAACACAAGGATTATTCCTTTTGATGTACCTACCTAACCTAAATACACATATAGCAAGCAGGTAAGGTACATATACCACTCAAAGTACATAAAATAGGAAAAACACGCGCCTATACAGGTACTTTGCGTGGTAAGTATTTAAATGGTTTTTGTTTTTGTTGTTATGTTCGCGTCAACATTAAGTGTTTTATGTATCCGCGTGTTTTTTTTAATGCTTATCTGCACAAAGAAAAACCGAAATACAATTACAACAATATACCTAAATCGTTTTTAATTATAATTAAACGTCGTGTAATTTTCTGGGAAATTTATTTTCTTACGTCTGTCTGTGTAATTCTGTTGAAATATGCAAGATAAATTCATGTATGGGCTATTAAGTTTCCCATTAAAAAAATTCTAATGTTAACTTAATGAAATATAGAGAATCGAGAAGTTGTCTGGGCTATATACAGATCATATACAACTATGTATGTGTGTATAGTCACACGTTTACAGTAATGGGATGTATAGTCCATCTATAAATACAAATCTATTTTCTTGTCGTCATATGTACATAGTCGTTGTCCAATCAGCCGGAAATATCCCAATTTGAGATTTTAACTTAAATATTGTGTTGGACGTTGTGTGTGGGTGTGTGTAACACAAAATCAATATCCGAAATTATTATCACTTTCTTAAAACGACATGACAAACCATTTTTACTAGAAAATGGGTTACTCTTCGGTAAATTGATGAGAAAATTTACGCATGTTTACATAGTAGTCGAATGACCATTGTGAAAACACATTAAATTTGATTTGCAAGGTAATGATGATTTGTAAATTTGTAATCTGTATATGTACATGTACGTATATAATACAATATATTATTTAGAACATTAGGATGAGTATGAAAAACTGGACATACTGGAGTAGCAGCGCTCCAAGAGCCATAATAAAATGGCAAGAAAATTATTCGGAAAAATTCATAAAATCAGTTGACTTAAATTTATAATTTCAACTGACTGATGCCATTAATAAGACATATGACGGTCATATTTTCTTGTTTATGCAATTAAACAACAAGTTGATTGTTTTCCTAACACTCTTCTTCTTGGAATAAACGCTTCCAATAAGCATTCTCTGTTGCTGTGATATTGCTTCCGTAGTATATATGGTATGCTAAAAGTAGGATTTCTACTTTTTGAAATGTCCAAAGTAGGGCAAACACCACTCCTATAGTGTCTCAAAATTCAGTAACTCTTTCGATTCTTATACCAACAATTCTGATTTGGTGAAGATGCTGGAATGTTGTTTTGGTTGATTTTGCATTATACGGACTATTCAGGTGACTCAAAAGATTTTTGTCTTTTGCGTCTTCTTATGATACCCTCTTGATGAAGTATAGTCTTACAGCTTCGGTGTTAGGGTGATGATAGAGCCTCTCCTGGTGTTTTTGAGCATACTTCTTTATTTCACTGACGACTGTGTCTATTCCGAGATCTCTATGAAGGTCACTATTACGAGTGGACCAAGGGGCGTTTACAACCGGGTAGGATAATATATTTTGAGCGTACTACAACTTCTGTCAAAACATTTTTTTTTTTTTATTTCTCTCATTTTTTTGTTTTGTTTATTGCCATAGTCGTACCTGAAATTATTTAATTTTCCATAGGGTTAAAAAAATTGGATTTTTCGAAATGTATGAATATGTAAAATGTACATAACAATGTACAACGTTTTCAACAAACTCGGACAAATCGGGATAGTCAAATAAATCTTCATTATCATGAAGTAAGTAAGTATCTTTGTCTGAAATAATATTATCATTGTTAGATAAATTACTAGTTGGTTGAAGCAAGAGAGCTCTTATGGATTTAATATTTTCAGGTCCTCTAAGGGTAAACAATTACCTAATCCGGTTTCAGAAATTTGTGTATGCACGCAAGTAGTCTCTTATAAGCCGCAGAGAATTGGCGTACTGTAGGATTATTGTTTGATCCTAAACGAGATCTAATACTGGCAAAGAAAAGCTCAAGGTGATCCTGATTGAGTTTGTAGAATGGAATGTATTTAAAAAGTTTGGTTTTAATATAGAAATTACAGAGGAAATCATTACTTTTTAAGCATAAAATCATACCAATAAAGCCAGTTTTCCGAGGAGACATAATGATCGGTTGGAAACTATTGGGAGTTTTGATTTTTAGCGAACCTAAATAACTTATGGCAGAATCAACGAATTGCTTTATTTCTTCCCCGTTTGCTTCACAAATTGGTTCCAGCCCCCTCTGAGCCATATTTCTAGAATTCAACAAATGAAAATAATTATTTATAATTTTTATAAATCGTATGGTTGCTAAGCATCCTTTAAATTGTGGTAAAGTTAGTTTGTTTAAACAAAATTCAAGCGCATCCGCAACAGAATTACTTAAGGCTTGAGTGGCAAATCGTACATTCATTTTTTGATTTGAGAAATAAACATGAGCTGATCGCAATTTGTTTCCCAAATGTAGTTGCTCAGTTTCCTGCAATTTCAACAATTGTTCTAAGTAATGCCATGCAATCTTTCTCTGCAAATGTGTTTCTAATTAATTTTAGCATATGACATGGATCGGGTAATATAATTAATTTTTGGGCGATTGACTCAAAATTAAATATAAATTTCGGATCTAAACTATTAAGATCGGAATTTTTTATTACGTTGGTTTTACATCCTAACAAGTTCCCTACTGAAAAATTTACCGGGCAATCATCAAAAGTCACACCAATTACTTTGACACCGGTACGGAAAAGATTGTTAAGGCACATATGAAGCAAAATATTTTTTTGTTCACTATTCAATGATGCGATAGGAAAATACCCTAGAGGTAACTTCCATCGCTTACTAAGTCCCACAGCCATAAAAACGAGAATCTGAGTCGTGACTTCCTCATTTTCATCATTATTTCCTATATCTACACAACCTACAGACCTTTTACCATTCCACTATAGCTGACTACGAATATTTATTTCGTCGAAGACTACGTTACAATACACATCTTTGTTGTTAACCCGCTCGTTGTTGATTTGGTTGGTGATTTCTTTAGTTGACGTTTTAGAAGCTCTTTAATAGGTTGCGATATAGCTAATAAATTAACCATATGCTCCTCTTGAATTAAATTTTTGTTCCGTAAATCCTCTAATACGGTCTCTAAATTTACTATTTTCCTATCTCGCCGAACAATTCGCTGGTTTAACCGATTTTTGGTTATGGTCATGTCACGATAAGCTGATCGGAGTATGCGTAGTTTTACTTTGCGACGAATTTTCTTTCTTGATGATGAATTTTCTTCTGACGTCGAGTTGAATTGTGGTGATGAATTTTCTTCTGACGTCTTTTTTACAGGCTGTAATTAAAAGTACATACTATTATAGAAAAAATTACGAAAATTAGTAATTTAAACAATAAAACTTACTTTTCTTTGTTTAAACATTTTTAATTTTCTTTCATTAGATTTGTCCATATGGTCCATACCTTCGATTACTTGTGAAGATTCTTCGGAGCTAAGTTCGGTCGTACTGATCTTTAGTTGAACAGCTTCACTTTCATTTGGCTCGGTTTCGAGAATCATTTTGCCACTTGAAGACGATGAACTACTGAGGGTTTCTTCTTGTACACCCAGAGAAAAATCTCCTTTCAATTTTGACATTATCTCATTTTAGCTTAAGATTATTCAATTTTACATTTTCATTTTAAATTTAAAATGAATTCGGATTTATTTTAAAATGGTTATGTAAATAAAATCCTTTTGAAGTAAAATGTAACGTATTTCATATTTAATAGATGAATCCTTTTACGTTTTAAATGTTTCCATTTAGGTCAAAATGTTTCTTTTCATATTTTCATTTTAAAAATAAAATGAATTTATAGTTTAATTTAAAATTATACTATTTTAAAATAGCATTAGGACTTTTTTTTAAAATAAAACAGTTGGTTTAAATCTATTTATTGTTATTTATTTTATGTATAATTTATAAAAAATTTCAATTAATTTTTTTAAAATAAATATTTACATTTAAAATAATATTCTTTATAAGAGGTTTCAACTGCAGTATAATAATTCATTTGTGACGATAAATATAAAAAATTAATATACTCTAAATATAAAAAATTAATAATATTGCTTAATTTTTGTCACGTTTTGACCATTAGGTAGAGTATTTAAATGGACTGGTGGTCCATCAACAAATTTTAAATTAATAAATTCATATGATTCTGTAGGTTCTACTAAATATGACAAAAAATGTCTTAAATATTTTTGATAATTCCATTTTTTGCATATGACATAGCAATTATCTAAAATAATTAAAATATCTACTATTTCGAAAAATTTTGGAAATTGATTATTTTTTAAAGTTATATACTAACAAAAAAATTAGTTTCAAAACTGGTCCCTTTATATTCCGCACTTTTAACAAATAAAACTGAGTTTAAATCAACATCTCTTTTATTAAAATATTTTTGGTAGTATCACGAACTTCCTGGTCTTTATTACTCAAACATTCATATTTAATTTCGTCTTCGAAAAAAGACTTTGAAAGTAATAAGTTAGAAAACCTTAATGCAGATTTAAATTTAAAGATAGAAGGAGTACCATGATATGATTTTAAATGAAAGATTAGATTTTTTGCTGAACTGAAATTGACTACCCCTTCTGTCTCACACAAAAAGCAAATTAGCATGATGTTTAGTTAGGTTGATTAGTTTTGGTTTCTATTTGTTTTATGAAGTTTCGAACAACTGGATAAATCATTTGATAAAAATATTCCTGTATAAAAATCCACACTAACTTGCTTATTGTAGGATATTGTAAATTTAAGACAAATATAAGTTTAAAACATATATCTAACGATTTTATAAATGTTGGTAATTTATACTTAACTACGTCACAAAATACATAAAAATCTGTCACTTCTTCAAGACTTTGGCCTACTACAATAACTCTTGGCTGCATTTTTGTTCCAGCTGCCAAGCAATTACTTCGACATTGGTCAATTTTTTGCTGTACATCGTTTATTGTTGCGGCATGTAACAAAAAATCCTCTTGTGAATCAGAAATTGTTGGTTTTATTTTACGATTCAACCGTGGCGGAGGTATGAACGCATGGAGCAATAAGGCTGCTATGCACGCTTTTGAGTCTAATTAAAAAAAAAATACAATTAACTTAATATATTAATATTTTGATTAGAATATTTTGATATTACCTGAATTTATATTAGGGTTTAAAAAATTTGTATACAACTTCGAATTTAATTTGTCTTTAATAGTTACAAATAATAAAGTTGCTTTAACCATAAATATATCAAAATTTAAGAGCAATAAATTACTTTTACCGCAGAATTGGTGGTCGAAATCTATTTCTATCTGTTATTAATACAAATTTATTTATGTTATTTTTATACTTAATGGAAAAATTATTTATTGTCGATGTCATTTACCAAATGATAACCTGAACTATCGTTGTAGCGTGGCCACTCTTTTAAAATTGTTGAAAGTGACAGCCCTTGCGATATTATATGTTTCATTCGAAATTCGCGTGATTGTTCCCATTTTCCCTTGATGTCATCCCATGGCTCAGAGTTGTTCTTGAGCCAGAGTTTAATTTGCTCCATTTCGTCTAAAAAAATAAAATATACAATTAGATAAGTAATAAACCGTAAATTGTAGATATTAGATAAGTAACAAATTTACCATCTGAGGTGCTGGCATTCGAGGAGAGATCTAATAAATCTTCGCAAACGAGAGATTTTGTTGAACTCGCTTGATTTCGGCGCGATTTAAATCTAGCGTTTTGGTACCGGTCATATAATTTACCAGTAGGATTCCTCTTCCCCGTTTGTCTAGTAACAAAATATGTTGCCTATAACCAAATCAGATACTAAATACAGTGAAAAAATTAAATAAATAATGACTTACTTCTATTTCTGATTTGAACAATTGGCTGATTTCTTTAGCTAGTGCCGCCATATCGTGTAAAGTCATTCGACGTTTTGTTCTAACATAAAATTCAACTACACTGGGTACCACCTCTTTTTGGTTTATTGGAGCCAATTGTTTAGTTTGCAACAACTGTTTACCGATAATTGAGTTTTTTAGAATGTCCTCTAAAGATGGACGAGAATGATGTTGGTTCTCCAATAAATCGCCACTGGAGTCTGATGTGTTGGGTTGGTTTTGAATCCATTCAATGATTCTGCTCCTCATCGTTGCAGTAGTCGTTATTTGAGGAGAGGAGTCTTCAATAGGTAAACCCTAAAATATATTTGTTAAAAAGCATTTTTAGTAAAATGACAGCTTGTTCTAAATTTGTTGAAAATCGCTTTACAATTTCAGCACGCTCTTAAGCCCCGTTCTAAATAGAATTATTTGTCCGGATTGTTTTATACCCGGGAATAATTTTTCGATATCTTTTATAATCATGTTATTCATCACGTTTTCGGTAACTCCACAACCCCACAAAAAATCAGCAGTCTCTAATGAAACTTCCCACTGAATGAGAAGAAATTTAAATTTTAGTTCTGGATCCATGTCAGCAACATCGACCACTACAACATTTTCATTTTGTGTAGTATCATCCGCATTTTCACTCGTCATATTTATATCGTTATTGTCTAAATTAGTATAAATAATTTAATTTTACTTATACTTCGACTCAAAATAATATAAAAGTTTTCGATAATAAAAATGTGAAACTTACCAAAGTATAAAATCAGACAAACAAAATCCTAAAATGTCCTAACTAATTTTATGTTTATCTTAATATATACATATGTACATACATACGAGTATGCGAATAATCACTTATTATTAAAGTAAAATTATTAATTTTATCAATGTCTCTTCTTTTCGATTTACCTTAATAATTAAAATGATTTACTTTTAAAATTAAAATAAATGGTGATATTTAAATGGATTCCTTTAGAGTTAAAATTAAATAGTGAAAATGTCATTTAAAAAGTAAATCTTTTTACATTTAAATGCATTTTTTCGCTGGGTGTATAGCAACATTCAGTAATGAAATACTTGGGTCATTCAAATTTGAACTCATCAAGTCTATGTTCATTTCTAATAATGGCTCTCGTTCTGAAGTGGCTCTAGATGAAGATTCAAATATTGTTGGAATCGCTTCTGAACTTAAATATGTGCAAGGTTCCTTTTTACGTATGAACCTATTCTCGAAGTGGTCCGAACAAATTCGGAGCGTACTTTTCATTCTGCTTAGTTTAATTATTTTTATTTCTAGCATTGAGCATTGAGCCCAATTTTCATTATTTTTAATTGGAGGAATCTGAAGTTTAGGTCTTTTAATATTCTTAGTTGCTTTCCATAATGAATAATCAGTATCTTTTTGCCCAGGTATTGCTGAGGTATTTATTAACTGATTGATTTTTAATGTCTTTTATAAGGTATTTTAATTTGTTACACAAATGGTTAAATAATCTTTTATTTTCAGCATTTTGATGTTTTTGCCAATTCTTCCGTGCTTTTCTTTTATTTTTAAGAAGTTCTCTCACTTCCTCTAGATAGCTAGCATTGCGCTTCATTTCCTGCCTATTAATTGGAGTGCTTTCCCACGCAGCATATTGGATATTATGGATGAGCTTATCTAATTCGTCTTCTATTTGGACTGGTCCCTGAATTGGGTTCTGCAGACTAATTCTTTCTGTTAACTGTGTTTGGAAGAGATCCCAATTGGTTTTGAAGCTCGTTAATTTCGGGTTGCTCTCTTTCAAAATAATTGTTTGGCTAAAGTATCATAATAACTGGTGAATGATCTGATGATACACTTTCACTGTTCTCTATATGGATATAATTATCTAAAATCCCTTTTGTAATAAAGAAGTCTATAAGGTCTGGAATCTTACTGGTATCCGTAGGCCAATAGGTTGGTGTACCGCCTGAGTGAAACTCGCATTTTAGTTGTTTGCCTGCTGCGAACAGTTCTTTTCCTTTAGCGGTCGTTAACCGAGATCCCCAATATGTATTTTTTGCATTATAGTCACCTCCAACTAGAAAGACACTTCCTAGCGTTTTCAGAAGATTAGTATAATCTACTTGTTTGAGATTGTATCTTGGAGGGCAATATATTGCTGAGATACTGCATGCTACTGATACTGCATTTTATATAATTTATATTTTGATACACTTGACCAAGGTTTTCTTCTACTCTTTTATTGAAACTAGTTTGTGATTTCATTTCTTCTAGTGTTTTCTGCAGACTCATTTCCTGCGAAATAAGTCTTTTGTTAAGGTTCTCTAGATTTCTCAGTATGTCCTGTAGAACGAGATCCACTTTTAACTGTTTCTCCTCTGTTTGCTGAACTACTTGTGCATAAGTAACGTTCTTGTTTACTCTCTGGCTTTGTATGTTATGATTAGCAGTTGACGATTTAGGCTCCGTGGTTCTTTTTATAGTTTGTACATTTATTGATGTACCTGGTTTGCGTGATTTATCTCTCATTTTTGTAGTTGATACACTTCGGTGTTGTATCTCGGGGGACTGTGCAGTCATTTCCTGCGTGTTTTCTTGCACAGAAATTATTTTCCTGAAATCAAGAATAATCTGAATGCGTATAAGGCTCCAGGATATGATCTTATAACGGGTCAGATAGTAAAACTGTTACCGGAGAAAGCGTTGAGGAAACAATGCATATAATTAATGCAGCATTTCGACTAAGATATGTACCAAGGCAATGGAAAGTTGTAGAAGTAATCATGATACTTAAACCGAACAAACCTCCGCATGATAAAGCTTCATATAGGCCAATCTCTCTGCTACCAACGACTAAAACCAATTATCGAAGAAAGGAATCTTATCCATCAGTTTGGATTTAGGGAAAAACATTCTACGATAGAACAAGTACATCGAATTACTGATGTAATCGAGAAATCACTAGAAAGCAAACAAATATGTTCATTTGACAAAGTATGGCACAAGGGTCTAGAATTCAAACTTCATCGAGATCTTCCGGAGCAATTTTTTCAAATTTTAAAATCATACATATCAGAGAGGCACTTCCGAGTAAAGTATGAGAAAGAATACTCCCAACTAAAAAGAATAACAGCCGGAGTACCACAAGGGAGTGTTCTTGGGCCAATCCTATATCTCCTATATTATAGAGATATACCAATTACAGAAGAAACAATGGCCACTTTTGCCGATGACACGGCAATACTTGCAACAGCAAAGAACATCAATGACTCCACTAGTAAATTAGAGAGGGCTACTAACCTGATATGTAATTGGATAAAGAAATTAAATTAAATGAAGCAAAATCAATCCAAGTGAACTTTACAAATCAAAAAGTTACCAATCAAATTACAAATCAAAATATACCAATAATATCCCATGCAAACACTGCCAAATATCTTAGTATGACTTTAGATGCTAAGCTTAGATGGAAGGAACACATAAAAAAGAAGAGAGAAGAACTAAACATAAAATTTAGAAAAATTCATTGGCTCCTAGGGAGACAATCTAAACTAGCGATCCATAACAAACTGCTGTTATACAAACAAATTCTGAAGCCTGTATGGACATATGGTAGCCAACTCTGGGGATGTGCCAAAAAGACAAATATCAAAATCATACAAACAGTTCAAAATAAAATCCTACGATGTATTGTTAATGCACTTTGGTATATTCGAAACGACAACCTACATCGAAATCTCAAGATTGAGCTTGTCGCGGATGAAATTAAGCATCATGCAAAAAAACACATACAACGTCTGCACCAGCATTAAAATCTGTACATACGCTGTATGCTGACTACATTTAGCTACTAATTTTATCAACTCTGATGAAAGCATAGTCACATTTATCCAGCGTTTTTGGAATAAAAATGTTATTTTGCGGCGTATGTTGCGGCACCGCTGGGACTAGGTTGCGCATAGTATTTCGTAGATGCTCAATAACTTGGTCCAAGTCTGCTGGCTGTTGATCGGGTCTTTCCATGAACAATTCGCCTGGTAGTTTGAGTGGTTGACCGTAAACTAACTCCGCTGGTGAACATTTGATAGACCCTGTTAAAGTTAGACCCTGTTAAAGTTAGCCGATAGTTTCCAGCCGAAAAGAATCGATAACGAAGATAAATCTTTGTTTTGAATTGAACAATAATATTGAAGTATATTTTCTCTTTCTATCATACTACTAAAATTACCGATAAATTCCAGCCGATATACGAATGTCGATAAAGAAGATTATTAATTATTGAATAAAAGAGATACAATTTATTTCGATACGAATAAAAGAGATACAATTTATTTCGATTTGTGAAATATTTTTTATCAATACTGGTAGGATAAAAAGATACATTTGTGGTGATCTTGGGAAATTGAGATTTTCCAAAATCATATGCAAATAAGTGAAAATTTATAAAAATTCAGCCTCTAGAGTGTTATGTCTGGAGATGGCTTGATTTGAAGTGTTTTTCCAATAGCTATGACTAGAAAATTGTTTTGGTCCAAGTTTCATATGGGGATCCTGGGAAATTTAGATTTTCCAAAATCATATGCAAATAATTGAAAATTTATAAAAATTCTACCTCTAGAGTTTTATGTCTGGAGATGGCTTGATTTGAAGTGTTTTTCCAATAGCTATGACTAAAAAATTGTTTTGGTCCAAGTTTCATGTGGGGATCTTGGGAAATTTAGATTTTCCAAAATCATATGCAAATAATTGAAAATTTATAAAAATTCAGCCTCTAGAGTGTTACGTCTGGAGATGGCTTAATTTGAGTGTTTTTCCAATAGCTATGACTAGAAAATTGTTTTGGTCCCAGTTTCATATGGGTATCATGGGAAAATTAGATTTTCCAAAATCATATGCAAATAATTGAAAATTTATAAAAATTGCATATGATTTTGGAAAATCTAAATTTCTTAGGATCCCCACATGAAACTTGGACCAAAACAATTTTCTAGTCATGGCTATTGGTAAAACACTTCAAATCAAGCCATCTCCAGACATAACACTCTAGAGGGTGAATTTTTATAAATTTTCAATTATTTGCATATGATTTTGGAAAATCTCAATTTCCCAGGATCCTCACATGAAACTTGGACCAAAACAATTTTCCAGTCATAGCTATTGGAAAAACACTTCAAATCAAGCCATCTCCAGACATAACACTCTAGAGGCTGAATTTTTATAAATTTTCAATTATTTGCATATGAATTTGGAAAATCTAAATTTCCCAGGATACTCACATGAAACTTGGATCAAAACAACTTTCTAGTCATAGCTATTGGAAAAACACTTCAAATCAAGCCATCTCCAGACATCACACTCTAGAGGCTGAATTTTTATAAATTTTCAATTATTTGCATATGATTTTGGAAAATCTCAATTTCCCAGGATCCCCACATGAAACTTGGACTATAACAATTTTCTAGTCATAGCTATTGGAAAAACACTTCAAATCAAGCCATCTCCAGACATAACACTCTAGAGGCTGAATTTTTATAAATTTTCAATTATTTGCATATGAATTTGGAAAATCTAAATTTCCCAGGATCCCCACATGAAACTTGGACCAAAACAATTTTCTAGTCATAGCTATTGGAAAAACACTTCAAATCAAGCCATCTCCAGACATAACACTCTAGAGGCTGAATTTTTATAAATTTTCAATTATTTGCATATGAATTTGGAAAATCTAAATTTCCCAGGATCCCCACATGAATATTGGACCAAAACAATTTTCTAGTCATAGCTATTGGAAAAACACTTCAAATCAAGCCATCTCCAGACATAACACTCTAGAGGCTGAATTTTTATAAATTTTCAATTATTTGCATATGATTTTGGAAATTCTACATTTCCCAGGATCCCCACATGAAACTTGGACCAAAACAATTTTCTAATCATAGCTATTGGAAAAACACTTCAAATCAATACATCTCCAGACATAACACTCTAGAGGGTGAATTTTTATAAATTTTCAATTATTTGCATATGATTTTGGAAAATCTCAATTTCCCAGGATCCCCACATGAAACTTGGACCAAAACAATTTTCTAGTCATAGCTATTGGAAAAACACTTCAAATCAAGCCATCTCCAGACATCACACTCTAGAGGCTGAATTTTTATAAATTTTCAATTATTTGCATATGATTTTGGAAAATCTCAATTTCCCAGGATCCCCACATGAAACTTGGACTAAAACAATTTTCTAGTCATAGCTATTGGAAAAACACTTCAAATCAAGCCATCTCCAGACATCACACTCTAGAGGCTGAATTTTTATAAATTTTCAATTATTTGCATATGATTTTGGAAAATCTCAATTTCCCAGGATCCCCACATGAAACTTGGACTAAAACAATTTTCTAGTCATAGCTATTGAAAAAACACTTCAAATCAAGCCATCTCCAGACATAACACTCTAGAGGCTGAATTTTTATAAATTTTCAATTATTTGCATATGAATTTGGAAAATCTAAATTTCCCAGGATCCCCACATGAAACTTGGACCAAAACAATTTTCTAGTCATAGCTATTGGAAAAACACTTCAAATCAACCTATTTTCGGACATAACACTCTAGAAGCTGAATTTTTATAAATTTTCAATTATTTGCATATGAATTTGGAAAATCTAATTTTCCCGGGATCCCCACATCAAGCTTTTCCTTAGAGTATTAATATAAATTGTCTTACAATTGTATCAAATTCCAATTTATCATATTATTTTTATCTAGAAATTAAAAATCTCCTTTATCGTCATATATCGGCTGGAAACTATCGGCTGGAAACCATCGGCTGGAAACTTTCGGCTATGTGAATTTTTTATCGGCTGTCATATTAATATATAATCTGCATTATCAATTTTTATAACTTTCGGCTGGAAATTATCGGCTAACTTTAACAGTATATTTGATAGTATCTTTTAGGGTAGCTCGTATGCCAAGGAGAACTATTGGCAGTTGCGAGCTCCAATTCACTATATCGCCTCTCGCTTTAAGAGATGCTTTAAGTTGGCGATGAAAACGTTCCACCATTCCGTTAGATTGTGGGTGATAAGGTGTTGTCCGAATTCGATGCGTGCCTAATAGCTTGGTTAGTTCCGCGAACAGCTTAGACTCGAATTGACTTCCTTGATCTGTAGTAATGTTTACAGGCACTCCAAATCTAGATATGTAATTTTCAACGAAGGTATTAGCAATGGTTGCGGTACACATATCTCTCATAAGGTATGCTTCAGGCCATCTGGTAAAACGATCCACAGCAGTAAGGATGTAGGTATATCCATTTGATGGTGGGAGAGGTCCAACGATGTCCAAGTGAACGTGCTCAAAACGACCGGATGGCGGTTTAAAATGTCCAAATTCCGATTTCGTATGTCTTTGTATTTTGGATTTTAACATGAAAGACAGGACTGTGTCCAGAGGTTAACGTCTTTATTCATGTTGGGCCAAAAGTAACGATCAGTTATTAACTTTCTAGTTGCGCGGACACTAGGATGAGAAATGCTGTGCAGCGTGTCAAAGGCTGTACGGCGTAGTAGTTCTGGAAGGTAAGGGCGATTTGACCCTTTTCCAGTTTCACAATAAATATCTATATCTGGAAATACGAAGCGCTCAAGTCTATAAGATGAACTTGTGAGACGAGTGGAACCAGAAAGTAAATTCTGTAGTTCCTCGTCTTCTGTCATTTCGGAATTGATTTAAGAGTTAGGTTTTCTTCAACAGAGGCAGCTTCGTTCTCGTTTAGGCGTGACAAACTGTCAGCGACAACGTTATGTTTGCTTGCAATGTGTTGAATTTCCGTAGAAAACTGAGAAATGAAATCCAAATATCGAGCTTGTCGTGGACTTCTTTCCGTTTTGGAGTTAATTGCACTAGTTAGCGGTTTATGGTCGCTGTAAATTGTGAATTGTCGACCTTCTACAAAATATCGAAAATGTTTAATCGCTAAGTATATGGCTAGTAATTGGTTGTAACTTTTTGGAGAAAAATACTAATTGTTCTCTACAACCTTTATTGATTTGCTGTAAAACAGCTCCAACTGCAGTATTTGATGCGTCAGTAGTAATACTGAATACTGCGTCGTCTAAAGGATGAGCCAAAAGTGGTGCATTAGCGAGCGCACATTTGGTTTCAGAGAAAGCTTGATTGCAAATTTCTGTCCAAGTAAAGTTTCTTGCAGTTTTTGGTTTCTTGAGTAGCGATGCTAGGTGTGCATGAATTGGTGATAATAATTCAGCTAGTTTAGGTATGAAGCGATGGTAATAATTAACCATACCAATGAACTGTTGAATTTGCCGAATGGAAGTGGGTACTGGGAATTTCGTTATAGCTTCGCCTCTTTCCTCGGATGGAAATATTCCCTGAGGAGTTATTTTGTGGCTAAGGAAGTTAAGAGCTTTAACGCCAAAAACGCATTCTGATGATTTGATATTATTACCAAAATCAGCAAGCGTTACAAAGAGTAATTGCAAATGCGATTTGTGTTCTTCTCCTGATTTAGAAGCCACAAGAATATTATCGATGTACGTGAAAACGAAATCCAACCCTCTGACTACTTCGTTCATGAACCTTTGGAACGTCTGAGCAGCGTTGCGCAAACCAAATGGCATTCGAGTAAATTCGAATAAGCCAAAAGGAATGATAATTGCCGTTTTTGCAATATCTTCAGTAGCAACAGGAATTAAATGGTGCGCTCGGACTAAGTCAATCTTGGAGAAAATATTACAGCCATTTAAATTCATAGAGAAATTTTGTATGTGTGGTATAGGATAACGGTTAGGAATAGTGACTGCGTTTAATCTTCTATAATCCCCACATGGTCTCCAAACTAACTCTTTTTTCTTAACCATATGTAAAGGACTGGACACCGGAGAGCACGATGGTTGAGAGATGCCTAGTTCTACCATGTGTTGAAACTCCAACTGTGCTGCTTTATGTCGTATTGTGTCTAGTCTACGTGGTCGAGCAAATGGAAGTTGACAGGTAAATAATAATTCGGTGGCTCCGTTAGTAACTTTCTTAGAAGAGCACCATACCCGTTATCGATTGTAAAATGGACAGGAGTTGGCGTATCAACTCGAGCCATGAAAGCATTGATTGACAGCTGCGTGGCTGGGTCAATGAGCTTTTTGTTTTTCTCATCGACGATAAGACCAAACTTTGAAAGAAAATCTGCACCGATGATTGGACGGTTCACTTCAGCTAGAATGAAGGCATGAGTGAAATTACGTCGCAGTCCAATATTCAGTTTAAGAAGTTTGATGCCATATGTTTTAATAGCACTGCCATTTGCAGCAGAGAGTGTAAATTCGATATTAGCGGATGTATTTTCACAATAATTTTGGAATGGAATAACAGACAAATCGACACCAGTGCCAATTAGGAAAGTTAAATTGTTGTGGTTATCTTTAATAAATAGGCGGCGATTGGGTAAATCTTTAAACTTTAATTGCGCTGCTTTCAAAATTGCAAGGGTTTATACACTTTTGAGCGCGTGCCCCGACGTGATTAAAATTAAAACGACGGAAATTAAAATTTTAATGTTGTCTGACCTTGGTCCAGACCGATAAGTTTAACATACAAAATGATTTTTGTTTTCCGTATAATCAGAACGTTACCCGTTCTACCCGCTGTATATTTTAGAGGTTTTTCGAGGTCACCAATTGTTATGCCTATGAGGCCACTTATTTGCACAATAGACACAACTTTTTATTATATTTTTATATTAATAAATTATTTACAATAAAATTTATTAATTTTTTTTTAAATTTTAATCACATTTTATTTCGATCAGGGGTAGGAAATATTGTGGACGCGGACTCCACAAGTTTCTAACAAAAAATAACACGTATACGTATACGGTTCCAATTAGAAAAAAATTACGGAACGAAAATCCCATTGGAATCCAATTCAAATGAATATGTATTGGTAAATTCAACACATACAAAATTAATTAAACCGGTTTTAAGGGAACATTTCGTAGAAACAAACTTCCAAGCGAATGATTTGAAATCGGGTTTTTCCATTAACATTTTCAGTAACTGGAATCGAATTCGAAAATTTATAATTTTTTGTTAGCAACTTTATAGATGTTGACATATCCAATAACAAGGCACTCTCGGAGATTTGATATAGAGATATAGGCCTATCGCTAAGTAACATTTCATAAAAGAAGATTTTACCAAACGGAGAATTTGAGATGAGTTTTCCCAGCATTTTTTTACAATAACAAGTGTTGGTTATCTGAATGATTTGGCTTTTTAATAACTCGGTAGCACTTATAGCCTTGCTGAACTCGAAATCGTTTGACCATGGAGTGGGATGTGTTAAATTAAAGTGAACCGGATTATTTAGAAAGTTATAACCTTTTTTCTGAGTTTTTGTGAGCGGTATTTTCCGATTTTCCTGCGAGTTGTTCTATACCGTTACACTGTTATAAAGAGGGCCCCACTCTATTTAACGCTATTTATCGTTGTTTTGGGTCAATTTAATAATTATGTAATTGATTAACATGACGCTGAAGTAGATTCATGGTTTTGGCACGATTATTTTAAATTCCGCTCTTTTTGAAAAGAGGTTTAAATGCATTGACTGACATTCTATAAAACTATCACCAATAACGCATTGTTCCTAAAGAAATTTGGTCACCCTATAGTTTAGAACTAATTTACCAAACCACTCTAGGAATTGTCTACATTATCGACGTTGTCTACGTTGTTGACGTTATCTACGGGTTGTCGACACGTCCATGTAGAAAATAAAAGATGACGCGTAAACGCCCATCACTGTTCCTCATCGTAGCTTACGTGTTGTGTTCAATTTGGGTGCGGAATGTTTTTCGAGGCTGAGTCAATGTTTCTATAATGTATCTGTTTCTGAGGCAAGAATGTGCGTGCTAGTCTAAGATCGTGGGCAATTGCAAAGTACATCATCACAGGACATGTCAGTATCCCTCGACCACAAGGGCTCGTTTATTATACCTTTCAAAAGGTTTTATGATGTTAAAAAATATAAAATAAAAAAATCCTGAGATATGATCGAATTATTTTGTGTAAAAAAAACCAATTTAGTTTAATAGAAACGAACTGGTGCTTAATAAGATAAATACCAAAATATCGGTACTATCACTTGTGCTTCAATTTATTTTTGAAATGTACTCGAGGTTTTAGATGAGACGACACATGTGTATGTCTGTATCTGGAAACCTAATACCTATATTTGGAACTAACTTTAATTGAAAAATTATTTGATTCAGTTGTGTAGGATTTTCTACGCGTATATGACATATATACTGTACACATTTCGTACAACAAAAATTAAATTTTTTTTTTTTTGTTAATTTTCGTCTTTTAATTTACTGATATCTCTCCTATCTTCCAGGTTTTGTCTTATAAATAATACACTTTTCAGAGTAATGATAAGAAAATAATTAACTTTTGTTTTGTGCGTTTTTGGCCTGCCTATATATACGAGTATATATATAGGTGTACACATCTATACAATTCACAAATATACAAATAAAATACCATACTAAATAAATAATGAGCTTTAAGCTTTTCAAAACAATCAAAAATTTATAATAGAAAAAGGAAGAAAGTTAGATTAACTTCGCGTTTCTTTTGTTTTTGTGTACTTTTGCTTGGGTAATTCTGTGTACATTGTACATACGTACATAATGCCTTTAAAATTGACGACACGACAGAATTGAAATATCGTCACAATATTTTTGAATTGATGTAATTTAAGCTTTTAGATTATGTACATATACATATAATATGTTTCTATATAGGTATGTGATTACCATATGATAATGTGATGTAACAGATAAATTGAATTTGTATCTATGTGACGTACATAAAACCATAATAAAAACGTATATATAGAGAGAGAGGGAGTATAGGGCACGTGAGTGGAATCGAATATATCGTCATTACCGTGTAGTATGTATGCAACATAATATTGTATCTATTTGTATAATGGTCACGTGACCATGTTTCAGGATTGTTATGCTTAAATTCCTTTGGGATAACGTACACGTATCTTATAATTAAAAATACGGAGTCACACATATTGTTGGGCATCAACATTTATAAAAATGTGACAAAATATTTATATAAAACTGAGGCATAGTCACAACTCAATTTAAGATTTCTATTTGTAAGCTTTTAAGATCACTTGTCAATTTAATTTTCAGTGTACCTATACGACCAGGGATGGAATAGGTGTAATCTACTCGGTTGTTGACACGTAAAATAATACGTAGATTACTTGGCAATATTTGTTGTCAACATCGACAATTAAGTTAATGTACGATATTTTAACGATTTGGAATAAAATGCGCCAATGCGCAGTTGTATTTTGTAAAAGGGCGATTCAGTTAAGCGGTCAGGAGAAACTAAAGAATCATTCAAATTAAATCTCATACCATATACTGTAATTTTGTAAATATGTGTTGAAATAAAACAAACAGAAGCTTTAATTAAAGAAAGTATATTGCAACGTTCGCCAATCTTCTTTTCTCTATTTTCAAATATTTTTGGATAGGTCGAAACCGGTCGGCTTAGATCTTCTGAGATAACATTGATTTAAATAGTCTCATTTATTGCTTCTTTAAAGTAGAGCTTCGAACTCAACTGCTATTTCAGAAACTAAACAAAATTAGGTATAATCAGTCATTTAATTTCTTTAATTTGGTTATTGTTACAGTTTCGAATATCAGTAAATCGTGATATTTGAGCTGGCACATGACTCCCTTCGCAGATGGAAAATCATAAAATTTGAGTTATTATACTACAAATCGGACGGTTTTATATCACTTCGTGACCGATATTTGGTTAGCTGAATTGACAATACCGTATGCTGATTTCAATGTATCGTTCAAGATTGATTGTTGCATGTCTCTAATTTAGATAATAAATTGCTTCCAAATGCGGCGTCTAACCTTGTATGGTCCATCGTATGAAGTTTTTAATCCAGTTCGAATTTTATTATGACCGAGTGATTTTGGAACAAAAATATCGATTTGTTTACCGATAACAAGTAAAATCCAATTAATTGTGCTCCCTCGAACCTTGAGAGCAGACTTAATCTGTCGATGTGAGCGTTCGCCCACATGCCTTATGGATGATAAGCCGTTGAATGTACCCGATGTTAGCCGAGGTGTTGCGTTAACTCTGAAAAAAGTTTCGAAATCTTACTTTTGATTTTTGGCAGGACAAATGGCCGTTTCGTTATTGATCTGCAACAATGTTATCGGTACTTTGAAAATGCTGGATATCCGTGTTAAATTGACTAATATGCACGGTTGAATGCAGAGTATTGGTTTTCGGCATCCGAGGGTTTCTTCTAACCGAATATAGTTCAAAATTTATGACCCTCTGGCAGACTACAGAGACGAACAATGAGTAAAACCGAAAGCACAGTAAATAAAGTATCCTAGCTTTGGTAGTTTGGTATGCGAGGATCTCGAGTTCAATTCCCGTTGGTGAAATCAAGGTTGTGTGTTTTTAATGTGTAAGTATGTGTGTTTTTCCGGGTCTTGTATCGTGGGCTCATTTGTGGTATTGAGTCCCGGAGTCATCCGCCTAACTCTTATTTGTTTTAAATATGTCCGCCCTTTTTGGAAAAACTTAAAATGCATTGAAATTAGTTAATTAATTAAAACAGTTTTAAAGGCTATTACTGGGCCCTTATACTGAGTCAACAATCTGGCTCCAGCGGTTTCGATCCCGAGCATGGTCTTCATACTGTCTAAGACAATCTGAAGAGGCCAAGTCGTTCTCTACACCGTGGAGCCATCGTCGCCTGCAACGACCTCTGCATTGAAATGCATTGAAAAAAATCTTTAAAATTGTCACCAACCCGTATCGCATTGATCCTAAAATAATTTGGTCTCCGTAGTTTAGAACTAATTCTCAAAATCACTCCAGGAATTGTCTACATTATCGACGTTGTCTACATTGTCACAGGTTCTCGACACGTCGACGTAGAATATAATAGATGACGCGTAAACGCCCATCCCTGTAATACGACTCTCCATTTCATTTAAAATCCATTTTGTTTTCAGATTTCCTTTTGCTTATAATTCTGTCTGGTTATGAAAACTTGTTATTTTTCAAATATCAGCACATCTAATATTTGGGACAAACCTGATAAAACGTGGGCCATTTTGAATCCGCCTTGTTGAATATTTCAAAACAACAAATCTAAAATCTAATCAAAGATCAGTGGATTGCGGTTCACATTTAGATCAGTTAGACTTTAAGAGTTTTCGAATTTTTGAGGGGGGGTGAAAATTTGATTACAAGATTTAATCCTAACCGACAAACTGATCAAAACATTTTGGGAAAACTATTTCAATATAAGATATTGTTACGAATTTCAGGCTCTTCTATTCGTAAGTGTAAAATTCGAAATATCGCGAGGTCTAACAAGTTTCAAGCTTTATTACTATTATTCTGTTTTACTATTACTAGGATAGGTGCAATCTCCTTATATACACATGGTGAGTTGAAAATTAAAATTGAGAAATAAATTTCAATTTTCCAGGAAATTATTGCGATGGAAGTTCACAGTTACCGTAAAATAATTGTATGCGTTTTGTATTATCAAGTTTCGTATGCAGTTCTCGGTATCCAGCTGTACAAACCTGCAAATTACGTTGAAACCCTAATGCAAATTCTAAGTCGGGATCATGTGTGAGAAGATGATGTGAAATACTTGTAGTAAATACCTGCTCATCTAAAGGTTTTTCAGTCATCAATTCATCGATATCAGCGGTTTCCATGTTCTCAAAGCCTTCACGACCAATTGCGTGTAAGAGAGCTATAATTTCAGAGCATACAGCTGATGTTTGTACTACAGAATTTCCACTGTTAGATGTTCGAAGTTGTTTTATGACAAAGTATGGTAAGGTTAGGTAAGTGTGGTTGCTATGGCACACGTAGATCGGTGTCGGTCCATTGTAATACCACAGGATCTTACTTTCCTATTACCCTTATTTGAACCAGTTTGAGCTACTTATGTAGCGTGATATATCTCGCACTTTACTCTCTCGAGGTCAGAGAGGTTGTGCATTAAGAATCTACCCATATGTTTATGTCTTCTGTGTGCCAAAGCTAGGCATGACCATAGGAAGTGGACTACCGCTTCTTCCTCCTCCTCGTCCATACAGCTTCTGCAAAAATCATTTGTTTCTAGACTTAGCCTCCTCGCATGTTCGCCAAGTAAGCAGTGTCCTATAAATATCCCCACGATCGTTTTTAATTCACGTCTACGTAAGAAGATTCAGTGTCTTGAAGCGTTTCAAGTCCAGCTTTGGCCAGACTTGTCTTGCTTCACTGCATGTGAGAGTGTTAGTCCACATTTCGTTCCCTAAGGTTAATGCCTCCATTTTAAGCGCGTCTTAAGGGCTTTCATATAGGCATCCCCAAATTTTCCCTTTCCGGTAGCAGTTGGAGAGTTGTAATATATCTAGCTAACTTGTCCGCCCTACAGTTCCCCATGACGTCCGAGTGGCTATCTACCCAGACTATCGGAATGTTGAAATATTCAATCATCTCATTTAGAGACAACTGGCAACCCAACACTACCCTTGTCAAGGAAACCGATTCCAGCGACTTCGTTGCCACTTGACTGTCCACATAAATTGCCGCCAGACTGTCCACATAAATCAAAGATACCACATTATGTCTCAACCAAGTCAAGACCTCCTCAATCGCTATCATCTCTGCTTGGTACACGCTGCAGTAATCAGGGAGACGAACTGATGTATCTACTTTCAATTTATCACAGAAGACCCCAGCTCGTGCTTCACCGTGTATAGCTTGGAGCCATCCGTCATGAACTGTAATGCTTCTGTTTCCAGTAACGACCCGCTTCTCCAAGATTCTCTTGAAAAGCAGGGAGTTCGGAACCCTTTGTCGACGTATAATGATGGTGTAACGTAGTCCAGATTCGCCAGTTCCTTCCTTAGCGATCTAATTTTCGTCGAGTGTCCTGTCTGAAGACATTTCCACTGAGATATGGCTGATAGTTGGGTGGCCGTAATCGCCTCCATCTGCTTATCATAAATATCGACAGGGAGAAGGTGAAACATAACCTCATGCAGGCCGTTCATTGCACTTTCTCGATCCCCTTCCTGTAGGTGACTTTCACAACATGCTCACTCCATACATAAGTATAGGTCTTACTATGGCAGTGAATAGCCAGTGTACCAGCGCCGACTTCAGGCCCTATCCTCTTTCCGATGGCGTTTCTGCCCGAATATTTACCTGAATAAGCAACCACTCCGATCCTTTCTCTCTCCACCGCTAACAGCAACCTATTGGTTGCTATGTTCCAGAGAAGAGGAGGCAGGACACCTGCCTGGAGGGTTCCCTTAGCCTCGCGCCTCCTAATGGTGGATTCCCACCAGCTTCAAGTTAACCATCCTGTTCCCCAGCATATGATTGATTAACTCACTTACAGGGTAGTCCACTCCAAGGAGCCACAATCCTTCTAGAATTACATCCGTCTTTACATTATAAAAGGCGCCCTCAATATCAAAGGTTTTCTCAATTGTACTTACCAAGGCACGCAGAGATGTGTCAACATATTTCTCTTTACGGTAAACATCTTGAGGCTGTGCCCAGTCACTAAGCTTTATTTTTGATCGTATATGAACATCTATCACCCTCTCCAAGGTTTTCAATAGAATGGAAGATAGAGTTATGGGTCTTAAGTCATTTGGGTAGCCATGTGAAGTTTTACCCGATTTCGGAATAAAGATCACCCTGACCTCTGTCCACCTCCTCGAAATACAGACCAATTTTAAACACCCTTTGAAGATTACTTCCAGCCAGCGGAGAATAATCGACGAGTTGGTTTGAATTTCCACTGGTATAATTTGTTCGTTTGAAACCTTTAAGTGCCTATAGGATCCATTTTTTAGTTACGATATCTTCTATGCACAATGAAAGAGTTCCTCGATGAGTACTAGGCTCTGTCGATTTGAAGTTTCAAAGATTCCTTACTAGAAGCAGTCCAAGATCCATCAGGTTTAATTAAATAACTGGGACTGGTTGTATTAGTAGACAGTATCTTTCTAAGACGAGAGATCTCGAAGAATTCTTCAATTTTATCACAGAAGAGTCTCCATGACCTCCTTTGTGCCTTCCTTAGTTCTTTTTTGTATACTTTTAAGTCCTCCTTATAGGAGTCTCAATCTTGAGCCTCTCCTACTTTTGGCTCTATTAAAGGCTTTCCTACATGCCTTTCTTTAGGTCCCCAGTTTCTTGAACAACTAAGAAGTTTGGTTTCCAGCTTAGCTTGCTGTCCAATAGTAGTCCGAGTCCATTTAATATTGGCGGGTCACACTGAGGAAGTTTGCGCTTCCTGGTAAAGAAGACCAGCTCCGTTTTCTATGAATTTGCGTTGAGTCCGCAATTGCGAGCCCTTTCAGAGAGGTAGGATCTCCTTTGGGTTGCTTGGCTCCACAGGGATCCAGGCTCGTGCTCTAGGCCTGCAGGGAATTTCTTCCCTCGTCGTCACTTCTAATTTCCCGATTTCACCCAGACTGGCGATCGCCTTTTTGTAGAGGGTGACAGACCTTTCGTCGGCACAGGCAGTCGGGTTAACGTGACTTCGGTGCTAGCCAAAGATCTTGGAGATCATGCGCCAGGCTCTCTTCCTGGTCAGCGCTCGGGTCTTTTCTCTTTAGTTTCGTGGGGCCAGCCACGTTTGTGCTGATGCTCCTTTTTGCGCCTAGTATTCGTTTGTACTATGTAGTGACTCAAAATGTCTACAAATGTATATAAGGGGACGCACCCGTTTACGCACTGTCCAATAATTATGTTTCGCACTGGGACTCAGTTCAGAAGATCGCGTTCTCGAGAAAGGACAACAAGTCGAGAAACACAACAAAGCAACTCAGTATCAACTATCATAGCCTATGATGGTTCCTTATTAGAAACACACGGAATATGTATTCGATTATGTATTTCAGTTGTCTTACTTAGAATCGAAAATGTCCAGTCCTAAATACCAGAAAGCTTATATTTCGGAAAAACTGAGTGGTTTTCCGTTAGACAAGATCTACACCTATACTCAAACATTATTCGGTTATGACAGCACCTTACCAGAAACGGACGAAAATAATTATAGCCGTGATATGTTCGTATTTAGGGATGGAGGACTTTAGGATGTATTTAGGACTTTGCACGTTTCTCAATTAATTTTTATGAATAAATAATTTTTGATTTCATTTTGATGTACAAAAATAAATAAACCAAAGTGAGTTCCAACGAGAGCTGCACCAATTGCTTCCAACCATTTTTTTGTGGGTACTTATTGTATTATCTGATGAGTAATGGTGAAATGAGTTTTTTGATAAATTTAAATAATTAATAAACGAAAGAATTATAATTTACTTGATACGCATTAAGACACGGATTAAGATGACGTATAAAATATTTATGGTCTTCTATTTTAACCACAATGTTTTTTTACATTAGGACTTTGCGAAGATGTTTGCGAAGCAGCCAGTTTCTAAGAAATCGACTGTCTTATTCCTGCATTTCTCCGATTTGATGATAAAATTTGTGACGTCGTGTTTATTGGTTTAGAACAGCTTTTTAAAATTTCCAATGAATTTGCATGTTCTATGGAAATACTGTTCGCGGTTCAGTCATCAGAAACAAAGAATTAAGCAACGGAGGGTGGATATTTTCAGGATAATTAATTATTGTTTATCAAAGTAATTTTAACATTTTGTATATAAAATTAATTACGAGAGAAATGACGTATTATACGCCATCGTTATTTAAATTAACATATAATCTTGCGGGAAAACTAATTTTTCCCAGTTTTATTTGTATACATCAATCATATTTCTGTTTTGTGTATTCATTAAATGTTAATCCATCGGCCGTGCAGATTACAAACAAAAACAAATAAGAAAACCAAAAAATATTATTAAAATTTCGTTGAATAAGTCTAGGATTGTGTATGTGTGCGTGTGATTATGACAGATGAAGACGATAGACGTCTTGTAAAACTGTTAAATATTATTATGTATTGATTAGGTAGATTAATGTCGAAAAATATATTCTATTTTATCAGTTTGGTCCCTGTGGTCGGGGGCACACGTGACTCGTAAACCTAAATTCCAAGAACATGTTTTCCAAGAATACCACCACAGTATCCTTTGCTTGTCGTATGAGGCGACGGTTATTAAACGGTTAGATTACTGGGCTGACGACCCGCATCCGTAAAAAAATTAAGCTGTTTATAAAGTCAACAAAACGAAAAACGGATACCTCCAAGAAACCAGGAGCGTTAGAGGGCCTAATCAATTGCCTGAAGGAGTATCGGCTGGAATTCGTTGCTCTTCATGAAACTCGCTGGCCTAAAAGTGGAGACAATGTATCCCAGGGCTATGCGTTGTTATACAGTGAAAATTACCTCGGAAATCGTACAGCTGGATTTCGTCTTGGGCCGCCCTTCTTTGCCGCTGGTTTGGATTTTCAAGCAGTTAATAACCGATTGTGTAAGCTTAGCATGCGGATTAAGTTAGCCAACCTGTCGACAATTTGTGTACATTCGCCCACAGAAGTCAGCCAGCCCCAAGATAAAAACTCGTTTTACAGTGACTTGAATCCCGAACATGATGTTAAAATGGTAATCAGACCTACTTGTGTGAAAACATATGTCCGTACTCCCAACACGAAACTTCGACCGATAATTGTGAGAGAATGATGTACTTTGCAATTGCTCACGATCTTAGAGTAGCAAGTATATTTTTCCCTCACAAACCGATACATTTGGAAACATGGACACATCCTCGCAAAATCTGCTGCAGCCAAATTAACCACGTGTTAATTTCAAAAAGGCGAGCTCGGCACTTATTGGTCAGCAACCAAATACGTAGGCAGCGATCATTATTTGGTCACTGCAAAGCTACGATGGAAACTTTCGTACAGGTCTGGGAATACACCGAAACGCATAGAACGTTTCGACTGTGAAGGTCTTATCAAGCTAATTACCTTTGTGAACTCGGTTATTCTATTATTATAAATTTATTCTTAGAAAAAGGAGTTGGACGAAAATTGAAAAATGTCCATTAACACTCCTTACCAGAGATTTGGACTCAGGTCCTAATAGTACATGTAATGGCTCATAAGCCTTCTCGTCCAACAAGTTCAAACGGAATCCATTATCCCGAGAAACAAATTGACCACGAATTTCTTATCTGAAGTAAAGCTTTATTTAAAAACTTATTTATGGCCATTAACACCCATTGCGAGAGATTTGGACTCAGGTTCCGATAATACATGAAATGGCTTATTAAATTCCGCGTTCAACAAGATTTAAAGAAATCCATTATCCCGAGAAATAAATGGGCCACGTTCTTTTTTCTGGAAAAATCGAGTTTGGCCGAAAATGATAAATGGCCATTAACACCCTTTGCCAGAAATTTGGACTCAAGTGCCGATGGCACATGAAATATCTCAATAATTGCTCGTCTAAGTAGCTTAAAGCGGATCCAATAACCAGAGAAATAAACTGGCCACGATTATTTTTTTTGAAAAGTTCGGGTTTGGCCGAAAATGATAAATGGCCATTAACACCCTTTGCCTGAAATTTGGACTCAAGTTCCGATGGTACATGAAATAGTTCAATAAATTCCTCGTCTAACTAGCTCAAAACGAATCCAATAACCAGAGAAATAAACTGGCCACGAATTTTTTTCTGAAAAGAGCGAGTTTGGCCGAAAATGATAAATGGCCATTAACACCCTTTACCAGAGATTTGGACTCAAGTTCCGATAGTACATGAAATAGCTCAATAAATTTTCTTCTAAGTAGCTCAAACCGGATCCAATAACCAGAGAAATAAACTGGCCACGATTTTTTTTTCTGAAAAGTTCGAGTTTGGCCAAAAATGATAAATGGCCATTAAGACTCTTTGCCAGAGATTTGGACTCAAGTTCCAATGGTACATGAAATAGCTCAATAAATTCCTCGTCTAACTAACTCAAAACGAATCCAATAACTAGAGAAATAAACTGGCCACGAATTTTTTTCTGAAAAGAGCGAGTTTGGCCGAAAATGATAAATGGCCATTAACACCCTTTACCAGAGATTTGGACTCAAGTTCCGATGGTACATGAAATAGCTCAATAAATTCCTCGTCTAACTAGCTCAAAACGAATCCAATAACCAGAGAAATAAACTGGCCACGAATTTTTTTCTGAAAAGTTTGAATTTGGCCGAAAATGATAAATGGCCATTAACACCCTTTACCAGAGATTTGGACTCAAGTTCCGATAGTACATGAAATAGTTCATTTAATTTTTCGTTCATTGAGCAATTCATCTTAATTTATCTTAAGGGATCAATTATCCTGAGAAATAAATTTATGAAGAATTGTTTTTTGTATGTTTTGGCTTTGGTTGAGGTAAAATGCCAGTAACACACCTATTATGTTTACTATTATGTTATGTTTACTCTAGTTATAGTAGTGCATGAAACAGTTTATTTGATTCCTTGTCTAACAAGCTCATTAGATATATTTTACCCGAAAAAAAAATCTTTTAAATTCATTTGTTTTGTCTAAGTTCATCTTATATTTTAGATTTTAATACTAAAAATTTCAATAGGAATCTTATTTTTTCTTATTGGAATTCAACTTAACAGTGTGATACTAACACCTTACTTATTTTTGAGGTGGTGTGCCTCGTTACAATGATGGCTCCTCATAGGAGTATGTATGCCTGGCTCTTTTCGTATCAAAGTTCAGGAACATTTGAGTTTGTCGTAATCCTGGAACGGCTTCGTAGCACACAAACAAGAACGAACTTGTGCTTCTCTGCCAATTTATTTAGGGCTCCGCGGCACTCGTAAAGCATTTGGATCTGAAGCAATCCCTGTCAAGTGCTTTGGGTACTGCTAAACTGTCAGCCCGTATACAAATTTGTTGGTTATGTTTGTTTCTAATTTCAATAATTCCTGAAAGATAGTGGCTTCCGTTTTGCTATTTTTTTGAAGTCCATACTTCAGGCCCCAGAGGTCCTACCGACCATTTGACTACTAAACAATATAATTTTTGTTGCCTTTTCTATTATTTTTTATACAAGGTGTGTTTTCCAGGCTAGTGTTTTCTCAACGTAACGCCCAGATACGTCAAATACTATTCCATCTATCATAAACTATAAGGTATGTTGAATTTTCACCTCCTTCAGTGAAAGATATGAGTACTATTTTGTTGGGAGATGAATAAAAAAAAATGAATGGAAACTGAATGACATCAAAATATAGGTTAAAGATTGACAATTTATAATTATTGTCTCTGATCGTTTTATTTAATTGATTTTTTTTAAATTTTGTATGCAGCAGCTGTCTGTTCGGAAAATAAAAAATTAATTAAATTGGATTGCATGTGATTTCTGTTTATAATTCAACATTCACGTTTTATAATTTTTTTTGTTTATCGTTTCGCTCAAATTACGTTATTTGTACATGTCTCGCTGTACATACAATATTATAGAACATTATTACAACAGCCATGTAACCCTTTCCTGTATACATATAACATATTTGTCATATTATCATTTAGGGGGTGGTGTTATCATCATGATCAATATCACCGTTTAACTACATACATACATACATACGAATACATTTCCTGACTCAGATTTATATGTATATGGTTGGGCTTGTCTACGTGTTGTTGTACTTTGGTAAAATCCAATTTAATTTTTTTTATTTTATTTGTACTGTTTGTTGAGTACATAAATATTTTATATATTTTTAAATCCAATTCCAATTTTAAAAATTTATTTTCGACGTGTTTTAAGCCAAATTTTGTTCTACCAAATAATGACATATTATTTTGATTATAGAAACTCTGTTACATAGGTTTGTGAAATTCGTCCTAAATCTGTTCTTTATAAAACTGACACCCAATTGTCATATACATATAACACGATGTCATTGGAAGTATCCGTATGGGATACTTCATACCAAATGTTTTCCTAAATACCCTAACCGCTACTTGTTATAAAAGTCATATATTTTTTGGTAAGCCGCTTCGCTGTCAGCTAATTTGATTATCACAAGGAAATTAGGAAAATATGAATCGTTTTTTTGGGATTATTTAAGACAACCCCAGTTTAGGAGTATAGAGCGTTTACAAAGCTGAACCATCTTATTCTGTTGGGGGCTATCTCCACTTTCCTAGTCTTATTTCGATTTCCTACTGGTTTGTTTTCCTGTGCAGTTCTGCGTTGGTTATGGTGTTCTACCAGATGCATCTCTCCCCAACGCATCATGTTCTATGATGGTACGAATTGAGTTGATGGGGTCAGTCCAGCTTTTTCCTAATCTGAAACTAGCTAGCTATTTCGTTTTTAAATTTTGCATTGATCGCAGGTGAGATTCTGTCAAGGATGATCATTGCGAGTATTTTATTTTTGTGTGGAGAAGGGAGATACCACCTAAATTCCTGCATTCCTTTAAGTCACTTTCTTGGGTATCGCAATTTTTTTCCATTTCTCTGGTATTCATTACCAGATTAATGGTGATATATTTCGGTGGTTAGGTTGTCTGTTCCAGCAAACTTATTGTTCTTCAGCTTCTCGATGAGACTGTTCACTTCTCGCTCCGTTGACGAATGGGTGTTGATAGTGTCTTTACCGGTACCAGTATATAGACGAGATTTTCGGTGTTGTTTGTACTGTTTTCTTTGAAATATTCTTTCCATCTCTTTAATTGTGCTTCATCAGCTGTTAAGACTTGACTAGAAGCATCCCTTATAGGTGCAGGTATGATATTAAATTTGCCCGTGGCCTTTGTTATACAATGGTGTAGTGCCCGCATGTTCCCAGCCGTGTTTTTTTGCCATGTTTGTATCCTTTACTGTGACGCGATGACGCTATTCAAATTTCCTCCATGTATCATAGCCGAGTACGCTCATAGCAGTCTTGATACAGACATCTTTAATTTCCAATCGCTGCAATAATCCATCGCTGTTTCATATTGGTGGGACTTCATTTCTTTAGAGATTGAGTTGGAGCGTTTCATTGAAGGCGTTTCTTGTTTCCATATTTTTCAATCTGTCTGTATTGAATTTTCTCCGATTTGTTTTCGTGAGTTTTAACAACGGCTGACTAGATTTGGAATTGTACCATTGACCAGTTGATGTTCGCTGTGGACGTCTGCGCCCCTGAGAAATTGGCCCTGATTTTATATTGATGAAGATTTTTGTGTGGAAACCCACTGCATCCTATGAACAGCTGATTTGTAATATAGAAGTCAACTAGTCTCTCTCTATTGTTGTTTCTTAACTGAAATCAAACATGTTTTTGCCCCTGATGGTCGCAGGTTGGTGTTGTCTGTTGCAATTGTTGCGTGGAAAGCTCCTTGTATTAAGAGTATTTTCACGTCATGCCTGTTGGGGCATAGCACTGAACGATGTTGTATTTCTTATTCTTGAGTGGAAGCTTGCCACGTTTATTCTACTGTTAATTGGTTGCCATACTATCAATGCTTTCTTTATGCTTTGGATATTGCCCACGTCGAATTATTAACATTTTCTACCGATTATTTTTTCAAACTGACTTTGGTAAGGCCTTTAATCTCGATGTTTCGCCATTTCATTTCATTTCCTTTTCGACGTCCGATATTTGGTTTTGTCGGTTTGTGTTTTTCTTCTTCATAGTAATCGTTTCTGTAATCATTTGGATTTCAGATTATGAATGATTGGTCCATTGAATCCTAGTCAGTTTACATGGCTTCATGGGATAGAGTATACTGGTATAAGTAGTTAACCTCGCATGTGATTGCTTAACTTTTATGATCAGATGGTTACCAGTTTAACTGTCTTTGCCACTCCCAAAATATCACATAAATTAGATTATAACATTTTCTAAATACGAAAGGTACTAAGCGTATATATGAATTTGTCCAAAACTATACAAACAAATGTGTTTTAGTTTTGCCTTAAATTTTTCAATTCGTTAATTTTCGAATTATGAACAGAATGGTCTAATAAAGGGGTTAAAATTAGTAAAGGATGTCCCAAAATCAACACAACATTTGAATTTGCCGCCATTTTGTGTAGTAAAGTGTTGGCAACCCCAAAAAAAAAAATTGACAGCTGGGAGGTTAGGGTTTGTAAAAATGTGGCGTTACACGATAGAACAACGTATTTTCATTATTGAAGAATATCTTAAAAATAATGAAAGTTTGGCAGCCGCAGTTCGAAAATTTCATACAAAATATGGTCGGAATAGTGTTTTAACTTCGTCAACTGTTAAGAGATTTATTGAAAAATTCAAGGAGATTGGATCAGTAGGAGACGCTAAACACACTGGTCGTCCAAAAACAAGCCGTTCAAATGTCAATATCGAAGCAGTGCGTGAGAGTGTTGGTGAAAATCCAGGAACATCAATTCGATGTCGTGGCCCATCAATTCGGTGTCTATGTCAACAAGCACACAACCACCCGTGCATTCCAAGAGGAAATTAAACGCTGCATCATCGAAATTCAGCCACATTTATACAAAAAGGTCATGGAGAATTTTGATAAAAGAGTGCGTATGTGCCAGCAAAGCTGTGGAGGCGATTTGCCCGATGTGATATTCCATAAACAACCCTATCCTATGTATTTTATGATTAAATAAAAAGTTCACAATCTGAAGAGTAAAAACTGTGTTTTCTATTTAATTCAAAGCGTTAATTTTGGGACACCCTTTATTATTGGTTCAATTCTATGAATCGGTCAAAGCGTTTGTGCTTGTTATGGGAAATTTCGTAACAAAACCTTAACACAACCGGAATTTTGAGACTAACAAAACACCCTGAATAACTTTCAAAATATTTAATTTTACAAGAACAAGGCCGGGCCCCCCTACTAAATGTTGGAGGACGACATTTTTTATCATTAAATGGGGGTCTTGTGATATATCATTTGAAATTAAAAAATATTCTAACCACTTACTGAGTAATTTTTTTAATAAAAAATGTTCAAATCATAAAGTCTTTCAAATGACATATCACACGACCCCAGTGTCATTTGAAAATTATCAGCCCCCATCTCTGGTCCTGAAGTGGAAGTTATTCAGGGTGCTTAATATTAAATAGAGCACTCTGTATATGATAAGCGGGGCTACGTTTTTGGTCATTTTAATTGGAAAGGTTGAAAAAAGTGATTTTATTCAACTAATTGACACACGGCCTAAATTGCAATTTTTATACAAATCGCCTTGCAATCCTAGGTAGGCGTTGCGATAAATGTAATAAAATGTCAATTTTTTGTGCAATTATCAGTAATGCATAGTTTAATAACTAAATATAGTTAGGAAAAAAACACATTTGATGAATGTTGCAGGAGCGAAGGTGTCAATTTGTTTGGTGACCCTTGGATGACCTTAACTTATGGGAAAAAGTTCTATTTTTTTGAGTTGAAACCAAAAAAATGTTTCGTTTGAAGACACTTTTTGCAATGACTTAGTCGTTTTTGATATAATTTTGCATTCAAGCTTTAAACGTTATACGCGTATTCGAGCGCAGAAGCATTTAATATGTCGATGATATACGGCGAGGGTGCCACACATGCAAATGTCGTTTACGCTGTACACTTCTCTAACCGTCGTCACTACATCAGGGTAGATGTAGTTAAATAATTTTTTTTTATGATCTGTTTTTATATGGCCACAGTGAGCCAATGCCACATGGCCATAGTACCAGTATTTGGTAATAACATTTATTATAACAACTTTCTTTTCAAGTTTTGAATCACTCTAGTTGGAACTAACGTGTAGCTGGAAAAACAGTTTGCATATTAGCCAAGATCGACAGATTTCGTGTGGGAACAAATTATATTTGCCTTCTCATGCCATGTAGCAACGTATGGGTTAATGTCGAACCACTTCTATTGCGTTATTGGTATATACGAGAAAGTATCATGGATCGTAGATGTTATTCTTGACCACTGAATTTATGGGTAATAAAACTATTTTTATTTTTTTATTTTAGTAGTCTCCTCGTTCTTTAAAGAAGAATTTTACAAAACTGCATTGCCACGGGATACCATTATATGGTTGATGATCGTCGTAGTTCCATCGTTGCTTGGAAGATAAAATTTGGTCTTGAATAAACCGTATATGGTACATTGGAACAGTTTGTGAAAAACATTGATGATGCAAGTTAAGACACCACCTTAAAACTCGCGTGGTATTGGTGGCAAACCAGGAATTTTACATGTTTATGTTTTAATAGAAACGGGAGGAAGAAAAGAGATGGAACCACAAAGAAGTGCTGGTTAATACTATTCCCATATATAGTTCAGCAAGATTTTCACTTGATGGAACCTATAGTCTACAGGATGCTTTGTTGAATTAAAGAAATGTTCAAATTAAATGTTTTAACATAGTCACAGATTTGCTGACGCACAAAGATTACACCAAAATGTACTGTGTTTGAATGTTAGCTTCCTTGTTGTCGTACAAGGTACTATTATTTTTAGGAATTTGGTTTGGAAAGTTAGCGTACGGTTGCTTATCTTTATACTTAAAGATTCCTGCAAATTCAGAAGCGTTCGTTTAACATGATTCTTTCCAAAGAATAAGTAGGATGGGAGTAAGAAACCGTTATTAGAGTAATTTGAATTTTCCTGTCAAATTCTTTTTATGGAGAACACTTGCCGGGATATTTGGCGGTCGCATTGAGGACTCCGATTTTTGAACTTTTCACCTAGATTGATTTTGAATTGGGAAAAATGACTAAGTATAGTGTGTGGAAGTGTTTGGTTAGAATATTTTCTTTGTTGTTCCATTTTCATCTGTATTTGAGTCCCATCTAAATTAGGGCAGAACAAACGAATGATGAATTATGATGTCTTGCGAAACAAGTTATAGATCAAATATTGGTTTGGTTAAGTTATCCATTTCGGGATTGATAGAACGCAGAGTTTTCCTTGTGTGTACACCCATGTGAGTTTGAGTTTTATTTAATTTTGGATCCACTTACCTTTATGCTTTCAAAAGCTTGCAACACTGCAGTTCGCAATCTGTGTGTAATTGTCATACTAACCTTGGAAAATTCCATTTCCTGTTCCAAAAATATATTTAACTTTGCTGAAAACAAAAAATTCACGTGACTAACCTGTTATTTTATGGATAGTGTGTACGGAATTTTGTAAAACTTTGATAAAAAACCAAACTATATATAAACAATAACAACAACAACACGCTGTACATTAACATAATGATTATCGCACCTCATATACTATGTACATAGTAATGTATAATTTTATAGCGCGGTTGGTTGCGTTTTTATTCATGTATATAGTTAGAGTTACATAGATAAACACCTTTTAATCTATATACAATTCAATTAAACTATACATCGAAACTTATTTAGAACAAGTAAATAAAATAGTTTTGTGCATATATAGCTAATAGTTTTTAAGTGGCACAGTATAATTTTATAACATTTTTGCATTTAGCTAATAAACGAGTATAAAGATCAATATACATAAAATGAAACGTGCTAAGTGGACATTTAATCGAAAAGTGAGTGGTGTTGGTGTTTCAATTATTTATTTCCATTATATACAATCTACATATATACATAAATTGCCTATAATCACTTAACTATTTATAAATAAAAAATCGAGTGAAGTTGAAAATTAAATTTAATCCATTTTTCATAGCGTTTCATCCGGTTCAAAACTTACTTGCCAATTCACGGGTAAAAGTCGACTTTTACTTTAATTTTCGGTAAATTCATTTACCCTATCAAAAAGTAGGGTAAATCGAGTACACAAAAGTAAATGTTTAACGTTTAGATTGTCAATTTTTTAGTGATCTACGGATTAAGTAAGCTGAAAATAAACAAAAGAACGTATTTCAATAAAACAAAAATACTAAAAATCGACTTTTACCTAAGTAATTGATTTACCCGACAATTGGTCCGCAGCCTAAGTGATAGTTCGGTATATGCTGCTACCTTCTGTTGAACTATTTTCAATTTGTACTGAAAATCGATATTGCTTAACTGAACAGATTAGCTTGGTCGGCTTTGATTCAAATTCTACTCAATATATACTTTGACTCGTAATTTCACTCAACCTTGTGCTATAAATTCTAGTTAAATTTTATTTTAATATTTGAGTGGAATTTCAACCACCATTGGCTTAGAATCGGCTTAGAAAAATCCAAAACTATATGATTTCCACAAGGGCAAGAAATGTCCATTTACAGTGATTTTACTTTACTTTAATTTACTTTAGGACCCCAATATTACCGTCACGTATGGCAGGCACCGCACTTTCAAAAGATTCTTGTATGAAGTACCATCTTAGCAATGGCTTTGAAACTCGCAAAATGAATTGATTAATTCAATTAATTTGTCATTTGGCTCTTCTTTTTGCTGATGGGATTGTTCAGTTTCCGCTTTGTAATACTATAAATTGTTTTTAGAATTCCACGAACAGGGCAATTTGAAAAAATTAAATAATGTGGCGCAACAAATATTCAGAACCATCGTAAGGACAGTATTTTTTTTATGTAGAACATGTCCTTCTGCTGCCCATTAAATAGGGCTAAAATATTTGTAAGGGTTGTGTAATATTACGAATAACCAAAAATAAAAATTGGAGCTTTGTTTCAGTTCAGAATAATAAACATTTGGTAATGTCAAATTTCACATCAACTTGGATTAATACAATTTGAATCCAGTGTTTTAAGAGTTTAAATTGTAGTAGTTCAGTTTGGTAACGCACTCTACGTCAATGGTTATTAAGAAATAAAAATAGCGCCCTGATTTTTTTTTCAGTGTATTAATTTTTTTCTTTCGTTTAAGCTGTGGCTTTTAGTTATATTTATCAGTATTGCAAACTTCAAATGGAATTAATATTTTTGTTTCGGAAATTTAAAATTTTCAAACAGGATAATTGGCTACTGAATTTGTATCCATCTTTTAGAGATTTTCCTAAAATTTTGCAGGCTCCATTTCATATACAAATGGATGAATTTTTGGAATAAGTTTATGTTTTTACTTGAATTTGGACTTGAATAAAATCTAGAAAACCTATAATTGTTAATTTTTGTTAATTACTGATTTAGATTAATATTTACAATGGTTCTTTAAGGCTTTAAATTTAGGATAAAATAATAAATTAATTATTACTTCATAGTAAGTCGTATGAATGATTACTATGAAACAAAAATAACGCCCTAATTTTTTTTAACGTGTTAAATTTTTTAATTCATTTTGATCTTTAAGTGACATTATTATTTTCAAAACAGGGTTGTATACTGTAATCGTATTGACTCGTTGATAATTCGTGTGTGAATCACTAACTGATAAAGTAATTCACTAAATGGAAAAGTTACCAAAGTAATGTATAACCACCAGATTACTCCGGTAAATCAATCAAGCAGTTCGTTAGCTTTTTGTGTGCTTTTCAATGTTAGATTAAATTAATTAAATTAATTTTAAAAATTGTAATTATATAAATCAAAAATATTAATTTTTGCCATTTTCAACGTACCTCATACCCACATGCTTTTTCCAAAAAACATATTATTCACCAAAAACAATAATTTTCAACTTATTTTAATTTTTAATGAGATCATTTGTTATGAAATAAATATGTTAACTAACCCAATCTATCTATATACTCAATCAATAATTCAACGACCTGTATTGTGCTAGGTATTAGGATTAGCAGATACAAATTGTAAAATTGGTAAAAAAAAAAACGCAGACCAATCCCATAAAACTAATAAAAAATGAAACGTAAAGTAGATTTTCCAATTTCTTTCTATCAAATTTTATTTATAACAAATTTATGCTTATCCTTTTATACAGAAGAATATTTTTAAGTTTTCTATCCTTAATGGTACACGAAAAATGGTATAGCGTATAGTAAGTGGATAGATACAATATGTACGTATATACAAATCAACAATCCATATGTAACAAACTTTCAATTTTTCTCTACACACTCCAAAAATTAAAAAAAAAAAAAAAAAAATCATGAATTGATTGGATCACCTTTTTCTGACCTTTTGATCCTTTGTATATATGGGATACCCGAAGACATCGAATCGAAATTAGTATGTGCGGTGTACACTAAGAAACATATATACGAGTATACAAATATCTTCCTATGTTTGAAATTAAAACTGTTTCTTATTATTGTAAAGAGAGAACAAAATCTTATTTGTGTCTGGTTGTTCTTCCGTGTAATCTGATGATTTTAGATTAATATAAAAGAATATCTTAACAAAAATGCTATATATACAAGACTTAAATTAAGTCAATCGTTTTTTTTTATTTGTTTTTTGTTTTTGTTACCGAAGAAATCGAAAATATGCTGCGAGAAATATCGTTTTCGTTCTTTCGTTTGTTTCAACTCATTCTTTTTCCGAAAGCACGAACGAATTTATAAAATGACATTAGAAATGTTAACAACGATAACAATAGGATTATTTACCGTTGTGCGCTTCTTCTCGTCTGTTTATAATCCGTTAAGAAGATCAGAAAAAATTATTTATGTTTCTCTCATGTACGAGTAGCTCAGGTACTTATATTGATTCGAATGGAAGTACTTAAAGCTTTCGTATAATGAAATTCGTAGATTGAATTTTCGTTCGTAGAAATGTAAGACTGTGTAGTCGGATCTACTAATACTACGATAAACTTGCATACACCACAAATCGCTTTTGTCCAACAACAACAAAAAAACACCTTGACATTAATTAATTTATAGCACCCTAGAGGTGAAGCATCTATACCTTACAAGTACGACATAATTTTTTTATTATGCCAATATTTTCATATTTTCCCGCACAGATTATTTTTTAACACACAAATATTTTTGTACGCCTGCCACCCACCATCCCCACACAAAAAAGAAAAAAATCACAAAATTAAATTGGAAAATCTATTTCAAGTTTATGAAGTCGTACAATTTAATTTTTCAATTTTTCTTTTGTAACAAATATAATTGTTTGTAATAACGATTATTGATGTTGAGATTTGTTGTGGTATGTATACAATACGGTACTTACGATTGTATGTGTATGTCTATATATATGTAAATATATAGCGAGAAGTTGTAGAAATACAAATCGAAATCGAAATTTGGGCTTTCAAAAATAATGTATTGTTAAAAAAATTTGTACATAAGTGCTTTGGTGAACAGTGTTTGTGTACCTGGCTACAACTTCCAATATTAGTGCAAGTTGCAGAAATCATGGACTGAAGCTTCCATGTCAGTGAATTAAATAAATCCATTGAAAATTTGACTGAAGTTACTGAAGGTTTCATACTAGATATAAGAGACTGAGGGTGTTTAGGTTGTGGATCGTAATTGGTCATTGGTGGGAGTCTGTTGGAGCTGAATGTACTGTTGCTGTCTATGATGTTTTTGATGCTGTTCTATGAATTTAGAAAAATCAAAGGTATAGTTCCAAGAGTGACGTCCTCGACGATCTCGCTGTTTCTGGCGTGTTCTGTTAAAGTCAAAAACAGATCCATTTGTGCGTTTTTGGTGTATGAAGATGTTGACGTCGTATATAGCCTACATGGAATTACTGTCAAACGTTAGCCATTTAGACAGCCTCATCAGCATTTTCGTTCCTAAATTTTCAATATTTTATCAAATGGCAAGTTTAAAATAATCCAATTTTACCGCGAGGGTCAAGTGCACAGAGTTATTTACTTCCGTTTCGTGAACCTGAGTTCGATTCTCGGTTAAAACCAGAACTTTTTTATTTTACATTCTTCTTTCGAATTGGTTGAACTCAGATTCTGTTAAAGTTTTCAATTTTCTCTATTCAACCGGCAAGTATAAAAGATGGGTTAAGCCGTAAGTAATGTCGTGGCCAAGTAAGGCAGTTGAGTAGTTAATACTTTTTCTCAACATAATATGGTTTTTTACCGTGTGGCCATATTGTAGTGTCAGCCAAGATCCTTTATCAGGATTTCGTGTTTTATGCGGTGTTGCCTTAGGCTATATTATGTTGATGAAAGCCCTAATCGCCATGAATATTGGGTTGGAACGCAACGTTAAAACAACTTAATGTGGTCTTCGAACTGGATCATTGCGAGTCTAATTTGCTGTCCCGTCGGCCTTTTCTCAAAAATTGGGTCAAATAGATCAAAAATATTATACATTTTTTTAAAATATTTGATTCACGACCTTTTCTGGGGCTCAGAGCTCTACCGTCTTTTTTGCCGTAGCTCACTCCGTTGCCAGACAAATCGGGAACGCTTAATCACAGGTCCGTTTTAATTGACCATATATACGCACCTTGTACAGGTATAGATCCATGCCAGCCTGCACTGACATCAACGGTGACTCGGTTCTGCACTCTCAACTGAGTATCATCGATGTGTTCGTGTTCATCCCCATCGAAATCAAAGAGGCAGAATCCCTTTTGAAACCGTTTGTTGGCTGGTATGTCGTTATGACGGTTTAGTGTGTTCACGTTTTCCATCTTATGAGACCCTGCAGCTGGGTTTGAAACAATATATGCGATATCGGTTGACCTTAACAGACTATACACGACTTATGGCTCGGAACATTATGTTCGGTTTTAATTATCACAACTACTTTGGTATGTAATGTGTTCAAGTGTTCAGTTTCAAAGGGTATCCCATATTTAAAGCATACTTGACAAACTTCTTAGCGATAGTGACAGCAAACGTAAATATAACAGGCCAACGAAATCAAAACGATCAAAAATTAATTAAACGGATGGCGCACTCAATAAGCTACATTTCACATTTTTTTCATGATCAGCCTGTTAAGGTCTGCGCTAAATTTTTGAGATCTAGATTCAGATGATTATTTGTTGCCAGCAATCATTACTCTACTGCTATAAATGAGATAGGCACCAATAAGTAACGTTTTTGGTTAAGACTCGTTGTACTCGGTAGCCTAAGGAAATTATTTGAAGACAGCAACTCGGCTAACCTTATGGAATGAATCAATGATAGAGTTTGTTGAAATGAGTAGTATCTCTTCCAAAGTTATTTGGTGGCTGAGAAATTCGATGGTACAAATACCAAAGATTAATTTTAAAATTTAGACTTTCAATCCAAATACCATTATACCACTTCTTTCGTAGAGGGGCAAGCAAGTTTGGGCGATTGGTGTACCAAAAGAGATTTTCCGGTGTGCGGTTACGGCATTTAGGGACGATAATCCTCAAGTCAATCTAGAGTATCTGTCTTCCTTACCATGTGGAAATGGAATGAATTCGCAGAGCGTTATGCCCAGCTGAACCATTTATATAAGCTCGAATTCATTTTATGTTGAACGGAATCTAACCTGGTCTCGAACAAGGAAATCTCGTGTATGTATGAGTTTGCGTAGGCTTATCCTAGCATTTATATACCTCCCAATCCAAAAAGATGATCGATTTTACGGCATAAGCACAAAATTGTTTGACTGATAGAGCGGAACTATCAGCACGGATATATATGAGAAATCAGAGAAAGTTTTTCTGATTCACCGCACGATAAATCTGTTGATGATTATTTAGTTAAAACCACAGTAAAGGTTAGAGAGAAATTAACTTCTCCAAGGAAAGTTTCTCCAGAAGGAAGTTGTCTTGATCCTCCGCTAGGCAGGAAGAACAATAATATACAAATCCGACGTATTCTACTAAATCTGGATAGTGAAAAACGTTAGAAAACCGCATCTGCGATTGAATTGCGAATCATTTCTATTTATTTCTATCAATAAATGTAATATATATTATATGGGCACGGAAGCTCGGGATTAGTGAATCCAGTAAAGCAAGAAAAAAAGAAAGTAAATACTATGAACTAATTAAAGCCCAGACAGATATAAATTTGACTGAAAAGACCAATGGAATTAGTTCGAGTGCCGAATTTGGTGTCCTCAGACGAGAGAACAATTTCTATTGAACAGTAAAACAACAAACAAAACGACCAAGTCTCATTATAAACAATCCCTCAAGTGACCATTTGGAAAAATTCCCAAAACTTCCATCTCCTGACTCCTGCACACAAATAAACCGACTATGGCCATCGCTATGATCGCTATTGTTTATTCAAATCGTCATCGATTTTGGTTATCGATTTTGTTCTCTCACCACCTGGATTTTACATTACCCCAACTGATGGTCTTCAATTTGCTCGTTGCAAACATTTTTCACCACTTCCTACAGTATTGCACTCTTCACACATAAGTTGAGCTCGCTTCCATTGCCTACATATCGTCGCCACTAATTCCTTATTTCCGAATCTCATATGTCTCACTGATATGTTTCACGTACTCGCAATTGTTGAAGGACTTGAGAATAAAAATAGGCGGGTTAGTTGACTTGCGAGTGTCAATAGGAATTATGTTGCGCATGGCTGCGCGAAGCCTTTCAACATAGTCATGTAGATCGGAATTCATCCTTTATTGTTGCTCGTATTCCCAGCAAAACGATAGGAATCCATCGATCATACCATTTGGCTACGGATAATAGGCAGTGGTACGAATTCTATGAGCGCCTAGGAAACGAGTAATTTCAGAAAAGAGTTTAGTACACTGCCTTGGTCTGTCGTGATTTCAAAAGGTACCCCAAATCTTGAAACCTATTGCTCGACAAACGCCGTAGCAGCGGTGCTATCTTGAATAGAGTATGCCTCAGGACAACGAGTAAAGTGATTGACAATGGTGAGGACATACACAAAACCTTCGGATGGTGGTAATGGTCCCACTATATCCCTGTGTATATGCTCGAACCGCTCAGAAGGCAAGTTAAATTATCCGGGTTTGGACTTCTTACGTTAATGAACCTTGCTCTTCTGGTCACCGATTCGGCCAAAATTACCTACTGGAAATTAATTTACATGATGCTCGTATACTTGGATGTGATAGACCATGCAGAGCATCGAACACTACATGTCTATGAGATGCTGGAACAAATGGTTGATTTACACCTGGTGTGATGTTTCGCAATAAATTTTTAAATCTGGAGGGATGATGAGTTCTAATTTGAATTTGGAACTCTCTGGGCGTGATGAATTATTCAATAGTTGGAGTAATTCATTGTCAGACTGTTGTATCTGAGCTAGATTTTTAAGATCTATTGTTTAAACGAGATCGCTTGTCTGTGACAATGTGTCAGCGACCACGTTTTACTTACCTTCTATATTATGTTGAATGTCCGTCGTAAACTGAGCGATATAGTCAAAGTGTCGAGTATGCCGTGGAATCTTTTCGCTCAGGGAGACAATTGCTTTGATTAAAGGCTTATGATCCTTGTAGACAGTAAAGTCTGATTAAAGTCAGTAAAGATGGCTGATTATTTTATCTCTGTTGTTGAGAGCTTTCGTGAGAAAAATCCCAAAGGTTGCCAACAATCTTTATTCCATTGCTGTATGACTGCTCCTACCGCACTACCAGACGCACCAGTGGAGATGCTATAGCGCAATTCGCTATTGGGATGGGCCAACAATGACTCGTTGCACTCGTCGGGGCAAGAAAAACATTTTTTGTTCTTGGACATTTTGTTTAATGTTGGCAAATGAGCATAAATTGGAGACAGTGATTCGGCTAGCTTTAGAATGAATCGATGGTAGTAATTGACCATTCCGACGAATCGCTGAATTTGTTGGATTGAAGTAGGCGGTGGAAGGTTTTCGATAGCTTCAACTCGCCTTACCGAGGGTGTTATGCCATCTTGGGTAATTTGGTGACTGAGGAATTCGGGAGCTGGAACACCGAAGACTCATTTTGAATGGGATCTATGAGGCGTTTCCCACTGAGGTTGGCGAGGAGACCATACTTTGTCAAGAAGTCAGCACCGATATCAGCCTGTCAACTGACGCTACAGTAAAAACGTGTGGAAATTGCCGCCGTAAGCCAATGTTAACATTCAGTAGTTTGGTCCCGTATGTCTGAATTACTGAACCAATAGCGGCGGACAGGACCAGGTTAGGGTCTATTTCAGACGCGTGGTCGAAAAAAAGAAACTGGAGTTTATTGGTTTCGTCTGTAAGAAATAAGCGGCGATTAAGTTGTATCCGATTAGTGGCCGCACTCGCTATCGGATTTATTCTTTTTTTTATTACTTCTGGCAAATTCCGGTTTGTTGCTGTTATGAAAAGAACAAGGTCGGTATAGCATTTCCTTGCAGCATGTCTTTGTAATGAAGTCTGCTGCCGCTTCGTGAGCGACTACGACCCGTTTGTAGCTTTGACAAGATCGATTCGACATTAACAAGTCGTTCGCTTAGTTGTTTAATGGTTGCTGCAGCTTCTGATATTTCCGGCCCGCGGTCGATGGTGTTCACGTCGAGGTCACCACTTGTACGCGATGGGTTCACTTATATTGTGCGGAACTAATATCGGCACTTATGTAAAATCTCTCAATAATATTTACAACATTTCGTTAATAAATAAAAACACAATTTTATTTCGAATACGGGAACGACGCACTATCTGTTTTGGTAGAAATCATCATCCAGTTTATTTCGACGGCGCCGATTCTTTGATCAAATTCCAAATTCTGATCTACAGGCTCTAAATTTCATATTGCTCTTCAAATGCCATTCAAAATTCTAGACTACTAATACTCATCAGTTGGGAGAGTATACACTCTTTTCCGAGAATAGCAATATTGACTTTTGTTTGACGATCTATTAGGAATTATTAAGAAATAACATTATTCGAGCAGTTTCACTTCCAAACCTATCGTATAGCATTATCGCTAACTACTCAAGGGTAACAAATCATTTGTTTATAATTGAAGCTTCTAGCTAACCGAAGAGAAATGCCAAAACAGCATCTTTGACATTGAAATGTAACAACAACAAAATTTTTTTCGATAATTTCTACATTTCTTCACAACAACAATAGCACTACCGAAGCGCAACTAACAATAAATAAGCAAAAAAAAAAAAAAATTCAATAATAATTCTTCAATTCTATTCTTTATGAGGTTGTATTTCGATTACTAGCAATTATTCCACTTCACTGGGATAACAAAACCGATCGAATTCACATCACATGCAGAATAACAATAGAATATTTTCATCTCCACCACAATCCACATACAACAGAAACGAAAACGTCGGAATAAAGCTTTTCCTCGTCATTTTATTTATTTTTATTTATTATTGTTGTGTATTAAAAAGCTTAAAAATATTATTATTATCTTTTATCGTATATCAAGTTTGAAAGTTTTCTTCTCGAACATACAAGACAGCATCAATTTCACATAAATAATCATAAAATAATAAATAAACTTCTCAATGCTTTTGTTAATTCCCAATATAAATATTTAAACTTTTAGAAAAGAAATCGCTACAGGGTGATTAATTAAACACTATTCTTGATTGTCTCAAGTACGATGTAAATCGAATTACCTTATATACATACATACATAAAATAAACATAGTCGTCCCGATAAAAAAGCTCTTCCAAGTTAAAAATTTCGTAAAAATATCCTAAAGCTTAAACAAATGTTTGCGTACACTAACTATACAGTTGTTCATCAAATAATTTATAGATATATTTTTATCGGTAACGTCATACTGTTCTCCCCCATACACAACATCCACCTTCTGCTCTTAAATTTACAAGAGAATACATAACAAAAGCTTATTGAATAATCAATTTATTATAATTTTTTATCGTATGTAAATATATAAGTGAAAATATAATTATTAACGAGCTTTTTATAAATTTTATTTTTATTTTCATAAAATCAACATTTCCATCGATAAATCAACAACAACATTATCGGAACAACCCGCAGTTTCCGCAAACAGATTTAGATGGATTAGATCAAAATTGTCGTCGTTTTCGTTTAGAGAACGGTGAATCGCTAGCAGAAAAGGATGAGGTAAGTTGTCACAAGTAACAATTTAGCTGATAATTCAGTGTATATGGTATTGGTTAAGGGGAAATGTACATTAAAGATTATAACAAAAGAATTCTCGGTATCAAATAATCGACCTCGATCGTCGAAAAATTGTCTTGCATCAGAGCTAGACAATTTTTCGTGTGTTTTACTGTGAGAGTGTTTGGTAAGGTCGACCAAAATTTGGGATCGAAATTTTATTTTTGTATAAAATTCAATTTACTATAATTTATAAATAAAAAAATATCCTCGTTACAAAATTTTAGTCGACCTTGCCATGCAATCATATAGTAAAACACACGAAAAATTGTCTTGCATCAATGCTTGATGCTTTTTCGTGTGTTTTACTATGTGAGTCGACCAAAATGGTCGACTAAAACTTAGGATGGAAACATTCCTTTTTTATAAAATTTGATTTACTATAATTTATAAATAATCAAAAAATAGAAAATATCGATACAAGATTGTGATCGATCTCTGCATGCATGCACTCGCATAGTTTTGTTGAAGCCAGAGGATGTATGACATAACGGAACAATACCCAAAGACGATATCAAAACGTGAATATTAGTATTTTTTTTTTTTTTGAAAATAACATAAAATAATAATCAGTTTATAAAAGCCTTAAATATTGTGGAGGCATGGTGTATTGACAATGGTCTGCACGTCAACCCATCTAAAACAGATTTAATTGACTTGACTAGTCGCAGAGTGGCCTGGATCTATCCATTCCAAGTCAAACACCTTGGTATTATCTTAGATAGCAAACTTTTCTGGAAACCTCATCTTGAATCCAAAGTACAAAAATCTACTGCCATATTTTGGCAATGCAGAATGGCTTTTGGGAAATCCTGGGGTCTAACACCCAGGATGTTGTTTTTTATTTATAAATCGCTGGTCTTACCGATATTATCTTAGGCGTCTGTTGTGTGGTGGCCAGTTGTTAATCTAAAGACGTCTACTGCTAAACTTAATAGCCTTCAAAACACGGCTTGTAGGGCTGTCTATGGTGCTATGTCCCCGACTCCACTTCTTCCTATGGAGGCTGTTAATGGTGCTATCCTCGACTCCACTTCATTCTTTCCTTGCCCCAGTTACACACCTTTATTCGTGAATGATAGACCAGAATACAACTTCTTCAACTTATTCAAGGTGGTTTATCCTTCGAGGGATTTGTGGTTTTCGGAGGAGTTTCTCCAAAAATTAGACGAGTCCTTAGTTTTTTTTCAGATGGTTCACGTTCTAGCCTCAGTGCTGGATTTGAATTCTACTGTTCATGGTCAAATCAGAGATTCTTTGGCAGTCGTGGTTTGTACTGCACTGTTTTCCAAGCGGAACTCATAGCGCTGACGTATTGTGTTATGGAAGCTTTGAACTTTGCTGTTAAAAACAAAAACATTATTCTGTGCACTGATAGCAAAGCTGTGCTCAATTCATTGAAAAATCCATTGACTGTCTCCAAACTTGTCAAGGATTGCAAACGCTTCATTAATCTTCTGTGCTCCAACAATACCGTTACGGTAATGTGGGTGCCAGCACATTGTGACATCGAAGAAAATGAGATCGCGGATTGTTTAGCCAAATCCGGTTCTCAGCTAACTATATTTGAACCTGAACCCGCGGCTCCATTATCTTTTAACTACGTCAAGAAAGTTATAAAGAACTACGCTGTGAAAGATCTAAAAATACAGTGACTTGCTACTTTTAGTTGTCGTTTGGCGAAGTACTTCATTAGCGAGCCCAATTTGAAATCTATTATACTGGTTCTTTAAAAAACGACCAGCTAAGAATCTTGGTCGCGATTCTTACTGGTCACGGTCGATTTAAAGGGGCATCTCCATCGAATGGGTTTATCTCAGGATGTTATTTGTGATGACTGTCTTGAGGAAGATGATGACAGCTTACACTTTGTGTGCAGTTGTCCAACTTTCAATATTATTCGGCTTTTGGTTTTCAGCTGTAGTTCTATTAATGTAGATCAGTTGTCCTCCATACCTTGGTTCAAACTTGTACAGTTTGCTAGGGCTGTAGAGCGCTTCTGCGAATTAGGATAGAATCCTGGGTTTGCACCATGGGCCGTTCCGGCATTGAGTGCGGAATCCGTATGGGTGCCAACCAATATAATAAAAAAATGCCGTTAATGGCCCCTTGGAGGGGCAGGTAAAGCGTCCGCTCCATGCGACAAGTACTGTGTCGATGTTGACACAGAAGTTTTCATCCAGGCCCTCAATTGCGGTTGCCGCAGGCCTGAAAGAATGGTGTACTCCAGTAATTACATTTAAAGAGATTACGCGAACTGCGCTCATTGCTGACATTGCGAAATTCGCTTCGCTCTTCTGCAAGAGCAGCCTGGTTTTTCCTAGCGATTGTTAGACGTTGTTGCACTTCACTATGGGCTATATTTTGTTGCTCGACTGCATTACGACACTCGTCATCAATTCAATCATTCTTGGGTCTGACTTTCGTAGGACGTAGCTTCTTCACGTGAGGAACGAATGATCATTGCAACAGTACAAGAGTCAGAAATCGCATCAATCAAATCCATCAAGGAACTAAAAATATTACCAACAGCAGCTGTTTTTTTAATTTAATGGCAGGGTCATACCTTCATTGAATTCGTCTCGCTTGTGAAGTCAAAACAATCACATTTCTGCTAAACATTGCAGTAGAGTGCGTTACATTATGTTTAGAGGGTCAATTGTTATTAGGATCAGACAACAAAATAAACAGAATGTAACAAAAACTACAGCAAAATGTCAATGACCAGAAAAATGAGTCTAACTATATTTTAAAAGATTAGAACTCGATAAATTCATCAACGGCCCTCTGACGCCCGATCTTCATGATACTTAGCCAAAAACCTGACCAAGAAAATTGTTGATATATTTGTGTATGCGGACACGCATACACATAAAATCTCATTTATGTATATAGATTTGATATAAACATTCAAGTACAAGTTAAAATATACAAAATTGAATCATATGGAAAGAAAAATTAGGGCGTTGTTTTTATTTACTAATAATTAATGTTTATTATTTAATTAATTTGTGTGGGCAACTTGCTTTGAAAATGTTATAGTTATATATACCTAAACCATTTTTCAATATAAAAATGTGTTTGTTACTTAATAAAATCAACCCCCTAATTTTTTTCTTTATTCAGTTTTGTTAAATTAAAAATTAAAAAAAGGCGTTGAAGAGGATGTTGATTGAATTCTTTCTCCCTTAGTTTCTGGAGTGATGTTTTTGCGCTAAGAATCGATGAATATGCAATGTCCTGCTTGAAACATGAGTAGAGATGTGCCCACCATCATCAGATTTGCGTCGCCTGTATGATGGTCCGTGCGAATTTCATGAATTAATTCACTGGTATGAATTATCGCGCATTTGCCATGGACCATGCACAATTAATGAGGATTTAAAGAGTCATGAAAATATGAAACAGAACTACCGCTTGCGCATGAGGTACCTTTGCACTAATAACATCATCAATTTGGGTGTTAGTTTATTTTATCTTTGAGCTATATCAGAATATGTGTGTGCGGTGGCTTTCCCTTTTGCCATATTCAATGGAATACATCCAGGAGTCAGTTCCATCATATATTTGTTCTTTCACGATTAAATTCATCAATTTCGGAAGTGTTTGCTTGAAAACGTGCAGTTAGATCATGGCGATCGGCTGTAGCTTAACCAATAGAAGCTTGGTTATTTTGTTCCATGGGACAATTTTTAATGTTGTGAGCTTTTGATTATAATTTATGAATTTCCTTCTTATCAATCAAAGTTATTTCCATCATATCTGAACCGATCATTTTTATATCGTCCATAGCAGAATTGATACTGTTCAATTATAGGTAAAGGATGATTGTCATTGATAATTTTCGAATTTACCAGCAAAATGTCTCTCATATCTACCGTTTGAAAACGATTGGATACACCACCATACTGACGTTCCGATCTCTAGACTGATTGATTTTTATTTCTTCTTCTTCAAATTTACAATTTCGTATACTTACAAGTCGAGGTTTGACAATTTTAAATTTAGGTTGTGGTACCTGGAAGTTAAATCATTTCAAAATTAGAATTTAATGACAATAGAATTTCATATGACAAAAGCTGAGTTTGATTTTGAATCGGTTGGTAAGAATTTAAAATATGTTGCGAGATAAGGCTGTTAGGCAATCTTCGGTCAGTAGAATGTTATAAATTTTATCCGCCCAGAACCATTTACAATGAACATGTTCAGCATTAATGTTTGGGCTGGAATGATTAGCGCAATTTTAGCTATATGACTGAAAAATGTGCTACATTGTTCGACACAATTTCAAAGATTTACTTGACCATTTTTCTATGACGTGAGGAAAACATCCACTACACTGTTCCACAATAAATGAGGAAGTGGTGACCGTTTCGAGTATCACACTATTTCACCGAATATAACTTGCTCTGGTTTTAAATGTGGTGACTAGAAAATGAACTGGCTTAGTTTAATTGACTTAGAACCCAACAAGCCGCATGGTAGAGCAAACAGAAAATAATCGGTTGTGACTTTAACCATGACGGTTGCTAATATTTTGCTAATTGAATATTTAATTGAATATTTATTTTGCTCCGTCAACTTCTTCAATTTCTCAAAATCTTTATAATCCTGATGGAGACACGAGATACTGGGTAGTCTAAAGCAAAATGAAACAAATTATCATAAAGTATAACTGGAACGTATGCTTAGATTGTAAATTTCTGATCACTAGAAGATCACTGAAGCACTAGAATCGAAATACCAAGGTTCTCTAACGATATCTTGCTATAGGCGATTATGGTATCCAAAATTCTATCCGAACCACTTTTTACTATACGATATTTTACTACATAGAACAGATCGACTTTCATCATTATGAGTCAAGTTCCATTCCAGTTGGCCATAATGCTTTATATAAATTTGTCTGTAGTTAACTTTTTGTGATGAGTGTGCATCGAATGTGCGTACAATATACTAACCCAACTGTGGTTACGCGAGTTCCAATATCTGGAATTCTGTGTATTTTCAAAGCTTCCAGATGTTGTTTGAGCTTTGGTTTCCGAACCGACCTATAATGCACTTTAACAATCTCGATTTCTAATCCGTTTATAGCAGGGCGATAAGGCGCTCTCATCCAATGTTGCACACCGTATTAGATCTGGCGTCAGCCAGAGTGAAAAAATTAACACCCACATAAATGGTTCAGCGTAATCTATTTACATGAAGATGTCGATTGGCTATGTACCTGCCCGCTATGTAATTGAAACTTTACTAGACCTTCCTTGGAACTCGCAAAATGAACCATGAATGATATCTGATTTTATTAAACGCTTGCTGATACTTGATCGTCTCAAAACGATAAAAACAATCATGTTTGTCAAATTGTTGATCGAGTAAATTATTGTACTGGCCATTTTATATTCTGAATGACGTCAGCTGTCAGTTTTATGACGCTCTCCTGCTCGTATGTGCATTTGTGGATATGCTTGATTCTGTTGATTTTTTGAAAATTTATCTACATCTGCGCTATTGGTTCGTACAGCTATTTCAGTATCTTGGTTTTGACAGATTGATGGAATTGCCGATTTCGGTATCTTGGTTCTGACAGATTGATGGAATCAACCTTTCAGTATACTTTTGATTGATAATTACATGGCTTTGGGTATTCTTTTAATCCGTAATATAATTTCATAAAGCCATGTTGAAGTAATCACTGTACTCCATTTGACAATATTATGGTTGTCGTACAGCGCCACCAAAATTTTCGGTATTGTCCCACCTGCTCGTTGTAGAGTTTATTGTTAAAGATTGAATGAGATTTGGGGGTCTGCCGCTTAAATTTAAAAACCAAATTAGAGAAATAGTTGAAATTCTATACAATGTCCAACAATGAACACCTACGAACTGGTAGTAGGAGTTAGGTTAGGTTAGGTAAGGGTGGCTGTCCTAAAGGACTAGCATAGACACAAAATTGGTCCGTAGCTGTACCACATTCGAGTTTCCTCCTCTTCACTCGCTAAACCATCCTGAGCTTACCAAGAAGCGTTTAAAGTCCCGGATCTCGATTTTACTAAGATCCGAGAGGTCGTTCAAGGGGGAAGTTCCCATAAATTTTGTTCTGCTGTACGCTAGACTAGGGCAGGTGCAGAGCAGATGGAGCACATTTTCCTCCTCCTCCTCATCACCACAGCTGCGGCAGAAATCGTGGGCTGGGACACCCAGTCTGCTCGCATGTATCCCAATGAGACAATGTCCCGTTATAGCTCCCACGACCATACCAATATGTTGCCGTCGAAGCGATATCAGTTGGCCTGATCTGGACCGGTCAAGTCCAGGCCAGATCTGCCTGGTTGTTACACACGAACTGGCTTTAGACCATCTGACGTTCGTTTCTTTTATGGCTTCTTCTTGAAGCAGCAGTTTACATGAAGCAAGCGGTATCTGTATATCCCGCCTGCTTTGGATTATTAGGCGTGCTGTACCCTTGCGGGCCAACTCATCTGCCATTTCATTCCCTGCGATATTGAAATGCCCTGGCACCCACGTCAAGCGGATGTTGAACTGATCAGCCATCTCATTTAAAGATGCCAGACAGTTCTGGGCTACCTTCGACGTCAGGGAGTATGATTGTAGCGTTTTAATAGCAGCCAGGCTGTCCGTAAAAATGCGAATATCCCTCGTAGATATTACATTATACTTCAACCAGTCCATGACTTCCATTATCGCGGTCAGTTCAGCTTGAAAAACGCTGCAAAAGTCGGGAAGACGAAAAGAGAGGTTAACCCCTAGTGCCTCACAGAATACCCCGCAGCCAACCCCTCCATCCCTTTTTGAGCCATCCGTGAAGAAGCTTAAGGCCTCATTGTCCATAACCGTTTCGTTCACCCAGTCCTCTCTGGTGGGAAACTCAGTTTGGAATTTAATCTCAACAGATGGCAAAGGGATAGCGTAGTCGGTAGCTTCCGGAATACCCCTGTTGCATAGGATAGATGAGTGCCCTGCATTATTACAGGTCCACATAGATATGGATTTGAGCCGAATGGCTGTGCAAGATGCAAGCTGCTCGGCCGCAATATCCAATGGAGTAAGATGAAAGAGAATCTCCAGAGCTTGAGTAGGTGTGCTCCTGAGAGCCCCACTTATACACAAGCAGGCCGTTCTTTGAACTTTCATCAATAGTTTCAGGTTGGCCATAACTTTTAACGCTGGCCACCAGACGACAACCCCATACAGCAGTATAGGTTTGACCACTGAGACGTAGAGCCAGTGTACTATGTGGGGCTCCATACCCCATCTTTTTCCAATGGCATTTTTGCAGGAGTAGAGCGCTATAGTAGCTTTCTTTACTCTCTCTACGATGTTTGGTTTCCAGCTTAGCTTGCTGTCCAAAAGTAGTCCGAGGTATTTTGCTCTATCCGTAAAGATCAAGCGAGTACCATTTAATGTCGGCGGGTCACACTGTGGAAGTTTGTGCTTCCTGGTAAAGAGGACCAGCTCCGTTTTCTGTGGGTTTGCGTTCAGTCCGCAGCCGCGTGCCCACTCAGAGAGGTAGCCAAGCGCGCACTGCATGCGCTCACTCAGCGTACTAGGATATTTACCGAAGACCGCAATAGCAACGTCATCCGCGTAAGCAACCACCTTGAAGCCTTGCCCTTCCAGGTTTAGTAACAGGTCATTTATGACCAAGTTCCAAAGAAGGGGGGATAGAACCCCACCTTGAGGTGTCCCTCTGCTCACGTATCTGCCGGCGGACGCCCCACCCAGATAAGCTGTCACGATCCTGATTCTAAGCATATGATCTATCCAGCCCCTGAGTGACACGTCTACCCCCAGACACGCAAGGGCCCGAGTGATTGCCCCCGGTCTGACGTTGCTAAAGGCCCCCTCTATATCCAAGAAGGTCACCATTGAATATTCCTTATATTCAAGTGATTTCTCAATCGGGCCTATAAGGGAGTGGAGAGCTGTTTCCACCGATCGTCCCTTACAGTACGCGTGTTGAGATCCCGACAGCTCGCCCGGCTTTATTGAGCCTCTAATGTAAGCCTCTATTAGCCTTTCCAGTGTTTTCAACAGAAAAGAAGATAAGCTTATGGGCCTAAAGTCTTTGGGATAGCAATGAGAGCTTTTTCCCGCCTTAGGTATAAATATAACTTTTACTTCAGTCCACTTTCTAGGAATGTGACAAAGTTCTAGGCTGCCTTTGAAGATAACTTCCAGCCAGGGTAGGGTTAAGTCAATAGTTCGCTGGATATCCGCTGGGATAATGCCATCAGGTCCTGGCGACTTGTATGGCTTAAAGCTGTTTATTGCCCATAGGATACTCCGCCTTTTTACTATATGACTTACGGAGTCTATACCCCTATTTATCATGGGTCTCTCCGGAGCTAGTACCGAGCACTCTGGAAAATGCGTTTCTAGTAATAGCTCCAGGGATTCCTCACTACATGTAGTCCATGAACCATCCGGTCGTTGTAGATAACTCGGGATGGAAGGACTAGAACATAGTACTTTGCGTAGCCTGGCCGCCTCCGAGGACTCCTGAATATTGCCACAGTAGAGCTTCCAGGCCCTCGTTTTGGCTGCTCTCAGCTCGTACTTATAGGTTTTGAGGACTTGTTTATAACAGTCCCAATCTGCAGCAGCATTTGTGTTCCTCGCTTTCTTGAACAGTCTCCTGCATTTCATACGAGTACCTTGGAGTTCTTTCGACCACCAGGGTGGCCGAGATTTACCAAAGGGTCTACTGATAGGACATGCACCTAACATGGCCTTGTTAAAAGCATCAGATAGCTTGGTTACTAGAGCATCAAGCTCCTGTGTAGATGCAGGAGGGTTTGGAACCGATACCGGTAATAAGTTACCTAGAATGGTTCTGAAACAATCCCAATCAGTTTTCCTCCTATTTCTGAAGGGTGGTTTGCTAGTGGGTTTTGTATCCACTTCGTACTGGAGATAACAATGGTCAGAAAAGGAATGGTCTTCGGACACTTTCCAGTTCAATACCCTCTCCTTAATAAAATCCGAGACAAGTGTGATGTCCAACACTTCCTGTCTATTTTTAGTAATGAAGGTTGGCTTACACCCGACATTACATATATTTAGGTTAGTACTTAAAATAAAATCAAGGAGTAACTCACCTCGCCTGTTTATGTCTGTACTCCCCCAAATTGAGTGATGCGCATTAGCATCACTACCCATGATGACTCCTATCTTTCGTTTTCGAGCCTCCATTATTGCACTGCCCAACCTACCTGGTGGTATATTTTCCTCCTCGTATGGTAGGTAGGCCGATATTAGCCAGAGATTTTGCCCATCCATCTCGATGCTAGTCACCACTACATCAGCGTTGCTGTAATTCAGTAGTATAAAAATATTCAGATTATTTTTAGCGAGAATGCAAGAACGTATCTTACCTTCATTTTTCGCATGTAGTATTTTATATTTGGGAGTTCTGAGACCCAGCGCCCGGTCATCATTGACCCAAGGTTCCTGGACCAGAACCACATCAATGGACTCAGATTCCATTTTTAGAAGAAGGGCCGCCGAGGCGGCTTTACAGTGATGGAGGTTGATCTGAAGGATCTTAAGCATTAGTTATTGCTTCCCTCCACCACTGTTGAGTCAGACTCCTCTGACATTGATTCGTCCGTTAGGAGCGCACAGCTTAGTCCCAATGATCTCGAAATCTCCGAGTCCAGGGATAGTGTCTCCTGTGCATCCTCCGGGATGCTGCGGACTTCTGGGTCACCAACACCAGGCGGGACACCACAAGTGGTTTCCCCCCCTGCTGCGGGCGCCCCAGATCTGTCAACCTCATCGCGCTTATAAATTTTGAGCGTAATTGCTCCAAATCCATAGCTGATCAGGCCTCCAGATTTCGCCAAAGCACCCACGGATTCTCTGTCGATGATAATGACGGCCGATCTGTGATCTGCTTCCGCCTTTACCTCTTCTAACCTGGCAACCTTCCAGGTGGCCGTTGGTAGATCCGGATTGCTGAGTTTCAACATTTCCAAGATCTCCCTTGGATCACTAGGCTCAGCAGGGATCCAGGCTCGCGCCCTTGGCCTGCAGGGAATTTCTTCCCTAGTCACCACTTCTAATTTGGCCCCCGGCCAGACTTCCCCCAGGCTGCCGATCGCCTTTTTGTAGAGGGTCACCGACCTTTCATCGGCACAGGCAGTCAGTTTGACGTGATTCCGGTGCCATCCTCCGTCTCGGCAAGACGGAGCAGGTCCTGGGTTCTCCCTCATAATTTTTAGGAAGATGGCGGCTAAGGCCTTCTCCACCTTCCTCCAGTTAAGGGTCGTAATGCTCCCATCTTCTTGAGCCCGGTCCACGACTGCCATGATCAGGTGCTCCTTTAGCACCTCGTTGAAGGGCCTGGTGACATCCGGAACCCGCTTCTTTTTAGCCTCCGTAGGCGGTTCATCATCAGATCTCTGCCTTTTCGGCTGTGAGATCTCGGAACCCTCCTGATGTGGCTCAGTGATACGCCTTGCCCACGCAAGCGTATCCCTGTCCCTATCCGTTCTCTGCTCCAACGGAATGTTGCTGATCTTGGAGATCATCCGCCAGGCTCTCTTCCTGGTCTGATAGTTCGCTGACACTGGAGGGCCAGCATTCGTGCCTTTGCCCTTTGGTTTCGAGGGGCCAGCCTCATTTGGTCTTAAGCCCCTAAATGCACTTTGGAGACCGGGCCTAAAGGCCGATGTCTCCACAGCACTGGTTTCCGGTTTTTTAAGAGCACCGGTCTCTTTTGTAGTAGGAGTTTTTGTAGTAGGAGTTAAAAACTAGATAATGGAGATTTAAGTTTTGGGCCTGTGTTACAAATTAGGATTCTTCTTGAGATTAGAAGTTCAAGAGTAGAAAGATTTTTTACCAAAACAATAAAATTTGATATGAAAAATGTCAAGATGAATTTGATTGGGAATTACTTGGTAGGAGAGAAATGATGAAAGCTATGAAATTGAAAAATAGTTGGTGACCTTAGATAACCTTTAGTGACTTTAGTCAGGTGGCAGCAGTTTCAGCAAATCTTCAAATATATTCACACAAAATATTAGCCCGCCATCAGTATAGAATTTTTAAAAGCTACAATATTTTCCGTTCTATATATTGTTTCATTAGTATGTACAAAATATTAGCCCGCCATCAGTATAGAATTTTTAAAAGCTACAATATTTTCCGTTCTATATATTGTTTCATTAGTATGTCTGTAGTCACAAGCGATTTCCAAGATAGCATTCAATTTTAACCTCGCAACCAGTTCGCAAGATCTCAGGTTTTTAAATGTGTACTGCGAACGTATGAATTAAATAATGAAGGTAGAATATACTGACACAGTTTGTACTTTTATTCTGAAGCCCCAGAACTGTTTACAACCGTCATTGATTGAGTATTAATGATTGGGCTGGATTTATTGGCGAACTTTTAGCCTATAGGCTGAAAATTTCCTAGCTTTACGCAATAATTTCAAAACTATACTTTTTTAAGTGACCGGTAACTAGTCCATCGGTGGTCATGGCTATGATACCATCGGATACGGTCCTGAGCAGACTATGTCCTTATAATCACTTCCACAATCGGACTGTTAAGAGAAAATGATCATTAGAATGCTCCAAAACAAATGTGGAAGTGATGCACGTGGTTCTGACTTAGTTTAAATGACCTACAACCCGAAAACCATGGTAGTGAGAACAGAAAGTAGTTGTCAAAAGTTGAAGGCTGATGAGGCCAGTATTTGCTGAAGGAGTAAGGTATGCCTCAGCTCATTTAAGGCCACCAAACAAATGTAAGTTCGGCCAGTTCCGTCTGTGGAAATTGATTGTTTGTCTTCCTAATTAATTGATTGTTTGTCTTCCTAATCCGCTATTCAAGTCTATTAAAATTCTCCCAACACTTTTATGAGTATGACCCTTCCACAGGTTCAAATTATTTCTAACTTTAGTTAAATTCAACCGAAAAATTATGGTATGCGAAGTTCAATTCTAAAATTCAGAGGAACATGACAAATTCTAAGTTTAAAAATTATATAAAATTTAGATTCCACAATTGGTACTGTCGTAGTTCCTATAGCCTCATCCTATCTGGCGAATTCCTTTTCTGGAAATTATTGTTTAAGCACATCTGAATTTGAAAAATCCGTCCCCCAGCCTGTTGTTAGTGATTGACCATCTTTAAAGCATGACAACATTTTGTGGAAGATATGTTCAGAACAACCGGCAATTTACTTCAGTATGACGAATTTTAATTTGCAGACTATAATTGTTTAATCATTTTAAGGATTACAAATTTGTTTATGGTCTAAAAATGTGGAACATAAATTATGCCTAAAACTAAATTGTGGAACATATTAGCCTTAAATTTGTTTCCGTCTATTGGATATAAGTGGTAAAAAATTGGCCATTGTAGCGGAGAGTGATAATGCTTATACCAAGTAATATTGATCATAAATTCAGTTGAAAAATAAAAATAGTGGGAGACATACATATGTTGGATTTACCCGTTCTGTATTACCATCTAATCCATATTATTGCTAAGTTACAATATAACGGTTGATTGAATAATAAATAACCTTCATGATTTTAATACGAACTAAATATAAGAGACATCAAATTTCAGATATATGTACATACGTACATACGTAGACTTCAAGATCATTCTGAATATATAGAACATCACTTCAGAAGCAGCAGAATACAAATTTGATCAATTTATATGTAAATAAAACGAATACTTAGACATACTGCATAGAGTGATTCCAATGAAAATCATTACCGCGATGGTTCAACGAAAAATATATTTTTTGTGAAGAAGATAAAATTTCCTACGAAACACATTAACATCCAGTATACTCTCTGACTATATACAGGTTTCATTTTGCGCAACCTTAAAACTGTTTCTTATACGATTTTAATTATTTTTGGTAACATAACAATATAAACATTTAATACAGTTATGGTTTCTTATGAATTTGTGAACTTTTTGATATTATTTTCGGAGATGTCTGCCAGAATTCAAAAATAATGATTCCCAAACATCTTAAAATAGGCAACAACAACAACAATAAACAAAAAAGAATTGTACTATAGCAACACCAAACTCGTATGAGTGGTACAATATGTGTACATAGGTAGGTAGGTAGATAGGTGCGGGTGCTTTTCATGTTTGTAAATTTAGATGAATGTATACTGACTTAGATTCCAGGTGGAAATTTAATTACATTTTACAAAGAGTGTTATTTGCAATATATTCTATAAATAGAAAATTTTGTTTTGTTCATTTCAGGTATTTGGATCACCTAGCACACCAATACTAGAAAATCCAGAACATCAAACACGTTGGTATTTTAAATATTTTTTAGGAAAATGTAAGTAATACATCGCGATGTGTACATTCATATACGTATATATAATTTATGCTACCATCTTTTTGTTGTTATACACAGTACATCAGAATTATGTTGGAATTGATAATGAGAAAAATCCATATTTTTTATCAGTCGTCTCATTGGATTCTGGGAATAAATCAATGCCTTTATATCGTGCTATGCTATTTAAAAAACAGGTAAGAGTGAATTTTGTTTACATATATAGGGAAACTTGTCTGCCCTCAACGAAATGTCTGCCCTATCAATTATTGATGTTAGTATCTACGGCTACCATGGCTGACAGGCAGTAGCCGCGTAAATTACCCATCCTTAGCACGGGGGCCTTGTATTAGATCGAATACACTTTAAATCCTTTAATAAGGAACAATTGGAGGGCAAGTTTGGTGCTAATAGCCACGGTAACTTCGACTCCAATAGCGTATATTAAAGTTATTGCGGTTAAAACGTTTGTAATTAACCATAAACTATGCCAGTTAGCAATTGGATGGGGCTATACGTACAGATGGATGGGTCTTTCAAACGCTTTCCGGGAAACCGAACCTTATGAGCTCTTGGGAAGTATGGTTGTAAAATTGAAAGCTAAAGAATTTAACGGAAGGGAACCACTAGGAGTGGAGCCTGTGGCTTATAATTCTATTTATAATCATAAAATGCTTGAGAGAGAATAAATGCCTAACAGTTCGCGGTCGAACGCTGAAATGTTTTGATTCACTTGGAGATTGTGGGTGTTATCACTCAAATAAAAGGTTGTAATTGTTATATAGCTAATTTCACGGATGACGCGAATGTAAAATGTAAAAGTAGAGATCACTTCAATTTTATTCGACAATGATGAAATCTCATTCCTTAGATATAGAATCCTAAAGACATAATATCAAAAATACATTTAGATGCTTTAATCCGCACCGCAAAATATTGTCTAAAGTAAATATCGATAAATTCAAACAAACCGAAAGATGTTATGGAAACGATGATGGTCGACAAATTCCAAATAGTGCAAAGTTCCAAGTTTGCCCATTATGTTTGCTTGAATCGGTTGTTACAATGTGGTGAAAATGGAAACTCGGACAATATTGTCTAAAATCACTTTTATACTTGTTTAAAAATTCAGCACTAATAGTCGCTTTATTGACAGTTACGAGTAAAAATGGGTGTCTAACAATCATTGAGACATAAAACATAATATATTGTGACCTCAATCACTCTTGTTGAATCATCCTTGTAATACAGGCCTGATAGTACAAATAAAAATTCACTAAACTTTCGAAATGGGTAACCAATTCGTTTTTCTTACGACGTTACGTTCCTGGGTTAAATCGAAAAATATTAGCCACACTTAATCAATTTATATTTCACCACACCTCTGTTTACCAACGTTAGAAGTGTCAAGAACCGGGTAAATTTACTAAAATCTATATTGATAAAAGCTTCGTTGAATTTAAGCGTGGCTCTTTGGGAATAAACGTTACAATTAAATGTTTCATACCATTACGCTCTTAAACGATAGTTCAACCAGTTCAATGAGATTTTATTCTTCACTTTTCTCTGATATTGGTTTTATCTCATCGAAATATTTGGTTGTTGATAGCTTGAGCTTTTGTATTCCATGATAACAGTGGACCTTGTTATTTAAAGCTTATTATAAAAACAAAAATACTGATAGCTCAAGAATAAATCTAATAAGCTTTAATAGAGCTATGTGGATCAACAATTGTATAGTGACATATGTTTGTAGTGATTATTTATAACTAGTTTTGTAAGCTTCAGACGATTTTTAGGAAAATTTAGTTTAGTATTTCAAGCTGCTACTTAGTTAGTTCTTATTTTACCGATATATAAGTTAACGCCCATAATGAGACGTGTAATGCAGACCTGCCAGCGTTTTTTGAACAATGGTGACCCGACTGGTGACCCTGATTATAGTTTTGGTTGTGTTGACGCAAACGTGTTGGAAGCAAAAGCAGGCATATCGAACTCGTCATAATCTTATACGGCGATTTGGTAAGTTCGATTTAAGAATAAAAGAGATGAAATGTGAATTTAGTGCGACCAGATGGAAACTCGGTGTTTCTATAATTCGAAGAATTTTCAAAAGATGTACATTTTTCTTATATCAAACTTTTCGAAGAGCACCCAAATATTTTGAGTAGTTTTGATGACAGTTCGACTAAATAACGTATTTGACATTTTAAAAAATTTCAAATATTTTCAGTAATATTGTATTAAATAAGCCAAAAATTCAATAAACCAAAATTCGAATGTTGAAATGGTTGAAATGTTAATGATCCGATTGAGGAGAACTAGAAATACATTAATTTCTTATCTAGATTACAAAATTACGTCATCCGGCTTCGATTAAATTCAAGAAAATTAGAATTTTACAAATAATTTATATAATCTGATATCTCATTTGCTGAAGTTACCAATTTAATACCAATACTGCTCCTAATTTATTTCAATCCAATTTTCAATAGTAATCTAAATAATCGCGCAACTACTATTGCTTATAAATTTGCCTGGTTTTGGGCTAGTTGAACGAGAAATTGAATAAGCCATTTCATGTATTTTCAGAACCTGAGCTCAAATCTCTGGGAAGTTAATGGCCATTTACCATTTTCGGCCAAACTTGACTATTTTTCTAACCTCGATTTTTTCAGGAAACAATTCAGGGCCAATTTATTTCGCGGGAAAATGGCCGCTTTTTGAACTCGCTGTACAAGATATTGAATGAAACAAGGGGTGTCAATGGCTAACTACTAATTACTAATAAATTGTCCAATAAAGCTTTAACTTCAGAAATCAATTCTGGGCAATTTTTGTTGTACGAGAAAATGGATTTTTTCATGTTCTATCAGAGGACACACATCCAAGTATCTGGCAGGAGGTATTAATGGACATTTATTATTTTCGGACAATATTGAATTCCAGAAAAATTTCGTGATCAATTTAAATCTTGGAATGATGGATAATTTTTGAACCTATAGGATCTCAGAACCTGAGTTCAAATCTCTGGTGTTAATGGCCAATTATCGATAAACTGTTCAATAAACCTATAACTTTCAGAAATACTTTCGGAGAAATATAATGTATTTCTTTTGGGTCCATCTAGCCCAGTTAGCGAGCTATTTCATTTACCATCAGAACCTGAGTTCAAATCTCTTCGAGGTCAATTTTTTCACCGGATAATGGATTATAGCTATAAACAAATGTATTTCAATTCAAGTTGAATTAAAGCAACCGGTTTTAACTATATATAAGAATGCTCTGAAGGTAACTTTTTGCTGCAAATTCATCAGCTTTTTCAACACTCTAGAAACAAGTGACGCTACAAAGACTCACTCTCCAACTGAAATTTGTAGTGGGCAACTCCATGACCTCAACAGCTGTGGTGTAAATACAGTATAAAATATGCAGCGGAATAAACATCACAGAGTAGGGAAGTAGCACCATTGTTCTAGAACATGGATGTAGAAAAATCAGAAATTGGTGAGCTCCTTCGTTTTGATCCTTTTTCCCCGGTTGTCACATTGTTGATTCGAATTTAGTTGCCACCGAGTACCTGACGCTTTTTCAGAAGTCGGGATTGAGACTTACCTCGTAGGTCATTAAAATTTGAATGAATAAAACTAGAGTAGTTTACATACCCAAAGCCGGTAAGATGTTTTATTAGACCCCAAGCGATTTACCCTATTTTCGACAGATTTATGAAGGATAATTATTTAATTACCTGCCTACTCAGTTTTCAGTGCCTTTCAAATTTCTTATAGAGTTAGTACATCCTGCAAAACTTTACTTCACGAAATTTTATAACTATGAGTTAACAATAAATAGTTTGAATTGAACACTGTACTGTTGAGTCTATAAGTCCTATGTATGGGCTTAGATCTTCATTCTATGTATGAGGTTAGGTCTTCGGATAGTTTGTGTATGATAAAGCACTGACTCGAAGTATTTCGAACTGTTTGCTCCAATAAGAGAGATCATATGATGGCAGCAACAATTCTTCAGCCAAAACGCAGCGCCCATTTGTAATTTCAAGGACTTATTCATTAAAAAACTAAATTTTAATGACATCTACATAGATAGCAAAATCTCTTATTCACTCAATTCAAATTTATAAACAGAATTTTAATTTGCATATAGTAGAACGACAGTTTTTTAAACTTCGACTGCAACAATGGCAAATATTTAAGAGAATAAAACTGTCACATGTAATGCACTGATGCATCTATATCGTATACTTATATCTAGATATACATATCGCAAAGAACGGTGTAAAGTCTTTGTGTATAAGCGTTAAGTGTTTGAAATAAATAAATAAAAGATCAAAAAGATTTTGAAACAAACTTTAAGATGTATATATATATATATATATATATATATATATATATATATATATATATATATATATATATATATATATATATATATATATATATATATATATATATATATATATATATATGATTTACAAGAGATAAGAGGATAAGATTATTTTAAAGATTTATGTGCTTTTAAGTATATACGTATATATACCCGCTTGACACCATCGAGTTTAATTGATGACTATTCGATAAACAAGCAAAAACCAAATCACTAAAAGCAATGAAAAGCGATTTTTTTTTCATCAAAAATTCTTAAGAATTCTTCTGTATACTCTAATTAGGAATTTACTTTTGTAATCATTTATGTAAGTGGATGGTGTGAACGCGAAGATGATATTGAATGAGGGAGAAAATATTGTAAGTGAATTAAAATGTATAAATTTTATTTAAAGTGTGAACTATTATGGTATATACGGTGTGTATATGCTTCGTAACTGATGATACAAATGAAGTTAACTTTCATTTTATAATCGGACAAATCACTGAAACGGCACCTTAGGGTATTAATTTTAACTTTATTTGCATCCACCTGCCTGAACAATATATTTAAATTTAATTTGGTTTATTCACATCATTATCACCACGCACCAAAGACCTCTCCAGCAACCATTCAGGGATAAAAGTTTCTATAGTATCAAAATCGACTGATTTTTCACAACTTCTCTAAATGTTGCTCACAATATGGTTTGAATGCAGGTTGTATCGTTTCAGGTTCATGATTGAATACAATTTTCGGTTCCGAGTAATTTGAGGTTTTTTGTGACTAAAATATATCTCAGAAATTCAGGTGCTGGCAAACATTGGATTTTGTAGCAAATTGTCTCAATTTTCAGAATCGATTTTCGAAATTTTAACAAATTTATTGAAATTTCATACTGATTTTAAGGGCCCTCCAACATATAATCAAGCGTAAAGCAATTGACCCTGGAATTAATATTTCGTAAATTTGTCGTACTACAGTAATTTGAGCACATTGAAATGGAGAACGATAATTTACAGAATTTGTAAATAATTCAAATTTCAGTTCAAACGAAGCTCTCTTCTAGTTCATATTTAAATATCACTAAAATAAATCCGAATTCAAAATAAGTGGTTTTATGGGGATGTAAAAATTACCAGAATTAAATTTAAAAAAGTCGATGGAATGCTGAAAGGTTAGTAAATCGCGGCATAACTCACAATTTGATAATATATCAGAATTACAAAAATTTCTAAGTTTTACAAAATTTCTTGGTCGAAGACATATTTGAAAATACCTGGATTTTTTAAAATTATAATTTGAAATTCTGAATGATCAGCACTTAATTATATAGTCATATATTAGACATATAGTCGACAACTTTGATTTAACAAAGTTTTTGGAGTTTTTATATTGAAATTGCAGCCATCGCATTGTAAATGCTGACAACCGCATAATCTAACACAAACGTTGAATTTCATTCAGATGAAATTGAGCAACGATTGAGTTCAGCCTGTTATATACTCGTACAACATTCAACAATTTTATTGGTAATACAGCCACGCATAATTCTACACTCCTGAGCAACGCGGCTCAAACCTCCGCACGTACCAAAAGGCGTATTTTTTAAAATAGGTTAACCGATTTACGTAAAGCAATTTCTTTGCAATCTCTTGTATAATACCACGTTTACCGATATTTGCCATCAGTCACTTATCAAACGTTGACCTGAACAAATCTGTACCAGCTTCATTCGTTGTTTCCTCAATATCATGGATACTATCCCATAAAAATCCGCACAAGTTGTTGCTTTATTGCAAGAAAGACGCGATCAACGAGGAGTCACTCGTCAGCTAACCATGATCCAATCTGCTGTCTCAAGAGTTTCCAGAAGGTTTCAGGAATCTAGTACCTTCCATCGGAGACCACATACCAGCCGCTACCGGAATACATCTGAGAGGGACGATTGATTTATCGTTATAACTTCACTGCGAAATGGTCGTCTCATGGGATTCGATGTGCAGCGGAGATAAGACAAGTTCGAGATGATAATTTTTTTTTTTTTTTTTTTTTTTTTCGAGAAATGGAGGTCCGTTCTTTACACAGACTAGTGCAGAATATGTCCCCATGCAAAGACGAGCGATTTGAGCGATTTTCGCAGTGCTGCTTTGCTTAAACAGTCTCGTACGGCGGCGGTTCGTGCATGGTGTGGCGTGGCATATCGCTTGGAAAAGTAGAACTGGTTTTCATACCTGATGAAGCTTTAGAAGAGGTCTGACCGCTGAACGATGCCCCACGAAACAAGTTCAAACTTTAGATCATGTGTCACCGTTACTAAGCCAAAATGTTTAGTAAAAATATTTGGAACTACCAAAATTGTAAACATTTAGGGCATTTGAATTCAAACTTCATTGGTAAGAAGAAAAAGTAGTTATATTCTGAATCGAATTTTCAATTCTCGAAATTTTTAAATATGAAAAATGTTGTTTTTGCCTTTCTTAATTTTATGCAAACAGTTTTGAAATTCTGGTACTGTTCCAGAACAGAAACTTATATAGAAATTATAGACTTGATAAATGTTTAGTAGCAAACTATCTTAAGTTTAAAGTTCACAAGCCTAATATTTGTAGCTGAACGCCTCTATTTGTCGCCAAGGCTGGTTAAATTAGACACCCGCTTTTCAGGTTTCCTACGTCCATTCATACTGATTTCAAGGAACCGTGCGGCCTACTGATTCTGGAAGCTTTTTTAAATTATGTGAGAACTGCAAAAAACTGGAGGTACAAGAACAAATTTACAGAATATATAAAAAATAAAATTTTTAGAATAAAATATTAAAATTTCGATCAAGTCCAAAACATAGAATACATTTAAGAAATTTCTATTTTCTTCATCTTTTTCAGAATTTTGCATTCTAAAAATTTTAAAAATTGGCAAATTTTTAATAAAAAATTTTTAATTTTACAAAATTCGGAACTCATAAAAAAAATTTCTGAATAAATTTCAAAATTTGTAAACTTAAAACAGAAGCATTCTAATGATTCCTAAAATTGTATATAACTTCCAAGCAATTCGGATATTTAAGAACCAGATTTTCTTCCAGAATTCACGCACAAAAAATTTAAAATTTTAAATAGATTTGTCGAATTTTAGAATTCCTCATTATTTGAGTCCAATGTCAATTATCTGAAATTATTTCATAATTGCATGCCAACTTCACTATAAATCGACGAACAAACCTGTAAGGTGTTGTTTGATCTAAAATCAATTAAAAGTGAAAGCATTCCTTACCAATTTCAGAATTTAAATTTCAAAAAATGTAAATTGATAAAGAACTGCAAGATTACAGCCCAACATTATGTTCCCATACGCCCAGAAGGTATCGGAAAATCAAATAGATTTTTAAAAAAATATTGAGAATTTATGAAATTTTTGAAAATTTCAAATGTATTATGTATTAATTGAAAGCTAAGACTAAGCCTGATTAAACATCAGAGTTTTCAGATTTACACAAATTTCTACAAATTTTATTTCTGAATTTAGAATCAAAAAAGTTTAGAAATAGGTAAATTTTTAAATAAATTTTCGCAACTTTACAAATTTCAAATAGTGACACAGAATTGTTAAATAATAAAACGGATTTTCAGAATGCATTCCGGATGTTATAGCAGTTTAATTCTGATCAACAATTTCTGAAAATTTAGAATTTAACATATTTTGAAAATTTGAAAACTAATGAGTTGAATTTCTAAATAATGTAAATTTTTTAGCGGTTCACATGAAATTATTTGCTACTAATTCAGTCAAACTTTGAAAAATTTTAATGGAGTGTCGAGTCTTTTTAAATTGATAATTGTAAATTGAAAATTTTACAAAAAAGACCAAAACGCCTGAGGCTATTTCTGAAATTTTATATTAACCGGAAAACTGGGAAAGGTATCAAAATTAAATGAATTTTAAATTTTTTTATAAAATTTGTCAAAATTTGAATTTATGGACAAGACATCAGATTTACAATTTATTGTTTCTAAGGAAAGCTCTAACTAACTCTACAAATTATGTTTGTAAAATTCTTGTTTTTTTTTTAAATCTAATTCAGAATTAAGACATACAAAACTTAAGATTTGACCAATTATTTGATAAATTTTCTCAATTTTACAAAATTTTGAACTGTTGCCATAACACGAGATTGTTAAATAATAACACGAATTTTAGGAATGAATTACGTAAGTTATAACAATTTAATTGAACATCTGATAAGCAATTTCTGAAAATTCTGAATTTTGCGTAATTTTTAAAATTCGAAATTGTGAATTTCAAGTTATCGCCATCTCAATTACTTTAGATTTTAGAATCAATTTCGCAATAGTTTATAAATTTTGTGTAATTTTGTGAAATTTTCAATAATGACAGAGTTTTTACTGATTAGCAAATTCTGAAAATTTAGAACTTCACAAGCCTAATATGCGTTGCTGTTCGCTTCTTCTTGCTGATAGAAGTGATATAAAAAACGTGAGATTGGCTAAATTAGAGCTTCAATGATGTTTCAATGATTTAATAATTAACAATTTATGAAAATTCAGAATTTCGGTGGAAATTTGGATGAATTGAATTTATAAATAAGAAAGTTTTAAAAAATTTAAAATTTCCAAGTAATTCGGATATTTAAAAATCAGAATTCAGTCAAAATTTAAACATTTTTTCTAGTGTGATGAATTTTGAAAATTATTGAATTTGAAGCCCACCTTTGAGATGCCCGTTACAAATTAGTCAACCATCAAGGCTTTCTTTAAAAAATTCAAAATTTCAAAATTAACTTTATAACTTTGAAAATTTATTGAAATTTTCAGTACTGACAGTATGATGATCTGCAAATTCTGAGCTTTCGGAACCTCATAAAAATAATATTTTTGGCTACTCTCACCTCTTGCCGCTTGCCAGTGATACACATACGCGAGATTGTTTAAATAAAAATCCAACATAAGTTCATATTTGCTCTAAAAGATTTTATGGAACGTCCATCATTATAATGAGCCATAAAGTATTCTTACAAAATTCTTGCAAAATAGATATTTAAAAATTCGACTAAATGCCGGAATATCAAAAAAATGAGCAAATTAACATATTCAATTTAAAAGAAATTCAGAGTTTTTAAACGCGAATTTCTTGAGTATAGCAAACTGTCTTAGTTTGCCCATTAATTAAGATTTCAGAAAATTTCTCTTACTGCTCATGAAATTGATTAAGGAAGACCAACATTTTATAAAAGTAGTTTTAGGAAATTTTACTTAAAATTTACAAAAATTTGTAAAAATTGTAATGAAATTCAGAACTGGTCAATAAAAAACCGAATTCAAAGGGAAAACCAACGAATTCAGAATTTAATTTTAAAATTTCGATCGAATGCCAAAAATCTTAAAAAAGCTCGTTGCAATTAAAAATTTTGAATTTTCGGAAAACTCTAAACGCAAAATCAAGAGTAAGTTTCAGAATTACAGAAATTTCTAAAAATTATATTTCTGAAATACAAGGAATTGTTTCCGGAAATTGTTTGAAATTGAAAATATCAAAATAAAAACAAAATTCCATTTTATTAACTCAAAGGAAAAGCCAAATCTCTTTCAACCAAAAAATGGTTGAAATTGAAAATTATGCATTTTTGGAAAACTCTAAATCGGAAGGAAATTTCAGAATATCACAAATTATTTTTTGAAATTCTGTTATTTTTTTAATCTATTTTACAGAATTCTGCCTCATAGCAATTTTAAAATAAGTATTTAAACTTTCTCAATTTTACACATTTCAAACAGCCGTTATGTAATTTTTAAAAATTTTTAGATATTTTTTGAAAATTTGTATTGTACAATTCAGTATTAATTTTGAATTTTCAGAAAATTTAAATTGCAAAATTTCAGATTTACACAAATTTTGAATAAACATATTTCTAAAATTCAGTATTTTTAAATCTATTTCAGAATTTAGACTTATAGGATATTTAAAATTGGTAAATAATTGTTAAATTGAAACTAAACTGATTCAAAAATAACAAGAATCTTCAATAAATTCGGATATTTGAGAGCCAGAATTTTTGCCAGAATTCAGTTAGGAAATTTTAAAATTTGAACATTTAAAAAAATCGAAACCCGTGAACGAGTTAGTTAGTTAGTCGAATTTGTTAACAGTAAAGAGTTTTTTTAAAAATTTCAGAAATTCAAAATTAAGTTTATTGAGGTCAAGAAAATTATATTTTAAAATTCCTAAAAGTGTTTGTTGCCCTAAAAGTAAACTTTTTATTCAACTAATTTAGAATTCAGAAACGATTTTCGAGATTTTTACAAATTTTCCAATGCTGAAATGACAGTATATTCGCTGATTTCCACATTCTGAATTTTTTGCACCTCATAAAGCTTTCACGAGAGTAGTGAAATTAGAGCCTAACATTATATTATGTTCATCTGGGAACTTTTTGGAATTCTGTATGAACTGAAAAACTGTCAAAGGTATTCAAAAAATGTATTGATTCAAAGAGAAGCCAAAGTTTTCAGAATTTATTCGAAAAAATTTCGATTAAATGCAAAATTAAAAATTTTTAATTTCATTTAAAAAAATATTCTGAATTTTACAAATTTAAGACAAATTGTCATAACACGTCCGTTATTTTGAAAGTCTGTATGGATTGGAAATAATTTAATTAAAGGTTTTAAACAAAATTTTAGAAATTTTTAAAAGCTTTTTAGAAGGTTGAAATTGATAATTTTGAATTTTCAGGAAACTTAAAACGCCAAATCAATAGAAAAGTTCAGATTTACTCAAATTTCGATTAAATATATTTCTGAAGTTCAGTTTTTTTTAAATCTATTTCAAGATTTAACCTTATAGGAAATTTAAAATTGGCAAAATTTTAGTTTAGTTCTATCAATTTAGCATATCTCAAACAATTGTAATAACACGGTATTGGTAAATAATAAAACAAATTTTTAGAATTTACGGTAATTATGAAAGTTATACCAATTTAATTTTATCTGATCAACAATTTCTGAAAATTTCGATACTCGTATTAATTAATTTTTAGAATTTCAAAACCTTTGAAAAAATTTCAGGATTTGTAAACTGCAATTGCAATTTTCAAGTAATTCAGATATTAGTGGATCAAAATCCTATTAAATTTTTACAAAATTATAATTTTTCATACAGAATTTAAAAAAATTCTTCTCTATAGAAATTTATTTTACGGAATTTGGGAAAATTGTAAGTCGTGTATAACGATATCAGAATTAACTAAGAAACTCTCTAATAAAATAACAAGTAGTGATTCTAAGGAAATTTTAAAAATTTTGTTATTTTAAGTAATTGAATATCTGATCTTTAACTTCTGAAAATTCATAATTTTAATTATTGAGAACGGCAAAGTTTTCAGATTTTAATTTTAAAAGTTCTGTTGATCGTCAAACTTCTTTTAAAAAAATGTTTTAAATTAATTTAATTTTACAAATTTCAGAAGGTTAAAAAATTTAAAAATTTTATTAGATATTTGTGAAAATTGTAATTTGTAGAATTTCAGTCAATTCAAAATAAGTTCAGAACTAATTAAAAGCTCTCATTAAAAAAGCCGAATTCCATTTTATTTATTCTAAGAAAAAGCCCAAATTTTAAAAATTTTCCCAAATTTTTTAAAACTATAATTTCCACTAGTTAGATTTCAATTTTCAGAAAACTTAAAGAGAACAAAAATTTCGGAGTACCATAAATTGGGTAATTCAATAATTTATTAATCAGAATTGCTAAATAATAAAACAAATTTTCCGAATTAACAGAAATTACGGAAGTTTCCTAAATTTTCAAACCTTTTCCTGAATTTTAAATTCTGACGAATTCAAAAAGGCTCACTAGCGCCCAACTTCGATTTGAAGAAATTTCAGAATTTTTAAACTGAAATTACAGTATTCAGAATCATATTAAATTTTTTAAAAAAATATAATTTTTGAATAGAGCAGAATTTTAAGAATTCTGTATGAACTGAAAATCTGGAAATTTTTTGTAATTTTATGAAATTCAAACAATTTAGGTAATTGAAAGATCTTTTTTCTATCAATTTTTAAAATTTGATATTCTAACATTGAAGGCAAAACATTTACGAATAATGTAAAATTTTTAAAACTTAATGACTCCGACATTTATTTGAAAATGATTTCATAACAGCATGCCCCCAATTTGACTGACTGCTAGAAGAACCACAAGCTAAATAAATATTTCAGGGGAGTATCCGAAAATTCCGAATTTACAAACTAACTTTTGAGATGATTTTTAGCTCAGAGTTATTAACTTCCATGAACAATTTGAGTGCTTTCTGTCAGCAAACTGTCTCAATTTTCAATTAATTTTGGCTCTAGAAACGCACACTTTACAAATGTATTCCTGTCAGTATCATTATTTTCGCTAATATGTGAATTCTGAAAATTCCGAACAACACACACCCAATATTCTGAATTCGCGTTTTGTTCTTATTACTGATGAAATTGAAATCCCATTTGTTCAAAAGAATTTTAAGGAATTCGGCTTGGGCCATAAAACGACACCTAATCGAGCACCACGTGCCTATATTAGAATACTGATGGATTGAAAAAATGGTTAAATGGAAAAAAAATCCGATTTTGTAATAATTCAAATTTATGGAGATTTAAAGCTACTTTGAATTAACCCCGGAAGATAAAATTTCAGAAGTTAAAATTTGTTGGAATTGATAATTTTGGATTTTTAGAAACTCGAAACGCAGAATCAGCAGTAAATATCAGAATTATCCAATAATAAAAACAATCTGGCTCCAACGGTATCGATCCTGGGCTTGGTCTTCATACTGTCCTAGACAACCAGAAGAAGCCAAGTCATTCTCTACACCGTGGAGCCATCGTCGCGTGCAACCACCTCTGCGCCTACCATATGGTGGATCTCCAAATGTTTCCAAATAAAATTTCTTGAAAATCCTGCTTTTTCAGCGTTTAGGAATTACAAACTTTTATTTAAAACATTTAAGTTTTCTCAATTTTACAAATGTCAAATAGTGGCCATAACACGAAATTTATTAATAAAACGAATTTTTAGAATTATGGAAACATTACCAATTTTATATCTGACATATTATCTGAAAATATTGGGATTTAGATAATTTTTAAAATTTGAAATTCTATCTTTGAACGTTACAAAAAATATAGAATTAGTTTATATTAAAGATTGACTTTTTCAAAAGTTAAGTACCAAGTTGACTTGTCGGCACTGCACACGACTGTAGTTGACAAACTATAATGTCGATAACCTTACCTTGGGGCGCCTGATATAATTATCTCAACATTTATCTTATGTTTATGTAAAAACAAAAAATAAAACTAACTCCACCACACTATCTCCTCTAATCCTCAATCAAACTAATTAACTTTAAGCGATAAAAACGTAGAAGACATATTACAGAAAACTTTTGTTTATATTCAGCATCACAAAGCAAGAATAAATTTTCATCCCTAATTAACTTTCTATTCTAGAACACATAAGAAAAAAAAACTTTTTCGTCGAAATCGTATTTTTCCTTCTAGCAACAATTTAGTTAATTTATCCTTTCTTGTCCTAGTAAAAAAAAATGTCTTTGTTGTGTAATTGAAATAAAAACAATAAATAAGAAATTGCGACTGTCCAAGAACAGGATCTTCCATCTTATTGTCGACGACGACATCATCTTTCATATTGTTAATAAGAATAGGCACAGTGTTTATCTACTGTACGTGCGCTCGTACAAATATCCTTGTCGCATATAAATAAATGGTGGCAGCAAAAAAAATGTGTCTCATTTATTTCCGGATTTTTCTCTTGTTTTTTTCCACCAACAAAATAATTAACTTTTCTCCAGTATTTGGGTTGATGGTGCACAAAAAACAGTAAAAATCTAAATTTTCTTTATTCCTTGGTTGTTTACCCAGAGCACTGAATGAAATGAAAATTAACGGTTTCGTCGCACAAAATAAATGGAAAATTATGAGTTATGCGGTTTTCGTTACAGGGAACACAAAAAATTGCGGTACCGTACAGCCCCAATCAGAAGCTGACGGTTAAACAAATTCTATCACATTTTCCCAACATGGACACAACAAAAACGCCCAAGGAAATATTTTCGGCTGATATACAAAAGGATTTGCTGCTGCTGGAGGAGCAGGAGGGTTCGGTGAATTTTAAATTTGGTGTTGTCTATATGAAAAGTGGCCAAAAGGTGGACGACGAAATGCTGAGCAACGAATATGGTAGCGAACAATTCGAAGAATTTCTCGGGGTGCTGGGTGAAAAAATACGACTATGCGGTTGGGAACGATATCGCGGCGGCCTAGATATTAAAGGTGATATGACGGGAAAATATTCCGTGTACACGTTGTACGAAGGACACGAAATAATGTTTCATGTGTCAACGCTATTACCGTTTTCACGTGACAATAAGCAACAGGTGGAACGTAAACGACACATTGGCAATGATATCGTTAATATTGTCTTTATTGATTGTGATACAAAAACTACTGATGATGGTGATGATGATGATAATGATGATAAAACCTCGACAATAACAACAACAACAACAGCAAATGGATTTGATGGTTGTGAATTTGTACCAAATTGTATTAAGAGTCAATTTACACGTGAGCATAAACCTATACCAAATATATGGAATGGCACGTGATCTAATCACAATTTTGCATTACAGATATTTTCGCTGTCGTCACAAAACGTGGCAAAACATACAAATTATCAGTATTTTGTGATGAAACCGTACCGCCATTTGGACCAACACTACCCAATCCACCGGAATTTGATGTAAGTTACAGTTAAGTGTGGTCGCCATTTTCCAAAATTCAAAAATATTTTTCATATTTCCAGGATGCAGTTCTCTTCCGTGAGTTCCTTCTAGTCAAATTGATCAACGGCGAGAAGGCTACATTCCAGACGCCAACGTTTTCGAGAAAACGTGAACGTACCCTAGAAATGCTAATCAAAGACCTGTACGAAGAATATGTCCACGACACCAAAACGACAATGCTCAATCGGCGTGCATTTTCGGAAGTGTTGTACGATGCGCCGCGCACCTCAAAACTAAAAGAAGATGCACGCCAAGTGGAATTTGTACGTATCGGCCAGGCATTAAAACTCGAAGCGATTGTACGCGGTGATGCGCCCACGAGTTTAGCATCAGCTGGCCCCGGGTCAGTATTTAAACGGCCACCTTGGGAGCCTCAATGTTTTTATCCATCATTCCATCATCGTGCCATAATATGCGGTGATTCATTTGGCCACGACTCGTTGTTCGCCGTCACTGATGACGGAACTTTTTTAATCAAGGACGATCAAAGTAATGTACTTGTATTCGATAAGTCGCTATGTACTAAGCAAATGACAGTGGTGGAAGATCATGGAATTTTGTTGGTGCGAGGTGGATCGTCATCGACGCAAAAGGATACGCACCGAATTCATGTGTTTCGTTTGAGTGAATTTAAAGATGAGAACCTAAGAGTACGGGCCCGGACTGAGGTAAAAGATAGGCGAATCGAAAAAACTCGAGGCTGCCATTTGTACACGACTGCCAAGGGTAGTGATGGTCATTTGCGCATGGCAGTTGCGATTGGAAAAAAATTGCATCTGTATCAGTGGAAACATACAGCCGCTTGGACGTCGTGGTGTCCGAACAGTGACAATGACACTGCCGATGGGTTTTTATTTATCAAGGAAATTTCATTGCACGATAACCCCACCATTATGACGATACTGGAGACACCTATCAATGTGAGAGTAAATTCAGGAATTGGGATTATGATTTGTGTTGGATTTAAGTGAGTATAGTGCGGCTCGAACACGATTGAACATTTCATTTTAAAACAGTTATTTTTTATTACAGACACCATTTTGAAATTATTTCCGAGCAGACTGGGTCATCTGTGAAATTACACGAAATCGATACAGGAAAACGAACTCAAACCAATCTTGTGGCAGCTGTCGACTTATGTGACGGGCAAGAAACTGAGTTGTTGCTATGTTATAATCGTAAGTACGTTTACATAGTTCGTGTGATCAATTCTAATAGCTTTAAATTTTCAGATACTTGTCATTTCCAAAAACTATCAGACGACCCATCAAAAACCAACTCAGAATTTGATTTCCATTGGAACACGTCACCCACGTCCATTGTTTGCGCTTTTCCATACATCATAGCGTTCACATCAGATTCCATGGAAATACGCCTGTTGGTGAATGGTAATCTAGTGCACATTGTCACAATGGCCGAGCTACAATTGATCACATCAAAACGAGACATTTATTTTGCCACAACCGCTCCCGAATTCATCCCAAAAGATTTAAGACTGAAATGGGCCAACGAGCACAACAACAACAATAACAGCAGCAATAACACAAATTGTAGTGCGGGTAGCAGTAATAATAATAACAGTAGCGATCAAGACAGTAGTGAAAATGAAACCGATCATCTACATATCCATCTAAATCCGAATCCATACGATGACGCGACGAATTTACCACCGTCGTCAATCCAGCGCGTACGATCGCTACAAAACCATAAAGATCGCAGACGTGAATCAGATGAGTGTCGTCGAATGATTTCGAAAAGTAATTCATGCGGTGACGGACCAATAATGAATAATGAAAGCCTTGCGGCAAGTGTTTCGGGTCAGAAATCCTCACCAAATCAAGTCAAACAATTCCATGAACTAACAGTTCCGCCAAATTCACCAAAAATTGTAGTACCTAATACAATAACCACAACACAGAATACATTAATAGAGCCGGCGACCGAAAATTTAGTGACGTCACCAAGTAAAAATAATTTCTACACAAATAATCATCGTTTAGCTTCACTCTCGTCCCAAACCTCAACATCGACGACTGGCTCATCTATATCGCCCGAGCGTAGCAGCACGAGTAATACGCAAATAAATAATCGCACAATAAAACCGTTACGAATTTATCGAATACCACTGACCAATTTGACGGGCGCACATCATTCCCACGCCCATAATCCGCATAGTAGCTGCAGTAAAAAATCGCAACCATGCCAGCAGATTAAAATTATCGAGGATTCGTACGAAGCAACGACCACAACAGCGCTTGAAGCACCTGTCCAACCAACAAGTATTGGATTTCATACGGCAAGCGGTACAACACGAATGGGTAGCCGAAATAGTAGTGCCGGTGATTATGACGAGGATAAATTAATTATTACAACCACCGAAGAACTTGATGAGAACGATGATGATGATGAAGCTGGCGATGTAGAAAAAGTGAGGCAAGCACTACAAAATGATATTCATCTGGCGGGTGGCAAAATGAAAACCACAACAAAATCCACTAAATCGATTAATAGCACAAATTCAAATGTCATACTATCGTCATCGTTTTCATAATTTGAACGGGCGCGTGGTCGAATCAATTGGGATATGTTCTTTAAGAATCCATTTTTTAAGTGATCCATGACCACGTGTTAGTTTATTATGACGTATGGTCCGCATAATATTATATTTTGAGTACGGCGCGGGGGGTTGATAAAATTTGGGTAATCGGAGTATTAAGCGTGAAATAAATTATTTGTGCCAAAATCTTGCCTTTTATACTTATAAAATTCGTGTATACAATTTTTTTACTTACAAAACAAAGTATTAACTTGGGGCAGGACTTTCAGTTGGTATGAGCCTCACACTTTTGGGAGCCTTGAAATTGAGAAAAATTTACTGTTTTGAAAAACACGATACTGGCGATATTTTACTGGTTTAGTTTAACTAAAGGGTCTCCAAGACCCGGACTTCATTCTGGCTAAATAATTATTCCTGTTTGCTCTCTCACCCATAACTAAAATGTTGCTCCTCAGAACTATAACCTACAATTTATTTTCTATGCTTTTTTCATCTCCAAAGTCTTCTAAAATTCAAATTATCAAAATTTCACAATCCTAAAATTTTAAAAACGAAATTCTCAAACTTTCTTTAAAAATACTGCGGGTACAACCCACCGACTGATCTAAAATTTCATCTCAATAATACTTACCTTCCTCCAATTAGAATTCAGCATCAGCTTAGCATCTAATTTAAAATACAAATTTAATCACTTCCAGTAAAATGTCCAGTTTAAAATCAAACTAAACATAAAGCTTCGAAAAAATTTCTTTGTAAGCTTTCTATAAAGTAACTATAAACTCCAGCGTTCTTAAAATTAATGTTAGGCTTTCCTGTTTTAACAAGATTTCCTCTTTTAACATGTTTTAAAATAGAAGCAACGAGCTTTTGTTCAACTAGAAGCTCAGTTCAGACCAAAATACTATTGACAATATTGAGAAAGTATTTTGCTTTTTTAGAATGCTTTATTGTTATTAAGTATAATTTTTCTAAAATAACAGAAAGCTCTAAATTAGCTTTTAGGCCCTCGTAGTGTCAAAAGCTAAATTTAATTATCCAGTGATGAAGAAATATATTGCTTGACTTAAAGCTTGTATTTCCTAAAATATGGAACTTTTCTCAATTTTTAAAAATTATCCCCAGAAATTGAGCATATTTCGCTACAAGCATATAAACAGGAGCGCTCTAAAGTAATGTACACAAAATATATCCGATTAGCCTTTTCCATTAAGCTCGATTAAATTCTATCTAAATGAGCTTTTTTAGAGATTTTACAAAGTTTTGATTTTGGATCTAAATTCATCTGGACGCTATGTATTAGTTGAATTCAGACTAACTATAGCTTTCGTTTTTAGTTCTAGAGAATTTTAAAAGCCAGCTCTAAAAGGAACATTCAAACAGAGTTTCAATAAGAATCCATCTAACAGCATAACAAATAACGAACTAAACAGTTAGGAATCACTTCCCGTTAAAGGTCCAGTTATAAAATGGATTTTAAACTAAAAGCTCAGTTTAGACCAAACTTTTTGAGGAAGCTTTTATTATAAATTTTAATTTTAAAGCTATGAAGTTAAGCGATAAGCGAGCTTTTACGTTCTTGTAGTTTCAAGTGGTAAATTTAATTATCTCAAGTCATGTACTTCTATTTGCAATGGTGAGTGAATACATTTATAAAATCAAGTAAAAATAACTGAAAATAAAGCTTCGAAAAAATTATTAGAAGTTACCTTACAGCTTTCTATCTATGTTCATCTATCTGTAAATTTTAAGCTTTTCTTCTTTCACAACTTTTTAATTAAGGGCAACAAGCTTTTCCCCAACTTGAAGCTCTGCTAAGAGGAAATATTATGGAAGACTTATTTCCGCCTTCCCTGTTAAGCTCGGTTAAATTCTTTTAAATGAGCTTTTTTAATGATTTTTAAAAGGTTTGATTTCGTTTCGAATCTCATCTGGAAGTCATCTGTTAAATTCTAACTAATTGTAGCTTACACTTTTTGGTTTGCTGAGGTTTGTCATAGTGTAAGCTTTCCAAAGATTGCTTTGTAAAATTGTAACTTTAGGCTCTAAAGTTGTATAACATTTCAATGGGATGCTCTGTATTAAAAGTTCTGATGGTGACCCTTACTAATCATACATAGTTGATCAGTTGTAAATAAAACTTTATCAATTTGATAGGCCTCAGCATCGTATGAATGATTTTAACATTATCTTCTCCAATTCCCAATTCTCCTATAATAGAAGTCTCAAAATTGTCATAATACCCCTTAACACTTCTATTTTTCATAACTAAAATTCTTCATGTGCCTTCAAGATCATTTCAATGTGCCACTTTAAAAGCCATCTATATAGGTATAAATATTACATATCACATTGATCTGATTAACAAAAAAAATTAGTCTATCACTTTTATAATTTCCAACTTGATTTTTATTCAACCCTAGAAGCATAATACGCCTATATACCATAGAATTATATCAATCAATCCGCCATTTAAGCCACTTAAAGTTATAGACGAATCACAAATTTAAAAAAAAACTGTATATTGTGTGATCTTTTTAAAAACTAAATCATATTAATAAAAAATTAAAATATTTTTAATGTTGTTAAAAAATAATATGTATTAAATTTTTTAATTTGACAGATGCCATACTATATAATTTTATATAAATAAAGTAAAAATAAAATGGAGGCCTCTGAAAAACTAACTCAACCAAAAAAAAATAAAAATTTGTTTAACAAAATAAAATATAAATATTACTTAAATAAAAAATAAGATATATTTTTTTAATTGTAAGACTTAGTGTGATTTATTAACTATTAAAAATATTTAATTATTATATATTTTAAAAAAATGGAATTTATCAGGATTTAAATAATGGTTAAATTTATAAATTATTTATAGGTATATTATATACTACGTTGATCACATTTAAAATAAATAATTTACAAGGAAAAATAATAATTAATTAAAATACATTAATTATTATTATTAGTTTTTTTTCTAACAAACTTCAAATGTAAAATTTAATTTATATATATACTTCTAATAATAAATTTAAAAAAAATAATATAGAGCTGGTTCTCTTTATAAATATATACATGTATGTATATAATAATATATACATGTATGTATACATGTATGTATACATTTATATATATATATATGTATACATTTATATATATATATATATAAATATGAAAACTTTAATTGAATTTTTAATAATTAAAGTTTATTTTTGAAACCAAAAAAATATATATATACATACATATATAAAATTATTAAGTTTTAAATTCTATATAATGAGCCCAATTTTAAATATTAAAAATTCAATTAACAATTTTAATTGTGATCGACCAAACTAAAAATCAAATCAAATGTTGAATTTTTATTAATTATAAGCCAAAAATTCTATATAAAATATATTATATTATTATGTATTATCTATATATTATATAAAACCAAATAATTAAAAAATATTGATATTTTGTGAAAAAAAGCTGATGAAAAAATAATTAATTTAAAACAAAAAACTAATATTAAAATTGATGTGTTATATTTATAAAACAAAACAAATAAAAATATTAAATAAATTAATTAATTAAAGTTAAATAAATATTGATATGTTGAAAAATTTAAACATAACTGTATCAATTTTGTTAGAATTCATTTAATATCAATCGGAGAAATCCACAAATCCAAATTTAACCGAAAGACATCCTCCCAACTTTCTCGAAAGATCAACCTTACTATGGTAATAACGTTTAAGTGTAAAATTTTAACATTTTACATTTTTATATTTTCACATTTTAACATTTTTATATTTTTACATTTTTACATTTTTACATTTTTAAATTTTTAAATTTTTACATTTTTACATTTTAACATTTTTACATTTTTACATTTTCACATTTTTATATTTTTACATTTTTAGATTTTTACATTTTTACATTTTTAGATTTTTACATTTTTACAATTTCACATTTTAAATTTTTACATTTATACATTTTTACATTGTTACATTGTTACGTTGTTACATTGTTACATTTTTACATTGTTACATTGTTACATTTTTAAATTGTTACATTGTTACGTTGTTACATTGTTACATTTTTACATTGTTACATTGTTACATTTTTACATTGTTACATTGTTACATTGTAACATTATTACATTTTTACATTGTTACATTTTTACATTTTTACATTGTTACATTTTTACATTTTTACATTGTTTCATTTTTACATTTTTAAATTTTTTAAATTTTAAATTTTTACATTTATACATTTTTACATTGTTACATTGTTACATTGTTACATTGTTACGTTGTTACATTGTTACATTTTTACATTATTGCACTATTACATTTTTACATTGTTACATTGTAACATTATTACATTTTTACATTGTTACATTTTTACAATTTTACATTGTAAATTTTTACATTTATACATTTTTACATTTTTACATTGTTACATTGTTACGTTGTTACATTGTTACATTTTTACATTGTTACATTGTTACATCTTTACATTGTTACATTGTTACATTGTAACATTATTACATTATTACATTTTTATATTGTTTCATTTTTACATTTTTACATTTTTACATTTTTACAATTTTGCATTTTTACATTTTTACATTTTTACATTTTTACAATTTTACATTTTTACATTGTTACTTTGTTACATTGTTACATTTTTACATTTTTACATTTATTTTTACATTTTTACATTTTTACATTTTTTCATTTTTTCATTTTTACATTTTTAGATTTTTACATTTTTTCATTTTTAAATTTTTACATTTTTACATTTTTACATTTTTACATTTTTACATTTTTACATTGTTTCATTTTTACATTTTTACATTTTTACATTTTTACATTTTTATTTTTACATTTTTACATTTTTACATTTTGACATTGTTACATTGTTACATTGTTACATTTTTACATTTTTACATTGTTACATTGTTACATTGTTACATTGTAACATTATTACATTTTTACATTGTTACATTTTTACATTGTTTCATTTTTACATTTTTAAATTTTTAAATTTTAAATTTTTACATTTATACATTTTTACATTGTTACATTGTTACATTGTTACGTTGTTACATTGTTACATTTTTACATTATTGCACTATTACATTTTTACATTGTTACATTGTAACATTATTACATTTTTACATTGTTACATTTTTACAATTTTACATTTTAAATTTTTACATTTATACATTTTTACATTGTTACATTGTTACATTTTTACATTGTTACATTGTTACATCTTTACATTGTTACATTGTTACATTGTAACATTATTACATTATTACATTTTTATATTGTTTCATTTTTACATTTTTACATTTTTACATTTTTACAATTTTGCATTTTTACATTTTTACATTTTTACATTTTTACATTTTTACAATTTTAAGTTTTTACATTGTTACTTTGTTACATTGTTACATTTTTACATTTTTACATTTATTTTTACATTTTTACATTTTTTCATTTTTTCATTTTTTCATTTTTACATTTTTACATTTTTACATTTTTACATTTTTTCATTTTTAAATTTTTACATTTTTACATTGTTACATTTTTACATTTTTACATTTTTACATTGTTTCATTTTTACATTTTTACATTTTTACATTTTTACATTTTTACATTTTTATTTTTACATTTTTACATTTTGACATTTTTACATTTTTACATTTTTACATTTTTACATTTTTACATTTTTACAGTTTTACATTTTTACATTTTTACATTTTTACATTTTTACAATTTTACATTTTAAATTTTTACATTTATGCATTGTTACGTTGTTACATTGTTACATTGTTACATTTTTACATTGTTACATTGTTACATTTTTACATTGTTACATTGTTACATTGTAACATTATTACATTTTTACATTGTTACATTTTTACAATTTTACATTGTTACATTTTTACATTGTTACTTTGTTACATTGTTACATTATTACATTTTTACATTGTTACATTTTTAGATTTTTACATTTTTACATTGTTTCATTTTTACATTTTTACAATTTTACATTTTAAATTTTTACATTTATACATTTTTACATTGTTACATTGTTACGTTGTTACATTGTTACATTGTTACATTGGTACATTTTTACATTGTTACATTGTTACATCTTTACATTGTTACATTGTAACATTATTACATTTTTAAATTGTTACATTTTTATATTGTTTCATTTTTACATTTTTACATTTTTACAATTTTACATTTTTACATTTTTACATTTTTACATTTTTACATTTTTACATTTTTAAATTTTTACATTTTTACATTTTTATATTTTTACATTTTTACATTTTTACATTTTTACATACATTTTTACATTTTTACATTTTTACATTTTTACATTTTTACATTTTTCATTTTTACATTTTTACATTTTTACATTTTTACATTTTTACATTTTTACATTTTTACATTGTTACATTGTTACATTTTTACATTGTTACATTGTAACATTATTACATTTTTACATTTTTACATTTTTACATTTTTACATTTTTACATTTTTACATTGTTACCCGTGGGGAGTGGCAGGATCTCTCATCGGGTGCGTCCCCAGGTTGCGGATAGGGGAATGCCTAACCGGCACTCCGGTGGGTAGGTAGGAAATAAAAAACTATAATTTGGCTACCCAGAACAAGAAACCAAGAATGAATGAGGAAAATGAAAACTGGTTTTCGGCTTCACAAAAATACACATTAACCAGGCCTATCCAAAAAAGCAGTAGGCTAACTTCGATCGCCTTTGACGATTCGTCGAATGACGTAGACGATGAAATGTCTGATTCACTTCGGATGTTTATGAGCCGGATCCCCTTACTCCGATGGGTGTGAAAATTGATCGCCTATGTGAGTATATCAGAGGAAGGAATAACGTACACCATGAAATAAAGATGCTGGCCACGTCAATCAAAAATCTGTATGTCGAACATGCACCAAAGGGTGGAGGCAGGGACGAGAGTCGGACAAGAGTAAGCCTTGGGAGCTACGAGCCTAAATCCAAACCCAGGCATAGATGAACCCAATAAGCCTGACAATGTTAAGGACCCTGGCTGGCAGGTGGTGGATGGGGGTGGGGAGGGGGGAAGAGGAAACCACTTGAAAGAATTCCGCCTGATGCTATTAAAATTACCCAAACTGGAGCAATGTCATATGCTTAAAAAAATGAAAGGGGACCCAAATCACAATGACCTCTCTCGGATGACTCGGTGACTCGGATTCGTAGAACCGAAAAAGGCGATCTTTTTCTAGAGTTAGAGAAAGATGTACGTCCCAAGGAACTTGGATTTCAAAATGCAATAGAACACGCTTTGAGGCAACAAAAAAGGAAGAGATTCATGAGGCGATTACATCCAAGTTTGAGGACGCAAAAGACCTCCCGATAGAGTGTATCAAGTCTCTGAGAGCTGCTTATTGAGGCACCCAAAAAGCAGTGGTGGCTGTACCAACCTCGCAGCCAAAGTGATGAAAAATGACGGGAAGGTACGAATTGGATGGGTGATCTGTCGTATACGTGAAAATACCTTACCCTTAAGGTGTTTTAAAGGCTGGCAGTTTGGACATATGGCCAAGTCATGTAAAAGTGATGTTGATCGTTCTGGCGTCTGCTACAAATGCGGAGGAAATGGTTACACAGTAAAAGAATGAAAGGAAGAAGCGAGTTGAATGCTTTGTCAGCGCAGGACGAACCATAATCACATAGCAGAGAGTGGCCAGTGCATGGCCTACATGTTGGCACTTACAAGAGCACGTCGACAATGAAGTTTGTCCAGCTCAACCTAAACCATTGTGAAGTTGCACAGGAAGTAATAGTCCAAACTGTGCATGAAACAAGAGTAAATGTCGCTATTTTGTGCGAACAGCATAAAAATATAGAGCGATGCAATTGGGCATCAACTGATCAAACTGGTAATGCGGACATATTAACTTGCAGCAGACGGATCATGCAGGAGAACATTAATAATCCCACCGCAGGATTCGTACGAGCAGAAGTTGACGGCCTACATATCTATAGCTGCTATGCACCACCTAGCGCTGCAATTGAGGAGTTTGAATACTTCCTGGACCAACTGTAGTACTAGACCAGCCCTGTTATCATTGCTGGTGATTTCAATGCCTCGGCAACTGAATGGGGCAGCAAAGAAACGAATAGAAGAGGAACAGCACTGTTCGAGGCATTTTCTTCCATTGACGTTGTGTTGTTCAACCCTGTTGATACACCGACGTTTCGTAAAGGTGGCTCCTCCTCCGTAATAGACCTTACATTCTGTAGCAGCTGCTTGACGAGAGTGTTTACCAAATGGGAAGTCAGTGAGCACTGACGTATAGTGACCACCAAGCCATACTCTTCGAAATAAAACTGGCTAGGGAAAGTAATCGGAAAAAGCATACAAGGAAATCGGCAGGCAGGAAGGCAAATACGTTTGAGGAGGGCCTATTTCTGATATCATTGGAGAAAACGAACCTCTCGGGATGTGCCAATGCAAAAGCGACCCAGATTATGAACACGATCACCAACGCCTGCAGTGCATCTATGGTAGAAAGGCTGCTAGACAATTGTCGTCTACCAGCATACTGGTGAACTGGGCAGATTGCACAATTGCGACGGAAATGCCTTAATACAACGAGGTAACATCGACGTGCTTGGAGTACAGAGACCTATTCTAGCCTGCACCAAAATTACCTGGATGCCCGGAATAAATTTAAGCAGGCCATCAAAGTAAGGAAACGCCAATGAAAGAGGTATGCGAAGAAGTGAATCGTGACCCATGGGAGAGACCCTATACAGAATCGTCATGAAAAGGACAGCGTCTGGTCCTGTTGGAAAAAAAGGAACCAACCGGGTGAACCATCCTCCTACCGACTGGAGAAAGCTGTGGAGAACGCTGGAAATCTTGCTGAGAGGCAGTACGGATTTCGGAAGGCTCGATCGACAATGGACGCTATAAAACACGTTTAAATAGCCAAGAACGCAACAGATGGAAAAAGATAGAAAGCAGACTCAAAAAAGTACTGTGCTGTTGTCACCCTGGATGTTAAGAACGCATTCAACTTGGCCAAATGAAACTGTACCCTAAATGCACTGCAGGCGTTACAAGTACCAGTGTACCTAAGAAGTATCATGACAGACTATTTTAATGATACAGTGCTGACGTATGACATGGATGACGGTGTGAAGACATACAATGTTTTGGGTGGTGTACCCCAAGGATCTGTACTGGGGCCGCTATTGTGGAATATTATGTACGATGGTATCCTGAGGCTCCGTGGTCCTGATGATGGGTCGATCATGGAGATCGTGGATTTTGTTGACGACGTTTAGTCGTAGTGGTTGCAAAAACTACAGATGAAATAATAGAGATAAGTAGGTTGACAATCATAATTATAAAGAGGTGGTTAATATCATGTGGGTTTGAACTTGCTGATCATAAAACCGAAGCAGTTTTAATAACCAGTAGGAAGGTGAAAGAAACCGTAACAATTGATGTAGATTGAATCTTACCCCACTCACAGCCTTCATTACGATATTTGGGTGTGGAAATAGATGCGCGTTTAAACTTTCATGCCCAACACTGGAGGGTCTAGACTCTAGACAGTGTCGTAGAATGCTACTGGCAAACGTCGTAACCTCCATCATTCTATATGGATCGCCTGTATTGGGGTAATGCAATGCACTTCGAAACATATAGACCCAAATTGGTATCGGTCTACCGCCTGAGTGCTCTAAGAGTGACTTGTGGCTTCTGCACAGTATCTTCTGACGCGGCACTCGTTATTACGGGGATGATCCCAATCGAACTACTAGTGAACCACTACCTGACACAACTGTTAAGTGGACTGGGTTATTTTGGTGCATACCTGTGCAGGTTCAAGCACGCTGATACTCCAGATTGTCCAGAAGATGTGGAGCACATTTTTTTCCAATGCCCACGAATTGAGGATACTCGAAGGGAACTGTCAGTTGTCCTAGAGGGCAATTAATGCTTGACTCTGAGGAAAGATGGAACTCTGTAAACCATATGGCGACAGTGGTACTAAATGAGCTGAGGCACTTAGAACATGCAAGAAAAGAACAACATGCCGTGATTTGATATCGGTGACAAACTCGATCTAAGATTGAGGCGCTTCAGGGAGAACAAAGAGCCAAATGGCTAGTCGCCTCCACGTGAAGTAATGTCCACCGATAGTTCCGCATGGAGGGTGTGAAACCGGCGGGTGTGTGGTTTTTAGATGATAGGAATCCGCCACTGATGTTGAGGTGTTTGTCCCACCGAGGCATCGTCTTCCGAATATTTTCCACACTTTGCCCAACCCCACAAAAAAAAATAAAACCACACCAATATGCTGTGGATTTGTCCGTCTAAGTTGAAACAGAGCGATTAACATTTATCAGGTTGAACTAACCAAAACTTCGTTCCGAGGATTACATTCATCTTCGGGATGCCATCAATGCTGACGGAAAGGAATAGAATTTCGGCAGAATGACAATTCTCCCCAACATACGTGCCATGACAGCACCGTAAGGGTATTAAAAAAAATTAAAATCGTCGAGTGGTGAAAACGCCGATTGCCACATACACATATCCTCATTTGGTTGGTTGAGAAGATAAGACCGAATTAAATCTATGATGTGATATCAGCGGAATTTCCCGCGGTTACATGAGGTTATGGGTCAAAAAATATGATTCATGGTTCCAGTGGAATATTAAATCCCAATTCTCCGTGTATGGGTTTAAAAGTATCGGAACTGGATGCCGTTAGCTATCTGAAATTTCCTCCTTGGCTTCTATGTCGTCTAAATTGTAAATAATTACCTTGTTATTATCATCCACGCCAGCATCTGAGAGGTATTGCATAATCCAAATAGTATACATCGGTACTGGTAAGTTCCATGTACCGCGACAATGAAACAGGTATAAACTGAGCTAAACAGATAGTTTTCTGTTGGTATAAATTCTCAATTATTCTCAATTTAAGCATCTCAGCATCCAGACCATCCTGTAGATAATGTCAAATTGTTGTGCCACTTTCCTCTATCTCTAAGCATTCTTAGAGCCCGAAATTCATCCCAAAAATTATAAATCGGAAATAGGAACTGGCTCTAATAAAAGGCCTAGCGAGCAACATGGGTGAACCTAATCGACTTGTTACTACAACTAACTATAGTTGAAACTCTTCTATGATCAAGAAGTCTAGATTAAATTTATAGCCTAGACTCTCTTGCTTCCCATCTAATATGTGACAAAGCTGGCCAAAACAATTTTCTCGGTGAAACCTTTTGAAAATATTAAGAGATTCGAAATATTAAGAGAATTATTCGATTGCGCTCGTGCTGTATTTATCTTATAACATGCCCTGCCTCTGTCGCTCGGCATTAATTGTTGGGTGTTCGACCATCGACATTATAGTTTCAAAACTATCCCACATCGTTTTCATTAACCGCCGGTTCAATATACTTATGTTCAATTCATCGTCACAAGCCCGACTACTTCGATTGATGTATAATGTTTCAATCTGGAAAGTGCAAATTTTACTGGCATCCATTCATTTACTGGCACTCACTCTGAGTAACCGCGGCCTTCTCTTAATGATGTAAATAATTTTTTATATGAGTCCGGCTTGATATGATGTCCACTTGCATTGATAAATTGTTGAAGACCAAGTGTATGTTGTAATTGGCACTACGCAGCCGCATACGAATTAAAATCTAAATTATTACTTTGAGTCGCCTTCCGATGGGATCTCGATAATAAGATGCGATGGTAATTCTTCTAAGTTAGATTTCCCAAAGAAAATATGGCTTCGATGCTGAATTTTCTCTCTCTCTCTCTCTCTCTCTCTCTCTCTCTCTCTCTCTCTCTCTCTCTCTCTCTCTCTTTCTCTTTTTAATGTTTAACTAAACTCTCTATTCACCAGATAATTTCATTTTTTATATTCCACTTCTTGGAAAAATCTCCCGACAAGCAAAATGTTAAAAACCCGAAACATGAGATTAAACGGGCATAATGAAAATGGCTAAATTCGAAAGACCTAAACCAAAGTTCATCAAGCCGTTCGATCATGAAAAAAATAAAAATCATGTTGGAGAACAGTAGATAATGAGCAAAATGGGAGAGCTATGACTAAAAAGTACAATCCCAAATCGACGAATAAACTTAGTGCGAATAAGTCGAGCAATGAAAGGGTCGGTCGTAAGTACCGAAAGGGAAGGTTGTCTAAAGGAATGAGTCATATCCATAGATTTACATCAGACGATCTACTTAAGCATTTATGCGGAATGTTTGTACATTTGGAGAGGATTCGAAAAGAACACTAACAAGTCTTGGAAAGTATTGATTTAATCCCATAATTGAATACTGAATAGCCTTCGACAAACTAATTTACTGACTTATTGTATAAGTTGGAGTACGATCTGTCTGCAAAGTCGTCCCTTGTCATACACTATACAGACATAAATTCCAACACCTGATTTATAGTTGGGATGCAGTCGACTGCAGCCATCCTGGTTGTAAATTTTACCAATATTTGATGTTATTTGACCGTTCAAGAATTAGTGTTAGACGAATTTGTGATATAGGTGAAACTTATTTTCTTTTTATATTCAGAACACTGGACAATAAACGAACATTTACTGGTGAATCATAAACATTTTATTTGTGACGCACGCAAAGTAATTTTCATTTTAGTTCTTAGACGGTATAAATTGATATAACCTCAAAACAATGTATCGATTGATTCTCGCACCAAGGTCGATGCAATAATCTCATCGTTAACACGATCTCGTTTGCTCGCACGTGGTCCTACGGCAGTGGGAATCTTGCGCAACAACAATCGCTCACTTTGTTTCGGAAATTGCGGTTCGTACAATCGAAAACGTCTCCACAGACCATAACGGATTTGCCAGAAATCAAAAAATAAATCTGGTTCGTTCCATATAACATGATGCTGGGCATATTGGTATGAGAGCTTGATTGGTGGATTCAAATGTGGTGCATTGTCCGCGCGCCGATTTAGAATGCGCTTAACGTAATTTGAGAATGATGTGGCTCGATGTACCCATGCTACGAGCGTCATTACACTCAAGACCAAAGCATGCATTTGATTTGTTTCCGTGGTGCTCTTATGATTTATAGATAATGCAAATTCTTGAAGTTCAAATACAATTGAAATCACTTGTGCTGCAGTGTAGCCACATGGCAGTTCAACCAGCATGCTGCATAGTATGGTGAATATTATTTCAAAAATTACCACAGTCCGATGTTGGCGGAAAGCTAACAATAGATGAGTTTCAATGTCGAGTCGATAGCGTTGGAAAAATTCGTAATCCTCTTTATTGTAACTTGAGACATTGACTTTATAATATCTGTATGGCAAAAATACGCGTGGCGTTATAAATCCCGCAAAATTGCGATGCCGATCAAACAAGCGAGCCAACAGTCGACATCCTATTTTACATATTTGCGCATTATCCGATGCTATCGCCTCAAATAGATATTCTAGGTTATGCGGTGGCAAAACTTGAAAAATTCTTTCGGCGTCCGAATACATGATTGCAAATTCTAAAACGTGACTAACATCATTGATTCCTTCCAGCAGTAAATTCGAACCAAAACATAATTTAAATATATCATCAATCATAAACATTAATTCACGTTCGTCGATAATTTCGCACATACGGATTACGCACATCTCAAAACCACGCCGCATTTGAAAATACGAATTTGCCACGTCCATCTCAATAATGCTGGTATGATACAGCTGAATTAAACGTTTACAATCGGCCGCACTTTGATTGTCCCACAGGGGTTCTTGCAATATTTTGTGTAGCACCCGAATCATATGCCGTGCATCTTTCATATTAGCCGCGGCCAATTCCTCTTCCAAATAGTCGAGCATTTTCGTTAGAACTTTGTCGGGTGGTATACGACATTCGAGCAACGACATCAAAATTTCACAGCAAATAAATTCTACGCTCCATAATCGTTCGAATTTAAAAAAATTCATTATGTTATCGATCACCAGATCGGACAGTTCCGGTACCAATTTCAAGATAAGCAAATGAAAATATTTGACCGCTTTACCGAATCGCCTCGGTTTGAATTTATCCCAAAAATTTAAGCGAATTTTCAAGTGCGCAACGTACGCTTGCACAAGGACCAAAGCACTCCGAACTAGAATTCCAACTTTAATGGGCGGAATAGACTGTAGAATTTTACAGTTTGCATGTATGACGATTGATTTTAGTAAGCGAACGCTTCTTTTTTCCTGCAAGATTGTGGCACGAACTGCTGGGTCCAATAAAATGCCACAACTTTGTTCGAGTTGTTTGATTTTACGTAGAAGTTTTTTCTCTGAAAAATCTGTGTGCCCAAAAATTGTTCGCTTTTGCCTATTTGGATTTCGAAAAAACGATAGCCTTTGTAGATTAAAATAAATTGTGCCTCGCACCGAAAACATTTTTTATTGCCGAATATTATAATAGTACAGAGAAATTTATGTGATTGTTGTCAGACTGTCAAAATTATCGAATACTATGATTGTACTGAGTTTAGTTTAATAAATATACAGTCACCACAATATACAGTCACCAGCAATACAATTTGCATTGACAGATTTTAATATGTTTTTTGTTTATGGAAGGGTCGACTAAAATTGCACTTGCATAAACGAGGTATCAAATTTAAACAGCAATGATGAAGGGCAAGTCCGCTTACCACATATAAATGTATCGTTCTTTTCCGGAACGTATTCTGAATTTGCTTATTTCCGCGATTTGTTCGAAGCATCAATTAATAGTAACTCTCTGTCAAGCTGCTGCCTTGGTACTTCATATATCCAAAACTGAGTCGAATTTTGATGAGGCCTGGGAAACAATAAATAATCGGTATGACAAAACGAAGCGTGTGAAAACGATGGTCTTGAAACAATTCATGGCATACCACCATCAATCACACAGGGTTCGCTAAGTCTATACATCATATGCGCGATATTTCTGATGAGGTGTTAAGAGAAGATTAAAAGTTTTAATTTCGGCGAAATCCAGAACGCACACTACGAGCTTTATAGCTTTCACATTGGCCTAATAGACCTAGATGCAATCCTTCAAAGATTTTGGGAAATGGATGAAATTCCTACATGTAATCCATTTGCCAAAGAAGAGACCAAATAAGAGGAGTACTACAAATCAAAATTTTTGCGACATAACAATTTCAAATTTATTGTAAAATTACCTTTCAAGGACTCAACTGCAACATTGGAAAATTCGCCGAATATCGCAAAGAATAGATTCTTCAATTTGGAACAAAAGCGACCCTAAATTGAAATCAGAGTACACCAAAATAATGTGAGAATTCATTATGGTACATTTACATGAGATTCCAGCCGAAGCTATAAGTGACGCAAAGAAAAGGGTCTGTTATGTGCCACATCATGCCGCAACGAAAAACTACAGCACCACAACAAAATTGTGTGTCGTGTTTGATTTGTCCAGTGAGAGTACCAAGTACCAATGGTAATTCTATTAACGATATACGCTAAAAGCCAGTACTGGCTTTTTACTGTGGCAAAAATTTGGTTGCAACGGTCTCGTGTCTGAGCTTGATCTTCATACTGCCTAAGACAATAGGAAGAAGCCAAGTCATTCACAGCACCATGGACCCATTGTTACCAGCAACGACCTCCGCGCCTATCGTATGGTGGCTCTCTTTCAGACATCGCTCCACAATTCGTTCCAGATCAGTACGCAGAACGGGACCGAGCCAGATATATCTCAGTGGAAGTGTCTTCAGACAGGGCACTCGACGATAATTGGATCGCTAAGGAAGGAACTGGCGAATCTAGACTACGTTACACCAACTTTGTGTTTCGAGAAAAAGTTCCGAACTTCCTGCCCCTCAAGGGAATCCTGGAGGGGCGGGTTGGGTGCGGAAACAGGAACACTGCAGTTCTTCACGGATGGCTCCAAGCTAAACGGTAAAGTAGGAGCTGGAGTCTTCTGTGATAGACTAGAAGTAAACATATCAGTTCGTCTCCCTGATCACTGCAGCGTGTACCAGGCAGAGGTTATAGCGATTGAGGAGGCCCTGAACTGGTTGAGGCATAATGTGGTATCCTCGATTGATATCGCAATTTATGTGGACAGTCAGGCGGCAATCAAGTCGCTGGACTCGGTTTCTCTGACGTCTAGGGTGGCGTTGAGTTGCCACTGGTCTCTGAATGAGATGAGTGAGCATTTCAACATCCAGATTGTCTGGGTCCCCGGCCACTCGGACGTTATGGGGAACTGCAGGGCGGACGAACTAGCGAGGCATGGTACAACTCTCCAACTGCTACCGGAAAGGGCAGAACTGGGAAGGCCCATAAATGCACTCAAGACGGTGCTCAAAAAGGAGGCAGTAGCCTCAGCTAATGAAAGGTGGACGAACACCCTCTCATGCAATGTAGCAAGGCAAGTCTGGCCTAAGCTGGACTGGAAACGCTCTAAGACATTGATCTCCCTTCGAAGACGTGAACTAAAAGCGATCGTGGGGATACTCACTGGACACTGCCTACTTGGAGAACATGCGAGGAGGCTAGGTCTGGAAGCAAATGACTTTTGCAGAAGCTGTAGGGACGAGGAGGAGGAAGAGACGGTAGTCCACCTCCTATGCTCATGCCCGGCTCTAGCACACAAAAGACATGATCATTTAGGTAAATTCTCAATGGACTGCCTCTCGGATCTCGAAAACTGTAAGGTGCGAGACTTATCACGCTACATAAGTAGCTCAAAATGGTTCTCATAAAGGTAATAGGGAAGTAGATCCTGTGGTACCACAAAGGACCGTCGCCGGTCTAAGTGTGCTGTAGCAGCCACTCAACCTAACCTAACCTAACCTACTCCAACATGAGATTGAAGAGTATTGGAGACAGAGCATTTCGCTGCCGAACCCCCGAGTCAAAATGCAAAAATTCTCGATAGCATATTTCCAACTTTAACACAGCATTTAGACCGCGTTATCGTCATTCTTCAAAGTACCAAATTTGTTGGTATTTCTAGCCTTGTATTTCCTCGCAATTGTAAGACGTTATTGCACTTCACAATGGGCTATATTTTGTTGCTCGACTGCAAGACGACACTCGTCATCAAACCAATTATTCTTGGGTCTGACTTTCACTATACCTAAATCCTGATGAGCACCACTGACAACCAAAGTTTTCAGTACCTCCCAGACAGAGCTCAGACTGACAATTGGCTTCCTCAATGATGTCGCTGACAACATCTCTTTGCAGCGACCAAACGATGATAACTGCCTACATATATGGTTGCTGACCGATAAGTTCTCACATCCTGCACAACCCGAGCCCGCCCTGCGGATAATTTTGCGAGGAGGGATCCATGTTTCTATATGTATTTGTTTATATGGGAAGAATGTGCTTGCTACTCGAAGGTCGTGAGCAATGGCAAACTACATCATTCTCTAATCATTATTGGTAGCAGTTTTGTGTCGAGAGTACAGACCTATGTTTTCATTTTCACAAAAGTCAGCCAGATTTCTGCCAGCCCTATCATTAAAGTTCCTAATTACCCAAGTCACTGTAAAATGAGTCTCTAGCTTGAAGCTGGCTGACTCCAGTGATCGCGTATATATGTACTGTATTTAGCCACGTGATTTGTTAATTAACTTCGTAATGGTGACAAGTAGGCTTTCATAGGAAAAACATTTAATTTAACCCCGTCGACTGTGCCTCATCAAGTTCTGGTTGTAAAACATTATCTCGGATCAGAAATCCTTTGTTAATGAAAATGGAACTTTTACTTACCAATTGGATTAAAATTCAAACTCAACGAAAAATGAAATTAAGTCAAAATATTTAACGAAGCAAAAGCTAAAAGTTTATATCAAGCCTTGGCTAAAAATTGAACGTGCAATGAAAACGCTTGCGCATGCTGTGTCCAAATTCGAGAGGCAAGTTAAGGATGGCTTCAACGGGTACAGAGCGGTTTAAAGTCGAACTTATCTCAAACGCTGAAAAATCGACTCAAGGCTATTGAGAAATAAGCAAATATTGTATGAAGGAAAATCTAAATTTAAAAGCATTAGTATTGCTCGACAATGCTGCCGGTCATCCGATTTTCATCAATGAAATATCAGACAAGGTGAAATTCGTATTTATACACGACCAATGGATCAAGGCGTAATTTACATTCAAAAGTTATTATTTAATGCAAACATTTAATTAACTTTACTGTCGCGAACGCTGTTCAAAACATAGCCTCTATGGATGAAGTAAAGCCTTAATGTATGAATGGGGTTTGGAAAACGGAAAAGTCAGAAAACGTAGAATGCGCCAGAAATGTATATTGATGAAAGTTACGATATTATTGTCGAGATGTGGCTGAACTGGCTTTACAGAATTTACAGTCCCGAAGAAAAGTCTAACGAAAATTTGATTGAACCGCCAGAAATGGGGATTGTTGTAAATGAAGATGATGAGAAAGATAGTGTAGAGCTAGTAGCAGAGGAACAGTTGCTAACTTCAATAAAATACAAATTCATAGAATAGATGTAGCCGCATTATTACAAAAATCTTCAGAAGCTTGCCTCAAAAATACAGAAATTGGATGATATAGAGCACGACTATTGTACGAGGAAGCCAGTCTAACGTCATATAATGAATTAGACTCGACATTGGTAGTAACTAAGGGCAGGATGCAGCAATTCATCAAATCAACCAAATTCAAATGAAACATAAAGACCAAAAATAACCTGATATAATTGCCTAAAGAAGAGACACTTTGCTCATAATGGCATATAAACGTGAATTCTATTCAATTTTTCTGTGCAGCATGAGCTTATAAAAATGGCCACATGTTTCCATTCAGATCAGTTGTAAACATAAAAAAAAATTGCAAATCTCGCACACAACAAGTTTGAGTGCAGACAACAATGATTTTACACGTTGATCACGGGACCGAATACGGTAACGCCATTTTCAAAGAGTAACTTTCGAAAAATGGACTTTCTGGACCCCGAACAGAATGCTGGAGCGGAAATAATCATGAGAACTATCAGGGAGCGTACAGAGGGAAGCTGTTAACACAGCAGTGTAGAAGACGATTTAGTGGAACAATAAACATGTCCAGCGATGTTGCTCGGTATACAAGTTAAAGCAAGACAATCGACAATGAATCGTTGCACCAACAACTCGCTTCGTTTTGACTCAACTAAAATTCTTAAGTGAATTATGATACTGTTTAGTCTCGTATTGTCTCGTGGAGCTCTAGTTTGATGCCAGTTCCCTCTTACCCTTCTTTTTCAGTATAAGCAACTCACCGACTTCTCTAGGGTAATTATGGTTTTACCTTATGGTTTTGATTTCAGGAGTTTCAATAGACACGTCTAGTTGTATTTCCCTTCCAAGTTTACTTACGATATATTTTTTATTATGAAAAAGTAAATCAAATCTGGGATGTTCTCAGGATAAGTAGGCCAATAGGTTGATTTCCATGCAGAAATGAGTTCACATTGGTATTCTTCCATTATTTTAAGCAACTCTTTTCCTTTTGTGATTGTTTATCTATAGAACCCCAGTTAATGTTAGAAACCACTGAAAAATAAATCTGTCAGTGCATATCTCAGAGAGCTATCAAATGACAAAAGTACAGATTGTTCTCTCAATAAGGCAACTAAAACATTAAAACGGCCTATCATACAGACTTCAACTATAAAAAATGCGGGAAACAATGAACAAAAAGCGATAAGATTCGCATAGCATCTATTTAGAAAGCATACTTCAACCGAACACGAGTCATAATAAAGAACCTGTTCAATTTCATAAAGAATTTGTCTTAACCTCTCAAATCATTAAAAGAACTCACAAGAAAAGCTGTGGCAAAACTGAATAATTTGATTAAGGCATCACTTAGGCTGAAGCATAGGGTGATGCCTATTCTGAACTAAAGAAAATTAAAGCAGGTGCTCCTCAAAGAAGTGTATTCAGACCGGTATGGTATTCAGGGATGGGCGTATATGCGTCATTTATTATTTTCTATATTGACAGGTCGACAACCCGTAGAAAACGTCAACAACGTAGACAACATCGATAATGTAGACAATTCCTAGAGTGGTTTTGTCAATTAGTTCTAAACTAAAGGGTGACCAAATTTCTGTGGAACAATGCGTTATTGGTGATAGTTTTATATAGAATGTCCGTCAATGCATTTAAATCTCTTTTCAAAAAGAGCAGAATTTAAAACTAATCGTGCACAAATACCATGAATCTAGTTCAGCGTCATATTTATCCATCAGAAAATGTTTTGCTATCTTCCGATTTTCTGCATTTTTGCTCCTGTCGCTTAAAAATTTTACGCGTCCAGAAATGTCATTTCAGGTGACACGAAACTTTTATAACGACTACTAGAATACCATGTTTGTCACTTGAAACGACGATTGTCACTTCAATTGCCTTAGGGAATACCAAAATTTGACTGTCGGTACAAGTGACAAGTAACACGACTAACGGAATAGGGGTGTTAATTAACCCAAAACAACGATATACAGTGTTATATAGAGTGGGGCCCTCTTTATAACGGTGGAACGGTATAGAACAGCTCGCAGAAAAATCGAAAAAACGGCTCACAAAAAATCCGACAAAAAGGTTATAACTTTCATTAAAAATAATCCGGGGAACTTTAACTATGACCGTGCCATAAAATTCGAGTTCAGGAAGGCTATAAGTGCTGCCAAGTTATTAAAAAGCCAAATCGTTCAGATAACCAACACTCATTCATGTTCATGTAAATAAAAACCAATAACTTTCCTATTATTGTGACAGGATTGTACTGTCCACCAAGACATTCTATTAAAAACAAACTATATTCAGAGTTCTTCAAGCGTCTGGGAAAAAGGTTCATTATAGGTGGTGACTTCAATGCTAAGAATACTCACTGGGGTTCTAGATTAACTACAACTATAAAGGAAAAGAATTACTGATTGCCATCAAAGAAAATTGATGTGAATCCATTTCAACTGGAAAACCAACATATTGGCCAACTGACCCTGGAAAAATACCTGACCTGATCGATTTTTTATAACCAAAAGTATTTCTGGACTCTTCTTATTTCACCATCGCCGTACATTTTCATTGCTGCTACATCCCTCTTTTAAACTTGGCAATTAATTGGAAAAATTTGAAAGTTTTAATAGAAGCTGAGTTGAACTAATAGCCCGAATACCGCTTGAACTCACGTCCACTAATCAAACGCCCATTACTTTGCTTACTAGACCACTGCCGTACAATTTCATTACTGATAAATCCATCTTTTATATACTCACCATTTGAATAGAGAAAAATGAAAATTTAACAGAATCTGAATTGAATTATAATTAGTAAGAAATCAAATTAAATTTGTTTTTAGTTTTAATCGAGACTTAAACTTATTTGGGCGCTACTCATGTATATTGACTTAAACTTAAAATTTGTATGGTCAGTGGTCAATATTGTGGCCCGGCTAGAAAATCGCATCAAGCATCATTGACAGGAACGGAAGTTTTATAATTTTTAAGAATAGCTTGTCAGATTTTTAACTTCTTTGAAATACACTGCTTGGAATGTCATCCCATTAAATGTTGCACCTGGCACTATGCAGTTCAGTTAAGTTTCAAACGATTTTAATGTTGGAACATTTTTGGTTCAACTCAGCTTCTTGTTAAAATTTCCCCAAGTTTCTCAATTCAATTGGGAAGTATAAACAGCAAATATATAATTATGGGTTGTGTCTTTACGCGAACATAAAAAAATATTTTATTTTCAATCTTTTATTTAAATTTTAATGTTACACGTTTAATTTCTAAATTACAACTGAACTTTTCTTTAATCTTAATTCTATTCTTTATGTTCTACATATTGCTTACTTTGCTAAATAATAAAAATGTGTTTTCTTATACTTGTAACTAACTGCGGTTCAGGTTTCCCGACGGTTCTTATTTTATGATGATGTATGCTTTAAAGTGTGGGAACAGTGTGAACATGATATTGGAATGTTGTTTGATCTGTGTGACTATGATAATGTAACTCCTCCCAGGGGTGAAGAAAGGGCGTCCTCGGTCTTCGGTTTGATCCCATATTTCCTTAATATCTCTGAACAACTTGTAGTTTGCTCTGGGTTTGGTTTTGCTACTGGTGAGTTTTGTATCGTTAATTTTGTCCTTCTTTTTTGAATGCCGATAAAGATTATTAACAATATGATGCCAATTGATGATGTGGATATTCCTCCTCTCAGTGTCCAGATCCAGGTTTGATGACTTGCCTGTCTCATATATACGTGTTCTATTTTCTTCCTATTCTCTATGTTTTCCTGTTGGATCACATCGATGTTTAATTCGGGAATTAGCTTACGAGTTGCTTCTACATTGTGTAGTGCATCTTGCATGACTTCTATTTCGCTTCTTATCTCATAGGAGTGAAATTTTTTGTTGTTAAAGGTTATTGTACAATTCCAAAAATTGATTATGAAGTTGCCTGTTATTGTTCGGTTATTTGGCCCACAGTCTGAATATAACTTTTCGTTCTTGGCGTTGTTAATCAGGATTTTGTCTTCGGCAATGTATTGTATTGTTGTTTCCGTTTCTGTGGTGACATTACAAATGCTATTGGTCCCCATTATTAGCGGTTTTATACATTGGTCTCGAAATTCTTTTACATTTGAATGTTTTTGAACAAAACTATTATGGTCCGAAGTTATGAATAGTTTTTGGTTAGATTTCACAAGGTGTTGTGGGTAGTTTCTGATGACTGTATTATTTATAACTAATGGCATGATAGTCATTATTGTTGACTCTTCCTCTTCTAGCTTAGGTATTTGTAGTATGTAGAGAAGTGTGTCTTTGTTTGTAGCAATCTTTGGGATTACGTATTGGAGTGCTTCATCTGGCAAAGTGATATTGATGCCTTGGCTGGTTAAAATATCTTTGATCATAATGATTTCTTTGAGTGTTAGGATTTTGTTGCTCGGGAGTTCTAATTTTGTTTTGATAATTGCATCTTGAATGTCTTCTAGTATCGTATTAATCATGTCCAAATTTATTATTGTTGCCATCATCTCGATTTCGGTTAGGATAACTCTGTTGGCTATAGTGGTGTTGATCAATGCTCTGTTCACTGTATCTGTGATAAGTTGAATTCGTCTATTGATCTGCTCGTTTATCTTAAATTGTTGGTTATTTTCGTTTATTAAATCGTTCATTGTTCTGTTAATTATATGAAGATCTTGAGCGTCTGGGTTGCCTGCTAACCATTTCCAGGCTGAGCCCAATTCGTCCCAACGTTTGTGCCTTGTCCTTTGGGTTGGCTTTATTTGATGAAGGTTGTTGACTAATTTTATGTACTTATGTTCTATTGTATTATGTAATTCTAACTTATCATTTAGTTTATTCTTAACAATTTTATTAAGTGATTTTATAGTTAATTCTAAATTACTTATGTTAATAGGGTGTACAATCTTTATGCTTCCTGTTTGAATTTTACATGGTTTTGTTTTAATTAGTAAGATAGGATCTTCATATAGATTCTTGATTTCTAGTTTTTGTGCATAACCGAGGAGAGTTAAACTGATTATGAGTATTAAATTTAGGATTTTCTTGAACATTTTAATTGTTTGAGATAAAAAATTTTACTTTATTTTTACAATATTAATTTAGGTTCTTTTTTTGTATGAAGTATAATTTGTTGGAATTTTGTTTGGTTCTTCTGAAAAATAATAAAAGAAATTTGTAATTATAATGTCTTAACTCTCTTGATCTTATTCTTATTTCGTTTTATTTTTCTTTGTGTTTCAAATGTCTTAAAGGCTACGTTTGTTATGTTATGTTTAACTCCTCTAGGTTGCATTTTGGTTCGAATATTTGGCTTAAGGAACACTGTTTGGTTTTCTACCAGTGTTGGTGGTTCCTCTTTTCTAATATTTTGTTTTTCCATTTTTTCGATAGTTTTTTTCTAATTTTAAGTTTACGCTGTTAAATATTTCGTTCGCTTGTTTTTGGATTTCATTTGGGTCAACCATATTATTTTGGTTGAAAATAATTTCATTTGGCGTGAAGCCAGTAGATGAGTGAACTGTGTTATTGTATAGTGCTACTGACAACTCTATGCCAGTTGGGGTGTAGGAGTTAGGGAGTTTGTACTTGTTAGTGTTAAGGATTTCGATTATTGTTGAATGAGTTTTTTCTATCTGTCCGTTTGATTCGGACGATGACGCGTATTCTAATTTGACGTTAAGTTTTCTTAGATATTCCTTAAATTGGAGAGATTGGAATGTAGTCTCGTGATCTGAGACTATTGTGTTAGGAATTCCGAATATTGTGAAATATTTAGTTAATGCATTAGTTGTGTCAATTAAGTTTTTTGTAGGAATTTGGATCATTTGTAGATGTTTAGAAAAGGAGTCTATTATGGAAAGGAAATTGGTGTGGTTGATATGGAATATATCAATATGTACTCTCTCTAGTGGCTTTGTCGTAATAGGCCTTGGATAGATTTTGATGTTGTACGGCTTCCGTTCGTACTTGTGTGTATTGCAGGTATTGCATGCATTTATGAGGTTCTTTATCTTTTTCACCATATTTGGGAAGAAGTAGGCTCGCTTAATTTGATTTTCTACTTCCTGTATTCCTCTATGGGCTCTCTCGTGTTCTTTACTGATAATAGCACTCTGCCTATTTTCACTGGTTACGTCTTCGACCATTTTGGTGGCGAAAACGAAGTGGCCATTTTGAGAAAAAATTTCTCGAAAGCTTTCTTGTATTATACCGTATAATATTTCAGGGGCTAGTATTGCTGTCTGTTTACCATTGTGGAGATTTTTTAGGTAATTTGTAATAGCCGCCTTCGTGAAATTCTCTTATTGTTCTGTTATAATTTGAGAATATCTCTTCAGTGATCGTGGTATCAAGTGTGGCAGAAACCCTGAATATTAATTGGTTTCTATAATAGTTCACTCAAAAAAATAAAGGTGTAAATTTGAAAGAATTATTTCTGAAAATTCGTAATAAACCAAAATCATTAAATTAATAGAAATTACTAAATAAAATAATATTGTTTGTTAAAATAATGAGAAAATTGTTGATTTGATGAAAAATGTAACTGATTTAATCACTGTTTGAAATGAATATTTAAAAAAAATAAAAATTGGCTTCATGAATCTTTTTTAATAATTTTTTTTTTAAATTGATGGTCGTTCTGTTGAAAATTTAACAATATTCCCTCAAATTTAGGAAAATTTAATCACGATAATAGAAATAACCTGTTACGTTTATAACAAACGAAGGAATTTAATTTTACAAACATTTCATACAATCAATGGTCAAAGTATATACCGTTTGCCTAAATTTAATAAATATTCTATTAAAATCGTATTATTTTTAATAAAAATTAATTATTTTGATAACTCGTTTTTTAATTTAAGGGCTCAGTTATATTGGCTTGATGTTGATTTTATTAATGTTGTTGTTATAACGGTCCTCTTCAAAATGCGTGCAACATGTGTTACAATTTTAATAGTGAAAAATTCATCGAACGAAGAACACTTCTTATTACAGTGAAAAGTTTTAAATAATTTTGATATTTAAAATAAAAAATTACATAAAAAGATATGTAAATATAATTATACGTGTTTAAATATGTTATTAATGTGTTTCGAATATAATTAAAATTATATATAATAATCAATAAACATCAAAAGCAAATCAGTTGAATACTTTAATACTTTAATCGCTTACTGGTAAGTATCTGTATTATTAAGATATATGTATATGTTTAATATTTCAAATTATAGCGCAATTTTAGGAATAATGCCATTTGCCTTTTCAACGCTATATTAGATTTCATAATTTAAAATAACTTATATCTTTAATAACCTGATATACGTAGTTCTGAAAAAGTGTCAAATTTTATAAAATTATTTTTCGTTTTGTATTTTATGGTTTTTGACTATATTATAGTATTTTTTTATTAAAGTTTTAATATAAAAATTAATATTAAACCAAAATCTTAGATTTAAAGTCATGAAGTGTTTTAAATGTCCCGAAGAAAATCTGTCGGAACGTGCTCTAATAATGCATTTAAAAATTGTTCATTCACTTGATGCTAATAGTTCATATCAATGTTGTGAAAAGTTATGTTATCAACATTTCGGAAATTTAAAAAGTTTTAGAAAACATATCAAAAAGCACAAAATCAATTTATTATCAAATACAAATCAGACAACGGATGATTCATCTAAAATCATTACAAATTCAGCACACTCAAATAGTTCAAATGTTGTTCATTGTCAGGATCCAACTTTTCATGATAATGAAAATAAATCTGATTGTCCTTCGAATCGAATAGATGTAGATTTTTCAAAGTTAAAACAAAATATTGAACTTTCTGTAATTAAATTTTGTATAAAACTACACAATAATAACAATTTTAACAGAAAGAATATAGAAGAAATCCAAGAATGCGTCGTTCTATTTATAACAACACCTATTGCGCAATATATAGAAAGTATGTTACAAGTTCATAAAGTCGATTCTGATGTCAGTTGTATTTTAGATAATACAATAAAAATTTTAAAAGATCTGTTTAAGCCTTGTAAAACTGACTATTTATTAAATAATTGGTTAATGGCAAATAATTTATTACCTCCTATTGAACAGTTCTCGATAAATGATGAAGTTAGTATTATTACCAAAAATGGAGAAGCTGTTTATGATGACATTTCAACAAAAGGTGTTATTTTATCAATGAAAATTATAATTGAAAAATATTTTGATATTAATTCAATTCTTACTATAAGTAATCAAAAATCAGAGTCGAAATCTGATATTTCAAATTTTTGTGAAGGAATACTTTGGAAGAAAAAAATTAGCAACCTCCATAACAAGTTATGTATTCCATATTTTTTATATTTTGATGGATTTGAAATTAATAATGCTTTAGGATCACATTCAGAATCAATCACTGGGATTTATTTCTCATTCCCATTTTTTAGAAATATCTCAAAAGTAGAAAATATTTTTATTGCTGGTTTCATTAAGTCGCAATATTTCAAAGAATTCGGAAATGAGTATTGCCTAAAAAATTTAATAGAGAGCATAAAATCTTTAGAAGAAAACGGTATCACTCTTGATTTAGATGGGAACCTTGTGCATGTCCATTTCATATTAGGTCTAATCATTGGGGATAATTTGGGTGTAAATGAAGTTTGCGATTTTACTAAATCCTTTTCTGCGAACTATTTTTGTAGATTTTGTAAATGTCACAAATCTGAAACCCGACATCTCTGCAAAACAAACACTTTAAATGATAGAAATATTCAAAATTATGAGGCTGATGTGGCTTTAGAAAACCTCAAGCAGACTGGGGTTCAGAAAAATTCTACATTCAATAGCATTAGGTCATTTCATGTCTTGGACAATTATTTTGTGGATATAATGCATGACGTATTCGAAGGAATTTGTCATTACGATCTATGTCATGTAATAACATTTTACACTGAAAAAGTTAAGATATTTTCGCTAGATGTATTAAATAGCCGAAAACAAAATTTTAATTATGGACCAATTGACGTAGGGAATATTTCTCCAGAGATATTTTCGAATGACTTAAAAAAAGGAAAATTGAAGATGACAGCAAGTGAAATGAAGTGTTTTATTCACTATTTACCATTAATGATAGGAGATTTAATACCCAAAAATGATGAAATTTGGGAATTGGTTACCACTTTAATTCAAATCATTGATATTTTGCTTTCGAGACGATTTAATAAACCAAAATTAATATTTCTTGAAGAACTTATTAAAGAACATCACATGAAATACTTAAAATATTTTAAGGACACTCTAAAACCAAAGCATCATTTCTTGGTACATTACCCTAACGTGATCGAACATTCAGGCCCTCCTCGAGACTACTGGTGCTATGGCTTTGAAGGAAAACATAAAATATCAAAACATTATGCAAGGGCAACTAAATTAAGAAAAAACATCTGCCTTAGTTTAGCAAGAAAAGCGCAATTGAAATTTTCACAATTTTGTGTAAATTCCGCCGAATGTAATATTGTAGTAAATCTAAAATATTTAATAAAATCTACACGAAATGTAAATTTTCTGTTCAAATTGAAACAATCAGAAGATAATTTTGATTGTTACTCTCAAGTTATATTTAAAGGTACACTTTACCAAAAAGGATTATTTTTAACTAAATATGACAACGATTTAGAACTATTTGAGATCATTGAAATATTTGTAAAGAAACGCGAAGAATTTGTTGTGATATTGGTAGATCAAATTAACGTTAGTAAGATTGATCCCCATTTCCAAGCATTTGAGATAATTGGCATTAAAACTGTGGTTCAAGATGATTTGCTAATAGATATAAACGAATTTAGTGGTCCACCGATAAATTTATCTAAAACTGCTAATGGCAAATTAATGATTAGGCTAAAAGAATATTGTTAATTATAAAATAATGTTTTAAGATTTAAAATATCAATATTTTAAAAATAATTGTAAAAATTGTAATATTAGTTTTTGTTTTATGTGCTATGATGTTTTATCATATTATTTTAATAAATTCTTTGTATAGTAAGTAGGAAAGAAAAGGCAATGGATACTTCAAGTTTCTCAACTTTAGTCAACGTCTCCGATGCTGTGTTTTCTACCGAAAATAGTGATAATTTGGAAACGAGTGGTTCTGAAACTGTTCAACAGTCGACACAAATACTTTCGTTAGCAAATAATGGAATTTACACATTAACTCCAATCAATGAGTCAGTAACAAACTTGGAAAACTATCAATTTAGCTTAGAAGTACAACAAGAACTTTATGAGTTTTTGAAATCTTGGAGCTTAGAAATGCTGTATTAAACATGTATTGGTAAGAATGTCTAATAAAATTATATTCTCGAACATAAACAAAATATTCACAATTTAAATTTTGCAGATAATTTTGTTGACGTAGAAGCTTTGAAAAATTTGAAAGGTGAACATAAAACATCATTTTTTAAGAAACTTCCAATAGGATTTCGCGTAAAACTTGACGCTAAATTGTTGCAAATACAGCTATCAGAAGCATCTACTGTGTCCAATTTGTCAAATGAAAGTGATATAGAAGAAATTTTGACTGCTCCCGAACCACCAAACTCAAAGAATTTGAATGATACACAAGGTTATAATATTGTGGACATTAATTTAATATTAAAAGAAACAAACAGTGGTCTGGATATCTTAAATTTTTATTCAACAAATAACAAATTAACTGACGGATTAAGAAATTTATTAGTTGATATAATATCGGAATATTTAGTAAACCGTAATATTAAAATGTCTGTCAAACTATTTCCAACAGAAAACGAGGTAGAGTTTTATATGTATACATAAACACATATCGATATCTATATTTGTACCCACATCTATATATCTATGTATATATATATGTAAATATATATATATATATATATATATATATATATATATATATATATATATATATATATATATATATATATATATATATATATATATATATATATATATATATATATATATATATATGTATATATATATAATATATTTTTACATTTTTATCATCATATAATTAAATAAATAAATATTAAAATTTGTATAAAAATATATGCAGGCAGGCGACGATGGCTCCACGGTGTAGAGAACGACTTGGCCTCTTCAGATTGTCTTAGACAGTATGAAGACCATGCTCGGGATCGAAACCGCTGGAGCCGAATTGTTGACTCAGTAAGGGGCCAGTAATGGCCTTTAAAACTGTTTTAATTTTAATTTAATAATAAAAATATATCCATATTACAGAGTTTATACTACTTCAAAGAGCCTGGAAAAAAACCTCTAGGAAAAATATATGCGAAATATTTTAATAAAGTTCGTTCTTTACAACATCTTGGTTTAAGATTTAAAAGAACTCCATCACCCAATACTGCACAGATATTAAATAAAAAAATAAAAACTACCTTTAACATTGAACAAAATATTGATGAGCATTTGGATAGTATTTTTGAAAACAATTGTAGTTGGGCTGAAATTGAACAACATTGGCGTTTAACATCAAATTACCCATTAAAAGAATTGTATGATTCTGATTCAACTCAGGAAATATTAGCAAAATGGTTGCAATATAAAAAACCATTAGGATATAAGCTTGTGAGTTTAATAAATCATACTTTTAAAGAATTTAAGAAGATTAATTACGATTTATTTATTTTTTATAACAGATTGAAATTGACTTTGAAGCCATGTTTCCTAATGTGACAAATATCGAATTAAAATTTTCGGGTTTTAAGAGGGCATTGCTTCTTATTTTCCAAGAAAAAATTAAAGATAAGAGTGCACGATCACTTTTGGCGAAAATTAATGATGATAGTAATATTTCTGAAAGTAAGAAATGTTTTAAAAATATATTGGAATATTTTTTAATTTCTGTTTTTTTCCTTGTTTCAGACGGATTTAATGCATCACTTCTGTATTTGTTGCATTTTGTGTTAATGCCTACTACTAAGGTAATGAAATATGTCGATGGAGAAAAAGTTCACATAAAATATTATATAAGGGATTCACAGAATTCATTTATGCTCGTTGTGCTCAACTACTGCTATTGATATTGAGGAAGCTCTGCAACAAAAAATGAAGCAGAATTTACCTATACAGCCATTTATTTTAATTAGAGGGTCTGTAACAAATCCTGAAGATATTTTAATATATTTTGACGGCATCCGGTATCAACTTTACTCGGTTTTACGAGCACTTGAAATTTGCTTGAAATTTTTTTATGTGTTTAACTTGAGTTATCCGCCAGCATCGGTTCTAGTGTGGAGCTTTATTAAACAATATTTTTTTGAGTCTATTAGCACAGCACAAAATGAGAAAAATCATCCAGCAGTAAGTCATCTAATTAGTGAATTAAATAAGACTCTTTCTCAAAAATAACTAAAGATTTAAAATATTCAAATTTTGATTTGTATTTTCTTAATTACGCTTCAAACGGAACCCAAAAAGTTATACTTAAAATGCAAAAGTAAATTTAATTATTATTATTTATTATTAATTTAACATCCACTTTGGAATTTGTAGAGATTATTTCATTTTAAATTAATTTTTTATATAATTTTTAAAGCAAAAAGGCATTACAAATGAATTATGTAACTGAAGTATTACAATAATAAAATGTTTATTTTACACCTGTACATCTCGTTGCTTTTATTTATTAAATTTCTTTACATAATATCTGCTATAAATATATATATTATATATATATATATATATATATATATATATATATATATATATATATATATATATATATATATATATATATATATATATATATATATATATATATATATATATATATATATATATATATTTCCCATGATTTGATAAAATATTATCAAATTGATAAACTGTTGCTACAATAAACATTGTTAATCTGATAGAAATGTTATTTGTTTGATGTAGGTTTGTTAATTTTAATAAAGTTTTGAGGTAAATATAATAAAAGAATTGTTAAACTGAATAGAATGAATTATTAATATAATTAATATTTCTATCAATTTGATTGAAATTGCTATTATTATAATAAAAAATTAATCAATAGTACACCACTTCTAAAGGAATAAATTTAACAATTATTTGTTAATTTTTTATCAATTTAATAAAAGAGTTTGTTGGCGCTATATTAATTGCCGTTTTATTACCATGATCACTATTTTCCTCAATTTTACCTCTATTTTTTTTTGAGTGTTTATTGGACGGTCAGAGAAATGTATAAAGTAGTCGTCTGAGGTGTTAGCTGAGTGGATTGTGCTTAGCTCGCTAGGGTCGTTTAATTGTTCTACTAAGGTACTTGTTGATTCACGTGGAGTGATTTCAGGTAGTTCGTTGTTATTTATTTCTTCTGTGGTGGGCATTCTGCTTAATGCATCTGCGACCACGTTTGCTTTTCCCTCTTTATACACTACGTCATAATCATAGTTTCCTAATTCTAATCTCCATCTTAGGATTTTTGAGTTCTTTTCGGATGATTTTAGAAAAGTGAGTGGTTTGTGATCTGTTATCAATGTAAATCTGTTACCATACAGGTAAGGGTGGTATTTCTTTACGGCCCAGATTATCGCGAGTGCTTCTTTTTCGTATGTCGCATAGTTAATTTCCGTTTTGTTCAAAGTTCTTGACGCGAAAGCTATTGGTCTTTCTATACCATTTTGTATTTGTGACAAAACCGCTCCCAGTGCGTAATCTGACGCGTCGGTAGTTAGAGTAAAGGGTTTCGTGAAGTCTGGGTATGTTAATATTTGGTCTGTCGCGATTAATTGTTTTAGCGTCTGGAAGGACTTGATGTATTCCTGATCTTTGAGATTTAGTGGTATGTCTTTTTTTAAGAATTTTGTCATATTTTTGGTTATTTTTGAATAATCTTTGATAAACCGTCTATAATATCCAGACAGTCCGAGGAATTGCTTAATTTGTTTTAGCGTCTTTGGTAGTGGCCATTCTAATATTTTTTGGACTTTATCCTTATTAGGCTTTACACCATTTTGTGTAATAGTGTGTCCTAAAAACTGCGTTTCTTTTTTTAAAAAATTCACACTTATTCAGTTGAATTTTTAAATTGAATTGCGAAAGTCTTCTCAAAACCGTATTAAGGTTCTTTATGTGGGTGTCTAGGTTTTCTCCCACTATGATGATGTCATCTAAGTAAACATGACATATTCTACCAATTAGACCATGTAAAACGTTGTTCATTGCCCGTTGGAAAGTCGCTGGTGCATTTTTTAGCCCGAACGGCATTCGACAAAATTCGAAATGCCCCTTGTCGGATGAGAATGCTGTTTTCTCTTGCGACTGGGTTTCCATTGGTATCTGGTGGAATCCAGATTTTAGGTCAAGGGTGGTGAAATATACCGATTTTCCCAAGTTGTCCAATATCTCCTCAATTTGAGGGATAGGGAACTTGTCGTTTATCGTTTTCTCATTGAGTTTCCTGTAATCGATAACGACTCTTATTTTGCGTATTCCAGATGCGTCTTCTTTTTTTGAGACAACCAAGATGGGTGAGGAATACGGGCTACTTGAATTTTTTATTATTCCGCTGTCGAGCATTTCTTGTATTTGATTTTCGACGTCGCTTTTAAATTTGTGTGGATATCTATAGGTTTTGGTATAGATTGGGTTTTCGTCTACTGTTTGAATTTTGTGTTTAATGATTGACGTTGCTGACAGTTTTTCGTCCAAGCGTAATAAAACTGATTGATTTTTATGAATAAGGTCGATGAGAGTTGCTGTCTCTATGTCACTCAGGTGATTCGTCCTTATTAAACTTTTGATTTCTTCCTTGCTAAGGTGGGCATTTCCAGAAATAGGTATTGGGTTTAGTGTTTCGAAATTATTGCATTTTAATTTTAATTTTGGTAATAATTTTGGGGGTTCTGGCTCATTGGTAAGAATGTTGACAGCTGTTTTGTTTTGACTAGCTCTATATAGTCCTGGTTTGATCGTTATTTTGTCATCTAGTTTATTGAAGTCTGAAACTAGCCAATCACCGTTTTGATGGGTGTCAAATGTGACTGTGTGATTGTAGAAGTTATCATTTGGATAATATTTGAAAAATTTAAATGTTTTATCTTTAAACGAAATTGTATTTGTTTTGTAGTTTATTTTAGCGTCTGTTTCTGCCATATATTGTGAGCCTAGGATTCCGTCAAAAAACTTGTGGAATTCTAGTTCGTGAAAAGTTTGTTTTGGTATTCCTGTACCTAATAAATTTATTCTACATTTTTTATTTGACTTATGGGTGCCTAGAATATTTTTCACATTCATTTCATGTGGTTCTAGTAGGTGTTTTGGTATGATACCTGGCCTGATGATATTCTTGTTGGCGCCAGTATCTATAAGGATTTTTATGGAGTTATTTAGAATGAGAAAAGGAAGAAAATTTAATCTTCTGTGTCGGATTCGTGGTCCTTCTGAAAATTTATTTCTTCCGAAGTTGGTTCTTCCGAATTCTCCGGTCTTTCTTCTTCATTTGAACACAGTACGTGATTGTAAATTAACTTCTTATTATATGTTTGTTTTGTTCTTAGGGACGGGTCGACTTCCATTGGGGTTGGCATCTCTTTTTGTTTCCAATGATTCTGCTTCGAATTTGAAACACTGTTGAATAATTTTGGTCTTTCGACTGCATTTGGAATATTAGGTTTGGTTTGAGTAACATATTGTTTCCTCGAATTACTAGAGATGATTTCATTCGAATTAAATTTACATAGAAAAGCGTAAGCTTCTTCTATGTCCTTGGGCCTTGCTGCTTGGGCATAGCCAAAGTATGGCTTCGTTAAGCCTGATAAGAAGGCTGCCAGTGCATCTTCATCGATGAAGATGCAGATGGCTTGCCATGATTTGTTGTAAATTTCTTTCTGCTTCGCCAGCGTCTTAATATTTTGTACAATTTCTTTTGTTTTATTGTAGAAATTGTGTATTGACGTGGTATCAGTCTGTTTATTTGCCCAAAGTTGGGACTTATAGAAGGATAATTCTTGCTTGTCCCCTAGGGTATCAAGAAGAATTTGTTTTACTTCCGTGAAGGATTCTGGGTCACCAGCTAGACAAACTATGTCCCTAGCTTTCCCTTCTATTTTGTTCTTTACGGCTCTCCAGTACATTTTGAGCTGTTCTGGTTGGACTAACGGTTCGAACATCCTTAATGTATCCTCTGCCGTTCTAAGCCATGCTGTGACTTGTTTTTTATTTCCGTCAAATGTCGGTATCGTCTTTATCGGGTCTGGGATTCGGAAGAGGTCGACAACTGGTTGGTTGACTTTGACTTCTTCTATGGGTGGTGGTGGTTGAACCTCCACCTTTTGTCCGAGGTACCTCAGTATCTCGTCTTGTTCATTTTGTTTTTGAACTAAGTTGGTTAATTGTACCGTTATTGCGGCCAATTGGGCGTTTAGTTCTTCCGTCATTTCTTGGCGGGTTTCTTCAAATATTGCCTCTATATTTCTATTAGCAATAAATGTATTTATGTTTTTCTTTCCCTTTATAGAACTCGTTTTGTTCGAATTACTATGAACTTGCTAAATTATTTCAATTTAATGCAATTAGGAAGGATTATAGTTTGCTATTATTAGTTTGTTTTTTTCGCACCTATCTCGTAGTATGCGAAGGTAACGTACCCTGGGTTTAATTATTCTGATTTCTTCACTTTATGTGTCTATCTTGTAGTGCACGTGATTGGATTCACAAAAGAAGCTTGGATTTCCAGAAACAGAATTTTGTGCTTTTCGCGTCTATCTTGTAGTGCGCGGATTAGCTTATTTGGTAAAATTTCGTTTTAAATTTAAATTAGGAATTTGGTTTTGGTCATGCCTATCTAGTAGTGTATGCCACAAACCAATACGCGAAAAATTTAAAAAGAAAATCTTACCTTACTTTTACAGTCGATGGAAGCTGGTTCAAGATCAGTTGCGGTGAAAAAGTGGCGGAATCTCGAGTCTGCTAACGGTATACACCTTCAGTTAGAGATGTTTCACTTATTCGTCACGAATTATTGTAGTTTTTCACTAAGATTTCGTTGAAACTGTTAATTTTTCACTAAAACTTCGTTAAAACTGTTAATTTTTAAGACAAGTGTTACGGATTCTCTAAAAATAAGCTTTTATTCACTTATTACTGCACTTTTTACTTTTACACTAAACTTCACTTTAACACTGCGGCTGCGCCAATTATGGGTTGTGTCTTTACGCGAACATAAAAAAATATTTTATTTTCAATCTTTTATTTAAATTTTAATGTTACACGTTTAATTTCTAAATTACAACTGAACTTTTCTTTAATCTTAATTCTATTCTTTATGTTCTACATATTGCTTACTTTGCTAAATAATAAAAATGTGTTTTCTTATACTTGTAACTAACTGCGGTTCAGGTTTCCCGACGGTTCTTATTTTATGATGATGTATGCTTTAAAGTGTGGGAACAGTGTGAACATGATATTGGAATGTTGTTTGATCTGTGTGACTATGATAATGTAACTATATATACGGTGATGGGGGTGGTAGTAGAGTGATTGACTTTGGTTTCGTGGACCAATGTTCGATTCCCATTAGCGACGGTACTATTTTAATTTAATTTCTTCTGTAATCAAATTGGTTCAACACACAGCTTCTGTTAAATATTTTCATATTTTTCAAGTAGTGGCATGTATACAAGATGGGTATAATATAGCGATGGTGAAATAAACGCAGAGTCCATTGCCTTTGCTGAAATTTTCAATATTTTCTATTCAAATGACAGATATAAAAGGTTTGTATAGCACGAAATACTTATGCGGCGGTGGTGCAGTAAGCAAAGTCAGTGACTGTGGATTTATGGATCTAAGTTCGATTCTCGATTGAGCCAAACATTTTTTGATTTAATTTCTCCCGTCAAATTGCTGATGGTGAAATAAAATTACTAAAATCTAACTCAGCTTCTGTTCAAAACTTCAATATTCTTCATGTAAAATCATCGGCAAGTATAAAAGATGAGTATATGTATGTGTGTGGGTATAGAGCGGGAATGAAATTGTACTGCGATGGTCAAATAAGCAGTCCATTACCGTTGCTAAAATTTTCAATTTTTTTATTCAAATGACAGCTATAAACGATAGGAATATCACTATTTATATGTAGGGCGGAGGCTCGGTGGTAAAAGAAGCTGTGTGATTGGATTGTAATTGATTAATTCCAAATTGGTCATTTTTAAATCAAAAAGCTATTTATTTTTAATTTAACGAGAAATGTGTTCGAACATTGCACAACATCCACGATTACAAATCCCATGACACCGCTTACTTTACCACCTCACCATTTCCATATATAGATTTGCCGCTATACTCATCCTTTATGTTTGCCGATTGCTGGGAGAAATAAAATAAATTAAATTAAAAATTATTTAATGCCAAACCGAGGCTTGAACTCAAGTTCATACTTCCAAATGCAACGACTCTGCTTACTGGACCACCGGCGTATATAAAATTGGTGCTATACAAATATTTTCTATTTCCCAATTCAAAAGAGAAAATTGAAAATTTTAACAACAGGAATGGACTATGCTGATTTGACCATCACCGTATGTTCTCATTACGGTCATAATAGATGGCTCTTATACTTCCAGAAATTGAATGTAGATTTCAACAGAAGCTGTGTTGCACCAATTTTACAGCAGAAATTAAATTAAAAAAGTATTGGCGCTGACGAGTCATGAACTCGAGTTCACCATTTCAAGAGCATTGACTCTGCTTACTCGACCATCAAATCTCTACATGCAGGCACAACTGATAAAAATCTTTACAAAACGGTTTTAACCTTCATTAAAAATAATCCGGGGAAATTTAACTATGACCCTGCCATAAAATTAAAACACATACCACTCCATGGTAAAACGAATTCAAGTTCAGGAAGGCTATGAGTGCTACCGAGTTATTAAAAAGCCAAATCCTTGAGATAACCAACACTTGTTCGATAAAATATGTGCCAGACTGATGACAAAATGTTCACCAAATTTAGTGGATGTGTTTTGATGTTGGACTAACTTCAAGTTAGATATACATTCGCAAAAAAAAGTAGGATTTGGTGAGCAATTTGCAGTTGGGCAGCCAAATTTTTGTCACATTTTTCATAACGACGTATTTTACCGCTAATTCTTCAACACGATTCAGCAGTAAAGTTTTGGCCATATAGCTCGTTCACACGACTCTAATTCCCACAGAAGCAATAAATTTGCATTCATGAACTGATGGCCGCAACTACGATGGTCCTTTCTCTAAGTCCAATTTTTGATGACTCCTTCGAGAACATCGAATGGTATTTTTCGAATGACACGAGTAATGTTGGCTTCCAATGTCTCAAATCTAGTAGGTTTATTCACATAGACCTTGGACTTTGTGAAGCCTCAAAGAAAAGAGTTTAGAGATATCACACGCCGACTTCTTGGAACCAAATGTCGTCGAGGTCGGGCTTCAATTTCAGGCAGCAAATACTCCGTTATCATGGCGCAATAACAAGCACTATTCACAGGTTTGTCCCGGCCGTCTTCTTTTTTGAAGAAATATGGACGAATGATTTCTACGTCTAGGTTATATTTTATTTGGCTTTATATTATACATGGCGTAATCTATACGTCGCCCATCCCTGATGGTACTCCGGTACTCCGTGGCATATTAGATGCTCAAAATCAAAATCACACACTAAAGTTAAAACTTTAGACTTATTATATCGATGAATAGGTGTTTAGATAATTATGTCAACATTTTATCAAATTAAGTCAAAAATAAATTATTTATTAGTTTACTTGTAACTGTAGATTGTAATGGTAAAAATGAATTAAAAAAAAGGGATTCTTCCCTCTGTTGCAACACGAAATGATTTTGAAATTATGTTTAATGTAAAACCTGCGTTCCAATACGGCAAGTTACAACAAGACCTTTACTTGACGCCACCAGATGGGAATAACATCAACTCAAAATTGGTATGTAAATTAAGAATGGCTTTGTATGATTTGAAACAAGCTCCGCACTGCTAGAATATCAATCACCGACTATATCAGTCGCATTACCATCGACCGAAGCTGAATAGATGGTTTGATGTGTGTGCGGCGACTAAAGAAGTGACTTATGGTTGCGTCAGATGTTGTTGAAAGACACCGCGGTGAAGAAGTGAATTTATCCACGTTATTTATTGACAATAAGAATGACATCAGATTCACAAACCAAATACTTTTCATTTAATGTATCGCACTTAACCTCTACTGTATACTTTGAAAATTTGGTGTTTGGGATGCCTTGATCCATCCACCAGTCCTATAGTAAAATCTAACATTATCAAAGAATTTGTGAACAAAATTCCTGGACAAATTAATTAAATTAAATTAGTACGATTCTAAGTTCAATTCAATAAACTATATACGAGTTTATACAAATTGTTTATAATGTATACATGCACTCCTCGGCTTATCTCAATCGTATAATGTTTTGACTTGAATTGCTACAATGTTTTGATTGACCTCCATTCAAGAATTAATCATAATAATTTGTAAACACGAGTAGACGTAATTTAAATTAAGACGTACACATCGTTTAATTGTAAGGCATATATCGTTACGTCACTTTAGCCCAAACAATCATCAAGAGAAGTGGTGTGCAATTATTTGGTTGGTCGCTTTATTTGCTATTTTGAATACATCACTATAGATGCTGCTGGTGGATAAACAAATTGTTGAAAGTGAATAACTGCTACAAATAAAAAAAATTTCAAGTTTTATTAAAACTAATTATCTTTACTTAAGAATGAACAAAGTGCCTGTTGTTTGTTACTAAAACTAAATATCTGGAGATATCAACTTAATGGGAAATAAATTGCGATAAATGTTGCTAAATTATTTGAATTAGAGTCATTTCCCATAAATGCTCCTTTTCAGTTAACTAGTTTCTCAAGTTTTAAATGAGGCGATCGTTTTGAGTCGCGACCTTATTGTTATGATGAGTGTTATACGCTTTAGTACAAATGTGTGACCAGAAGAGATGAATGACATTACTCACACGTTAGACAACGCCATCATATAAAAGAGAAATAAAAAAAAATAAGGTGGCAAGTCCTTTTCGATGGGAATCATAATATTCAAACATTTTAAATGCCACAAAATGTCTCCCTATGCATAGCAATCTTCGCAACATTTAGATGAGAAAGGTAAGGAATTGATAGGCGGTTCTCCATAATAATAAAAATATTTAAGGGATAAGGTATACAACAGCCCTACTGCATCAAATATTGTGCCGCTTGTTCCTAACTTAAAGCACTTCCTCTTCTTAACTCGTAGGATTCCTTTGTGACCGAAGGTCTTCGTCTCCTTTCAACAGAACTTACATGTGCAATCTAGCACCTCTCAGTGCTACTTGACTATCAGACAGTATATACACAATTTTTTGGTTATTCTGGTTCCTGTTTTCAATTGTCCTTGTTGCTGTTAAATAGCGTAAACCTCGGCCTGAAAGATAGTGTCGTCCTTTGTGAGTGACATGAATTTGGTATTCCACGGACCAACTCAAGAACCAACTATGCCCTCGCCCTCTTCCATTTTTTATGCATGTGAACCATTTTTGTGAATCTGCCCAAGGCCATATAGCTTCGTTTTCCCAATCCTCCCTGATTGCTATGTGAATTATAGGTTACAATCAATCGCTATAAACCTGGTTAAGTCAACTGCGTTCTTCTTATTATGGCTATGCTATTTTGTTCCACCATACAGCTGTAGATAGGTTATTCCTGGATCACCTCGTAGTAGACCATTTGTCGACTCTACCCCATAACATTTCTGTTGGCCTTCGAGTAACGCCCACGTATCCGACTTCCGTACAAAACCTAAGTTATATTCCATCTATCACCAACTGAGGTATGTTGACTTTCCTCCTATGGTGTAAGGAATATTTTGTTTGAGTTAATTCTAAATCTCTCTTTCTTGTACCAATTCCAGGTGAATCTAGAGCATTTTGCATCATTATTCCCACAGTGAGATTGTGCTTGTGCCTAACAATTAAACATGCGTGGTCATCATATCCTTTGTAATGAAGCTGGGCTAGATCTACTAGTTCCTCCACTATTATAGTGGCTATACCAGAGATAATAGTACTGAAAAGATGAGAGAGTTATAGGTCGGTATGATTTTGATTCATCTGGTGTTTTTAGACCTCCATTTAGTATAAATGCCCCGTTTAGTATAAATGCAACCTATATTGGCGATGAACGTAACCATAGTTCAGGATAATATGGCAATTTTTCCCATATAGTATTCCTTCAGGTCTAGGTGATTTAGGTATATAGGTTTTGAAGGACAAAAGTGCACACTCAACCCTTCACCATGGTTATTTTCGTTGTAAAGATCATTCTTTCCCTAAGTTCAGTGTTATTTGAAAGTGTATACATCCAGGAGAACTCATAAAGTTTCCCTGAAGGTTGTGGTTGTTGTTTCATTATTGTTTCGCAGAGAGGATAAACTATCTGGAGCTCTTCTTTGAAAAGCCTTTTGGTCTTTGGCAGGGGATAAGGCCGACGTTTTTAATACCCCCCCTTCATTCTCTTATGTTATAGTCAGTTTCCATGTTCATATCATAAGATATTTTCAGCTCAATTCAGGTCTGTTGTAACAGGACCATTGTTCAGGTGCCCAAAGCTGTGTAATCTTCTGTAGAGAGCCACAGATACAGCTTTTCAATGCTGGTTGTTTCTTTGGACATACTCCATTTATTTCTCATCTCCTGAGATATCTGGTTTTTCTCCGACTGGTTTCTCCTGTCGTTTTCTTTTTGGCCTCTGATCTATCGATATACCTCGTTTTAAGAGACTAGACTTTGCAACTGGAAGTTGCATTATTATAGTCTCGTAGCCATTCTTAATTAGGAAACTCTTCCGCTATCTGGCAACTACACTCATCTTAGTTTATTTCCTCCATCGATGTTATTTGCCCATTTTAGAAGTTGCTGTATAGGTTCCCGTTGAGGTTTTCTTACTATTAGCTGCGATACACTGCTTGTACCTGCTTCTTGTAGGTACTACTATTTCATCACGATCTTTCTGATTTTGTGTGTACCTGAGGCATTAGAACTTCCGTTCTTATTTGAAGCAGTAGTAGCTTCCAAGTTTGAAGCTTTGGAGGCTTCTTCAGCAGCCTTTATTTAAAGGTTTAACTTTTAAAGGTTTAACCTTTAAAGCGTCGTGTATTCGCCTGTTGTCAAGACAACAGTTACCACTGGTTGACACGAAGAAGCAGCACATACACCTGTAAATCGTGGCTGGGTTGCATATCACAAGACCGTTCACTCTCCCAGACCTGCCTAAAACACGACCAGCACAGCTGGAAAGTTGGAATTTAACACTCAATGGTGGTTCACCATAATGTGAGGATGAAGAGATCATTGCAGTGACTTCGAGAACCAGACAGTATGTTATTTAATTTAACATTTTTCGGTTTCCACGAGTGAACAGCAATTTGAAGTCAAGATGAATTAATCGCTTAAACTACTCATTAAATCCTCTCGCAACTGTTGGGAAAGCCTCGCAATCCAGAGAATTTTTTTTCAAGTTACATCCAGAAAAGACCCAGAGTTAGTTGAAATTTTAAGTAAACATTTATTCTTGTAACTTTGAGAGGTCACCGAAATTTATGGGCCCTCCAAAATAGTCAGTAAGCAGCCTCATCGTGGCTTAGCAAAGCTCTATACTCTAGTGAATTTACTGGTTTCTAGTGCCCTGATGGGGGAAAGGTATTAAGGGTACGATTCAAAAATTGTTATGATTCTACTAAAAAATATATTTAAATCGAAAATCATTGGCCATCAAGATCGGTAATAGACTGGTATGGAAGATGAACAATGTTAATGTTTTTGATTCAAACACAAATCAAACTTTATTCATTCCGATACACTTATCTCGATAATACAAATTAATTAAAATTATACATCCAGAACCTCAATCATATATAGGCTTCCCATATATGGGGCATTTTGATTATCGGACCCGTCCGATTTAAATAAACCCGCGTTTTTATTACTGATAAAAATCAAAATCCTCTTTGTCGTCAGCACGAAATTGATGTTGAAACTCCTTGAACAGATATAAATCAACAATAGTGTGCGTTTCCAAATCTTCGATATTGATACGATCCTCGAACTCATTCCAAATAAATTTGCATCGATCCAAAACGACATTTTTAATCAAAAGCCGAGTTTTAAATTGATATTCACGCAAATTATGCGCACGCATATATTCTTCGACATATTTAAAAATTAACTCGAACGTGTGCGGTTCCTCCATAACCTGCATATACTATAAAATGTTAAAAATAAAAATTAAATTAATTAATCACTTCCTTAATTAATTAATTACTTACTGTACCCTTGAGAAAATCAACAGTCTCCAGGGCTGCAATGATATTCGAGCTACTACTAGCATCCAATTCACAATCCAATCGAATTCGATTCGCTTTGCTGTTATTTAAAAAATATACTATTTTCGAATTCAGCCGCATCCGATTAATAACAATTTCTTTCACGTTCAAATTACACAACACGAACGGACAATGGATTTGGCTACCGTCGAAAATTAACGTCCACGACACGATCGATGTCGGTATCGTTGATTTCATCCAATTTAAACAATTCTCGATAAAATGTCCGTTATTATCGTTTTTAAAAATTATTGTTACGTGATCGGGCCCGAAATCTTCGATCAGCTCTGTATTCTGACTGTCATCATCGAAAATCCATGCGTACGATGTGTCAAGCGTTAATTCATGAACACCCGATTTAATCAATCGTGTCAGTAGAACGCCACCCATTTGCTTAAAATTTTTACCATCAATTTTCACGGTGGCCGTTGATCGCTCCGCTATGAATTTAATTAAATTGTCCATAATCGTGATGTCCGACAGATGGATCGTAACAAAATTAAACCATTCGTTAGCGATGTCGAAATAAATTAATTTCGCGAAATGCGTACTAAAGCGATACACGAAATACTGTAAAATATATTTCGACACGTACTCAATACCGTGATTGATGGCGTATAGCTCTAAGTCGAACGTGGTTTTTTTTATATACTTTCGTGCCGATTGCATTTCGTACAGATTTTTATCGATCAGCCCAACTATTTCGCACGCATCATTCTCGCATCGTGGATCATCGAGCGCCAGTTTTATGGCACACAAATCGATTAAATTAAAAATTTCGATGTTCCGGCGACGTTTCTGTGTGCGATGATAGTCCAAGACCAAATACAAAACCAACGATAATGAGGTGTTCGGCTCGCCTGCGTATTCATGGAAATAATTCAAGTATTGTGGTAACAAAAACTCGAATGCACTTACCACATAGTATTGTGTATCATCGTTGCGACTGAATTTTGTAGAACAAAACTTTTCGAATTTTTGTTCAATCGATTTGGACACGCTCGGTTTGAAATGAACAACCTTGATTTCGGTTTTGTCCATCGATATTAGGGTTTGGTCTACGATGCGATCGGTTGATAAGCTCAAATCAAAATCACGTACAAAATTCTAAAATCAAAAAAAAACTGAATTGTTAACACTTTGAAACCAAACATGATTCGGACGTACCGTTATTCGATGAAAATTTGACGTCGATACATAGAGTGCAGCACTGCTTTCCCAAAACAGCGATGAATTGGCCAAGTCGAGCATTTCACGTAAAAAAATTTCTTGTGCCCGTGTCGCACTCGTGATCCATACCAATTTCATCGGAAATACTTTTCCTCCAACATGAACCGCAAAATCGAAAGTGCTAGAGTCGAAATTTTTAAAACCCAGGCCTTCCAATCTCTACAAATGTATTGGATATCAATATATATAGAAAGAGTCCGCAGACACTTGTACTTTTTTCAATCTTACCTTTCTGAATTGCTCAATGATGGTTTCGTGTATGAGGAACGAGTTTCGATGTTTCGATGAATTCTCTAGGAGAAATCTAAATTTCGTTAAATTGATATCGATGAACCCGTCAGATAGTAATGCAGTGCGAATAACTATCTACGGTGTGACTATTTCACGATACACATATAAGTATAGGTACACACAAACTTACCGCTAAGATGAACTTCGTCTGGATGCAAAAAATCGTTGATTAATTTAATACAAGCAATTGAACGCGACATTTTTTCTACACGAACTAAATCAATTTATGCGTTTGCATTTGTGTATACGCGTGTGTATTTACTATCTAGTTTCCTTATCAGTAGAAGATAATGTCTAAAACGTACTTCTAATCAATAGACAATTAAAATAGTTAGCATTTTTTAAATACATATAATTTGTTTTTGTACTAAGAATTGCACAGGTAGGTACTCGTACAGTGAAAAAAATGGTTAAATTTGATTTTAAATTCTTCCGTGTGTATTAGGGTTGCTATGGCAACGCTGTTTATTTGTTTTTTTTTTATTAACGGATCTTTTCAATATCACGTAACACGTTTGGGAAAAAACAAAACCAATACTTTAGTAATAAACATGACGTTCACAAAACAAGTTCGCTCAGGTCATTAATTTAATTGTTTTAGAAAGTGAAACTAGTATATCCGTTATTCCGTTAAATACTCAAGTGCTTAAAATGCAAAGTATTATTACTTTGAAATATTGGTTGGTACTATCACAAAAATGGATTACTATATATATTGGCTCAGGAATAACAGTAACGAAAATTGGAGTGACCGACACGACAAATAGAGCAGTCTACCACAAAAAAAAGGTGGTAATATTGATAAGGGAGCTTTCCGCGAATTGTCGTAGTGGAAACATCAATTTAATAAGTAAAAAATAACAAAAACAATTAAAGTTATGAATGGATTAAACACATTTTGGTAAGTAATCGTGAACACATTATACGATTAGGAAACTTTTCTATATAATTATTTGTTTATAGGTTAAGTCAATAAATACCCAAAATAGCGAACATCACGCCAATAATCCCATTTTAGAAAACCCAAATATTTTTTATTCTTAGTTTTGCCAATTTGTGCCTTTCGCTAAATAATTTGTACATAGTATATACTTTCAGAAATACGAACGGTTTTCTGACGTGATTATTGTAATCCTTGTGGTAATTAAGAAGCGTGTGCATTTATGGAATGATCGCGAACATTGCGTTCAGCGAATCCATTTGACCGCGCGTAGTGTGGTGATGATACGCGATGGTTGAATTGCCAACGCAACGCGAAAGTTTTGAATTCTTTCGATGCGAACTGCGGACCACCATCTGATTCCAACGTTTCCGGACTTCCGTTAAATGTCCACCATTTTTTAAATTGCAAAATGACTGCTGCCGATGTTGTTGACTTTACTTCTTGAAAATCTATAAAACCGGAATATGATCGGCAATAATGATGTAGTATTTGCCCTTAAACGTAAACATATCTGTAGAAACTATAGTTGAAATGGATAGTAAGGCAAAACCTTCTGTAGTAATGGTTCCTTTGTTTTTGATCTTTGAGTGCGTTGATATGTAGAGCACTTTTCTACAAATTCCTTGATTTCCTTTGTTTGTCTAGGCCAGTAGAGACTGATTCGCGCTCTTGCTAATGATTTCGACACACCTGGATGACCTTTGTGTATATCAATTAACACTTTTGAGCGTTCCGCTGTTGGGGCAATAATTTTATTAGCTTTAAATAATAACTGCCCATCATACCAAATTTCCTTCCTGAAACTCGCATACGGCTTGACTACTTCTGGCAACTTGTTGTCATCAGTTGGCCATCCTCTTTCGACAACTGTGCGTATAGCAATTGTAATTCAAAATCTTCATCTGTCAATTTTGCTAAATGGTTTTTCGTTATATCCGTCATAGCAAATACTGCGTTGATTTTGTATTCTTCACTTTCCATCCATTTTTCGTCAATTGGTTCAGTTTCGCAATCGCGGCTGAGTGTGTCAGGTACTTTCATGTCCACACGTTTTTTGTATTGTACTGTTGGCGAATATGGCAAAAACTCAAACAGAATTTGTTGTAAACGCATCGGTGCCTGTGAAATCGGTTTTTTAAAAATTGTTTCGAAGGGTTTAGATCGGTTTCGATGTCCAATTTTTTGCCGTGAAATTTTTTGCACGCAAAGCTCATGGCAACTGCTTCTCTGCCGATTGGTGGATAATTTTTTTTGGCTTTCGTTAATGCCCTGCTGGCATATGCGATCGGCTTTCCATTTTGGAGCAGACAAGCTCCAAGAGCTACAGAATTTGCATCGCAGGAAATTTTATCGTTTTGATCTCACAACCATTGGATGTAAAAACATGTCCAAGAAATTTTACTCTATTCTTGTTGTATTCACATTTACTATGATTTAATGTGAAACCAGCATCTTTTAATCGATGCGTTACTTTTTTTGTGATTCCTTCTAACATTTCTTTTGTCTCCGCATAAAGAAAAATATCATCCATGGCAACTTCGCAATTGTCGATGCCTTGCAATTTCTCGTTCATAATCTGCGAAAATACTTCAGGAGCAGAATTTATACCGCAAACGGCATGCGTAAATATCGGTAACGTCCCCATGGCGTACCGATGACCAAGTATTTTGACGTTCCTTCAGTCACTTTAATCTGCCAGAACCCATGTTTACAATCATTACATTACAATGTTTTATTTAATTCGATTGGATCCATACACACTCGAATTTCCCCGTTTTTTTCTACCACAAGCATAGGGCTTACGGCTGGACTTGGTTCCGTAACTGGCGCTAAAACTTTCATTGTAACCATTCCGTCTAATTCCTCTTTTGTTTTATCTATAAGTGCAGCAGGTACTCGATGCGGTGGAATTATTTTGAACTTCGGATTGTCAACAAATTCGATGTCATACTCGTGCAACAACCCAACTGTTTCACTAATCCCAGCTGTTCGCATGAATGTCGGCCGATAATTGACATTAAATCCTCGTTAATTACTTATAAAAATCACCTGTCCTGATTTTTGCGGTGATACACACCATACCTTGGTTTCACCGATTACTTTGACTGTGTCGAAATTATATGTTGATAGACGTTTAGCCTTTTCACATTTAATACCGCTCACGTTGTAATCAAAATCGCTCTCGGCACTCGAAGTTGAATCACTTTCTATGTTGTTCACTTTCCCCGATTTTTTATATTTGTCTTTTTTATTTTTGGATTTTTTTTCAGATGATTTCTTTTTGGAGCGACACATTTTATTAAAATGACCATTATTACCGCACTGATCACATTTTTTGTTGAATGCTGGACATTGTTTCTTACAGTATCGCGTCAGATAAAATTCGTCATCGTTTTTTTTTTGTTAATTTTGTTTACACATGATGATTGTGCAGGCATCGATAGATCGCTCAGTGACTTAATTTGTTTCTCACCACGCTCTGCCGCACGACAAATTGTAACTGCTTTAGTCAATTCCATATCATCTTCGACCTACATTTTTTGACGAGTATTTTCCTACTAATTCCTACAACGATTAGATCCATCACGAATTCATCTTCTTTTGTGCTATATCCACAACGCGTAACTTGCGTTTTCAACCGTTACAAAAAATCTTCGAATAATTCACATTCTTCTTGCTTAATATGATGAAATTGGTACCGCTCATAAGTTTAGTTGCGCGACGGTGCAAAATATTTTTTTAATTTGTCGATAATTTGCTTCGGATCGTTCTTTTCGTCGTCTGTGGCGCCCAAATTATTTAATACTTTCAATGCGGGGCGACCAAGGCACGAAATTAATGTCGATGCTTGAATTTCGGCAGTTTTTTTTGTTAATTCAATCGAATTACTGTAATGCGTGTGCATTTATGGAATGATAAATGTGCATTTATGGAATGATCTTTTATTACCGACCCACGCTACAAGAGAGTGGTTAGTATATAATAGGTTGTAACAGGTTGTATACAATATAATAGGTTGTTACATAATAAGATATAGTAGGGTGGTTACATATTGTTACAATTATCACACCAGAAATCCCACTTCGGTTGTGCCAGATTGTGCATAACTAAATTATTTTGCCACACACTCTACTATGGCTATAGAATAGGCCAAAATTGGCCAACTGTAAACGCAATATAAATGTTATATGGAACTAATTGAAACAAACTATAATACACATTTTGGTCAAATATCGCGTTTGTGCATAATATACATTGGCTAGAATTGGCCATAGAGTATCCAGAAAACACCAAATTTATCTAGTTGTATGGACATACAACTATTCCATAAAACCGTAAATGTGATATTGTGATGAGGCTATAGTTTGTACTAACACACACGTTTGTACTCAACTTCTAATCTAGGCGTATTATGGGTTTGATTATACGTCCATATCTTGTTTGTCTTATAGGCTACGATTTAATTGTTGGTTAGTATTATTATTAAATTCTGATCGAGTCGTTTGATTCCTCCGCGACTACTTCATTATATTATATATTAATAACGATATTTTCACTCACGATGCATAATTTATTGCTTTTTCTTGGAAAGGTATTTTAGCTTTAGTTTTGTTTATATGCTCGTGGTCGGGGGCACTCACATGTATCGTAAATGTAAATTGCACGAACATATTTCCCAAGAAAACCACCACAGTATCCTTTGCTTGTCGTAGGAGGCGACTAAACGGTTGGATCGCTGGGCTGACGACCCGCATGCGTAAAAAAATCAACTGTTTATAAAGTCAACAAAAAGAAAAATGGATACCGCCAAAAAAACACCGGACCCCCGGTCAAGTACCCGGACACGAGATTTAGGATCACTTAGAAAACCAGGAGCGTTGGTGGGCCTAATCACGTGTGAAAACATAGATCCGTACTCGCGATACGAAACTGGGACCGATAATGGTGAGAGAATGATGTACTTTGCCATTGCTCATGATCTTAGAGTAGCAAGAACGTTCTTCCCTCACAAACGAATACATCTAGAGACACATCCTCGTGGAACTTCCCTACTACTTTACTTTCTTGGTAGTGAGCAATTAACGTGGTTTGCATTACATAATGTATAGTTAGTTACTTTTAAATTCCTGTGGCCACTACGTAAAAAGAAAATTTTTAAAACTATAAACGTATAAATGTCTTAACGGAAGAATGTTAAAATTTCTAAATAAAGGTAGGGTAGAAGTAAATTGTGGTTTCCACCAACACAAGTTATGCCATACTGAAGTTTTGACTGCTCAATACCAAAATACACTGATCTTAGTACGGGTTCAAGAAAAATATCACGTAGAAGGTATAAATTTCTATTACATGCTAACAAATAATTTTGTAACGACTTAATATGGCTCTTATAACTAAAACGCTTATCGATCGTGACTCCTAAGTATTTAAACGACTCAACTACATCTAAAAGTTGACAATAGTCTGAACATGTAACACTACATGCCAGCAAAGCCAACCAAATCCCCATCTAACTTTAGTTCGAAAAAAGAATTAATATAGATCAAGAATAAGATAGATCCTACGACTGATCCCTGTGGCACTCCACACTTAAGTTTTCTAAATTCACCAATACAATTACCAATTTTTACCGCCTGCTGTCTATCAGAAAGGTAAGACAGAAAGCATTCGTTTGCAATGCCGCGTATCCCTGCTTTATCTGCTTCAATAATGATAAATTTTAATCAACAGTGTCGAACGCTTTTGTAACATCTATAAAATTTACTGGTGCAGATTCCTCGTTATTTAAACAAAATATAATTTTGTTTGTGAACTCTAGCAGAGCATCTTCAGTACTTTTACCAACTCTGAAACCAAATTGGCTATTTGAAAAAAAAATTGAGTTTTGCTTATTTTTTCAAATAGTTTAGAGAAAACGGAAAGCAGAGAAATTGGTCGGTAGTTACCCAAACTAAGTGTGTCTTCCTTTTTATGTAGTGTTATGACCACAGCTTTCTTTCAGGAACTTTGTAGAGTTGTATGGACTGACCTCGAACATAATTATTTGGACCCGTGTCGGAGCTGATCCTATTGGTTTTTTTTAAATAGTTTCGAGTGGTTTGTGGTCCGTTTCTACTTCTAATTCTTTACCGTATTTGTAGGTATAAATTTTTTGCATCCAAATCGAATTGCTGTTGCTTCTTCTTTAATCTGTGGATAACCTGATTCTGTCTTACTAAGAGATGGTGACGCGTAGACTATTGGTTGGTCGTCTTGTAATAGGACTGCTCCTAACGCCGATTAACTCGCATCAACGGATAACTTAGTTTGAAAGCCCAATGAAACTCTGTATTCTTTTTAAGGAGTTCTCTTATTAGTGCTGTTTTTTCGAATATTGAGGTAATTATAGTTTGTTTCAATTAGTTCCGTGATAAAAGTTGGATTTTCCAAAAATCATCCTTACAACTATTCCAGAAAACCATAGATTTGATATTTTCTGGATACTCTATGGTCGATTCTAGCCAATGTGACAACAATATAAAATATTTGGGCTTTACAAAATGGGATTTCTGGCGTGAAGCTCGCTAATGTATTTCTAAACTAATTCAATCAAAGGCGATATCGATAAATGTGGGTTGTCGCCCGCTTTGGTATCCTTTATTGTCGAACATCCCGCACGTATTCGATCGAGGCCAAGTCGGGACTAGTTGGCCACCTCATAACTGTTGGATGCATAATTATAATGAAATGGGTGAGGTTATCCCAGGATTCCATTCCAGAAAAATTAAAAATATTCATCAGGCAATACTATTCTCATCCCATCCCAGCATTTTGAAAACCATCCCAAAATTTGATATGATCTTTTCAAAAATGTGTAAACAAAATGGTATTTCTAGTTTCTTATGTTTCCGTCTTGGCCCACTTGGAGTGATAAATCGTTGAACACCAGCCGTAGATTTGCGCAATGAGCTCATATGTATATGGCCCTATACATGTAATTTGCATTTTAATTAATTATTCTCGGGAACCATTAGTGCCGCAAAAACTTCCTATCTTTTCGGCTTGGCATGGTGTCTACTTACTATGCACTCATGGTTCTTGAGAACAATTAATTAAAATCCGTATTGCTTTAATGGGGCCATAAACATTTTCCGACAATCATGGTTCTCGAGAGCCCCGTTAGTCCTAATTTTATGTATGGGGCCATATTCATATATTATATGACTTTCTGAACATCAGTGCCAATTACTTCATACGACTAGAATATATAAGCCAACACGTTGTTTACAAATTTTTGAAATGTTCATATCAATTTTTGGGATGATTTTGAAAATCCTGGGATGGGATGAGAATAGTATTGCCTGATGCACATTTTTCATTTTTCTGTGATTGAATCCTGGGATAACTTCACACACTTATTTTAATGTAGTAATTCATTTAAACGGGAACTCGAAAAAATCATCTTCATTATCGATCATTTTCGGCTGGAAACTATCGGCTAAATTTAACAGGGTGCACCAGTAGCGATTATAGTCAATAGAAAAAGCGTTTGCAACAATCGCGTTACCGATTAAAGATAAACAGTTGCAGCATGTTCGTTCATGTATAACTGCTAAAGACGCATTTGGGAATCACTTAGAGATGTTCATGCACGAGATTCACCCGGAAGTCGCGTTCAGATTTTGTGTACAAATAAACCAACCGAATGATGAAAACGGTGACATCGAACAACATGTCACCAAATTAAATGAACTATTTTAACAACTATTAGCACGTTCAGGTGATATAAAACCAGAACCATATTTTTACAGCTTTAGAGACACGTTAAGAAGAAGAATTAACCTCAACGTGCGTTCGTGCAAAAATTGTAGAAAAGTATCGTCGAAGAAAACAAAGAGACGATACACGCGATGATTCTGTGGCATTGGCTTCAAATTAAAAAAGTAAAGCAATTATGCAAATTTAATTAATCAAGATTGTGTGCCGAGTTCTGCATTTTGCTGGTAAATGGAAAGGATGGACTTTTGGACTCCAATGCCACCTGTCACATTAGTTGCCGAGAAAAATATGATGCAACACATTATCTGGTCGGGCGATACAGTAACTGTTATCTTATTTCGATAAAACAACTTACACACAAAGGCTTCAAAGTTGATTTTATCAAAGATAAATGTTCGCACAGCACAAAGAGAGAACCGACCAAAGTGACATGAGAATTTACGGATATAATCTATCATATCTCGAAAACAGTTCCGTATCATGACAATTATGTTGCAATCTTAAGGAAACCATCCCAAAATCGATGCAAAGTAAAGTTGGCCAAGAACAAGGTTATCTTGGAAAAAGGAGGGAGAAGACAGGAAGGCCTACTGATAATTCCATACGAAAACGATCAATGCCGGTCTTCGCCGAACAACCGTGTCGGCAGTGGTTTATTAAATTAGCGAGTCACACCGCCAATGGAAAAATCTAATTTGTTGTTTATTCATTAAGTCAAAAAATTGTGACTACCTATGTATGAAATTACGGTCGCAAACGATTAGGGAATATTTGATTTCTGTTACATCACTTTTTTAGTGACCAAAGATTTAGATTTTCAATTTCATTTCGTAACTGGTGGCAAGCCAAACTTTTATAATTTTTATGGTATCACAATTCCGCATTTCTATAAATGTGAGTTTGGCATTCTCTATACGAGAAAACCACTCGATTTCGATGTGGAAATCAATAAAATAAGACAACAATAATTGTAATAGGTGCCAATAAATTAGTAATTTAGTTGTATTATATACACACATAACCTTAAAAAATCAGTTCGGCCGATTCTCTCACTAAATTCGATGCAATAATTTCGTCTTGTACACGATCACTTTTCTTCTCTTTTGGTCGGACCTCTGTCTTATTAATTTTTCGTAGATTTAAGGTTTTACTTTGCAACGGTAATTGTTGCTCGTTTGCTCGAAAACGTTTCCAAATACCATACCGAATTTCCCAAAAATCAAAAAATAAACTTGGCTCATTCCACAATATATGATGCTGGGCATATTGATATGTAAGTTTGATTGGAGGATTTAAATGAGGTGCATCGTCCGCACGACGATTTAATATACGTTGAACGTAGAGCGATAGTGATGAGGCACGATGTAGCCATGCAATGAGCATCATTACACTTATAACCACAGCATGCATTTGGTTGGTTTCCGTGGTGCTGGAATTTCCATTTATGGCTAAGGCAAAGTCCTGAAGCTCTAATAAAATTGAAATTACTTGACAAGCAGTATAACCGCATGGTGATTCAACTAACATGGTGCATAAAACGGTGAACATAGTTTCTAAATTAGCCGCAGTCTGATGCTGGCGCAGCGCTAACAACAGATGATACTCGATCGCAACTCGATGCCGCAAGAAAAAATCTTTATCTTTTGGACTGTACGGTGAGATATTGATTTTGTAATATTTGTTGGGATAAAATGATCGTGGCGTTATAAATTCCGCAAAATTGCGATGCCGATCAAACAGGCGAGCTAGCAGTCGACTTGATAAGCGACTTTTTTTTGCATTACTCGATATAATCCCCGCCAAAATGTATTGCAGTACGCGCGGTTCCACAACTTCGGTAATAACTTCGATGTCTACATACATAATAGCCAATTCCAATGCGTGGCTAAAATCATTTAATGATTCTGGCCGTAAATTTAGGCCAAATGATAAATCGAACATGTTACCCACCATAATCAATAGTTCCCGATTATACACAATTTCACACATACGCACTAGGCACAGTTCAAAGCCTCGTCGCATGTGAAAATAGGGGTTTTCCACATCCACAATTAAAATACTGTCATAAAACAATTGAATTAAACGTTTACAATCGGACGCCTTCTGTTCATGCCAAAATTGCTCATGCAATATTTTGTGGAGTACTCGAATCACCTGTCGAGCCCCCGTCACATTATCTAATTTAAGCTGCTCCTCCAAATAATCGAGCATTTTCGATAGAATTATTGCGGGTGACGTGCCACATGCGAGCAGCGAAGTTAAAATTTCACAGCATATAAATTCGACATTCCATAATTGTTCGATACTTAGAAATTCTATAACCACATCGATCACCAAATCGTTCATCTCGGGGATTAACTTAAAAATAAGTAAATGAAAATATTTATTTGATTGGGCGAATGGCCTTGCCTTGAATTTATCCCAAAAGCTGGTATAGATTTTTAGGTGCGCAACATACGCTTGTACAAGCAACAACGCACACCGGAGCAATGTTGTTATAAGTTGCGGAAAGGTTGATTGTAGAATTTCACGGTCGGTATTTTGAACGATCGATCTTAGTATGTGAACGCTTTCCTTTTCCTTAATGTTTGAGTTGCGATTTACTGGATCCATAAAAATGCCACAAGATACTTCTAAATTTTTGATTTTTATGCATAATTTGGAGATGCTATATTTTTTGTGTCCTAACAATTTTCGCTTGTCAACTGGTACGCTAATTGGTTTTAACCTCAGTTGGCCATAACCATAATACAATGAGTTTCGGCTGAGGAACATTTTTTTTCGAGTTCCCGATGAAAAATGCGCATAATATGCAAAGCGCCCGAGTTCTATGTTTTGGATATTATTGGTTTTGTATTTGTTACCAACATAATAAAAACTAACAGTTACTCCGGCATTTCTTGTTTAGCTTGGCGATGAATATGAGGAGAATTTTGAGTAGAATAGTTGTCCGCGATATATATAGACGGAATAACTGGCCATGGCCGAATATTCATATAATTCTGGGAAGAACAAACTGTAATTGTAACAGATAAACCATTTGGTCATCAACCGTACTAATGCTCTTGAGGAAGCTCTGCGGAACTAAAAACAAAATCTAATCAAATTGATCGCAAATACAGTACAGAGCAGGAGTTATAGTTTAATCGGATCGCAGTGCGGCTTATAATAATAGTTGGCTTCATAAGGCTTTAAATTAAAGGCCAGCAGCCATTTTCCGAGAACCAGAGCCAAGTAGAAGTATCTTCGGTCAAGAAATAGGTGGAACCCGATTAGCACAGATCTGGCAACCATTGGCTGATTGTAGGTCGATACTGATTGTCGTCCGTCTGGAATTTCATTTATTTCAGTTCGTTTCGTACTCGATGACCTGACCAGTTGCAATCGAACTTTGTCACCCACCAATTTGTAATACTTCAGTTGGTAAGAGACCCTCTATTGGCGTAATTTTTTGTTTATCTGATGCATAGTATATTTTGTTCTGCTAGCACCGTTTTAAAAGTGGGTTTCTTCATTTCAACGTCCCTCTCTGCAAATTCGTTGAGTTTAGGATAGTACGACGTATTTCTAACAATTGATGCATAATTCTTAAACGTTGTATGAATCTTTTGTCCGTTCACACCTTTTGTGGATGTGTTGTAAGGAATCAAAGTCACCTGTTAATGACCGGCTTTAGTGGATAATGTCTACATTTCATATTTACTGTTGAAGGCAAATGAATATTTTGTCGCCACTAATTGTGTAAATATGTACAATCCCAAAGCGTCAAAATCCCGAAGGACAAAATACCAACGAAATTCAGAAGCTGATTAGTATCGTTTAGTAACATTTTTTGTTAGATCGCACAGCTCTCGCCAGTTCTAACCCTAAAAATTTAAAAAAAACGGCGAACGTAAGAGCGAGGTTAAGCAAATATGGCCTGAACGATAGCACGACAATTCAACAACCTTCTGGAGAACCTGGACAACCTTCTGGAGAAACCCGAAAGGAAGTAAGCAACCAATTGTTGGAATCATATTAAACTGCAGGAAACGTTGGCCACGTTGAGGTAGGCACCAAATTATTTTTTGAGTGACAAATGCGTGTTTGATTAGTAAAATAAGACATCTATATATAATTTGAATTACTAACCAATAAATTGGTAATTTAGTTGTAATAAGTTTCATATAAAAACTTTAACTGTATCTTTCGGCCGATTTTCTCACTAAATTCGATGCAATAATTTCGTCTTTAACACGATCACTTTTCTTTTTTTTTGGTCGGACCTCTGTCTTATTAACTTTTCGCAGATTTAAGGATTCAACTTGCAACGGTAATTGCCGCTCATGCGATCGAAAATGTTTCCACAGGCCATACCGGATTTCCCAAAAATCAAAAAATAAACTTGGCTCATTCCACAATATATGATGCTGGGCATACTGGTATGAGAGTTTGATTGGTGGATTTAAATGAGGTGCATCGTCGGCACGACGATTAAATATTCGTTGAACGTAAATCGATAGTGATGAGGCACGGTGTAGCCATGCAATGAGCATCATTACACTTATAACCATAGCATGCATTTGATTGGTTTCCGTGGTGCTGGAATTTCCATTTATGGCTAAGGCAAAGTCCTGAAGCTCTAATAAAATTGAAATTACTTGACACGCAGTATAACCGCATGGCGATTCGACCACCATGGTGCATAAAACGGTAAAAATTGATTCTAAATTAGCCGCAGTGCGATGCTGGCGAAGCGTTAACAACAGATGATATTCGATCTCGCTTCGATGCAGCAACAAAAATTTTTTAACTTCTGGGTTGTAAGCCGAGACATTGATTTTGTACCACTTGTTAGGTAAAAATAACCGTGGCGTAATGAATTCCGCAAAATTACGATGACGATCAAACAGGCGACCTAGCAATCGACTCGCTGAACGACTTGTTTGTGTATTCTTCGATACAATCGCCGCCAATATATATTGCAGTACGCGTGGCTCAACAGCTTCGGTAATAGTATTAACGTCCGCATATATTATAGCCAATTCTAATGCGTGGCTAAAATCATTTATCGCATCCGGCCGTAAATCCGTGCCAAAACATAAATCAAACATGTTACCCACCGTAATCATTAGTTCTGAATTATACATTACTTCACACAAGCGCACTAGGCACAGTTCAAAGCCTCGTCGCATTTGAAAATACGGGTTAGCCACATCCACTATTAAAATACTATCATAGAACAATTGAATTAGGCGTTTACAATCGGACGCCTTCTGTTTATACCAAAATTTCTCATGCAATATTTTGTATAGCACTTGAATCACATGTCGCCCCCCCTTCATATTATCTAATTTAAGTTCTTCTTCCAAATGATCGAGCATTTTCGATAGAATTTTGGCGGGTGGCGTTCCACATGCGAGCAATGAGTTCAAAATTTCACAGCATATAAATTCGACATTCCATAACCGCTCACGATTTAGAAATTCCATGACTGCATTGATCACCGAATCGGTCATCTCGGGGATTAACATGTAAATAAGCATATTAAAATATTTAATTGATTTTTCGAATGGTTTTGGTTTGAATTGATCCCAAAAGCTGGGATAGATTTTTAAGTGGGCATAATACGCTTGTACAAGCACCAGCGCACTCTGGATCAAAATTTTTATCGGAAACGCTGATTGTAAAATATCACGCTCGCTATTTTGAACGATTGATTTTAGCAAGCGAACGCTTCTTCCGTCGTCAATTTTTGTGGAACGAATTACTGGATCCAAATAAATACCACAAGCGAATTGAAGCTCTTTGATTTGTATGTTTAATTGAGAGAGGTCATATTTTTTATGACGAAACCATTTTCGCTTGTTTTCAACTGGTGTGGAAATGGTTGGTGTTAATCCCGGTGGACTATAAGACCATGAGTGTCCCTGGGGTAACATTTTTTTTCGAATTCTCGGAGAAAACTGAATGCATGTCAATATAACGTCCGAATCCTATGTTTATAGATATCTACTTAGTTTTTTTTTTTTGATATAGAAACCGACTGCACAAGTTGTGCTTGCTACCAACATAAAAAAAATATTAGAATATAGCTGATGTAAACAGATGCCCTCATGAATTTTCATTACGGTTTTCTTTTATAATTTAATTTCCCGTTTTATTAAAATTACGTATAGTTCTAAAATTTATTTAACATATAATTATTAGTATTGGTCGATTGATATACATATTGCTCTATAATCGTTAATCGACGGGCGTCACAATTCCCAGTCCAAATTCTGGTAACGATTGATAATATGATATTGTTCCTATAATGCCATAACTATCGTTCAATTTAACTTGAAGCGGGCCACCCAGCATCGGCTGTGAAAATTAAAATTAAAAACGTTAGACCGAGAGCGCACATCTAAATGCGATTAAAATGGAATCGAAAAAACTTACAAGATTGTATTGTTGTTGTGTTTTATTGTAACGGAAACATAGTTGAGTGTCTATGATAGCTTTTGGTATTGGGGAATCGTATAGTGGGCCAAGGATTTCGTTACATTCACTATTTGGAATTATTTTGACTGGAATCTGTTCGACAATCAACGTAAATCGTAATGGATTTTCCGTGCGATAATATCGTCCATAGAATATTGATGTATCTAGCTCGTCGTTTACTACGTATTCCATTACCTTGGGTGCTGGTTTGATACTGCCTCTACGCGTAAATAAAATATAAAATCGTTTTAATCTTATTTAATTTTTATAATTAACGGTACTTACGGTAATTCTTGATTTAATGTCACTTTCGCTACATTATCGTACATCGTAAATACAAAGTGAATATTGTAGTTCGATGTAAAATTGGCCGCTTTATAAAGGGTCAAATTTTCTGGATCGCTTTGCTGTAAATTAGCAGCTCGAACGTACAAATGTTCGGCTGTTTTGGGTAAGCAATTCACATTTGTAAGCACTTCGGTTTTACTGATTGCCGTGCCCAAGCATAATGGACGATTTTTTATATGTTCGTCATCATAAATCATTTCCAATAGGTGTGGTGCACTTTCAGCTGAAAGATTCGAAAAAAGTGGTTAATACAAGTGGTTATTATAGAATTTCGAAATTATATCGCAGAACGTTTTATGATGTCGTATTTCCAATGGGCATTAAATGTTAAAATAAAACGAGTTGCTGATTGATTTATACCTTCCTTCTGGATAAACAATCCTAAATTGTACTTTCACCGAATAATTTAAAATATCAAGGGTGACGTTATCAGGGCTGAATTATTAGATGGAATTAATAAAAATGTTAATGCAAAAATTGAGCAGGACGAAGTATGAAATAGAGTTATTGTACCATATTGCAAACATGGTGCTTACTTGTCACTTGTGTAAACTGAATTTTCAGCCATTCAAAAATGTAATCAGTTTCTAAAATTGGTTCTAATTTTAGAAATGCCAACAATCTACAAGTAAAAGCAATGCATAAATATAGCTGCGTGGTTGGAATTCGACCTAAACGCACCAAGAATTTACTCCACCCAGGAACGAGATGTGTGAAATGGCTTTTCGATTGGCACAAGGCTATAATAAAAAAATAAAGTTTAAACCTCGATCAGAAAAAAACTAGCAATGCTTGCGAGTGACGATTTTTATGAAACGTCAGCCGAGCTTCAATTAGAGAATTGGAAAGGCTGTCACAATCTGGTACAGATGGGATGAACCGAAATGAATTATTGAATTATTTCAAATTATCAGAGAAAGTGTTAACGGATAATAATTTAATGAATAAACCAGGGAATGTGTTTAACGCGGTTGAGACGGGATGTCAACTAAATAATTACTCTGAATCGGCAGTAGCTGGAAAAGTTCTAAAAATGTCGCATCAATTATACCATCCGAAAACGGTGACCCGATTACAGTTGTTGCTTCCTGTAATACTGAGGGATATTTCTTGCCATCAGCCTTTAAGGGAAAATAATATAAAATAAAAGAATTCTAGTATGGCCTCCAAATTTCATCGTATACATGGCTGGTAAAACCGACCACGTGAATGCTGAAACTTTGTATGCTCTGCCAAGGAAACCACAGCTAAGATTTTAATGGTATTAGGCACTCTTCCCATTTGCAGTACTATCAATATGATTGACTGGCGACTGCCATATGTCCAACCTTTTAAAGCTTTAGACGCTTCCTGAAGAGGCTAACTCGTTCTCTACACCTCTGCGCCTACCATATGGTGGCTCTCCTTTCAGAAATCGCTGCACAATTCGTTCTGGATCAAGTGACCGAGCCATGGTGGCCTCTGAGATCTTATTTCATATGCAATTTCGGGGATCTTCATCAGATCTCTTACAGAGCTCGGTATGTACCGTCTACTTCGCATTTGGGCCGTAAATCACACGCATGATTCTTCTCTCAAATGTAAGGAGCCATACTGTCGTACTCAACCGTCAGCGTCCAACTTTCATATATCCAAACATAACAACGGACCAGATCAATGCTTTGTAAAGCTTTAGCTTCACGGCACTTGATAGGTATTTAGATTTAGCGGTGGTCTTTAGCAGAGAACAAATATTTGAACCTCCTCACTCCCTCAAACGTGCAAAGTGGCCACTACTAAACTGATCAGAAACTGATTATTATTATTTAGACTCTTCCCACTATAGTAATATCAATATGCTATTGATTCTCAGTAATGTCCAACCCTTTAAAAGATACTTCGAGCATTCCAATATATTTGACGTCTCATACCTCATATATAAATTTGAAAAGCTGGTACATTTATTTATGTAGCGGCAATTTTAATTGTCTGTAAATAAGTCTGTAATGAGTCAACTGTATCAACTATCAATGTAAATAATCCTAAACCAACTTTATAAATTATTTATTTACGCTACATATAGAAAGGTTCCAGTTGACCACAGTAAGCACTTGTAAGCAATTATGGCTTTTTTATTTGCTAAACTAACTATTCATAACCGCTCTACCATTTTATCATGAGTAGCAATTAGCAGTTACGTCAAATTAGGCTGGTGTCGAATAATTTAATGTCATAAATATTTCTGTGATCCAATCGATCATTTAGCCGAGACAAATTATCAGTACATATAAGTACTTGGGATGGTTCATTGGAATAAGGAATCCTATGAGGAATTGATACTATGAGGAATTGAGCAGTGCCGGATATAATACAATTCGGAGCCACATACAATTCCGGAGTATGCCTTTATTCAAATGCGTGTTGTTCAAAATATAAATCATCAATTAGGACTATACTCGGAACTTAGCCGCAGAGCTGTTAGCCAGTAACAGTGTTTGGGATAGAAAATTCGAATGGTTTTGCGAGTCGACTTAAATTGGTTTTGTGCAAGTGCCGACCACTCCCGCAACTTAACTCCTAGAAAAATGCTTAATATTATTTCACCGATACCGTCATCCTCGAACGCAAGATCAATTAACCCTAGAAAGCAAAAAACCTCGTGTTTTGACTTTAATTAAGATTTGTAAAGGAATCGATATCCGCTAAAATAAAGAGCAAAATGCTCAGAACAAGAAGGTGAAGTGTGTTAGACGATGGGTCCAATGACCAAGAGAACATCGATAGAAATATTTGCCCCGCATGTAGAGAGGACTATAGCATTTATAATTTGATTTATACAGCATTTGTACTGTAATAAGTTTTACGTTACTCCAAAAACCAATTCAGACTTTCAAAATTTGTAAATTTCAAAAATTTTGAAACCGAATTGAAACGTACAGGATTCTGAAAATTAAAATTCGAATTGTTAAACGATTTCAAATTTGATTATTAAACGCTGTTTTTTGATTTTTCAGCATTCCACAAATCTTTCCAATATTCGAAATTTACAAATTTAGAAAAAACGGATTAGATTTAAATCTGACCTAATGGCAAATTGCGAGAGAGTCTTGAGCCTTAGACCAAATAGAAAAAAACCTCAAAATGCTGAGGGCCCCGTAGTACCCATAATTCGGAACTGGACGTTATGCAGAGCCAAATGCAAGCAATATTAGCTGTTAACAGTGAATCGTTCTATCTATTGGCTACACTTTCTAACAATATTAATGATATCCAACGACAGGTGCGTCTCAAAAAACTGTACTTTGTTGTTCACACCAATGTACGCCCACGACCTAGATTTCAAATTATATCTTGATCGACTTTGCCCATTTTCATATCTCGCTGGTATATTAAAATATGATACAATACATTAAACAATTAGGCCAACCACTGAATCATAGCAAACGACATAAAATAATATCCACAATTATACGCGGAGTCGGCACTGGGGGCAGGATGCAACAAGTATTAGAATTAAAGAGCTTTGAGCCTCAGGGATATACCGGGTTAGAATTCCAATAAAAGCAGGATGCAAAAAGAATTAGAATTAAATCGGACCTGTAATCGAAGCAAACTGCGAGAGACCTGAAAGTGCCTTGAGCCTTAAACTAAGAAGAAGAAAAAAATATACATGTTGGATGCAAATACGGTGGTTTATGCGGTTTTTGATAGAAATTTGTTAGAGAACGGACGCCTTATTTAATACTGGCTACAGCTAGGACCCGGGGTACCCGTAAACATATTATATAAAGACAAAAGCTGACGATTACGTATTATTCTAACGATTTATTCACATACTTATATGGTTTTAGACTATTTCGCTTTCTCTAACGCATATGTATATAAACGACTTGCTTGAAACACATTAAATCAGTCCTTACAAATCAACTCTTAATCAACTCTGCGAATATAATCATCGTCTGAACGTGTTTTAATAATTAATGCAAATAAATTCGAAACTGTCCGTGATGTTAGACCTCACGTATACAAGTGCAACGCGTCTTCCAAGCTTAATAGAATCATATTGAGTTTATCGGGTAGTACATGACGGAAAACTAGTATAATAATCCCCACTATTATATGAGAAGGAAGAAACTATATGTGACCATATGTTGTACGGGATAGTAATACATTGTTACAGTATCTGAGAAGAAATGTTCGGGTACAAATGAAGTGTAGCCTGTTTGGGATCACAAAGTCTAACAGAATTCTGTATCAACCGATGTCATTTCTGATTTTATGCCGATGTAATCCCGATTGATTGAAACGTTCAGATTTTAGGTAGTTATACACACGACACAATGGAACTAAACTTTGGGTAGAATGAACATCGCAGACTCAATCATTTAGGAATGTAGGCCAAAACTCAAAGTGGTAAGTCAATTGAGGATGCTATGATGCTTATAAATTAGCTGACTAAGCTATATAGAGTATGTTATGTAAACTTATTTCAATCAAAATAAACATAGAAACTTGTTTAACACCAAAATAGAGCCTAACTGATATAAATGACCGTGCAGAGACCAATGTGAAAGGGGGTTCCAACAGGGACTTTGCAATTAAAATTGTGTCCCACATACGTTATGTCGATAGTTTGGGAAAATAAAGACTTCGATGTCTCATGATTAAACAGTACGCCAATATTTTGTGCAAACTTATGAGTAACGCCCTCGTCGGCATAGTAAGTAGCGTCCTTGCTGTGTCATTCAAAAATCACGGTTGCGGGTGTTTTTAATGTGTCAGTATATGTGTTTGTCCGGGTATTGCACCGTGGGCCCGTCAGTGGCTGGAATAACCCGCCCAACTTAAATTTTTTTTTTGTTTTAAGCAGATTATAAGCCCAAAGTATGGTGGATAAATCAATTTGAAAGTACCCGTTTAGTTTTTTAATTATTTTGAGTATTCCTTTATTTTAGGAACTATTTAACAAAAAAACTTAAATTTATCACTATTTTGCAACATGTTTCGTAATTTTGAAGTTAGAGAAACATACGGGTCATTCACTTAGAAATTTAGTTCTAAAAAATCAAAATCAGATCAGTTTAAATCGTATATCAACGAACTAAGCAGGTCCATTATCACATTCTATTTGTTTTTTTTTTTTTATTTCCACAAATTTCAACAACTGGACCACGCGTATTATGTAAACATGTTTATCGCTATATATAGTTACTTCGCATATATATGTACATATATATGCGTTAATTAATTGCGAGAATCAGTTGTTCCGGCTCATTTAAATGTGATAGGCCGAATATCATCGCGCATATAAATATACATATCGCAATCACACCAAAAACTCAATTTTTACAAAATAACAAACACAAACAATTGCGTCACTTGCACGAGTATTATTAGAGATTCAGAGAACATAATTAAAAAAGATTACAAGTACCAAAAAATATTCTACATTCACATATGTACATTGTATATTGAAATGTATAGAACAAAATCACTAAAGCACGGTACATAAATGACACGAAAACACTTTTCTATAAACTAAACACGCTACTTACTTGCGTTTGCCGTATTTTTAATTCGAATAGCCGTCAAAAGCAGGAGTGTGCTCGACCAAAAAAATCCGTGTATTAATTTTACCATGTTTTTGTAATATTATCTGTATATACTGTCTATATATACCACGACCACTTAGAACTATGTTCTGTTCAAAACTGTTTCAAAGAAAAAAAAATGCTACTATACGCGGTTGATAAAGATAAGAAATATTTTGCTTTCTGTTGTTTTCTTATCCGCGTTTCGAAAAATTTAAAAAAAAAAAAAATTGTTAATGGCCTCTCATCATCGCACATCAATCGGTATGCGCGCATACACATTTAGAAATTGTTTTTAGAGCCTCTATTCCATTGTGAAAAATTTACTGCCAACATTTTTTTGTTGCCATAATGAAAGGAGAAAGAAAAGAAAAAATTCCATTAGTGTGACAGAGATAGTAGTTTTTTTTATTTTTTATTTTATAGCGAAACTTTTATGGTTACGTTTTGACATCTTCTGTAACATAACCAACAAATTTCATAATTTTTTTTATGTCTCGAGTGCGAACATAATTTTATTCATTTATTTATATGCTATTACATAATAAATAATTTATTGTAATATAATTAATAATAATAACAATAATAATTTATTATTATAACGTCTGAAATATTAAAAAAAAATGTACAACAAAATAACATTTGACCATAAAAAAATCCAAACATGTGTGTGTGAAAAAAATTTCGTATCCGCACACAATTTTTATGTCGATGTGTGTAAATGTTGCCATAAAAAATACTCAACTTGATACTTTTCTGTAATAAATTATGGCAACACACTAACCCAAACACATTTTTCTCTCCAGTAAAATTTTGCTGATGAAGTTTTTTGTTTCTTTCGCACCACCAGCAAATCTATATTTTTATCCCATTTTGGTTTTACTGACAGCAAATTTTTCACAATGGAATAGAGGCTTAATGATAACAACAAAATGGAGAGATGGATGGTCAAAAGTCAGCGCACAAATGGATTTAAAATGTATTTGTTTGTGTGCTTGTGTGTACAGTTTTCCGTACTTTAGAGGTCAGAAACGCGCGCGAACAGTGTATAAATGACTCGAGTATACATTGTTCGATGATGCAATGCGTGATTCTTCAGTATTTAGTATAATTATGAATGAATTCTGAAATATAAAGATAACAGAAATACCCCCTGTGTACTTATTTATAAAATTTTGAATAGTTCAGGATAATAAAGCCTTATCGCAGACGCAGCTTTTCTATACTAATTTCGTAACTAACAAATTTGTTGACTGCTAAAAATTTGTTGAAACCTAAAAACAACTCATAATGAAATTTACTGCAATATTTGTTCCTACATTGTTACTATTTGTTCATTGGTAAATCCACGCTCTATGGATTCTGAGGAGGGACATTTACAACCACGGAACATCAAATCCGTTCCAAAGAAGACCAAATATAGGCAGATCTACAAAAGAAAAAAGGAGCACCTCGTCGGTTGAATGATGCTTCTAATGACAGATGTGGTACCAGCGGGAATTTTAATTTAGATTTGTTATCACAAGAATGGCTTCCAAGCCTGATGTCACCATCACCTGGTTAGTCTCAGTTAGAAAGGGAAAATGTGAATTTTGATGGAATTGAAAAGATGACGCATCAGCTTAGTATCAAAATTATGGTGCTGACGACGGAAAATGAAGGATTGAGAAAAGGTTTTTTAACCAAGGCCAATTATAAGACTACAGAGTTTTATACTGATGAGGTTATCAAAAGAGGATGAATTGTCAAACGGAAAAAACGTCCAAGTAAGAAAAGGAAAGCGGAATACTCTCCGGAAGTAGCTAGTAGCTCGCAGACAGAACCTACTAATAGGAAGAAGGCAAACGGAACGCCTCAGAAGGATCAACAGAGTAATATCCACATATTAATAATATACATATGCGACAATTCGTCAACCGAAAATTTTGTCTGCATCCCTTACGAATGTTTTGAAATAATTTGACAGTCTTGCACTGTTAAAATTTTTTTTTTTTATTATTCCAAACTTCTGTCAAAACATTGAAATTTTCATAGTGATTTATGGTATAGTAACAAGTAAAATTAATTAAATTTTTAATTTTATTTATATTTTATATAATTTTATCTTTTGTTAATCAAATATTAAATTTACATATTTTAATAAATTTTTCTGTTTCGCATGTGTAAAAATTGAATCGTAATTTTAAATATGTTAACATATATTTAAAAATGATGATTTAATTAGTTTTTAGGTTATGGAAGCTTGCTGGATTGGGAGAATTAATTTGTGTGTACATCATCAAGCATGAACAGTATGTTTTGAGCTGTCAATTTTTAGTGTTTAAGTTTTTTATGTTATAAATAAATAAATAAAGCAATATATCAATAAAAAATATCTGCATTTCATTTTTATTATTAAAAATCTTACATTACGTTAGTACGTTGCGGTTGTGGTGCTGGGGCATCAAAATAAATTATACCAATTTTGTGTAAATATTTGTCGTATGTCGAATCTCTATCAAGCGATGGTTTATATAATTCACATATCGCTTTGAATAGGGATAATTTCTTTGTATCTAAATTGTGCAATAAAATGTACAAAAAGTTAATAAGTGAAAATTTAAATGGTGGCTCAACACGTAATTTTTGGATGGTATTTTGTATATGTTTCGAACGTTTCTAAAGCTGCGGTGCGTTCTTTTATACATAACTGTTGTAAAACTACTTGAGCTATAAATAAATCAGTTTCTTTCGAATATCATTTAGTTTTGTTATCAACATTTGACCGCATCCAGCTCCGTCTTTTGACAACAAATAATGATGCCGAGCTTGCTCTAGATTGCCTTCAGACCAAAAAAGTTCTGCAATTAGTTTATGTAATGACGGATGGCCTAATTTCGCTTTGGACACTTCGCTACTCCATGATATTGCCTTAATCTGTAAAAAATAATCTAGCATAAATAACTTACAAATAAAACAAATTGTACCAAATATAATACATACCAATAAAGTCTCCCGTTCAATAACATTCCGACCAATTTAATTCAATAAAACACCGATACGCTGAATCCAAATTTCATAGTCCGATAAATTTGCTTTCTCCAACACATCCACGATTAGAAGACTTAAATCAGCTCCACTCGCTGATTGTTCATGTTTCAAAAGTGTTGTGGCACCTTTATATAAAAGCTCCAATAATTCTTCGTATTTTTTTTGTGACAAATACCGAAAAAATATAATGTTCTATACATTTGATGAGCTTCATAATAATTTCCGGATTGTATTGAAGCTTCTAATAATTAGATAAAACACGACACACCAACATTAAAAATCGTAGGTTGCTTTTGTCGTACGCACAGTAAGCTGACGAAAATATCCCTTGTGATTTTCTCCGGATGGAAAGCCTTTATAGTATTCTTCCATAACTGTTTTCATTCGTCCATAAAGAATTTGTAGCTCATCGGGTGTTTCAAATTCTATTGAACCGCAGGAATATGTTGCAACATGAAAACGTATGAAAAATACGATATGTGTGACTAGTTCAATTCAATTCAACTAGTGATTTACGTATTCGTTTAGGATCCAGGTCATTTTCAAGCTCTTCATATTTATATTTTGCGTATGGATGGGAAATTGGTTGAGCAGCCTGAAAGATATAATTGAATTACATAACTCATTTATTCGTAGTTACTTTTACAGCTTCGGTTTTGCTGGAATTTTTATTAAAAGCACCAACAAAACATCAGAATTTCCCACAAACAATATACATATCGATTATTATAGTTAAGATTGTTATGAAATATATACCGTGACTTTCATTGTTTGTCTCTTCCAGTTATAGTCATTTGAAACAAACATACACATAATGACTGCCTGGTTTTGTCATTTTACTCATTGAAATTACTCGATTCACATTATCACAAAATTCAATTAAATCAATTTATTTAAATAAAGCTACAATTTTTATTAAATCAATTAATTTAAATAAAGATACAAAAATGTTTAGAAAATGCCGGTATTTTGACAGATATGTCATCAAATAAAATTATAAGCGCAGTAGTTGTACTTTATGACGCTGATGTCACTGTTTAAATTTTGTACACTGTCATGTTTTGTAAATTGATTTTTTTTAAAATAATTATGCCACTATAAAATTATGTATTATCATAAAAATATAGTTGCATATGCATCCCTTGCGAAAAATAACTCGGTTGAAAAAGTTTCATATAAAAGTTGAGTAATGTCGCATATGTATATTAGTAATATGTGGTAATATCCTTAAACAACAATGTATGGTAAATCTACACACCGGACTCTGATACTATACTTATAGAGCCTTATCAACAAAGCTTAATTTAGAGAAAACCGAATGGTCTACACATGAACATAAAAGCAACCGCCCAATAAAGGTTATGGCAAGGGGCCTCCATCCAACCTGTACAATAAAAGACATTATAGAAGATCTCCAATGACAAAGACTGCAAATAGAAAATGCAGCAAATATGATAAAAAGAGAGAAGGACAAAGAAGGGTTCGAATTAAAGGTTACTAAAAGAGGTATCCCGTTATTTACGTTAACTTTCAATAACAAAGAAAAGATAGCAGCCATCTTTAATAGAAGAGCTATTTTAAACATGAGGGTTAAAATAGAAGCACTATGGAAAACCACTGGGCTTATAGTGCAATGCAACAATTGTCAAGGTTTTAACCATACGCAAAAATACTGCAATAGAGAGCCAAGATGTGTAAAGTGCCTTGGAAGGCACCCTGCTCAGGCGTGTCCACTAAATAAAAATTCCCCTCCAACATGTGTGAACCGCAAAGAGCAACATCCTGCAAACTACAGAGGCTGCATATAGTAGCTAAAGAACTACAAAAAATTAGAGACAAATCACGGCAAGGTCCATCATATTATAAAACGCCGGCAGGCAATAGCGGAAACACCAACCTAGGAAGCTTTACCACATCTATATCGAATAAAGTAACTGATCGGAAGTTGTTTTCGCAAGTGGTGGCATATGTGCTACAAAGGACGACCCACACAAATCAGTAAATTTCAAAGACTCTAAAGGTATATCTATGCCTCAAAAAATATTTAAAAGCATCGAAGCGCTAAATACACGGCTTATAAGACAAAAGAAATCCATAGATGCTTTGAACAGGTGACTAGATAGCCGAGAAACAATGGATGAAATGACATACTAAAGTAATATGATAAATAAAACATTAAGAATTGTAATCTGGAATGCAAATGGAATATTCTAACAAATTCCAGAGCTAGAATTCTTTTTAAATACTGTAAACCTTTACTAAAACCTCATATGCCAAAATACTGGGTTACGTCTCTTATCACGCTTTACGTCCAGCAGAAAGAGCAAGAGGAGGATCAACAATATTTGTGAAAGGAAATATTCAACATCATGAAGGAATAAAAATTGAAGAAGAAACTATGCAGGTAGCTACTAAGAGCATTCAACTTAACAACAAAAAATTATTCAATGTCTGCTCAATTTACTGTCCTCCAAGACATAATTTAAATAAAGAGGATAATAAATAGTTATTGCACCAGCTAGGATTTAGTTTTATCATTGGAGGTGATTTTAATGCAAAAAATAATTCTGAGGGTTAAGATTAACAACTCCCAAAGGGAGAGAGCTAGACGCCGCAGATCGAGCTTGCAATTGTGAATTTCTTCCAGGAAGAAAATCAACGATCTGCCCTACTGGCTCAAGGAAAACTCCGGATCTAATTGATTTCCGAATTACAAGAGGTATATCCGAAAACTACATTATTCTAGAAAACAGTGAAAGTCTCTCATCGGACCACTCGCCCGTCATAATGACTGTTAGTTCAACGATTGTTAAGAAGGAAAACCCACTTAGACTAACAAATAACAAAACCAATTGGGAATTATTTAGGAAATTCGTTGAAGGCAACATCAATCTTCTTGTACCAATCAAGCATCCGGTTCAATTAGAAAATGAAGTGGAACTATTAATCAGTAATCCAAAACAAGGAGCGTAATAATTTCACTTATATAGTCGGGATCAAAGCTTAAGCAAAGAATTTTAGCACTTAAAAATGAATCGGTCACCCGTTATCTTCGTAGTCTTACAGACAATAAAGAAACTGAGTATTCTCTATGGAAAGCTACAAAAGCTTCTGACATCTTTCAGTGTAAGGTGGCAGCCGAGAAATAGTTTCGTGATATGTATTATTGTTGTCATAATTCATCCCATCTTTCCGGGCAATGTATAACAATTACTTTTTTTGAATATTTTGGGAAAAATAAAAATTAAATTTGGGATTTGACAAAGGCAAACTAGAGATTGAATAGACAATAGGAATAACTCCCATGACCACCGATTAATAAATCCCAACATAGAGGTGGCTTTGGCGATTGTTATGTCGATATGCTTATTGAATGTTAAGTAATTGTCTACCAACGTAACCCCCAAATCCAGAGCGTCCCTAAAGATGGTCAGGAGACATTATCCATTGACTCGGAGATGTAGAGATCAAGGGGGCTGCATTGTGCGCTCTGGATGGATGACTCATTGTGCGCTCCGGATAGATGACTCATCCCTTGTGTACATCAAACCTGAGAGTTTTGTGAAGATAATTTCATAAAATATAAACAAAGGGATGCATGGGACAAAGTTATTCTATGTGGCTGATAAAATTTGGAGCACTTGACAGCGAGAAGCAGAGAGGGTGAGAGATCAACAACAACTTCATGATCAAAAGTTTAAAAATGTTTCATTTAAGTATGGTTCAGCTATTTAGCAGACCAAGACTTCAAGAACACAATAAAATGACGTAAACTTTTATTAAAAAATGTAACATCACGACATCTGTTTTCTCATTGTTGAACTAATTTTAAGAATATGAGCTACAAAGTTCACAACATATTTCTCTGCACCAGGCTTCAGAAATCAGTAGTGGGACGTAGAATATTGTCTTTAGAGTAATCAATATTGCTAACGATAATAAATTCTGAATTGATCCGTTTATTTATTTTTGCTGAGTCAGGGATCATTGTACATTATTTTGAAATTGATAATCGATTATTTGCTAACACTAATGAAATCATAAAAGATCACGCAACTGTTGGGAATTTCAAAACAAAACATACAGATGATTTTACAAGATTGTAGTATAATTAATAAAATTATCTCGATTTTAATTAGCGTCGATCACAATTTTAATGCCTTTAGAAATACTATGATCGTGTTGCGATCACGAATTTAAAATTATTATTTCATCGATCTAAGCTATAAATTCGATCGTTCGAATTATTAATCACAGTCTTAACCAACGAGATGAGGAGACTTTCATCATTGTTCATCATGCTTATAAAATCAACTACGAAAGTTCGAATGATCTGGATCGCCGTTATTTTAAGATTTCTGTTGCTTTATAGATTACTAACAGAATGTTACCGACGAGAATACAGAAAGGTTATAGGCAGATGTCTCGATAATATTCACGTGAACCGAAAATGGCATCCAATTTCGATCGTGAAAATCATCTGTGGAAACCAAAATGATCATTACTTTCCATCTCGATAATTCATAGATATTTTCAATTAGTCTTAACATATTAATTTAAAGAATATAGACGATGTTGATCAATTTTATTGTGTCGGTAATGCAGTTTCGAAGTTATATACAGTGAAACTCCTCTAAGCCGGAATTTGATGGGACCCAAATTTTATTCCGGGTTTGAGGATTTTTCCGGCTTTGAAGACTTTGAGAAAATTTTGAGGTTATTGTACACATAATGTGTATGTAGAAACTTATTTAGTTTAGAACTTCGTTTTGATAACTTCGTATTTCTGCTTTAAATTAAGGTTGTTTATTCTCCCCATATTTAAAATTACAAAAGTATTTAATTACGAACACGTACTTATACGTACATACAACCTATGGTGATTGATGATGATGCAGTTTTTGACATATGTATGTGATTTTTTTTTTTCAAAGCCAACTGAAGTTAGCTGTATTTCCGGCTTAGTGGAGTTTTATTTTGGTTTTTTATACTACAAATGTAATTTCCTTCCGTGTCTCAGGATTTCCGGCGTATAGGGTCGAAGTTGTATGTAAATTGAAACGAAAGAGTTTCTTTTGCTTGAATTTTTCCGCCGTAAAGGATTTTCCGCGATATTGGATTTCCGGCTTAGGGGATTTTCACCAGTGAAACTCCTCTAAGCCGGAATTTGATGGGACCCAAATTTTATTCCGGGTTTGAGGATTTTTCCGGCTTTGAAGACTTTGAGAAAATTTTGAGGTTATTGTACACATAATGTGTATGTAGAAACTTATTTAGTTTAGAACTTCGTTTTGATAACTTCGTATTTCTGCTTTAAATTAAGGTTGTTTATTCTCCCCATATTTAAAATTACAAAAGTATTTAATTACGAACACGTACTTATACGTACATACAACCTATGGTGATTGATGATGATGCAGTTTTTGACATATGTATGTGATTTTTTTTTTTCAAAGCCAACTGAAGTTAGCTGTATTTCCGGCTTAGTGGAGTTTTATTTTGGTTTTTTATACTACAAATGTAATTTCCTTCCGTGTCTCAGGATTTCCGGCGTATAGGGTCGAAGTTGTATGTAAATTGAAACGAAAGAGTTTCTTTTGCTTGAATTTTTCCGCCGTAAAGGATTTTCCGCGATATTGGATTTCCGGCTTAGGGGATTTTCACTGTATTTTATCAGTTTGTTTGTGTCCTATCAGCTTATATATTTGTATTTAGGAGAACATGATAATCCACGTGCATTTCTGGTTCATAATACGATCATCGAGAAATTTAAAACGGTTAGGTTTGTATAAAAGTTACAACGGATTAAATACTAATCTATTTTATCTATTTAATTTTTTTCAGACATTACGCGATGAGGGGTTTTCTAATTTCGACCACAATACCTTCGACTATACGTTGCGCATCGGCAAATTTGACCATCCGATGAATTTGGTATGGATTAATCCCGCAACTCCGCCTCAAATTGAATATCTGAACAAAATAACGGATCGGGCACGCCTTTCTCATTTTTGGGAACCGCATCCAGTAATTTACTATCCAGCCAATCAAATTGATCATATTCAGTTATTTCTGACGAAACACCCATTTTTGCAAAACACAATCGATCGTATTTGTCATGATTCCAAAACCGATACCAAAGTTATTCATTTTAAAATGGCCATCCCCAAAACCGTTGAACAACAATTTATTGAATTTAGTACTCGTAAATTTAACAATCCGTATCAGTACTACGTGACCGAGGCATTTGATTTTCTGAAGCCACAAAATTTAAATTACTTCGAAGAATACACCGGTGAACCAGATACCGCGCTCACATTAATCCTGTATTTGGTTTTGGACTACCATCGTCGTCGGAAACGTACAAAAAGCGTGGTAACATTTAATCTAATTGATTTATGCGCTATGAAGTTGGCACTGGACGATCCACGATATGAAAACGTGAACTGTGAACTGGTCGATTTAATCGAAAAGACACTACGCGAAATGAAAACTGATCGTACGCTTATAAAATCGAATACAATCGATTTGGGATCGTATATGATTAATCACGGGATTCAAAATCTATCGTACTCCGTTTATCAATATTTTGTGTACCGGTTTCATGCGTATTTCAAAAAAATTATTTACTTCGATCCGCCCGCTGGTTGGTATTCTTATGTCCGAAAAGTGTTAACAGTTTCGCTATCGAATATGATCAATATGGAAAATTTGCTAAAATTTTTGGTTACCAATCGAAAAGGTACGGTGCGCATTGTTGGCACGAAATTTCGAAAAATGAGTGGCGAATTACTCATCCGACTAATCCGGTCTGGTGTAAGAGACATAATTTTAGATACGCGGTATGAATGGCTCGACGATCAGTTGGATGCGCTAATAATCAATGATGCCGTGATAGACGAACATATCATTATCAAATTTCAGCACGACAATCGATCCAATTTCATCGAAAACTGTTTAAATTGGTTAAAATTTACGATAAGCGCATCCCTTAAATTTTGGACATTTCATTTTGAAGGTACTCACATCAATTTTCCATTTGTATTAAATAATTTGGTGGCTTTTCAAAAAGGTTATTGTCGACTGGCAGTTCGATTTAAAAATTTTATATTTTTTGAAACGGTGCCTTGCAAAGCGAATCTATACGAAATGCCATTTACCAGATGATGTAAAATTGATTGGATCTATAATGGTGTCGAATTTGACAGAGTAAGTAAAGCAATTGATCCGGTTAAACGCAGAATAATTCTTCTCTCTTTTCTGATTGCAGGAATTCATAATCATCGAACAGTATTACACATTTGAAAACATTTTCACGTATATTGAAAGCTATTTGCGTAAACACAAAACTAGGGAATTTCAATTCACCCATAAAATGCACGTCGGTTTTGTCAAACTAGAGGAATTCAAATTTATTTGGGATGAGGTTGAAGGACGTATCGATATGGTACATTTGGAAAGTGGTCGCACAGTAGACTTGTATGAAATTAAAACTTTTGATGGTGATTTTTTTAAGAGTGATGTGGACCAAGAAGAATATGAATTCTATAAGTAGAATCACGCTCCGGATTAGTATCGCTTAAATCCGCTTTATAAATAAATAATAAAGTTCCCATATTGGTTGGTAAAACTCCTTTGAAGCTTGGCAATAGAATTTGAAACCTCACTTGAAGCTTGGCAATACATTCCATTAATCATAGTATTTCAAATGTTAGCTTATTTAACGGAAATCTCAGAATTGGAATAAAAATTTAATTGGAATTTGTTTTATTTTAAAATATACCTATCTGGATTTTCTGTGCATTGAACCAGGTACATAGAAGTGGGATTAGATTACGATTCAAATCCAGACTAGTGTAATAATGTAATGTTAGTCGGTAATGCAGTTTAACTATGTAGCTGTCAAACCGTCGACGTGCAATATGCGGAAACAAATTAAGAGCCAATTATGAGCACGCGGGCTTTTTAAGCATAAATATAAAATAATCACACATATAATTTTTAGTTCTTTAACTTTTATTTATAAAGACCACAAATCTAGCATTTATTTTGCTTTCTTTGATTTTATTTTTCTCATGTAGAATTCTAATTCTTTACCCTCGAGAATGTAACCATCGGCACGTCCACATTGGCCGGGTCTTGATGAAATTGAGGCTAAAACAAGAGAAACATCCAATTAATCATATTACTAGAAATTTAATCAAATTATAATTAATATTGAGGTAAGGAGGAATCAGAGTAACTATGACAAGCAAAAATCATATTCACAATATAATCTCGTCTCAGAATGAGGCTTAATTATGTAAAATTTTGTAAATCGCTTTAAAAATTTATCATCATTTTAAAACTGACTTTTATTTAAAGTTAAATTTAACAATTACCTAAAAGACGTCCTGACGAGAATTGATCTTCTAATCCTTGTTCAACTTTAGCGAATTTTTGTCGGGCAGCATATTTTTTCAAAGCTTTTGCGCTACGTTTCTTCGTTAATATATCATTTTCTTCGTTTGTTAACTTAGCATCACGTTTACGGCCCAATGGCAAAATATAATGGCTTTCATACCATTGACGGAATGGTGTACCATCAATTACAACAATAGCGTTCTTTACTAAAGTTTTTGTACGTACCAATTCATTGTTTGAGGCATTGTATACTACATCAATGATACGTGTTTTACGTGCTGCACCTAAAGTAACACAAAAATCACAGAAATTAGTATATATTGTATAATTTGTGAGGTTATGTCTTAATTTACCTTCGGACGCCCAGGCGAAGTTTCCGGTATCCAAGCGTAGACCACGACGTTTGATATTTCCACCGCGAGTTCTTACTGAATGAACGCGATGAACTCCAATCTATAAATGAAAAAAATCATACTTTAATATAATGTAGTAGTTACTAGTTATATATAATTCTACAGTTTTCAGTATAGCATTAGGAAAAATACATCACTCAACAGTCAACTGACACGCAGATTCATCATGAGTTTGACAAGTGCACACTTAATTTAAATAAACAACTTACTTTTGTATTGGCAGCTGGACGGCCTAACTCAAACTTCCTTTTCTTACGGATGGCCTTCCTTTTACCACCAGTAGATCGCCTTTTATGATAGCTGTCGCGGCTAATACCTATAAATCAAAACATTACAAATAAATTAGACATTTTGTTTCGCACTTTTCTTTAACACCATCTCCATATGAATAATAAAAATTAAATTGGATTTCACTAACCACAGTATTTAACGACATTTTAAATTTACTTAAAACAATATTTTTGTTATTTTCATGAAGATGATGATAAATTATTTTTGCAGACATAAAATCGCATGTACCTACCCATCTTGAAGCACAAATAGAGAAAGAACGAAAGGAAGTTTATGAAGTTGCTGCTGATTGAATTTTATTAACTATCGGTTAATTTACCGCTGCGGACATATTTATTTTGAATATTTTAAAGCAGACAACTATAATAATCGTATTCATTTTACTATGAAAATCTCTATTTGTACTCAATTGAATTAAGAAACAATACGCTTTAAATAATTTTATTAAATTACATAAAATTTTATTATGAACTGTTATTATTTAATAAAATTTATTTACAATCTGCATGAAAAATTTATATTTTCTAGCAACTGCTATAAAAAAATATATTTCCCGATTACCAAATGTCAATTTTATTCCCAGCTGTCATTTTAATTTTGGTAAAGACAACACAGCCGAGAGGTTTTGTGTTTTTATTTATTTCGCAAGCAATTTATAGAAAATGTTCTAATTTAGAACGTTAAATTGTAGTGATTAAGACTAATTCATTTAAAATTAAATAAACAACAATGGCAGATGATGGCAATGAGGATAGTTGGTTGTATGGAAGTTCAAATCCGGAACCACCCGACACTAACAGCGGAGGCGAAGGGGACCCAGATGGTGATCAGAAAAAAATCACGGACGATAGTGATAATGCGCAGGATACGAGTATGAATGAACATGAGGCGAATCCAAATGATAATCAAGATGAGACGGACGGGAATAATGAGGAAATTCCCGATCCGGCCGATGGAATGGAAGAGGATGACCGGGAACCTAATGATGATGATGGTGATAATGATGCCGGGGCCAAAGGTGAAGGTGGAGATGAAAATGGTGACATGGATTCGGATGAAAGTGATGATGATATTAATGTGGTGATTGGAGATATTAAATCGGGTCCCACCTATAACATAAAGCAACGGGGCACACTGTTGCAAACGAGCATTCCGACCGTACAGGAGAAACCAAAACAATCGACGGGTAAATTTAATATCGAGGAATTTGAGACGGTGGGCACGATAAATGGTATGCAGGCACATGAATTCAGTATTGATTCGTTGGACGAGAAACCGTGGAGAAAACCAGGTGCTGATATAACGGACTACTTTAATTATGGATTCAACGAAGACACATGGCGATCGTATTGCGAGCGACAAAAGAAAATGCGGCTGAACGAAAGTGGAGTGGGGCTACAAGGATTGGCCGCTGCATTAAATTCTGTAAACAGTACAACTGGCAGCAATAATCGAACTCTAACGACGCTCGCTAATGATAACAGCAAATACACAGCTCCCCCCTCGTCAGCGGCGAGAAGAGCTGGACCGCCACCGGGTCGTAGAATGACCGGCTCGATTGATGTTATTGGCGGGAATGGAATTTCCAGCCGGCGCGAAGATGGCTCCCTAATCAAACCTAATGCACCGCCAGCCAAAGAAAATGTAATTCAAGTTATGACTGCGGATCGCCGAGAATACAGCCGTACCGGTACCAAATTTGATGCAACTATTCCGCCACCATTCGGCAGTGGGGACCAAGATCAGTTTTACAATGAAATGGAGGGTTATAACTACGGATACGAACCGACACAAGACTGGGCCTCAAATATGCCCGTGAACACAGGTTGGACCCCGTCGGGCATCAAAGAACTGACACCGGGCCCTCAAATGGTTCCGCCACCAATGAATATGCCACCACCGCAAATGGTTGGTCCGCCGATGGGACCGATGCGTCCCCTAATGGGGCCAATGGGCGGTGGAGGTCCAATGAATGGACCTCCGCCGCATATGGGCGGAATGAATATGGGCCCACGATTTGGACCACCACATGGAATGGATCGGGAACGAGATCGGGATCGTGACCGTGAGCGTGATCGCGATCGGGACAGAGGAGATCGAGATCGAGAACGTGATCGGGATCGTGAGCACCGTGAATCGGAAAGAGAACGTGAGGTTCGGGATCGCGACAACAAAGATGTAAGTGTAATTCGTATCCTCTCCTCTACATATATGAACACAAATTCTCATCCAATATTTACTTTTCAGGACGAGCGCCCTCGTGATCGTGAAGGCGGTAAGTCTGATCGGTATCGTGGTGACCGAAGACGAGATCGTTCACGGAGCAGGGACAGAACACGCCGTCGATCACGAAGCCGCGATCGTGATCGAACTCGTAATCGTGAGCATCGCGAAAGTACGCGTGAGCCGGAACGATCTGCGCGTAGTGGTGAAGCAGGTGGCGGCGAACGGCCCCGTGACAAAGATCGTAGCAGAACTGAGGCGGAACGGGCAACGCGAGAAAGTGAACGAAGTCGAGCGGGCGAAAAGAAAAAATCTCATACAAAAGAGAAAGATGAAAGTGAATAACATTATAAATTTTAGTTTTTGAAATATAATTTTTATTTTTTAAATGTAAAAAAAAATATTAACAAAAAAAAAATGAATAAATTTTCGATAAAACGACATTCGATATTTTATTCCGATACCCCTTCCCAAATAACCATTTTTATGCAATCCGCCATATTTAATTCCATACAAATAAAGCGCACCCCAAAATAAAAGTAAAATTCTGAATGTATATGTTTATATACGTATACGAATATATAAAAGACGCACGGCATTTCGATTACAGAGTGTGTGTAAACATACACATGAATCAACTTAACTTTATTTTTTTATTTCTCTTCGTTGTTTTTTGAATATTTATAATGCAAAGAGACATCGGTTAATTTCGGTACTCGGGCATCTGACCTTTTACAGCATGGCCTTGCAGCTTGCAACAGGGTAGAAATAAGGAGTACATTTATGTTTCAGGCGCGGCTCTAATTATCGTATGTAGCTAAACTATTATGGATATAGTTCATATTATTTAAACTTAATAGCACGGTCTGGTAGAAAAATGTAATTAAGTTCAAAGATTTGAATGGCAAATATCTGAAATCTCTTTCGCAAGCTACTGTTGTCGTAATTCATACAATATACCTTTATAATCTGCAAATCGACTTCATCCTGTACTGCATCGCCTAGCATTTTGCATCTTCCTGCAACTGATTCATTTAATTTAAAAATATTTAGCATATTTTGATTAAAAGTAAATTAAATTCTATATTTTAATTTGTAAACTAACCAATTCATTTTTCATCACTGCAGTTTTCTGTCAAATTTATTGAGAATAGAAATGTACATGTCGCTTGTCATCTTGTAAGTATTTCAAAATGACGGTTATTCCGAATGCAGCATCACACATTTTTGCAGCGATTATAACGATATTATCGCATTTGCAACATTGACTGCAAACCGACTTCACAAAAATCTCTATTTCATCCCTGTTTCTTTTTTTTAACTACAATTTTTTTTCTGGATTTTAAATGTTTCAATTCTCCTTCTCTTCTTCTATATCAGTGGTTTTAATATTTTTTTCTTCTTCACCATTTTTAAATACACTCATACATGTATATATAAATACAAAATCGAATACACACAATTACAAACATTTTTTTTTGAATGATTGTTTTTTATTTTTTTTTTTGATATACATTTTTTTTTCGAAGCACGAACATTTTAACTTTTCGTTAGTTTTGCGGCTGCGCTTTTATGAATTGCGCACTATATACGTTTTACAGAGAGTTTGTTTTGTGTACAAATTTTTTATTATTTTAGTTTTGTATTTTCATTTTTCTAAAGAAATTCAACAAATAAGAGTATAACAAATTATATATTCTATTGTACATTTTTTTCTTATTTTATTTAATAATTATTAATTATTTTTGAAAAATTATTGTGTTTTTTGGTGAATTAAAAATGTGAAAAATATTATGTGTATATACTACCTAGTATATAAGTAAATAAACGGCTGCTTTTATTGAAGTATATATATGTGTACACAAGAATGTATTATGTGTGCGTGTGGTGTATGTATATATAAAAGAGAAGTTGCTAAAATATTGAGTAAAATAATGTAGTGTCAGTCAAAATAAAAGTGAAATATAAATTGAAAATGTGATTTTTTTTGGGTTTTATATGAAAATCTTTAAAGTTTTTATAGAAAAAAATGTGTTATTTAGATGTAGAAATTGTGTGTGATTTCGTATTCTGTTGAAAAGAAATATATAAAGCCCTATATAAGAGGAAATATGGGTAGATCTAAATTTCCAGGTAAACCAACAAAGTTAGTGAATAAAAAACGAATCAGTGTTTTATCTAGTGGTAGTAGTAATAATAGTGATAGTAATTTGTTTATAAATGATGATGATTTTATTGATAATAACGAGAATATTGTCGTAAACTTATGGAATAATAATGGATTAAATGCAGCAACAACAACAGCAACAAATCATCATCATCAAGCAGAACAATCTCCGTCACAATCATCTAATACCACTACAACAACAACAACATCACTACCTACAAATAATAATGATGGTGATGATAATAATATTCAGGTAAAATAAAATTAATTTGTTGTCTCTTTTGTATTATTTACATATAGATAGACCCGTGATTTTAATTAAATTTAATTATTAATGCAATACTTTAAGTGTGATTTAAACAACTACATAAATAATTAAGAACATCGAAGACACATTTTTATTATTATTTCTTTTAAGCGCGTATACGCTTATAAATTATTCCCCCCTCCTCGAACACATATGCAGCCGTCATTTTATATAATTCGTGCAAACATATGGGTACACATATACATATATGTTTGTATATATATATTATAAGAAAAATCGAGCTACACAAACACGTTTTATGGAAAAAAAACGATTTTTCGATTTTTTATTGAATTACCCACAAATTAATTAAAAAAATTTGTTTTTAATATAAATAGAAATAATTATAATTTTTTTGTATACTTTTTTTAATTTTTTTTAAATATGTGTGATGTAATCCATTTTTAATTGCGATTAAATTTTTTTTATTTGTATTTGTCCGTTTTCATTTAAGTTTTTTTTTGTGCAAATCACACATACCACTGTATTTATTTGATACACATGGAGTTTTAGTTTTTTTTGTTGTTCGTTGGTACAGGGGGATTCCTAAAGTTCATATTGCAGTTTTTATAATATTCTGTCGTCATTTTTGTTTTGTTGTTATGAATTATTTTGATTCGATTTTGATGTTTAACGGATTATGTCTGTTGTTTTTTGTGGTGTAATGAAGTACCTATGTGCTATGTATATAATCGGGGAAAGTTAATTTATAAATGATTTTAAGCCTCCACAAGCTTTAATGTTTTTTTGCCACTGGAGGGAATATGATTACAAGTGGATTTATTCATGTAGTTATTATTAACCCGAGTATTCAAGAACTATTCAAGTGATTAATCCGGGTATTCAAAAACTATTCAAGTCAATAAATGAGTCTGGTACATCATTGCCGACTTAAAACTCCAAACCTACTTAACTCTTACAATGTATTTTACAATCTAGATATGTATGTACTTGCTCCTTTTCTTCAACTTACTTTTTGTTGGAGGTTGCATTAACTTCCAAATCACCAATCCAAATAAAAAATTCGCTTCCTTTATACTTAATGTGAGCATTAATATTTTTAAAGCCACGACCACAAGTAGGTCTGTAACAACCTAGATTAGCAGTATCTTGTCCTAAACTTATATGTGAATAAAGCTAAATAAAATTAACGACTCCGAAATCCTAAAATCTATTGAGCTATTCTTACAATTAAACCTAATTTAGACTTACTTATGTATATCTGATATTATAATAAGTGAATTCATATATTCAGGTCTTAAACTATTATCTTAAGTCATAGAATTATATTCAGGCCTTAAACTATTACCTTAAGTTAACAATTAAGTTGCTCCGTAAATCTGCTGCCGTTATCTCAGTTTCACGTTTAGCGATACTTAATTGTTATTGTATACGGTAATGGAACTTAATAAAAAATTCTTAAAAACTTAATTAATGAAATATAATAAAAAAATTTGAAATCCAACTTCACATAATCTAAGTAGTACATATGTATAAGTAGTTCATATGTATAAGTATTCACAATTTGGAAATTTCATTTCGTATCTTTCAATTAATTTGAATCCGGTGGATATTTTCGCCTAATTATATAAATTTTAGATTTTTAAAATTTTGTCGTATATTATTTTATCACATTTTACACAGAGAATTCTATAGTTGCATGCAATCCGCGTCAAAAATCAAGTGCAAATGGTAGTCTTAAATATCGTGTTCAGGCAAATTGTGAAATCAGTAGATTTAAGGCGATGCCACATGCACAACCATCAAACCGGCATTGAAAACCGATAAATACAAGTTTTGCCGAAAAATAGAACTTCGAACATTAAAATTAAATAAAAATAGTTTTAATGAACAATAACTATGATATATTGTAGTTATAAATTTTTATGTTTTGCCTGCCGTCAAGCTTAAATTCGGACGGCAAAATATTGAATGGTATAATATTTTTATGTTTTGCCTGCCGTCAAGCTTAAATTCGGACGGCAAAATATTGAATGGTATAATATTTGAAGCTAACAAACGCTCCCCCGTTTTTCAAAATCATGAACGAATATTTTTGCCGTCGTTTTTTTTCATTTCGGTCGTAAACTAAATGTCATTTATTGTGTTTCATTTAAGTATGATGCGATGACATTCACCGTCCGTGATTTTTTTTTTTCATGTGGCATAGTAAACGGAAAATCCGGACGGATTTGCAGTTTTCACATTTCCATGTGGCATCGCCTTTACCGTTGAGTTTCTACTACTGTTTAGACGCGGAATTTTAGGTGTGTTTCAAGTTGTTACGAAAAGAAATGGTTTACCCTTATGATTTTGGTATGGTGTGGCTTAAAATAATAATGTGTGTAGCTCAGTTTCAGTTTAAATTTTAGGTTTTACCTTGGTGAAAATTAATTTTAAATTACTTCGAATCTACTTCCAGTCTACCAATTTCTAAATTCAGTTTACATTTGAAATCATGTCTAAATTAAAGTTAAATACTATTATACTTACAAGTTCGGCCTCTTTGGTTTCGATTCCGACCTTATAAGTAATTCATATTTACGAAAAATCGGGATGTGATGGTGTATTTGAGTATACAGTATGCATGCTTAGTAAATAACGAGTTGATTATAGAGGATCCTGAGGTCCTAAACCCAAAGAACAAATGTACTTATTTATTTCATCACTAACTAGAAACTACAGTATAATATAAGGATCTCAATCTTAAAGGTCTGTTTAAAACTAGTTTGAGAAAATCATAGTTTAGGTGTCAGAAATTACTAGATTCGATTAAAATGGCCATCGTCATTCTCTCGCCTATTTGCTCGTCTTGTGTTTTTAAAGCTCATTTTATAGTATTTTAATGATAGATCTTTAAATTAATTAATTAAATTACAAACAAGGCAATTATGTTTTGACAGATTGATCCTTAATTAGAATTACTTACGCACATATATAAGTACCTAAGTATATATGTATGTACATCTTTAGAAAAGTCGGTAATTTAGACGAACATTTTGGTGTATTAATTTAATTGTGATTTGTGCATTAATTTGAACCAATTTTTTTTGGTGGCCGCTGGCTGCTTAGCTAAATAACCACTAATTGGGTTAATATTAATTTCTATGGTTGACGATCAATGTTTTATTCTTCAAGGCTCTTTTTCTTAAACTAACTTTTGCTGGATAAAAAGGGAGGCTGAACTAACTTTCAAATCCACAATCGATACATCAAATAAAAAATTAGCTTGCTTGATAATGTTAACATTAATGTATGTGCACTTACATTTGATCAAATAATATAAACGATTTTGAACTCCTAATTTCAGAAATTTCATATATTAACATTATTATTATTTCATATATTATTATTTCATATAACTCATCGAGTGCAATTAAAGTTTGCCGGATTACGTCTAAACATAAATTTTGATCAAAATCAAGCTTGACAATTAGTCGATCGACTTATATGAACATCCATATTATATTTAACCAAAACATTCAATTCTAAACTCAATCCTTCATTAAAGTTTAGTTGTTCATTACGGTGAAATTTTCCGCTTCTAGAACATAAATTTAAGTTCCGAGTTGAGTTTTTACTACGGTTAAGACTCTGGATTTTAAATGTATTTAAAGCTCTTACGTAAAGAAATAATTTAATCTTTTGATTTTGGTACAGACTCGTACTTACATATACTTATATGTATATATTGCAGTAGTTATTTTAACGTGTAAAGTTTTAGCCTCTGCTAAAACTTGGTTGAAGCGATTATCAAGATTACTACGGGTGAGGTCTTAATAATCGCGAGAATTGAAATAATCATTTTGAAATCATTTTAATTCTGATTTATTAAATACATTTTTTCGGTTTATATAGCAAAATTAAATTAATTTGTGTACATTCAGCTTTTTGCTATACATTGTTTTTTTTTTATATAAAAATAAAAATATGTATGAAATGTATGTAATATAATATGTACAAGTATTATTATATATAAATTTGTATGACGTATTATTATATATAAACTTGTATGACCTGTTTAGTGAACTTAACATACTCCCGGGCGGTTGTGTATTAGAGGGGTTAGTTGTTGGTTTTGACTCGCCGGCTTGGTTGTCGTCTAGGAGTGTTTTCATTGTAGTCTGATTTAATTTTTTGATTTTGGCGTTAGCTCCGATAAAATATGTTCCATTATCGGAGTATATATCTGTACATAATCCTCGTCTGGATATAAAACGTTTATATGCAGCGATGAATCCTTCTGTTGTTAAATTGCTCACTAACTCGATATGAATGGCCTTTGTAACCATGCACACAAAAAGTGCGATGTATCCCTTATATGACTTGTGGCCCCGGCCCTGGGTAGTTCTTAGTTGGATAGGACCCGCATAATCAATTCCCGTTTTTGCAAACGGTCTTCCCGGCCTTACTCTTGATGGTGGTAATCTGCCCATCAATTGCTCCATATTGGTTTGTATTTTTTCTGGTAACTGGTCATCCCAATTTATTCCGGTCATCCATACTTCCTGCAGCATAATTATGGCCATGATTGTTGTTGGTGACAGCCATCCTAAAGGGTCAAATAACTTTGATGAATCGGATAGCAATGATCGTTTTGTGGGCTGGTTGGTAGTTAACTGCAATTGGGCTATATCAAACTCAAAACAGTCTGTTTGAGGGCTATATAAAATCCCTAGAGTTTTGATGCAGTCGTTAAATTCAGCTTGATGTTGTTAAATCCGGCTTATGTTGTTATATCCGGCTCGAAGGACCATGTAAAGTTAAATCCGGCTTGTGTTATTGTATCCGGCTCGAAAGACCATGTAAAGTTAAATCCGGCTTATGTTGTTGAATCCGGCTCGAAGGACCATGTAAAGTTAAATCCGGCTTATGTTGTTGAATCCGGCTCGAAGGACCATGTAAAGTTAAATCCGGCTTATGTTGTTGTATCCGGCTCGAAAGACCATGTAAAGTTAAATCCGGCTTATGTTGTTGAATCCGGCTCGATGGACCATGTAAAGTTAAATCCGGCTTATGTTGTTGAATCCGGCTCGAAGGACCATGTAAAGTTAAATCCGGCTTATGTTGTTGATCCGGCTCAAAGGACCATGTAAAGTTAAATCCGGCTTATGTTGTTGGATCCGGTTCGAAGGACCATGTAAAGTTTTAGCTTCTGCTAAAACTTGGTTGAAGCGATTATCAAGATTACTACGGGTGAGGTCTTAATAATCGCGAGAATTGTAACAATCATTTTGAAATCATTTTAATTCTGATTTATTAAATACATGTTTTCGGTTTATATAGCAAAATTAAATTAATTTGTGTACATTCAGCTTTTTGCTATACATTGGGTTTTTTTTTATATAAAAATAAAAATATGTATGAAATGTATGTAATATAATATGTACAAGTATTATTATATATAAATTTGTATGACGTATTATTATATATAAACTTGTATGACCTGTTTAGTGAACTTAACATAACGAGAGATTTCAATCTTAAAGATCTGTTTAAAATGAGTCACAAACCATTTAAAAGAAAACATAGTTTGGATATCGTTTGATGTATCGTTTAACTCGATTGAAATTGAAATCGTTATTCTCTTATTTTGTATTTTACTGTCTTATTTTTTTAAGGCTTATTTATTTTAGTATTTTGGTCATAATCCATTAAAGGAAATGCCGACAAGTCCACGCAATTTGTGGTTTTATAATTCGGTTCTGTATGAATATATGTATGCTGCCTATGTGAATTTTACATATTTTAGCGTTGTTAATACCATTTATGTTCACGTTTTCTTCGTTGCTTTTAATCTTAATTAGCAATCTAATTATTCTGGTTTTGATATGGAACAATTCAAGTAGACCTAAAGTTGATGATGCTTCCACATTTAGCATGTTAAATGCGTCAGTAACAAAATACGTACATTGATCCACATATTTGTTTATTCGGCAGTTTCTAATTATTTTTTCTCGAAAATAAAACGATTCGATTGATGTACTTACAAGAATACAAATAAATGGAATCGATTTAGTTTCAATGTGCGATTATACTGTAGTGAAAAGTACTAGTTAAGAAACTTAGCATCTATATTACTTATATTGCCTCATAAACTAAACCGGATAATAAAATCATTGTGTTGATTATTTTGTTCAATAAAATCTTAGTCGATATTTACGAGTTTACAACAGTATAAACATAACCATTTTGTAGGCAATATATGAAGAATAATGAATTTTAATGGGAGTTGGTGGACACTATCTACTTATTAACGTTGAGAAATTTGGGAACGATATGGAATTTAAAAATCTTTATTCTTAATTTGACTATATGACCTACAATTTCGATGCTTTAGTTAAATAAAGTTTAATTCGAGTAAAAATAATCAGAACCTGTTCTTCCTTACCTATTTAGTTAATTGATTAGTTACTAAAAATTACAACTTTCGATAAAAAAAATTTGAATATAAAACTCATTGACTTTAAGGAATATAGAATTTGACAGATTTTTGAAGCTAATCAACATTTCAAAGAGAAAAAAGATGCAATTTTGATGAAAAATCACATTTTTAAAATTCAAAATTAATCAACACCACTATATTAAGAAATCATTTAAAATTTGATGCCGTTTCTTTTAATTCTACGATTTAAAAAACAAAATGTTTATTGAATATACAGGTTATGTCAGTTTGTTCAAAATGCCCTCCATTTTTCGATATACATTGCTCAACTTTCTCAAGGAGCTTTCCTGATTCAGAGTTGGCCTGAAACGATCTCTTTATTATCGATTGTTCAACGCATTACGATTATTGAGTAGTTAGTGTGGTTTGTTGTTTTGAAATCAGATGTTATCGTTATGATCATTAAAACCATGTTGTTGAAATGACTAACCAAACTGAGCACATCATACAATTCGAAAACCAAACCACTATAAAATCACCTTTTAATCACTACTTGTACTTACGTATACTGATATATACTTTTCTAATAAGTACTCAATTACGAGTATATATTTTAAATCACCCGCTGTTATGATTTGCGTATCTAAACAATGATGTTTATAATGATGAATCCCAATTTAATTATCTGTAAATAAACCACAAAACAAATTTCATATCAATGAAAACCAACGCAACCTCAAGATTTAAAATAAATCGTTTTAGTTAAATGAACACCTCATTCAATATTCTCCGTATACAACATATGTACATGGATATTGTATATATTATAAATATATTGACACATGAAATAACCAATCATTCTACCACCGACCACCGGCAAACAAATTTCATTATTTATTTTTTATTGTATATCCCTAAATGCATATGTCAATTTTCATATTGAATTTTAATTTTAATGAAAATTCACCAAACTCAAAAAATACATGCAATCCCTTAAATATTCCAAAAAACACACAAAAAAATTAATTAACACTGTACAAATAGTATCACCCCATTTTTTCGCATATGCCTGCCTATTTTATACCAAAAATTCTTTTTTGTCGGTAGTCTAGTGTTGTTCGTTCAAAAACACCAAAAATAAACCAAAAAAATATGTACATACTCGTATAATTGAAATTGCACATTCATGATACGCAACTGAAATAATAAAAGGGTTAATTTTCTGTATGCACATATACTTACGTATGTATGTACTTGCAAAGTAATTAATAGGAATACTATACACAGTACATAAACAGAATAATGAATTCATTGACAAAGAACACAAATTTTTAATCGGTTCATAAGCAGAGCAGCAAGCGCGCAGAGCACATACAAAAAAAATAACAATAAAAATTAAAATTATTCCAAGTTCAATACAATCACTTATTCATCATGACGATTATTATGTTCTGTATATATAAGTAAGTATGCATATAATTTAAATAGTAACAATCATAATAACAACAGTGTATTAATATAAATAATAAGAATGGCAATAAAATAATAATCGAGTACTGTATGTATTGTATGTACGCGAAAAAATAATTACGTTGTCTTGTTGTTGGCATATTATTCTTACATACACACAATATACATGTTTTTAACGCGCGGCGTTTGACAGGGGTTTTCATAAGTTTTGAATTGTTATTATCGAACAGGTTGACTTTAAATTACGTCGCTCACATGTTTTTTAAAATTAAAAATTAATTAATACATACATACATTAATTAGAGACTGCTCGGCTAGTGGATTTATTGTCCGTTGAAAGCTGAACGGTATCCCTATTTTATACATGGATGTCTTTTAATTGGCCATCTGCACACTGCATAGCTCGTTCTCTACGAGATAATAAAAGCTATTCATAAAAGAAGAACAATAGAGGCGATGAAAAAATATATCGCTTAACAGAAGAAATATGTTTTAATTCTGTAACCGACTTGAAATAAAAAAAATTTTACACCATGGACCCATAGTGGCATTGAATGCGGAACCTGCTTGGGTTCCAGCCAACTTTAATAATAAAATACTTAAAAATTAATAAGGTGCTCCTTATTTGTTAATAAAACTAACTATCTGCAAATATCAACTTATGTGAATTAAATTCTGATGCACCAAAACAGGATATCTAATATATTTTCAAATTACATCATAATAAAATTATTTCTATGTAAATAGGTTTAAGTAAGGTGATTTCTGCCCTCTTTTTAAATTAAAAATATTTACCATTAAAATCAATAAAAATTCTGGATTATTTGAATTCCAGTCATTTAAATACGATTTACCAGAAATTTTGGTTTTGCATTTCAGTAACTAGCTTCTCAAGAAAATCACAGATTTATAAATTCTGGAAACGGTTTTGTCGCTGTTATATCTATTCTTATTAATTTACAATATCGAAATTTGTTATATGTACATTATTTCAAATTATTCTTTGAAAACGACATAAATCGCAAGGGGGGAGATGCAATTTAAACCGAGTATAGTCGAGGTTGGCCTGTACATTTAATATGCATGGCTTGTAATAACATATTGAGGATAATTAATTAACGTAAAATGCATAATGATAATTATATAGTTTGAAACACAAATAATAATACAAGATTAAATTAGATAATTAGTTTTGTTTTATACTTTTATACATATTATTTTAATACGAGTATTTTTTTTATTTATAAAGGTAGTCGTTAAGTATAAGTCAACATGGTTTTGAACGGCTTAAATAAAATTAATTTTCGTCTAAAAAATAGATGAACATTTATTTACGATCTCCGCATGTGCATTTGTGAAATGCAATCAGTCATGCGGACGATTAAATGTTTTTTACTCACCCCTTTTCGGTTTTGTATAATTGACGTTGATTGTAGTATATAGAAAAGGTGGATAGCAGTTGCGATTATATTTTATTTATAGAATTCCTATTTTTTAACTGAAATTTAGGTATTTCGTGAACGAATAATAATTAGGATAGTTATTTTAACACCTAAAATTAAAATACATAGTACATTATTCGTTAGATTTAATCGTATATTATAGTAGCAGTTTTAGATGGTAGATTAGATGAATTTTTTACTGAAATTATTGAATCTAAATCCCTCTTAAAAAAGCAAATATGATCTAAGTAATTGTGGCCTTAATAAAATTTTAATTGCTTGGTTAGTACTATAAATATAATTCTCCGTCTACTATAAGGTGGTTCTCCTTTCGGAGATCGATGTACATGTCGTTCCGGATCCGCATACAGACGGGCCTGATGAACGCTCTGTAAAACTTTAGTTATACGTCATTTGTTAAGTTTTTAGATTTTAGCAGTGGCTTTAGAGGCTACAAAGTACGACTGCTTGCTGCCATCCGTTCTTTAATATTCTCACCCACACTGTTAACGTGAGTGATAAGATAGGCCAAATATTTGAACCTCACCCCCTCAAACGTATAGTGAAAATTACTAAAATCTGGTGTGTCTTATCCATATAACCAGAGCTCATGTATTTTGTTTTGAACTCGTTGACCTCGAAGCTGAAAACTGTACTAGCTGAACAAGAGTTTCCTTCACTTCGTTGCTATTCTATTAGCCAATCAGGCATATATCCTTGCCAAACATCCGAGTTAACTGCAAAATTCTCAATGGCCTGTTCACAATTGCCAATTCTCTACTGGCAATTTTGTTGGGATTCCTAGGTAAAGGGTTTTCCCATAGGAATGATACAATTTAAAATGATTATAATGGCAACAGTGCTTATTATTTTTTGACATTTCTTATAACATGTGTGTTCAGCATGTTACGCCATTTAATCATGGAAAGCTACACGCTTCAACAACGTTTAGAAATTGTTAAATTGTTTTATCAAAATCAGTGCTCATTTGTGAATACTGGGAGAATCCATCAGTGAAGAAAAATTTTCGATAAAAATGTTCATCATTTTCAGTTGTTGAATCGTGTATCTTTCCATGATTAAATGGCATAACCCACTGAACACAAATGGCATAAGAAATGTTAAAAAATAATACGCTGTATTGCCTAATAATCATTTTAAAGTGTATCATTCCAATTGGAAAACCCTTTATTTCAGATTGATTGAGTTATAGGCCTGCCTGAAACCCAGAAACACCTTGTATGTGGATGTTTCATAATATTTAAATAGACCGTTTTCGTCGCATGATGAATATCAAGCAGGTCGATAAAGTGTCCATGACATGTGTCGAGAGGTATACATTCCGGTTCTGATGGTAAAAAGAATCTTGGCCTTCTACCATTCTCGCTTCTTCCGTCTACAAGAGCAGCCTCGCGGATGTGCTGTTCATTATGGGCTATATTTTGTTGCTCGATTATAAGACGACACTCGTCATCAAACCAATCATTCTTGGGTTTAGGTTAGGTAAGTTAGGTGGCCGCCTTTTTACAGCACACTTAGATCGGCGACGGTCCGTTCTGATACCACAAGTACATTCACACACACATTCCTTCAACCCATTCATCCTCATACACACACACAAGTACAGTATACCACCTGCACAATGCATAGCTCCATGTCACCCTGTACAGTGACATGGAAGGTGGGTCGGCCCATGAGTTCTACATTCCAACGGCTATTGATGTTTTTTCAGTTAGTTTTTAAACACCTCCCTAACTTTCGCTATACCTAAAAACTGCTGAGCTACACTGACAACTGAAGTTTTCAGTACCTTCCAAAGTGAGTTCACATAGTCTAGTAATTTGCTTCCCTTTCATATTAGGTTCTTCGAATATTTATAATATTATTATTGATGAAACTTTACTGAACCCCACAAACCAACATTTTTCGACGTACCATTTACTCTTTTATCTATTCAACTATTTGACTCATTGGGCAAAAAGGGCAGTTGACCACTATTTAAATTCGAACACGTCAATTGCTAATCAGAAAGTTGATGCGACACAAAAACATCCAGATCAATATTTTTTCAATTGTATGAGGAAGTTCCTGAGTTTCTTGTTGAGTTCAATTCTAATAAGAATTGACGATAAAAGAAAAGCTTACATTTCTGAATAATAAAATATCTTAAGCAACTTGCATCCCTGTTGAATATTACTTTCCCTAAAAGTTTATTCATTATTCGTCAATCACCATATCGTCATCAATTACCATTTTTTTGCTAGCATACATTTAATAACTATGATCAAGATATAAAGTCCCTTGGCGCCACATGTGACATTATTAGATAATAAATAATATAATTTTCACATCACCACAAAACACCATGCGTTGCAAAGATAATCTTTTCCTGTATTTTCCATTATATAAATACACATATTATTTATAAGTATATATTTTGTATTTATAATTGAAGTCCCAAATGTAATTTTAGAATTAGCATCGTTGAATAATGAAAAGATTTTCAAAATTGTTTTTTTTTTTGCTTGCGTTTCGTATGTTCACGGAAAAAGTGATTAACGAAGGAACGAACTATGTTTTGAAATTGGTATACGATAACGACATACTATATCGTGTGTGTGTGTGTTTATGGGATTGTAATTATTATAGTAAAAACAGTATCGTTTGTGCATAAATTGAAATCAAGATGTTGTTGTTCGCAATTTGGAATATTTTTGCGTGGAGACTACTGGTCTGGCAACGATAAAGCAGAATGTTGTATTTTTTTTTATTATTATTACTGCAGGTGGTTACAATTTACAATCAAATCTTTGTTAATAACAGTAGTGATAAGGTGGTTGGTATAATGATGGTAAAGTTTCTAAAAAAAGAATTTCATAAGTATTATTACTTAGTGGAATGTTTTTTTAATAAATCTTAACATTAAGTATACCCATATTGTAAAATTCTATTAATACTTTTTCTCTATTAATTTATATTCTCGCTCTATTATGGTAAGAATATTGAAATTGTTTGTAAGTATAATGTTTAAAAGTTTCAATATATTCATATTTACTACGTTTCTGAATCTGGTGCGGATATTATACCGACTTTCATAGCTGGAAAAATTGAATAGCCTCTCAATTTCAAAAAATATTGCAGATCGTAAAATTAAGTTGCCAAAGTCTAATCTGAATCATTACTATTTTATATAATTTTACAATTTGAATGGGGTTCAAATTATGGTTGATTTCAAAATTTTGCTTTTGGCCAATGAGAATTTTGGGAGATGTTGCGAAATGTATCAAGTTTCAAAAATGACAACCGTAATACGCAACTGTGCGTTAAAATATTATTTAATTAAATATTTAAAAAAGCAAAACCGCAAATAACGAAATGAGTATGAACCAGATAGTTTTTAGTCACAATGTCGAATGACGAAATTGTGTTCGACAAATTGCTCTGCTCAGTACTCCATCTTTCTGTACTTGTCCGTGTTTTACACAAACAGACTAAAATTTTAGAGGCACACCTCTTAAATGATGAAAATCAACCGGATGTACGTCAAAAGTATAAAATGCTTTGTAAACAGCTCAATAGTATCGCTATGGACTTGCTTGCATATACCTTTAGGTCTGTCAAGAAAGCGCCCGTTGTAACTCAAAATGCATCGATTCATAGTGAAGTTTGGCTAAGCTAGAAATCATAAATATTTTAATATAAGAAAGTACTTATACGTATAGGTAGTTTATGCAATATCATAGTGAAAAAAATTGCCACTGGTTGATTTCTGTCTCAACAGTAAACAATACAAATAAAATACAAAAAAAACTGTATGAACGAATAGGATAACAAAATTAAAAGTTGTCAGTGGCAATTCTCACGAACTTTACTTATGTTGTACTCGTAAATGTAGGCAAATATATACATTTTAGTGACCATTTCGATTTCGAACACTACAATCATTAAATATAAAGTAAGATTGTGGAGTCCGTGAAGAAATGACTTCGGAAATGGTTTAATGGCTGATTCCGACTCTGATTCTGAACTCTTATAAAAATAATTTAAAATTCGCCAAAGATACAGAAATTAATATCGAAATGTGGTTGTTTCTAGCACAGATTAGGTACTAGTCTTGGAAGTGAATTAGTAAACTTAAACAGCAAATCTCTAAGTAAATGTGTTCTCTTGTATATTTCTATTTCTATTTAATTTTCTTTTGTCGAATGAATCGCGTCTGACTCCGATTCCACAATTCTGATAATGTTTGGCAATTGTCTGTCCTGTTTCAAATAAAATTCTATAATATTTACAAAAGTAAGTAATGTGTAAATTATAAAAGATCTCATAAGTAAGTATTGAATCCTATAATTACCTAAATTGATAAGAAATATTTGCTATAATTTGAAAACTATGCATTTTCTAATACATAAATAATAATTAACTTCCCTCCAGTATTGAATTTGTCTTAGTGATTTGAAGATTTTAGTGTTAGTAAAACATATTTATTAGAATTCCAGAACAACCATAACAAAAGGACGAGAATGTATTCAGTGGAAGTAAGTGAATTGGTAGAGGATAAACGTAGGGCACCTAAAATCTGGCAAATTAATAAATCTCAAGAGAATCAAACTAAGCTTCACTACTTATGTAACAAACTAGTCACTTATAAAAGAAGTTAAAAATGTGAAGCAATAGATATTTATGTAGTCTTACAGATGAAAATGGCACGGACTTTTCACTATGGAAACCAACGAAAGTACTAAAAAGGCCAAAAATGCAAAAATCCCCAGATAAAAACTAACCTTAATCCCAAGAAACAACCAAAAAAATCAGTCAAATATTGAACGAGTACACAATCATAAACAAAATTATAAAGTAAAAAGACGCGTTCTAGTGTTTTCTAAGAAGTCACACAAGCATTTAATAAAGCGTGACATAAGGGATTGCAATACAAATTGCACCTAAGAATACTATAATATCTAACCTTCCTATATAACTGAAAGAGCACGTACAAAAGAAAAAGGCTAAACTTAACAAGTTCAGAAAGTAGTACTGGCTTGTTGGGCGCAATTCAGATAAACTATACGCAATAAACTACCTATAAGTAATGCTGAGCAGATTTTGAATTTGAATTAACTGCAATATGATTAGGCCGAAGGGACATTTTATATATTTGGTGCATGAGCTTGTAATACGTATGTTTTACGAGTAGTGAACAAACGACAATCATGAAAAGATTTAAACTCATTGAGATTTCTAATCGTTTGCTAACTTTGCTATTTACTGTTTAGTATTCCACTGTTAGAAAAAGGAATAAAATCAAACATCTGCCTACTTTTAAACAAATCGTATACATATTGTTACACTTAAGTACCTTATGTCTAATCATGGAAGTTGGTAGAAAAATAAAACATTTTCTTAAACATTGCAACTGCAAACGTATAAGAATAAAAGAATAAGACGACGACGCCATCGTTTATCACAAACACAATCAAAATACAAAATAAATATAATAGCAATAATTTTCTAATCATTCTAACCCCATAAAATAATTCTGTTTTATGTATATAAGTAAGTAAGTACATAAAATGCAATCACATTTTCTTTATTCCATGCCGTACATATAAATATCTTACTTCTTGTTACACTCTCCCTGCTCGTTTAAGACAATATAAAATAGGTAAAGTGAAAAATATTAAAACAAAAATAAAAAAGCAGTACAAACATAAAGAAATCCAAGCCAATTATTTTGTACATACATACATACATATGTACATACAATACATACTTGTGTGTGCAAACCGAACATATTCTGGAACGTTAAATTTCCATTCCATTTTTGTTTATATTTTCATCGTCACATAGAGAAAATCGATTCCCCTAAGATTTAAAAAAAAAAAAAATGTTATGTACTACAAATTAAAACAATTCAACATTAAGAACAAACAACAACAAAAATTTCCTCTCTTCTTCAAACAGCCTGCAGAACCAATTCCATTTCGGTTCTTTCAGATTTTTTTTCTTTTACTTTTTCAGTCTGTCAGACAATGTTCTTTTTGAATTCTTATAACTTTTTTGTTTTCTTCGTTATAATCGTCGTCTTCTTTATGATAATACATTCTTAGTTACTTGGTGGAAAAGTTTATAGTGTATAGACTGTAAATATATTTAAGTTTTTATCCTACACACAAAAGAAAATTTTTTGTTACGTTTGACTTGTGACATTTTCAATGTGCGATATTCTCTTCATTTCGGGCGTTAAATTTTGTTTTAGTATATAGGCCATAGAAATTCATTAGTAAAGTAATTGAAAAAGAAAATTGCAAACAGCTACCAGTATAAAGAGTGCGCATAAAATGAAAGGGTTGGTACGTTTTGCTGTAGTTGAGTGTACCTTTCGCGCGTCGTCGTTTTAGAGAGTTAATCGTGTGGTGGTAGTTGGAAATGTACACAAAAATAATCGATTACAAATTGCATTTCATTTACCTCGTTTTGCTCGTTTTTTATGCTGTTTGACCGTCATGTTGATGAAGCTGGATGATGATGATGATGATTTATGTTGTATGGGTGACTATGCTACATTTTTCATTGCTTCGTGCTCGTATTAAAATTACGATAGAAATGTGCAAATTTTTTTCCATTTTAATAAAAGATACTGTACGTGCACATACATATTTATAAATACACACATACATACATATGCATATTAAAAAAAAAACGTTGGGAAAATAGGGGAAATTTTTGCTTTACGATTTTTTTTGCTTGATAAAACTTAAAAGCTACCATCAAAAAAAGTCAATAGTTTTCATTTAAATGCTGAAAAATTGCTTGCTTTTTGTATACAGTTTTTGGTGTGTGGTGTAACCAAACTATACACACACAGAGCGCTTATTTATTGATTACTCATGGTTGGTTTACGTAATTATCCTGCAGTTTTTTTTGTTGTTTTTGTTCCGTTTTTCATTCCATGATTGTATTATGAGAATGATTTGTCATACTATAAGCGCACGGCGGAGAGTCAATGATATTTTAACGACGTATTATTAACAGGGTGTTTTTTAAGTTTTTAATTGGCTTTTTTATGCTACGTTTTTCATATTGTTGAAGGTTGAGTGTTTATGCAAAATTGAAGTAAGAATTATGTCGTCTCGGAAAATTTATTTTATCGGTGTTTTATTGGTTTAAAATTTTAAACGGTATTTAATGTATAATCTTATTTTTATCGAAGCCATTGAAGGCTTATAACTTTGGGGTTAGATCCTCTTTTTATACATTTTATTGACAAACTTGAGTTCTTTTGATGAAATTGAAATTGTCTGACATAAGTGTTGAGTATTGCTATTGTTTAAATGAGCCGTTTATTATCTGAGGTTTGAGCCGGCATGTATTTTTTGCCCTCGGCAAAACAGAGTCAATGAAATACAAATTAAAGTGCAATACCTATACGTAGTTAGAACTAAACTTGGTATTCAGAGATCGAAATAAATTTGATCTTATCTAGATTGAATAAAAATTTAATCAGTTCATTTACGTATAGAACATAAATAAATTACTTAAACAAAACAAATCAGTGAAATTTGTATAAATATAAAGAACAGATTGGTTCAAACATTAAAAAAAATATTGTAGATTGATCGAGGTTAAACTCGAATTTGTGTGTTTCAATAAATTTTGCGTTTGAACCGACTGGAATATTTGATTAGCTTTTTCAAGTTAAATTAAACCTTTTCTAAGTTAAACGCAATTTTTTCCAAAATAAACGAAACTTTCCAAATTGAACGCAAACTTCTTCACATTTAATGAAACTATTTCCAAAGTAAACACATACATTTCCGAAGTAAATAATCTTTTCTAAATTAAATAACACTTTTCCAAATTGAATGCAACTTTTTATTTAAGTACTTACCTTTTTTATTGTTATTTTTAAATTTGGTGATACAAAATAACAGAAAAAGGTGATCGATATATTAATTATAACACTTGGAAATCCCACCTGTAAATAAATACACTGATAAGAGTCGTATGTTTATTTTAAAGTGGATTTGCTCAAATTTCTAATTATTTATTACATTTTTTGGTTTTCCGCTATTATCTAGTTCACTTTAAGCCAAACTTGAATATTTCATTGAATTAAGTAGTAAATTGATTTTATTAATTTAAGCCTTGTTTTTTCTGTATATTTGATATTTAGTAATTCAGGCTTACTTCACGGAATTAATTACAGCACCGCAGTATTGCAGTACAATTTCACAAAAAAATAGGTTCTCTTGTTATCAAACATTAAAAATAATCATATCGTAAGTATACTGAAGTACCAACTTTTAAAAAATAAACAAAATGAACTTTGTTAAGTTGGCCCGCGGTACAGATGTACTATACTAAATTTTCAGTGAAGGAAGGTTTAACTGATTCATTTGATCCTATTAATTTATGAATCAGTGTTTTGCACCAAGCACTTATACAGATCACAAGATAATTGTTCTGAAAAATTAGAAATTTCCAAACAAAAACAACTCAATTGAGATTTCTGCTATAAATATGATTACTTTGAAATTTGATGAGTTAATTATGAAATTAGTTTGGTCGGACATTGTATCGATTATTCACGCGAAAGCGGAATCTAAATGTATCTAAGTATTTCACGAAACAATTTAAAATGGTTTGCATAAGTAACTCACTTTCATAACCGAATACTGTATTTACCAACATTGATGAAATTTAAAAGGCTGATATATTTGTTTATAGAAAAATAAAATAGGAGATTCATTTTGTTAAAGATTTTGTTCATTATATCACCATAATTTGTTCAGTGGATATCCAGCGATTTTTTGAAATAACCAAATTAAAAAAAATTTAAAAATTTAATGCAAAACGGGGGTTTTGCGCTTAAAACGGGGTTTTGCGCTTAAAACGAAGTATTTACGCTTAATTAAACATAAAAATGTTCACTTCGATCAGTACTGTAAAAATATTTCATGTTTAAAATTTACTATGTTTCATAACTACATATATATCACCACTTTTTGGAAAACCTACAAACTTCAATAAATTCTTTGCTAATGTATTGTCCAATCTGGAATTGTCGGTTTTCACTCAGATTTTCTGTAGAATTATGGTCAAACGAACAAGCAGGCCAATCAAGGATATGTATAGATTTTTCCATAAACCAATTCGGCAATTTATATGATTTACAGCGGGGTACTGTTCGAAAGCACAGTTTTCATCTCGATAACTATGGTAGAAATTTATTTTCAATGACTCCAATATACTTCCTAACTGTCTGTCATTCTGGTGGATAGAAAGGCTAATACAAGTGCACGACGAAGTTCTCTTCCTTGCGTAACTTTTTTAGAAACCTCAAATCATTAGATTTCCATCACCAAAACTTTGTTTTGACATCTGAACTATCAAGGTTCTATTAATCGAAATATCATGGTTTATTAAATAAACTATCTAAACTAACTATCAAGGTTTTAATCGAAAAATCATGGTTTATTAAATCAACAAAATAAGGGCAATCTCGACACTCAATTTTATGACGAACCATTAATTTTAGAATTTTCTACAATAAAACCTCTTCGAGACTAATTAAAATCCTGAATGTTGAGATTTGTGTTAATTTATTAGATCTAAATGAACAAAATAAATCAAAAATCTACTTTGGTGATGTAGTTTAGCGTTTGGGATTTTTCGGCGAAATTTGTATCTCGAGAAATCAAGAAATTTTCTTAGTAAGTATGTCTCGAGATTATCGAGAATACATACAAATAAATCTTAAAAAAATTCCTTGAGGTTTATTTAATGATATTCATGTTAAGCCGATTTTAAACTGGTGAATTGTTAGATTATGCAATCTTAGACACAACACAAATTTAATCTCAATATACCTACGCAACGATGAATTTATTAAAGCTAGACAACAATGTTTCAAAAGCTTTAAAAATTAATATGATTTTTAAGAAATTATGTCTTATGATATATTCACTGCCTTTCCGGACAACCTATAGTTCTGTTTTTGAATACTAAATTACTGCAAATTGATCAATTTTGTATAATCATCTAGAGCTGAACGTCGAAATCGTGGTAGGTCTTATTGCTTCTTCTAATGTTTTTCTCAAGTCCTTTATACAAGATAAATTATCTGTATCTGTAATCATATCATTATCGTTCATCCCTAGTTTGATTGCCATTCATTCCATAAATAGTTTACTAGTTTTAAGAATTTTAATAGAATAACAAGTGATGAATTGCGACGTTTCGAAAGATGTAACTTTAATTTGATGAATAATTATTTATTTATACATACTTACAAGAAAAGTTTTGTAATATTGTTTTAAAAAAGAGCTGTAGTATCACCTTAAAGAAGATCTTAAATGTATGCGCATGCGATGGGCCACCACTACAATTTGTACAAAACTTTTTTATTTATTTATTATTATTATTATTATTATTATTATTAATACCTACAGTACAAATTGTATCTACAATCGGTAATAAAATAAAAGAAAAAGAAGAAAAAAACTGACATCTAAAATATAAAAGATACAATATAAAAAAAAAAATAAAATTACAAATATAAAAATACACAAAAATATAAAAGAAATCTAGACACAAGTCAAGTAGGTCTAAGAAATTTATCAAACTCGACTCTGAATGAATTCCTAGATATATTAAAATCAAAAAATCAAAGGCGCAATTGAAACAACGCGACGTGTTCAAGTAACTAAAATTTAGATAGAAGTCATAAGTGAGACAAACATTGGTTGCATATTCCACTTAATATCTGACATAGGCAAAATACAAGATTTTAATTGTCTCCATATCATCACTATCACAAATCCAACGTTTAATGAAACCAAACATGTAGTTAGCTCTCGCCACGCACAGTACGATGTGTTTGCTTCACACACATGTTTAAAACAAAAGTAGCCTCCAGGTTTTTAGTTTCGAATATACTTATTTTTTAAATCATACCATTTATATGATACTGTGGTTAATGTACGACCATATCATTACCGATGTAATGATATGGTCGTACATTTATCAATATTTAGATAAAGTGGGTTGGATACCAGATTGCCAGATTGTCGATGTATTCTTGCAGTCTGTCAATATCGTTGATAAATTAAAATCAAACATGGAATTCTGTATAATTTCAGTTACTTCAGTGGTGACCAAAAATAATATTGGGTATTTTTAATGTGTAAGTATATGTGTTTGTCCGGCTATTGTACCGTGGGCCCATTAGTGGAATTGAGTGCTGGATTAATCCGCCGAAGTTTAATTTTTTTTAGTCCATTAATACGCCAGAAGAAGATTCAATTAATTCAGTTCTTTTATTTCCGATTTCAACGTTATGAGTGAGGTAGCTCAAGTGAGATTTAAACCAGTCAACGAAAAGGCTGGAAAATCCGAATTTATACATCATCATAGTGTTTTACAATGATTGATCTGGTTTCTGGTCAAATTCTAATATATATATTGTATTAAAGATTTATTAAATAAAATCGTAAAAGTATTGTAAATAACTAGCTTCTCATTCATTGTGAATAATTTAAATACGTACATATGTATTATATTGAAAGATGGTGCCAGTTCGTCTCAATGATCAAGCAACACATTAACGCAGTAATATTCAAAAATCGCATATCATCACGACGCATAATACTACATATATATGACCATGTCTACGACCTCCAGACACTAGTTTTTATAAATACATACGTTCGTAGACACATTCATTTCCAATTATTGTGATATATACGTATAGTAATCAAATGACTACTTCACGATTTGTTTATGTTTATTAAATTTTCCATAAAATTGTATTTAACACTTTCATTTTACTAAACAGCCGACGACTTAAACACGAATTAACAACCAACACAGCAAAATATGTGTATTTTTTTTTAAATAATAATACATAATAACAACAAATAAATTAACAAACAAAAAATAGTTCTTAATTAGCAAGAAAATAAGAAAATTACACAAAGAAAAACTTTAACTCATCACAAAGCTTAATAACAATAAATAGCTGTGCTATGTGTGGTGTATGTTTACTATATATATACTTAGTGTTTATATACAATGTAAATAACCTTGACATAGTCTACATATTTAATATGTGTTATATATGTCTAGTATCACTTCATTCATTCACCACAATTCATTCATTCATTCGTTCGTTCGCTGTGTTTGTATTTTATAATATGTATTATGTATTAGACATGAAAAATAAAATTCTTTGAATACCTAGTCTAGTAGTTTTGTAGTTCTTCCCTAATTTTAATGATCTTTTTTTTGCGTGTGTTTTGAAAATCTAAATTTAGAGATGTGAGTGATTAGATTTATCGTTTTATATTAGGGTAAAAAATGTGTATTATGACTATAGTTGCCTGGTATTCATTCATGTCTGTTATTTACTCTTTCATCACATGGCGGCGCGGCGTTATGTATGATGATGATGATAATATTTCTGGAAGAGAAGAAAATACTAAAAAAAGAACAATTTTCTTGTACGAGTAAATATGTATACATATATATACATACATATGCATCAGTATTAAGGAATTTCCGAACTTTTATTTCTTTTCGTTCTTTTTCTCTGGAATTTTATCTTAATATGCGATTACATAAGACATAAGAATGTGGTATAATGTGTTTATTTTGTAATAATTTGACTGAGTACTATTATACTTAGTGGTTTCGAAATATTTTTCATTAGTTATATGAAACTTAATTTTGATGGGTTGACAATTTGACATGTGAGTGCTAATAGTGGGGTATTAGTAATTGATATCAAGTAATACAAATGTAATTTAAATTTTATTTCAACATTTTTATTTTTGTCTTTTTAATTCAAGTCAAACTATTTGTGGCAGTAACACCTACTCACTATAGGTTGGTTATTGCATTACCTTTATAAAAATCTACTACTCATTTAATGTTAAGATAAATTTATTCGTGGTGTATTAAAGTTATCTAATATTTGTTGTTAGGCGAAAGAGAAAATGACAACCTAACCTGCGATAATCAAAATAAAAAAATACTTTTTTTGGGGTTCGCACTAATGATAATTGCTCACTTAGGAATTCCCGGTTAAAAACACAGTTTTGTTCTAGAAATGCTGCAATAATTATGTAACATTTAAATATATTTATTTTATTTAACTAGTTAGGTTATAGACTGTACACTTGGGTTCATGAACCACACAATTTCCATAATACTTGGCGCTCTCCGAAAAACATCGAATCGTAAATCCGGTGTATTTTTGTTAATGCAAGATATTGCATGAAATCTTGAGACATGGGGAGATATTGTATCTTTCGTGGTTGATGAGACATCATGAGTACATAGCGGTGTATTACTACGAACTCCGCCAACAATGAGTCTACATCCCGGATCCTGCTCTATATTTCGACATCGTAATTGTGTAACTTTTCTCTGATTTTCGAAAGGTTTCCGTTAAATTTTGTTTTTTCTTTAGCGGTTAGAATTCTTTTCTTTGGCTTTTATTGTAAGTTCGCTAGTGGGTTTCTGCATTGAACATGATACTTCAACTCCATCCGAAGTAGTATACCTCCATTCCCCGTCCTTATCGAAAAATTTTCATGAACCTTAATATAATTTTAATGACTGCAGTAACTGATGGAGTGCAAATGGGTCATATATGAATGAGTGCAAACTTTTTCAGTTCTTGTTCTCCATTGTATTTTTGAATTTATGTGTATAAGCGCTCTGATCGCGTAATAAAAAATCAGGACTTCCAAAAAAATCTTAGTTAAATCTGCGTAAAAATTTTCTAATCCTGGAGCGTCCATCCATAGATATAAGATATTATGGAAAATGGTTTTTTATTACGAAGCAGCCACTAACAAATTTAACATTAAAGATTTCTTAAAGATTGTCCATATTTGATTTTACAAGTTTAAAAAGAGCCGTGGTGGACATTTGCCAGCTTCATTCCGATTATAGAATGTGGTAGAAATCTCGAAACTGCCTGTAGAAAATATAAAACCAATTTTTATAAATCAGAGTAACCATAGAAAAGGCATACAATTTTCAGTCGTTTTGTTTTAAATAGGCTTATCCGGGCCGCTGAGACTTACCATTTTAGTGAGATTTTTATCAAATTTCACTAACCATTTAATGTTAAAAATGAATCATTAATCATTTGTAGCAGCTCGAATATTCGACTCACCGATATTCGATTCTGCCACAAACAAAATAATTAGTGAAATTCAAATATAATCCAACTTATTTGAATTAAGCGTTCACTAACCCCATCACATATCAATCTATCCAACCAACACTATCTAATAACCGAACCATTACTATAAAACATTTATAGTAAAACAAGTCCGCCATTTAACACAATCACCACGAACAACAATGTTCGGTGATGCAACACTAATACAATAGTGCAATGTCGACCGTCGCCGGCGCATCTGTTCCCTCTCCAAAATACGACACGTATTTTGGAAGACGAAGGCGACGTCACTCATCACAACAGAATACAAAAAACAAGCGGAGCAACAACACGCATTCACGTCCGATCATTGGCGCCGATTTTCTAAGCAAATTCGGACTTCTTGTCGATGTCAAACACAAACGGCTGATTGACCCAGCTACAAAGCTGTCAATAAACGCCACAATGGTTCGTGTTAACACACCAACACCGATCCATTTTAACATCGACAACGGCTACGGCACTCTGCTCAAAAAGTACCCACTACTTACAGCAGAGCCGAACTACAAAATGCCAGTCCGACACAACGTGGTTCATCACATCGTCACGGAAGGCCATCTGCCCGTGTCGAGACCACGCAGACTAGATCAGGTGCGGCACAAAGCTGCACAAGCAGAATTTCAACACATGGTGGAATTAGGGATTTGTCGAACATCGACATCTTCCGTTTCTTGTCCATTACACATGGTCAAGAAGAAAGATCACGATTGGAGGCCATGTGGGGACTATCGGCGTTTAAACACGGTTACGATACCGGATCGCTACCCGATACCCCACATTCAAAACTTCACCATGCACTTGCATGGCTGCAAAGTTTTCTCCAAACTTGATCTCATCAGAGGTTATCACCACATTCCCGTGGCACCTGAAGACGTTTTCAAAACGGCAATCACCACACCATTTGGCCTCTTCGAATACACCCGAATGCCATTTGGATTACGCAATGCCGCACAAACGTTTCAGCGCTTCATGAACGAAGTCGTTCGAGATCTCGACTTCGTTTTCGTCTACATAGACGACATTCTTGTGGCATCTCAAACTGAGGAACAACACAAACTCCATCTGGAAACACTTTTCCAACGACTTGTCGAGTTTGATGTTCACATCATGAGCTCAAAATGCGTCTTTGGCGCATCCACTCTTGATTTCCTCAGCCACAAGATCACCGCTAATGGCATCCTTCCGTCACAAGACCGAATCAATGCCATTAAAGAATTCCCAGCTCCAACCTCAATCAAAAGTATTCAGCGATTCATCGGCATGGTCAACTACTACCACCGATTCATACCAAAGCTCGCTGAAATACTCAACCCAATTCACAGCCACCTGGCAGTACTACTACGTAAGCCCAAAACCGCCAAGAACTTCTCTTGGCCTGACGAATGTCAACACGCATTCACGTCACTCAAGGCTGAATTGGCACGCACAACACTCTTGTCTCATCCACTGAGCGACTCAAAGCTCAGCATAACTACTGATGCATCAAACACTGCCGTCGGAGCAGTCATGCAACAGTACAACGACAAGTGTTGGGAGCCCCTGGGATTCTTCTCAAAGAAGCTCTCGGATGCCGAAAAGAAATACTCTGCATTCGATCGGGAATTACTCGCAATATATCTAGCAATCAAACACTTCAGATATTTTGTCGAGGGTCGGGACTTCACAATTTACACCGACCACAAACCTCTCACTCGAGCAATTCAGTCTAAAACTGAACGCAATCCAAGGCAAGCACGCCACTTGGATTATATTAGTCAATTTACGACGGACATCCAGCATGTTCAAGGTACCGACAACGTTGTCGCGGATACACTTTCGCGCACAACATCAAACGAAACGGCCACAGTCGAGACTCACTTCGACTGCAACAAGATCGCACAAGCGCAAAAAGCAGACTTAGAACTTCAGAATATACTTTCTGGTTCCACAAGTCACGCCAGTTCATCACTGCAACTGGAGCTTTTCAAACTACCTGGCCTCGAACTCTACTGCGAAACATCTACGGGTGCAAATCGCCCGTACATCGCAGAGCAACTACGTCGAACCATCTTCGACACACTACACGGTATCTCACATCCTGGTGTCCGCGCAACTCGTAAATTGATTACTGCTCGATACTTTTGGCCCAGCATAAACAAAGACGTGACCCATTGGGCACAATCCTGTTTATCCTGCCAAAAATCAAAAGTCCAGCGACACACAAAATCGCCTCTTGGACAATTCGCCATTCCACCTGGTCGATTCGAGCACATTCATTTGGATGTCGTAGGACCACTTCCTCCATCCAATGGATACTCATACCTACTCACCTGTGTCGATCGTTTCACTCGATGGCCAGAAGCGTACTGCATGAGCGACATGTCTGCAGCAACCATTGCCACCACATTCGTTCAGAACTACGTATCACGATTTGGCGTTCCACTTGACATCACCACTGATCAAGGAACCCAATTCGAGTCGAAGCTCTTCTCGGAGTTAACGAAACTCCTCGGCTCGCATCGGATACGTACAACGGCTTACCATCCGCAAGCCAATGGCATGGTCGAACGTTTCCACCGACAGCTCAAAGCTGCTCTCAAGGCCCGAGGCAACACTATTCACTGGAGCTCCAAAGTACCAATCGTTCTACTTGGTATTCGAGCAACGGTTAAAGAGGATCTGAAGTGCTCACCAGCCGAAATGGTTTACGGTCAAACCATCAAGCTACCCGGTGAGTTCTTCGTCGAACATCCTCTACCGTCTCCATCCACAACCGACACAGTCATCGACCAACTCCGCACCACCATGCAAAATCTTATCCCCACGGCAACAAGACCAACGAACGAAAACGTCCGGTTCAACGTATAACGTCTCAAAACCCATGGTTTCTCATCTGGAGAGGGGGTACTGTAGCAGCTCGCATATTCGACTCACCGATATTCGATTCTGCCACAAACAAAATAATTAGTGAAATTCAAATATAATCCAACTTATTTGAATTAAGCGTTCACTAACCCCATCACATATCAATCTATCCAACCAACACTATCTAATAACCGAACCATTACTATAAAACATTTATAGTAAAACAAGTCCGCCATCTAACACAATCACCACGAACAACAATGTTCGGTGATGCAACACTAATACAATAGTGCAATGTCAACCGTCGCCGGCGCATCTGTTCCCTCTCCAAAATACGACACGTATTTTGGAAGACGAAGGCGACGTCACTCATCACAACAGAATACAAAAAACAAGCGGAGCAACAACACGTTGCCACAACATAAAATATAAATAAAAACTTCATCTCCATTTTGTGGTGTGGTAAAATAAAAACAAAATTACAAAAATATATAAATGGAAATTAATTTTAATAATAATAATTTATGTACAATTAAATCTTAACTGAATAAATAAATAAAAATAAATTATAACCAACAAATAAATAAATTTATAAATAAATAAATAAAATCGTGAATAAATAAATTTGTGAATATAATTTAATAAAAACATAAAACAGTTAAACATTATATTATTACTTAGTATGCGAAATCGTTACAAATATTATTTAAACTAAAAATAGTAAATCCTTTAATTTCTCAAGTAAATCGAGTTTGCTTTAAATAATATTAATGTTCTTGCAAACAAAATTAGGATCGAATACTTAATAACGATTCTTTGGTTTGATTAGATACCATTTTTAAAATTATACGACAATTTTTGAGTTTTGTAATTCGGTCAGTTTCAGTAAAATGAAGTTGGAAATTTGAAAATTTGCTAAAACTGAAAACAATTACCGATAAGCATATAATTTGAATAGGGGTAATTACCCCATTTATCCTTCCCTTGTATCTTCTCGTGCCATCACGGTTGTTACACACGACACGCATAAATGCATTCTAAATAATGAATGGTCCATAGGTCGATATAAGTGATCTTTAAGATTTTGCAGCAAATATTCAGATGGAAAAGTACATTTTTTTTGTAAGTAACCTAATAAATTGGTCGTACACCAATCCTGAACCACTTTGATCATATCATGTTGTTCCAATACATCTTCCAAGTAATATTTTACATTACTACGATTTGTGCATTTATTCTGTGTGCCTACCAAAATTTCGTCTAAATGGCCGACTTTTCTAAATGGGTAATTAGTGTAGTCAGTCATTCATATAGGTATCATTTTTATGAATAAAATAAATTATGATTCTATTTATTGGGGTTATTTATTAAAAATAAAAAATTTCTTGAGTGAAGAAAGAAATATTACAACGAAAAAAATATGCTTTTGAAGCAATTTTTGCATTGTCAACCGTTAGTACTTTGTTGAGGAACCATAGTTTTGTATGACAGCCTTGCAGCTCGGCATTGATTTTATGAGGCGCTTACAGCGCTCGGGGGGGAAGGTTCCCACCAATCATCCTTTATAATATTCCATAACGGGTTTTAATTGGTTGACTCCACATCACATAACTCATCAAGTTCTCTAAATCCAACAGAATTTGAGGTGGTCATTTTAAAAATTATTATTAAGTCGTTATCATGTTGAAAAGTCCATAGGGTCCATAATTTCACTTAATATGTTTTTGTAAACATGTACTTACTGAGCCCTCAATTCATAGTTAATGCTTTCATCATCATGGTTAAACATTTAACAAAGTATGGTAAAGTGTAGAACGGATTGTGTTACTAGTTTAGGAAGGACGACTTACTTAGTAGTATACAGTCACACTGTAGATTAGACATTGCATCCGATGTGGCGTAAATCATTCGTCAACAATGTTAAGTTGAACAGCAACCAATAATTGGTTTCATTTAAATAATTGGTTTAAAACTATTTGAGTAAATTTCATTAAATCATGGGATTTGATTTCATCTTGTTTGTAAAATCCTAAAATTTTCAAATCCTTTATTTGTATAAGTTTCTCATGTTTTTTTCAAATACTTAAGTATTAAAGCCGGAAACTAATAGATTTATCACGATTTACTTAAATACTAAATATTATTAGGTACTTATGTTACATTATTATGTGTGGTTTAAATTCTGTAGGTGCAAACATCCATATGTACATGGCAAGTAGTTCGATTGTCTGACTTTTCAATACCTCAGCAATTTCCAACTACATAAACCTATGTAATAACCTAATCCTCCAAAAAATTTACGTTTCATTACTTATCTTGAAACGTTAATTCAACCATTTGTGTAGCGTGGGTCAATGGTATTTAAAATAGGAACAATTAAGATTCAATGTTAGCTTTTAAACTGCCTTTCGACGCAATGATCTCATGTGTTTTTCTCGAAAGCAAATTTCACGATTCATTGCAAATATATTATTATTATTATAGTTTTTAAAGGTCAGTATTGGCCCCTTACTGTGTCAACAATTTAGTTCCAACGGTTTTGATCCTGAGCTTGGTCTTCGTACTGTCTTAGGCAATCTGAAGAAGTCAAGTCGTTCTCTACATCGTGGAGTCATCATCGTCTGCGACGACATCTGTGCCTACCATATGGTGGCTCTCCTTTCAGAGATCGCTGCACAATTCGTTCCGGATCCGTTATTGCAAAAATATAAAACACTGTTTTAACCAGTGTGCCTTGGTTATCTATTGTAGTCTTACCGATTATTCCAAACTTAAGAATAACACACATACATTAATCTAAATGATGTAATTTAGCTTGTTTACTTTCCCACTAGCATTAAATGTGGCTTGATCCGCGAAAAAAAAGATATCCAGTTTTCCATAGGGATAAGCTGTGAGTCGGTTGTGTGGGTTATCTATGATTTGAACGTGTTCAAATACTTTTGGGTCGTCCACTGCGGGTCGAGATCATTTTTATTTTCTGGCAAAGGTATAATAACTTATGTTCCACTCTGTATATTTCAGAGTAAAATACGCGTTTCGTTTCAACAATAATCATGAAGCTCCGATTTGTCGCTAAATGCCGTAATATTATAAATACATTTTTGCTATAACACATTGATTAAATGCATCGTGGAAATTAAATCCGCGCTTATTAACTGTTTTCTTTCTCACTGTCAAGGTTAATCGATAAAAATGCATTACACATTATGTATATATATATAGACAATTGTATATAAAAATAGCTAAGTACATATTAAGTATACATTGGTATATGTACATATGTATATAATAGTGCACATATTAAATATTTACGTTCCGATAAATTTTTTTTTTACATCACAGATTATCAATATATTAAATGGCATTAAAAAAATACTGGAATTAAATAACAAAGCGCGAAAAAAATGTATAAAAAATCGCGAGATTCTTCTTTTTTTGGTAAATAGTGAAAGTTTGTCTGCGTCTGCCTACTTACTTATACTGTAGAAATTATAAGATTAATATCGTGAATAAGCATGATTGAACTTTAATCTTGCGGTACCGGTAATATTATAAAGTAATTATAAGTAAGTGTGTAAGTATTTACATATGTATATTTTATGTGCAAAATGGTGGCATATAAATTAGTGCGATCTTGATATATTCTACTTAAATTTAATTATATTACTTTGCGGTTTTGGTATATTAACTATATAGCATCTTAACATTGCACGATATTTAGTTTTGGCATTTTATTTGTATATATATATTTGTTAATATTTTGTTGTTTTTTATTTATTTACAGGTATGTTTTCTGCATTTACAATAACCGAAGTAAAGAGCGTGTAAGTTATTTTTAAATTAGCAAGTGAAACTTAACGTATAATTAACTCGTATTTAAGTAACAAGTATTCTATAAGTTAAACTCGAGATCATACTTGAGGTAGAATAATTGTAGTAGAAGTATTAGAGGGCTTGGTTGGTGACTATCAAGGACAATTTCGTCTGAATCAATCAGTCATTGATCAAGTCGTTTGGGTGCGGTTGATTCTATCTAAATATTATAAATTATCATCGACTGAATAGCAATGAAGTGAAAGAAATATTTGGTTCACTTCTAGAGTTTCAGCTTCTGTTGAATTCCCGATCAATGTTCGGATTAGAAACGAATTGCGCAGCCATCTATAAAAGGAGAGCCCCATATGGTAGGCGCAGGAGTCGTCGTAGACGGCGATGCCTCCACGATTTAGAAAACGACTAGGGTTGACTGTAAATAATAATAAGTGTTAAGTAGACAAACTACAATGATTAGAAAATATTTCTGAATTCTTCACAACAATTTAGATTTTAATAACTCAAATAGTAAAATCTTAAAAATTGATGTTTGCTTACTGAAATTTTAAGAATATATCGAGATTTGTTTTTTTTAGAATACTTTTTTCTGAACAGAATTTGAAAGAGAGTCTGAGGTTTTAATTAAACAAAATATCCTTCTTAATTATTAGATTGTTAGAATTATTATTAAAATGTGATTGATTAATAAAATTTGAGTAGTTATTGTTATAAAATCAGAACTCAGAATTAATTTTATTAGATTTTAAAATTTGATAAAACATTCAAATTTCTTTAACTAATCATAGTTTTGATCAGCATAATAATATAACTTCAATCAAAACCAACACAAATACATTTGTGTTAGTTTTGTTTCAATTGAATAATTCTAAAACTAATCAATTGTATTCAAATCATCTATCAATTTGTACTCAAATTTTTTTAAGGTTGAACTTCAATTTTCGACCACTTTTTGGAGCAGGTGAACCTGTCTATCGGCAATAACGCAATGAACGTTGGCTTCCAAGTCGTACATCGTATTTGGTGTATCGGCATAAATTCCACAAACATATCCCCGTACATAAAATAATCCCAAAGTGTGTTAAATCGCACTATATCGGAGGCCAATCCACAGGTCTCTTGCTCGAAAATATGCGCTCATCGAATGTTCTCTTCAATAAATCGGTCCACGCTCTTGCACATTAATGCTAATTGGGCAACGAAAATGTCAGTAATCATTGCTCTATAACGGTCTCCATTGACTGTAATGTTTTGGCCGGCATCATTTTTTAGAAATATGAACCAATAATTCCACAAGCACATCAGACAATGAACCACATCGCTGAGTAAAATTTGGTGGTAAAAAAAAATAAGGATCAAGAGAAATCTCGTTTTCACACGATGGGTCTTCAATTCTACCACCAATTAGAATTTGTAAGCTGGTGAAGAAAAATATTTCCGCAAATCTTCCATAAAGTGGATGGACACAGTCTCAATAATGGTGTACGATTGCAAATCGACTCATGCGGATCCTCCTATATACTTCCTTCTTAACACCCTTTATATACATATTAATATTTTTTTTTAAATTTCTATCTATAACTACTTAAGCAAATAATCGAAATGTCCAAAATTAATTAAATTTGGCAGCTTCTTGCAAAACTGTTACGCACAAATTTAAAATTTTTGACCGTTTTAATTTTCTGGAAGTAATTGTATTAAATTAAATTTAGATAGAAATTTTATCGATCTCACAACACCTACTTACAATATTTAAGAAATTATGTGTTTTATAAGATAAAACATTTTCTACATCATTTCACTAAATTTAAATAATTCGGTCGAGATTATCCCATGGTAAATGTTATATTACATAAATATGTAATATAAAATTGTGTATGTCCTAGAATGAATTCATCTTCACAATGAATTCATCATCATTTATGAATCATCTAGAACTTTTTTCGATGCGCCTTATAATTCTTATACATATTGATAACATTACCCAAAATAAGTCAAATTGAATATACATATGTACTTCCATATTCGATTTTATTAATTAATTATCTCCTTAATAATTGTTAAATAAACAACCATTCCGTTGATTGTATATCTAAGTATGTATATACTTAATGGTGATAAAATACACCGCTTTTATGTTTGTCCGATTAAACATATAATTATGTAGGTACAAATTTACTTAATTGAAAATAATCGATTTAAGGTATCGTTGAATCTTATAAATTGACCAAATGAAAATCACTTTTTTCTAAGAAATTCCGGTTATCTTATAAATATTTGTTTAAGTGGAACAAAATACTGATACAAATTTAACCCTGGGATTATTTTGTTATGAACAATTTTGAATCCGAAAACGAAAGGACATAATCAATCATCATTAAGCTGCAGCACATTCAAGATCAGTTCAATATATATTTCACCAACCTCTTATAGAAAAAGGAATTTCCACCTGAAAATAAATCTTGACCGATTAACATCTCTATTATAATATAATTACTTACTTACATCTTTATTTTGTTAACCCAAATTTGTAAAATCACTTTAGATGAAAAAGATGCGAAGTGAGAGAATAGTATTAAATTAACCTTCCTATATACCTTATAAGAATTTTTATTTTGTATACATTTGAAGTACCATAAACCTATTTTACGAAAAATCTAGTTATACAAGTGCTTAAGTATATGTATATTGAGATGGCATTAGACTTTAGCAAATTAATTGATTTATGAGGAATTTGTATTTGTCTATATTTCATTGAAATGGTCGCTGTCATAAAGGTGTGCACGGTTCTCATTCACAAAAAACAAAAAAGAGCGCGAATATTTAACATACATAACCGTAATGTTGTCATCGCGCGCGCGTTTTTTGTGTTTTATTTACCGCGACAATAATATATTGGTCTAGCTGCTATATTATAAAAACTAATCTGTACGATTAATTTAAATATACATATATGTATGTATACGTATAACAAATGCGACATTAATTAAATTTTATTACTGTAATTATTATACTTACGCATATGTATTTATATATGTTTGTTTACATAACTGGTATGGAATAATGTCCGAATAGTTTTAACATAACTAACTATGTGTGTATAATATATATATAAAAACTATTACCATTACTATTTAATTTAATCTGTTGTAACTGTAATTTGAAAGTTTTTATTTATATTTTTTTTTGTCTCTTTTAAATATTAACATATATTCAATATGTAGTACATTGACAACAACAATTACTATATATCATCATAAACTAAAACCCCTGATGAGTGCACCATACCATTTTTAATATCCATGTAAGTACTTACAATGTAAAATAACATAAATCATAATCATAAGTATACATATACATATATATAGCTGTACATATACTGTATGTTTGTCGATTTGAAATTTTGTGTACATATTATATGTTTAGTGATAGATTCGAATTCAGAATAGGCCATCCAAAGAAATGATTGTCATTCGGTATTTATTGCATTTTTGTCTACTTGTAAAATCAAGTTTAACTAACTGTAATGTTTGAAAATATGATTCAATAAATCATTTATTCAACTTGAGGCGTTGTATTTGCTTAGTTTAAGATTTCGATAATTAAATAAGATTATTCTTAATTTTTTTAAGTATTGCCTTTATAAAATGTTTTGGTCATTGGCTTCGAAATCAAAAATTATGTTTGCATTGATTTTAAAAATTGGAGACAAATTGTTAATTTTTTGAAAGTCTTAATTTCAATTCGATCTTCCTTTTAAGTTTTACACGAGAAGAGATTTTTTTCGAGTTGAACGAAATGATTCCGATTATTAAACATTGAGGTATATTTTTTTTTTTGCTAATCACATGACTTTTCGAAAACCCAACAAATTAAGTTAGGGTGGCTGTTCCAAAGAAGTAGTAAGTACCAACCTAAGCTGTCCACCAAGCGTTGATTATCCCTGACGATAACTAAGATTCTTCAGATCATCCAAATATGGAGCTCCTGTAAGTTTCTTTGTGATTTGCGCTAGACGGAGACAGGTTCAAGGCAGGTGGATTGTTTCTTCCTCCTCATCATTGCAGGTACGGCAGTAATCGTAACCGAGGAAGCCCAGTCTGCCCGCATGTTTATATATGAGACATTAACCCGCTATAGTTTCCATGCCCTTACTAATATCGTGCCACCGAAGCGATATCAACTCACCGGATTCAGACCGGTCCAGTTTGGGCTTGATCTGCCCAGTTATTACGCACGACTTGGCATTAGACCATTTGTTGTTATAGTGTTTCTGTCGTTAGTTTATTTAATAGCTTCCTCTTGAAGCAGGGGTTTACATGAAGCGAGTAGTATTTCAATATCCAGTCTGCTTTGTGAGATTAGACATATAGTGCCTTGACGTGCAAGCTCTTCTACTACTCTTTAATGTTGGAATGCTCTATAGCACCCACGTCAAACGGATATCGAAGTTATCATCTTATTTATATTACTGATTAGTTCAACATTAGATTCAGCCAGGCTATGACTATCGTTATTGCGATAAGTTCAGCCTGAAGCACACTGCAAAAGTCAGAAAAACGAAAAGAAATTCATCTTTAGTGTCTCATGGAATTAGCCACACCAGACCCTCTTATCTCTTTTTAAACCATCCGTGACGAAGCTCTGCTTCTTCAGCCTTGAGCCAGTATCGAGCACGCCGAAAATTATGTTTTAATAACTTCTTTAGAGCAATCCCAATCCACAACAGCTTTTGTTTTCCTAGCATTTCCAAAAGTCTTCTGCATTTCGAACGGGTGCTTTGGAGTTCTTTCGGCCACTCTTGTGCAGATATACGTGTAGATTTGAAACCGATTCTGATAATGGGCTATATACTGAACTATACTTCAGTACGCCATCAATAATGAAATCTGAAACAAGTGTAAAGTCTAGCATATCTCAACTAAATCAGCGTTGCTGTAATTTAGCAGTATAAAAACATTATGGTTATTTTTAGCGAGAATGCAGGAACTAATCTTTTCTTCTTTTTTTGCGTATAATAATTTGGAGTTCTGAGTCCCATGGCTCGATCAGCGCTAACCCAAGGTTCCTGGACCAGAACAACATCTTTCTCCTCAGGTTTCATTTTACGCAGTACAGCAGCCGAGGCTGCCTTGCAATGGGGGAGGGTGATTTGTACAAATTTAAGCAAATTAAAGTATGCTTCCTTCCACCACAGTTGTATCAGACTCCCCAGCTTAGTCCGACTGAGAGGCCACCTAGAGTGCACATGCAACCCCATTCATCCGGACACCTCCATGTCAATCGAAATACTCGCTTGGGATGCTCTGAACGCCTACCGCGGCATACCACAATAAGTTTTCACATCTGCTGCAGATGCTCGTGACCTGTCTGCACCGTTCCATTTATAGATTTCTCCGAGCCCATTATTGTCGTTGGTTCTTGCCAGTGCATTCAGTGAGACTTTCTTGATAATAGTAATAGCCGATCTATAGTCTACGTTCGATTCCTCCAACTTAGTTATTTTCCAGTGAAAGCTCTGGATTGCTGTTCTGTAGCATTTTCAAGATTTCCCTGTAATCCGATTTGTTCGGCTTAGATCCAGGCTCGCCCTCGGAGTCTGCAGGGAATTTGCTCCCTAGGGATCACCTTTAGACTAACTCCGGGCCAAACCTCACCTAGGCTCTCTACCGCCTTATTACAGGGTAACAACCTTTATAAAAGGTCAGGTTTTTTTCGGTCTATTTTGGCCTTGAGGTTATTTATCCAATATTTAACATAAGTAAAAGTAAGGTTTAATTCGTTTTTGAAAAAATAACAAAAAATTAAGACATCTAATAAAATGTAGTCAATTATTGTTCACCTAAATAAATTTCCAATATATTTATCAAATATTTTCGTTATTTGTTTTAATATTTTGTATGATTGCACTGGTTACCAATTATCGCCGTGGCATTGATTCCACCAATTTATCTTTGCCCGACCATAAGGTACTACTCTGCCGAAATTCGAGTCTTCGAAATCAGCGTTATTGCAGATGTTGTATTTTTTTTATTTTGCGTAAGCTCGGATCATCTATTTCCTTAAGACACCTGGCCATTATCCTGTTTAAAATAAAATGCACCCAACTTCTTAGCACTCGGCACTAATTTTTCTTAAGTATATTACTTACAAGCTGCCACATTAAAAAATTAAATTAAAATTGGGTGGATTTTACTCCAGCACTCAATGCTACTATGGGCCCACGGTGCAATACCCACATTCACACTAATTCATTCAACCCATTCATCCCATTTACACAAGTACAGTATACCCACCTGCGCATTGCATAGCTCCATGTCACCCTGTACAGTGACATGGAAGATGGGTCGGCCCATGAGTTCTACATCTCATCTCTCGAGGGTCATAGATGTTTTCAATTTAATCACCGATCGTAATCGGGAGTTGAAAAATCCCTTTTGCATCCCGCGTTATCCCGCCTCTGTTGGGATTCGAACCCGCTACCTCCCGATCCAAACGTCGCAGCTTTAACCACTGCGCTATTTGCTCGGTAGCTGCCACATACCTCTCATTCATCTATATCTGCTTCTGCTCCTTGCTTTATTGTTGGAAATTACTTAGATTATCAGAGATTATCCAGAATAATTGTTTTTATGACCGTATTTGCTAGTGTATTTATTATAATCTTATGAAATGCGTCTCGTATTATAGGTGATATAGATCGACTTATCACACGTACAATTTAATTAAAACTGATTTGTATATGGCAAACGTATTTTAGGAATTTAGGACTTTTAATCCGCACTTAATTGTCTATTGTTATTGTAAATACAGAAAAAATTTAGCTCATGGCTATAAATGGTAATCGTTTTATAAAAAAAAAATGAGTATTCTTTTTTCTTGGTCTGAGTTCGCTTATATGGCAGATTTATTTATATTCATTCTTAATGAAATAACAATAATATAAGAGATGAAAATTATGTTTCATAGATTAATTATTCCAAATGAGTTTCCTGTTTATTATTTTAATTTTCTAAGAAATTATTGTGTTGAATATCACACAATATTATATATCTGTGTGTTTATGATGTATAAATTATATATATGTATACGAATACGAGCGATTTTTAATTTACATACCATATATAGGAATACAATAATTGCACGTAATATTCCACGAAATTAACTAATTACTTCCAGTTGTCACTCAATCGTATCGAATTATAAACACAATTTGTACGCTTCTCTCTCCTATATATATATATGAAATATGTATGTATATCTGTCATTCCGTCAGAATTATGTAAATAAAACTGGATAAATAGTATATGTACAAATAATATATACGTTGTTGTAAATTTAGTTGTAAAATGTACTATTTAAGCTAATTACTATTCAATTTAGTTTTTTATTCGCTATTAATTGTAATTGATTGATCAAGAAATAATTTAATATAACGTAAGTACCATGTTGTGTATAGAATAAAATTGATTTAATATTAAATTTAATTGTGTTATAGTTATATACTAGTTTTGAATTAGTCATGTGAGTTTATAGTACGTGATGCAATCATTATTGATTTTATTTGGTGTAAGTAAGTAATTTCTTCCCCCTAATTTTTCGGATTGATCTTGTGCACATAACATTAGATACAGTACCGTAATATGGGTTAAATTAATAGAATGTTTTATAGGAGTCGATATGCATGTTTAAATGGCGTTTTTTCCATCATGCGAATTGGTATTTATTTAATTGTTTCCTTTTATTTTTCATTATTACAGATAGTTTCTTAAGATATACTCTAAAAATAACCTTACTGAATTCAAAAGTTTAGAATAACTTAGTTATATGTTGCATAACTGCATAGAATAAAGTGGAAACTATGAAGTTCCTGTGGTTAAATAAAAGAGCAATTTTTGGAACCAGCCGATTTAAAATATTAATAATGATTTTGACAAAGGAATACATAACATTTTATAAATATAAGGTTTTAAAGAATAAAAACTATCAAACCAAAGTGCATAATAAAAATACAATAATTGAGTCCGAAGAGTTTTCAGTTTTTTTCACAATATTATATGTAAATACTACTCTGCAACCAATATGCCGTGCTGTTTTTCTGGTAGCTGGAGTTACTAGTTGGGTAACGGATCAAAAAAAACTAAACACCATCGTAGTGGTCGTTCAGAAAAAAATATTGCTGCTAGTATTAATGAGGGTCCAAAAAAATTAATTTGTCATCGTTTACAGCAATTTCACATTATACCAATCTCTAAAAATAAAATCATCAGATTTTGGATTAATAACAAAATAAACTTGAAAATAGGATTTTTTCAACAATCATCTTTAATGTCATCTAACACCGCTAGATTTTTTTCTATGGGGTTATACAAAAGTATGAAAAGATGCACAAACAATTGATAACGTAACGGAGAATATTATTAATTGTGATCAAGAAATTGAGCCGCAGTTATGCCACAATGTCATTGAAAATTTTGGCAAAAGAATTGTTGCTTGCACTCACAATCATGATATGACGACCAACCCAACTATAAATTCAGATCATGAGTTATTTTATCGTTCTAATCGAGTCGACCCATTATACAAAAGTTCTAAATCATCGGCAAAAGCTATATTGTCTTCACACAAATTAAGTTCGAGAAATGAGTTACTGCAAATAAGGAATAAAAGTGGCCCTAAAATCGAACCCTGAGGAACATTACACTGAATATCTTCAATATTACTCAAAATTCCATTAACACTAATTATTTGAGTTCTATCTTCCAAATAAGAGCATTGTTACATTGTTGACCATTTAAACGACTAGAGCTAAGTAAGTAAATTTAAAACTAATTGATGGCTTTAAAACATTACCTACGTAACATTCGCGAAATAATTATTAAAATTTGCAATGATTTCGCTGTCACTTGATAGTTCCACCATCTCCTAAAATACTATCAATTTTAATATTTTTAAGGCGTGCTGCAAGTAAATCTTTGGTCAATAACCATTGTTTTTTTTGGTCACATTTCACGGACTCAAGTTTAAGAGAATAAAAGTGTTTTATAGGATTTTCACAATCCAATTTTGTTTGCCTCGAAAAACAAATTATTTTAGCCTAAGTATTTTTCCGACGAATTCGATAAATTATTATTGATCCAAGGTTTCAATTTATTTGAAGAGTTATTTATCATAATAAAATTCGATTTCCCGCGCAAACATCCAACCATAATTCATTTTCTTCGAATTTAGAGCAGGAAGTACGTACTCCAAATTTTGCTCTTACTGAAAATATGATTGATATTGGTCATCATATGAGTTTACTAAGCTGGTCACCAATGAAGATACTAAGCTGGTCACAATTTAAAATATTTATATATTCATTTCACCAAGAACAAATAAATTTTTATATTTTATTTGTTTGATATATAATCCTCAAATTCATAAAGTAGAGATACAGAAACGTCACCTACTGTCACTCAGATTAACCCTGGGTACATCAAACGATTGTAAGTGAGTCCTCAAAATGGCAAACGGAAAGCTATTCATCACATATGCTATTGAGTACGCCACCAGATCTATAGTCGTTATTGCTATAGTCTAACAAATCATATTCATCTAAATAATATTGTAGAAATAATATAATCTTTCAAACTAGATTTCAGACAAAATGATTTTAAGCGGTTTAGTATAGAACGGCTACTGTAAGCTTGGTTTGCAATTTAAGGGTTTGATGAATTCATTAGAATAGACGTTCGTTCCTATAATAATTCAATCTTTATTTTTTAATTCTAATTGTTTTTATTTTGCAGTTTTTTTCTTTTTGTTTTGGTTTTTCTTTTTACTAAATCGTTAAAAATCGAAAAACTAATACATATTTTAGTTATTATTTAAAGCACAACAATAATTAATCAGATTCCCCGAATTTACTCCAACTTCATTGGCACACATGGCTCTGTTACAAACTTGACAGTGAACAATATCAATCATTGAACTCACGTATTGACCAAAAATTGAAGAATATGTTTAGCATATTACTACTATCCGAATTTTTGAATATGGGCCGTATCATACGTATAAAAGGTGGATGAAGATTTTAATTATTTTCTGTATTGTAGTTCTCTATTATTAAGATGGTAACCCAAAGCGAGATGTTGCTTACACGACAAAGCATAAGTGCCAGCTACCCGAACTTTCGATTAAGGCACATTTCATGATAGTAAAAGATGGAGTATATTTTTATTAATCTTGATTTAATTTCAAAATTTGTTGAAATATAAGTATGTAATTAATATTAATAGCGATCTCTGAAAGGAGAGCCACCATATGGTAGGCGCAGAGGTCGTTGCAGGCGACGATGGCTCCACGGTGTAGAGAACGACTTGGCCTCTTCAGATTGTTTTAGACAGTATGAAGACCATGCTCAGGATCGAAACCGTTGGAGCCAAATTGTTGATTCAGTAAGGGGCCAGTAATGGCCTTTAAAACTGTTTAAAAAAAAAAATTAATATTAATACATTAACCAATAATTTAAAAAACGTGAAATTAATAATTACACATGTTACAAGAATAATTATAATTTAAAATTATATTTAATTTTTATATGTATTGTCGGTCGTTTATTCCTGTATTACTTAGCCAATAGTATTAAAAAATATTAAAAATATTTTATTGCCTTTAAGATAATAATTTAAGAAAACAAAAATATTTATAGTATGTAGAAGAGAAGAATTAAACAAATATATGGTTTGATGAAAATTTCAGGTATTTAAATTGTGTAAATTATTCGAAAGTAATTAACAATCATTACAAAACAATTTAAAAAAAACATGCCGATAAATAAATCATCAAATTTAAAGAAATATGCTGCTGTTATTAAAAATGGAAAATAGCAAAAGCAATAACTTCCCAATTTATGTTTCTTGACTAATTGGATCATTAACGAAATGTATAATATAAGAACCGTGACTACTTATATAAAGAAACACGATTTTTTATTTTTAATCATAATTAATCGTTTTAGATGATCAGATGAGAATCTGATGCTTGTTTGGTTATAGCTTAGTTTCCTAACTCTATACCTTTTAATTTTTCTAATCTATATACATATAGTATATTGAGTCATTATGACTCCACAGAAAACATAAGGTCTTAATTAAAATATTTTTACACCGTTATGGTCAATTCTACATAAATATAATTTTTAATCGATTAAGCGTGGCTAAGATTATTTTAAAGGTTAACATTGTTTTGTACATGATATACTATACAATGTTATTGTGTTTATTTAAAGTGTATAGCTAATGTATATTTATTGCATTATAAAAGTCAAAAATGTTAATAGCTGTTTTTCATGTGTCATATAAGTATATATGCTTCATTGAATGTCTGTCTTTATTTACTTTGGTATTTTTATGGAAATACAAAGATATGTATAATGTACTCAAACTCTTAACAAAAGTTAATACTTATATAAAATTATATGTATCTTGTGTTAATTTTATGCAAATTGATTTTCTTAATTTATAAAAATTATATATTGTGTTGTGTGTGCATATAGGTACATGTATGTATATAAATAACCATATATACATTTTTAAAATATATAATTAATTTGTTCAGAGAAAAGACACAAAAAATTAAAAAGACAAAGACAAACTATAAGTATGTTTATATACATACATATTATAAAGAATATGTATACATAAGAAAATTAAAATTGCTGAAGATTGTTATCTTATTGTCACGTTTATCCTTTGTTCGAATATTATTAATAGCTTTCACTTAAAAATAATTTTATTTTTTTATAATTTATAATTTGCTTACATCTACTTTTACAGATATTTAATTTAATTGTACCGTACTCAACAGCACAGTACCGCATACAGAGATAGTCAATTTGAAAATTAAATTTCTACTTTAAAAAAAAAAAAAAATTGATGTAAGAGATTGGTTTCATAAGATAATACATACATAAGTATTATAGTTAGCTCAGTTCAACATAAAAGTGATTGTACATATTTATACCCAAAAAGGGCTTTTACTTTGATGTAATTAATCGTGTTGATCACTTCAAAATTGTTTAGTTTGTTAATTAATGGGTTTAGATGGTCTTTACTAGATTGTGTATATAACATATAGTTGCCCAAAATTCAAAATAATTGTGTAGATGTCCAAAGTGTTTGGGACGTAATATCGATCGTTTTGTCCATGAATGGTACTGTGTTCGAGAAGAGAAAGGAGTTTCATCTTGATTTTGAAGGTGTTATAAAATTCACATATATAACAAACATAATGATACATTCTCGAGATGATGGTGTATATAAGGTTAAATATAATTGCATGTTAATACATATTATATCCACATCTCTTCACCTCACTATATATATATTAAATTAAAATTGGTGTCGGGTGTATAATATATCATGTATTTAAGTAATAGTTATTTCTAATAAAATTTATTGTGTATGGTATTATAAGTTCGTTGACTTACTCGTACTGTATATATAGACAAGCTATAAATTTTAATAAGTTTTGCTTAGTCATCAATCAATTTTTGCTTCTAAATTACAGTTTATTTATGGATATGGCCACGAGACATAAGAAATTATCTGTGTACATATTTTAGTTTGTAGTTAAATGATGATCGCCGGATTTAAATTAATAGTTTGTTTATTGATACTTTTCGTTTGAATTGCACGTTCATTTTTAATTGAAAATATTAGTTGAATTTGAAGAATTGGCGAAAGCTTAAAATTGTTAAAATTAATAAAAAAATTGCGATGTGTTAAATTACTAAAAAGTACATATCAGGGGACTTTTGTCGGTCAGATTAAAATATATTATGTATGTTGAGTACGATTTCCATCAATTAGTAACTTTCGTATAACTAAATAATAAAAATCCTATAATACTTAAATCCTATAAAAAAAATATGATGTTTATCATACAGACGTGTATAGAAAGAGAACGAATTGTGCAGCGATCTCTGAAAGGAGAGCCACCATATTGTAGGCGCAGAGGTCATTGCAGGCGACGATGGCTCCACGACGTAGAGAACGACTTGGCCTCTTCAGATTGTCTTAGACAGTATGAACACCATGCTCAGGATCGAAACCGTTGGAGCCAAATAGTTGTCATAGTAAGGGGCCAGTAATGGCCTTTAAAACTGTTTATTATTATTATAGAAAGAGATTAATTTTTTGTTTCTCAGCTAATATCTCTTGATCTTCAGGAGACCTTCTGACATAATTTTTAGAGCTGTTAAATATAGCAATTGAGAATAATTTAAATTTCTAAAAATTATTTGAATGTAATTTAGACCAAAGTCCTTTTATATTTATTTATGAAAGATGATTTTTTACAAAACTTTATTCTCTAAAGCCTAATTCATTTTTTACAAAACTCTACGAACGTTGAATCAAATTCCAACTCAAAATTTTATTTTGGATGCAGATATTCATATATGTATGTATATTGGAAATCCAGATATGTGAAAAAAACAAAATCATGTATAAGTGCGTTAAAGTAGAAAGAAACCACTATATCTGTCCTCTTTATGAAACACTGAAATTATCTCCAGTAGCTCTGTTCATAACTTACCTATGCAATATATGAAGATAGTTTAAGATAGTCCACACGCAAATGGAAGGAATTAAAATGCAAAATTTTGGTTTGTATCGCTAAAATGACTATTTAAATGACTATTCCGAGTTTGAAATCACTAATTGGTATTTCATAAAACCCGTGTGCAATGACATTAAGGTTTTTTTTATTTATTAGAACTGAATATAGTTCGTCAAGTAATTTTACTTACATAATATGACACTTTTAGTAAGTGTAATCAACAATATTATGGCCAGATCCATCTATAAGTTATTACATATATCTTAGAGTATTAGTTCGAGCTGATCATCTTAACCCATTAGTTCAGTTGGTTTCTTTCTCTGCGTCTGTGGTGTCCAACATACTACGCACCTCCACATTTTTATGTAGAGCCATATATTTCCATAAATCATCGCGCATTTCTTTATCTCTTCATCAACCTTTAGATACCTATACAGCTAATCACCTTATATACTACGTAGCGTTAACTAAGTTTATGCATCATAGCCTTTCCACATAACATTTTCGGATCTTCCTACTTCGCATGAAATTGTCCATTTCAAATAGGCCCACAATATTTTAACAATCGAGACTCTGCGCTGGCCAAGGCAATATATTTTGACCACATCTTTTAACAATTTTGAAACAATCTTCTCCTTATCTATCAGCGCATTGTCACGTTGAATGGTGAAATTAGGGCCAATTAATCTTTGTATCACAATATGCCCACCACCAGAGTTTTGTATTGGAATAGTAAACATCCTTCTTAGTTTTCCTTTAGGAGTAGAATAATAGTATTTTTTCCAAATGAGCCGTCTATTAAAAATACCGACTCATCTGTCCATAAAATGTTCCCCAAAATTCGGCTCAGCTTATATAACTTCCAATTTAATAATTTGAGGAACTATACTTTTAAGACGAAAATCAGAGTTCTAATTGTTTTAGTATTTTTGTCAAAATTAATTCGGCTTAATCGAATTTCATAATCACTCACTATTGTTCCTTTAGACTTATACAGTGTGTATGAAAAATATTATGAGTTTTATCAAAATCTGATCCGCATTATAAGTATATAAGTACTCGTATTCATAACCTTATCACCAAAGTACATTTTTAGTTTGTTTCTGTCACTCAAGTTTAATAAATTGACACAAATCTGAGAATTTCCAGTTTTAATTAGTCTGTCGAATAAATGAAATAGAAATAACGAGAAATGACGAAGCTTTATAGACAGGAGGTTTGGCCACATTTAGCGGAAAGTGCCAATTTTTTCTAAAAATTTGGCTGCCTATAAGTACAAATAAAACCAGAGGCTCCTAAATATATTATATCACAAGAACTACGTTACTAGTTAATGCCGGCATCTAGAAAAGCATTAAGCGGCCAAAATTAAATTTACATGTGTCGCGAATTGAGGTCCTATCAAAGATTATGGACACCTAACATACAAAACATTAAAGCTAGTTACAGAATAATGGCTCTTCATAAAATTGAACAATTTGAATTAGCAAGGCCACACTTGAGCTGCCGTTGTAAAAGTAATTGACAAATAAGTAATTCATTATTATTTGGTAGAACAAACCATTTTCGAAAACAGATGGTTTTCTCCGATGTAAAAAAAATTCAACCTTGGGCCATTAACATTCCTGGAGGGAAAAGGAGATCCAATGTACTTTTCAAAACTTCTCTCCTATGAAACACAATCTACTACCAATTCTGAACTTTCATCGAGCTGACGCTTGGTTTTCCAGCATAACAACGCTGCAATCTACAGAAGTCGCTGAGTTTATTCTGGGTTTGTTGAAAAATCCATAAATACTTACTTACACTTGATTGGACCAATCTTGTTCACTAGAGCAGAAGCCGATCGAAAATCTATGCGGAATATTAATTAGAACATTTAATGGTTAATGCCGGACGGTTTATAAACTTAGAATCATGGTAGAATATGACTGAAAGGAATTATCGTTCAAAATTCATTAAAACGAAGCAGGCCCAACCAGATTTTTCTAAAAAATTATCAAACATAGTAAAATTATAACGTTTAATTTTTTGGCATAGGATAAGCAATTGATGGGAATTACGCGTTGCCAACAGTTTAATTAATTAGACCAGTTTGCATATTCGAAAGATATTCGTAAATTAAAATTTTAAAATTGCGAGTTTTATTGAGATTGTCATTGAGAGACCTTAAACTTTTTATGATTAACTATTTATCACTTAATTATTTTAGAAGTGTACTTGGAATTTGTGACTAAATTCCAATATTTATGAATTTGAGTTTCCCTGCGTAGTTTAATTATTTTAATATTGAATTTGGGACTTTGTAACCAGTACTTAGCAAAAAATTGTGGCTTGATTTTACTGGTAGTTTTATAATTAAGAATTTATCAGTATAGTAACAAAATTATTAATTAAATAATTTCTGCGGTAATTAAAGTTGTAATATTTTGAAACATAGATTAGCTGTCTAAAATTTGTAAGCAACTTTAAAATCTGACAATTTATTAAGGGATTATATATATGGTATTATAGTTTTAGAAATTTAATATTTAAACTCTCAAATTTGTAGAACTTGTGACTACAGATTTTTGGCTAAGATAAAAACGATTGATGTACTTGTGTGTTTAGTAATTAATAATTTTCTGTCATAGACGTGTGTGTATGTTATCAAAGTTCATGTACTGTCGACGTACCGTCTTGCTACCCACCTACCTAAGCCATAAAGATTTGTTTATTTCCTTGTTATAAACACCCACAAATACAAGCTCGCGTCATTAAACCTATATAAAATATGTAGTACATTATGAAATATGATTACATATAAATATATAAGTACATGAAAGACAGTTATTTAGTCTGCCGCCATTCATAAAATATCAAGTGCACGAACGAAAACTATATTTCAATATAATATGTACTTGCTTTCTACTATAGTTTATTATAGTTTTTTTTTTACATTCTTTTATTAATCCGTCATATAATTCGCACCGACTGGGTAAATTATGTATTTTTATGTGCAATACAAATGTTTTGGCATAAATCAAAATGCTCTGTAGTTTGCATTTTTATTTTTAATTTATCTAGATAAAATTATAATTGGCATTTCAATTTGAATAATGTGTACGTATGTAAAAATAGTTATTTATTTATCGTATATGAATATGTATAATGTTTATTATATGGTCCAGTTTAAGGTGTTCTCCGTGTGGGTGGTTCATATCCCATATATGAAAACACATTGAACATCTATCATTCATAATAAATACGTATAAGTATTATATATCTATGACATTTATTATTCATACAATATAATCATTATTATTATTATTACTAGCATTGTTGATGTAATAATAATGTACATACTGTTAATTAGTTATAATTTCTATTAATTTTTCAATCATATATGTAGTTATTTTCTAGTGCACGTTATTATTTATTGAATACAGAAAATACAAAGTCATTTTATTTATTATTGCAAAATTATTCATCTATTTTAAGTATTTTTCTATCTGATACACTCACTATACGAGATGTAAACCAATGTTGAAACCTATTTTAAATAGATAGTTATGATTGCTATTATTAATTATATTAAAAAAAATACTTTTATATATAGTTAAAAGAGAATCATGAATTTCATTTTAGTTTTTAATTAATAAATACCGTAAAATAATTTTTACCGTTCCAATACATACATATCTGATTAAAATTATTTTGCAGCATCTATTATAAACTACAATGAGGTTTTGGAAAAAAAACTATAAATAAGTGATTAACTTACTTTAGTGTGAGGCCGCGATTTAATGAATTTACTACTGATTTGAACTTTTCGAAATTAATCTACATTGCTTTAAAAGTGAGTCCTCCTCATTTATACCGGGTGTTTTTTTTAAACTGAGACGATCAAATATCTCGAAAAATAGCCACTCTACGGAAAAAATGTCCATAATCAAAATTTAATCATACCGCGGGGGAAATACATTAGTGCAAAAAAAAAGTCCCCCCACCCCCGCTTTGTAGGTGGGGCGGGGGTAACTTTTAAACTAAGATAGGTAGCCATATTTTTTATTACAGATACGGATTCTACGACTAAAAGTACGTATGATTTGAATAAAATATTTTGTTCGGTTCATGATAGATGGCGTTGCAATCGACGAAATTCAATTTTTTCAATTTCTCCTTAGAACACACGCATTCGATTCTGCAATACGTTTGAAATAAAAAACATCACGTTTTCATTGGAAATACTCGAAATTCGTCATCAAAACAATTTATTCAGTTTTGTAAATCTAAATAAGTGTTCAAAATTAATTTCAAGTTTTATTATTAAATTTCAAAAATACAAAATTCAGGCCATCATTTTGAACACTTATTTAGATTTACAAAACTGAATAAATTGTTTTGATGACGAATTTCGAGTATTTCCAATGAAAACGTGATGTTTTTTATTTCAAACGTATTGCAGAATCGAATGCGTGTGTTCTAAGAAGGAGAAATTGAAAAAAATGGAATTTCGTCGATTGCAACGCCATCTATCATGAACCGAACAAAATATTTTATTCAAATCATACGTACTTTTAGTCGTAGAATCCGTATCTGTAATAAAAAATATGGCTTCCTATCTTAGTTTAAAAGTTACCCCCGCCCCACCTACAAAGCGGGGGTGGGGGGACTTTTTTTTTTGCACTAATGTATTTCCCCCGAGGTATGATTAAATTTTGATTATGGACATTTTTTCCGTAGAGTGGCTATTTTTCGAGATATTTGATCGTCTCAGTTTAAAAAAAACACCCGGTATTTTAGAATATATGGGACATAATGTAGTTTGTGGAACAATATGTAATTTAGGTAAATAATGTATGCAACTCCGTAAATTGTTCAGTTATATTTGTACATAAGTACTTACTTATGTGTATGATGGACCAAGAAATCCCTTCTGGAAATTATTCAATCGTTATCATAACTCACAAGTTAAAAAAGCCATAATATATTCAGTTCCACAATTTCCGTTATGCATCAAAGAATATTTGAAGGACAGAATCCATGGGGAAGAGATGATATCGCTTACTTATGCCAATATTGGCTGGCAAAATGTGTAGAGGGTCAATAAAAACGGACCTGTAGCGATGCGTCCTATCCGGCATGTATGTAATGTAATCATTAGGGGTCCGTGCACTCAATGTGCGAGAACGGTAATTTTTTTTCTTTAAAAATGAAAGAAAGTTATAACCCGTGGAATTGAATCTTAACATTACATAACCTGAACATAAAATACAATTTTTTTGTATTGTTTTCTAGACACAATTTTAATTTGTTCAGAACGAAAATGAGAAATCGTAGCGGCTTTTACGTTTGTCATTTTACATGAATATAATTAGCTACGCATTGAGATTTGCAAATGTATATAAAATATTTGAAAATGGAATCGTTATTCGATTTTGAAGAAAAATTAATTTTAGAATTCGAAGACCATCAATGCCAAAAAGATTTGGCTACTGAAAAACCACAAGAATCGGGAGTTCGATTGTTTTTAGACAATCGTGTCAAACGGCTAGCAAAATTTAAGCCCAGAAAAACGGTCAATTCTTGAAAATAAAATATTAGAATTATTCCACCGTGGCGAATTTGATACTGATTACGATTGCAACCTTCCGCATCTTGCATCTTATTGAACTGAATGATTGCTGTGATCACTTTATGAATTTTTTTTTAAATTAAATGAATGGTTTATATTTTTTAATTCAAACAAATAAATAACTGTGATGGAACATCATCTTCTGTGTTTCTCGTACACGAATTAGCAAATTATTATCGAACAAACAGAAGCAGACTGATTCGATTTAGATAATCTCAAATAATTGTACATAAAACAGCGACATTAATTTAGTGAGTTCTTCCTCACATTGTATTCGCTTCAATAATATCAGCCATATGTTTTAACAAATACCAAAGGTATTTTCAACATTTTGCCTGGCTCTGCTCAACCTGAAGAATGGATTACTAGTTGCGTATCAAAAATACTGTCTTGATATGTATACTTACCTGTAATTAAATTTTTTTTTTCCTATTAAATTTTTTGCCAGGATATAATTTGAGTATGGTTGTCATCGAACCATATGCATCTACATCAATATAAATAAATTTGTACTCTTCATTAACTAATGTACCAGTAAGAAAAAATATTTTTTATACGTAATTACAATTAATACTACCACTGCTGGCAAATGAATCACTTTGAACATGTGTGCCATTGACGCCCATCACCTATTTGGAAAGCTCTAACTCATTAAAAAATGTTGGAAATTTGAAACCAATCCTCTTAATGAGGGGTAGAAGGCATCACAATGTGCATTATTTGATGAATTTCCCATACTACATATCTTATCCATAGTGGAATATCAACAGAAATGAAAGGATTGGTCTCGAAAAGACCATCTCGAGGCTTGAAACCTGAAAGTATGAATAGGCAATTACAAACAATTACTATTATTAGTTAATATGTGTTCTTAATAAGTACAATACCTTATCGTAATGACAAATTTTTCTCTTCCACACAACACACTCACGAAAATTCCGGGTGTCTGTCTTTGATAATTTTCTGGTATATTCCCAAAGTTGGACGGTTTTTCAGATATGGATGGACTCGTATATATAGTTCAAATAAAACAAAGTTTTCATTTTACGGACGACATTAGTTTTATAAGTAATTATTTTACACAAAATATTTTTTAATGCTAATTTGAGTAACTATTATGTTACTCAAAATAGCATTAAAAAATATTTTGAGTAAAATGATCAATATTTTCCTTAATTTTCAATATCCACCCGATTCCACTGGAACTTAAATTCCAGTGAAAAAATAATATTCATATCATGAGTTCCAGCTCAATTGTGAAATATTTTTGAATTGGAAAACTAATATATTTTATTAATTAATTAGAGGAAAATTTACAAACGAAAATCAATTTGCGAAATATGCAAGAAAAATTTAAAGAAGTTACGGGAATCCATTTAAGTCTGTTTAAATCTGTATTTCTATATGCGAAATACGAAAATGTGTAACAGAACTATCTATATAGAATTATAAAATTGGTAGCTTGAATTAAGAAACATTTAAATGATGTTTTGAAAAGTCAGCTATGAATGTCTTAATCCATAGATTTAAAATAACAAATCCAGAAAAACATCGCATGCAAAGTCTACTATTTTCGTAAAATTATAGTAGAAACGAATCGTTTTTTTCACCAATATCCTTAGTTTAAAGTCTGATGATATATGTATGTACAGATTTATCACAGCTGGGCGATTTAATTTATTCAAATTTCAAAATGGTTCGCTTCAAGTTCAGGGTTTTCAAATCAATTTTTGGAACACTTTCGATTTATGTTCAGCTCGACCTTTTGAGACTAGATTTAATCAACTTCGCTTCTTGGTAGTAATGTAATTTTTAAAGCATTTCGCTGGTTATTTTCGACATCTATTTAAATTTTAAAATTACGCCACCTCACGGGTCATGGCGCTTTCTCATAGACACATTTTGATGAAAATTATTTTGTATTAGAATTTGTATTTTAGTGTACAGTTTGATCTATTGAAAATTTAAAGCAATCGATTGTAACTATTTTTATTAAAATCTCGCAGAGCTTATCTCGGAATAATTGCACTGGACCTGCTATCTGATTATAAAACTTAACAATAAAATATTTAAATATATCGTCGCTAGAAATTTGTACTTGGAGCTTCAAAATTATTGGTCCGCATATTTAGATGATCATCCCTCAAACGACACCATGTACATTACGATCAAAATGCGTATTAAAGCATAAATATAGAACAATTAAGTAAGTATGTTTCAAAAATAAATAAATGCAATTATTTAAAAAATTCAGGTAAAAATTTTGTATGAAATTTGTGAAATTCAAGATTCAGTTTATTGTTTGAAGCTTAATAAGTAAGCAAACTTAAGTATAAATTATTTAAAAATTGTACAGTATTATTCGTAATTTTGTAGGTTAGGTTAGAGTGGCTGCCCTAAAGAACTATTATAGACAAAAACTGGTCCGTAGCTGTACCACATTTAAAATTTCCTCCCCGTCACTCATCGATCTATAGCAATATAGTTATATATAGTTATTTGAATAAAAGTTTCAGATTAACCATAATTTGTAAAGCTGGCCCTCCGGTCCCCGCCCCGGAATTTTGTAAGTCCACTCTATAAAGAGCTTTGCAGTAATTTATGCAGATTTGAAATTTATTAAGGCTTAGTTTTAGTAATGATTTTAGTTTCAACGTTATTTTAAACATGACCTAGGTTTGATTTTAGTCGTGTATTAAGAAAAGCTTTTGAATTTCATTCAAGACAAATCAAAGTTTAAGTTCATGATTAAATTTCAAATTTATGTACATGCCGATGTGAAAGTCGAGGTTAAATTCTAAATAGAATAGAATATTTGTTCAGTCACGATTTATATATGAAACATTATTTTAATACAATTTAACGTCATTTACATATTACGTTTGTATTTACTTTAGACTAAATGTAATATTTAATTACGAATTTTGCATTCATTTTATTTGGGCCATCACATGTTGTAGTGGCGGCTCTAATCTGGTAACTGATTTCGTCAAATGAATGGATAGTGTATAGTAATATATGGTGACGTAGCCCAATGTGATTTTAATAAGGTTAAACTTGTAAACTCTATATAGACACATAATTATAAACCTCATATGTAAGTATATTTAATTGTAATTGCAAATCACCATACTATTTCGTAAAATGCAGTACAAACCAATTAATATTATTTTGATTAAAAAAATGTGTATTTCCCATTCTTGCACACACCAGACAAGAAAACAACAAACTCAAAACTATATGTGTATGTTGCGCATGCAAACACTTTCAAACAATCACATAAATTGATTATTTTTATTATGAAATCACGGATAAATATTTTTTATAATAAAACTTTCAAATTTTCATGTTGTCAAAGTTATTTTAATTAGTCGATGTGTAAATTATTAAAACTTTCAAATTGTAATACTGTAATTTATTACATTCAATATAAGTATGTACTCGTATGTATGTATGCGAATGTAATATTTCCAAGAACTTTATAATTAGAGATTACTTACGAGGTAGTGTATACTATAATAGAAGTCTATACGAGAAAATTAAACATTTCATTCGATTTTGTTTTTCGATCTGATTGCGGCTTTAATAAATGACCTTAAAAATACAAAATAATTATTTTATTGCTCAATTTGTAACATGATTAATGAATTTAACCACAAGAATTTGTATTTTATGTATAAATAATATATTGGCGAGATGCCGCCGCAAACCAAAATATTTGATTTCGATCTAAATATGTCACAATATAGGCGGATATATAAAATTCTATCGAGTAAGAGTGTTATACATATATAAGAGTGTTATACATATAGTCTATCTCATAAATTTAACTAGGTTGAAATACAAAAATAAATTTTGCGAGGGGATGAATTAAATAGAAACGCGTTCTATAATTAAATCTGAAGTTGAGAGGAATTTATTACCATTATATTATGTAGAGTAGTAGATAATAGAAAAAGCCGATTATATTTTATGAACAAATGTAATTAGAATTGTTTGTACTTCTGGTGCCCTGAATATAAATTAAATTAATATATATTATTTTACTCATCTTAAAAACACAATTGGATGTTAAATTTAAAATGGTACGAGAACTTTTTGTTTACAAGTACATATGTACCTACCTACAAGAATCTATTTTTAATATATATAATTTTCCATTTTATCCCTCGCAATCATAAAATAATAAAAACAACAATAACCACTTCTGCTGTTGCTGTAAAATCGTTTAACTATGCGATAGTAATTTGCCATGAAGGTAAATGATTGGTATTTTTTCCATGATAATCCAGCACGTACTTATACAGAATTAGTAATATTATTGAGAGGTTTTATTTCGTTTTATCAGATTTTAATTGTACGAGTATGGTGTACGTACAACAACTTATTAACCTTACATATATTTTTTTTGGATATTTGGTAGAAATACTCATTGTACTGAGGTTGCATGTAAGTTTCTGATTGTCGTATTGTGTGGTTAAATCGTTTGTATACTATATTACCCATTATTATTATTAACAATGTGACTAGCGGTTTCGATCCTCAGTTTGGTCTTCATATTGCTCTAGACAATCTGAAGAAACTAAGTATTTCTCTTCTATACCGTGGATCCGTCTATCTCTGCGCCTACCATATGGTGGCTCTCCTTTAAGATTTCACTTCAGATTCACACGCAGAACGTGACAGAGTCAGCATACTCGCTGAAATCTCACTTCATGTCGAAGATGTTCATCAGCTCTCTGATCTCGATATTGTACAGAGCTCGGTATGTATACCATCTTCTTCGCGTTTTGAACCCTAAATAACATCAATGATTCTTCTCCCAAATTTAAGAAGCCATCTCTGGTATTCGTCCGTCAGCGTCAAACTTTCACACCCATACGTAACAATAGGCCTGATCGACGCTGAATAGGCCTGATCGATACAAAGCACGACTATTTGCTGTCAGCCGCTCATTAATATCCTGACCTACACTGTTATCGTGAGTGAAAAGAGAGCCCAAATATTTGAACCTTATCACTTCCTTAAACATATAGTGACCACTACTAAAATCTGTTGTGCCATTATCCCTATTACCAGAAATCATGTATTTTATTTTGGACTCAGTGATCTGGAGTCCAATAGGAGGAGAATACTCGACAAGCGGATAAGGTATATCATTCACTCCGTTGCTATTCAGTCCAATCAGGCATATATGTTATCTGAATATGCGCAAGCGCTTGATTGGACTGGCGATATAAGATATTGCGCTGAGGGGTTTCAGTTTTATGAAAGATGTTCTCAAACATGAGATTAAAGAGTATTGAAAGAAACCTCGATAGCCTGTTCTCAACTTTAGCACAGCATTGAGACTGGGTCACTCATACTACACAATCGTACCAATTTTGTGGGCGTTCCTCGGTATTCTAAACCAGATCACAAACTAACTCTCGATTGATCAACTCATAGGCCTGCTTCTAATTCTGCATTAATTGATTCGGACGAAATCATTCTTGATATTAATCAACCAAACCCTCCACTAGAAGAGTAATTCTGTATAATATAATATAGGACAGTAAAAGTTGATTTAGATTCAACGAAATTTTGCAGATTAGGTCATCTTGAAGCAAGAATAAAGCACGAATAAAAATTATTAAGAAGCAAGCGTGTAAAATAAATGTCTCCACTATTGTATAGCAGATTGTAGTACAAATTTATGTCCCCTTATTTCAGGTTAGGTATAGTTCTTGATTTTAAATCGAAGATTTAATAAAAATTAAATACGTGTTTAAGAATTTCAAAAACTACAATTAAAGTCGTGATTTCGTGCTAGAAAAAAAAAAGAAAGTCGTATCTCCTTTTTTCTTACACTTTTCAACGTTGTTTCTCATTTTTTACAACATCATCTTGCCAGACGATTGGCGTTGAATAGCCATAACTTGTATGATGTGCAAAGGAGAGCTATACCGTGACTATTCCCACACTTCAGGCGGTCGCGCTTTTTGAAGATGGGGCCTTTTGCGGCCACTTTCCATTCATCACGCATAATTTCGCTTCACCATACTAATCGAATAAGGTTGAAGTGGCAGTTTCACAAAGTCTTTCCACGGAACATCAAGAGCTCCAAATTAGTTTCGATTTAATCTCAGCATAGCTTTAGAACATTCCTCATTGGATGGATCCTCAATGTAAATTTCTCCGCAGTCTTTTTTTGAAGTGACTCAACTAAGTCTGTGACGCATGATGAAGACGAAGCAGGTCGGTAAAGTGTCAATTCCATGTATCCGCTTAGCTGCCCTCCTAGCAAAAGCAGCCTTGGTTTTCCTCGCGATTGTGAGACGTTGTTGCACTTTACTGTAGGCAACTATAGCCCTAGGGCACAAGGTCTCCATGTTTAGGCCAGCGAGTTTCTTGAAGATCAACGAGCTCTAGCCGATACTCCTGCATGTAATGTGATTAGCCCTTCCAAAACTAGTTCGAGCAATTTAGATAAGTACAATATACTACTGCTAATAGTAAAGGAAATAGAATTCAAATTTCTATAGAAAGGAAATTGCAATCACCATTTTCTAGGAATTTCCAAATTTTGTAGGAATATATTTTTTCTGGATGGTATAATCTTTTTTCGAACTTCAAAAAACTGCTATGATTAGAAAAATGACAAAACTGGATTCAAAATGTGGAGAATTCTTACTTCATTCGATTTCATCAATTTCAATTTCACTTTTAAAATTTAATAGTGTTCGTAGTATTCTTTAAAGGTGTTTAGCTATTTTAATTGTAGTTTACGTTCTAATGTTATCTGTTAATTTGAAAAGGATTGGTAAAGCTGTTTTAATTTTGAGATTTTTGAAGCTCTAAAAACAAAGTTTTAGCGTAATACCGCTTTATATACATACTTACTACATACTTATTTGCATTATGCATAAACTAATACTAGTTCTACTTATTAAGTATATTAGAAAATCTGTTTTTAATAAAACTATACGACAATAAAACAGAAATATTAATAATTACATAATTTGGTAGATTGTTGGCACATTTGTGAATATTTAAAAAAAAAATATTACTCAAATTAGAGAGTTGAAACTAATAATGCCGTGTACATATCGTTTTATAGTCTTAAATAACTATTTTGTACATATACTCGTATGTAATTACGTACAAAATAGTTATTTAAGAATAGACAATTACTATTCGTGATTTTATCAATTAATAATTTTTATTTTTACATTTTATTGCAGGTAATGTGAACTTCTGATCTGGATCTTTATTTAATCATCCAAATAAGGTAGCAGTATAGAAATATATGCATTTACGATGGGTTCATCATTCCTCATTTATCTTAATGTACATTGTAAACAATAAACGGTATGATTTTTTTTTGTTTCAAGAACACAACCTTCTTAAGATTATGATCTCTTAATAATTAATGTCTGATTTATGTTTCTCATTTATATTGTGTACACGTATGTCTGGCATTTGAGTATACAACATTATTTTGTGATACACTAAATTAGTGATAAATATATAAGTATTGTTTAAGTTTTTTGTTGTGTTTATATATTTAATAAGAAAGGTCGATGAAATCTTAATGATTATAAGGTTATTCTATATACTCGTAGTTGATGTTGTGAATTAAAATCAATTGAGGTGAAATAAATGTTAATTAAAATAAAAAATTTTGATCAACGATTAAATCATGCCAAATTGATTTTTAATGTTATAATTAAAATAATTTATAAAAATATTTTTGACAAATTGCTTTGATACGCCTACATCTAATGTGTACGGACTTTGTGAAAATTATTTTACGACGAATTTCGTGATATGTAAGCCTGATGTGTTGGCAATCCCAATGATTTTTTTTTTTGAAAGTCATTTAGCTGAGATAATTTCAAAATTGTATGGGCATACAAATGACTTTTCTTTTTGTTCTAGTCTGGAACTGAGGAATTTATGTTATAAGTTATGTGTATATGTCGTTTTCAATAGAACATCAAATTGAATCTACTTTTAAAATGAAAGCTTGAAAGATTTTATCGGTTTCGTTTAGCTATAGACTTATAATTATAGCAGTTTCAAATATACAAATATCGTAATTTTGACTGTAAAGCGGGGTTTTTAAGTGTGATGTTTCCGGTTGAACGTTTGGAAATAAATGTAATGCTTAACTGATAAAAATAATTTCTACATTACAAGGAATTCAGTTTTTAATTTATAATTAGTGTGATCATAATATTTTGATAAAACAATACATTAACATTTCATTCTTAATTATATTATCGATCACTTTTATTCACAAGTTACATATACGAGTATTACTCACATCAAACTAAGCGGATTGATTTTAATATTTCTTTCGTTTTTCGCTATTTGCTTTAATTCATCTTAAATAAATCACAGTAGTTGCTTTATGCAGTGTAATGGTTACAATAATTTATTTATTTTGTCAATGGGTTGTTGAGAAACTATAGAATATAGAAACTAGTATAAGTTCACTTAACTTAGAGAAAAAAAAACAAAAATGGTTGTAATTTAAATAATTTAGAAATTTTTTTCTATTTGATTCGTATTCTCATTACATAAACATATTACACAAAAATAATTTTAATATTTTGTAGTTTGACAATATGTCTGTTCTAGTGTTTCAGAATTTAATTCACATAATGTTTATATCTGCAGATAGTTAGATTTATTAACAAATAAGTGACACTTAATTAATTTTTAAGTATAGATAACTAGTTTTAACCATACACTTATTTATCTTTAATGAAATAGAAAAGTTTCAAACAAACATTTATTCACTTTTTATAGCAAGTTCATTTAAATTATTTTGTAAATGGAAAGAAATTTTGAATATTTAGAAAATTTGTAATTCATTTTAGGGTTATTTTCATTCAGAACTCAAAATCGTTAAAAATTCAGTTACTTAACTAGTTTCTAAAAAAACACCGATATGTCGCAAAAAAAATTTTTTATTTAAGAATCTTGAGCAACGATGGACGTATTATTTTTAATATCGAACAGATTGAGATAACAAGTTAGGTTAAGTGATGGAGAATTAGGAAATATAACTGGTAACTAGTAAGTTTATTATACACCGTACTCTGCTATATGCAAAAAATTGTATACAAAATTTGGTCGGTTTTAATATGAAGTAATTGGATACATATTGTAAATTTATTGCGATTTAATATTAACTATAATTGAGATAAAAGTTTGAGCCCGTGTTAAACGGAATGTTATATTAACTCTGAAGAAATTGATTTTTTCTTTGACAAATTATATATTTCGCTTTATTACACCTACATTGTTTTTTGTTTTATACAATAACTCATTGGGTATGTTTATTCATAACACATATAATCATATTGCGAATTTATTTCGCTCGTGCTGATGCTTACGTAATTTACACATTCAAAAATCTAAAATTTTTCTATTTTGGCAAATTTTAAGTGATTCTAAAATTAATCACACGCACTAAATTTTATTTTTGTGAATAAATTTGCATAAAAAATTTGCCAACAAAAGGCAACATTCGATTAATATATCAGATTCGATTTCGCTGTACGCGCGAGAGTGGGCGGAATGACTAAATAAATTTCGATCACCTTTCAACCGAGTTCATATAAAGTTTTTTTTATAGTTATAAAATGCCAAACAGTTTTTAAATACATTTATACATGTATACATTTATAAATTTACGTTGTATTTTAATTTTTTTTTATTATAATCCGTCAATTAAATTTAATTAATAAATTCACCTCAGCTTGAGATCATTTCAATAATTTTTGGCCTTCAGTAATTTGTTCACACATTCCAAACGTGGCAATTTTGTATCTTGTTGATCGTATTGCGATAGTATAAAATATAGTTTTTAATTTTAAATGACATTTAAATAAAATCTACACAAAAATCTTTAAAATCGATTATAATTACAGCTTTCCACAAACTGTATATTTAACAAAGTAGAAACCACACATATGTACGAGTACATATTTATATCAAATTGGTGATCTATTTAAATTAAAACATGCATCGCACTATAAAGAACTAGCATTAGAATGAAGTAGAGACAAAGAAACCACACAGCACTATAATAGAATGGTTAAACCCCATTAATCAATTAACTTAATCACTGTGCCCATTAAAAGTTTTAACGTAGAAAAAATAATAATAGCCATGATATGTACTAATTTTATATAAATTAAACCGTTTCAATTTTTTGTTTAGTTTTAGTTTTGGTGGATTTTTTTTTCTTGTTTTACGTTGTTATAGTTGTGTTGTACACAAAACTAAATAAATTATTTATTCAAACACACAATAAATTATACAGAAACTATATTATATATGTATGTATACATAATAAATTATAAAAACGATTTGTAATAATAATAATAAACGAATTAAAAATGGTAAAGGTTATGTCATTTTGATTTGTGTAAATTACGGTGTTTTATATACATACTTAAAGGTAGTCAGAGTTAGTGCAGGGTTGGCTAACCACGGCATATCTACTATGCGGAATGCACGTGAAATTAAAAATACAGTTTATGATTGTCCCTAATAATATTTATTTCTAGATTACTAAAATATGTAAAATTCAAAAATGTATACTAAAATAAACTGTCTATTGTAAGTGAAGACCGAAGACATGAAGACGGAGGTTATTTTAGAAAGAATGTCATTCCTAGAGGTGGACTACCCGAGGGGGTTGATTAAAGGAACACTGCAAATAGATGTCCTGTACCATCTTCTCTGCAACATAGTAATGGATGGATTACAAATTGGAGTTGGAGAGTGAGGGGATTTTAGTAATTGCTTATGCAGATGACGTAGCGATAGCGTTTTCTGGGAAATCCATACATATGCACGATTTAAGAAGTATCGCGCTCTTAATCATTACGAGATGGACTAATAGATGTGAACTCGTCCAAAACTGACCTGGTACTCTTTACTTATTAAAACAGTTTTACTCTTTACTAGGAAATATAATATTTCTGTAGTATATAAATGCGCACTGTTAAAATGAATTCCAATTGGAGAAAAATAATAATTCCTATTTAAATATTTAGTATTAAAAATGTACATCCCCAACAAGTGTATCTGGATTTCTGGGAGGCCTATGATTCGATCAACCGAGAGAGTTTGTGGTCTGCGCTGGAATATCAACAAAATTGGTACGACGGTTTTGGATGACAGTGACGCAGTCTCAATGCTGTGTTAAAGTTGAGAACAGGCTATCGACAATTTTTGTAGTTGAGATGCTCTGTCCCCGATACTCTTCAATCTCATGTTGGAGTACATCTTTCGTAAAACTCAAACACCTCAGCGTTACATCTTATATAGCCACACCAATCAGGTGCTTGCATATGCAGATGACATATGCGTGATTGGAGTTAATAGCAACGGAGTGAAGGAAATACTTGATCCGCTTGTAGAGTTTTCAGCTTCGTTGGACTCCAGACTAATGAGTCAAAAATCAAATACATGATCTCTGGTTTTAGGGACAATGGCACAACAGATCTTAGTAGTGGCCACTACACGTTTTAGGGAGTGAGGAGGTTCAAATATTTGGGCTCTATTATCACTCACGATAACAGTGTGGGTGATATTAAAGTGCGGCTGGCATCTGCCAGTCGTGCTTTATATCCTCTAAGGGCACTGCTAAAATCTCAACACATATCAAGTGCCGTGAAGCTGACGCTTTACAAAGGGTTTATCAGGCCCGTTGTTATGTTTGGATGTGAAAGTTGGGCGCTGACGGATGAGTACGAGAGATGGCTCCTTACATTTGATAGAAGAATCATGCGTGTGATTTACGGCCCAAAACGCAAAATAGATGGTACATACCGGGCTCTGTACAATATCGAGATCAGAGATCTGATGAAGATCCCCGATATTGTACATGAAGTAAGATCTCAGCGAGTACGCTGGCTCGGTCACGTTCTGCGTGCTGATCCGAAACTAATTGTGCAGCGATCTCTCAAATAGTTGACTCAGTAAGGGGCCAGTAATGGCCTTTAAAAACTGATTATTATTATTTAAAAAGATGTAATATTTAACAAAGGCAATCGTAAAAAAATTAATACTCGTACTAAAGGTAGATGAAATTATTTAATTCAGATAATTAATTATAAGAACTAGAATACAAATATCTGGTGGATACGACCCCTTATTAATGTTATATGAGATTATGTAATTTAAGCTTCCCGATTCATTTATTCCTGGGTTATAGAGGATAGTTTTTGGCCTTGGTGGAATAGGAATATTGTCATCTACTTAGTACACCATCGGAACATGTTTGCAACTATACAAGCTTTTCTATTCATAAATAATTAATTTAAAACAATTACTTATAAAATAAAATATGAATACAATTATTAAAGGGAAAATAGTTTGGAAACTTGACATCCATGCTAAGTTGGAACTCATGCAGGAACGCGAATTGAAAGAGATGAGGGTCTGAAACCAAAGCTGGTACACTGGCTTTTCACCGCCGTAGTAAGACCTAGATATTAGATGGAGTAATAAAATAACACACAGAAGGCATAAACATAATGGGCAGTCTCTCGGATCTCGAAAACTATACCTTGTGGGATATATCAAGCTAGATAAGTAGCGCTGATTGGTTTCACTAGGGGTGATAGGAAAGTAAGATCCTGTAGTATCATAATGAACCGTCCCTATCCTAAGTATGCCGTAGCAGCCACTCTAACCGAACCTATAATATTAAAACTTGGTTCCTGAAGTGTTGTCTGTAATTTATCTGTAAAAATTCTTTAAAGTCATTAGTATCAAAATTTTAATTTTTAATTATTGTTTCAATTAATTGACACACAGTCTTATTATGTATAAAATAATTAATTGGCAATAAAATAATAACCATTTCTATACGCCGATTTAAATATCAGAGAAAAAATAAGAAGCCGCCGATTAAATTTGCTATAAACAGTCGCTTATAAAATGAATATGACGATTAATCCAAAAACTAATCATCTAATTGCGTTCTTAAATGTATAAAATGCGTCTAAGGCCAATTTGACATATGATCTTCATCAAATATAGCATCGTCTTTGCCAAACTTACCAACAATAGATCACAAATATTTTTCAAAAAACTTCAAATATTACGATTAAATTAGCACAAATTTTAGAAAATTATCATAATTTTAAAATTAAATCAGTTTGTGATTGAGAATTTACGACAGAACTATTTTTGCATTTAGGCATAATGTCAATTTTTTATTAGAATTAGAAGGCCTAAAAGAATATTTGTGTTTTAATTCGAACCTGATCCATCCACCAATGTTGATTCGATATATAGATGTTGACTGGGGTTCGCCATATTTTTTATTTCGTTCAACATGAAATTATTTAAACAAATTTAATTGCGTGATCATTTATTTTGCAAAAAACTATTTGTTATCTTTTTATTAATATTACTGAGTTAAATGAGACAACTAGCCATATACTATATGCCTATACCTTATTCATTTTTTGTTTGTTTTTTTGTTAGTACTTATTACTAGTATGCGCTATAAGTTCATTCTAGTGGATCTGCTCTTCGCAGACGTTTAATACGGCTGCTTTAGAATGCCTCTTGCTAGTTAGAATGTGCCTCTAGTTACGAATAATACTTGGAACTGAATTCTCTGATCATCTCTTTAACGGTTTTAATATCCAAATCAGCATGTGTGTTAGTAGTTCGAATATACCAAGGAGCATTTGTACACTGGACCTAGAACACTGTGGGACAACTGCGCTATATCATTTAATCCATTAGTTGCTGCATTTTGTTTAATCAGATTTCGAGGACTGCATGAAAATTATTCAGCAGTACCTTTTTAATCTTGTAAATTATTACATCATACCAAATTTTATAAAAGGCTTGTGCAATATCCCAGAATATAGCAGAATAATATTTATTTTCCTCCAAGGTGAGTTTGATAGCATTTACAATTCTGGGCGCTTGCGCTATAGTGCTATGCTGGTTTCACAAACCAAAATGATGGGCTGTAATAAGATGTCGTTTTTCTAGTTTAGGTTATTCAGTTTCTTTAATAACATTTTTTCAAAGAACTTTGAGATTGGAGGTAGGATGCTTATATTGGACGATACAAATTTGCGTTTCATCTTTTCCAGGCTTATGGGATCATTGTGATTTGAGATATCTTGCACTTTTGAGGGTATATTTATTTTGTTAGTTTAATGCATTTATCTGGTAATCCTTTAATCATTTTATCAGTAATAAGATGGTATCCTGGATCCTATTTAGAGTTTATATAGTTTTTAATGCTATTTTTATACTTTCTTGTTGCTTTCCACAATGAATAATCAGTTCTCTCTGTGCCGAGAGCTCACTTAGATAATTCTGAACATTTCGGGCCTTTCTTCCGTCACTCAGGGTCACTCTCAGGCTTTTATTGCCCAATTCCATTTCATCAACTATGACTTTTGTGATGTTTTCATTGCCGCCGAATTTTCCACTTTGCTGGGATTAGTTCCTGAATATTATTTGGAAGTTAATTAACTTTTTCAGAATTACTGATTTTGGGTGTAGCATTCTACGCTGCAATTTCCAGAGCATCCCCGCCTCAAAAATATCTACCGATGTACAAAGGCGAATATCCAGTTGGTTATTCTGCGTGCTAGTAGACTTATATATGTTTGTAGCGTTTTTGTAGCGTCAATGCTAACTGTAACTATTACAGCCTTAGTATTCGTACGAGCAATATCTTTAGCAACACAGAAGTCAATTAAATCTGGAATTTTCTTTTTATCCATAGGCCGGTATGTAGAATGTCCGGCTGATATATAATTCAATGATTTCTTAAATTTGTTTACTCTTCCGGTTCGGTAATCTTGAACCATATTGAATATGTTGTAATCACCCCTGCAAGGAGTCTCAGATGGTTAAACTAATCCATGGAGTACTGCTTTTTTATTGCGTGTTTAGGAGGGCAGTATACTGTAGTTATGATAAAGTGTCTGGAATTCTTCACGGCAGATATTTGTTGCTTGAATATAGTGTTTGTGATATTTCTAAGGTCAAAGTGTTAAAAGTCAAAAAATTTTAATTATGTGTTTTGCCATCATATGTACCATAAGTTGAGTATCCATTAATTTTAATATAGTTCTTTTTGGTGAAGTGAATTTGTGATATTAACATTATGTCAATATTGTGCTCGACGAGAAATGCTTGCAACTCGGCTTTGTGTTGTGCTTGACCTTATAAATTGAACCCGAGACTCTCGAATTACAAGGCAAGGACACTATTTTTGTGCCAATGAGGACGGCTATTGCTGGATCGCTCTCAATCGATTTAATAAAAACTAGTTTCTAAAGAAATAGATTTTTTATCTGATTTGTGCTAATTAATTTCTTGTCGTATTTAATGATTTGTGATAGATACAATTATTTCAGTGTTGACGCTTAATTAGAGTATAAACAACCTAATCGAATTTTATAAAATTGGATGATTTGGACAATAAGACCAGCCCCAAATGGAAGTTTCAATAGTTTGTCAAGAAATTTTGTTTCTGTCAAGGTTGTATCATTTTTATGCGCAATTAAAATATTTAACGATTTATTTAATCTCAATTTTCACAGTCGCTATATTTTATCAAACAATATAATATTCATGCCGCCGAATTGTCTAATTTACTCAAAGTTGATAACTATTTTAATTCAATTGGACGTGTACACAATACACATCATCATTTTATGTACACAAATTAATGTTCAATAATAATAATAAATTGAAACCAAACGCCATTATCTTATCGCATATAGTACGTATGTGTATTATACATGTAGATGTGTATGTACTTGGAAACAATAACACACCAACTCTTAATCGATTTAATATAGTTAAACATTAAATCGCGTCTATATAAAGTTATGTTTCTTTTATACTTGAAAAAAGAAGCATATTTTGTCTTAAATAGACTGCTCTCAACTCTCTTTGTTCGACACAGCACAAGAAAAATAACAAATATAAATTCTTATGATTTTCTTTTTTGTTATGCTTTAAGAATCGCATAACTTTGAATAACATAATTTTTTTTTTCTTGTTGTTTTCTTCTGCAACAAGAGTTCAATTTTTATTACAATTTTTTTTTACAAGAATATACAGAACGAAACTTTTTCTTTTATATGATTTAACCCTTTCGAGAAGACGTGCACAAATTCTTTGTACTTGGGAATATATGTATTCGTTTATGTATATATGTACACAAATTTGCTGGTTTTTATTTTCTTTTTCTTCAGGGCAACATAAAAATGATGTCAATGTTTTATGTTTCTTTTGTTTTATGCACAAGAAGTTTTTATTTTGATTCTGTTATATACACGGTGTTTAAGACTGAGGTGAGGTATGTATGTATTTGTATGTATACATAGAGAATAATACACCATGATTTTGATGTTATTGTTGCCAAGAAAAAATTATAGTCTAATTGTCTTTTGTCTACCGTAAATGACACCCACCCACAATCAAATGTGTACACTAGATTTATATATATGTATATAAAGGTGAAATATTCCTAGAACTTTTTAAATGTTAAAGTGTCATGAATACAAACAATACGATATAATGTGTTAAGAATCACAAAAGTTGTTAAAACAACCTTCCAAGTTGTATCTGTTTTTGTCGTTTTCTTGTGTGTTTGCTTTTTGTGAAAAAAAACTCTTCAAAGAGAAATGTTATGCGCGTCGTCGTTTTGTTACAAATTTTCTTATGAATCAGCGAACGCGCATATTTTCTTCGATGAGTAATTTAAAAATCGGGGGAAATTTAATGATAGGGTTTTTTTTCCAGAATGTTTAATACTTATATGATGATATCATCACAAAATATTGCGCAATTTATGATTTTATGCGCGCCACAACCTTTCATATTGAATGATTCATTCAGTGTGTACATATTATTATTCTTATGATCTTTGTCTATATATGTACTTATGTAGCGCCCTTAATATTTACCGTTTTTTTTTAGATTTTATATGCTTATACATATGTAGTATATACATGAAACCATCACTCTTTGTGTTAAACATAATAAATATCCTTTAAATATTTACTTTTAACAACACTATGAACTTCACATATAACATAAATACATATGTATAATACATAAAACTTATATGGGGTGTAACGTATCATTTCCCTTATATAATATGTATATGTACACACAAATTGGGATATAAAGGAAAATTTAATTTACTTTAAATTATTACTTTATTTCATGGATAGTTTAAGTTCTTCCTACTTTTACTGCCGTCTAACGTATTCGTATACGACGATAATTGTACTGGGATTTTGGTTACAGGAATTAACTATACCATAGCCTATTGTTGATTATTAATGCATATCAATTAACATGGAAAATTGAATTTTCAACAATGATTGATGCCTTGATACGTGTGTGTACGTTAAATATAAATCGGTTGATTGAATTATACCAGAATGATATGTGCGATTAAGCTATCATAATCATCAATCATATAGTACACATTGGAAATTGAATAATGCAGAAATTTGTTCGGATCTTATACGATCGATTAAACGATCATCAATTTTATCTTTATCTTTATTTTGAGAAAAAAATTACATCTTGAGCCGATTGAACTATCTATTGCAGGTTTTTGAACATACCGAGTACAATATCTGTACAATATCGTGAAGATCTCCAATATTGTTCACGAAGTAAAATCTTTCGGTCACCAATTGTGCAGCGATCTTTGAAAGGAGAGCCACCTTATGGTAGGCGCAGATATCGTTGCACGCGACCATGGCTCCAAGGTGTAGAGAACGATTCGGGTTCTTCAGATTGTCTAAGACAGTATGAAGATCAAGCTCAGGTTCGAAACCGGCTAGTAAATATAATTAAAGCGGTACATAGAGTAATTTTTCCAAAGTTTTGATTGTTTCGACAATGTGATATCTCGCACAAAGGTGACCTGTTTAATATTTTGCTCTTATTATTTATTACTCGTAAACATTTTGTTCGAGTTGATTTTAATGTTATCAGTTTGCGATATAAATAAACTAGTTTCATGAAGTCATACCTGGAATTTATACAGTTCATATAAATTACATTCAATAGTGTCCAACGATTGTGTTGAATAACACTTTGAGTTTCACCCTAGATTTTTAACGACACTAGCTTAGTTTATTTTATTATTACCCACCACAACTTCAGATACACTTATAGTTTGAGATCTGGTATTTTTAATAATAATTGCTTGGGTTTTTGATTGATTTAAATTCATAAAATTATCATTGGAACATTTTGTAATAGAACTCACATCTTTATTGATTAATTTAACATCTTCCAGATAGTTTTTTTGTAAATTTTTTTTATTGTAAATTTGAAGATCGTCGGTATTTAGAATGACTTTTATCTTTGTTTGGAGTACATCTTTCGTAAAACTGAAACACCTCAGCGTAACATCTTATATCGCCAGTCCAATCAAGTGCTTGCATATGCAGATGACATATGCGTGATTGGACTGAATAACAACGGAGTGAAAGAAATACTTGATCCGCTTGTAGAGTTTTCAGCTTCTGTTGGACTCCAGATCAATGAGTCCAAAACGAAATACCTGATCTCTGGTTTTAGAGACAATGGCACACCAGATTTTAGTAGTGGCCACCACACGTTTGAGGGAGTGAGGAGGTTCAAATATTTGGGCTCTCTTATCACTCACGATAACAGTGTGGGTGAGGATATTAAAGTGCGGCTGGCAGCTGGCAGTCGTTCTTTGTATCCTCTAAGGCCACTGCTAAAATCTAAACACTTATCAAGTGCCGTGAAGCTGAAGCTTTACAAAGCGTTGATCAGGCCCGTTGTTATGTTTGGATGTGAAAGTTGGGCGCTGACGGATGAGTACGAGAGATGGCTCCTTACATTTGAGAGAAGAATCATGCGTGTGATTTACGGCCCTAAACGCGAAATAGATGGTACATACCGAGCTCTGTACAATTTCGAGATCAGAGATCTGATGAAGATCCCCGATATTGTACATGAAGTTAGATCTCAGCGAGTACGCTGGCTCGGTCACGTTCTGCGTGCTGATCCGGAACGAATTGTGCAGCGATCTCTGAAAGGAGAGCCACCATATGGTAGGCGCAGAGGTCGTTGCAGGCGACGATGGCTCCACGATGTAGAGAACGACTTGGCCTCTTCAGATTGTCTAAGACAGTATGAAGACCAAGCTCAGGATCGAAACCGTTGGAGCCAGATTGTTGATTCAGTAAGGGGCCAGTAATGGCCTTTAACACTGTTATTATTATTATTATTATTTATCTTTGTTTATGAACGTCATAATAATTATAATGGGCCAAGAAAAGACCCCTGAGGTATTCCATCTTGCATTTTAGATCGTGGACTGATCTTAGAAAACAATTCATTACTTAATACTATCAAAAGTGTTTGAAAAATCATATACTTAGTACTAAAATATCCATAGAACTCTCATCTAGTCCTTGCATCAAATTCCAAGTAATATTCAATAAATCCGTGTTGGTACCATGACATTCCCTATATACAAACTGATTTTCAATCAGGAGACTATGAGTATATGCAAACAGGCACAAATTTGAAGTTTCAGAATTTTATCAAATATCTTTTCCTAACGACGGCAGAATACCAATGGACCGAAATTCACTAACAGAAGTGCATTTGTATTTTTCATCAACAATATATTATTATCTCATCATTAAATAAAAGGAACAGATCAGCTAATGGATTTTTTGACCTGTCTATATTTGTCAAATCACAAATGCAATAATGCTTAATTAATTAGTGATTTCAACTGTGGGCAAATGCGCTTTTAAAATGGTCTTAAATTTAAAAATATTTTCTGAATTCTTAATTAAATCCGGTAATTTATTATAAACGTATGGATTAATAAATGATATTGATTTTCTTCCAAATTGAAGTCTAATAGTTAGGGCCTATTAAATCATTTGATGATCTTATCAGATATCTATGGCTCACATATTCAAACCTTGTGTTTGAAAGAACTGTGCTTATATTTAAGTATTTTTATATACTCGTATAACCAGATAAATAAAGTATATTTAATGAAAGAATTCCATGAGCTACATCTCTATATAATTCAACTGTAAAATCATTATTTTGCATGATCTGGAATTTTCTTTATTTTAGTTTTGCCGGCATAACCAAAAGCTGTAATGGCATAATAAAATCGCGAATGGATGAAATCATAGTAAATCATTTTTAGAATGTGAGATGGAACAAAACTAGCCGACTTTCCAATCAGAAATAGAAATGGGCTAATTTTGAACATACTAAATTAATGTATTCAAATACCCCAAGCTTTTTGTATCAATACTAACACCAGAAACTTGCAAAACAGGAACGTCACAAAGTGGCAGAAATGGGGAATAGAAAATAAGAAATTTGGATTTATTAAAATTAAGTAAAATTTTATTTTAATCAAAATGTTGATATCATTTTTCATATTCATCATAGTTAATACTTTTATCCCATTAATTGCAACATATTGATTTCTTTTATGAATATAACTTTCTAAAAGATTATAAGAAATGCTACGAAATCCATATACAACAATATAACATAAGGCTTACGTAGAAAATCAGCTTTGCGTACATTTTTAAATGGACCACACATATACCAGTTTTGATTGTCAAAAGCTCGATACATTAAATCAGTTGTTTCAATTAATGCAAGATAAGTGTCAGAACCCCGTCTAAATTCATATTGATATTCATAAAAAAAATTAGAATTATTTCAATAATTCAACCATTCGACTAGCAATTAATTTTCCAAGTATTTGATCAAATACAGATAAGACAGATATAGGTCGATAACTATTTATTAATTTACTGTTACTTGATTAATAATGGGTGTAATTTCTATAGCTAATTTCAAACCATACTTGATCTTTTTATTAATAAAATCGATACTATCCAAATTTAACTTAAACTTTCCAGAGAACGATTTATTTTTTAAATAAGTTTCAAAGATCAAAACACATCCATGAACTACTACTATGTACTCGTATTAGATTAGGTTCAGAAAATTTATCATTTATCATTTATTAATAAAGTAAAATCTGGATCCTCTACTAGGAATTCATTTAAAAAATTCATTAAATTTACTGTTACATTTAAATATTTTTGAAATTAAAATTTGGACAATTTAAAAAAAAAATTATTCAATGTTGAGATATACAGAAGAGAGAAGTACGGATCTATAACGGATCTACCAGAGTAAGTTAAATGATGAGTATGGATCTATGAGTACGTGTGAGTCTATGTACGTATCTATAAGAGTAAGTTAAATGATTTAGAGAATTCAGTAATTTTAATTTTTAAATAAGTATTTCGATTTTTTTTTAAAATTAGCTGAAAGTAGTTTAGTTTTCAAATCTCATATTTACTCAAAACCTGATTTCAAAAATTTATCAATTTAAATCGAAATTTCATATACCAAAATTTTCAATTTAGAATTGTAAAATTATGGTAAATTTCAAGTCCTTATATGATTTTACGATCCAGAATTTTGAAAATTCATTAGTAATTGACAATTCACGAAAATTCTACTTTTCAAAATTTGATAATTCGAATTTCAGGATTAATTTGAAACGACTTACAAATACATAAATTTGTTTAACTAAATTTTTCGATCTACGTAGATTAAAAAATTAAATTTAATAAAATTAATTCGAAATTCATTTCACATAATAAATGTAATAGTTATGATTGGTTTACATATTTTGTTTGAAACTGAAAATGAATTTTAATTCTATAAGCGGATTTTACACGATCAATATTAAAGATATTATTACTTTATATCATTACTTGTTGTTTACCCGCGTTAAGTAGATGAAATTAATAATGATGATCATAAATGATGATAACTCGCGTTTTTTGATTTCGAGAATGTTATTAAATTTTAAATCTTGCATACATTTGAAATCTTGGATTTAAAATCATGCAAATCTAAGAATTTTATATTAAGATTTATATTTTTTTTAACTAACGATTTATTTAAGAGCCAGCGTTATGATTAATAAAATTAATTAATTTAAGTATGATTATCAAAACTAGTGTTAGTGTTAAATGCAAAATATCTTTTAATTTCAAAAAATTCGTCAATTTGACCATTAAGAAGAAATTACTGTTTAAAAAAATGATCCTCACCTTAAACACATATCATGTGCATAATTAAAACTACATGTACCTGTATCTATTTTAAAAATAAAGGTCAAATCATTTATATATACATGTATGTATATATATATATATATATATATATATATATATATATATATATATATATATATATATATATATCCACCCGAACCTAACGTATATATACTTCAAGCAATAAATCACATAATTTTTCCGCAAAGATTAAAATCATTAACGATAGTTTATTTACCCAGATGGAAATAGTAATTATTAGTTATGTCATATTAAATAAGTTGAATGTTCATTTACAATATATTTATGTACATATACACAAAATGTCAATAGACAATGGTTATAAATCATGTTTTTCTTACATTTAATAACTAAACACTGTGAAAAAAATATAAATGGAAAATATCAAAAAATCATTTGTGCTAACATAAATTGTTTTCGACAAAAAACATAGTAGAAAATTTCATTATTTAATAATTTTCACAGCCAATCAATAAAAATGTATTTACGAGTATGTAACACATAATATGTACTCGTATACTCGTATATATAAATTGAACAATTTCACAATTTCGTTTACATTTCTAAAACTTAATTTCCTGTATATTAGAGATAGATGTATATATATGTATGTAAACATTACAAACGTATACACATTTTCTTGAGACGAAAGTGGTTTGTATAATATACGCAAGACATTTAATATTTATTATTTACTTAAGTAAATAATAAAATTACTTTCCCTCGTCGCATTCGATCGATCGCACCTCACCATGACAAACTAACAATTTACGTACGTACGTATGTATACATATTAATTACAATATATGTATAAAATTTATTTAATTTTATGATCAAATTAAAATTAATTGCAAGCGCTTTTAACACATTCAAGAAGTCGTGCAAGATTTTTTTCGTTATGTTTCGCGCATAATCGTCTCACTAGTTTTTAACGTACTTCGAAAAAAATTTAAGCTGAAACACCTCTCTATATAGATACATATATATACATAAACAATTCACTATGTTGTGTGTACGTAAGTATGTATATAAAGTTTTTCCAATGCCAATTTAATAATTATAGTTTTTGTTGCTAAATGTTTTGTATTTTTTTTTTATTTGCGGTATTATATAAAATCAGATGTCAGAATTTAGTTGTTTTTTTTTTTGCTGCTTTGTTGGATATTGTCTTATAATAAATATAAATAAATAAAAATTAACTCGCAATTTAATTTACATACAAAAGATTTTTTTATTTTAGTGGTTGTGGCTTCGTCTTATGTACGTACATACATACATTTCTTAATTTACATGTATACATATAGGCAAAACATACAAAGATTTTGAGATAACCAATTAAGTTTGATGAGCTTTTTAGTTTATAGTTCTACTTCAAGGTAATTTTTTTTTTTTATTATTTCCAAAACAAAACTTTGGTATACCAATGCGTTGATTTTTATTGTATTAAATAGATGGTTAGACAGATGAGGTGGTAATTTTTGATGATATTGCGTCAATAAAACCAGGTGCATTATATTGTAGTAACCTTGGATATCATTTAGTTTTATACGTATATCCATTTAGTATTTATTCATTGCTTAATTGATGAACGAGTTCAATGATATTTTGATGGGAATCGCAATTCATCGAAATCAAATTAGCTATACAAATTCCTAAGAAAGCTTATACTCCACAGGCGGACATAGACTAGATAGGAATGTTATTATTCAATAAATGCCTTGAAAGAGAATTCCTCTTAATTTGGTAAATTTTTAAATTACTCTTTTTCAAATGGTCTGCCTAGTAAGCCAAAGAATTGTTTGGAATATGCCATACAATATGAAAAATTATTGTTGGTACACCACAACACAAATTATAAAGTCAACATGGTATTCACTTTAACACTTAATGCCTTAATTGAAAATATTTTGAATCTGTAGATTACCCTACAGTTAAACTCACGCGTGCTTTCCAGGTTTAATAATGACATACCCATACCTGTGACAGCATTTAATTTCAACCTCGAGATTTATTGTTGCGTTTATCGTATGAGCAAGACTGTTCGTTCGATTATCTTAATTCGATTTTCTTTAGTTTACCTTGTACATTTTCCAAACAATAAATAATTTTGAGATCTGCTTATCAATATATCTTGCTTCAAATTGAAGCCTAATTTGCAAAAATTCGTTGAATTTAAATTAATCTTAACACTTTGTTTATAAAAAATACATATTAATTTGAATTGATGAGTAAAACTTTAAATAATCTAAATAATGAACTTTTTATTTTTTTATTTATTAAACTTGATATCTGCAGTTAATGAATTATATTTAACAAAAAATTATTCTTATAAACGCATAAGTAGAGAGATAACTAGTTCTAAATGATTAAATGTTTTTACATATAAAAAAGAGTTTTAATTGACATTCAGAAATAACAGTGAAAAAATAATATTGTTGTCCAGTTCTTTTGTACTGTTTTTGTAATTTTATTTGTTGTATTTACTGTTGAGAGAGAGATTGCATATCTGCAGTTAAAATTTTTACCAGACTATCACTTATTTAAACATAAAATTAATTACAGAATTTTTACTCAGCTAATCCAGAACAATATGATTTATGAACTTTTAAAATGAAAATATTTAGTTAAATGTACTGAATTTTAATTAATTTTTTTTAACATCCGCACTACATAAAATAATAAACTGTATTGAATTACTGTTGTCATTATTCTTCGCGTCATTCATCACCGCTTTATAATCATTGAAAACTTGCCATAATGCGTTGACTTTAAAAACTTATTGCAAACGGCATACTTACTGCATTTATCCTTATCGCAAACAGTAAGTTATCGCAAAAATCTTGCTGAGATAGTACCATGATGATTCGACTTATGGTTTCAGCACCCCAACATAGTCACAGATGTCTTCATCGAAATCAAGTTTCAAGATCAAATTTGATCTGAATTGAGTATATATCTACTTTTGAGCTTTTGAATATAGGTATAACAAATGAAAGTGCAAGTGTATACAATTCACGTACTTAACACTCAAGCGAACTTATTTATTTATTTAAGTTGTAAAATATAATTTAAGCAATTGACTTTTTATCCCTAGAATTAATTTAAGGAGGATTTCAAAACTAGGAATAACCTTCTCAAAGAAAACATTTTTAGAAATGAAAATTTTCCGAGCCTTGAAAGTTGTTGAGTGACTTAACTGTGCTTATTTGAATTTCAGAACACTAATTCTGTGGTTTTTTTTTTGAGAAACCAAAAATTGATTTTTTTTAATTTAAATAATTTACAAATTTTTATTGATTTCATTCGTATTCTCAATTTAAGAAGATGGCAGATATCACCTTTCATAAACAAATTACATGAAAATAGTTGTAGATAACTTGTTTTGGTGTATTAAAATTTAATTCTTACATAAAGTTGATATCTGCAGATAGTTACTTTTAATAACAAATAAGTGGCACATTGTTAATTTTTAAGTAAAAATAACTAGTTTTAACAAAACGAGTTTTTTTCATTTGACAACTGTATTTAAAAACAATAGATATTGTTTTATAGTAAAACATTTTTTACCAAGTTGATTTAAAAAAAGTTTGTAAATTTAAATAATATATAGTAATAGCTATAATTATCATTGTATTAAAAAAATATTTATTTTTTTGTAGCAGTTATTAACTTTTAACATTTTTTTGCGAAAGGAAAAAAAATTTGAAAATCTATCTTAAAATATATCTAGTTTTAGGGTTACTTAAAATCGTCTAAAATTCAGTTAACTAGTTTCTCAAAAAACCCTCAGAATTCACAAATTTATAAAAATTGACTATCAAGAGCTAGGTACATATATGCTCGACTCAATCTAGATCCTATAGTTAATTTGAAATTCCTCATCATTCATTCGATGCATATAAATTACTTTTGAATTCCATCAAAGCCAAAGCTAAATAATCGCACACAACCAATCATAATTACAACATCCTCTTCAATTTAAACGATTCATATAATATATAAGTATATATTCTTTTGTAAGTGTTTGGCATACTATACAAGTTTTCTATAAAAACACACAAATACATAATCGACACGACATTCAACATTATTTTAATTAAGAGACGATAAAACTATTAAAATATAATTTATTATTCTTATGACGCTAGTTTATATTCATGAAAGCACATCAATAATGCGAACCAAAACTACAAAAAAAAAAAAAATTTATTTCATTTTGCCGCCAAATATTTTGACGCATATAATATACTGGCTTGATACTAAATCAAGTAGCAGCAAAATCGATTGTTTTTTATAAAAAAGTTGACTTATCATACGAATATCTCTGTATATACAATTATATGGTATGTACACACAAACATAAATATTAAATACTTATTTACGAAATCCCTTAATAAATAATTCTCACGTGTAATTTAAAACAAACGATAAAAAAATTCACTTTCTTATGATTTTTAGTTTCAGTAAAAGAATGTTAAATAAGAAACAAACATATATTCGATGATGACGGCGACAAGTATATAATGGACAACAACAAAATTTTTTTTTATATACACACAATCTTATTTCTTGTTTACAAACATGACATGATGTTATAATAAACATTCTCAAATTACAAAATATATAAGTTAAAATTAATAAGATGGTATATATAAGTATGTATGTATATAAAATAAAAGACAGTGCATACACATTAGAAGAATTCTATTCTTCTGTTGTGTGTACGCTGCCACCAGTATTAATTTGCAGAGGTCAGCGATGAATGAAAATATGTAGTTTTAAAAACGTGGATTTTATATCACCACAAATGTTTGAAAAGATGTTTGTTTTGTTTAAAGAAGACGGTGGATTAAGAAGCCGTGTCAAGTAGAGTTTTTTTGCTAGATATCCTCTTCCTAATACCGTGGTATTTTTTAAACAGTACAACTAAAAGATTATAAAGAATTGCCAGCTTTCATTTTAAGACATGTTACGACTGAAGAAGGAAAGGTTTCGTTCTTATACAACAAAAATAATCTGTATGACCAGAAAACAAAATTCCTAATATAAATGAAGGTTCTAAAATGTAGGTAATATATTGATAACATCTACATTATTTTAAACCCACGTTCGCTGTCCTACTTATGTATATACAGGGGTTTTCTTATTAAATCGAACGATCAACTGGATATAACTATACTGAATTTTAATCATATTAACGCACCACAGAAGAAAGACGGCAGTTGGTTTCACTTTTTTTGGACCAGGCCTAAGTAAATGGAGTTTATCTGAAAGATAATTTTATGCCATTAACATTAGAATATGATTTCGCGCGTACGTGGCGTAATCCTTGAGGTCCAATTTTCGATCTCTCTTTGCAGCTTTTCTGGTCGTATTTCGGCATTAACGCGTCGAATGTGTTCAATAATCTCTGGTTTATCAGAGAAGACAAGTGACTCACATTTCTCCAAATAAAATAGTTCAGAGGTGTTAAATCACACGAAAGCGGTGGACAGTAGACAGCTCTCTTTCTCGATATTAATCTTTCATCAAATGTTTGTTTCAATAAATTAATTGTGTCGCGTGCTCTATGGCGTATGGCCCCGTCTTGTTCAAATCACAAGTCTCTGATGTCAACGCTATCCAATTGAGGAACAAAAAAAATTAGTAATCATATCTCTATACCGGGTCTTACAAGACTCGTATTATAATTTAGAGTAAACATGATATGAAAACGAGCCATAGTTAATCAAATTAACTGCTATGATGGATGAATACGTCGACCATAAAATGAACGTAGAGTGCTATGAGTTTCACGAGCTGAATCATGATTTTTACCAAGTAATATTGAACAATTTGTTCTGAAAAAATTGTTACCAACTTAAAGTTCTATACCTCGAAATGAAGCACTCTTTATAAGGAGGTCGGCTCTTATATTTTCCACTGAATCCAAATAGAACTAAGTATACTCTCTAAAAATTGCTTGTTGAAACTTATTCTTTAAAAGTGCGGAAGTGCTTATAATGCCGCAAAATCTGGAAGGCTCAGAAGAAAAAATAAACTAAAGAAGAAAATCAAGTTCTCGTAGGAGTTGTTTTGAATGAAGAATGAATACATGAGTATTTAGTGCTACCGATTTCCGCCGCCAGATATTTTGCGAAATAATGCAACGCAAAATTCGAAGCATTGCATTCCAATTGGTTCACGAATTCGGATTAACCAAACCTTCCGAAGATCGCAGGAGATTCAATATTTGAAGTAGTAGGTTATGTGGATGATGTTCAATCTAAAAAATTCTTCATTCACTTTCATATGAAAAATCTAATTTATTAATGCAACTAAAATTTAACTAGAATTATATTAATTATTTATGTTTTCTTTTTTATTTTCAGGTAAAATAAGCTGCAAAATGGATACGGTGTTAAATTTTTAAGTTTTGTGGCATTTCCTTCAAGAAGGTAAGAAGAGAAATGAAACATATAGTTATTGTGGAAACATATGTTCAGTATATGAAAATTATTGGAAGTTTCGTTTTCATCATTATCAGAATTGTATCTAAGTAAGCGTTTTGTTCCTGAAATGTTAATATACCTGATTAAACCCTGGTAGGAATCGTCAGCTTTAATTAGAATGCGAAAAATGCGGAACTTGTGTTCAGTATGTGAATTACTCATGCTAGAAAGAAAATAGATCATTTGAAGATACCATATTATGTTATTTATGGGCGGAATAAAGCTCAATTACGACAACCATGTATGTATATTCAGCATCACTGTCAATGTTGAAGCATATCCGGGCATACCCCATTTGAGATTGTCGTAGATCCACTTTTCATCTGCAACAAATTGATAATGGCTTGTTCCTTCACTCCTAATGATTCTGCAAGTTCTATTTGAACGACATTCCAGAATGAAGACATAATTGATTTTATTTGCTCATCACCGAATAATTTTCGGCTTCCTCTGCGTTTTATCTTCGACATCAAAACCACCGTTGAAACCATTCACGACACGCTGATTAACTCATACAGATGTATAATATATATACTCCATATGCCATAGCATTCGATGCGCCTCAGCCGCAGATTTCTTCAAATTGAAACATAAACATTTTTACACAAATAAAATGAATACAAAATCACTAATATTCTGATGTGGTATTTTAGACAGATGACTAAGCTTGCTTTATTACAATTTTGATCTGAGATTTACTCATTTTATTTAATCTTAGAACCATATTTTGAAAAACGATGGAAACATGTTTGTAAAAACACCATTCTGGGAAAATCGCATTTAAAACCATAATAATCATAATTTGAAAATATGTCAGATATTCTGTTTTAGTGTACCAGAATTTAATTCACATAAAGTTGATAACTGCAGGTAGTTAGTTTTATTAATAAAGTAGGAACACTTTTTTAATTTTTAAGTAAAGATAACTAATTTTAACAAACATAGTTTGTTAATTAAATTAAAAAGTACATGAAAATCAAATATAAAGTACTAATCATGAAAACATCAGTTACTAGTTTCTCAACATAAACAACAAATATGCACTGTCGAAACAGTAATCCCTGTATGTTGCGCGGTATTTGTCTCAATAATACAGAAATTTAAAACGTGTTTGTGGAGTGTGAATAATTGTAGAATACCACAACGAAGATCATATTTGCCAGTTGTAGGTGTCAGGAAAAATTCTAATTTTTTTTATAAACAATTTTGAATGTGTGGAACCTAGGGAAAAATACAATTTGTTTTTTACGGTCAGATAGTGCAGGGCCAATTACAATTTTGTGAGGCTGCAACTGATTAGTCTGTTGTATGTATTTATCTCCTATAAATTCTTTTATATTTTCTAAAAAAAATATATAAAAAATCATTAAATGCATTATGTTCTACCAATTGCACCTAATATAAGCTATTCATAATTACAATTCGATACACAAGAAAACGACATTGTTTCCATTCCATATCTGCTTGTTATTTCTATATATGTATGTATATAATTACACTTACTTACAAAGGCTACAAATTTGACATGCCACATATTTTCGATTCGATTTTGCTTTAAACAATAAAAAAAAATATTTACCTTAAAAAAGACACTGTTTTGTGTACACTATAAAATGCAATGTAAATTTATGATTAGTGCTGCTGTTAAAAGAAATCAAAAACCTAAATCAATGATCTGTTTATGTACATAAAACAAAGAAAAAAAATTTTTCTTAATATATATTTTTTTTGCTATAAATGGAAAACTATTTAACAGAAGAAATAAAAAAAAAGTCGTGCTCTGCAATAAAAAAAAATCGGATCTGTAGTAATGGTAACAGCACAACAACCAGCAGCAGCACATAGTAATAAAAGTTACAACGATCGCGAAGAAATATGTTTTTATATGAGACTAAAGAGATAAATTATGTATATACATATATTTTTTTATAAAAATTATTATTTTTCAATCAATTTCTTAATATTTTGTGTTCTTACTTTTAATTCCCATGTCGTACTCACATTTTACTTATTGTATATGTACGTACAAACAAACGTACAGTGAGATAAAACCAGTTATATATAAAGTAATACATATAAGTATTTATATCGTCCCTTGCTCGATAATGATAAATAATATGTGTTTCATACACAATATCAATAGATTTAATTGGGATAAATTGATTATCGCGGTATAAGTATATTATTATCTTGGCGGAAATTATGCTTAATAAACGCAAATTATATAGATTTATGTATGTAGTGTTCTGAAGATGATTTATTTGGACGTTCCTATAAGATTTTTGCACAAAATTTTTTTATAGTAAAAATGATCGGACAGATCTTATTGAATTCAATTAAGTATTAAACCATTTTTATGATTTTAGACGAAAATCATTATGCGCACGGTACAATTCGAAAAAGAAAGATATCTTCGAGCAAAATTTATCAGCTTGGAAATCAAATAGATACTGTATACAGAGAAGAAAAAAGGTTAATTTGAAAAGGTGGAAATTTTGAAAAATTTACATGTGAGTTGGGAATAAGGACATTTAAAAGCACCTGTAGAAAGAGCGTTTTCGTGTTGTTGAACACGTTTTGCGTGTTTTAAAGCATGCTTATTTATTTCCTCGCTTAAATATTCCATCCTCATTTCTCACATACCTTGCATTACTCATACTCCAAAGAACGTTGTTTTGGAGCTTCTGAATTTTATTGACATTTGTCTTTTTGGTACAGGCTCATAGCTGGATACCAAACGTCCATATAGGTTTAATCATATGCCGTTAGAGGAACCGGCAGTTTATTATGTATAGTTATCTCTGAATTCCACACAACAAGCAAGTGAATTTTTATGAACTTAAAGCTAAGCTTTTCTTTTTCAAGTGCTCTTTCCACTTTAAATTAACGTCAAGGGTCATATTCATGTCTAAGTAGTTGATTTAAATGTAATTAATCCAGATCGATTAATTATAAAACGGGTATATTGGATGTAACGTAGCTTTACATGCACCACTCAAACATGATAAACCATATTGCAAAATTATGCCAACTAAGGCAAAATCATTCTAAGTAAATATTAAGGATAATATGACCGTAGCACTTACAATTTTCTAGCGACCAATAAAAGTCTAGTTTTTAACTCTTGAATGTGCGCTTTCCAATTTTAATCTTTACATATATTTTAAAATACCAAGATAGCGAAATTTATTGACTGAATTTACTAAAATGGAATCATTTGAAGGCTATTGTAAGTTACGGCTGCATTCAAAACCATAATGTGCTGTCTGATACGCTAATTGGGTATCCCTAAAATGTAATAATTTCGTTTTCAGGCATAAGACAAATTTGGTGCGCGTTTAACCATATAGATACAGATTTTAATTGGCAATTCATGCGTTCATTCAAGTACGAGTACAATCATTTATGGGTTGCACCTTTGAAGCCACACAATATAGCTTTTTCAAAGCATAACATGGTTTCATTTTGTCACAGGCTTACTGTGCTCGGTAACTTGGTCCAAGAATGACAAAACTAATTGTTCGGTATTTCTAGTTTTCTTAAAATTGAAGAGAACGAGAAATGTTATTTTGTCCCAGAAGGATACAATCAAATGTTATTATAGATAGATATAGATAGTTATTGAAGCAAGTTTTATCATTCTTTTTATATAGGAACGCCTTAAACGAGAATCCAAACCATTTGTTTACAACATTATTAGAAATGCCGTCCAAACCAGGTGATTTATTTTTCTAGGATGAATCATGAGAACGGTCTGTTCGGTAGAAAAAATTTTCAAACATTCATTTGGATACACAGGGAAATTCGATATCTTAATTAATGAGTTAAGGCCCGATTGATTGATACTATTTATAAAGCAAGGTTAATTTATATAACCATCATTTTAACGCGAGTTAAGTATTTAGTTTTGGTTAAAATAGCATTGATTAAATACCAGATCTTAATCTAAATTTGCTAAAATTTATAATAACCGATCATTTTAATTTGTAATAGCAATTGTTTCACTTAATTCTGTATCTATTTAAATGGATAGGTAATAATTTAATCGAAGTTAAATTTTGTCTAATTTCCACCAGTTATCTTATTTGGTAAAATAATAACGATTGCTCGCTAATTTTCGTGAATCGAATTTACTTAAACCAATTTCAAAAAATTGGTTATTATTTTGTAATGGATGATGATTGATTGTTTTCTATATTTTTAACAAAAAACTTTCACAAACATAATAGTTTTTGTTTGTTTTTATATTTAGGTGCTTATCCCAAATAATTTTTCCAATTAGAGTTTTGATAAATATATGATACGGATAATACTGATATTTTTGGGTGATAAATTGTTGATAAATCTGTGTTTGACTTTAATTGAATTTGGTTTAAACAAGTGGCAACTTTGGATGCCGTTAACGAAAAAATTAAATACTTATAAAAATTCAAGCCGTCACACAAATCCTTGTTTTATTACATTCAAGGATCATTAAAATTTTTCAAAGTCCCACACGCAATTTTTTATCGTCGTTATAAAATTATTATGTAATACCACCCCCATACTTACATATATACAATCAACAACAAAAAATTAGCGCGGTCAAAGAACTTCAATAAAACAAAAACAAAAATCGTGTTGCAAACTAATTTTGTTCCAACCACTTAAACCATTAATCACGCGCAAATATTTTCTAACATAAAATTTCGTTTTATTTTTATTGTCGAAAATTGAAAAATTACTGACTTAAAATTAAAAACCGTAAATTATTATCATCGTAAATCGTAATGATCACGATATAATAATGATGATGATGATGATGATGATCATCATCATCATCATCCGCGACATTCAAGTAAATATAATATAATCTTAACTAATATTCCATGTGGCGTTCTAAATTTATATTTTTTTTTATTATTTGTTTATTATATTGTTTTATTATTTAAGAAAACGAATTTCGTCTTAAAGATGTATACAGCAGCCAAAACAAATAACAAAAAAAAATTGTATTTACTATTCACGAAAATATACATACATATATGTACGTATATACGACAGATTTGTTTTGTATCTTGTCTTGTGGGATTTGAATTTATTCTGGGAATATTATCATCATATTTTGAGATACTTACATATATGTGCCTATATATACACATGTTATGGGCTATGTGTTTTCTTAAGTGAAGGTGTTTCTTATTATTTATTTATTGTTAAGATCAATGGTTGTTTATATTATAACTTGTTTGTTGGGAACTTTGTATTCATGTGAAAGGTACAAAACAAGACAAAATTGATATTTGTCAATATTTAACGTAATGATGAGAAAATGACTTTCGAAATAGTATGTTTACACTTAGTTATATGTGAGTATGTATATATGTAAATATATTTGATCGAATTCTTCGATGATTAAGCGGATTTTTGTTTTTCTAATTAGTGTCGATTACGAGTGAGGTTACATGCAAAATATTTGATATTTACCGTGTCTTACTGTTTTGTTTACTTATATGCAATCAAAATTTACTGTTAAAATAATATGTACGGGAATCTCAACATTTTGTTATTATTCTAAGATTTGTGGTTTTATTTTATTCTATATTATGTCTTCGGCTGTATATGTCAAAGTAGAAGATTGGATGTGCTTACAAAAATTATTAACAATAATTTATTTATTATGTACATATAGTTTGAATATAGTTAGAGTAATAGGCCGATATTAGATCTAACTATTGAACAAATAGATAATAATATTTTATTGTATTGATTCTCATAAATATTTAATTGAAAACATGTTAATCTGGGTTATTCGATAACTCGAGATTGGAAAGGAAATTTCCGCCGATGTTGTTTAGAAATTCTTGATTTAATAAATATCTGTGTAACCAGAGAAATTGGCAGACACCATCTAATAAGCCTATAGCACGCGAGTTCTAAAAACACTATTATCTGTACACTTAACAAATAAACATACAAACTGAGCACAATTTAAATATAAAGTAATATAAAGTAACAAGGGAATGTTCATTACCCATTGAAATCAATACCTAGCACAAATATTAAAAAAGCTGCAACTTATGATCCACTCAATACAATTCACGTGAAGTTGCACAAACCAGCTCAGTACATACAACAGCTCTGAATGTTAAAACATTGTATATGCAGACAATGGGAAATATAACGATCACCGACACTTGCATCAAAACTAAAAACCAAATCCAGAATTACTACTTAATAAAAAAGATATTTGAAAAATCGAAAAAAATTGCAGACCATCAATTTTAGAGAGAACCATGGAACCGTGGAACTAGTTCATCGAGAAGTATCTTAAAACAAAAACTCGCCGGAAGAAAACAAGTACTGTTAGATGTTGCTCAAGCTTTTGATAGTTTTTGTTTAATCATTAAAAATGATCCGCTAAAACGAAAATTGTTCGTGATATATCAAAATGTATACATATCTAGGTTTACGCTTAGGTAGACTAACATGGAAGCAACACATTGAAACTAAACAAATTAAACGTAAGGTATTTCAAGATGAACTGGCTGATCGGAAAACATTCAAATTTCAGCCTAGTCAATAAGATTTTGTTATATAAAATGATACTTAAACGAATTTGTACGCATGGAATTCAATTGTAGGGCTCTGCGTGCGCTTCCAATATAATAAAATTTTAACGAATGCAGTCAAGAATATTACAAACACAATATGTATTACGCAATACAACCATACATCGCGACCTACGCATCGAAACCTGCTACTGTATACGATAAAACAATACAGCAAAAAGTACCAGTGACAATTACAACAACATCCCAATGCATTGACCAGGGAATTGCTTAGAAGGCGCATATTTGCTTGCGTAGAGTAAAACTAGAACAAGCAAGGTTGTTTAAAATTTCAAACCACATATATATTGGTAATATCCAATTCTGAATATATTTAAGAACAAGCCGATTTAGTCCAGTTTTTGCTTTCTGTAGTGGGCTTTTTTGATTGATAATTATGGCAGATGGTCACATGCATTTATGTATACTCAAAGGTCTATTCACATTAGGTAAAAAGTAAAAGTAAGAAAGAGTTCGCCTCCACAAATTTTAACTTCAGTGAAACTAAAAATGAAACTTACAGAAATGTATTTTATCTACGCTCACAAATTATGCAGATTTCTTATTTCATATACAAATGAAACAAAAAAATCTTGCAACAAAATATCTATCTTACTTATTATTAAGCAGCATAATTATTTTTTGTCTATAACTTCGTTAAAATTTTAACACTGATATGATTTATGATTCCAAAATTAGTTTTTATACGTATAAATCTAATTAAATGTCTTGTGGTATGTATAATCCTGCCAAATATTGTTGTCGGTGATTTTCGGCAAAGATTAATCAACAATTTCATTTTAATCATTGTTGAATTTGAAGTCGAATTACAGAATAGTTCAGAAAATGTGCTCAGGTGTATTGATCCCAGAGCATAACTAAGTGCTGAATATTGTAGTGGTAATGGTTGCAAGATAAAGCAAAGCACCATGTATACCTATATCGGCATTTAGGGATCGGATATAATAGCCATTTTTGGACATTATAATGCATCCGCGAATGTTTTCTCGATCTAGCCAACGAACGCGTTCAAAATTTATTTTATCTGACGATTTTTAAAGTAGGATAAGCGCCTCTCGAGACGAAATATAAAACAGTCAAGCTGTACAACAATGATATGAAAATGACACGAAATATTTGCAAATTTCGTGTCATTTTTATATTAGTAGTATTTAGGCTCGTTGCACATTTCAGCTAATAAATTCTATTAAATTAAAATATTTTTGATGTTTTTGCATAATTTACTAATGACAATTGACGAATATAAAAGGCTACTTATGAATTACTCATCTGTTCTCTCATCTTATGGGTTAGTATCTCACTGATCATTATACATACTATTCCCCTCCTACTCTCCAGCCATTAGCTGCCTCAAACTATCAACGTACGCTTTTCGCACTTCTTCTCTTCGTATACAGTGTTGTATGGTGTACTCTGGTGTATCATCTTCTTTAAAATAACCACAGTTAGACGCCTCCTTGATACGTGCATTCTAAAGAAATAGCGGCTGAAGAATCCGTGACACTAGGTCAAATGACAGTTGGTATCCCCGTTTTTGCGCAAAATCCACTATTTATTGCTAGGAATGAAGTGCCTCGTCCATGATCCGGTATCCAAGTTCCAACCATCATTAGTTTGCTGCATTAGTTCATCGCAGGTCTACTTTGCGGGTCTACCCAGTGTTGTCGCCCTTTGTTGGCCATCAAGATGGCAGTTGAGATGTTGGGTATTACGAAAGTAGCCTCTTTTTAGACTGTTTTATATGCTCTGCATACACGTGGCGCGATATCACGTGGTACCCATTCTAATTGTTCACAAACTCTCGCTGTGACTAAAACTCCGATCCAGATAGGTGCTTCATAAATTATTATAGATTCTCTTGCCTGCATTTGGTCCTAAAACGTGGGACAAGGCCTTTTGCTGTCGTTGTCGCCTTTATCACTGTTTGCCTAATGTGATCTTGTAGGCGGCATCGATAATCAGGCCATAAATCCCAGGTACTTAATTTGTCTCGGCGGTCTTATTCTGTTCGACATTATTCTGTCTTATTCGACATTAAAAGTTATCGTGTGTGAGGGCTCTCCTATCTACCATTAAAACTGTTTCTGGGGCCAACTGCCTAAGATCTATGAAGCCATCTACAAATGACCTCTTCAAGCCTTCTACTCGTTCCATCAGCTGTTGTTCATGCCTTGCAGATCAGTGCCAGGTCGTTCGCGTAACCTACAGAATATTTCAGATCGTTCGACCCACGCCCGAGCCTTGCGGTACGTCGCTCGTAACCTCCATTTGATTCGCTATGCCTCTCACTTCTATCATAATGCCGCTAACTATGGTAGCTTTGAAGTTGCAAATCGATTAGCTTTTTCCGGATTAACTCCCAGGAAGCACTATTTAATCCATCCCGTAAATCGAATGGAAATAATACTGGGATGCACCGCGTATGTCGGAATCCTGTTCGCAATCCAAACTTATTAACGGCGAGTTTAGCTGCTATTTCTATATCTCGCACACCAGTCTGCCTAGCACTAAGGAAATTTCCGATGCCAGCTTTCCATTTACTTTTTTTAGATTATTCCATGTAAACATTGGCTCGACTAACTTGTAAATGGTCCATGCGGGGTGCCCAATTTTGCACCACTTTTTCGATCATTTCGGCTGGTATCTCGCTAATAACACATTTAATGTTGTCTTCCAATTCCGCAATTGTTTTTGGTTAATTGGCATAAACGAGAGACTTCATGTAGTCAAGAGGCGTCATATTACACGATCTAGGCGGCCAATTCACCAGAGATAAACGTGAGTTAAATTGCTCACCGAACTCATTTCTCGATAAGTCCATGATTTCCCGTGCTGTATGGTATGTGTCGCCGTCTTGTTGAAACCACACATCGGACAGATTCGGTTCATGTATTTTGGGCAAAAAAAAGTCGGAAATCATTGAACGATAGCGAGCACCATTGACGGTAACGGATAGGTCATCGCCATCTTTTAAAAAATTCGGACCGATGATTCCACCGGCCCATAAACCGCACCAAACCGTGTTTTTTCTGGGTCCATGGCAGTTCTTGCATTGCTTGTGGTTGCTCATTACACCAAATGCGGCAATTTTGCTTATTGGGTTTTGTTAATAAGCTAAAGTTAATTTTACCAAAAAAAAACTTTAAGCCGCTCCATGATGAAATGGCAATGATAAGTGAGTGGCAATTGTACTCGATAGATAGATATTGCTAATCACGCGTGATTAATAAAAAACATATACGAGTACACGAATATCCGATTTTAGAAGCACATGGCGTCTATATTACACCGTAACATCTGACTCTATTTAGGACAAGCATTGTTTTTCTCTAGGTTATTAGTGGGGATCCCTGTGTAAGTCAAAGTGACTTAAGACTTCTGATTTTCTCAATTAGTGCCCAATCCATCTCCATTTGTGGTTTCTAATTTCTGTCTCAATGTTTTTGATCTTATTTGCCGGATAAGTTATACATTTGTGATGATGTTTGGCCATAAACATTTTATTAACTGCCTTAAGCATTTATTCACAAAATACCTAGAAGTCTGCTTGAAATCTGCTGGGTATCTTTTCATGTTTCACATCCGAGGAATATTGAGTTTACACAAACATTCGTAGCTTAGTATTTGTTGACAGGACGGAGGTATTACATACCTTATGAAGGATGATGAACGTATTTAGCTTTGTTCCGTGTCTTTTATTTATAATTAAGGTATATACATTTCTCGACATCTTATATGGTTTTTTGATTGATGCTAATTGGTATGCTGATAGTTGTGTGTCATTTCTGTTTCATTTCGCTTTGTCTTCCTGATGTTTTTGGTTAGTTACGATAATTTCTCCATGTTGAAAAGTGACCTTAAGTTAATTAGCAATAACAAATATTTCTATCGATTTGCGAATATGAAATTGAAACGTTGGAACTTGAAAATAATTATGCCTTTTTCGCTGGAAATTAACGCAATTGTAAAGTTAGAAATAATCTTTCATTGCTCCTGCGAGGGCGATGTCAAGCATTGAACTTATGTATTTAATCCGACAATAGAAGGGCTAATATTTTCTAATGGGATAGGACGGCTGTCGCTCTGTTGCCATTCAAAGTGGCTTTCATCAGGAAGTACAGGAGAAATTTTTAAATTGTTGTCACTTTCTGTGTTCTACAATTAGAACACTTTGTAATCTGTATATTAAAGTCAATAAAATTAATAAAACAAATTATAAATGTTACGTTTATGCGAGGGGAGAATATGTTGGCCGATGCCAGAACTTGTAACACTCTAAGAGTGAAATATTGATCAATTTTCCTATATTATCAATTTGAAACATTCCATCTTATTGTTTTCAACTTCCGCACATTTAATATTTCAAAGTTCAATAATATAAATAAATTTTAAATGTTTCTACGAGTATAACTAAGTAATTTAAATTATATAGGCGTGTTGGTTGGGACCGTGTCAATGAACTGGTTTAAACAAATCTATTCAGCGAATATTAAATTAATGTTGAGCACACACGATTGTTGCATGTTAATAGAAATATTAAATAAAAATCGACATAAATTTGTACCAAAGTTATTGAAATATGTGGAAGGTTATTTGTAAAACAATGGAATATACAATTTTTATCCTTGAAGATACATATTTCATTTCGGCCAAGGTTTTCAGCGCTATTTTAATTGCGCAAATAGTCAACGATGTTAAACGATTTTAGGATATACATACACATGTGTATAGTTGTATACATATACCACACTAGCTCGATATAAAAATTATAAAAAAATATTGATTATCATTATACACAAAACCGCGCAACAATTTGCGTATTAATCATCCCATATACATCTCATCTATTTTAAAATTTATATACATATGTACAAATACAATGTATACATATATTATACTCCAATATACGTATATAATTAATAAATAATAATAAAATTCGTAATGATTAATATTTTCGGTACAATAAATACATGCAAAGAAATAAAAAATTTACGCGCATAAAATCTTAAAAAAAATATGAAAAGAAAAAAAAAAGATAAAAATTCATGAAGTCATCCATGCCTTAAAAACTTCTCTCTTGTCTTCTGGCCCCGCGCACTCACTAACACACAGCGACATATTATATACAAAAATTGAATCTCCATTACAATATTTATATGTATGTATGTATAATTTATTGTTGTATATTATTTTTGTTACGTACCTATTTGACCTTGAATGTTTTAAGAAGAATAACACAAAATCAGAAAGGCATATAATAAGACGTCTTTATGTATACATACTGCTTGTTAAAACAAAAACAATTAAAAAAATCCACGAAAGTTATTTAATATTAACAACAGCCACAACACACAGCATATAAACACCAAAGAAAACAAGACACAAAAAAAATTTAAATAATCATAAATAAATAAACTTATGTTTTAAACTAATTAATCTAAAATTTTATTTCTATTATATATACACATAAGACAGAATAACTTGAGTATAAGATAAACAACAACTATAGGGTGATTTTTTAAGAGCTTGAGAACTTTTTTTTAAAAAAAAACGCATAAAATTTGCAAAATCTCATCGGTTCTTTATTTGAAACGTTAGATTGGTCCATGACATTTACTTTTTGAAGATAATTTCATTTAAATGTTGACCACGGCTGCGTCTTAGGTGGTCCATTCGGAAAGTCCAATTTTGGGCAACTTTTTCGAGCATTTCGGCCGGAATAGCCCGAATTTCTTCGGAAACGTTGTCTTCCAAAACTGGAATAGTTGCTGGCTTATTTCTGTAGACTTTAGACTTGACGTAGCCCCACAAAAAATAGTCTAAAGGCGTCAAATCGCATGATCTTGGTGGCCAACTTACCGGGCCATTTCTTGAGATGAATTGTTCTCCGAAGTTTTCCCTCAAAATGGCCATAGAATCGCGAGCTGTGTGGCATGTAGCGCCATCTTGTTGAAACCACATGTCAACTAAGTTACATGTTACGCGCTACATGCCACACAGCTCGCGATTCTATGGCCATTTTGATGGAAAACTTCGGAGAACAATTCATCTCAAGAAATGGCCCGGTAAGTTGGCCACCAAGATCATGCGATTTGACGCCTTTAGACTATTTTTTGTGGGGCTACGTCAAGTCTAAAGTCTACAGAAATAAGCCAGCAACTATTCCAGTTTTGGAAGACAACGTTTCCGAAGAAATTCGGGCTATTCCGGCCGAAATGCTCGAAAAAGTTGCCCAAAATTGGACTTTCCGAATGGACCACCTAAGACGCAGCCGTGGTCAACATTTAAATGAAATTATCTTCAAAAAGTAAATGTCATGGACCAATCTAACGTTTCAAATAAAGAACCGATGAGATTTTGCAAATTTTATGCGTTTTTTTTTAAAAAAAAGTTCTCAAGCTCTTAAAAAATCACCCTTTACAATACTATTAACATATCTATTAAGTGTATATTATAATAAAGAACTAGGTGTTATTTTTAACAATAATTTATCGTTTGAGGAATTAGTTTATATCTTGATCGATAGTGGCGGTAGTTGCGGAAAATCCTAGTGCAGGCGAAATATCAATCCAGAATAGCTAAATTATCACTTTTTAGTTAGAGATTTGACCACTCGTAACGCTGATGTCTAACTCAAAGTAGTTCCTAATTTGACCACCAATATAGCAATAGTGACAGCTTATTTCGGAGGCTAGTAGAACGTATTAAATCAATCAACGATTTCTTTTAAAATAAAACAAAAAATATAAATTTAATGCAGTGGCACTCAATGCCATGAACGGTCCTTGACCGCAGGACTAAAGCTGAAATCATTGATGATCCAAAATTCGTGTTAATTCCATAATTTATGGAATAATAAAATCAGAATTAAGTATAAGATAACAATTCATATTTCAAATTATAATTTCGGAATATGAATTTTAAAATAGGATAATTCAAATGTTCAAAAAATCAAGAACTTATAAAATTCCGTACGCTGAACTTATTTAAAATTTTTTTTTTTTAAATTATTTTTTGTTGTTTATATTTTATTCTCTAACTGTTTTGGGGCTCATTGCTCTTTCGACCCTTTGCAGTTTGCTTATTTGTGTCTTGGCCACAGGTACGATTTAGTTAACAATCAACACCTTATAAAGCTCCCCATGCCAGAGCCTGCACTACCGTGAACGATGTGTCTCGGCCCATGCTGCAGAATCTCTTTTGCATCCCACCTTTATTGGGATTAGAACGTGGTACCTCCCGATCCAAACGTCACAGCTTTAACCACTGTGCTATGCTCGATAATTTTTTTATTTAGTTTCATAAAATATTTATTTATTTTTCAATGTACCTAGTCTTTTTAGAGTAGCATTTTTTGTTATCATAAATGGCACTTTGTTAACTAGAATCGCTCCATTGGTTCCCCCTACATTCTGGTATTGTTGATCTTCACGGTTCGCTGAGTAAGAAGCTAACTCAAATTATTTCGTCATTTTGAGTTTTCTTGTTATTTCTCGGTGCTCGAGTTATTGGTTAGCCTTGACGTTTGAGTGGGGATGAATCCTCCTTTCATGCTTCCGTGCAGCTTTGTATGCCTCTTTGATGACTGTTTCCATCCAAAGTTCCTACATCCTATATGGCTGTTCTGTTACGTACATATCAAGAGGTATTCACAATATCCCTCTATATGATCTTTAGGTGACTCGATTTAGTACAACCCCAACCATATGAGCTTCAGTATCTGCTTATATAGCATCAGTTTTATTAATTAACTATTGGAATTTTCTTCGCAAAAGCTAATACAAATTTGAGTCGAAGCTCTTAACATTTTTTCTAGACATGCACTTTCCGTCGCAGTTTCGAATCTAGGCGCATTTCTAAATATTTTGCCGAGCTAGCATGTGGCAATGGATATGATTTATTAGCACAGGTAATTTTTAAAAGTTTTTTTTCTTACATTTTTATTAGTGTAGTTAACACTTACGTACTTTGGTTGATATGACATTGCTTTGTCCATTTGCTAATTCTATTAATTGCACTTTGGAGTTTTTTAATACTTTTCTCTATGGTGTCCCCTACTACCATGATAGCGTGTCATCGGCAAAAATACCAATCGCCGTGTTGGGAATTAGTGGAATATCGCTTGTGTGCTGTAGATAAAGGATAGGTCCCAAGATACTTTCCTGCGATACATCTGTTGTTCAGCCTTGATTTCTTGGATTTCAGAATATTCATCTTCTTGTTTAACCATCTTTCTGTTATATGTAATTCTAAGAGTTGGCAACATTTTGGCGGTAATACGCGGTACTAATCTTGATATCTTCAAGTGTTTTTTCTGTGATATTTCTGATTCTATAAACTCAATGGATTATTGAGTAGCTTTCCCTAAATCCAGATTAGTGTGTGGGAATTAGTCTGCAGTGAGTTTCCTAATTTCTTTTGGGTAATTGGCACCTATTGCTCTCTTTTTGATCCCGTGTGTATTATTCCATGCCGACTCTTGTATGTACATAGGTAATGAATTTGTCAACTTCACCATCCAGTTGTTCCTTCGTTTTTATAGGTATATTAAGCTTTGTACGGTTATTTAGCTCTGCTTTGAGCTAACATGTACATTCGTTAATGTAGGCTGCCATTCGTGCGGTTTTGAAATATTGCGAATATTGTATTTCTTTGTCCTTCTTTGTAGACTAAATACACCGTTGTAAGCAGTATGGATGAGTGGTCGGAGCGCGAGTTATGTTAGCCTCTTTACAATGATTTTTATTGGTTTAGCTTGTTTATCATCAAAAGAGTACCACGCCTTTCGTTAAGAGTATGGGTCAGTTTTCTGTGTTTGTTCTCTGCAATTGAGACCTTGACTTTAAGGTTTTCGCTTCTGAGCATCATTATTTGATATTGCATTTGATTTGAATTCATTAGATTTCTTTTCTCATGGTAGTTTTTAATTTTGCTTACAATTATTATTTGTTATGCTTTGGTGATTAACCTTTTCACTGTGATGAACTTGTTGAGTTATATTCGGATTTTGTGCGTTCTGTGTTTCTTCAATTGGTATGGTAGTGGTTAAACGACTTTTTTCGCTTTTTTGCCCGTTTGTTTTTTGGACTAGGCAGACGACTCACTATTCAGTTCATTGAATCTTACATTTCGTTGGAATCTAGAGTAAAAAGGTGTACGTAAGATTTTGTGTACATCCTCATTTTACTGGAAGGTATATTTAGAGTAATGGCTAGATTAAATATGTAAAGCGAGCTGTCGTTGGAGACGAGAGCGTTTTATTTTTGTGCAGGTTTGGTATTCAATGAATAGTACTCGATATAGTCAATTTTTTTAGTTTGTACCTCCAGTTATTTCTGTCACTATTTTCAACAACGGATCGAATTGCTGAGGCTCTTGTTTATCGAGAGAAGTTTGTGGTTTTCGATTAATTAAATTTAACCTTATTGTCAGAGAATTATTTTGTCAATTCAAGTTCAGATTCTCATAATAGATTGACCGGGTCAATCAAAAATACGGCTGTTATTTGTAAATTGGGCCATATCTCAAAAATAGGAAGGAATATTGAAGTGTCTTTTGCATCATGCATGATCTCTCTTAAGCGGTGTCAGGACAGGATTGTTGTCGGAGTCTTAATAGGAATAGGCAGCCATACTAGCAGACTTAGCTTCTTTCACGAGGCTACTATCGCAGCTGTGGTCCGTGCCTGGCTCAAGCAGACTAAAATTTCTTGGGACCCTTCTCTTAAATCACCTAACGGAGCTTAGTAGGATTGAAGAATATTAACTTGTGGTATGACTATGGACTTACTTGTGTCTTTGCCTGTCTCGTTTGGACTGCCCCCAAAACTTACCTAATATAAGGCATATGAGACTGGCACAATTAGTAAGACCGACTCCAGAACATCGGCGGAGAACACTGTGTAGAATGTCTCGAAGCCACTACAAGCCGTAATGTGGAGCACTTGAAAATTACATCAGTCCAAGTGCTTCATGAGCAAAATATCAACATGATTCTTTACAGAAAGCTGAATAACATCGAAGAGGACTGTCGGGCTGATTAATATTCCCAGATCTTTGCTCTAATTAATAGTTTATTGAAAGTTGCCGCCCTTTAAGGACATTTTCACCAAGATTTTCTATTAAGGTACGCTTTCAAATACGGAAAGATGTGATACCTAACAGCACATGACCAGAAAGATCCACCACAAGAAAAGCACAAGCCAGCAATCGCTGTGGTGGATGGTATGTCTTGCTACCAAAGGAGTTCTTGTGGTAGATAGGATTAAGAAGCTTTTCTTATCATACTTTTCTAACACATTTCAGTTCCTTTGTTCGTTTTCCTTATACCGTCGTTATGCTTCTCCCAAATACTTCTATACTTTATTTACTTTTTTCTTAGACTGACTGTAAGCACTTTAAACAAATGTACTAACTCGTATAGGAATTGCTGTTCATATGAATCTATCTTGAATCAAAATTCGTTAAATATGTAATTTATGCAATCATCGGACATAGAGAGTAAACCATACGAGAATAGTAATAAAATATATTAAGTATGTCGTCTAAATTATAAAAATTATCATAAAACTAAAAAAATTATCTTTTTATTTATTTCCAGAAACCAATTGTTACACCATCATCTGAACAACCACCGCCACCATCAAAACCGCCCGACAATAAAAATGCGGGCAATGACGATGATAATAAATTAGGGGACGAAGACGAGGACGAGGAAGACGAACCGGATGAGTTTGAAGATAACGATAGTAATAGTGTTGTTAGTAGTATGTCAAATGATTCGAAACGAACCACAAGTTCAAATATGAGTAGCAGCAATGGTAGCAGTATAACAAATAATACAATAAGCAGCAATAGTAATAGCAGCAATAGTACTACAACAAGTGGTAATAGTGCTAGTACTACAACAAGTAGTAATAGTTCGAGTGGTGTTAAAACTCGAGCGCGAAGTAGTAATACAACATCAACAGGAACAGTAACAGCTACAACAACAGCACAATCAACTAGTACAACCTCGTCAACAACCACAACCAATAGTACAACTACTACTAGTAGCACAACAAATAGTAGTAGCACAACAAATAGTAATAACAACAATAGTCCTAACAATAATAATAGTAGTAGTAATACAAATAATAACAGTACAAATAAGGATAAGGATACAACAAAAGAGGATCCAAAAAATTCTAAAAAGAAAACCGTAACGTTTAAAAATGTCCTAGAAACTAGCGATGATGTTCGCATCAAAAAAGTCTATAATCCTGATGGTGTTACATCATTGGTGCCTATTATCAAACGCGAGTCACTAAATCGAACGCAACGCCTTATAAAATCAGAGTGTTTGGTGCGACCATCGCGACTCACCGAAATCTTAAGGAATAGTCAAAATAATATTGATAAGTTAAATTCAATAACATTTCGTTCGTCGAATTCGGCCGCATCATTATTGTCCAGTTCAATGCTGACCCAATCGTTGGCCGCATCAATAACAGCAACAACGACCATAACCACAACATTGGCATCGGCTCAAAATCCTCAATCGCATCATTATCACCATCATCAGCATCATGTCGATAAAATATCGATGGGGGGTGACAAAAAATTTATTCTTCCGAAGCGTAGTTTACATTCGTGTCGTGTAATCAAACCGAATAAACGATTTTTGGATGGAATGGATGATATATTCAATAAGCGCAATGTCAGGAGATTAAATAAAACTCTAACGAATGATAGTGTTAATGAGGCGGGTGAACATGAGATAAATAGCGTTGGTCAACAGAATAATGGCGATGAGGATGAGGATGAGGAAGAGGATGATGATGAAGATGAATCCGAATCATCAAAGTCAATGACAGATGACGGTAATTGAAATTTTATTTTATTTTTTCAATGTTTTGTTTATTCTAAGAATTTTGGTGATGTGTGTAGAATGTAAATTGTAGTGTTTTTATTTTAAAGAGGGTAACTAAAGTTTTAATGAATTGATATTTCAAAATTTAATTTGTTGGCTTTGTATATAAGTATGAGGGTCATTCATCGAGAACGTAATTTTATTATTTTTTATCGATTTAAAATTTTTTGAAAGTGGGGAAGATTTGCTTAGCGTTGCTTACTTTATCGTCGAAGTTTTGAAAAATGTCTCACATTAAAGTCAAATTTGAAATATTGACAATTTTTAATACTTAGAAATTGGTAAATAGTACAAATTTGACTGTTTGAATTATGAAGTATTCGTCCATATACTTAACTAACTACTAAGATCACGTAATCCTTTTTCATTAGAAGTGCTCTGTAGGGGTCGGAAATTGTACATCTGAATGCCTTATGCAATCCCACCCAAATACAAGCAAAAGGAAGGATAATAAATATTATTTTCTATTTAGAAACCCGACGTTTCATGACATCCAAAATATTTTTTAAATGACCTTCATAGCATTTAAGTGTTTATTGTATTAGATGTGTTTTTAGAATAAAAATTTGTCGCCTTTTTCTTCTTCTATTTGCTTGCAAAACAAATCGTTAAACTACAAGTTAAATTATGCAATACCAATGCTAATTTTTATCATAATTTCCAGATGAAAGTGATGACAGCTTGTCTACGAATAGCGATAAATTAAGTGAACAACACAAGTCGGGTCTTGCATCTGCGCTAAACTCAACTCAACTTAGTCTATTGTCATCGTCATTAACTGCAGCAGCAGCGATAGCTGTCACTTCTGCAGTAGGCACGCCGACATCTATAACGACAGGAAAATTTGTTTTGCGGCAGCCAAAATTACAATTTCCACCATCGTCGAATAGTGCTATTAATGAGCGGCCATTTTCGTCTTTCAACATTAGTAACAGCATGACAGCGGGCAGTAATAATCTATTAGGTAAGTACGTTTTAGATCAGTGGTGTCCATTGTGTGCATAACTAATGATTGAACAAGATTATCTTATGGACCCCATTGGTATTGGTAATAATGTTCTATGATCGTTATAAATCATATTTGTGTTTTTTTTGTTTGTTCTAGGGTCCTTAACTTCAGCCATATCGAACACAACACTATCAGCATGCCGTATATGCGGTACCACCTCTTCATCATTCGGACTCGATTTAAATAAACGTAAATACGGGATTATATCGTGCGAAGCCTGTCGGAAATTTATTTCGAAAATGATTAAAAAATTGGCGTGCAACAACAACAATAGCAATCTGAATAATAACCATATAGATGCTAGTTGTAATGTGGCAATGATTAAAAATGAAAATGAGAATGGCAGTAGTACGAACGGTGGTAAATTAATGTTGGACTGCAGCAAAAAGGATGGTACTTGTATTATAATGCCGCTGATCAAAAATCTTAATTTACGGTTGTTGAGGAAAATTTTTAAGGAGCGGTGTCATGCATGCTGGTTGAAAAAATGTTTAAAGCTGTACCAACTGCCGCCCGGCTATAAAACTCGGTTGGTTGGTATACTACCCGAAAATATGCGAGACTTTAAGCCAGCCGCGAATAATTTGTTTTTGCCTCAAAGCCAAGCGACAAATTTGGCGACCAATAAAATAATGAATCCGCTGATCGAGAATAATGTGATTTTTGGCAGTAACCCGGTAGTTAAACCCAAAATCGAAGATCTATTTCTTAAGAGTGAACAAAATACGAGTGAAATTATACCAGTCAGTGTAGCAACAACATCAGTAGTTACTTCAAATACTACACCGATCACGATAACGAGTAGTACAACCCCCGTTGCAACATCAGCCATGTCTAAACGACAACGCATCGATCTAAAGGGTCCTCGGGTAAAACATGTGTGTCGTAGCGCTTCGATAGTACTCGGCCAACCGATCGCCACATTTGAATCTCAAGTCACGGGTAGTCCTAACGCAGATATTGTCGAGAGTGCAGCGAATTTAACCGAAGAACCTCAAATTACGATGGACCTCGAAGTAGTTCCGGAACCAACTGTAATTCCAACTTCAAGTACGACTGATATTTTACTTGAGAATAGTAATAGTAACACAAGCATAGACATAAGCAGCATAGAATTAAGTAAAAATAAAATTGTAACTCGGAAATTAACACGTCCCGGCTTATTATCATCCTCGGCCTCAGTAATGGCGGCTAAACGGCAACAAAGTGCTATGCAACAGCAGCGACATCAAATTAGTATCGATTTCTGGGAGAATTATGATCCAGCCGAAATTAACCGTAACGGATTTGGTATTATACTGACCGAAGGACTTCCGATTCCGGCATTGTGTTTTTTATGCGGCAGCCTGGGTAAAGATAAACTGATATTCTGTGTATGCTGCTGTGAACCGTATCATAAGTATTGTATTGAGGACGAGTACAATTTGAATTTTAACGAAATTATTACGCTCAACAACAACAATCACTTGAATTGGCTGTGTCCCCGATGCACCGTCTGCTATAATTGCAACATGTCGTCGGGATCGAAAATCAAGTGTAACAAGTGTAATCGAAATTATCATCTAACATGTTTGAATACCAATAAAAAGCTGTTGATCAGCTCGGATCGGTCACTTATCTGTTCCAACTGTCTTAAGTGTACCAATTGTAATGCGCCCAATGTAACAAAATTCATTGGGAATTTACCGACCTGCAATGATTGCTATAAAATGAAGCAGCTAAATAATTATTGCCCTGTGTGCAATAAGCATGATAGTGGGGATAAAATTATGGAATGTGGTCACTGTCGGAAATGGATTCATATACGATGCGAGGGAATTACGGACGAGCAGTATAATATACTGAGCGGCCTATCCGAAAGTATAAAATTCATTTGTAAAAAATGTGTCCGAATTAATGCGAACCTTACCGGGAATAATACGTGGTATGATGCGGTGCTCAATGAGTTCCGGACCGGCTTGCTTACCATCATTAAAATGTTAAGCAAAAGCCAGCATGGAACGCTACTGTTAAAAATTTCACCACGTAAAAAAATCGTAAATTGTACTTGCCAACCGATCGTGCTGGCTAATCGTAGCATTCAATTTTGCGGTGCCGAGATCACATCGTCTCAAGATGCGAATGAATTTAATAAATGCTATTGTCGTAACAACAACAACAATAATATTCAAAATTTGATCGATATCAAGAAAAAGATCAACTCACTTGAATACTATTCGATTTACGATTTTAATTACGATATGCAGATCATTATAAATGCGCTAGAATGTGAAGATCTGATGATCACGTACAAGGAAGTGCTTAGTGAAATTTTTCCATGGTTTCAAAATGAGACGAAAGCTTGTACCGATGCACTCGTTGAGGATATGTACGATTCAATATCATCATCGTACGATGATCGTGCGGATCTAAATTGCATGTTGTCTGATAGTGATCAAGAGGTGCCGAACATGATCGATATTCCCGCGGATTGTTCTGAATATTTTTATTCGAGTGAATTCTATAAAAATGATACGAGGATGTGTGCGCTTTGCAAAGGAGCAGGTGATGGTGCTTCCAATCTTGAATCTAGACTACTATATTCCGGCCACAATACATGGATACATATAAATTGTGCTTTGTGGTCGGCTGAGGTGTTCGAAGAGATAGATGGATCACTGCAGAATGTGCATACAGCGATATCTCGCGGTCGTCTCATAAAATGCTCGCATTGTAATACGAAAGGTGCAACGGTTGGATGTAACGTCGATAAATGTGGCGAACACTATCATTACCCGTGTGCACGAAGTTCAGATTGCATTTTTCTAGCAAATAAAACGGTATATTGTAAACAGCACAAAGCGAACTATGCATGTAATTCGAACGAGATAGAAAAAATATTCGAAATTAATCGACCCGTCTATGTGGAGCTCGATCGCAAAAAGAAGAAAATGATTGAACCGAATAAAGTTCAATTTTTTATTGGGTCTCTTTGCGTTAAAAAATTAGGTCGGTTCATAGCTGGACTTTCTGACAATGCTGACGGTATAATTCCATCTGAATATTATTGTACCAGGTTGTATTGGTCGGCTAAAGAGCCATGGAAAATAGTAGAGTACAACGTAAAAATATCAATTCACTTCAACAATAATTATACGATCTGCGGCAGTAATAGCGGTGTGAATCAAATCACCGATAGCGGGATAAATTTTACCGTTGATCATTCGAGTAATGCGAATTTAGTTAAAATGGAGATGGCCCAAATTACTAAATGGCATAATAGTCTTTTAAACGGGGATGAGTTTGAATTTTATGCGAAACCTGATGATTTGAATCAGAATGAAGAGGAGCCCCAGAATAACGGAGACCTCCTACCGCCCGAAATAAAAGACGCAATATTTGAAGATTTGCCACACGATCTACTTGATGGAATCTCAATGCTGGATATTTTACCGAAGCTAATGACCTACGAAGATCTAGTTGCAATGGACATGAAAAACGAGGCTTATTTTGGAAGTGACTTACTAATGAAGGATGGGAAAGATGACGCACTTGATGATGAGACGGAAAATAACGATAACTGTGATAATAACAGTTCGGATTGGAATCAATCGTTTGAAAGCGAAACCATAAATCTGTTAAATACAACAAGTCGGGAACTTAAACGGAGTAAAAGTGAAGTTTTTTCTCGGGTAGTATCGGCCGGAAGTCGAAGTCAGCAACGATCGTGTAGTCTAACATGGAATTGTAAATTGGATTCACCGATCGTTAAGCGACGCAAGGTGAATATGTTCCAGGAATTGAAGCTTCCCGAGAATATGCTATTTTTGAAGGAGCGCCGTTTGAGTCTGCAAAATACAAATAATAATAATGCAGGCGAATCGATTCTCGATCGTATAAAAATTTCGCAACTGGACGGGATTGACGACAATATTATCATGATCAGTAATCCGGTAAAATGTGATCGATGTCACTGCACTTACCGATCACATGAATCATATCAACGCCATTTAATGACCTGCGAACCGTTTTCCTCGACTAGCGAAAGTGAATCGGAAACGACAAGGACGCCCGATAATATTGAGATCACGACAAGTGATCTCAATCATGCTCAGTTCCAATTTAATCAAAATCATCAAACGATTCAATTTCTGAATAATAATGCGGTACACAATGGAGGAGGTCAGAGTTTTATCCCGATGAATAATACAAGCACGAGCAATTTTAATACGATCGGACATCAGAATACGAATATGGCGCAACCAAATATGTCGAACATGATCCTGACGACGACATCTCAGCAAAATCAGATATTCACAACCCAATCGATCCCAGTGAATCAAAATAGTAATCTGATCAATAGTTTTCATCAGAATACATCACAACTATTTCAACCGCAGCTGATTCAGACGCAGCATCATCAGCCGATGATTTTTAATAATCAATTGATTCAGCCGCAACAGACGCCACAGCAGAATACTCATCAGAATATTATCCAAATTGGTTCAAATAATGGGGGAAAAATTATTTTGCCGCAACCGGCTAAACGGCAGAAGAAGAATAGTTCGATTCAACCGAAAAATAATAATTTGCCATTAATTCGGCCGAATATTCAGCCTCAGCCCAATATTATGTTCCAATCGGCGCCACAACAGCAACAACCCCAACAGCAACACCAACCGATCATCGTTCAATCATTGGGCGGGAATAATCATTCAAATTTGGTGCAGTACGTGACTGCAGATGGATATCTGGCGACTGCGCAACAACAGCAGCCACAATTTTTGACCTCGAACACGATCTTACCGAACACATTTCAATTACAAACGGATCATGGCGGAAATTTAATACTATCGAATACTCCAACTGGATTATCGGTATTACCGCTCGCTACTCAAAACGCACAACCGCAGGTTATTGGCACATTACTACAACCGCAGGCTACCACAATTCAATGTGGCATGATGGCTACAGAGCAAATGATGCTTGGATCGACGCCAACCTTAGAAATGGTGACCGATCCGACATCGGGCTGTATGTATTTAACAAGCCAACCGGTTTACTATGGACTTGAAACCATCGTACGTAATACGGTTATGTCATCGCAGCAATTTGTATCGACCGGGATGTTAAGTCAGAACAGTAGTTTCTCCGCGACAACGACCCAAGTATTTCAAGCGAGTAAAATTGAACCGATTATGGAAGTGCCAACCAGCTATGTCGTGCTAAATAACACCAATGATACGAGTAACATGATGAATGTGATTCCGCAAAATTTAATGCAGCAGCCCCAGATTATGCAGCAAACTCAAATTCCGCAAAATCAACCACAAATCTCTATCATACAACAGCAGCCGCCGCAGATTTCGATTATTTCGACGAATGATGCGCAACCACAGCAAAATCAACCGCTTCAACCGCAGCAGCATTCGAAGCCACAGTCGATTATACTGCCAAAAGTAAATCAGAAGAAGGTGGGAAATAAATCGGCTACGGTTAAACCGAAGCTGATCGCGAAACCGGTTCGCAAATCGTCGTATACTGCGCACTATCAGAATCAACAACTCCAGTCTACCGCTCCGATACAACAACAACAACAAAATATTGTGCCTTTATATAGTAATAGTAATAGTGTTAATAATCTAAATAATAATAGCAATTTAATAGTGAATTGTAATATTGAGAACGATAATCCGATAAATCTTCCGACATCACATTACATCGGTGGATCGATACCGACGAATATTGTGAATCCGATACAGCAATACAATCAGAATAGTAACACCACGACGAGTATGAGCAACAGTCGTCCAACAAATCGGGTCCTACCAATGCAAACGATTCAACCGAAATCAATTTCGCCACCGTTATTGCGATCCGTTACGCCACCCGAATCGATGAAGCCGGTCGATACTATGTTGCATGCCGAAAATATTACGAAAGTGATCGAATTTGATATGCTGAAGGAAAATACGATCGTGCGAGAGCCAGTGATGACGCCTGAAGTGATTGATGAAAAAATTACGACATTACCACCTACACCATCACCATTAGCACTGCAGTTACCATCGCCAATTTTATCACCACCACCACCATCCGTACCAATCTATCATTCGCCGCCTATAATTTCCATCGATACAACTTGTATGGCAACCACAAAGATCGAGCATGAACTATCATCACCGCCACTCATCTCACCCGAAATTCAAAGTCAAAATATACCGTTGTCCGGGTCGCCCGAAAGTGGTATTATACTCACATCACAAACACAAGAATCGCTCGACGATTTAAATCACCTGCAGCTACAAGAAGATGATGACGATGATGATCTAACGATAAAGGATAAAATAACCGAAATATTAGATAATCTCAATGAAACCAATAATTGTGATAGTATTAGTAATAATAGTAATAGAGTTAGTAATAATGATGATGTAGTTGTATCAACGACTACAACAACAACAGTGTCTGAATTTGCTGTGAATGATCGCTGCGATGAAGATGATCGCGTAACCGAAACAATAATAAAACATGAAACTGATCTAATATCTAATAGTTGTAGTAGTAGTAGTAGTAGTAGTAATAATAATAATAATAGTAATAGTGTTAGTAATACTATCGACGATAGTAGTAAAATACCGGCAGGACCTCATATCCTGTATGAAATTCAGTCACAAGATGGTTTTACATATAAATCAACATCGATCACTGAGATTTGGAATAAAGTTTTCGAGGCGGTTCAAATTGCACGAAAAGCACATGGGCTAATACCGTTGCCAGAAGGACCACTCGACGAAATGAGCGGGCACCAAATGTTGGGTCTTAAGACAAACGCTCTAAAATATTTACTCGAACAGTTGCCTGGAGTGGAAAAGTGTACGAATTACATTCCAAAATATCATAAAAAATCGTTTGGTGGGTCGAGTACAAATCTTAAAAGTGGTTTAGACTCATGCTTAAGCTATAGCAGTGGATATATGAGCGATTTTGGAGACGATGACGTGAAAGAGAACCAAAATGGTGCCGCACGTTGTGAGCCATTTGTGATGCGATCATCATTCGATATGTTTGGATGGTTGGCGTCACGGCATAGAAAACAACCGACACTAATTGTTGTGCAAAGCGATAATGAAACGATTATTCCGAGGTGAGAAGTTTACAGAATATTTTGTTTTGTTTTTTTTTCTCTAATGAATATTGAAAAATTAAATTTTCTAGACGTGGGAGCGCAAGTAATTTGCCTATGGCGATGCGGTATCGAACATTGAAGGAAACATCTAGAGATTTTGTTGGTGTATATCGATCGCATATACATGGCCGGGGATTATTTTGTACACGAGATATTGAAGCTGGTATATATCCAATTTATTGTTTTATTGTATAGCGCACGTTTTATGAAAAATCTTATTTTAGGTGAAATGGTTATCGAGTATGCTGGAGAATTGATTCGGTCTACTCTAACCGATAAACGTGAGAAGTACTATGATAGCAAAGGTATTGGCTGTTATATGTTTAAGATTGATGACAATTTAGTTGTAGACGCAACAATGAGAGGAAATGCGGCCCGTTTCATTAATCACTCGTGTGAGGTAAGTCGAAAGTTTTTCTAATTCCATTATTAAAAATTATCGGATTTCAGGGCGATCTTTTTGAGAGAAGAATTTAATTTAGTGAATTAGAATATAGAGTATTAAAACGCAGCATTTAAACAGTTGGTTCACATCTTGTGATATTCGATTTTTGTAAATTACAATTTAATGCCAAATAACAAGTATTTAGAACTGGAGGATATAAAAACATAATCCATCACGAGTAGATTTGTAGTGCTACGACACTTTTAGACCGATGACGGTCCATTGTGGTACGACAGCATTATACTTCCCCTTTACCCCTTGTGGACCAATAATAGATAGAACCAATAATAGCTAGAACCAATATGAGCAAAGGAATTGAATTAAACTTTCTTCCTCGTCCATAAAGCTTCTTCCTCGTCCATACAGTTTCATTTGTTTCCAGAACTATCCTCCTCGCATGTGATCCAAAAAGGCAGTGTCCTGTGAGTATTCCCACGATCGTTCTTCATTCTAGTTTCCTTGTCTTGCTACACTACAAATGAGGCTGTTAGTTCACCTTTTTATTCGCTGAGGCTATCTACTACGTCCTTCTTAAGCGCTGTAAAAGGTCTCCTCAGGTTTGCTCTTTCCGGTTGCAGTTGGAGAGTTGCCAGTGAAATAGATGTCTCAACCAACTCAAGATCTCTTTCATCACTATCACCTCTGCTTGGTACACGCTGCACTATTCCGGGAAACGAACGGAAATATTCACATACATTTTATCACAGAATATTCCAGCTCCTACTTTACCGCCTAGGTTGCGGCAGTACGTTAAAAAATGGATAGCTTCAATTTTTGATAGCCACCCGCTCCTCTAAGATTCTCCTGAAGACCAAATGGTTCGGAAATCGTTCACGAAGCATAAGGTTGGTCTAATGTAGTCGAGATTCGTCAGTTCTTTCCTTAGCGATCTACTTATCGTCGGTTGAGAGTCGCGTGGCCGTATTTGCCGCCATTGTTTATCAAAAATATCGACCAAAATAAGGTGAAACATCACATCTATGGCGCGTGTCGGTGTTCTCCTCATTGTTCCGCTTATAAGCATATAGGCCATTCTTTCCATCTTTTCGGTCCTGTTGCTGTAAGTAAATTTCTCAAGAGCTGGCCACTAAACTAGGTCTTACTACGGCGAAATTCCAGTGTACCGGCATCGGATTCAGTCCCATCTTTCCCAATGGAGTTCCTGCATGAATTAAAAGTACCAGCTCAGTTTTGGCCCATTGTCGGCCCATCTTATAATGATTAAAAGCATATTCTGAACTACTTCCATAACCGAGCTTATATATTTTCCAGAGACAGCTATCGCTATGGCATGTGCGTAGCAATCACTCCAATACGATAGGGGCTTTCCAGTTACAACAGTAATCCATTGATTGTTATGTTCTAGAGAAAAGGGGACAGGATATCTCACCCGATTAACCCGCTTTAATCCACCCCAACGAATGACAATCCTTCCGGAATTCCCTTCGTGATCACATTGTTAAAGGACCCCTCAATATCGAGGAACTCTCCAATATAGAACTCAAGCGACATCTATCCGCCTTTATAAGGTTTTAGGGTTGTAATGTGAGCTTTTTTTCGTCTTTAGGGAAAAGACAACTTGAGTTCACTTCTTCGGAATACAGATCAGTTTTAAACACCCATTGTGTTGTTTTGAATTATCGCTGGTATGATTCGATCCGAATCAGCTGATATATAAGGGTTTAAACCCTTTAGTGCCCATAGCATCGGCTTTTTAGTTACGATATATTATGTGCGCAATAAATATGTTTATCGATGAGTACTAGTCTCTGGCGAGTTGTTAAAGCTTTTTGTGAAGTGGGTTTCGTTGAGAATTCCCAACGATTCCTCACTAGAAGCGGTCTATGAATCGTCAGGTTAAATTAGATAACGAGGACTTCATTCTAACGCGAGAGGTCTCGGAAACTTCCTTAGTTTTATCACAGAACAGTCTCCAAGGCTTCCTATGTATCTTCCTTACTTCCGTTTTTATATAATCTTAGGTCGTTCTTATGGGAGTGCCAATCCCGAGCCTCTCTCGTGTTTTTGACTCTATTACAAGCATTTAGGTAGATCCCCAGTTCCATAGACCAATATGTTTGTTTTTGTTCCTAGACGATAGGACAAGAAGCATTAAAGGACCGGTTGAAGGCGCCGTCCACCATGCAATCTCTTTACTGTCGCGCCGGTGGCAAGAATCGTCTCAGCATTTCCATATTTACCCCAGTTTCTCCTTTTAGAATTTCTGAAGGCTTTCCGGGTATCAGGGTAAATGTTAAGGGTATAAGCTACATATCGATGGTCAGAGAAAATATATTCTCGCCAATGTGTGCTTTCCCAGATTGTGTGCTGCGCATTAGCATCATATCCGAGTATCACACAGATCGTCCTTTTTTCTGCTTCGAGGACCAGGCTCGCCATGTTACCCGACGGAACCATCTTCACTCAATCTTAATAGAAAATTTGACTGCTGCCAACTTCCAGGAACCATGATTAACATGGTTCCAATCCCTATTATTATATTTTCCTTCAATTATATTTTTCTTGTCTTCAATTTGATAATCTAAAAATCGAAATTTAGAGTAATAATTTTCATAAAAATATTTTTAAAACTTAAATAATAAATTAATCATTTTTTATTTTTTTTTATTTTTAGCCAAATTGCTATTCAAAAGTTGTTGATATTCTTGGCCACAAGCACATTATCATATTTGCATTACGTCGTATCCTACAAGGTGAAGAACTAACATACGATTATAAATTTCCATTTGAAGATGAAAAAATTCCATGTTCATGCGGCTCGAAGCGATGTCGAAAGTATTTAAATTAATTATGAAATCGGTAATCATTAAAATTAAGTTTGTCTTTTGGATAAACTATTTGATGAACATGAAAAACACACACACACACAACATACACACACTAGTCATTTTATAAGTTTTTTTTTGTTGTCTTTAGGATTTTTAAATTTTTTCGCGCCATTTTTATATATATAATGCTTTTAAAAACAATAGTTTATAGTAATTAATTTTAATAATTAAAATCATTGATATTATGTTTTTTAAAAATATTTTTTTTTTGTTTATAAATTTAAGAAAAGACAAGAAAATATTATTGTGTATTAAATGTATAAAAATTAGGTTTTAAGTCTTAATTAATCATTGTAAGTTTTGTAATTATTTATTGATAATTAAATAAATGACGGGGACGGGATTAATAGGCGCATAATTTAAATTTTTTATAAATAAATTCGATACAACGATTTATTATTGTAGGGTAGGTATCTGCTCGCGTGCGAGATATGGTTATTTTGACATGCGTCTATTAATTCTGTTGGTTTGTGAATCTTAATTTGTTAGCAGGTTTAGAGGGTTAGAACCCCCAAAAAAAATCTAAAATTTTGCTTTAAAAAAATTTGGTAACGACGCACCCGGTGTTTAAACGCGAGGCTGAGTCTATTTTTTGTTTTGTGTTGCATTTTAATTGTTTAATTAGTTGGTTACGCTAATTAAATAATGAAGTATTATTTATAAATTAATTTTAAGTATATTTTAAAAATATATTATATATTTTTGTAAATGATTTTGCCAGATATAAATGAAACATCAATATTTTATTATTTAAAATAAAACAAGCAACATTAAAAAAATAGTATTATTGTACAGCAATGTGCACTTTGAATTATTTGTTTAATTAATTTTATGTTTATTTTTTTACTAGTAATTGAAATAATTATTTGTAAAATAATTATGTATATATAGTTGTTTTTAAGATTGTCTTGCCATAATGAATAATAAAAATATATAAAAAAATTAAAAAATTTGAAAAAAAAGTAAAATACAAAAAATGTGATATAATTCTTTAAACATAATATTAATTGGTTAATTAATATTAATAAAAAAATAAAAAATACATTTTTTATTTATTAATTACACATGAACATAAATAAATATGAAATACAAATATTACAGCTGCTTAATCAATATTTAAATTAACAATAATTTTAATTTCCTTTAATTAAACAACAACAAAACAGATTTGTCTCTCTAAATAAATAAATAAATATACATACATGCATACATAATATAATAAATAATTTTAAATATAATAAATTGTAATGAATTAATTTTATTATAAATTATATTTCTATTGTCCTTCCACATATACTATTATCTCTTCAACTATACACACACACACACATCCACAATTTTAACAAATAATTACGTTATTATTTTAAATAATTTTTTTTTATATGAATTAAAAACCCAACACAATAATATATATACATATATATATATATATATATATATATATATATATATATATATATATATATATATATAAATAAATTAATTAATAAATACAAAAATATCTACATATTTAATAAATAAATCTAATAAATTTTATTAAATAAAAGTATATAATAAAATTTCTTCATTTTTATTTAAAATATATATATATATATAAATAAATAAAAAATAAAATCTATATAAATTTGAATTATAAATTAAAATAAATTTAAATAAAAATCTATACTGCTGAAAAAAAGTGTAAACGTACGAAAATTTTCATTTTACATTCAAACAATACACAAATATATTAATTATATACATATAGGTATATGTACCTATTAAAAAAATAGATAAATATAAAATGAACTCACAAATTAAATTTAAATTTAAAATAAAAATGTTATAAAATTCATATATACATTCATACATACATGCATCCATACATTACATAAAAAACAGACGAGAAAACATAAATCAAATAAACAAAACTTAACAAAAACAAAAAAAAATAATTAATAAAGAAAAAACAGTTTAATTAAAAAATAAAATATAATTTATTTGTGTTATTTTTTGACGTTCCATTTTAAAATGTGTTTGAGAGCCGGGTTAGCATTTTGGTGTATGTTTCTTATTGTTATGTGGTCTAATCTGCCTCAAAGGGGTCCGGGCCCAGGACCCGTGTTTCTATCAGACCCATATATCAAACTGATTTATTGATTTATTTTGTCAAAATTAATAAAAAAAAGGATGAACAATTATTTACACGATGACTGTTTCGACTGTTACTGATGGATTCTTTATCTGCTGATGGAGTAATGAAGAGACCTCTATAAGTGGTTCTGCCAGGCAGTCTCCAGGTTTAATTATATCTGGAATGGTTGTCAGCTATAGGTTGGTGACCACCCAGAACTGCTTCTCTCACTGATTTGGATTTTTGGTCCGCCGGAGAATCCGCAGGTCGTAATCACCAACATCAAACTGATGATTATTGCAATTGAGGGATGGAAGGTTATTCGATGTAAGCGTGAGGCGAATCTCCAATTGATTGTCTTCCGGGGGGCCAAGGAATCCTTCAGTGTTCCGGTTTGACGTTGCAATACGTTCTAGAGAGGATCTCTTTTAAGATCATCTCTGGTTCGTAGATTTATTCTTTTTTTTGACTCTGTAACAAGATGGCCATAATTAGAATAAAACAGATTAACTTGCAACGTATATAGTAAGTCAGCTTCTTTTGAGTTAAGAAAGTTGCTTTCTGTAATACATACAGATATTTGTCTTGTTCAGAAGCCGTACCTTCTTGATGATGTTGTCTCTGGTCTGGACTGAAATAATGTCAGTTTCTTCTGTATGAATCCTGTCGGTAAAACTAGGACGTGCACTTTTATTAGCAATAATATTAGTCCCTCCCTCATTCAAGAGTGTAGTTCGGCTGATGTTACGACTCTGCTTATCACTTTGATTTCTAATAATTCAAGCATTAAACTGGTACTCGCTTCAGTTTATTTACCGTATGATTCTGCCTCATCTACTATTCCGAGGAGCTTACTGCTCTTGTGTTACGGTGCATGCATAAGCACATCTCTCTTGTGATTGGATGTGAAGCTAATGCTCATCACACTATTTGGGGTACTACGAACATTAGTCACAGGGGATCTTCTTTGTTCAATTGCATAAGCTCATCTGAGCTTGAGGTTCTCAATCTAGACTTAATTTCTGATTGGAGAGTGACGGATCATATTCTCACCTCTGATCACATGTGTCTCTCGTTAATCTTTAACCTTGAACGACCGCTACTAAAACCTTATCGCAATAGAAAATTAACCGATTGGGGGCTTTTTCTCTCGAGCTAGGTTTAGTGCTTACCACACCGAGATAAATTTGGTCGAATAACGACATTAAGGTGCACGCGTCCTCTCTTGGGATGGCAATTTCGACTGATTTCGAAAACTCATGTTTATTGTCAACCAAAAGACTCGGAACGAACCATTCTGGAACTCTGACCTTAAAAGGTGCTTACTGTGGTTACTGTCGCTAGACTAAATGAAACTTTGGGTAAGAATGATGTTTTTAGATTCCAAACTCTTCGTCTATCTGACGATCAGCTTACCTCCTGTCTCCGAGAAATTAATGAGCTTCATTTGTCTGTTCATTTTCCTGGTTGTGCTATTGTTAACTCCGAACATGTTACTACCGATCTCAATATGATTTGTTCTGCGGCTCCTGATTGGGACTTGGCGCATAAGCTGATAAATCGCGAGGTACTGCGCTGGAGTCTGTTCTCCTTTGCACCTTATAATGCTGGTGGACCTTATGGTATATTCCCTGACGAATTGCAGCATGGCTTTCCTTTATTACAGGACCATTTATTACACCGTTATAAAGCGTAAAGTTATTTTTATCCGGAAAGCTGGGAAGTATGATTCTACGAACCCAAAGTCTCTCCTCTTCTTTTCTTAAAGCATTATAAAAAATCATTGACAGATTTATTAGAGACCATCACTTAATTACGTCCTCACTCAGTAACATGCAAGAGTTGATAAGCCCTGTGAAACGGCCCTACATGAACATGTGACAAAGATTGAAAGATCACAATCGTAAGGAGTTATTGGATTGAATCCATGCTCAAGGCTCGCATAGTGGAGGCTGAGCTGGATGGCGTAACAGTTTCTGTCAAAGTTGCCAAGGCTGTCCTCAGCGAGGTGTACTCTCTGCTGTGGCTTTTGGTAATTGATAAGTTACTTGTTCAGCTACAGCAATTTGGCTTCATTGCACAGAGTTATGCTGATGATTTTGTTTTAACAGTATCGGGCAAACACCTGAATTTCTTATACGATTTAACGCAATATGCCTTAACTATTGTGGAGGCATGGTGCGTTGATAAGGGTCTGCACGTCAACCAGTATAAGACTGATTTAGTTATCTTTAATAGGCGCATGTGTTCGCTGATCTTACCGATACCATATCTTTTGGTTCTATGGTGTGGTGGCCAATGGTTAATCTTAAGGCTTCTATAGCCAAACTTAATAGACTACAAAATATTGCTTGTAGAGCTGTTACTAGTGCTATGTCCTCGACTGCAGTACTTGCTATAGAATCTATTCTTTCCATGCGTATAGCGCATCGTTATTCTTGGCACTGTTTGCTCTGCAGCGTGGGGCTTGGAATACTCTTGGTTCTATCATGGAGCATATAGAACCGAATATACGATTTTGAAAATAAAATGAAAAAATTCGAATTGTTCAATTTTTAAAATTTGAATATCAAACATGAAAATCACCAATTTATGGCGGACATTTTTTGAATTTTAGGAATTTTCAAAAATCACACATTTAGAAATGGAATTTTTGGAGAATTCAGACGTCGTTAATGTTTTGATGATTTGTATAGGATCGAAATCAAATTTGACGTATTTTAACTCAAGTTATTCGACAAATTGCGTACCAAATTTCACGTATAAATACCTGAAGATAAACATTTTACAATTTTAATATTTGAATATTTTTAATATTTGAACGCTCATGAGAATTTCTAAAATACTGTAGAATTTGTTTTAAGTTTAGAGCATTTTTCTAATTTTTTCCGATATGCGAATTTCACAAATTTTGTGAAAGTTAAATAGCACAGTATTTACAGCTGTGATGATCCAGAGGTACCAGGTTCGAATCCAATTAGAGACAGGAATCAAAAGGGGACAGGAACAAACATCGTTCATGTTAGTACAGACTGGCGCCTTGGGCTTTCGATTTGACTGGTAATAATGGCATGGCAAGACAAGGAAGCCAAAAAGCAAGCTACGAAAGACTTGAGAGAGAGCCTTGGGCAACTAAACAAGTAGAAATCAAATTCAAGCAAAATTTTGTTGGGAGGCCGTTTATTTAATACTGGCCCCAGGGCCGTGAGTAGTCATAATCCAACACTGCGGGAATCGCTTGCTGCATATGAAAAAATCTGTATAAAATACGAAATAGCATTAGGTATGAAGCAGGATATTAGAAAAGGAGATAAAGTACAAAATAGTATGAGTCCGGAACAGGGTATTTCACGAATCTCAATGGAATGGTACTAGCTAGGCCATTACTTATCCGATTATGAAGATTCTGTCATAGCTTGCTCCTGAAGCAGCAGTTTACATGGAGCAGTATTTCAATAACAAACCTGCATTCTGAGAAAATCATTTTAAGAATTGACGGGTTGCTACTCTGTTTTTACGCCAGTTAAGTGGATGTTGAACTGTTCAACCATCTCATTTATACCACGATAAATTCAGCCTGAAAGACACTGCAAAAAAGACGTTCGCATTCAGTACATTCAAAGTTCCAGTTATAAAATTTGAAAAATGGCGATGGCATGGCGTAGTCGATTAGTGTCCTATGCTAGTTTAAAATATACGTTTCAACATTTTAAACGCGCGAAAATATGTTGCACCTCATTTGCACCTGTGGCTAAAAGATATGTTACGTTACATACAAATTGACATTCTTAAAGTCGATTCATGTGACACGACTGCAACTAAAAAATATTTACATTTTATAATTTTACAAATAAATAAAATAGAAACTATATTCCAACATTTTTTAAATTTAATTTCTTCTTTCAAATTGGTTCAACTTTGTTAAAATTTTCAATTTTCCCCGTTTAAGTGGCATCATGTACATATTAAGTCATGTATTATTACGGCGGTGGTGATCAAGTAAGACATTTACTTCCTTGACCACCGATCTACAATTCAACTAATGCTAGACGCTTCTTTCATACGCTTGGATGGATAAAATTAAAAATGCACCATAATCCGGCACTACTTGCATAACATCGGGAGAATTGGAATTAACAAATTTTATCTCATATTTTACTTTTCGTCGACATTTTCTAATTCTGGTTTTCATATAACCATCACGTTCGTTTAAAACCTCGTTTATATTCTGCAGATCTTTAACGAAATTTTTTGTTGAAATCATATACACGGCTACTCGTTAATGCATTTAAATTTCTTTTCAAAAAGAGCGGAATTTAAAACTAATCGTGTTCAAATGCCATGAAGGCATGAATCTGCTTCAGCGTCATGTTTATCCATTACAAAATTATTAAATTGACCCAAAATAACGATATATAGGGTTATATAGAGTGGGGCTCTCTTTATAACGGCGGATCGGTATAGAACAGCTCGCAGAAAAATCGGAAAGAAACGGCTCAAAAAAAATCAGTCTAAAAGGTGATAACTTTCATTAAAAATAATCCGGGGAACTTTAACTATGACCGTGCCTAAACACTCCATGGTAAAACGAATTCGAGTTCAGGATGGCTATAAGTTCTACCGAGTTAGTAAAAAGCCAAATCGTTCAGATAACCAACACTTGTTCATGTATATATATAAAAACCAACAACCTTCCTATTATTGTGGCAGGATTGTATTGTCCAGCAAGACATTCTATTAAAAACAAACAATACTCAAAGTTCTTCAAGTGTCTGGGAACAAGGTTCATAATAGGCTTCAATGCGAAGCAAAATCACTGGGGTTCTAGATTAACTATAACTAAAGGAAAAGAATTACTGATTGCCATTAAAGAAAATGGATGTGAATCCATTTCCATGTAGAAAACCAACATATTGGCCAACTGACCCAGAAAAAATACCTGACCTGATCGATTGTTTTATAACCAAAAATATTTCTGAACTATTTCATTGCTGCTACATCTCTCTTCTTTTCCCGCCTAGAAAATCGAATCAAGCATCATGGACTGGAACGGAAGTTTTATAATTTTTAAGAACATAAGAGGAATAGCTTGTGAGATTTTTAACTTCTTCGAAATACACTGCTTGGAATGTCATCGCATTAAATGTTGCACCTGGCACTATGCAATTCAGATAAGTTTTTAACGATATTAATGTAGGGACGTTTTTGGTTCAACCCAGCTTCTGTTAAAATATTTCGTTTTTCAATTCAACTGGAAAGTATAAAAGATTTGCATAACATCAAATATATCTCTATACGATGGTGGTCGAGGTAGTAGAGTGATTGACGTTGGAATCGTAAACCACGGTTCGAATCCCAATAGCGACGGTATTTTTTTAATTTAATTTCTTCTGTATTCAAATTGGTTCAACACAAAGCTTCTGTTAAACATTTTCATATTTTTCAAGTAGTGGAATGTATACAAGTTGGGTATATAGCGATGGTGAATTAAACGCAGAGTCCATTGCCTTTGCTAAAATTTTCAATATTTTCTATTCAAATGACAGATATAAAAGATTTGTGTAGCGCGAAATATATATGAGGCGGTGGTCCAGTAAGCAAAGTGAGGGACTTTGGATTTATGGATCTAAGTTCGATTCTCGATCGAGCCAAACATTTTTTGATTTAATTTTTCCTGTCAAATTGGTGATGGTGAAATAAAATTCTTCTTCTGTTCAAAACTTCAATATTCTCCATGTTAAAAGATCGTATGGGGTATAGAGCGGTAGTGAAATTGTACGGCGATGGTCAAGTAAGCAGAGTCCATTGCCGTTGCTAACATTTTCAATTTTTTATTCAAATGGCAGCTATAAACGCTTGAAATATCACTAATTATATAAATGGTGGTGGCTCGGTGGTAAAAGAAGCTGTGTGATTGTATTAAGATCATGGCTAGGGCTAGTTCCAAACCTCAATATATATTTTTAATTTAATTGCAAATTGGTCTTTTTTAAATCAAAAAGTAACTATTTTAAATTTAATGGGAACTGTGTGCGTGCCTTATACATTTTTTCCCCTTATCGAGGTTCGAACACTGCACACAACGACCACGATTCCAACTCCTATGACACCGCTTACTTTACCATCTCACCATTTCCATGGCTCTTACATTTTTATTACGGTCATACACAAGAGATGGCTCTTATATTTGCAGAAGAAATTAAATTAAAATAGTATCGACGCTGACGAGAATTGAACTCGAGTCTATACGAATGCAAAAGCTATGACTCTATGTTTGCCAATTCAATAGAGAAAATTGAAATTTTTTAGCAGGAACTATGGACTGTGCTTATTTGACCATTAACATTGCAGAAATTGAATGCAGATTTCAACAGAAGCTGTGTTGAACCAATTTTACAACAGAAATTAAATTAAAAAAGTATTGACGCTGACGAGTCTTGAACTCGAGTCCACGATTTCAAGAGCATTGACTCTGTTTACTAGACCATCGGCGTATTAAAAATTGACGCTGAACAACTGAAAGAAATCTTAACAAAAAGGTTATAACCTTCATTAAAAATAATCCGGGGAAATTTAACTATGACCATAAAATTTAACACACCCCACTCTATGGTAAAACGAAATCGAGTTCAGGAAGGCTATAAGTGCTACCGAGTTATTAAAAAGCCAAATCACGTTCGAAAATATCGAATGGTATTTGGCGAATGACACGGGTTATGTTGGCTTCCAATGCCTCAAATCTATAGCTGGTTTATTCACATAGGCTTTGAACTTTGCGTAGCTCCAAAGAAAAGAGTCTAGAGGTATCACATGATCTAAATAGCCAATTCAACGATCCGAACCGTGAAATTAATTGCTCGCCAACATGATTTTTCAATAAGTATATTGCTTCGCGCGCTATATGGCAAATAGTGCCGACTTCTTCGAACCAAATGCCGTTGAGGTCGGGCTTCAATTTCAGGCACAATACGGCGCAATACTGCAGACTGCGATTCAAACATTTCGATGGTATTCTAAATAGTGGTCTCGATAGGCCGAGTATATGTCAACCGTAACTTGGGCTAAGCGCACGAAACACATTTCTCACAAAACGCTGCAATTTGTAGACGCTATGCCGGGCTCAGTTTTTTCATGATGAAACGGCAAACAATACTGAATAAATAAAAACACGATAATAGTTTGAACCTATTCATGCGTCATTGTTCAAAAAGAAACAAATGAAAAAATCACCTCTAGATGAACGATTTTACAAAATACTCCCGCGGACTGGCGCATTCGATTTCAAATCGGTAAAATATCGTAGGTTGTTGACATCATTTTAATTGTCGACGTTGACAAGAAACACTGCCAAGTAATCTACGTTATATTTTACGTGTCGACAACCGCGTAGATTACATTGCGTAATCTACCTCGCCCAGCCCTGCAAGTTACTGTATAGAGAAAATTAAAAATTTTAAAAGAAGCAGGGTTGTACCAATTTGAAAGAAAAAATTAAAATATTAAAATTTAACTCTCCCGAGACTTGAACTGACGTCGTCGAAACGAAAACAAATGACTCTAAGTATACTTGACCACCGACGTACTGCGCATCTACTTGAATCGTGAAAATTGAGAATGTACTATAATTTCCTCGTTGAAGTGGCAAGTACAAAAGATGGGTAAATCAGTCATGCAAGTGTATGGCAGTGATGGTCAAGTAAGCAGGGCCATTGGCTTTGGTTTGATGGAAAGTACAAGTCTAGGTAAATTCAGTTATTTTTTAAAATTTAATGGCAAATTTTTTTTTCTTCTTTGAGGACTCTCGGCTGTTCTATCAAAACTAAAAAATGTCGAATTTTATAAAATTTTTTATTTTTGACTTTTTTTTTATTTTTATGTAACAGGCGAGAAAACTTTAAAGAAGGTAAGATCCATTCCATTAAATTAAAAAAAGGTTTGGCTCTACTGAGACTTGAACTAAGGTTCACGAAACATGCTAAGAACTCTGCTAACTACACCACGCGCCGTACTATTCCGTTACTGCTTATTTCGAAAGGGTGGGCTCGTAGGCGGAAATACGTAGGCAGTGATCATCATTTGGGCGCTCCAAAACTACGATGGAAGTTTTCGTGCAAGTCTGGGAACATATCGAAACGCATGGGACATTCCAACTGTGAATATATGCATGCGTGATTGGACTGAATCTATTTCTGTTGGATTCCAGATCAATGAGTCCAAAACAAAATACATGATCTCTAGTTATAGGAATAATGGCAGAATTCAGTAGTGGGCACTACACGTTTGGGGGAGTGAGGAGCTTCAAATATTTGGTCTCTCTTATCACTCACGATAACAGTGTGGATGAGGATATTATAGTGAGGCCGGCAGCTGGCAGTCGTGCTTTATATCCTCTAAAGTCACTGCTAAAATCTAAATACCTATCTAGCTCCGTGAAGCTGAAGCTTTACAAAGGCCCTGTTGCTATTCATGGATGTGAAAGTTGGACGCTCACGGACGAGTACGAGAGATAGCTCCTTATATTTGAGAGAAAAATCATGAGTGTGATTTACGGCCCAAAACGCGAAGTAGATGGTACATACCGAGGTCTGTACATTGTCGAGATCGCAGAAATCTGATGAAGATCCCCGATATTGTACATGAATTAAAAGCTCAGCGAGTACGCTGGTCCGGTCCAGTTCTGCTGATCCTGTAGAGATCGACGTGGCTTCTTCAGTTTGTCGAGGACAGTCTGAAGACCAAGCTCAAAATCGAAAGTCTTCATTTACATTTTAGACGAGCATAAATTTTTAATCATGTGTGTTTGACTGATTTCTTTAACTGTACTTACCCTACATAACGATAGACACACATTCGAAGAATAATGATCACAAACACACAAAGTAATGTTAAAAAAAAAAGGTTTGGTGGATTTATTTCATAAAATCTACATACATCGTTGGATACAAATAATAAAAAAAATTTCTTCACATTTTTCTCACATCGATCATTCTTATTGTATTCTTGAATTGAGCGGATTTAAAACGCGCCCATTAATTATTGCCAAATCAATTTCTGTATCGATTACGAAAAACAGAAATGGATGATTTACAGATATCTCGACAGGTGACTTGAAAAACGATTGCCCTATATATAGAAAATATAAATTCAGTTTATAGAAATCGTATTTGTATGCGCGCGCACTTACTCAACAATTGATCCATTCGCTGCGTTCGTATATTCACCGTAACCGCTTGTTCTATATGCCGTGTGTACACGAGCTTATCAAATGTCATCGGCGTAAAATCGGCATGGGTCGGTTCAAATATATCGAATATACCTAAATTTTGTAAATCACTCGTCAATATGATGTTACCTTTGAGATTGAATTGGGGCACAATCGCCTTGATCCACGTTAATCGTAGCGCCTTCTTAATATCACGTAACGTTATCGATGTTTTCATTGTCAGATCATACTGTAAGTAATCCAGTGGGTAATCATAGTCGGGCAACAGTATAAGCATATTATAATTTTCCGAATCCAATTGTAGTTCGAATGCAGCCGATCTTAGCTCTTCGATATACGCATACTTGAGTATTGTATTGAAAAATTTGTATGGTACACGAATTGTTTCGAAATTGGTCAAATAGAATAGATGATTTAGATCGGTATCGGGCGATGTTGATTTAAAATTATTCGCATCGTAATCGTTGTATTGTGGTTGAATCGGGGTTGGTGTACCGGCCGGATAAAAGTCGTTATAATTGTTTGGTTCTGGTGGTGCTTCATCATAATTTGAAATAATTTCATATTCCATGACGGCACGTCGATCTCGCCGCTTCAATGGTATAACTGATTTTAATGGTGGTTTTGTTGTTAGGATTTCGGTCGTCGCGTCAGTTGACATTTCTGTGGTTGTCAATGTGGTATCATCATACTCTGCGTCATCGTCACCTTCGGTCGTATTCATTTCATCGATTAATGTGGTCGCCTCTGCAATCGCGCTCCTTGTGGTTTTTATAGTTTCTCTAGTCGGTTCCACAGTGGTGGTTTTATCCGACACCTCAGTAATGGCCATTACAGTTGTTTTTACTTCTGTAACGATTTCCGTTGTTGTTTCCGCATCTGGTGCAATAGTTGTTGTCTCAATAATCGACATACCAGTTGTTGTAGTATTCTCGCTCATCATTGTCTCGTTCATCTCGTTCTTCATCGGCATCATATCACTCTCATGCTTGAACGAGCTCACTTCGTATCCATAAAATCGTAATATATTTTCATATTCCGACCGGAACGTTATATTGTCCCGGCTCAAACTTAATCCACTTAAAATATTTTCACTCTTATAGAAATAGGTTCGCAGTCGCCGATGGATATCACGGAAACCAATACGCACAGTATCACGATCCCATGGCAATTCGAGACCATTATGAATTTCGAGCGCACTTTTACCATCGGCACCTTCGAAAAGCGCGATCATTACGCTCGCCAATCCACACGGCGACAGAGCAATATTGTTTTTATTTCGCAGCGCGTGCGAATACAAAATTTTCATACCAAACATATTGGTCACATCGATCATAAGATCTTGCGGCACAGTTTTTAATTTTTTCTCATTGTCACTAAACATATTACGATCGTTCCGATTTTGGGACGACACTATTACGATCGCGCTCACTAAACACATTATTTGTACAAACCAGCGTACAACGAATGTCGACATTTTATACGCGCGACTTTTTTTTATTTTATTGTTTTACCGTTCGTTCAAAGCTACATCAAATACGAAACTAACAAGTTTTTATTTTGCGATCGCGCATCTACAGACGGTCGTAACAATAGTTATCGTTTTTGTTTTGTTTTGATTGATATACTTTGGTTGCTTCGTCTTTTGTTCTTATACCATTGGAGTTGCGTTTATATAACTTAAGATCGATCTAATGTATCTTAAATTTTGATCGTTTGTTTTGTATTCTGATACTTTAATGACTGCAAAAGGTGTGTGGCGCGGCATGGAAGTTCATTCATAAATGTATAAATGTATATAAGTATATGCATATATGTTCGAATGTAAAAGAGATCATTAAGATGTTAAATTAGTTATATGAGCTATATACACAGTGTGACCAGCAATATTGTTGGTAATTTTTTTGTTATAGAACTAAATAGATTCGGTGATTGCTTTTTTGCGACTCAGACTGATTTCGTCGACACTTAGCGTTACACAAGACCAACCAACAGAATTGTTTATAATAAGTAGAATGTAAATTTCGAATTAAACACGGGAAGTGGTCAAGGAGAGTTAAAAGTTATGTTAAAATATATGATCTAATAGCGAGTATGTCTTCATTATTAACTTTGTTCTTTTATCAGCTTCAATAATAATTAGCATCATTTGCTCGAGTTTTTTGTATATTTCATATTTGATGCCATTTTCTTAAATTACCGAGTTTTAAAAGATCTTCATAATACGTCTCAGACACTTGTTAACGCGACCTCAAGTGTGCCGAGCTTTTGAAAATATACAGAGTTTGTGACGCTACACTGTGCGCTCTATCTGTCAACCTGGATTCAACAACTGAAAGAAGTTTATACAAAGTTTCAGCAGACTGATCAGTGCAGATAGAATATTTACAGAAAAACAAACAAATTACAGCGACACTAATTCGCCGTCTCATCGAATCGAAGAAAGCATAATCGGATGAATTGACATCTTCGACAATCACAACAAGCGGAGAAAATCTAGCGTTTCAGGTAACCAAATTCAGTTGAACAACATAAATATGGAGTCAGATTAAAGAACCAATTCCGATGAACGATAGAGGTTCTACAGGAACATTAACAACCTTGTCGAGACTGGGGGCAAAACCGGCAGTGAAAATATTATTAGCAACAATCCAAAAACTCATGGATAAAATAGCCGAACTCCATGAGGAAATTTGTATATGCTAGTTAGTGAGTAACAAAAACAAGATATGAAGTATTTCACTGAACAATACGTCGAAAATATTGATAGACAAGTATTAAACGAGCATCCTTCAAAAAGGAACAAATTTGAAAAGAAGTAACTAAACCAATAAATCTCAATACTTGCAGGAGATGGGCTGGATACCGTAACACATTCAGCAAGCTGATCCATGGGGACACACAGATCAGCGACACACAACACATAAAATCAACTACTTAAAGGGTCAGTTGGAAGGTGATGTGGCAAAATTAATCAATCAATAGAAAAATGTACCAGGCTGCTTGGGAAATCCTTAACAATATACACAACAACTAATGCTGATTTAAACATGCTTAAATACGTTTCTCGAGAACAAGAGAATGTTTGTGTGGACTACGGAAAGCAGAGAATTCAGCTGAACAGCTAAACCAGACGGCTCTATATGACACCTCGTTAGAAATTCCAATCAATTTAACCAGTTAAACTCCAGTGAGAGATTACAAAGTTTTACTGCTGCCTAAATTATCCATAAATTGTTTATCGGCAGAACATGAAACATACATATATGCATGTAAGCAAACGAAACAATGTACCATATGCAAGAGCACAACGTAGGGCTGTACCTCGAGGGGAAGCGTATTCTCACCAGAACGTTAATTTTCACGCGGGTTCTTATCATACATTTCGGCAAAAGCAACAAATTCGATTGATGCTAGGAACAGGAGAGGGGAAAAGCCAACCGAAGTGCGCAATCATAAAGTAGAACTAACTTTATCTTTAAGGTTTCAAATTTCAATGTACCTTTGTTTATCAAGAGACGACTGCAAGCTCCACTTGTCTAAGAAATTGAACTCGGTTGAATCATAATGGGAGGACAATAATTAGATTTGTTTATAGGAAATGATGGCACCAGAATTTGCAACGAATATTGTGCCGGACAAATCCATCACAACCAATTAAAGAATACTTACCAAAAAAAATTTTTCTCAACGTTCCGGAACAACTATATAAGCAAACCAGAACAAGACACTTTTGAATTTGACATAACTTGCTGGTAATGCAGGAGACCTGGAGAGCTGATGTATAGTAGGATGATAATCTACCACGACCTATAGCACAAAAGTGGATAAAAAATAAAGCCGAATTAGATGAAGTAGGCAAAATATAAGGGTACTAAGATGGGATAGTAAGATGTAGAAACGTATAGAAACGACCACTTAATGTTACGCAGAAAATCGTTGGGTATCTAAAGATTAGTGTATAAATTCGTTTAGTTTGTGAACGCTATATGTCTAATTTCGTTGTGTTAATACAGAATGTTAGCCGGGAAGGTTTACTACTGTGATTGATCACCATTTTAGTAAATATGAATTTTATCAGTTCATATTCGGGAGTCGTGACAAATGTTAGTGATTGAGTTTGAAGAAAGAGGCGCTGTAGCAGGTAAGCACAAGCCTGGGCTTCAATGTGCGATCACCTGAAAACATTGCTGCCCTGTTCTAGAAACTGTTCAAAAAAATACATCAACCTCAATACTCTGGCTCCAACAAGACAGTGCAACTTTACATACAACCAATCGAATTACTGAAATATCTGTTTCTAATTATATCTCAAGATATAGTGATATCGATTGGTCTAGACGGTCGCAAACTTTAACGGCAAAAACATCGTTTTGTGAAGATATCTAAAGAGCCAGGTTTATATAGCAACTTAAACAAAATATTCGAGACGAAATTAATGAAATGCCGAGAGGCGGACATTTATTCATTTTATCAGCATTAAACAGTTGCGTTTTCATTTTCCATAAAGTTATACAAACATAATATGTAGTAACCTTGCCATCGAACACTTTGTATACAAGTATCCAGGCCGAAATAAAATAAAATAAAACATGTTTACAATCAGCATTTAGTGTTAATAACTTCAATATTTTGAAAAGTGCATGACAGACTGGACAATCCAAATCCGAGTAGCGCACTTAGTGCCTTATAGAAGGTCAAATAGACCATTTTGTTTCTAAACTATAAAAATGCCAGCACCTGATCCATGGCTAATTTACAGTATTGTAAACTCAATAACGAAGTCAGAAATGTATGGTCTTTAGAAACTTTAGCAGAAGAAAATCAAACTTATAAATTTTGTTGCTTAACTATGCAAGAAGACTCTCATCATCAAACCAATCATTCTTGGGTCTGACTTTCACTATACCTAAAGTCTGTTGAGCAGCACTGACAACCAAAGTTTTTAGTGCCTCCCAGACAGAGTTCACACAGTCAGACTGGTAATTAGCTCCCTCAATGTTGTCGCTGACAAGATCCTGATATCGTTTCTTTTGATCTTCATTTATCAAACCTTCACAGTCGAAACGTTCCATGCGTTTCACTGTGTTCCCAGACTTGTAAGAAAACTTCCACTTTAGCTTTGCAGCGACCAAATGATGATCGCTGCCTAAACGTATTTGGTTGCTGACCGATAAGTTCTCACAACCCTAGCTCGCCCTATTGGCGTGGTCAATTTGGCTGCGGGAAGTTTTGCGAGGATGGATCCATGTTTCCAAATGTATTTGTTTGTGAGGGAAAAATGTCCTTGCTATTCTAAGATCGTGAGCAAATGCTAACTACATGATTGGTAACTAATAGATCTCTTAAAATACAAAGTTGTTCGATTAATAAATTAATAAAGACAACAACATCGAGGCTACATAAAATAAGATTGGTTCTTAGTCTTACTATAATTAGCTCAGTCTTTAATCTATTTGGGACACCAGTCATCTGCCGAGTTTCCCATCTATAAAAATATATATACAGTAGCCAATCGACAGTACTTCAACAAAAATTCAATAATTTCAAATGCCGAAACATCGTCAAATATCTACAACGATTATATTACTTCCAGGTAATCAGGTCTTTTCGCTGCGGATGATTCTATCTAAATATTATGAGACATCCATCCCCGTACATCAGGTGTTCCTGGATTTCCGGCAGGCCTATGACTCGATCAATCGAGAGAGTTTATGGTCTGCCCTGGAATACCTAGGAATACCAACAAAACTGGTATGACTATGTAGGATGACAGTGACGCAGTCTCAATGCTGTGTTAAAGTTGAGAACAGGCTATCGACAAGTTTTGTAGTTAACTCGGGTGTTCGGCAGGGAGATGCTCTGTCCCCGATACTCTTTAATCTCATGTTGGAGTACATCTTTCGTAAAACTGAAACACCGCAGCGTAACATCTTATATCGCCAGTCCAATCAGGTGCTTGCTAACGGATGAGTACGAGAGATGGCTCCTAACATTTGAGAGAAGAGTCATGCGTGTGATTTACGGCCCAAAACGCGAAACAGATGGTACCTACCGAGCTCTGAACAATATTGAGATCAGAGATCTGATGAAGATCCCCGATATTGTACATGAAATAAGATCTCAGCGAGTACGCTGGCTCGGGCACGTTCTGCGTGCTGATCCGGAACGAATTGTGCAGCGATCTCTGAAAGGAGAGCCACCATATGGTAGGCGCAGAGGTCGTTGCAGGCGACGATGGCTCCACGGTGTAGAGAACGACTTGGCCTCTTTAAATTGTCTTAGACAGTATGAAGACCATGCTCGGGATCGAAACCGCTGGAGCCGAATTGTTGACTCAGTAAGGGGCCAGTAATGGCCTTTAAAACTGTTTTAATTATTAATATTACTTCCAAGTGCTGTTGTATAGAAGTTAAGGATAATAGCGCGGTATTCTGCCAACAAGTATAGGTGCAATAAGTGCAGACAATTGTAGAATTCAACTCGCCTAAATTAATGATGGATTCGTTTTCAAGTTTTTGTTATATGCAGCAATAGATTTCTTAGTCATTGGCAGAATCATTGATGTAGAATAACAAGCGAAACTATTACAGGTGGCACTCATCGAAGAAGTACAGGGTCAGGTGAGACAACCACTACTGGTACTGGCAGTACTGAAACTACAACTGGACCAAGTGAAACTACAACAAGCGGATTATTTCAAACTACTGCTTGTGAACCCACAACGAGTGAATCATCACAGACTACGAACGACGCAAGTGCAACCACAACAAGTGGATCTGCTCAAATGACAACAAGATCAAACGAAACCTCTACAGGAGGTACTAGTGAAACCACTACAAGTGGATCAACGCAAACGACAACTGGATCAAAAGAGACAACTACAAGAGGAGTGAGTAAAACCACAACAAGTGGATCAACTCAATTGACAACATCATTAAGCGAGACAACAACAAAACGTACTACTGAATCCACAACAAAATTCAAATATCAACCGGGCCAAGCAAAACTACGATAGTAGCTTAAAGTGAAACCACAACAAGTCGATCGACTCAAATGACATCAGGATCGTGCGAGAAGAGGAGAGGAGGTACTAGTGGAACCACAACAAGTCAAACGACAATCGGTTCAAGCAAAACTACAGGAGATACAAGTATACAGGAGATACAAGTATGAAACCACAACTATAGTGGATCTACTCAAACGACAACCGGTTCAAGCCAAATAACGACAGGAGGTGCAAGTGAAACTAGTGAATCTAGTCAAACCCCAACTGGTAGTACAGGTGAAATCACAACTACGGGCACTACGGGCACTACGGGCACAAGTGAAACAACCACTGGCGTATCTATAGTCAAACAACCACTGGAAGCAGTAGTGAAAGAATTAGCTGATCCGATTTTTTCCACGCCGTCAGGAACGAAAGTAGGCCATTTCTTGGTCGATGATGATGATACTCGGTATATTAGATGGAAATTTGAAGTGTTATCATAATCGGCCATTTCCCATCACAGCAGTAATATAGTGGCGTCAGATTATTTTTTGATTATCCCGCCTCTGCCGAAGTTCGAACCCGTTCTGATCTAAGGACAACAGTCTTAAGTTGAACATATAAACTATATTTATCCTGCTCCAAACTGACATTAGTCGGAGAATATACATTAAGAAACTTATCCACATTTTTTCAGACAGCCAGGCTGCTATAAAAGTGTTTAGTTCTAAGCGGGTTCGGCACTGGGATCAAGAGGTTGGAGAAAATAATGATGCTGACCTAAATGATAGTCCGGTCCACAGACGGGTAGCAAATGTTGAACAGCTTGAATTCATAATAGAATGGATTATAGGTTTGGTAGGTGTTCTAACGGGACCTAGCTATATGCTCATATAAAATATCTTAATTGAATTTGAATATTATATGAGAACCTGTTTAGGTGACATGGAGACTCTTCTGTGATAAAGTGGAAGAAGTCTCCGAGACCTCTCGTCTTAAAAAGATACTGTCTACTAATCCAACCAGTTCCAGTTATTTAATTAAACCGGATGGATGTTGGACTGCTACTAGTGAGGAATCTTTGAATCTTCTCATCGAAACCCACTTTCCAGGAACCTTTCCTTCGACGACTTGACAGAGACTCTAGTACTCATCGAGAAACACATTCACTGCGCATAGATGATATTGTAACTAAAAAACGGATCCTATTGGCACTTGAAAGTTTCAAACCTTATAAATCGGCCGGTCCCGACCGAATTATACAGGCGGAGATTCAAAACAACTCGTCGTATTCTCCTCTGACTGGAAGTAATCTTCAAAGGGTGTTTAAAATTGGTCTGTATTCCGCGGAGGTGGGTAGAGGTCAGAGTTATCTTTATTGAAAACCTTGGAAAGGCTGGCGTTCCTTGATATTAAGGGCGCCTTTAATAATGTAAAGACGGAGGTAATTCTGAAGGGATTGTCGCTCCTTGGGGTGAATAACCCTGTAAGTGGGTTAATCAATCATATGCAGGGGAGCAGGATGGTTATATCGGAGCTGGGGAATCCACTATTAGGAGGCGGGTGGCTAAGGAAACCCCGCAGGAATGTGTCTTGACTCTTCTTCTCTGGAGAGAGGGGATCGGATTGATTGCGTATACAGATGACGTAGTGATAGCTGTCTATGATAAATATTTAAACACGGTAAAGGAGATCATCAGCAGATGTGGACTGGCAATCAGCTCATCAAAAACGGAACTAGTAGTCTTTACTAGGAAATATAAAATCCCGCTAGTAGATCAACCTATCTTAAATGGCAGGAGACTAGCTTTTACTGATAAGGCAAGGTTTCCGGCCGTAATCAGTAAACTTAGTTGGAAGCCCAACATTATGGAAAGAGTAAGCAAGGCTATAATATAGCCATGTACTCTTGCAGAAATACCATCGGAAATAGATGGGGCCTCAAGCCAGAGCTGCGGCTATTCACTGCCGTAGTAAGATTTGTACTTATGTATGGGGCGTGTGGTGGCCAGCTCTTCTTAAAGTAACCTACAAGAAGGGGATCGAGAAGGTGCAAAGAACGCCATGCTTATAAGCGGGGCGCTGAGGAAAACACCAACACGTGCCTTGAAGGTTATGTTTCACCTTCTCTCCGTCGATATTTATGGTAAGCAGATGGCGGCGATTACGGCCACCCATATCTCAGTGGAAATATCTTCAGACAGGACACTCGACGATAATTAGATCGCTAAAGAAAGAACTGGCGAATCTAAACTAGCGGGTCGGTTGCGGAAACAGAGGCATTGCAGTTCTTTACGGATGGCTCCAAGCTACACGGTAAAATAGGAGCTGGGGTCTTCTGTGATAAATTGGAAGTAGATATATCAGTTCGTCTCCATGATCACTGCGCTTGTACCAAGCAGAGGTGATGGCGATAGAGGAGGTCTTGAATTCGTTGAGATATAATGTGGTATCTTCGATTGATATCGCAATTTAAGTGGACAGTCAGGCGGCAATCAAGTCACTGGATTCAGTTTCTCTGTCATCTAAGGTGGCGTTGGGTTGCCACTTGTCTCTGAATGAGATGAGTGAGCATTTCAAAATTCACATAGTCTGGGTCCCCGGGCACTCGGACGTCATGGGGAATCGCAGGGCGGACGAACTAGTTAGGCATGTTACAACTCTCCGCAACTGCTACCGGAAAGGGCAAATTTAGGGAGGACTAAAAACGATCGTGGGGATACTCACAGGACACTGCCTTCTTGGAGAACATGCGAGGAGGCTAGGTCTAGATGCAAATGACTTTTGAGGAAGATACGGTAGTCCACCTCCTATGCTCATGCCCGGGTTTGGCACACAAAATATATAAAGATTTGGGTAAATTCTTAATGGACTGTAGTAGTAATAGGGAAGTAAGATCCCGTGGTATCACAACGGACCGTCGCCGGTCTTACCGTGCTGTAGCAGCCACTCAACCTAACCTAACCTAACCTACTCGAACAAATCCTAGTTTTTTGTGAGATCCACGTCAAATAACTTGTAGACGCCCCTGTATGAGAATTGTTTAATGTTATAGATTTAACGAGAATATTAGTGACTTACCCATCCTGAAATTACAACTTTTTTACTCGTACACGAATCCGTAGCGCTCATGTGTGATGGCATACTGGTATTAAAGCAATATCATTGCCATATGTTTTCAGATTATATTGCAAATGTATAATTCGTTTACTAAATTGGTTCCAAATCCAATCTCAAACGTTATTACGTATAGATATGGACACTTGAACTGGAAACGTTTAATTATTGCGAACTTGCTAATATTGATAATGCGCAATTCCGGAATCTGGTTGTAACGTACATATTTCGTTCACTGTATATACACATTCCATCGACAAATAATCAGTCTTAGATATAGATTTAACGCTTAGATTATGCCAACCAAGTACTTGTTGTGATTTATTGTGTTCGAAAACGTTGACCGGGCATAACAATGAATTTATTAATTAAAATTTCGTGCATTTTATTAGTAGTTGGTGACTTCATAAATACCAGCGACAGTATACATGTTGGTAAATTATTAGACGGCCGCATTATTCAAGGATCTAACGCAACCAATAATCTATTTCCGTATTATGCGTCCGTCATCGGACTAACAGTGAGCGGTAATACATTGTGTGGTGGATCAATCATATCAACCGATTGGATACTAACAGCGGCAACATGTATAATTGGGTAATTGTGATGATATGGTGTGTGACTGTGTTATGAAATATTTTAACTATAATGCTATATATGTATATACAGAGCATCCAAATTTACCATTGGCGTTGGCTCAATATTTTTGACGGCACCACAAATATCAATGATTGCCACAGAAGCCTATCAACACCATCAATTTAATCCGGATACGCTATCAAATAATATTGCATTGATTAAGTTACCAGCAAGTTTATATTTTTTAGGTGAGTCCGATTGTATTTATAACTTGTTGTCGTTTCTTATCGTTTTTGGTGTTTAAACTTTTAATGTAAATAAACAGATGTTAGAAAATTGTCAAGTACCTTAAATGTGTAGTAATGATAGACTTATACAATTAAAATTTGATAAGAAACTACCGTCATAAAGATTAATGAAAATGTACGTCAGTAGCGTTTAACAATTTAATTTAATGACCTATTATCGGATTGTGATATGAATGTGTTTTCGCTTATAGATAGCTTCCCTAAATACGTAAGTGTATACTACTTGAAATATATAATTTTGGTCTATTAAGACAGCATTGTATGTCTACTATAAATTTGCTTGTTTGAAAGTTTGTTGTCCTCGGATCCGAAATCTGTTGTATTCAAGTACATTTTCGGCAATTTATTTGATAGTTTAGCCGCGAGCTGGAGCGAGAACTACAATTTCATATTAATGACTGCTAACTGTACAATCGTTAAAAACTATCTGCTGATCCAATTTATACAAAATCCAACAGTTCTATTACTATGCGTAATATGTGATATGTAGCCAGCGAAGGCGAATCTTTTTTTGTTTACGTGCCAAAAAATAAAAAAATTGGTTTAAAACATTTGTGGCGTGTCAACTGGCTAACATTATGGGAGTGGCATTTTGACCACACTTGTCTTATATCATCAACGTATCTAACGATTCTTCGTGTGATCATTTCAAGAAAGTACGTCAAAACTTAAGATAACCTAATACTTATTTAAACAGTGGTAACTGGGCTTACTGCAAAAACTTCCCTTCCCATTAAAAAAAGGTCATTGAAGGTCACCAATAATTTTTAACGTGATACGGTTCTATATAACGCAGCATGTTTAGAATCCAGAAAGAAATTGGTCCTTAGTTGCGGGAATTTTGTATTTTTGAAATTAAACAATAGAACTCTTTTTATTAATATTTATCATTTCAAAAGGTATTTTAATTAAAAATATTAATTTATTTGTAGTGGTTTTGGTAAAACCTACTTTTAATCGTTTGACCTTGTCAGCGTCAATTTCATAATTGAAAATTTCTTCATGAGTTAAAAGTGATGGATGAATTGTATTAAGATTGGAAAACGTTATGTTATCTTGCAATTCATTAATCCATTTATTTCTTGTATTCTTAATCTAATATCAAATATTATTAATTTAAATATAGTTTTATTCGCTTTTTCTGCTATAAAATTTTCAATAATTTATTTATTGATTTATTAAAGTTATCGTTAATTTGAATTTGACTATTCATATTTGAAATTAAATTATTATTATTAGTTTCTACTATTTTTATTTTGGCCCCTGTGGTCGGGGGGTACTCGCATGTCTCGTAAATCAAAATTGCACGAATATGTTTCCCAAGAATACCACCACAGTATCCTTTGCTTGTCGTAGGAGGCGACTAAACGCTGGGCTGATGACCCGAATCCGTAAAACAATAAAATGTTTATAAAGTCAACAAAAAGAAAAATGGATACCGCCAAAACAACACCGGGCCCCCGCTCAAGTACCCGGACACGAGATTTAGGATCGGCACGTGGAACGTGCAATCACTAAGGAAACCAGGAGCGTTAGAGGGCCTAATCACGTGCATGAAGGAGTATCGGCTGGAACTCGTTGCTCTTCAAGAAACTCGCTGGCCTAAAAGTGGAGATCATGTGTCCCAGGGCTATACACTATTCTACAATGGAGATGACCTCGGAAATCTTGGAGCTGGATTTCTTCTTGGGCCGCAGGTAAAGAACGCTGTTTTGGATTTCCAAGTAGTCAATAACCGATTGTGTAAGCTTCGCTTGCGCATGAAGTTAGCTAACCTGTCGATAATTTGTGTACATCCGCCCACAGAAGTCAGCCAGCCCCAAGATAAAGACTCATTTTACAATGACTTGGACAATCTGATGGGATCTATACCCGAACACGATGTTAGAATGGTAATTGGGGACTTTAATGCTAGAGCTGGCAGAAATCAGACCGACTTGTGTGAAAACATAGGTCCGTACTCCCGACACGAAACTGCGACCGATAATGGTGAGAGAATGATGTACTTTGCGGTTGCTCATGATCTTAGAGTAGCAAGCACATTCTTCCCTCACAAACACATACATCTTGAGACATGGACACATCCTCGCGGAACTTCCCGCAGCCAAATTGATCATGTGTTAGTTTCTAAAGGACGGGCTCAGGTTGTACAGGATGTGAGAACTTATTGGTTAGCAACCAAATACGTAGGCAGCGATCATCATTTGGTCGCTGCAAACTTACGATGGAAGTTTTCGTACAAGTCTGGGAACACAGCGAAACGCATGGTACGTTTTGATTGTGAAGGTCTGATAAATGAAGATCAAAAGAAACGATATCAGGATCTTGTCAGCGACAACATTAATGAAGCTAATTACCAGTCTGACTGCGTGAACTCTGTCTGGGAGGTACTGAAAACTTCCGTTGTCAGTGCTGCTCAACAGACTTTAGGTATAGTGAAAGTCAGACCCAAGAATGATTGGTTTGATGACGAGTGTCGTCTTGCAGTTGAGCAACAAAATATAGCCCATAATGAAGTGCAACAACGTCTCACAATCGCGAGGAAAAACAAGGCTGCTCTTGCAAGAAGGGCAGCTAATCGGATTTGTAGACGGAAGAAGCGAGAATGGTGGAAGGCCGAGGTTCTGAAGGTCATTGTCATTGTTGTCATTGTTGTTGTTGGACGTTTTTTCGCTTTAGAATGGCACCCAGGCTGTGCCTATATCCAATTCTAAGCCGTCGTGCTATATCTGTGTGTCAGTACTGTTTGGTATGCTTAGCCAGGTACTAGACCTGTTACCATCCCTGCCGCGTGGAGGCGCATACTTTTCTAATTTAGCTTATGTTTGATTAAAAATTACTTGGATATAGTATATCCAGCGTCAGTCGTTAAAAAACTTAGTATAAGCTTCATTCCGCTTTGTGTTCCGTAGGCCAAAGGCTGATTCAATTATTTAAAATCTTTAGGTTTGCACCTAGTGTTAGTTTTTTAAAACCCTTATAACTAAAATAAAATCTTTAGGTTTACACCTAGTGTCATTACTTTTAAAAACTCCTTATAACTAAGATAAAATTGTTAGTACCTTAAAAATGAATCATCGATCTTTAGCCTACCTCCCACAAAGCACAGTATCACAGAATCTTTTGAGATGTGCGATATTAGTAGGCATCATCAGCACTAGCTTACTAGCCGGACACTCTGCGTTAATTGCGTCAATCATGTGTTCTCTAGCTTCAGTGGCCAGAGCGCAGTCGTAAAGAATGTGGTCAACTGTCTCAGCAGCTTGTCCACATTCACACATGTTGGAGTCCGCCAGATTAAGTCTAAACATATAATCTGCGAACTTTCCATGACCGGCTAGCATTTGCGCAAAAGAGGCGCTTATGGATAGGCGCATCTCTAATCTACCTTCAATACTCGGTAAGGAGCTGAAGGTAGTTCTGCCCTTTTCTGAGTGGCTCCATCTGTCTTGCCAGATTTTTATAGATTCTTTGCGAATTCATTTTTTAAGGGATGTCTTATTCGAAAGGTCACCTAATATGCCTTGCCACTGGATGTTGCCATAAGTGAACTCTTGATTTTTCCTTAATTTGTACTTAATTAACCTTTCGTTAAGTACTATGTCCATGGGAATAACGCCGGCCATTACAGCCACGGCATCCGCCGAAACCGTACGGTATGCTTTCGTTATCCCAAGAAGAATTAACCTTTGCGCGCTTAAAATAGTCCTGCGATGGTGACAGTTCATCCTGTCAGCCCATCCCGCACAAGCGTAAGTCGTGGTCGCAACCACTAGGCCTTCGTATATTGTTGCGAGTGTGCCTTGTTTCAGGCCCCACGTCTCTTTAGCAACCCTTCTTAGTGCGTAGATAACTTTTTTGCTATTTTCTGCCACCCTCTTAACGTGAGTAGTGACGCCCAGTCTTTCATCGAAGTCAACTCCCAACCATTTTACAGAATTCACCATTTTTATTCTTTCGGTTCCGACATACACTAGGGGTGGTCTCCTTATGTCGAGTGAACCTTTCAATTGGATCATCACTGTTTTGGTGGAAGATAACTCCATCTTATTTGTATCACACCACTTTACCATTCTGTCAATGCCGCGCTGAGCAGCCTCCTGAATTGCCTGTATTGAATTTCCAGTAAAGATCATAACTTTATCATCCGCGAACGCTACTTCTTGGATCTCGTCATGCATGCTACTGTTGAACACTAGATTCCAAAGATGCGGACCCAAAATGGAGCCCTGTGGACAACCTTTGTTTACACTCTTAGAGAGTGTGCCATGGTTAGATATTACAGTTGCGGTTCTATCAGAGAAGTAGCTGTACAACAAGGAGTAAAGAGTCGCTGGGCAACTCATTTGCTTCAGCTCACTCATTATACTTGGCCACCACAGATTATCAAAAGCACCAGATACGTCTAGGAATACACCTAGGGCGTACTTGTTGCTCGATCCTTTAACTATGTTGACCATCTCAACCATAGCGTCCTCTGTGGATCGTCCTCTTCTGAAACCGAACTGCTTCTCACTATATCTTCGGCTACTCTCAAAGATGTCCATCAGCCTGTCAGTAACCAATTTCTCAAGTAATTTACCTAAGACTGGCAGCAACATGATCGGTCTATAAGCTTTAGGGTCGGTCGGATCTCGATCGCCGCCCTTCCTTACAATTATGACTTTACCATTTTTCCAAGCTCTAGGAAAAACTCCTTTATTCAGACAAGCATTCATGAGGTCGGTAATGCTAGGTCCTATAATAGGCCACGCTCTTTGTACCACCTCGACCTCGACATTGTCAAGGCCGGGTGCTTTACCTCTTTTCATTGACATGATGGCGGAGGTGGTTTCATCATTGCTGAAGGAAACCTCCTCACCACCGGTTGGTGTGATTAGACTATCAGCACGAATCACCCTTTGATCAGTTGTGTCACTTTCCACACTGTCATCGGGTAGCAAAACATTTAGCAGATGTTTGGTAGTGTCCAAGCAGATGTTTTGGCCCCTGTGGTCGGGGGGCACTCACATGTCTCGTAAATCAAAATTGCACGAACATGTTTCCCAAGAATACCACCACAGTATCCTTTGCTTGTCGTAGGAGGCGACTAAACGGTTGGATCGCTGGGCTGACGACCCGCATCCGTAAAAAAAAATAAAATGTTTATAAAGTCAACAAAAAGAAAAATGGATACCGCCAAAAAAACACCGGACCCCCGCTCAAGTACCCGGACACGAGATTTAGGATCGGCACGTGGAACGTGCAATCACTAAGGAAACCAGGAGCGTTAGAGGGCCTAATCACGTGCATGAAGGAGTATCGTCTGGAACTCGTTGCTCTTCAAGAAACTCGCTGGCCTAAAAGTGGAGACCATGTGTCTCAGGGCTATACGTTGTTCTACAGTGGAGATGACCTCGGAAATCTTGGAGCTGGATTTCTTCTTGGGCCGCAGGTAAAGAACGCTGTTTTGGATTTCCAAGCAGTCAATAACCGATTGTGTAAGCTTCGCTTGCGCATGAAGTTAGCTAACCTGTCGATAATTTGTGTACATGCGCCCACAGAAGTCAGCCAGCCCCAAGATAAAGACTCATTTTACAATGACTTGGACGATCTGATGGGATCTATACCCGAACACGATGTTAGAATGGTAATTGGGGACTTTAATGCTAGAGCTGGCAGAAATCAGACCGACTTGTGTGAAAACATAGGTCCGTACTCCCGACACGAAACTGCGACCGATAATGGTGAGAGAATGATGTACTTTGCGGTTGCTCATGATCTTAGAGTAGCAAGCACATTCTTCCCTCACAAACACATACATCTTGAGACATGGACACATCCTCGCGGAACTTCCCGCAGCCAAATTGACCATGTGTTAGTTTCTAAAGGACGAGCTCAGGTTGTGCAGGATGTGAGAACTTATCGGTCAGCAACCAAATACGTAGGCAGCGATCATCATTTGGTCGCTGCAAAGCTACGATGGAAGTTTTCGTACAAGTCTGGGAACCCAGCGAAACACATGGTACGTTTCGATTGTGAAGGTCTGATAAATGAAGATCAAAAGAAACGATATCAGGATCTTGTCAGCGACAACATTAATGAAGCTAATTACCAGTCTGACTGCGTGAACTCTGTCTGGGAGGTACTGAAAACTTCGGTTGTCAGTGCTGCTCAACAGACTTTAGGTATAGTGAAAGTCAGACCCAAGAATGATTGGTTTGATGACGAGTGTCGTCTTGCAGTTGAGCAGCAAAATATAGCCCATAATGAAGTGCAACAACGTCTCACAATCGCGAGGAAAAACAAAGCTGCTCTTGCAAGAAGGGCAGCTAAGCGGATTTGTAGACGGAAGAAGCGAGAATGGTGGAAGGCCGAGGTTCTGAAAGTACAACAACTCAGCAATGAGCGCAGTTCGCGTAATTTCTTTAAAGGAATTACTGGACTACACCATACTTTCAGGCCTACGTCAACCGCCATTCGGGACCGGGATGGAAACCTCTGTGTCAACATCGACGCAGTACTTGACGCATGGAGTGGACACTTTACTGACCTGCTTGATGTCCATCATGCGTCACAGACTGTTGTTGAGCCACCTCTAATACAGACTGCGGAGATTTGCACTGAGGAGCCATCCCATGAGGATTTCACTAAAGCCATGCAGAGATTGAAACGAAACCGTGCACCTGGAGTGGACTGCATTAATTCGGAGCTCTTGATATTCGGAGGGGATACTTTGTTGAACTGTCTTTTCGACCTTATTCGATTAGTATGGCGAACCGAAGTTATGCCTGACGAATGGAAAGTGGCCGCGATATGCCCCATCTTCAAGAAGGGAGACCGCTTGAAGTGTGAGAATTATCGCGGTATAGCTCTCCTTTGCACAGCGTACAAGTTACTGTCATACATTGTATTGGATAGAATCACTCCTCTAGCGGAGGGCTTGGTTGGTGACTATCAAGGAGGATTTCGTCCGAATCGATCAGTCACCGATCAGGTCTTTTCGCTGCGGATGATTCTATCTAAATATTATGAGACATCCATCCCCGTACATCAGGTGTTCCTGGATTTCCGGCAGGCCTATGACTCGATCAATCGAGAGAGTTTATGGTCTGCCCTGGAATACCTAGGAATGCCAACAAAACTGGTACGACTATGTAGGATGACAGTGACGCAGTCCCAATGCTGTGTTAAAGTTGAGAACAGGCTATCGACAAGTTTTGTAGTTAACTCGGGTGTTCGGCAGGGAGATGCTCTGTCCCCGATACTCTTTAATCTCATGTTAGAGTACATCTTTCGTAAAACTGAAACACCGCAGCGTAACATCTTATATCGCCAGTCCAATCAGGTGCTTGCATATGCAGATGACATATGCGTGATTGGACTGAATAGCAACGGAGTGAAAGAAATACTTGATCCGCTTGTAGAGTTTTCAGCTTCAGTTGGACTTCAGATCAATGAGTCCAAAACGAAATACCTGATCTCTGGTTTTAGGGACAATGGCACACCAGATTTTAGTAGTGGCCACCACACGTTTGAGGGAGTGAGGAGGTTCAAATATTTGGGTTCTCTAATCACTCACGATAACAGTGTGGGTGAGGATATTAAAGTGCGGCTGGCAGCTGGCAGTCGTTCTTTGTATCCTCTAAGGCCACTGCTAAAATCTAGACACTTATCAAGTGCCGTGAAGCTGATGCTTTACAAAGCGTTGATCAGGCCCGTTGTTATGTTTGGATGTGAAAGTTGGGCGCTGACGGATGAGTACGAGAGATGGCTCCTAACATTTGAGAGAAGAGTCATGCGTGTGATTTACGGCCCAAAACGCGAAATAGATGGTACCTACCGAGCTCTGTACAATATCGAGATCAGAGATCTGATGAAGATCCCCGATATTGTACATGAAATAAGATCTCAGCGAGTACGCTGGCTCGGGCACGTTCTGCGTGCTGATCCGGAACGAATTGTGCAGCGATCTCTGAAAGGAGAGCCACCATATGGTAGGCGCAGAGGTCGTTGCAGGCGACGATGGCTCCACGGTGTAGAGAACGACTTGGCCTCTTCAGATTGTCTTAGACAGTATGAAGACCATGCTCGGGATCGAAACCGCTGGAGCCGAATTGTTGACTCAGTAAGGGGCCAGTAATGGCCTTTAAAATTGTTTTAATTAATTGGTAGTGTCCTCCCAACATATAGTTGTTTGGCCACCACTGCTAATTAGAGTACTAAGTACCTCTGGAGTTTTAAGTTTTCCAGCACTATATTTGTATACGAAACCCCATGGTTCTGCGTTACCATGTTCCGTAATGAATTTCTCCAAGCTTTTACGGCTTGTTTCATTTATGTCACGTATGTATTCATTACGGTGTGCGGCGTAATTAAGCTTTTTGCTCAGACGAGTTTGCGGATTCGTTTGTCTTTGGTAACACTTCCTTAGTTTGTGAACCGTTACTCTCTTCTTTGAGAGTTCAGGCGTCCACCAGGACAGTTTCACTTTGGCAGCACGTTTACGTGGTATGCTCTTGTTGCAGGCACTTATGAGTGAGGCCGTGATGTTGTTCTCAACTCTATTTACATCTTCCTGAGATGAAATACTAAGTTTAGCTTTCTGATCTTGCCATATTTTCTCCAGTGTGCTATGGAATTTATCCCAATTTGCGTGTTTAAGAGAGTATCGTGGAATTTTGTCAGCAGCTCTTACCTCATTATGTAAGGCTGATTCGTTCAATTTAAATGAAATGGCTCTGTGATCACTAGAAGTCCAGTTTTCTTTAACTGACCAGTTAGAGACTCTTCTCAACAGTCCCCCCGTGACTAAGGTTAGGTCAATATTCGATTCCCCATTGTGCATATATGTACTTGGCTGTCCTACTTCGTTTTTCAAGTAGAGACCGCTCTTTGTCAGAAACTCTTCAACGATAGAGCCTCTATCGTTGGTTTCCCTGTCATGCCAAAGTTTGGACCTGGCATTAAAGTCACCAGCTATAATTACTGGATGGTTCTTTAGACCATCCAGAATTCTTTCTAGCATTTGTACATATATGACTGGTTCGTCAGAATATTGGAAGTAGATGTTAACTAGATAAAAATTACCTATCGTCGATCTTACTTCAACACAGACACAATGTGTGTTACAAAACTGTGAGATTTTTAGAACTTCTAGATCATTGTTAAAGATGCCTATAGCTGATTTGATATTATTATCAGCACCGGTAATGATTCTTGCGGAGTTTGCCATACCAGCTATTTTACCCTTTGTTGCATGTGGTTCCTGCATACAGAGGATGTCTATATTTTCATGCTGAATGCATTGCCTGATTTCGTGTCCGACAATTTTTGCATTCTGCATGTTTATTTGGACAATCCTAAGATTGGAAGTATCGGTCTTATTACTTCTCATATGCGGTTTTTCTCATTGTTAGGTCCAAGGCCAGTTTATATGCTGTGCACACTTTACTGCGCAGTGAGTGGTCAAAAGCTTTGTTTGCCTTTTTACAGGGAAAACACTTTGCTCTCTCCGTCAATTTTGAGCAGACCTTCTGGTCGTGACTAGACTCACTACAGTGTCCGCATATCTGGCTATCTTCTTTACAATATCTTGCGATATGTCCGAAGAGATGGCATTTATAGCACCTTGTGACCCTAACAAAGTCCGCCACTCTGCATGCAGACCACCCTATAAATAGTCTGCGCTTCTTTAACAAATCCACGTTCCTAGTGGCTGGAGAAACCTCGATTACCCAATTTACGAAGTTTCCTTCTTTTGCCCCGGTTTTGAAACTACGTTTCACATCTATAAGGTTCTGAAGGTACAGCAACTCAGCAATGAGCGCAGTTCGCGTAATTTCTTTAAAGGAATTACTGGACTGCACCATACTTTCAGGCCTATGTCAACTGCCATTCGGGACCGGGATGGAAACCTCTGTGTCAACATCGACGCAGTACTTGACGCATGGAGTGGACACTTTACTGACCTGCTTGATGTTCATCATGCGTCACAGACTGTTGTTGAGCCACCTCTAATTCAGACTGCGGAGATTTGCACTGAGGAGCCATCCCATGAGGAATTCACTAAAGCCATGCAGAGATTGAAACGAAACCGTGCACCTGGAGTGGACTGCATTAATTCGGAGCTCTTGATATTCGGAGGGGATACTTTGTTGTACTGTCTTTTCGACCTTATTCGATTAGTATGGCGAACCGGAGTTATGCCTGACGAATGGAAAGTGGCCGCGATATGCCCCATCTTCAAGAAGGGAGACCGCTTGAAGTGTGAGCATTATCGCGGTATAGCTCTCCTTTGCACAGCGTACAAGTTACTGTCATACATTGTATTGGATAGAATCACTCCTCTAGCGGAGGGTTTGGTTGGTGACTTTCAAGGACGATTTCGTCCAAATCGATCAGTCACCGATCAGGTCTTTTCGCTGCGGATGATTCTATCTAAATATTATGAGACATCCATCCCCGTACATCAGGTGTTCCTGGATTTCCGGCAGGCCTATGACTCGATCAATCGAGAGAGTTTATGGTCTGCCCTGGAATACCTAGGAATGCCAACAAAACTGGCACGACTATGTAGGATGACAGTGACGCAGTCCCAATGCTGTGTTAAAGTTGAGAACAGGCTATCGACAAGTTTTGTAGTTAACTCGGGTGTTCGGCAAGGAGATGCTCTGTCCCCGATACTCTTTAATCTCATGTTGGAGTACATCTTTCGTAAAACTGAAACACCGCAGCGTAACATCTTATATCGCCAGTCCAATCAGATGCTTGCATATGCAGATGCCATATGCGTGATTGGACTGAATAGCAACGGAGTGAAAGAAATACTTGATCCGCTTGTAGAGTTTTCAGCTTCAGTTGGACTTCAGATCAATGAGTCCAAAACGAAATACCTGATCTCTGGTTTTAGGGACAATGGCACACCTGATTTTAGTAGTGGCCACTACACGTTTGAGGGAGTGAGGAGGTTCAAATATTTGGGTTCTCTTATCACTAACAGCGTGGGTGAGGATATTAAAGTGCCGCTGGCAGCTGGCTGTCGTTCTTTGTATCCTCTAAGGACTGCTTGATCAGGTCCGTTGTTATGTTTGGATGTGAAAGTTGGGCGCTGACGGATGAGTACGAGAGATGCGTGTGATTTACGGCCCAAAACGCGAAACAGATGGTACCTACCGAGCTCTGTACAATATTGAGATCAGAGATCTGATGAAGATCCCCGATATTGTACATGAAATAAGATCTCAGCGAGTACGCTGGCTCAGGCACGTTCTGCGTGCTGATCCGGAACGAATTGTGCAGCGATCTCTGAAAGGAGAGCCACCATATGGTAGGCGCAGAAGTCGTTGCAGGCGACGATGGCTCCACGGTGTAGAGAACGACTTGGCCTCTTCAGATTGTCTTAGACAGTATGAAGAACATGCTCGGGATCGAAACCGCTGGAGCCGAATTGTTGACTCAGTAATGGGCCAGTAATGGCCTTTAAAACTGTTTTAATTTAATTAAAGGCTACTTTTGTTGCCGATATGTATGCTTTAAGTTTATTAATTAGTTCTATGTGATCTATGTTTGGGTTTATGTTAATCCGACGATTCCCTAATATATTTTCAAGTTCGTTAGTGAAATTTTCTGTAATAATTATTTGTGTTCTAAATCGGTTTACTATGGTGTCTAAGTATGTTAGTTCGTCGTTTAAATTTTCTTCTTGTGAATGTATTGTCGCTTGTATGGATAGGTTGTCTTGGTTTTCGTTTACTATTTCTTCATTGTTAATTTCATGTTGGGAAGGAGTGTCTTGTAGGAAATTGTTTCTCCCTTCGTTAGCTTCGAACATTTCGTTAAGTCCAAAAATTTCACTAATTTCTTTTATTTCGTGCTTATCATTATTTATTCTACTTAGAAAATCCGCTATTTTATTTTCTTTTCCTTTAGGATAATTTATTTTTATGTTGTATTCTCCTAAAGATAGTATCCATCTTTGGAGTCTTGGGTTTAAATCTTTGCCTATTTATTTAGTATGCAACCATTTTAATGCTTGGTGATCTGTTTTAAGTTCAAATTCTTTTCTATATATGTACGGTCTAAAATATTTTACTGACCATATGACTGCTAATAGTTCTTTTTCCGTAGTGCTATACCTAATTTCATGTTCATTTAGCGTTCGGCTGGCGAATGTTATGGGATGGTTTTCTTGAAGTAAAACCATAGAGAATTACATAAGAGTAGTAACTTTCATACATTAAAATGGTATATGAATCGAAAAGTCACTCACTGTATTACAATTATGTGGCTATTTTAACGAAAAGAGACCATAACAATTGTATAACTATCCTTATTTATAAAAAAATCTTTATAAACTGAAAATTTATATCCTAGTAGGCCTTTACATAGCAAAATCAAAATAATAAAATTATGAATGAATCAAGCAATTCAATATTTTTAACACAATAATGACAGGTTTTCCTCAATTCTAAAATTAAATATGTATATTTAGACTAGACTATTATGGTGGTTTTACAAACCGGGTTTGATAATTTTATTGCTTTGATTTTGTTATGTAAAAATACATACAAACTATGCCTACTAGGATCTTATTTTTCGGTTTATATATAATTTTTTATAAATAAGGACAGTTATACAATTGTTGTGGTCTCTTTTTGTCAAAATAGCCACACAATTATTTTACAGTGAGCTGTTTATAAAGTTGATTGCCATTTTAATATATGAAAGTTACTACTCTTATGTAATACTCTATGGTAAAACGGCACCAATTGCAAACTGGCTGGCGTCTGTATTTAATATGAATGATTTGTTGAAATCGGGATACTTGAGAATTGGATGGGTAGTTAGTAATGATTTCAGTTGCTCAAAAGCATGAATATATGATGGATCTAATTTATGCTATTCTGGCATAGTCCTTGATAAATTTTCTATAGTATCCTGTGATACCTAGGAATGATTTAATTTGTTTTTGTGTTACTGGAAGTTTTAATTGTGTTATATCATCTATTTTCTTTGGATTTGGTTTAACACCATCTGTTGTTAATAAATGACCTAAATACTCAGTTTCCTTACAAAAGAAGTTACATTTGTCTATTTGGATTTTTTCTTAATTTGTCAAATATTTGATTTACATTAATTGTGTGTTCTTGTAGCGAAGTACTACATATTAATATATCATCAAGATAGACTACACATATTTTATTTATGTATTCTCTTAGTACTGAATTTATTAGTCTTTGAAAGGTGGCAGGGGCATTTTTCAATCCAAATGCCATTCGTACATATTCGTAATGTCTACGATTTGATGAAATCCGTTCGCTATATCCAAAGTTGTAAAATATTGGGCTCTACCCAATTTATCTAATATATTTTCTATATTAGGTATTGGAAATTTGGCATTGATTGTGATTTCGTTTAACTTTCGATAATCAATAACAATTCTCCATTTTTTTATATTTGAATTGCCCATTTTCTTCGGTACAATCCAAAGTGGAGAACTATAGGGTGAATTCGATTCCCTAATGATTCCTTGTTTTAACATATCCTTAATTTGTTTCTTTATTTCTTTTTCGTGTATTTGCGGGTATCTGTATAATTTACAATATATAGGATTCTCATTTTTTAATTTTATTTCGTGAGTTATTTCATGAGTGAAAGTCAAATTGTCACCCTCCTCATAAAATAAGTCTTTATTCTTTGATAATAAATGTTTCAAATTTTCTTTTTCTTCATTGTTTAAATAATTTTGGTTTATTTTGGTAAAAATTTCTTCTTTTGAAACAATTGGTTCTAAGTGATTTACTTCGGTAAGATCACGGGGATATCCAAATATTTCGAAAGGGATTTTATGTTGATTAAATATCTTCAGATATTCATTTTTTATATCAACTTCAGCTTGAAAAGGAATTAAAAAATTTTCCATTCTAGGGTACCAATTTTTATTAGTTCCTTTGGAATTGGCGTTATAATTTTTTTTCTTACATAATTGGGACCTCCTAAAGAATTATACATTATAGGAGTTTCTAAATCTAGTTCTTTGAAATTAAGTATGTTTGGTTTTAATAAACTGGTATCCGAACCAGTATATCTATTAAACAATTAATAGATTTATCATTAAAAGTTAGTTTTACTATCGGTAACTGGTTGAAGGTGTGGCATTTATAAAATTTACCTCCTGATTTAAGGGATTTACTTGATTTATATTATCAACTTCCATTGGTCCTGGTTGTTGAGTATTGTTTCTATATGGTCCAGTTCTATTGTCATTAAATTGTCTCTTAAATTGTCCTGAGTTAAATCCGTTATTTTTCTGATCTTATGTTCTAAATTGCCCTGATCTGTTATTATTATAATTATTATTTCTAAATTCGTGGTTATAATTACTGTTAACATTAATGTTTCTATAAAAGTTTTTGTTTTGAGAATATGTTTTATTATTTGCTTTAAAATTAAATTCTTTATTTCGATTTATTTTAAATTCGATTTTAATTATATCTTCTGATAGATATATTTCCGATTTACAAAGAATATTGTCTAGTTCAAATAACGATTTCGTTGTATCTATTTACAATTGAACAAGAGGAACTAATTTTGATTTTAATATCTGTACTAATTCTCTATCTATTGAGTAATATGTGAAATTGACTTCGTCGTCAAAATCACATATCTCACTACACTGACTTTTACATTTATTTAATTTATTAAAAATATCTTTAAGATTAAATACCATTATTTCCTTTGCGTTGCACAGTAGCTGGTGGATTGTGCTCTTTGTTCTGTACCTTAATTTTAACTGCTTGATGACGATTTTCGGGAATTTCCATAATTGTACCTCTTGCATTCCCAATAATTTTAGTATTTATGAGCTTCCTTAAACAGTATTGCTTCAATTCCTCGTTATTTATACCGCATAAGCTCTCGGTATCTACGATGCTTTTTAAGAAGGATTTTAATTTATATGCATCTTCTCCTGAAAATGCTTGGATTTCATTGAAATTTCTGATGATTTGATCTGGACTTAGATCAAATCGAGTGGTTTTAATGCCTTTCATCGTAATTTCTTGGTTGATTAGTTGCTGTTGCAACACATTAATTTGAATTTGCAATTGTTGTTGCTGTTGTTGCTGATGCAATAATACTTGTCCGATTTGCTCAGGATCCATTGTGATTTTTCGTTGTCGATTTAAATCGAATATTTTATTTCTTTTGCTCCCAATCTTGCGATTTTTATTTTATTTTTTTTTATTTTACTATTCACTGTTAATTAACACCAAAAAGTGGTTTACACTTAAATATTAGCACTTTTTATTTTTATTTTCTTAATTTAACTTTTTAGGTTTTTTTTTTTTTTTTTTTTTCAATTTTATTTAAATATTTTAAATAAACAATTATTACAATCTAGTCACCTGGACTAATGAGCAATTTTATTCTAACTTAATTTACTATGTTGTATTAATCTATGGCTTCTTCCCACTGGTGTTCCATAGTGTCTGATAAATTGAATTAAACCACATCGTTATTGTGGATTTTACATCAGCATTACGCTGTTTACACTAGCAATTACACCAGCTCAAAAGGTTTAGTTCGTTTAAGCCTTCGTACAATATCTGTGTTGTTTAACAGCTTAGTTGCCTCAGTGTTAACATGTTGTTCGAGCCTTTGCCTATGTCTCACTGCATTTTTTTGGATTTCCTTTGAAACAGTGTCCACTTTAAGGTCCCTATGGAGGTCTCTGTTTCTAACATAACATGGTGCATCAACGATGTTCCTTAATACTTTGTTTTGAAATCTTTGGATGATTTCCACGTTGCTCTGTTTGGTACAACCCCAAAGTTGGATACCATAAGTCCAAATCGGTTTTAATATTTGTTTATTTAATAGAAGTTTGTTGTATGTTGATAGAGCTGAGCTCCTTCCTATCAGCCAATACATCTTTCTATATTTAAGCCCCAGTTCTTCACTTTTCTTTTTGACGTGTGCTTTCCATCGTAGTTTTGCATCTAGTGTCATGCCAAGATACTTAGCCGTGTTGGCATACGGTATTATTTCTTGATTAATTGTAACCGGAATATGTTCGAGTCGTTTGTTTGTAAAATTGATGTGAACTGATTTAGTTTCGTTAAGTTTAATTCGCCATCTTTTGGTCCAGTTATGTACTTGAGTAATAGCTAACTGTAAACTATGAGTTGATTCTTCATTGCTATCTCCAACAGCTAAGATTGCCGTGCCATCAGCAAATGTCGCCACAGTGTTGTTTTCTAATACAGGGAGATCATTAGTGTACAATAGGTATAGGACAGGACCTAATACACTGCCCTGCGGTACTCCTGCCTTGATTTCTTTCAATCCAGAATAGGAATCGTCTAATTTTACTCTAAAGAATCTATCTTTCAAGTATGATTCTAATATTGTAGTGAATTGCATTGGTAGTACAGTTCTTAACTTATAGTTAAGTCCTTCGTGCCAAACTTTATCAAAGGCCTGCGCAACGTCTAAGAATATCGTTGAGCAGACTTTTTTCTCCTCTAATGCTCTTTCAATAATATTAGTTATTCTGTGTACTTGATCTAATGTTGAGTGTTGGTTGCGAAAACCGAACTGATGATTTGGAATCAGGATTTTCCTCTCAATTATCGGATTTAGTCTTTTTACTAATAACTTCTCAAAGAGTTTAGACATAACTGGTAATAGTGATATTGGCCTGTATGATCCAGTTTTGTGTGGTGGTTTCCCAGGTTTAGGAATCATAATTACTTCTGCAATTTTCCAAAGGCTGGGTACGTATTTCAATCGAAAGGCGGTATTTATAATATTGGTGAGCTTTAATAATGCTTTCCTTGGTAGTTCTTTTAAAATTTCTGCTGTGATAAGGTCATAACCCGGCGCTTTTCTCGGATCCATGTTTGTTTTTATCTCATACATGACTTCTTTTGGTGTTGCTCGTAGGATTTCTTCACTTTCCTGTACAACCTCTCCAGTTATTATTTCGGCTTCCAATGATTGGTCATCATGTGGTTCAAATATTTTTTCCAGGTATTCAGCAAAATTTCGTACTTTATCTTCGTTATTTCTGGCCCATTTGTTATCTTCTGTTCTGATTGGAGGAATCTGCATTATTGGCCTTTTAATTCTTCTGGTTGCTCTTCAGAGAGAATAATCAGTACTAGTATCATTAGATAATTTTCTGAGGTAGTTACTGATAGATTCGTCTTTCAAATCTTTGATTTCCCTTTTAAGTAGCTGAGTCAGATTGTTTAGCTTAGTTTTATCTTGAGGGGCTCTAGTTTGTTGCCATATTCTCCTTGCCCTTCTTTTTTCTGCCAAAAGCTCTCTAATTTCTCTAGGGTAGTTGTTTCCCTTAATTTTCTTTTTAACTTCAGGAGTGTTTTCCCAAGCTGACTGCTGTATGTCACATATGAACTTGTGAACTTCTTTTTCTAATTGCTCCTCACTCCTTAGCGGAACCATTAAGTTAATTTTTCTTTCTAAAGACAGTCTAAAGTATTCCCAATTTGTGTGTTTATTTACTAAACTAGGATAGCTTTTTTTTGAATGATCCTTTCACTTAATGTCAAAAGTATTGGGGAGTGATCAGAGCTTAAGTCAAAACTTTCATCTATATGTATATAATTTACAGATATATTTTTCACTATAAAGAAATCAATCAGATCTGGTATTTTATTTGGATCAGTTGGCCAGTAGGTCGGTTTACCATTTGATAAGGCTTCACAACCGTATTTTCTGATAGCATTGAGGAGTTCTTTCCTTTTGGTTGTTGTTAGTCTAGAACCCCAGTGAGTATTTTTTGCATTAAAATCTCCTCCAATTACAAATCTTTTCCGTAGTTTACTGAAAAATTTCAAGATAATCTTTTTCTTTTAGAGAGTATTTCGGTGGGCAGTAAATTCCAATAACACTAATAGAGTTATTTTTGATCTTGATATTAACAGCTGTTGCTTGTATTTGTTCTGTTTCATATTTTAATTCCTCGAAGTGATTAATACTATTTCTAATTATAACAGCACTACCTCTCTTGGCAGTATTTCCCGGGTGAATAGTGTGATATGTTTTATAATTTCTAAATTTGATAATTGATTGCCTAGTGAAGTGAGTTTCAGAGATGAGACAGACATCGATTTTCTCTGCGTCCAGAACCATTTGCAATTCCTGTTGGTGTTGCTGGAGTCCATTGGCATTCCAGCATTAAATCCATAAGTCGTTAGACATGGTTTTGTTTAGGGATGGCTCCCTTGGGACTGTATTCTAGTTTCTGTAATCGCTGATCAAAAGTATTAAGTTTGCTTAATATCAGCTTAAGCGTTTGATTTATGTCGTCTGTTTGAGTTTTTTGTTTGTTTTCGTTACTCATCATTACTTGAGCGTAAGTTTTTTTGCCCACTTCTGCTTGAGAGGCTATCGATGCTTTACGCCTTAACTCTCCTTTAAATGATTCAGGGCCTGTTTATTCCAACAGTTTGCTTCTTTATTACATTTGTATTTTTAGCATGTATGTTTTTATTTTTGATGTTTTGCAATTCAATAGCAACACTGCATCCTCTGTAGGTAGCTGGATGGTTTTCTCCACAATGTACGCATCTAGGCTGTACATCTGTGGGTTTGACACAATCTCTAGTATGGTGTTTACTTGTACATTTGACACACCTGGGTTCTTTGTTACAGTATTTTTGAGTATGTCCATATGCTTGACATTTTTTACATTGTGGTATAAGCCTAGATCTTCTTAGGGGCTCAATATTGACTTTGCATCCCAAGATGTACTTGATTTGAAGTATTTTTTCAATATCATCATCTGCGCTGAATGTCAGCATATACATGTTCAGAGGCTCCTTACTTCTTCGTTTTAGCTTAATTGATGCTTCAGTTGCATTAAAACCTTTTCCTTTCAGGTCCTCAATTATTTTTTCTGGTTTACATGTAGAGTGCAGATTTTTAACCATTACCCTAATTGGTCTGATTTGTTTGTTTTCAAACGTATGCCAGGAATGTCCCCCTTCGCTTAATATTTTTGTCATTTCTCTGTAGGTTTCACCATCTGCTAAGTTTATTTTGATGTTGTTTCCACTCATCAATTTTGTATTAAACTTATCTGTTTTAGTTATTGTTTTAATTTTCTCATACAGTAGATCATAGTTTTTAACTCCATCGATAACTATTGGGGGTGGTGGAGGTAATTTTTTTGGATTGTTTTGGATTATTTTAGGAATTGTCTCATTTAGTTGAGGAGGAGTAGGTGTATCATTCCTTTTCCTTTTTTTTCTCTGACTTTTGACTCTAATCCACTCAGTTTCGTGAGCTAATTCTTCTTCATCCGTATGGTATTCTTGTTCCATTACTTTTTGGGTAGGAGGAGAATCAACGTTTTCCTTTGCTTTAAGAGCTTTAACTTAGTTTTCAAGAATCCTTATATGTTCCTGCATCCAAGCAATTGTATCATTTAATTGCTTATTTAAATTATTAGATTCATCCAATGCAGCATTGGCCTTACGCAATTCCTGATACAGCATTTCTTCTTTTTTAGAACAATTGTTGTCCTCTGGAAAAGCATTTCTCGGTAACTCCACAAGTTCTGTAGGTATTATTTTCGTGGTGAACGTGCTACAGGCTGTCGTAGGAGACCTTGGTAGAACCTGACTCTTTTGGAAAGGATCGATATTATCCATTTCTGCTTCACTCATTCGTATATTACAATTCCTCAACGTATCTTGGGATTTTTTCTGATTAACTTTTTAGGTGAAATGATTTTCGTTTCTTCGAAAAATCAATTTTTATTTATAATTCTGTGTATCTTTTCACTTCACTATTTTTAATGTTCTTTTGTTCACTATTTTCACTTCTTCAGAGGTAATGTAAATAAAACTCTTTTAATTAATTTTGTTATTTTTATTTAAAAATTTACTTAATGTTTTAATATTATCTCTTTAGAGTAATATTTGGAGATTACTTATCAGAGTTACTCCTGAGTTCAATACTATCTTTATATTATCTCTTTAGAGTAATATTTAGATGTTACTCTTCAGAGTGACTGCTCAATTCGATATTAACTTATTGACTGATTTTTATTCTTCTATTATTCCTTTTTATATTCATTTTTATGTTATGGTTTATTTTATGGTTCCAAGAATTTATTTGCATGTTTATAAATTCGGAACACTTTTAATTCTAATAATTAATATGGCTAACATATTTTATTCTAAGAAAACATATATGTAAGTATTTTTTATTTAACAGACTTTATTCTGAGAAAACATATGTAAGTAATCCTAGAACAAAATCACTTCATGTGCATTTGTGTTCTCAGAATGTACATTCGATGCACAAGTGTTTTGTCTGGCATGGAATGTGATTCGGGCTACTATATAACAAAATAGTACATTTTATTTGTAATAGATGTCACTCCACATCGGATAATTTTACTGGGATAGAACTAAATGTCAAAACAAAATTGGGTCAGGGCAGGGCTCAAGCAGGTGACATTGATACTGATTTAGTGATTGCGAGATGCGAATAACTATAGCACTAAGCGAAACATGAATGTGTGATCGTCAGGGATGGGCATTTACGCGTCATCAATGACAATGTTGTAGACAACGTTGTAATTTAGAGTGGTGAATGACAGTTTTAGAATCTTTGAATCTATTTCGCTCATCGGTCCATTGAGCACCATCAATGAATCTCACTTTTCACATTGTCAAGGACAGGCAAAAACAGCTCAAAAGAATGTAAATTATAAAAATTATTTTAACCTTTACAAACATACAGTGCCTAGCAGAGTCACGATAAGGCCTACATAAGAGGCCAGAATAGTTTGGTTTACTGGGTTTTTTGTACTTTTATTTAAAAAAAAAAAGTATTTTGAGTATCTCAAAATTACGAAGGAGTTACTTAAAAGTTCGGCTTAGGCTGCGGATCAAATGTCGGGTAAATCAATTATTAAGGTAAAAGTCGGTTCTACGAGTAAGTATTTTTAATTTTTTGAAATACATGCTACTCGTATTCATACATGAAAAACCCAAACGTTAAATATTTACTTTTGTGTACGGTTTACCCTGCTTTTTGATAGGATAAATGAATTTACCTAAAATTAAAGTAAAAGTCGACTTTTACCCGTAAATTGGTCCGCATCCTGATTCCAGAAAATCGATCGATTTTCATACAGGAAATGGAAATTGCTTCAAATAATAAAATTATGTTCTCTGAATGAGCCTAAACTTTAATAAAATATCAACTTAATCCAAAAAATATCCATTTTATAGGTTTCCAATATGATCACTGATCAAAAGTCAACAATCTTTGGAGTTCGAGACCCTGCAGTTGTGAGGGGATTCAGCTCATAAAATTAATAATAATAATTATTTACGAGAAAAACAAATAGTTTCAAAGAAGGACAGTTCTTTTCCAAATAAGATATCTGGCAACCTTAATTTTGGCCAAGTATTGAAAACAAAATTCTGATGTTTTACGAAGCTCACTGAAAAGTTGTTCATTTTTCGATTGTAATGTTTCATCCATTTATCACTCGATAATAAGCTCGGATGTTCTGGGGCTCTACTATGCAATTCGCTTACTATTTTCGATGGCTATCGTTTTGTAAAAGTAAGTAGAGAAAGGAAAAGGTTAGCAATAGTAAAAAATGGTATTTTCCTTTTCTTCCTTGTATACTATTATAAAACGACAACCGTCGAAAATTGTGTTCGAATTGTATAGTGGGCCCCCCAAGTTTCTCAAGTTTGAATATGTTGAAAACTAAAAAGAGAACAAGATAACATTTAAAAAAAAAAAGTAAACAAAATCAGGATGAAAAAAGAGAACATGTACTCCTTTAAAGAGACATTCTGGTCATCCTACCTTCAAGGTTGCTTCACGTGGGCGCATATTTACCCTCGCTATTTACATTCTATCCCTAAATCAATAAATTCTCTTAAAATAGCCCAACAAATTCATTGATTTCCCCTCTGCCAGGTTGGTTCGCGAGGTGGATAAACCCCCCCGACCGTAAGATTAAAATATTTTAATTTGAAAGAGTTGGAAACGGATAATTTGTTTTGGTTATTGATGAATTATTTAGATAATTTTATTGGTTTAGAGCTCGCATATAAATAGCTAGGGTAAATATGTGAGTCCTCGTGAATCAATCTTCAATGCATTTTTTCTTAACATACCATCTCTGAAAAATAAGTTAGGTTAGAAATATTTAAAAACAATCAATGTAATCTGAATGTTCGCAACTTAATTTATTATCTGTTAGGTACATACTGTTTTTTGCAGCTCTGATATTATTTCACAAACTATAGGGGAGATAATGTTAAAACTAAACCTGTCAAATTATTATTTATCAATTTCTATCTGTGTTTCTAACAATTTCCAGGGATGTTTATAAATTTAAAAATTATTCTGCATAAACTATAAAACTTGTTTTTTTTGATAGTTTCTTCATAAGATTAAGCTGAATCACCCTTTTTCAAAATACAACCGTGAACTGGTGCATTCTATAAAGCGCTATAAAATCATAAGTTATATTGACGTCGGCTTAATTGTCGACGTTGACAAAAAATATTGCCAAGTAATCTACGTAATATATTACGTGTCGACAGCTGCGTAGATTACTTGGCGTAATATATCTCGCCCATCCCTGCAGGTGATCGTGCATTATGCGGTGAAGTTGCTACCTACAAACGCGCCTTCGTCAAATCAACATTTGGGTGACTAGACATCAACCTCAGCAACCAATTCATACTTGCACCTTTGGTGATATTTGCCACGCTAAAGTTTTCGTGGCCAATCACGAGAATCTGAACTTTTATTTCGGGTTCAGAATATCTCCATACTCATGTACCAGGCATTTCTCCCGTGCATATTTCACCTCCAGTACGGCCCGTGTGATTTCCGACGTACCTATTGTGCTCTTCATATATATTACATCGTCCCTGGCCATATTGGAAAGGACATGGCTGGATCTCACATTCGTCAGGAACTTCACCGCTGAGACCCATACAGTCTACCTTCATTTTTTTCATCGTCTATTCTCTCGCACGTGTCATCAAGCCTCCTTCTTTGAGTCTTTGCAACAGGTTGTTGTTTGTTGATGACTAAATTTCAAAATAAGGGGGATATAACGCCGTCATATGTGGTATACGTCCCTGCTTATACAAAATCTATCCCCAGACTGGCATTTGGCATTTGGTCTATCCAGTCTTTGAGCGAACCATCCATCGATCTGAAGAGAGAAGGCAATAATCAGTCAACTGCGGACACATTGAAATTTTAAATGAATTTGGCCAAATTGAAACCGTGGGTGCATGTTCAAAAATTCTCAATTAAATGTGAAATTCTATTTAAAGATATGAATTAAATCGAAATAGAAATTTGAGAAGGTTTGAAATTCTATAATTTTCAGACGTTTTATATTTGAACTTATTTCAGAAGAAAATTAAATCACATTTGAAATAAGTTTGATTTGAGACACGAGCGAAAAATAAAACTGACAAGCAACTTCAAGGCTATACAATTTCGGCTTTGAACACTAGTTCGACTATATAGGTCTTTATTGACTTGACGTCAATGTTAAATTTAACGCTTTCCAAATCAGCGTCAAAATCATGACGTCCAATTGATTTCAACTTAACTTGCATTTTAGATTTCGACTTGACTTGGGCTTCGACTTCGTTTTACATTTTAAATTTGCCTTGAACTAGATTTTAAACAGCTTTTTCGTTGTGTTTTGTGCCTTGTGATGTGACATTTGACTTTGGCTTCGAATTAACTTGAACATCGAATTGACTACGACTTCGTTTTTAACTTCGATTGTGACTTATTCTTTGTTTCAATTTTTAATTGACTTGGACTTCAATTTTGTGCGATATTGCATTAGATTATGAATTTGATATCGATTTTGACTTCTACTTGGAGTTCGACTTGATCGTTTTGTGTTTTGAATATCAACGATATTGATTGATATCTGTATCTCAACCTGATTTCGAAATTAACTTTTTCGGTCTCTTAAGCATTGCTATACAGCTTGATTTGCACATTGATTTCATATCATGACTTCGACTTTGCTTCGAATTGGAATTTTATTTGAAAATAAATTCAATTTTGCCATTCAATGCAACTTTGATTTCGAGTTTCTACTCCGACCTTGATTTTGACTTTGACTTTGACGTCGTCTATAGTTTTAAATTTAACCTTGACTTTATAGACTTTGTCGTTTACTTTACATTGACTTTTATTTTGAGTTCGACTACGTCTTTATTGACTTGACCGTGAGGTTGACGTTCACTATTTTGAATTTGAGCTAATTTGGAACGTTTAATAATTTAATTCTGGTTTTAGTTTGAATTGGTCTTTCATATTGAATTTGATTTAAACTTTAACCTCTACTTTCCTAATCCCCTTAGCCTTCATTGATTTTACTTGACTTGAGGATTTGGCTTTGTTATATATTTCGCTTTTGATTACGACTTGACGCCGACGTTAGAAAAATTATTTCGACTTCCGCTGGATACATTTTTTTAAAATTCTTAGTTTGGGTTTAGAAATTCCAGAAATATTCCGAATTTTATCTAAATTCTCTGAAAACTGATTGACAGAACATCCTACTGCGCAAACCGATCACATGTACATAAACCAGCATTTATTAGCGGTAGCAACCAGTAGGTCCTGAACCGTTCTACTGCGATGCATATTAAGGTGAACACTCCTGTATCTGGTGATGATGAATTTACAGACGAGCTTGGGCTATTTGTGTTTGGGCTCACCACATGATTGTGTCTCATTGCAATCCTGTCTCTTATAGCCCTCCTTCCCACAGCTAAAATAAAGTGTATACTGCGGTTTGGTTCTCTGCAATTTATTGCTGCATCCTCAATGCGCATTTATATACGACAAGATACCCACCATCTGTTTTATTCACCATCTGTTTGGGCCGTTTTACCGTTGCATTCTTCATGCCCGAGTGTGTTGTCCTCAGTGATATAACGAGTGTTTTATCAATGTCTACTCCCCTTAAAGCTACCTGGACACTCTTTTTCACATCAGATTTGACTATTCCTTCCTCGAAGTCTCTTATATGTATTACCGCCATTACTGTCTCCTTTCTTTTTTTTGTCCGCTAATCTTTCCTGAATTTCTGGCCTAACTCCTGATTCTAGGTATCTTGTATAGGATTGTAGTCATCCTTTTCAGCATCTATAGGATAACACATCCCTCCTATGGCCAAACGCAATTCAATTTTGCCATTCAATGAAACTTTGATTTATTTCAATTTTTATTGGTTTTGACTTCGATCTCAACTTCGCTTTCGATTCCCATTTTGAATTTGATCATAACTTTCAATTTAACGTTTACTTCGACATGACTCCTGTTTTGATTTCGACATGAGGTCGATTTCATTTCGAAGTTTACTTTGATTTTGACGTATTTTACTACTTTGTTCGATTTTCTCTTTGAATTCGACTTCGAATTGAGTTCGACCTTGATTTTGTCTAGGCTTCGACATTTAATTAATGTGAAATGGGCTTGGAATCCCGCTTTTGAATTCTACTTTACATCGACTGCGATTTAGATTTTGAATTTGACTTCAATTTTTACTTTGATGTTTTCGACATCGAATTGATTTCGACCTGAGTGCTCTTCGGCTGCCTTTTTGACTTCCGAGTTTATATAATTTGTAATTGACTCGTTCTTCAATTTCGCCATTGGTTGCTATTTTGATTTTGATTTTGACTTTGACCTTGACTTCGGTTGTCATATTGATTTTGATTGAAATTTTGATTTAGACTTTGACGAGGGTCGGCTTGATGCCGAAATTGACTATAAATTGAAGGTTTCCTTATCAGCGGTATACTTCATGACTTTGACTTCGAACTGATTTCGACTTAACCTTAGTCTTTGATATTGATTTTAATTTTGACTTTGAGCTTGACATTGACTTCGACTTGATTTCGAACTTGATTCCGACTTTGACATTGAATTGATTTGAGCTTGAGTTGAACTTCGATTTCGCTTTAGAATTTAAATTTGATTTTGTCTTGACCTCGACTTCGATTTGAATATGACCTAGCCTTGAATTTTGTCATGTTAAACTTCGGCCTAGACCTGACTCCGAAGTTGACAATTTTCTTAACTGCGATATACTTTTTGACTTTGAGATTGAATTGACATTGACATGACCTCAAATGACCTCACATTTGCCTGTGTTTTCAACATTGAATTCGACTTTTAGTTTGATTTCGATTTGGGTTTTGGACATCGATCTCATTTCTTCGGGTTGGCCCTATTTTGACATTGACTTTCTATTTGAAATTGTTTTGGTTTAGAATTAGCCTTGCCTTGGAAAATTGGCATTGATTCTTTCTTGATCAGTGTTATGCTTTATTAAATTGATTTCGCGATTTGATTGCACTTTCGGCTTTGAATACCAGTTTGACTACGAGTTTGATTTTCTTTTTGATATCTTTTACGTCAACCTTGATCTCGCCTCGACTTAAAGTTTATTTTGAGTTCGACCTCGACCTCGTCTTTGATACTGATTTTGATTACGATTTTCGTTTCGAAACTGACTTTGATATCAAGAATTCGGTTCGACTTTGATTTTGCTTAGACTTCGATACTTGATGTAAAATTGATTTGAATCTCAATTTCGATATTGATTTCGACTTTGTCTTTTACTTTGGTAACATGGCTTCAAAATTGACTTTGGCGCATTCCTAACCAAAATTCCTAACCTTTATAACGAATTAATAAAACACTTTGTTTTTTACAGTTTCAGATAACATCCAAAGCATTCAGCTCGCATCAAAACCCATTGATAACAATCAATTTTTAAATAGACGCGCAACAATTGCGGGCTATGGTCGGGTGAGCGATAACGTAAACGATATTTCGCTTATTCTGCAATGGACTGACGTACGAATTATTTCGAACGCCATATGTTTGCGATACTTTAGTTCGAATAAAGTGACCGATTCCAATTTTTGTGCGTACGGCTATCGAGCACGTGAGAATAGTCCGTGCATCGGTGATTTCGGTGGCCCATTACTAACGGTCGATGAGACAGGTCGTACATTACAATTTGGCATTATTTCGTTTGTTTCCCGGTATGGATGTTCAATTGGTATACCATCTGGTTATTTGGTGGTGTCACACTACATCGACTGGATTAGTTCAATTACTGGGATTACATTCAACTAAAATTGTTTAAAACTTCTGCATTAATAAAATATTTGTAAGAAAGTGTGTGCGTATACATGTTTTAGTTTTAATGTTGTTTGGTTAATGCTTTTATCTTAATGCTACTTTAAAAAAAAATTTAAGATGATAACGGTACACGATAAATTATTTCGTATTTATAGTTAGTTGTTGAGAACATAATGAGAGTGATTGTAATTTTGGCCAGTTTCTTACTAATTGGCTGGGTGCAAACTAGCACCACACTAAGTGAATCGAATTTGGGCGCATTTTATCCATTCAAAGATGCATCGTTTGGTAAGCAGAGTGAAGATCGTATTATAAACGGTGATCGGGCCGCAGACGGACAATTCCCATGGCAAGTATATGTGATTGCAACGAATGGCACAACAACACAATTCTCTTGTGGCGGTTCTGTGATATCGGCCGAATGGATTTTAACTGCCGCCCACTGTGTTTATCATAATTTGAAATTTGAAATTGGTTATGGCACGAATACAATACACGGTGCGACAATTACTAGGTCCGCATCTCGTACGCACGTTCATCCAAGATATAATCCGCGTAATTTAAATAACGATATAGCCTTGATTAAAGTGACGTCCGCAGTTAGCTTAACGAATAAAATACAACCCATTCGACTACCAAAATTACCTGAAGTGCATGATAAATATGTTGATGCTGTGGCAGTGGTGTCGGGATGGGGACGCAATGCAGGTACGATATGCATATTATGGGAATAACTAAACGTATAAAGCGTTTTTTTCTGCGCAGATCTATCATCACCAGTTCATTTACAGTATACAAACGTTAAAGTTTTACGTAACTCTGTGTGTGCCATACGATTTCGATCGATCGTGATCGAGTCGACGGTTTGTGCGGTGGGTGCAGCTTCGAAATGGCATAATATATGTTATGGCGATTCAGGCGGGCCATTGGTGACGCAAGAGAATGGCAATTTTATACAAATTGGAATTGTTTCGTTTGTATCGGCCGCTGGCTGTACACGTGGTCATCCATCGGGCTACGCACGCATCACTTCGTTTCGCCAATGGATCAGCGATGTTAGTGGGATATGAGAGTGGATGATATTTTGAAAGGATTGGAATAAATAACGAAATTTTAGTTGCAGCTGTTACATATAGATTTTTATTTATTTATCTTCTTCTGCAGGTGACAACTTCTCTATAGAATCATTGATAAAATCTAAGTAAGATGGTATGTTAATGGAGACTAATGGTTCATCGGCCCCATTACCCCAATAAGAAATAATTCCATGAACTACCGATCTACTCGAATCAGTTATTGCTCCCCCTTGGTCACCATCTAAGTATCCACTATTTGTTGCAAAGAGGCCACAAATTGAATTATTTACATCAAATTCCGAATAAAGATCACCACATACATTTGGATCCGTTACACTTAAGTACATTATTACCATTTGTTGTAAAGTATTACTTAAGATTGTGTTATCAGGTCCAGTAAAGCCATACCCAAACGAATTTAGAACCGGGAAAGTTGGTCTACTAGTTGCTATTGGCCTGTCTGTAATAAAAAGCAAAAAAAAAAATGTGGTCAGCAGTTGAACAATAATTGTAGTTTAAGTTTATGTTATTCAAGTACACTGGTCAACGGGAATTGTGAATTTTATAACTCCAATATTGTTGCGTAACGTTTCGGGATCATAATCGGGATGCTCTATGACATTTTTTCCACTAATACTTTGAACGAGTTGTTGGCCAACATGAATTGAACCGTATCCAACGTACCAATATTCGAAACTGAAAAAAAATCAAACAAAAATGTCTAATCTTTACATTTGTCTACAGTCATCATAAAACTTACCCGCGTATCGCTTGGGCAACGACTAGTCCAAAATTATGACTTATTGCCACGCCTGATGAAACATTAGCCAGAATCGCTTCTGTATCTTCAACGCTTAAAATTCTGATTACAAATTCATCCCCGATAACTGCATCTTGGCCATTAATTATGCGACCGGAAAAATTGGCTTGCTCGTATTCGACGCTCGCTTTTGCAACCGCAATCAATGCGACAAACTGGAGTAATTTCATATTGTGTTTTAAGTGCGCGCACCGAACGATACAATGTTGTTTATACACACAGTAAAATATGAAATTGGTAAAATGGGTTGGTAAATAATAAAGCTTCTAATCTGATTAGAGTCGATTGATAAATTTTGAACGTACTTGGCATTATTTTTTTTAGATTTATTGTAGGCCATGGCTATCGCACGGATCGTGCTTTGGGTCATAAATTTTTACTACACATTTTTTCATTTTATATTTATTCAAGTCAGATTAGCATCTTACCAAGTATATGAATAAAATATTTACAGTCAAAAACCCACGGCAGATAAGTTGTATATAGTGAGATTATTGATAAGAACAGCTTATGTGGCTTACAATTTATGGCTATAGCAGCGTTTGGCATTGAAGAAGTGTAAAAGGGATGAACTCGGAATCCTCGGTGAACAAAAGTTCAAATCAAAGATGTCATTGAGCGCATAATTGACATGAACGAGAACGGTAACGGGCCGGCCATCGGCACTTGATTATAATTGTCGACAAATAGTCGATGGGTGAAACCAAACGGGTAAGTGACCAGAACTTTGTCAAGTAATTAATTGATTTTGCTTCACCCACGGCTAAACGAAACTAATACATACCCAGTTGTTAGGCCTTCTGCAACTTCGGTAGCCAGCAACTTCATTTCACAGTATAACCGGGGCAGTTGGTATAACTTGATTATAATTTTGAGAACAAATGCAACATGAAGCTGTTCGGTTCACAAAAACCGCCCCGAGAGCGGTGTGCACTTACCTCGTCTGTGGCTTTTTGTCATTGATAATTTATTTGTTAAGTTGCTGCAATTTGGCTTCATTACAAAGAGTTACGCAGATAATCTTGTTTTAACAGTTTCAACCAAACATCTTAGTCCAAACATCTTATTCGACTTAATGCAAGGGTCTGCACGTTAATCCGGCTAAAATATAGTTTAATTGTCGTTACTTGATGCATAGGAAAGTTATTTTTTTTGGGAGACGGATCACTAAATATGACCACGTCAAGCACCTTGGTACGTTGTCTTGCATGGTAAACTTTCTTGGAAGAAACACTTAAACTACAAGATTCAAAAAAACGCCTCCCATATAGTCAGAGCCAAAAAGATTGGTTTGTTGACGAGTGTCGTCTGCCTGTTGGCCATCAAAATATAGCCCATAGTAAAGTGCAACAATAGTCACTGCTCTTACCAGAAGGGCAGCAAACCGGATTTGTAGACGCATCTAGCCAAAATGGTGCTAGGTTCTGAAAGTATAATTCAGCCATGAGTGCATTTCAAGTAATTTCTTTGAAGGAATTACTGGATTATACCACATACTTTCAAGTATGGATACTTTACCAACCTGCTTGGTGTTCATCATGCGTCAAAGTCTCATCCCATGAGAAATTCACTGGGGCAATACCAAGATTAAATGGAAACAGCTTTTCTGGGATGGACTGCATTAATTCGAAGTTTGATATTCGGAGGGAATACTTTGTGGAACTGTCGTTTCGACCTCATTTGATTAGCTTGGTGAACCGAAGGTAAACCTGATGAATAGAAAGTGGCCGCGATATGTCCCATCTCCAAGAACAGAGACCGTTTGAAGTGAAAGTGTTATCGCGATATAGCTCTCATTTGCACGGCAAACAAGTTACTCTCCTACATTATATTAATGCACTGGGAAAGTTTGGAAAAGGGTCGGTGGTCGTATCGTATTAGATAATCCATCGAAAAGGGGATAAACAGTTGCTATAATTGGTGCATAGATTTACATATTAAAACATGCTGACATTACAATATGTCCTATTTGCCAAGTATAGCAAGAGCGATGTGGAGCACATTTTCTTTCAATGCCTACGGTTCGAAACAAGCCGGAGGGAACTATCCAAGGTTCTCGGGTGCACTTAACACCTGAAAGCATATTAGATGTTATACTTTTGTCTGAAGAAAAGTAGCAGTGATATTAAAGGAGCTGAGTTGCACGGTTGAGAGGCCTCAATCTTAGGTTGAGGCGCCGAAGAGAATTAAGAGTTTAAGGACTAGTCATCTCCATGCGAAGTAATGTCTAACGATAGTTCCACATGGGGGATGAACGGAAGGGTGTGTGGTTTTATTTGGTAAAAATCCATCTCTGTTAATGAGATGTCTCCTCATCGCAGCTTCGTCTTCTTGAAGATTTTTCACGCTTTACCCGATACAGAAAAATAACAGCGGTTACACTATTCTCTATATACTTACGTTTAAAAAGTTGCATCGTGTTTTAATCAGTTTAAAAGGATAATATGACGAGCACAGAACAAAATCATTGGAGGAATAGTCAAAGAATCTCTAGAGGAATAGTATAATCGTCATCGAACGCGTAGGTTTCAAAAATGTAAACGAACTCAAAAGTACGTAATCGCGGTTACATTGTTTTTGCTTTACACGCAGCGGTGATGTCAAGCGATGAATTTGGATCGCTCTGAAATGGGCTCTTCTTGAAGTTTTATAGAGTCCTTACAGGCGGATTCATGTTTCTGTTCATTCATTGATCCCGATTATTTTTTTGTACTGTGGGTATGATTATGTCGTTTCTGAGGCTTGGAACCGTCACTATATGTAAATGAAACTGAGAAAATCATTTGATGTTGGCAATTTCTTTAGGATCCGCAATTGATATCTCATATTGTCAGAATATTTTATTGTCTAGTTTGTTCATTATAATTGGGATCATTAATACAGATCTTATCCACGAGTGTAGCTTGGCTGATGTTACGGCTGTGTTCATTACTTTGTTATCAGCTATTTCTTGTACTAAAGTGGTCATAGTTTATTTGCCGTATGACTCTCCTTCACCTCCTCCCTCTAAGGCACTCACTAATTTTGTAACATGGTGTAAGAAGAAGCATATCACTTTGGTAATTGGCTGTGATGCTAATGCTCATCACTCGATCTGGTGTATTACGAACATTAACCAACATATATAAGCTCTTCTGGGCTTGAAATTCTCAATTCTGGATGCGAGCCTATACCTTTTTTAACTATGACGGATGATATCCCCACCTCTGATCACAGGTGTCTCTCGTTTTAATATTAACCGTAATCGACCGTTTCTTAAACCTTACCGCAATCGGAAATTTACTGATTGGGAACTTTTCTCTCTCGAGCTAGGTTCTTTACTTACGCCACCGTGGGTTATACGGTCGAATAAGGACATTGAAGATCAAGCATCGTCACTTGCAATGGTAATTACGATACCTTTCAAATATTCGTGTCAGCTTATCACTAATCAAAAGATTCGGAAGGAACTTCTTGATAATACGAAAGGAATATAAAAGAAGTTTAAGATCCGCTCAAAGAGCCTCAGGGATGAGCTTTCACGAGGAAACAAACAGCTTTGGCTAAGAACAGTGTGTATAAACTTGGTGCTCTTCGTCTACTGGACTTCTGTTACAAGTCCCGATTGGAATTTGGCTCACAAGCTGATCAATCGTGATGTCTTGCGCCAGAGCCTATTTTCCTTTGCATATTATAAGGCGGGCGGCCCTGATGGTATTTATCCTGCTGAATTACAGCAGGGCTTTTCTCTAATTCAGGATCATATGCACTACCTTTTTCAATCGTGCATTGCTATTAGTACTGTCCCAAAATTTTGGAGCAGGAGTAGAATTGTTTTTATCCCGAAAGCTGGTGAGTCCGATTATACGGACCCTAAGTCATTTCGCTCTATTAGCCTGTTCTGAGATTTCCTTAAAGCTCTGGTAAGATTCGTTGACAGATTCATAAAAGACCATTTTCTAGTTTCTCCACTCTGTAACATAAACATGCTTCTGGCTTCATTGCACGGTGTTACGCTAATGATCTTGTTTTGACAGTCTCAGGCAAACATCTTAGTATCTTATCCGACCTAACTCAGCATGCCGTGGTGTGTTGAGAAGGATCTACACGTCAATCCTTCTAAAACTAATTTAATTATCTTTACAAGGAAGAGGAATACTCTTGAACTATCTTGAACACCTTGGTGTTGTCTTGAATATTAATCTTTCTAAACACCACAACGCCATATTTCGGCAATGTAAAAGAGCTTTTGGGAAATCTTGAGGTTGAGGTGCATTAGGGCTTGAAATGTTTTCGGTTCTGTTTTCCAGAAATTGATATGGTTAATGGCAGACTACTGCCCGAGTTACATTTATCAAATTTTTTCTCAGTGACTCCGCCGAGAGATTTGTAGAGTTCGCAGGATCTTCTCAACAAATTAGATGAGTCCATAGTCCTTTTTCTGATGACTCTCGTTCTAACCTCAGTGCAGGTTTTAGAATCTATACTGTCCTAGGACAGATCTGAGATTTTTCGGTAGTCTCGATTCGCCATGTACTGTTTTTCAGTCGGAACTAATAGCACCGACACGTAGTGTTACTGAGGCTTTAAATTTTGCTGTTTAAAATAAAAGTATTCTGCTATGTATACAGATAGCAAAGCTGTACTTTACTCTTTAAAAAATCTCTTAACTGTTTCCAAACCAATCATGGATTGCAAATATTTCATGAACGAATGTGGGTACCGGGTCCATGATGACATCGTTTATTTTGGTATTGGTTTACCAATTGTTGCCCCGTGTCAAAATATTTATCAGCCCTAGCCTCAAGATGGCATATGATTCTGCCTACTTCCATGTATCGTGGGTTTTAATTGGTATGTAGCTTGACGATTTCACTAATATCGTTGTTTTCGTGAATAATCCTTCTAAATATAGATCGTGGAAGAATGTACATTTTTGGGGATCCCGCATTTTCCCGCATCTGTCATTAATCTATAGCACAAACGTATTTTAACATCTTGTGCTTTGTATTTTCTATACACCAGTAAAGACTGTGGCAGATTAGTTGGGGGATTCTTGGATAGGTAGTCATCGTTCCGTGCTGGTACCGCTCCTATTGTTTCCAGTTTACTTTTTAGTTCATTTTGATATTTCGCATTGACTTCATATCTTTATTGGTGGCGATGAATTCCTTCCAAATGGCTTCGGTCTGGGTCAATATCTTTTTCATAGATACTCCTTCGTCTTTTTGTCTTCGCCATCCATGTGGTAATTGCTTTTGTTCTTTTGCTATTTGAATATAGAATAATGTTAGACTAAAACTGTAGACTTAAGTTATACTAAAATATTTACGGTGCGGCTTAGACTAGATTATTTGGCTTAAGCCTGAATTATATAACGTAAAGTAATTTTTTGTGACTTAAGAATGTAATACAATTAAGTTACTCGGAAATTATGTGACTTAACCAAAAAGTTTTGGGAATAGGTTTTAACATGTGGGAGATTGCTTTCATTAATTTCAACTTAGTGGATTTTAATTGGTCTGTGTCTATATGTATAGATCATATAAGGCATAGGCTGGGTAAATAATGAGAATTTACCAAAAATTATGAGATTTATGATTAAGCTATATAACAATCTGATTTATATATCGATGAATCTTCCGCGAAATATTGTAAGTGGACAACAATTATATAATTGCATATTCTTAAGATAATCACACACAGTATATACATAATTTATAACGCTTTTAATCTAATCGTGCAACTACTTGTATGCACATGCGCCAAATATTAAATTATTTGATTGGACATACATGTTGTCGATGGTATATCAGATGCAATAAATAGAGAATTTCATTCAAACGCATTAAGTCATTTCGTTAAAGTGCATTTATCAGAATATTATACACAAGATGTTCGAATTACTTTCAAAATTCATCGCAATTTTTATAATCGGCAGTGTAGTTTCAAGTACAAATGTTAGTATCTATAAATAAGATGATGTTAGTTTCAATAATGTTTAAATATTTGTACAGGCATCTGCTATTGAGGGGCGTTTAATCCACGGTTTAAATGCTGATTTTCAACATGCTTTTGCCGTACGCATACACAGTGTTATAGATAGTGCATCGGAACATGCCTATTTATCGTCTGGTGTGGCAGTATCGGCCACAGTTGTTGTTACCGTGGCACAAGCGATTAAATCGTATTCGATATGGTTTGTATTTTCCGGCGGTGTTGTTAGCGCAGATCAGGAATTCCAAGAAAGCAGGGACGGTGTCACTCATCCCGATTTTAGTCCGACCACTTTGAATAATAATATTGGTGTCATTATACTTACCAAACCAGTAGATAATTGTATGTATATACGCATATTATTTAAAATCTGTCAGATATATACGTGTCACGATTATATGTTGTTTTTTGTTCAGTTATTCCAGTTGCTGTACCTGGAGGTTCACTTGGTTTTTATCAACTATTTGGTTATGGTGTTGATGCTGACAATCAATTACCAACCATTCTTCAAACTATTCCAGTTAGCTTAATCACAAACGAGGAGTGTACCGATATTTATGGGAGCGCTCTAGTTACCGACAACAATTTCTGTGGTAGGGCCGTACAAACTGGTAGTCAGGCGGCGAATGGTGATCAAGGAGGCCCACTAATACCGGTCATCGTATCTGCTGCGGCTACTGGTATTATTTCATTCTGGGGACGCGATGCCACACTACCAGTGGTGTTCGAACGGGTAAACGCTTATAACGATTTTCTTTCAGATTTTTTGTAATAAATCAAATTTTGAAATGTAATAAATAATGTTATGGCGATCAAGATTCAAGATGCTTGATAAAAGCCTATACAATATATAATTATAAATAATGTGTTTATCTTATCTGGGCACGTGATATCAACATTTTGATAATTCATTATATTCTGCTTTATTTTAGTGACGTAATTGTTAACAAACCAACAACTAGTTTTTCTGCTAATGGATAGTTTATAAATATAAAATTGAGAATCACATACATAACTTTTTATTCTACATTGTTTGCAATTGTTGGAGTTATAATTATCCAAAGCGTCGTTAAAATCGGTTTAAATAGTGAAAAATTATTAAAGATGGAATTAAACAGTAGAAACCTATAAACTGTGCGCAAGTACCTTGAATATAATGATAACAAGCGCTATAAAACGTTATATAAAGGTGTCAGCGTAGAAGGAGCTGCTAAAAAACCATGGCGCAACATGGCATAATTCGGGGATCTCTGACTATAACCGTATGCCATAAAATTGACTACATCCCATGTGTTGTGATGGAAAACGATACGTATGTGAAATTTCGGTTTGAACCAGGTTATCAAGTCAAAAATTATATCTTGACAATACGTGACAATACTCCCGGTAAATATACGTTCTTTAATTTTGCAAAATTTGCAAAAAAAATTATGATTTGACAAGCGGTTTGCAAATGTCGACTCAAAAGCGGATTTGTCACATCCTCCACTTTAACGTCGAATATATTTTGTCTCTAACTCGATGACGCATAAACTTTTGATAACCAGTCGATGTATGCAAGCAATTCATCACAATCAATCAACGCGATAATAATTCATCGCGCATTTTATCAAGTTCGACATGTTTGGTGTCCTTATAAATAGTAAATTAGTGTGAGAGAATTGCCTTCATTTGAAAATAAACAAAAAAAATCTGATGTGTGCATCACATGACTTTGTCACACAATCATCTCTACAAGGAGGGTAATTATCTCTCTATCAAATGCTAATTTATTTGAGCAGTCAAAACTATAGCAATTGAGAATAATTTACATTTTTAAAAATCAATCTGGAGGTAATTAAGGAAAATCCCTTATGCTATCTCGTTAAAATCTTTATTTAAAATATTTAATTAATAATTTTCCCAACTGATCAAAAAATATCTACCACCAGATTGCTTATAAAATTACGTTTCATTTGATATATCACATGACATAACCCAAATTAAAAATGTTAACCCATCATCCAGCATCTGTGGTCCAGGCGATTTTTTTGCAAAACTCTCATTCCTCTAATCCATTTATACAAATCTCCACGAATACTTGAAAACAAAAATTCCAAAATAAGTCTATCAGACCTAATCGATATAGGAATAGCGTAATTCTCGCCTAGTAGTCCCAACTTCAGAACTATATTGTGATAACTGGCGCCCATTTGCTATGGTTTATCGTGTTTTGAAATTGTAACGATAATTAGCTGGTGATAAATTGCTTGATATAAACCAGCTAATATTTTGGAATAATGAACTACATTGTAGTTCACACCGCTCTAAAGACGCAATAAATTGGTATGAGGCTAATCAAATCAATATTATCTCAAAGTATCTAGGCCGATCGGTTTGCGCGGCAAACGAAATCTGGAGACGTCCAGGTAGGGCTCGGCACTAAAATTAAAGATGGCTTTAGCACAGCATTTAAAGACACTCTTGGAAATAAAGCTAAGGTGCGTAGTCTCGGCTCCAGAGTGGCAATAGAAATTCGCAACCTCGACTGCCTAGATAATAAGGAAAAAGCAGAGGAAGTAATTAAACGAGATATCTCAGAAGTCGGAGAAATAAATGCCGCTCTCTATCCAACCGTTAGAGAGTCAAAAGTTCCCGTCTTAACAATGAATGACAAGGTGGCCCCGAAGCTCTTTAACCAGGAGAGAATCAAAATAGGATGGCTATATTGCAAGGTGCGGAAAAGAGTCACAATGCAAAGATGTTCACGGCTAAGGAACACTGTACCCTATGTTTAGAGATTGTTGCGGACAGGCGAACTTGTTTCATATGCCTGGATTGGGCAAGAACAATATGGTTCGCGAAGCACTGCAGATAGTAAAAGGCTGATCGTCTCTTAAGCCATCCCACAATCGAAAAATGTGTAGATTTGCTATTGTTAATCGAGCAGTACAGAAATAAAGAAATATTGTGGTATTCCAACTTGGTGGGCATGGTTGCAACCTGGGTGCGAAATGAAGCGCTGCATATAAAAAGTTACGGGGCAAGAAGAGGTTCCGTCTGGGTGAAGTAAAATGCAATAACATATTTCAGCTGATATTTTACCCCAAATGAGAGAATTACGGTCTTTCGAGGAAAACTCGAAGCTCTAGAGCGTGAAATCCTTAAGGTGGCAGGTCAAACGATGGTTCGAGTGGAGTATGCTTGGTCTGGACACTACAGACAGGCTTGTACTAGAGATGGCAGCCAGAACAGGACTTTTGGTGCTGAATTACGGCTCAACCACAACCTTCCGTCTACCGGGGTACATGGAGACGATACCCGATATTATCCTCGCAACCGAAAACCTGGTGCCATACGTTCGAGCGTGGAAAGTCATGGAGGATTACTCGGGTAGTGACCCCCAGTATATATACTTCGCTCCTATAGAATCTTCAGCGAATAGATGAAGAGCGTTTCTCGAATGAACTCGTAAGGATCGTGCAAATAGTGGAAAGGATGAATACGGGCGATTGATCAGCGACTGAGGCAGAGAGGGCTTCTGCCATGCGTCTCATCATCTCTGCCTGCGATGTGTCCATGCCACGAAGAAAACCCCGCCATGGGAAGCCTTCCGTGTACTGGTGGACATCTGAAATGCTCCGTTGGAAAGCACAACGACAAAGAAATCAAAACTAAGCAAACCTGTTATTAGTAGAACATAAGGCCGAGAAGAAAAAACTGCGGTGAACCATCAACAAGAGTAAAGCTTGCTGTTAGAGAAAACTAGTTGAAGACGTCGACAACGATCCGTGGAGACTATAGAAATAAAAACATATGGATGGAATACCCAGCGAGGTTCTAGCACGATTCCACTCTACTGCTGAATATGAACAACGCATGTCTGATGCGGGAGTGTTTTGCTCCTGCTCGAAGAGGGCGCGGCTAGTAACGGCAAAAGTGATCTCGAACTCCCATCGTCCTATCGGCCCCTGTGCAGGCTGGACACAGTGGGTAAAGTCCTTATCAAGATATGACTCACAGCCGCAACACAAGTGCGGGCGACCTCTCATCGAGGCAATATGGGTTTATATCCGGACATTCACAGTAGATGCAAGCCGGGAAGTGATGGAAGTGGTCTACAGAGCAGAAGACACTAAACCATTTTTCAAGGCTCCATCTTACGACCTTCCTTTGGAATCACCTCCTACGATGGCCTACTGTGAACCGAGATGACGGAGGAAACGTGCCTTGTGTGATATGAAGACGAAATAGCGGCGCTTGTGGCCGCGCGTGACATCAAGCAGGTTCAATGGAAACTGAGTCGAGTGTAGCAAACAGTGATCGGTTGGATGACGGCCCATGGGCTATTGCTAGCGCTAAATAAAACCGAGATAAAAAATAATGCAAACAACTCTTCCGTTGTGGGTGATTAAGTAACTGAGACGAAAGCAGCTGCCAACCATCTCGGAATTACCATCGACTCAAAGATGAACTTTTCGAGCAAATATGGCAGAGAGCAGGCCAGTCTGCGAAGAAAGTTACGGCTCTAAGTCGGCTCATGGCAAACGTACATGGCCCGAAGTCCAGCAAGCATCGTTTGTTGATGGCCACAATCCAATCCGTCGTTTTATATGGAGCTGAAATATGGGCGGCCGACTCCTTATGTAAGTAGATGTATAGAAAACGCTTATTACAAGTGCAAAGGACAGGTACTTTGCCGGTAGTCTCGACTTACCACACATTATTGGAAACAACCATCTTGGTTATCGCTGGGATCGTACCGATTGATGTCCTGGCCAATGAACGCAAGGCAATATAAATATTAAAGACCGAGGTTGGCACAGAAAGGGCGAGCCCGCAAGAAAGAATAAAATCCTTGGAATGTTGGCAAGTGTAAGTGAAGCCAGAAGACGGTGGATAACGAAAACTTTCGCGCTTGTGAGCCCGTGGGCCTTGAGGGGTTAGGAGAGGTGGAAGTAATCTCAGTATTGTATCTACTGTGAAGGAGCCATAGATCACGCTGAGCACACGTTCTTCTCGTGTGACAAGTGGACACAGCAAAGTAGCTGACTGCAAGAGCACAAAACGGATTGGCCCAAAGTAATGAGTAAAACGGTCCCAGGCTAATGCGGTAGTAGGAGTAGATGTTTTTTAGTCAGTAGGTCAGAAATTCAGAAATTCCGCCACTGTCCTTAAAATCATTTTACACCTCCTCATAAAAAAAAATATATTTTGTTGTTTTCCTGTGTGGTTGAAAAACTTACTAATTCAGGGATGGGGAAGGTAGATTACGCCATGTTATCTACGCCATTGTCGACACGTAGAGTATTACGTAAATTACGTAAATAACGTCGACAATTAAGGCAACGTCAACAACCTAAGATGTTTTGGTATGTTGAAATTTCAAATAGAAAACAAAATTTGATCCATTGCACGGCGGTTACTGATAATGGATCAAAAGTAATGGTTAAAAATTGTCTTCAATTGGTTTCCGTTTACTTAAGGCGATACATTCAAATCACAGATATTTGCCTAAAATACTTACTATAAGCTTTTGTGTTCCTCTGCGTGAATCTGATTGTGAGCGGATGGGAAGCTGTTGGTAACCAGCGATTCGTTAAGCCGTATGACAAATAATACTTTGGCACGTATGTGAAATTTTGACCTAATTTTGATATATGCGTATTGAGTAAGAAGAATATCCCGATGTTAACGTATCTATCAATATTGGAAAAGAAAGTGGAATAGGACGTTTTGGACTACCATGTCTGGTATGACCTCATATAATAACGCCGTATAGATATATGACATACATACCATGATGTCACTATGGGTCTAAGTTATCCGAAAATTATTAATAAAAGTAGGGTATTAGGATTTTCAGGCCAACAAACTCAAAGTCATATAATCGAAAAATATGAGGTCATTACAAACTTGGTTGTCCTGAAATTCCCAATCCCCCGTTTCTTTCAAATCTGAAATTTTTTTCGGACAGCTAAGACCCAATGACATCCGGACTAAATCATATATTCGACTTATATGAGGTCTAACTCCCTAATTCCCCACTGTTCCTTAAACGAAAATATTTTTCGGATAGCTCAAACCTAAAGAGATCTTGCGGTATACACGACATTATGGTGTTAGCTTCCTACAAGTTTCTAAAGAAATTCCGGCAAAAAAAATGCTTGTATTATTTATTTATATAACATCCTTAGCTTCAAATGAAATATTTAACTTTTCAACAAAAAATTTTTTATTAATTATCTCCGCCATAAGAGCCTTATTATTCATAATATTTCTACTTAACGACTCTTCTTATTTAAATTCATTCACTATAAATGCAGAAATAACATCAATTATAAATGAAATAAATTTTATTAAAGAAAATAACTTAAACCTCAACAAATTATATAATTTCCCAACAAATATATTAACCCTTTTATTAATTAATTATTTATTTTTAACTCTTATTATTATTGTAAAAATTACAAATAATTTTTATGGACCCTTGCGACAAATCAACTAATGAATAAACCTATACGACTTTCACACCCCTTGCTTAAAATTGCCAACAATGCCCTCGTAGATTTACCCGCTCCTTCGAATATCTCTGCTTGATGAAATTTTGGGTCATTACTGGGACTATGTTTAATTATTCAAATTTTAACTGGCCTATTTTTAGCAATACATTACACTGCCCACATTGATTTAGCCTTTGATAGTGTCGCCCATATTTGCCGAGATGTAAACTATGGCTGATTATTACGAACCTTACACGCAAATGGAGCCTCATTCTTTTTTATTTGCATTTACTTACATATTGGACGAGGAATTTATTATAGCTCCTACCTATACCACATAACTTGATCTATCGGAGTTCTTATTTTATTTGCTGTCATAGCAACTGCTTTTATAGGATACGTATTACCCTGAGGACAAATGTCCTTTTGAGGAGCTACAGTTATTACTAATTTATTATCAGCAATTCCTTACTTAGGAACAGATCTCGTTCAATGAATTTGAGGAGGATTTGCTATTGATAACGCCACTTTAACCCGGTTTTTTACCCTTCACTTTGTACTCCCTTTTATTGTAGCCGCAATAACTATAATTCATCTATTATTTCTACATCAAACCGGGTCTAATAACCCATTAGGAATTAACAGAAATATTGATAAAATCCCCTTTCATCCCTACTTTTCTTTCAAAGATATCTTTGGATTTATAATTATACTGACTGCTCTCATTCTTCTTACTCTTATAAGACCTTACATATTAGGAGACCCAGATAATTTTATCCCCGCCAACCCTCTAGTAACCCCAGTACATATTCAACCTGAATGATATTTTTTATTTGCATATGCTATTCTACGATCAATCCCTAATAAGTTAGGAGGAGTAATTGCCTTAATTGCCTCTATTGCTATTTTATTTATTCTCCCATTTACCCATACTGGTAAATTCCGAGGACTTCAATTTTACCCTATTAATCAAATTCTTTTTTGATTAATGCTAATTATTGTAATTTTATTAACATGAATCGGGGCTCGACCTGTTGAAACTCCTTACGTTTTAGTAGGTCAAATTTTAACAGTACTTTATTTTTCTTATTACATTTTTAACCCTTTAATTATAATATGATGAGATAAACTAATTAATTAGTTAATGAGCTTGAAATAAGCATATGTTTTGAAAACATAAGATAGAAACATAACTTTTCTATTAACTTTACTAATATCTATGATTTAAAATAAAATTAATATCAAAATCTTTAAACCCACAAAAAATATTAAATAATTCAATGAAAAAGGTAAAAAACTCTTTCAAGCTAAATATATTAACTTATCATATCGAAATCGAGGCAAAGTCCCTCGAACTCAAATAAATAAAAACGAAATCAACATTAATTTAATATAAAACATAAAAGAATAAATATCACACCCTAAAAAAATCACAACAAATAATATGCTCATAAATAAAATTCTAGCATATTCGGCCAAAAAAATTAAAGCAAATCCTCCTCTTCTATACTCTACATTAAACCCAGAGACTAATTCAGACTCTCCCTCAGCAAAATCAAAAGGAGTACGATTAGTTTCTGCTAATATAGAGGCCCCCCACACTAAAGATAAAGGAAATATAATTCAAATAAATCAAATATTTTGATAAATTATAAAATTTATTAAATTATAATCCCCAATCAAAAAAACAAAACACAATAAAATTAAAGCCATTCTAACCTCATAAGAAATAGTTTGAGCAACTGCTCGCAACCCCCCCAATAAAGCATAATTAGAATTAGAAGACCACCCCGCAATTATTACAGTATAAACCCCCAATCTTGTACAACATAAAAAAAATAATACCCCCAAATTAAATATAAATAAATTTGTATAATAAGGAATACATAATCAAATCAATAATGCCAAAAATAAAGAAAATACAGGACTAAAATAATAAGGCAAATAATTAGATATTAACGGATAAGTCTGTTCTTTTGTAAATAATTTAATTGCATCACAAAATGGCTGGGGAATCCCTAATAACCCGACCTTATTGGGCCCTTTGCGAATTTGAATATACCCTAAAACTTTTCGTTCTAATAAAGTTAAAAAAGCTACTCCTACTATCACACAAATTAATAATAAAATAACACTTACTAAGCTCAATAATAATTCTTGTCATATCAAGTATTATTTGTAAATAATTTACATAAATAAATTCTAAATTTATTGCACTAATCTGCCAAAATAACCCAATTATTTATATTCATAAATAAAAATATTAATATATTAAATATTTGGTCCTTTCGTACTAAAATATTTTAATTTTTTAAGGATAGAAACCAACCTGGCTTACGCCGGTTTGAACTCAGATCATGTAAGAATTTAAGGGTCGAACAGACCCAATATTTTAAACTTCTACACCTAAAATTACTCTTAATCCAACATCGAGGTCGCAATCTTTTTTGTCGATATGAACTCTTTAAAAAAATTACGCTGTTATCCCCAAGGTAACTTAATTTTTTAATCAATAAAACTGGATCAATTAACCATAAATCAATGTTATAAAATAATAAAAGTTAAATAAATTTTATTGTCACCCCAACAAAATAGTTTTTCCAATAAAACTTAAATTATTCTTTATAAATTATATAATAAAACTATAAAGCTCTACGGGGTCTTCTCGTCCTTTAAAATAATTTTTGCCTTTTAACAAAAAAGTTAAATTCTATTACAAATTCAATAAAGACAGTCAATATTTCGTCCAACCATTCATACAAGCTTTCAATTAAAAAACTAATGATTATGCTACCTTTGCACGGTCAAAATACCGCGGCCCTTTAAATAATTTCAGTGGGCAGGTTAGACTTTAAATAAAACCAAAAAGACATGTTTTTGATAAACAGGCGAATATTTAATTTGCCGAGTTCCTTTAAAAAACCTTTCATTTTTATTTATTTATAAATTTAAATATACTAATTTTATCATTATCTCTTAATTTTTCTTATTAAAATTAATGTTTTAATAAAAATTTAAAAATTAAATAAATAATATTCAAAAAAAATATATTATAACATACTTACAATTAATGGATATTTCTAACCCTACTATTATTTTATACTATAAAATTTTATAAAATTTTATTTTAAAGCTTATCCCTTAAAATATTTATATAATTAAATAATAAATTAATTAATTAAATTATTACAATTAAGTATATATAAATTAAATTTATTTCTTAAAAAACTAGATATATTTAAGAACGAATAACGTTTCATTTCTAATTAACTATTATTAATATTTATGCCACAATAACTAAAATAATTAATTAGCTCTCTTAAATTCGAGAAAAATATTAATTAATATTTTTTAATTAATAAACCCTGATACACAAGGTACAACAAATAAAATTTTCTTATAAATTAATACATTTTCAATTTATTTCATTTTTCTTTCACAATACTAATAAACTATCACTAAAATTATTTTATCTTTAAAAAATACAAAAACCACTCTATTAAAATTATTTTTATTAATTCAATAATTTAATAAAAAAAAATTAATAAAATTTATTTATCAATTTAAATCGAATTGCACGAATTTCTTTTCAATGTAAATGAAAAACTTTACTACTTAAGCTTTAAATTGTCTTTCTAGATACACCTTCCGGTACATCTACTATGTTACGACTTATCTCATCTTAATAACGAGAGCGACGGGCGATATGTGCATATTTTAGAGCTAAAATCAAATAACTTTTCTTTTTTATTTTACTATCAAATCCAATTTCAAAAAAATATTTCAATTTTTTATCCAAAAATAAATTTATTGTAACCCATTTTTACTTAATTATAAGCTGCACCTTGACCTGACATAATTTTTAATAAAAATTTTAGAAAATTATTTCTTTTTTAAGACATTCTGACGACGGCGGTATACATACTACACAAAATTAAGTAAGGTCCAACGTGGATTATCAATTATAAAACAGGTTCCTCTGAAAAGACTAAAATACCGCCAAATTTTTTAAATTTCAAGAACATAACTAATACTATTCCAGATTTTTTATTTACACTTTAAATAATAGGGTATCTAATCCTAGTTTACTATTAAAATTTCATAATTTCAATAACTTATTTATATAATTTATTAAATTTAAAATTTCACCTAATAAATTTAACTTTTTTATACAATAAAACAATTTAATTATAATCTAAACTAATTTATTTATATTTTTTGTCTAACCGCAGCAGCTGGCACAAATTTTGCTAATATTAAATAATATTACTAATTCTAAATTTCTTTAATAATTAATATTAATCACTGCGAATAAAATCAAAATAAATTATTATTTAAATAATTTATAATTCTTACTAAAATTTACATGTAAAATAAATTATAAACAAATTTTCATGCTAAAATAAAACATTTTCATAACTAAAATAATATAATGGAATTTTTAAATTTTTATAATAATTCTTTTTTTTAATAACCCTTATTATAAATTTCATTAATATCCAATCAATTAAATAACTCCCCCAAGTACCGCGCTAAATTCCAGTTTTTTCCCCACTTAATAAGAACTTTAAAAAATTATGGAATTAACATTTTATTATTAATATATTTATATTATATTAAATATTATTATTTTTTTTTTTTTTTTTTTATTTATAAATAATTTTATTTAGTAATTTATATAAATATATATATAAATATTAAATTATTTATTAATTATTATTTATTTATATATATATAATTTATATTATTATAAATAATTTAATATAATGTTTAATACTTTACTATTTCTATTAAAGAATTAATAATCTCTTCTTTTTTTTTAGTGAATTTATAAAAATGATTGCAAATAATAAAAATTTATTATAAATTAATTCTAATTTCGGTTATTTATACGATTAATAAATGTTTAATATATATATAGATATTGTTAAACATTTAAAAATAATATTATATATACGATTTTGTTAAATAGTATATCCCATAAGATATTAATATTTCCATTTAAAAATATTGCCTATTTATATAAATATTCTACCTAAATAAATTATATATATATATATTAAAATATTTATATTTATATATATTCATATTAAATTAATACATATAAATATTAAAAATTTAATATTAATATTAAATTTTATATAAATATATATAAATATTAAATTATTTATTAATTATTATTTATTTATATATATAATTTATATTATTATAAATAATTTAATATAATGTTTAATACTTTACTATTTCTATTAAAGAATTAATAATCTCTTCTTTTTTTTTAGTGAATTTATAAAAATGATTGCAAATAATAAAAATTTATTATAAATTAATTCTAATTTCGGTTATTTATACGATTAATAAATGTTTAATATATATATAGATATTGTTAAACATTTAAAAATAATATTATATATACGATTTTGTTAAATAGTATATCCCATAAGATATTAATATTTCCATTTAAAAATATTGCCTATTTATATAAATATTCTACCTAAATAAATTATATATATATATATATTAAAATATTTATATTTATATATATTCATATTAAATTAATACATATAAATATTAAAAATTTAATATTAATATTAAATTTTATATAAATATATATAAATATTAAATTATTTATTAATACCCTATTTTAACTAAAAACAATTATTTAATTTAAAAAAACTTATTATTATTATAGCATTCCGTCACCACTTTTTTTCATATAAAACAAATGAATTGCCTGAAAAAAAGGGTTACCTTGATAGGGTAAATTATATGATTTATCCTCATATTCATTATATTTAATAGAATTAAACTATTTCTAAAAGTATCAAAAACTTTTGTGCATCATACACCAAAATATAAAAAAGATAAGCTAACCAAGCTAATAGGTTCATACCCTATTTATAAAGGTTTTAATCCTTTTCTTTTTAATTTTTAAAAATTCATCGAAATTATTATTTTTGCTTACTTTAATTAGAGGAACATTAATTACAATTTCCTCTAATTCATGGCTAAGAGCCTGAATAGGATTAGAAATTAATTTATTATCATTTATCCCCCTGATGATAATAAATTACAATAATCTTATAACCTCTGAAGCATCTTTAAAGTATTTCTTAACTCAAGCTTTAGCCTCTACTATTTTATTATTTTCTGTAATTTTAATAATATTTTCAATTAATATAAATTGATACTATAGAGAACTAAGCTCAATATACCCGATAATAATTAACTCTTGTTTATTACTTAAAATAGGCGCCGCCCCCTTCCACTTTTGATTCCCCGGAGTAATAGAAGGACTAAGCTGAACCAATAATTTTATTTTAATGACTTGACAAAAAATCGCACCAATAATATTAATTTCCTATTTTATTATCCCTAATCTATTCTCATTAATTATCTTTTTATCTATCCTTATTGGGTCCCTAGGAGGATTAAATCAAACTAGTTTACGAAAAATTATAGCCTTTTCATCAATTAATCATTTAGGATGAATACTCGCTGCAATAATATCAAACGAAAATTTATGAGAATTTTACTTTTATGTTTATACTTTTCTTTCTTTAGCTATCTTAATACTATTTAATACCCTAAAAGTATCCCATATTAATCAAACCTTTTTTATAATAAATAATAGCCCACTAATCAAATTTTTAATATTTACTCTTTTGTTATCCTTAGGAGGCCTGCCCCCATTCCTAGGATTCGCCCCAAAATGATTAGTAATTCAATTTATAACTATGAATAACAATATTTTATTAATAATTTTAATAGTCTGTTTAACATTAATCACACTTTATTATTATATTCGAATCTGTTATGCTTCATTTTTAATTAATTATTGAGAAATTAATTGATTTAATAAAATTCAATTAAACCCACTAAATCTATCCTTAACCTTAGGACTATCTTTTATCTCAATAACAGGAATTTTATTAGTTAATTTTTCTTATTTTTTAGCCTAAGGCTTTAAGTTAAATAAACTAATAGCCTTCAAAGTTATAAATATGAGTCTAATTCTTTTAAGCCTTAGTAATTAATTACTCCTTTAGAATTGCAGTCTAATATCATTTTTGACTATAAAGCCATTGATTAAAGAAGGAACCCTTCATTAATAGATTTACAATCTATCGCCTAAATTTCAGCCATTTAATCGCGACAATGGCTATTTTCCACTAATCATAAAGATATTGGTACTTTATATTTTATTCTAGGGGCTTGGGCTGGAATAGTAGGGACTTCTTTAAGAATTTTAATTCGAGCAGAACTTGGTCATCCGGGGGCATTAATCGGAGATGACCAAATTTATAATGTTATTGTAACAGCTCATGCTTTTATTATAATTTTTTTTATAGTTATACCTATTATAATTGGAGGATTTGGTAATTGATTGGTTCCTTTAATGCTTGGGGCCCCTGATATGGCATTCCCCCGAATAAATAATATGAGTTTTTGAATATTACCCCCTTCTCTTACTCTTCTCTTAGCAAGTAGTATAGTAGAAAATGGGGCGGGAACAGGGTGAACCGTTTACCCTCCCCTATCTGCAGGCATTGCCCATACAGGAGCTTCTGTTGATTTAGCTATTTTTTCTCTTCATTTAGCCGGAATTTCTTCTATTTTAGGGGCTGTAAATTTTATTACAACAGTAATCAATATACGATCAAGAGGAATTACATTAGATCGAATACCTTTATTTGTCTGATCAGTTGTTATTACAGCCATTCTTCTTTTACTTTCTTTGCCCGTTTTAGCAGGAGCTATTACTATATTATTAACTGATCGAAATTTAAATACTTCTTTCTTTGACCCTGCGGGAGGAGGAGACCCAATCCTCTACCAACACCTATTCTGATTTTTTGGACACCCTGAAGTATATATTTTAATTTTACCAGGGTTTGGAATAATCTCACACGTAATCAGCCAAGAAAGTGGCAAAAAAGAAACATTTGGGGCCTTAGGAATAATCTACGCCATATTAGCAATTGGATTATTAGGGTTTATTGTATGGGCCCATCATATATTTACAGTTGGAATGGACGTTGACACTCGGGCTTACTTTACTTCAGCCACAATAATTATTGCCGTCCCAACGGGAATTAAAATTTTCAGTTGACTCGCAACATTACATGGAGCTCAATTAACATACTCACCATCACTTTTGTGATCTTTAGGGTTTGTATTTTTATTTACTATTGGAGGACTAACGGGGGTTGTATTAGCAAACTCTTCTATTGATATCATTTTACATGATACTTATTATGTAGTAGCCCATTTTCATTATGTTTTATCAATAGGAGCAGTATTTGCCATTATAGCCGGGTTTATCCATTGATACCCCCTATTAACAGGATTAACAATAAATTCACAATGATTAAAAATACAATTTGCTATTATATTTTTAGGAGTAAATTTAACATTTTTCCCTCAACATTTCCTAGGATTAGCCGGAATACCTCGACGATACTCAGACTATCCTGACGCCTACACTTCATGAAATATTGTTTCTACTATTGGATCAACAATTTCTTTAATTGGAATCCTAATATTTTTATTTATTATTTGAGAAAGTATAGTAGTTAAACGACTAGTGGTTTATCCAATTCATCTAAATTCTTCTATTGAATGATACCAAAATCTCCCCCCAGCAGAACATAGCTACTCAGAATTACCTTTATTAACTAATTAATCTAATGTGGCAGATTAGTGCAATGGATTTAAGCTCCATATATAAAGTATTTCTTTCATTAGAATTTCACTAATGGCAACTTGATCAAATTTAGGACTACAAGATAGTGCTTCTCCTGTTATAGAACAACTTACATTCTTCCACGATCACACATTAATAATTTTAACAATAATCACCATTTTAGTAGGATACATCATAATTACATTAAGATTTAATAAATTCACTAATCGATACTTATTATCTGGACAATTAATTGAAATTGTTTGAACAATTTTACCCGCCATTATTTTAGTATTTATTGCTATACCTTCTCTTCGTCTCTTATACTTAATAGACGAAATCTATAGCCCTTCTATTACCTTAAAAACTATTGGGCATCAATGATATTGAAGTTATGAATACTCAGACTTCAATAACTTAGAATTTGATTCATACATAATTCCTACAACAGACTTAAAATTAGATGAATTTCGACTATTAGATGTAGATAATCGAATTGTTCTCCCTATAAACACCCAAATTCGAGTGTTAGTCTCTGCTGCCGACGTTCTTCACTCATGAGCCATACCAGCCCTTGGAGTAAAAATTGATGCCACACCAGGACGATTAAATCAAACAAGCTTTTTAATTAATCGCCCCGGACTATTTTATGGCCAATGTTCTGAAATTTGTGGGGCTAATCATAGATTTATGCCCATTGTCATTGAAAGAGTCCCAATAAATTACTTCATTAATTGAATTACAACCTTTAATTCTTCATTAGATGACTGAAAGCAAGTACTGGTCTCTTAAACCATTTAATAGTAAATTAGCAATGACTTCTAATGAAAAAATTAGTTAATCCATAACATTAGTTTGTCAAGCTAAAATTATCAATTTATTGATATTTTTTAATTCCACAAATAGCACCAATCAGTTGATTATTACTTTTTATTATTTTTTCCATTACATTAATTATTTTTAATACCTTAAATTATTTTTCATTTTTACCCCCCACTCCTAAATTTTCTCAAACAGGAACGACCCCCAATTCTTCATTAAATTGAAAATGATAACAAACCTATTCTCTGTTTTTGATCCTTCTACTAATATCTTTAATTTATCATTAAATTGAATAAGAACATTTTTGGGACTATTAATAATCCCTTCTATATACTGATTTATTCCTTCTCGATACCATATCATTTGAAATAATATTCTATTAACTTTACATAAAGAATTTAAAACCCTACTAGGAACAAGAGGCCACAATGGGAGATCTTTTATTTTTATTTCACTATTTTCTCTAATTCTATTTAATAACTTTATTGGGCTATTCCCGTATGTATTCACAAGCTCAAGCCACTTAGTATTCACCCTTAGCTTAGCCCTTCCTTTGTGATTATCTTTTATACTTTACGGATGAATTAATCACACTCAACACATATTCGCTCACTTGGTCCCTCAAGGAACTCCTGCAGTATTAATACCATTTATAGTCTGTATTGAAACAATCAGAAATATCATTCGTCCTGGAACTTTAGCTGTCCGACTAGCTGCCAATATAATTGCAGGGCACCTACTTTTAACTTTATTAGGAAATACCGGAAATTCCCTTCCAAGCTATTTAGTAATTATCCTAATTGGGGCTCAAATCGCTTTATTAGTTCTTGAATCAGCAGTATCAATTATTCAATCTTATGTTTTTGCTGTATTAAGAACTCTTTATTCTAGAGAAGTAAATTAATAATGTCTACACACTCAAACCATACTTTCCATTTAGTTGATTATAGCCCATGACCTTTAACAGGGGCAATTGGGGCTTTTACAACAGTATCCGGCTTAGTTAAATGATTCCATCAATATGACATAAGCCTTCTAGCCCTTGGACTATTAATTACTACATTAACGATGTATCAATGATGACGGGATATTTCTCGAGAAGGAACCTTTCAGGGGCTACACACCTACTCAGTAACAATTGGCCTACGATGAGGAATAATTTTATTCATTATTTCAGAAGTATTTTTTTTTATTTCATTTTTTTGAGCCTTTTTTCACAGAAGTTTATCCCCAGCCATTGAATTAGGTTCCATATGACCCCCAATAGGAATTGTCCCATTTAATCCTTTTCAAATCCCTCTCTTAAATACAGCAATTTTATTAGCTTCTGGAGTAACTGTCACATGGGCTCACCATAGCCTCATAAGTAGAAATCACTCACAATCAACACAAGGCTTATTATTTACTGTTATCTTAGGAATTTATTTTACTATCTTACAAGCATACGAATATATTGAAGCGCCTTTTACTATTGCAGACGCTGTTTATGGGTCAACATTTTTTGTGGCAACAGGGTTTCATGGTCTTCATGTATTGATTGGAACTACCTTTTTACTTATTTGTTTAATCCGCCACTTAAATTATCACTTTTCTAGCCACCATCATTTTGGATTTGAAGCCGCTGCCTGATACTGACACTTTGTCGATGTTGTATGATTATTCTTATATATTTCTATTTACTGATGAGGTAGATAATTATTTATATAGTATATAAGTATATGTGACTTCCAATCACAAGGACTAAATAATTTAGTGTAAATAATCTATTCAACATTAATTTTAAGTATCGTAATTATATTAATTGCAATAGTAGTAATACTATTAGCCTCTCTACTATCAAAAAAAGCCTTTATAGATCGAGAAAAATGTTCTCCCTTCGAATGCGGATTTGACCCTAAATCCTCTTCTCGACTCCCATTTTCACTACGATTTTTTTTAATTACAATTATTTTTTTAATCTTTGATGTAGAAATTGCACTAATCCTTCCAATAATCTTAGTAATCAATTATTCAAATTTAGTAATATGATCAACCACATCAATTATTTTTATTTTAATTTTACTAATTGGGCTATACCATGAATGAAATCAAGGAGCTTTAAACTGATCCTCGTAGGACTGTAGTTAAATATAACATTTGATTTGCATTCAAAAAGTATTGATTCTCAATCTGTCTTGAATATGAAGCGATAAATTGCAATTAGTTTCGACCTAATCTTAGATGAATATCATCCTTATTCTTTAATTGAAACCAAAAAAGAGGTATATCACTGTTAATGATAAAATTGAATTTTAATTCCAATTAAAGAAATATAGGGCCTAAGTAAAAGCTGCTAACTTTTTTCTTTAATGGTTAAACTCCATTTATATTTCTATTTATATAGTTTAAATTAAAACCTTACATTTTCACTGTAAAAATAAAAAAAATTTTTTTTTATAAATTACTATATATTATTATATAAATATAAATTTATTTAAAGATTTAACAATCTCCCTAACAGCTTCAATGTTATGCTCTAATTATAAGCTATTTAAATAATATACATTTAAAATTAATAATATAATAAATCACAATACAAATCTTAATAAATAAATTTTTAAATTATTATTTTGTAATATTTGACTAATTAGAGCCCCCTGTATGAACATTCGATATATATTTTGAGCCCCCAATTGTTCACTTCACCCCTGATCCATAATTCTATAAGTCTTATTACCAATTAATAAAGGATAATAAATAATACCTAAAGTAGATAAAACTGGCATATTTCACATTCTCCCACTAAAATAACTTATTTTATAATAACTTAAAGATTTATTATAAAATTTTAATGAAATACTAGAAATTAAATAACCACTAAAAGCCCCTACAATACAAACAACTAAAGTTAATATTTTTAAATAGGCCGGCAAACAAATTATATCCGGCGTAGGAAACATTAATCAACTTAATATACTTCCTCCAATAATTGCTATAATTAATAGCCCTACTATTCCCCGAAGCATAACCTTGCCCTCATCATTTATAGGATGTAAAGATCTTCTATTAAATTCTCCAGTCAAAGAATAATAAACAAGACGGAAAGAATAACAAACAGTTAATCCAGTAGAAAAAAAATACAAAAAAAATCTAAATATATTAATATTAGACAATATAACAACTTCTAAAATCAAATCCTTAGAATAAAACCCTGCCAAAAAAGGCATCCCACATAAAGCTAAATTGGCCAAATTTAAACAGGCTGCAGTTAGAGGCATTTGACTCACTAACCCCCCTATAGTTCGAATATCCTGTCTATTTTTTATATTATGAATAATAGCCCCCGCACATATAAACAGCAATGCCTTAAATAATGCATGAGTTAATAAATGAAAAAATGCCAATTTATACATCCCCATAGATAAAATTCTTATTATTAATCCTAATTGACTCAAAGTCGATAAAGCAATAATCTTTTTTAAATCAAATTCAAAATTAGCCCCTAACCCCGCCATAAATATTGTAAGCCCAGAAACTAATAATAAAAATTGACCTAAATAAGTGCCCTCTAGTAAAATATTAAATCGAATTAATAAATAAACTCCCGCAGTCACTAAAGTCGAAGAATGAACTAATGCAGATACTGGCGTTGGGGCAGCCATTGCCGCAGGCAACCAAGAAGAAAAAGGAATTTGAGCTCTTTTAGTTATTGCGGCTAAAACAACTAGCCCACCAATTAATATTATTTCAAAATCCATTTTTATTATTTCTAAATAAAAAACATAATTTCAAGAACCATAATTTATTATTCAAGCAATTGCTAACAGTAAAGCAACATCTCCAATACGATTAGACAAAGCTGTTAATATTCCCGCATTAAATGATTTAACATTTTGAAAATAAATAACTAAACAATAAGACACTAATCCTAACCCATCTCAACCTAATAAAATACTTACTAAATTAGGACTAATAATTAATAACATCATAGATAAAACAAACATTAAAACTAATAAAATAAATCGATTAATATTAAAATCTTCCTGTATATACTCTTTTCTATAATAAATAACTATAGAAGAAATAAATAAAACAAAAGATATAAATATCAGTCTAATTCAATCAAATAATAAAGTTATAACAATTGATGCACTATTTAATGACAAAACTTCTCATTCAATAAAAACTACTAAATCAGCCACTAAAAAATTTACCCCCAAAATAAAAGTAATTAGTCTAATTAATATTAAACCCACAAAACTAATAAAACAAATTGAGATATTATACACGATCTAAAATGAATTAATTCATATCATTGACACCACAAATCAATATTTTTATTAAACTATTTAAATACAGCCACAATATACAAACATCTCTTTTTATAATTAATAAATTTAAAGGAAATCAATGCAACAATAACAACAAATACTCACGATTTAACCCCCCTATAAAAGAATAACTCCCAGAATGTAACTTTCCATGTTGACTATAAGAATATAAATATAAAGTATAAGCAGCACTAAAAAAAGATAACAAAGCCAATATAAACATTCTTACTCAAGATCATCTTACAATACTATTTAATAATCTAATCTCTCCCAACAAATTTAATGAAGGAGGAGCCGCCATATTACAAGAACTTAACAAAAATCATCATAAAGCCATACTTGGCATAAAATTTAATATCCCCTTATTAATAAACAAACTTCGTCTTCCTATCCGTTCATAACTAATATTAGCTAAACAAAATAGTCCAGAGGAACATAGCCCATGAGCAATTATTAATGTATACGCCCCAGACATCCCCCATCTAGTCATAGTTAATGCCCCACTTAAAACAATTCTTATGTGAGCAACTGATGAATATGCAATTAATGCCTTTAAATCTGTTTGACGTAAACAAATAAAACTCACTAATACCCCCCCAACTAAACTGATACTTACTCAATATCAACTAAATAAATTATTTACTCTTTGAATCAAGGGTATAACTCGTAAAACACCATACCCCCCTAATTTTAATAACACCCCAGCTAAAATTATAGACCCTGAAACTGGGGCTTCAACATGAGCTTTAGGCAACCATAAATGAACCAAAAATATAGGCATTTTAACTAAAAAAGCAAAAATTAAAGATAAATATAAAAGACCACTATATATATCCATAGATAATATTATTAATTCTAAGTGCATAACTTCATTATAAACATAAAAAATTCCCACTAATAGCGGCAATGAGGCAAAAAGAGTATAAAATAATAAATAAACCCCTGCTTGTAACCGTTCTGGCTGATACCCCCAACCCATAATCAAAAATAAAGTAGGAATTAATCTTCTTTCAAAAAATAAATAAAATAAAAATAAATTTATAGTAGAAAACGTTAAATAAAGAAAAACCAATAAAACTATAACCACAAATAAAAAAAAATTTCAATAATTTTTATTACGATAAACTCTTTCTCTCGCTATTAATATTAACCCACAAATTCAAATTCTTAACAAAATTAATCCATAAGATAAAACATCACACCCTAAAAAATAACTAATACTTCCTCAATTATTATTATAAGAATTTAACATAATAAAAATAAACCCAACCAAAAATAATAAATTTTGTACCATTCAATATAAATTTTTTAAAAAACATAAAGGAATCATAAATACTAATATAAATAAAATTTTTAACATTGTAAAACATTAAAAGAATTAAAATAATCATTGCCATGAGTACGAATTATAGACACTAAAATTGAAAGCCCCAAAGCCCCCTCACACACACAAAAAGTTAAATATAATATACTAAAAAATATTTCATAATTATATAAACTTAAATAAATTACTATAAGCATAAATAAACTCAAAACCATAAATTCTAATCTTAATAACATAATCAATAAATGTTTACAATTAAAAACAAATACTATCGCCCCTGATAAAAATAAAATCCCCGGAAATCCTCAATAAATAAATATTAACATTAGTTTTAATAGTTTAACAAAACATTGGTCTTGTAAATCAAAAATAAGAATATTTCTTTTAAAACATCAAGAAAAAAGAATTTCTTTATCATTAATCTCCAAAATTAATATTTTTATTAAACTATTTCTTGAAATTATACAATTTATACTCATTATTTGTAGACTAATTATTAGATTCCTATTTACTCAAATAAAACACCCCCTATCAATAGGATTTACTTTATTAATTCAAACTTTTATCATTTGCCTTATCACAGGGTCATTTATAAAAACTTTTTGATTCTCTTATGTTTTACAGGCTTGTACTAGAGATGGCAGCCAGAACAGGACTTTTGGTGCTGAATTACGGCTCAACCACAACCTTCCGTCTACCGGGGTACATGGAGACGATACCCGATATTATCCTCGCAACCGAAAACCTGGTGCCATACGTTCGAGCGTGGAAAGTCATGGAGGATTACTCGGGTAGTGACCCCCAGTATATATACTTCGCTCCTATAGAATCTTCAGCGAATAGATGAAGAGCGTTTCTCGAATGAACTCGTAAGGATCGTGCAAATAGTGGAAAGGATGAATACGGGCGATTGATCAGCGACTGAGGCAGAGAGGGCTTCTGCCATGCGTCTCATCATCTCTGCCTGCGATGTGTCCATGCCACGAAGAAAACCCCGCCATGGGAAGCCTTCCGTGTACTGGTGGACATCTGAAATGCTCCGTTGGAAAGCACAACGACAAAGAAATCAAAACTAAGCAAACCTGTTATTAGTAGAACATAAGGCCGAGAAGAAAAAACTGCGGTGAACCATCAACAAGAGTAAAGCTTGCTGTTAGAGAAAACTAGTTGAAGACGTCGACAACGATCCGTGGAGACTATAGAAATAAAAACATATGGATGGAATACCCAGCGAGGTTCTAGCACGATTCCACTCTACTGCTGAATATGAACAACGCATGTCTGATGCGGGAGTGTTTTGCTCCTGCTCGAAGAGGGCGCGGCTAGTAACGGCAAAAGTGATCTCGAACTCCCATCGTCCTATCGGCCCCTGTGCAGGCTGGACACAGTGGGTAAAGTCCTTATCAAGATATGACTCACAGCCGCAACACAAGTGCGGGCGACCTCTCATCGAGGCAATATGGGTTTATATCCGGACATTCACAGTAGATGCAAGCCGGGAAGTGATGGAAGTGGTCTACAGAGCAGAAGACCATAACCATTTTTCAAGGCTCCATCTTACGACCTTCCTTTGGAATCACCTCCTACGATGGCCTACTGTGAACCGAGATGACGGAGGAAACGTGCCTTGTGTGATATGAAGACGAAATAGCGGCGCTTGTGGCCGCGCGTGACATCAAGCAGGTTCAATGGAAACTGAGTCGAGTGTAGCAAACAGTGATCGGTTGGATGACGGCCCATGGGCTATTGCTAGCGCTAAATAAAACCGAGATAAAAAATAATGCAAACAACTCTTCCGTTGTGGGTGATTAAGTAACTGAGACGAAAGCAGCTGCCAACCATCTCGGAATTACCATCGACTCAAAGATGAACTTTTCGAGCAAATATGGCAGAGAGCAGGCCAGTCTGCGAAGAAAGTTACGGCTCTAAGTCGGCTCATGGCAAACGTACATGGCCCGAAGTCCAGCAAGCATCGTTTGTTGATGGCCACAATCCAATCCGTCGTTTTATATGGAGCTGAAATATGGGCGGCCGACTCCTTATGTAAGTAGATGTATAGAAAACGCTTATTACAAGTGCAAAGGACAGGTACTTTGCCGGTAGTCTCGACTTACCACACATTATTGGAAACAACCATCTTGGTTATCGCTGGGATCGTACCGATTGATGTCCTGGCCAATGAACGCAAGGCAATATAAATATTAAAGACCGAGGTTGGCACAGAAAGGGCGAGCCCGCAAGAAAGAATAAAATCCTTGGAATGTTGGCAAGTGTAAGTGAAGCCAGAAGACGGTGGATAACGAAAACTTTCGCGCTTGTGAGCCCGTGGGCCTTGAGGGGTTAGGAGAGGTGGAAGTAATCTCAGTATTGTATCTACTGTGAAGGAGCCATAGATCACGCTGAGCACACGTTCTTCTCGTGTGACAAGTGGACACAGCAAAGTAGCTGACTGCAAGAGCACAAAACGGATTGGCCCAAAGTAATGAGTAAAACGGTCCCAGGCTAATGCGGTAGTAGGAGTAGATGTTTTTTAGTCAGTAGGTCAGAAATTCAGAAATTCCGCCACTGTCCTTAAAATCATTTTACACCTCCTCATAAAAAAAAATATATTTTGTTGTTTTCCTGTGTGGTTGAAAAACTTACTAATTCAGGGATGGGGAAGGTAGATTACGCCATGTTATCTACGCCATTGTCGACACGTAGAGTATTACGTAAATTACGTAAATAACGTCGACAATTAAGGCAACGTCAACAACCTAAGATGTTTTGGTATGTTGAAATTTCAAATAGAAAACAAAATTTGATCCATTGCACGGCGGTTACTGATAATGGATCAAAAGTAATGGTTAAAAATTGTCTTCAATTGGTTTCCGTTTACTTAAGGCGATACATTCAAATCACAGATATTTGCCTAAAATACTTACTATAAGCTTTTGTGTTCCTCTGCGTGAATCTGATTGTGAGCGGATGGGAAGCTGTTGGTAACCAGCGATTCGTTAAGCCGTATGACAAATAATACTTTGGCACGTATGTGAAATTTTGACCTAATTTTGATATATGCGTATTGAGTAAGAAGAATATCCCGATGTTAACGTATCTATCAATATTGGAAAAGAAAGTGGAATAGGACGTTTTGGACTACCATGTCTGGTATGACCTCATATAATAACGCCGTATAGATATATGACATACATACCATGATGTCACTATGGGTCTAAGTTATCCGAAAATTATTAATAAAAGTAGGGTATTAGGATTTTCAGGCCAACAAACTCAAAGTCATATAATCGAAAAATATGAGGTCATTACAAACTTGGTTGTCCTGAAATTCCCAATCCCCCGTTTCTTTCAAATCTGAAATTTTTTTCGGACAGCTAAGACCCAATGACATCCGGACTAAATCATATATTCGACTTATATGAGGTCTAACTCCCTAATTCCCCACTGTTCCTTAAACGAAAATATTTTTCGGATAGCTCAAACCTAAAGAGATCTTGCGGTATACACGACATTATGGTGTTAGCTTCCTACAAGTTTCTAAAGAAATTCCGGCAAAAAAAAACCTTATATTTGTCCTAAATTAAATCAAATTTGGTTGTCCTAAACTCTATAATCCCCTGCTTTTTCCATAATTGCAATATATTCCGGATAGTTTAGACCCAATGACGTCTTGGTATATACTACATTATGGTGTTAGATTTCCAGGGTTTCCCCAAGAAATTTTAAAAATTTATTTTTTTGGCATACCTATGTCAAAAGCAATACTTTAGTAGGAAACGTCACAAAATCGGCTTAATTATTAGATTTAACAAACATAATTACATACTAAGGCATGTAAAAAAATCCTTGTTTTTTTTAACATCGCTTTACTTGTGAAATAATGTCAGAAATTTAAAAAAAGTTTCTAGAGATAAATTATGAAAATATTTTAAATTTAAACTTTTCTAACTTAAATAATTTAAAATGAATTCAAAGAGATTAAAAAACTTGTCGCCGCCCTGTATAAACGCAATAAACCTAAAGAAATATGGCCACAGTAGTTTATAACTAGTTGATTTAGTGAACTCCCAATCAATCGTTAACGTTATCTACGATATTTGCGTCGTCTACGAAATGTCGACACGTCGAGGTAGAAAATAATAGATGACGCGTAACTGCCCAATCCCGGCTTACTATTCTGTTTAGTTTTGGCGCCGGTATAGTCTGTGGCATATTGGTTGATGGTTTAATGGACAGGCAGTCATCGAGGCTCGCCATTCTAGTGGTGGTTGCTTTTGTTCTTTTCTCATTTGGGAAGATCCCCAAACAAATTTTTGTGAATGTGATTTGGACGATTTGTTTAAATATTCTTAAAATGCGAACTATGTGACTTAGGCATAATTAGTCTTAAGCTAACCGAGTTATATAACTTAAGCTTGAATTTAATATAAATAATCCGACGTCAACTAGAGATATGGTCACAGATTAAATAATTGGGGTTTTGTATGACTTAAACAGGAATAATGTTAGACTTAAACTAGCGCTATATGACTTAACTTATAGTTTTTGTGAAATAAAAAAAAAAATTCCGATGCGGCTTAGCCTATAGATTATTAGGCTTAAGCCTGAATTATATAACGTAAAGTACCTTTTTGTGACTTAAGAATGTTATACAATTCAGTTAATCGGAAACTAAGTGGTCTGTGCATTTTATATAGATCAAAAACTTGAAATTTAAGATTAGTTAAGGTTCCACTTAAGCTATAGCACAAGTTGATTTATATCGATCAATATTCTGCGAAATATTGTAAGTGGACAACAATATAGATTTGAATTTAATTTACAATGGTTTTAATCTAATCGCTCAACTATACTTCTATGCACATGCCACATACGCAAAATATTAGATTATTTGAATAGACATACATATGTACATGTTGTCGATATAGAATATTTCATTCAAACGAATTAAGTCATTTCGATAAAGTGCATTTATCAGAATATTATACGCAAGATGTTCGAATTATTTTCAAAATTCATCGCAATTCTTCTAATCGGCATTGTAGTTTCAAGTACAAATGTTAGTTTCAATATATATATAAGATGAATATAGTTATAATTATAGTTCGTGTGTGTGTGGGTGCGTGATCTAAACTAATGTTTAAATATTTGTTTTTATTTATCTATACAGGCATCTGCTACTGGGGGACGTCTAATCAACGGTTTAAACGCTGAAGCTCAACATGCTTTTGCCATACGCATTCACAGTGTTATCGATAATGCATCGGAGCATGCTTATTTATCGTCTGGTGTGGCAGTATCGAGCACAGTTGTTGTTACTGTTGCACAAGCAATTAAATCGTATTCGATATGGTTTGTATTTTCCGGCGGTGTTATTAGCGCAGCCCAGGTATTCCAAGAAAGTCGAAACAGTGTAGCTCATCCCGATTTTAGTCCGACCACTTTGAATAATAATATTGGTGTCATTATACTTACTACACCAGTAGATAATTGTATGTATATACGCGCATTATTTATATATGTACATACGTGTCACGATTAAATGATTATTTCTTGTTCAGTTATTCCAGTTGCTGTACCTGGAGGTTCATTCGGGATTTATCAAGTATTTGGTTATGGTGTTGATGCTGACAATCAATTACCAACAATTCTACAAACTTCTCCAGTTACCCTCATCACAAACGAGGAGTGTGCCAATATTTATGGTAATGCTTTAGTTACCGACAACAATTTCTGTGGTATGCCGCTACAAGATGGTGGTCAGGCGGCGAATGGTGATCAAGGTGGCCCACTAATACCGGTCGTCGTGGCAGCTGCGGCAACTGGTATTGTTTCATTTTGGGGACGCGATGCTACGCTACCAGTGGTTTTCGAACGGGTTAACGCATATAACGATTTTCTTGCAGATTTTTTGTAATAAATCAAATTTTGAAATGTAATAAATAATGTTATGGCGATCAAGATTCAAGATGCTTGATAAAATCCTATACAATATATAATTATAAATAATGTGTTTATCTTATCTGGGCACGTGATATCAACATTTTGAGTAACCTCGCAGCTAATCCAATATAATGCTATCCATATAGCAATACTTTACTCAGTTTGATTTGAAACACGAAAATGATAAAATTGTCAATGTATTTGGGTTTGGGGCTGTTGTGGTATTCCAATGTACATAAATTGTATATAGCTGATTTGTTTAACTATTTAATTTAATCTACATAATTTTTTTAGGCCGCCCAATTTGGTGGACGTATAATAGGGGGACGCCCAACCCAACCAGGAGATGCTATTAGCGTAACCATTTACAGTATAAGGAACGGCAACAAAGGACGTGATGCGTTTTTAACAACTGGCGTGGCAATTTCACCGAAATTAGTATTAGGCACGGCACAGGCGGTTCGAACTGTTGTACAAGGAGAAACTGTTAAGTAAATATAGGGCAGAATTACTAGAATAATTCATTTATAATTTGAATCGCTTGTAACTTTGGTTTTGTTCACAGCTTTGAATCGCATAAAATTGGATTCGATAGTATTGTGGTGGCTGATCAAACCATAGCCGAAGTCGACCATACATCAGTACATGAAAACTATAATGAAACGAGTCTTGAATTTAATGTCGCGGCATTTCATTTGGCTGCCAACCTAATTGAGACATGTAATATGTTCCTCCATATATATAATTAAAAACTAACATTTTCTTCCGCAGACATACCATTCACGTATGCTGGTAATATACCTATACCATTCGCGGTAACAATTGTTGGCTATGGAGCTCCAGATGCGGATTCTGAACATTCAAATAATTTACTGGGAACTCTTGCATCTGAATCATTTAATTGTTTACCAGTCCTCAATAGTCTTGTTTATGGGGAAACCAACGATTGTTTAGAGAGTCTTTCGCCGTTGGCACAAGGTGATCAAGGTGGACCAGTTACAGATCTCATGTTATCCATTGGTGATACAACTTTATATAGTTTGGTATCATATTGGACCCATTCCAATCACAGCCTTGTAATCATCACCAATTTAAGGCATCCAGATATTGCAAAATTTGTTTTGCAAGAAATTGAAGCCAGTGAATCACTTTAAATTGTGTTCGTAATCGATTAAATAAATTTCAAAAAAATAATATCAAAATATATATTGTTACTTGATTTGCACGCTGGTATCTGCGGCACTTTACAGCCAGCTTGATGTACTAATTCGGTAATAAAGATAACATTTTATTTTATTTGGAGAAGCCATATCCATGAACCTTAAAAGTTTATGGTGTTGCGGTAGATAAAATTTTATTCGTTTATTGAATTATTCTGGCGCACCACGATAACACTTGACATTATTTAATGTCCTAGCAAATGAAGCGACTTGATCAGTCACATTTTGCTATTCTAAAATGAAAGTTCTAATCTTCATCGGTTTAATTTGTTTGGTGAAAGTGAGTAGTTATCTATTATTGACATAACTTTTAGTATAATCGCCTGTGTTAAAACCACATCTTAATCATATATATAGGGGTCCGCACTAACGGGCCGATTAATAAACAGCCAACCGGCACTAGAAACCGATAAATTTACAGTGCGTGTACTAAGTTTTGAGTATGAGGGACAAACAACAGCACGGCTGGCGTCTGGTGTAGCGATTAGCCCAAATTTTGCCTTAACCGTTGCCCAAGTGTTGTATGGTTTTGAATTTTGGTATATTGCGTATGGTTCGATCCATGTCGACAGCCAAAACTACCAACGTACTGATAACGTGATCATCCATCCCGAATATATTCCGGCCACATTGAGTAATAATATCGGTGTTATTAGATTAACGTATCCAGTTGGTTCGGATGGATGTATGTTGCGCCCAATATTAATAAAATCAAATAAATTATTCTTTCATTTATATTTGTATACAATATATAGTCATTGCAATCGCATCGAGCGCTTTACAATTCCCGATTATGATTACATTTGGATATGGTGTTGGTGGCGGTGAAAATGGTGCTGTAGCAACAACCCTACAACATCTGGTGCTGATGAAAAGTGATAATATCTGCGAAAGCGAGTACCAAGGAATTAATATAACATCAGTTATTTGTGGTTCTTTCCCATATTTAAGTGGATTTGGTGATGGTGATCAAGGTGGACCGATTACGGATGCGGCACGATTCGAACTACACGGGCTTGTTTCGTATTGGGGTTTCGATTTGGATAATCCCGTGGTTGGTGTTAATATTTCGTTCTACAATGAATTTATAACGAATGCAATGGTTTTATTGAATTAAAATATATGTGTACGATTGTATATGTGGCAAGAGACAAAATATAAAACAATTTCATTAATTCAGCTGTTTCATTAATTACTTCTTAAAGGTGAAATAAATTGGACCACTCAGGTATAGGTATATTGTGCAAGTTTAATAAAATAATGTTTCTGAATTGTTAAAAATATATTTATTAAATTTCTCGTCAGCCACATGGAACAAACTCAAATCGGTATATGGTTGTAAAGAGAATTAAAATACCCATCAAATAAGGTGTCACTCGACCATCTTTCGCAGTTAAAAAAAATATTATTATTTTGTTCAACCCTAACACAAAACATGTACTGTTTTTTCTTAAACTTTTAACACATACACTTAAAACCTGTAAGTCGTTGTAACGAGAATTCAAATATCTATCAAATGACGAGACACTCGACCATTTTCCCATTTAACAAAAATGAGGGTGTCACCCCTCCTCCTGGGTGGATTTTTGATTTTGTTTCTAAAACTGTTAACAAATTTATTAATTAAATTCCTCGAGATTCATGTGAAATAAACTAAAATACTGAATTCCATTGCAGAATATAAAAATTAAAATACCAATTGAATGAGGCCCCAATGACCTTCTTTTATTTGTAAGAAAAACAAAAACCTAACCGAGTATTACTCGACCCTCTTTTCTATATTCTTAATCGAGGACGCACGGCTAAAGGTCCGATTTGCTTTACCATCTACAACTTGTATAGCCCCATTCGAGCTTGCCCTGACATTAATGTGGCTCGGCCCATGAATTCTGCAGTCTCAACAGAGGGTCATAGATGTGTTCATCATCATCCCGATTGAAATCTAGGATGAAGTATCCCTTTTACATTCCGCCTCTATTATGATTCAAACCCAGTATCTCCCGATCCAAACGTCACAGCGTTAACCATTGTGCTATTTGCTCGGTCTCTTTTCTATTAAAAAATAATTTTCTCCCAAATTGGAATATCATCATAAACTTGTATTCCGTTTTAAAGGGAATCAAATTACCGGTCAAATGAAATATCACTCGACCTCCTTTCCTATTAAAAAATTAATTAACCTTAAACCCCCTCCTCCCCCACCCACAGATTGGAACAGGGCTCATAACTACAAAGAAAATAGTTTTTTGATTTAATTTTATTCAATATTTGTACTATTTTCTTGAAAGCCACATGGAGTTGAGCCACTCCACACCTGTATACCAAATATCGCTCTACCCGTTCTCGGATTAAAAAAAACTGACCCTCTCTTCCTGAGTAGAAGAAGGTGCAAATAACCACAACACCAGAAAGGAACATTTATTTCAAATTATATTTTTGTTCAACCCGGTTACTATTCTCTAACATTCATGACTGAGCTAAGATGTTAATAATTAAGATGTACTGTCGATCATCTTTGTTCATTAAATTTAAACAATTCTCCTACCCCGCGAGTGGTACAGGGTGTCTGCATAAACCGTCATAAATCTGTATTAGGTTCAATGGACCTCTCAAATGAAGTACCATTCGAACACCATTCCTATATAAAGAAAATAAACTCCTCCACAGGTCTTGTTCCACCCTGTGCTTCTAACTATAAAGAAATCACGTACTATGTTTTATAATAACGGTCATGGGGGTGGATTTTTTTTTTTAAATTTTTATTCTAAAATTGTTACAAACTTATTTATGAAATTTCTCGAGGGCCACATGTAATAAACTCAAAACCTGTATATCGTTGTAAAGAGAATTAAAACCTCTATCAAATGAGGGGTCATTCGACCCACTTTCCTATTTAAATAAAATTGAGTTCTTGCCCGTTCTCCAGACTGAACCTACATTTTACTGAAAACATTTCGCCTTCAAATTCAAGTTTGACTGAAAAATAATTATACTTTAAAGTAAGTTAGATTATTTCAATTTAATCGAGAAACCCTGTATATCCTATAACAGTTTGCCATCACTTTCAGCCATAATATGAGTGTTATGTTTGCCGCCACGTAGGCATCTCGCGGTATTATCAGTTACAATGATAAAATTATTTCTATTGAAAATTACCATTTTTGATGCGTGCCGGAGGGCCAGAACTTAAGCATGGCAGAAACCGAGCTGAGCATTCACAGGCAGTCTCTCAGGAGTAACGGCGCACCATGGTTTTCAGTTTTCGTAAAGTGACTCCGGCAATTACAATATATAAGACTTGTTAATGGTTTAATCGAGGAATTGAGTAGCCCTTTTTACAGCATCTCTACCAAAGGAATTAAGTCGACGGTATTTCACGGATGGGTTTCCATTATGCTGTTAGCCGGTCCGTATGTTTGGGATTCGCATGTCAAATTATGCCGCTTGAGCTGCAGCTGTCGCATATTACCTGGTAAACAAATAAATGTTTTAATTTTTGGGGCCACTATTTTTGATCTGGTTGGGCTGCGAACTCACGCAGTCTAGAGCTAATTAGCCCATCTCTTTAATAGCGCAAACTCGAAAGTCCTTATGACACTCGATGCCATTCTGCAGATGAGAAAGCAGGTGAATGGAGAAAACGGCCTGACACAGTTGATGGCTGGTTATTTGCCTTAGAAGAGTGTCAAAGATATTCCAACCATAACATGCCACTGTCTGATTTTTTCAGGCTTACAATCACAGTGTAAATCGCGATACTCTACTTGCGATGACACAAAAATGATACGAAACCACATATTTCTGGTGGAATAAAATTCGCTAAAGTGCCTTACAATACCTTTAACCTATTTCGTTCCCATCGGTCAGTGTACAACGCGATCCAGTCCGTATATATTCAAAAAAAACGCGGGTATAGGCTGCACATTCAGATATGTTATAGTATCAGCCATCTGTAACGAAATTGCGAGGGCATGAATGGGTTGCAATCACTTTTGCACCGAACAAAAATTAATTCATCCATTCAGAGCTTCGGTGTGGTGCTTATATTGCCAGCTAAGGCTCAGGGATTGGGGTGGGATTTCCAAAGATGAATGAAAGCTGGTTTAACCACATAGGGAAATAGAACGGGAATAAAGGAATAGCGGTAGTGGGAACCGACCGGGGTACTCACCTATCTATTTGATCTTCTTACTATGGCCATAGAGGAACTCCATTCGCTGTGACTTTCCTCAATTACCTTTAATTTAAGCATATTCGATCTATTTCGGTATACATTTATTGTTGAACCGCACGGGAAACGGCATAATAGCGTGTCTTAACAGCAGGAGCATCCCCTACGTCTATATTGTGAGAAATCAGCGTTGCACGTCCTAACCCTAATTTTTCATGACTCTGGTTTGAAGGCGAGTCCGTTGGTCTTCGGTCAGAATATGTTGATTTGGGTTGACGATATTAGTTGGTTCCTTCATTATTTCTGACACTCTAATTGGCTCCATTCGAAACAGTTTCCAGAAATCGCATCCTAAGTAAAGGCTCTGCTGTAAAGAAGACACGACTAGTAGTTTTAACTTCGCTGTTTCTCCATTATATGTTATATCGGCGTTCACATAACCAACGACTCGTTGTGAAGACCCACACGCAGTTGAATAAATGCCGGAATAGGGTGTAAATCAAGTGCGCTCTTATTTAAAAATTGTTCTGCACCTTTACCTAGAACACTTATTGACGCACCACTGTCGAGAAGACCGTGGATATCAATTCCAGCAATAGAAACTGTGGCGTATGGTCGATTATCATTTGGTGATTCAGACTAAGAAGTCAAAACACTAGAAGATATTAAGGCAATCAATTTCCGGCGATTTCGAAAATACTCAATAGAACGAGATATTTTCTGATTGTGATTATGCTAGATGAATGGTATGGTTGGGATTTTACGACGTCTTGTCCGGTTCTGTTTGTTCGGTATTCGATCCCGTACTCAAGGTCGTCGGTCTGGGTCTGAGTTTATAGGCCATTGGGTCATTGTTATAGCGGGGAGCACTGATTTGGTCTACATGCATGCTATAATTTGTTATTGGTGGTTTATCGGACTTTGAACCGTAATAATCTTGCTCATTTTGCTCGGACATACCATTTCATGTACGAATTGATTTCTATACGACATATTTAACTCGGGAGCGTAATTCATCTTACTACTTCAGATACAGATGAAAATATTTGACCAGCTAAATGTGCCTTTAGTCCAGGTCGCATATTTTTCTTTATGATTTTAACCAATTCATTATCAGAAAAGGTAACACTTAATGGCAACGCTAGACTCAATAGGTCATAGTAGAAATCTATGAAAGTTTCTTTCAACCGTTGGTGTCTCAATTGTACTGATAATTTAATCTCAGCGTCTGATCGCCTAATTCTAAACCGATGTCTGACCAATTACAATTTGGGTTTCTTTCCATTGTCAGCCAGTAGTGCTCATGGGTGCAATTTTCGACAGGTAATCCTGTGGGTGATCCATTAAAAGTTATATTCCACTTATGAATGGGAGTAGTGGATGCTGAGCCTGATGTAGATGCAGAATGGTTGTGTCTCGCGGTTTCTACTGCTGATATTGACGCAACCGTTTGAGAATTAACACTTGGCAAAACGCCTGCTGTCGGTGGCAATACTATGGGTGGAGGCACAGCTTGATAGTATGACAAATGAGGATTAAATGGCATCACATTTGGTGGCGGAATATGGCCAGCAGGAAATATTGTTGGAGCCAACAGAACATTAGAATGCTGTATTGGTACACTTTCAATAGTTTGTTTGCCATTTTGCATTTCAGGAGCCGATTGTTCTCCTGACCCTTGTAGCTGGGACAAAGAAGCAAGGCCGAAACTATGATTGGGTTCCGATGCAAGTCCGACGCTAGTAGCAGACGTAGAAGGGTTATCAATGTTTTTGTTTTTATTATTGTCAATCCGAGACTCAATATTATAGTTTGATAATTATTTTGTCTGATTATCGGTTTTGGAGTTGATGAATCGCGATACTCTACTTACGATGTCCACAAAAATGATACGAAACCACATATTTCTGGTAGAATAAAATTCGCTAAAGTGCCTTACAATACCTTTCACCTATTTCGTTCCCATCGGTCGCGGGTATAGGCTGCGCATTCAGAAATGTTATAGTAAATATGTCCGAACAGATTCCCAACGAACAGGATTTATTTATATATACTAGCTGTACCATGCGAGCGTTGCTACTCTACCAACTAAAATAAATTTGAAGGAAAGACATTATACAAATATGCAATTCGTTTTGAGTCATTGATACACAATATTTCTTGTTTTTGCATCTGGTACGTAAACGAATAAATCAGAAGGTTTCCCGTCGCGTGAGCAGGCCACATACTTGTAACGATTGTCCTTGTGCTTTGTTGATAGTTATTGCGAAAGCAAGTCGCACCGGGAACTGCAAACGTTTGAATTCAAATGACATATCTGTCGGGATCATTGGGATACGTGGTAACAGTACGTCCTCACCTTTGAATTTTCCAGTCAAAATTGTTGCCTCGATAACATGGTTCATCATTTTCTTGACTGAGAGTCTGGTTCCGTTGCAAAGTCGTGGTGGATTTTCAATGTAAGAACGTGTGGTGGTATGCCTGGCAAATCAAGCGAATTCAAGAATTCAGTTGGATAGTTGACAACTTTGTCTTGATTCACCACAGTATTGGGGAACTTATATGTTGTTGTTTCGCCGGGTATTCCATTCTGAATAGTGAAGTTGATAGTATTTTTGGTGCAATGTTTGGGAAAACTTTTTGCACCAATTCGTCTATGCTTTCTGTGATCTTACAGAAGTTAGCTGGCAAGGTGATACATTGCGTAGATTCATCAACTTGCATTCGCCCATTTCCAATATCCATTATTTTTTTTGCAAAATTTCCAGCCGATGCATCCCGTTGTAGTTGTACATGCATGCTGGTTTTCAAAGTCAATTTCTGTAAATGACGCCATAAAACTGATGATTTGCGACATGCATTAAGTTCATCAGCGGGTATTGAATGTGGTATAATCGGCAGTGGTTGTCGAAAATCACCAGACAATAAAATGAGTGCGCCACCGAAGCTCCGTGCGTTTCCTTTCGAATCTCGCAGTGTACGCTTCCAATGCTGTCTTGTGAGACATTGTACATTTGTCCCATATGATAATTCGACACGTTTGGAGTACTTTGCCCATTCCAGAGTTTTTGCTGATGTTGCATGTTGGTTATGTTTTGTAAATTCAACGGTAGTTTCAATGCTGAATACGCTGTTCGGCCACCATCCAAAAGAGTTGCCGCAATTCCAGATGATGCAATGGCCAGTGCAATATTCTTTGTGATCGTATGGTTGCCAAAATGAGTGAAAGAAGATGCGCCATACTGCTTCATTGCTGCCAATGTAGCGTCCAAGTTGGTATTGGTTGATTTCATCGAGCGGTGCGGCCACATTCCCTACTCCACAGACTGCCATGTCGCTTCCTTTGTTGACTTATTTGCAAATGTATTTGATCGACTTCACTGAATTGCAATACTCAACATTAATGTGTGCTTTGAAGGTCTTTGAGAGCAACGGTGAATATGGCCAACCCAACGATTATCGACTTCCCCATCCTCAACTGATAGTCGACGATACAATGGGTAGCGTAGCGACGCATTTTTGGTAGCGACGTCGAATAAATCTGGATCAATGCCCTTATCTGGTATTTCTGCTGAGATGATATGGTCAATTTGATCTGGCGTAATTTTGTTAATTAACCAAACCAAAATATGTGCATGTGGCAGTCCCCTTTTCTGCCATTCAATGGAATACATCCAGCAGAGCCTCCCTCCTGTGATGCTTGATAATAAAATCCATCAAAGATTTCAATTTTTGTTTAAATACGCGTTCGGTAATGTCATGGCGGTCCAAAGATGATTGTCCAGCTAACCGAAGTTCTTTAATTTCATGCCATGTTGGATTGCATGTAAATGTGATGAACAAATCGGACGACCATATGCGTGAACGAATGTCATCGCATATTGTGCGTATTCATGCATGTGCCGTGGACTCTCCGTGAACGTAGACGGTAATATGACCATTCTTCCCAATACGTTTGGAATCACGTTACCATCATTTGGATTGCGTCTCGTAAATGGATGTACTCTTCAGAACGAAGCTCGATTTGATTCATTCGAATATATGGGAGTCGTTCGGTTTCAATCTTCGCGTACATATCGACGATGTATTGATGGAACAATTGTCGACATTTCAGAATGTGGTTCTCAGCGTCTTGATGAATCATCAATCGATATGAATAATAATTCATGGCACTGACTTTCTGCGTCCGGGAATGGTAGAAGCGATCCGGCACAATGATAAATTTGCCCTTGGACTCTGAATGTTGGCATGTTTTTTTCGCGCACAATGTTCGTTGCACCGAACGATGTCATTTGAAAACGTGAATTGTATTTGCGGATGTTTTCCAAGAAATGCTTCGACTCATGTGTAACACCTGATACCAACGTTGATAGTGGTTCGGGTGGTAGATATAATTCTGGCAGTTTAACTTTTCCATTTGCGCAGCACATTGATGGCGTTTCGTTCTTAAATGTGAGGGCGGTTCAATATATGCAAATTTTATCCGTGTTCGTCTTGATGGAGCGGTGCTTCTTTCCCGTTGTTCAGTTGTCTCAGACGAACGGGTCTGAGTAGTACGTATTCGATGAGTTTCTAACCTCACTTCTCGTTGTTCAGATGATTCAGACGAACGGGTCTCTGCGGCATGTACTCGAAGATTTTCCAGCCTTAATGCTCGTTGCTCGTCTGATTCTGGATCTCGTAATGCTCTTTTCTTCCGTGCTTGAGGTGTAGATCGGCCAACTGCTTGTCGCTTTGGATTCATAATTGTACGGGAACCACGTGAAAAATGCGTTTCAATTTATAAGATGTCAATCAGCAATCCGAATCTCACAATGTATCCAATCCAATTGAACCGTCTGTTCACACACGGATGGAAATGTTAATACTGACGGTGATCACCAATTCGCTGAGGGAAATTTGAAGTGAAAAAAATCAGATTCCGAGAATTGTTGAAATCGATTTTAATTCCACTCACGATGATATCCGAAAAAAATTGCACAGCAAATGCGTTTGGAACGTGAATCAGCAGTCAGAAACTACTAAAATTCAATTCGATACAATTATTTATCTAAATTATTAATTAACTCACAATGAAATGCACAAAACTATTCGAAAAACGCTCTGTTCAATGTGAGCCGGACATGAATTTCACAATTTACATAAATTCTTTAACTTGCGTCAAACATAACTGGTTTATCGATGGCAGCTTCTCCTTTCATATAGTGCATGTATATTCGGAAGATTTTTGTAGCATATGGAATTGCTCCTCAGTCCTGTTTCGTCACTGACTATATCGACAACCTACAAATGCAACTATAGATCATGCAAATAACAAGGCGAAAACGTCTCATGAGACTTATTTACGTTTATTCTACACGGAAGGAAGCATAAACAAACACGAGAAATGTATTCTTTGCGTCGATGATCGCGTAACCCCTACTTAAATGGAACTTTCCTAAGTTAATTTCTGCTTTTCAATACATCCCTTCGCAACTGTAGTGCCTCGAAACAACGATTCAATTTTCATTTTCTGGTCCAGAAGAATAGTTGGCAACCCAAATACGGAATTGGAAACGAAGAAAATCAAATTTTTTAGTATTAAGTTGAAGTTTTAATTAAAAAATGTCCTTCGTAAATTTAGAAAGCCTAGAAATTAAAAGAATTTTGTTGGTTTGAAGCAAATTTCCATTTTCTTCCACTTTCTATTTAATTCAGTCTAATATTACTTTGCTTTAACAGCAAATTGGAAACAACCGCGTTGGTGCTCAAGAACATTACTAATCGCCGAAACTTTGCCTTTGTAAATGATCGCACCTTCAATGGGGCCTCATAATTCGAATCTAGCCTAGCCTGATTACGTGGTTGTTGGCCCATTTGAAGTCATGGCTCCTGAATTATTAATGGATTAAGTCCGTATACTACGAGTCAACATTTCTATTATGGTTGATATATAAAAACGATGGATCGCCTTAACTAACGTATTTGACTTCGCCCATAAGAATTCGATGTTAAGTAACCGCACAAGATTTGAAATTTTAAAGCTGTCGATCACTCTTCAAAGATATAGGTTTGATATTTCAAACTTTATATACGAATAACACATCCGCATGTATGCTATTCGCATTTTGCAGGAGCTCACTTCTGATACAATCTTCAATTACTAGAAGCGTCAAAAAATGGTAAAATAGTGGACCTCACTGTCAATTGTGTACACGATTGATTCGGTTTTGGAATCCACCGTTCTTGGATCTCGCGCTTATCGGTTGAAAAGTCCACCAAACTTCATTTCATCAGCCACAACATCAAATGGCAAAAAACGGTAGCCGCTGATCAACGCCATTATTGCGTAATTAACTGTAATTTGCTTTACAATTGCTTGCGTTCAGTAACCCGCCACTGCCGATATTGCAGTTCCGCGCATACAATTCGCTACTTCAAAAAGTTGAATTTGAGGATCATTCCACATATTCAAAAAGGGATCTGCCGCCTAGAGCTTCGAGGACACATTTTTAATATTTTTCGTTCGCCGGTCCTAGACAAGTTTCGCAACGAGTGACAAAGATCAATTATCCGAGTGGTAGATCCCAGTCGTTTAGAGTGAGTTATTTTCAAATCTTTTAAGTTGTCGATCACATTCTGATACAAATTCGAATACGGGACGAAAATCAAATGTTTCAACTGAGTAACTGTTAGTATTCAAGTAAAAAGCTGTGTTGTTTGTGACCTCCTTAGCACCATTCCTCTATATAGTACTTAATTATTACAGTATGTACTTCGTCTGCTGCCACTGGTGCAATCAAGCAAGATCTCTACGTTGACGCCTTAACGTCATAAATATATTGACTTGCAATTCACGAAATGGGACCGGAAATTAATTGAACAGACATCCACAAAGATTTCGGGAAGCATATATAGACAAAATTTGGGTTATGTGGTACGGTTCAAGCTTGTTTTAAAACAATAATTTCGCGAGCCGATTATTATCAACGAGAGTAAACCGGCTTGGGAAATCAAACTAAGGACTGTGCAACCGAGTTTTGATTTATTTGAAATTTGACATTCAAATACCACAATACTCACAGAGTCGTATATAGGCGTACATTATAAGCTGCAACGATTATCTTTATTACTTTACACTTAACATAGAACATGTCCAAAATTTATTACCTCAATTTGGTATCAAGGTACTACAATAAAAAAATTTGGTTAGGTAATTTATATGGATAGGGGCATTATTGGCCTGACGACATATCGATTAGATATTCGATTTGATTGTCGCAGGCCATAAAATGTTATAATTTAGGGCGAATAGATAGCCTAATCAATATACATAATTATGTATATGACAAGTACGACGGTGAATCGCGTACGCATTATTTTATTAATTGTCCGCAGTTGTATAGTCGCCCAACGATGAAGTACATAATTTTATTTTTTGGACTTGCCACCATTTGTAATGTTCGTAAAAATGTCCGACTAATTATAAAGATATTCTAAAATTGTTTGTGTTTTTTATACATATACGCAAATAGGGTTCTTATTTTTCTGGACGAATTATCGGTGGAATACCATCAGCGGTTGATGATGCATATGCCGTAGCTGTGTATAGTGCTCGTGGCATTGGATCATTCCCCGATTATTCATTTTTATCAACGGGGACTGCAATATCCGAACATATCGTTGTTGTGAGTGCGCAAGCTATAGTTGGGTAAATTATGTGCGCGCGACTTTCGACTGTCAATTATAATTAATAAAAATTATTTTGCTTTAGTTTTACAGATTGGCGTGTTGGTATTAATTCACAAAATCGCGAACAGCAATTGATATCGGAAGTATCAAGCGCCTCGATCTATGACCAATTTGATCTAGAAACGTTAGAGTATAATGTTGGTGTGCTACGAGTTAATAGTAGAATTGAGAAGTGTTCGTATATGCCTGTATATCTAGATTTCAACAATTCTTATTTTTTTTAAATATTATTTTAGTTATAAATTTGGCACCAGGCGCATCCATATTCCCAGTTCTATTCGGTATTGGATTTGGTTCCATTTCCGAGGACGAAACATTGTTACCCAGCATTTCTCAACAAGCCGCCCTCCATGTAATCGATCTTAATGAATGTCGTCAACGCTTTAATCATCGCGTCGTACGATCTACTAACATTTGCGTCCGGGCTACTGGACTATTTGCAAATGGTGATCAAGGAGCACCAGCTGTTGATTTCAATCGGCAACAGGTACATGGCATTGTTTCATTTTGGGATAATGCTGATGTGCTTGATAATCGAGTGGTTTTGACAGATTTTGCGGATCCTGAGATTCGAGCGTTTTTGCTGCAACATTTGGAACGTTGATTGAATTTTTTGAAAATTTAAATAATTAAATAACAAAGCAATTGTTTTTATTTATTTTGTTTTTGTTTTGTAAATTATGACAGTGACGTTAATACTAAAATACATAATAAAAAAATTGCACTGTTAGTTTAGACCAATTATAAAGTTTTTAGGTCGCACTAAATTCTGATGGAGTTTGACTGATTTTTAATTTTTTTTTACGTCGATCCCAGAGGTTTTCACGGGCACTCGTCTATATTATCAAACAATTTAGACCATGTAGAATCTAAGTGGTTAAGCAAATTAATCTCTGACATATTTTATTGCTTTTTTACAGAATTTACAATTACTGCGATTTTTAATTTTTAATTCTGTAAAATTAGTTAAATATATTAGAATTAAGTCTCTGGTTCACTATAACAGTACGATCTTGGACGCCTATATGGTCAGATGAAATATATTTTATGCAATAATACGTATTTTTCACGACTCTTTAGATTTTAATTTTATTGTTTGAATTTTTAAAAAATTCCCAAAATTGCATTTTCCATTTTCCTTAAATTTTAAAATTTTAATTTTTTTTTTTAAATTTTCGAACTAAGTTATTCTTTAATTTCGTTGAATTTTTTTAAATTCTTCAATTAGTTTGGATTCTTTAAATTATTTAAATTACTCAAATTCATTAAATTCTTTGGACCCTCTAAATGTATGAAATATTTTGATTTCTTAAATTATTTAAATTCTTTATCTTTTTTAACTTAAACTAAATTTTCTAAATAACCTTTTTTACCTTCTTAAACTTTTCTATTTCTTTAATTTATTCAAGTTTTTCTACTTGGTCATTTTCTTCAACATATTCAACTTCTTTAAATTTTTCAAATTAATTAATTTGTAAAATTTTTTTATTTTTTTAAACTCAACAAATCTGTAATCTATAAATATTTAAAATACTTTAAATTCAGTAAATTCTGTTTCATTAGATTATTGAATTATTTTTCATTCGTTTTAAATTCTTTAAACTATTCAAATTATTCAGATTCTCTAAATTTTTTAAATTCTATAAAATTTATTAATCCTTGTCATTATTTTTTATATGAAAGTTTTAAAATCTTATCATTTTCTAATTTGTCCAATTCTTAGTTCTTAAAATTATTTAAATAAATTCATGAAATTCTTCAAAATCTTTAAATCATGAATTTTGTAGATTTTTTTATAAAAATTATATTTTAGATTTGTTAAATCTTGTAAATTCTTTGTTTAATACAAATTTTTAATATACTAAATTCTATCAATTTCAAAATTTCTAAAATTTTATTCATTATTTTCTTTAAATCCTGAAGATTTAGATGTTTTTAAGTCTTTAAATTCTTTATTTGTGATTTGTTTAAATATTTTTAATTTTCTAAATAACTTTAACTTTTAATTGATCTAGTAAATTCTATAAATTTTTAAAACTTTTAAGTAATTTTTTGCTAAATTTTCAGATTTTTAAATTTGTTAGATATTATATTTTTTTTAAATTTTAGTATGTAATTTTTTTATAATCGTTGTTTCATGAAATTCTTTAAGTTTTTAAATTCTTCAAATTTTTGAAGTTTAATTTTATAATCTTTATTAAATGTATTATTTGCATGTTACAAATTCCTTTGATTTAGGTAATTTTTAAAAATTTTAAAATTATTATTTAAATTCCTTAAATTCTTTTCTATTCACTAAATTTTTGAAATTGTATAAATTGAATTCTTGAAATTTTCTGAATAATATTAAATATTTATAATTTTTAATTATTTAAATTCTTTAACTATTTGAACATTAATTTAAATTTTTATATTTCTTAAACAATTTTTTTTAACCTTTTAAACTTTTTTCTTGTTTAACTTATTCTAGTTTATCTAATTCTTAAACTTTTTCATTTCTTGAACTTCTTGAAATTTATTATATTCGTTTTATTCTAAAAAACTCTTTCGGAATATTTTAAATTCTTGATTTATTTTTAAATCAGTCAGTGAATTGTTTAAATTTGGTAAATGCGAATGATTTTTTAAATTCTTCAAATATTTTTAATACTTAAACTATTTAAATATTTTAAATAATTCTTGAAATTATGTAAATTTTATAAATTCTTCTATTTTTCTTTACCTTTTTCAACTTTTTTCTTCTTTGAACGCTTCTTCAACATCTTTAACTTTTTAACCTTATCAACTTCCTAAATATCCTATTTATATATAATATAAATTCTTTAAATTCAATAAATTCGGTAAATTCTGCATTTAAATACTTTTCATTCTATCTAAAAAATTTCAACTTTCAAATGATTCAGATTCTTTAAATTATTAAAATTTTATAAAATTTATTAATTCTTTAAATTCTTTTTATGAAATCTTTAAATTTTAAAATCTTTCAAATTGTATGGTCTATTTTCTTTATATTTTTTTAAAATGCTTAATTCTCCAATTCCTCTAAATTTCTTAATTTTAAACTCTGTAAATTTTTTAAACTCCTAAAATTCTTAAAACTGTTTTCATAATTTTTTTAAATTCTTTATTTTTTTTTATATTTTAAGTTGTTTTAATGCTTAAATTTCATTAAATTCTTATTTTTAAATTTGTTAAATTTTTAAAATTCATTAATTTTTAAAAAAAATTCAAATTGTTTAAGTTTCACCTACATTCCAAATATTTTAAATTCTTGAAATTTCGATTTTTATTTGATTTACATTTTTAATTTTTTTACAAGCTTTCCTTCTTCAAAATTCATGAAATCTTCAAAAAAATTAAATTCTTTAAAATATTTAATTTCTTTAAAAGGTTTAATTTTATTGAATTCTTTAATTCTCGTCAATTATTTATATTATTTTAAGTGTTCAAATTTTTTAGAATCGATAAATTCTTTAAGTTTTTGAAAACTTTTCATTGTATAAACTTTTTAAATTCTTTGAATTCTATAATTCAGTAAATTCTCTCATTTCTTTGAACAATATTAATTATTTAAATTTTTAAATTCTTTGGATTTTTGTAATTTTATCTAATTCTATAAAGTTTAATTTTTTAAATTTTTTTAAAAAAACTCCATTCTTTTTAAATTTTTTAAACTATTGAAATTATTCAGATTTACTAAATGGTTTAAATAATATGAAATCTACTTACTTTTCTATTACTTTTTATGTTTTTATTTTAAAATTTTCGAATTCTTTAAATTTCTTATGTTCCTTAGATTCTTTAAATCTTTTTTTAAACTTCTTGAACTTTTCTACTTCTTTAACTTATTTATATTTTTCAACTACATCGACTTCTTCAATTTCTTCAATTCAACATATCAACTTCTTTAAATTCTGTAAATACTATAAATTCTTTATATTCTTAAATAATTTAATATTTTAAAATCTTTAAATTGAATTTAAACTTAAATTTAAATTATCCAATTCTTTTAATTCTTCAAATTCATTATTTCCTTAACATTTTTATAAACGTTCAAATTCTTTAAATTCTTAAAAATTTTATATGTTCATAAATTCTTTGAACATTTGAAATCTTTTGTAAATTAGTAGATTCTTTGAATATTTTAAATTCTTAAAATTCGGGAAATTTTTTTATTTCTTGAAATTATTTAAATTTTCGTTCTTTTCAAATTCTATACTTTTTAAATTATCCAGATTATCTAAACTTTAAAACTTTATAAAATTCATTAATTCTTTAAATTCTTCTTCAATAGGAATTTTCAAATTTAGTAAAGTTTTTAATTTCGGTAGATTGATCAAATTTTTACAATTGTATTCTGTATTTTGTTAAATTATAAAATTGTATTTTGTGTTTTCTTTAAATATTTAATTTTGCTAAAATTTTTGGTTCTCTAAATTTTTTAGATATTATAATTTTTAATTTTAAAATTTTTAAAATTCTAGAAATAAATTTTTGAAATTAATTAAATTCAATTTCTTTAAATTGTTTAAATCTTTAATTTAAATTCTTTTATAATATTGTTAAAATTCTAAAAATGCTTTCAATTCTCCAACTTTTTTAAATTCTATAGGTTCTTCAAATTTTAAAATATTTTATAATTATCAATTACTTCAAATTTCTAAATAGTTTTAAATTTTCGAAATTTAACGTTTTGAATTTTAATTTTAATTTTCTAAATACTATTTTTTACTAATTTAAATTTTTTTAAAATAAATTTCATTCTTTTTAAATTTTTTAAACTTTTGAAATTATTCTGATTTACTAAATCGTTTAAATAATATGAAATCTATTATGCGTCTAAATTCTTAAAATTTTTAAATTCTTTAATTTTATTAAATTCGTTCAAACTTCAAACTCTTAAAATTGTATTCATTATTTTCTTTAAATCTTGTTTAAATTTTCGAAATCTTTAGAGTTCTAGCTAAATTCTTTAATTTTTGTCAATTCTTCAAATTTCTCAATTTCTAACAATTGTATTTACTTTAAATTTGTAAATATTATTTTCTAAAATTTTTAGTTATTTGAATTTTTTAAATTTTTTTTTAACTCTTTTTAATTTTTTTTTTTTTTAACTTAAACTTTTTAATAATTAATAATTTCTTCATAATTCTTTGGATTCTCTAAATGTTTCAAATTCTATAACTTTTTGAAATTTTATAAAAAATATTAAATATTTTTAACTTTAACTTTATTCGTTAACTTTATGAACTTTAATTTAAATTTTCTAAATAATTTTTTTTTACTTCTTTAAATTTTTTAAATTTTGAATTTTTTAAATTGATTAATTTCTTAAATTTTTTTTAAATTGTATAAATCTTCTACATTCTTAAATAGTTTTACATTTTCAAATCTTTAATCAAAAATTAATGTAAAAGTTGAAATGTTAAAATCTTTAATTTCATTAAATTTATTGGTTTCTATAAATACAGGTAATTTCTTAAATTCTTTAATTTCAGAAAAATTATTTAAAGTACAAAAAATCAAATTCCTTTGAAATTTTTAAATCCTTTAAATTTTTTAAAATATATTTCATTCACATTTACCAAATTACATAAATTATATGAAATCTATGTTAATCGTTTAATTTCCTTTTTAATAAAACTCTTTAAATTTTTTAATTCGCAAATTTTTTAAATTCTAATTTCTTTAAATTTTTTATGTTTCTTAAATTTCATTCTTTATTAAATTTCATATTGTCTAACTTTTGCAAACATTTAAATTTTTAAATTTTTTAAATTTATAATTTTTTAAATATTTCAAATTCTTAATTATAAAAGTTCTTGATAAAGTTCCTTACATTCTTTAGAGTTTTGACAGCTCCTTACATTCTTTAGAGTATTAAATATTTTATATTTTTAGTTTTGTTAAATTTTTTAAAGTTTATAAAAATTTTTAATTCGTAAAATTTCTTATTTTATCAAAATTATTAAATTTTTTAATTTTATTAAATTCGTACAATTTCTAAAATTCTTAAAATTGTATTAATTGTTTTCTTTAAATCTTGTTTACATTTTTGAATTGTTTAGAGTTCTAGATTAATTCTTTAATTTTTATAAATTTTACAAATTTTACAATTTCTAAAAATGGTATTTGCTTTAAATTTTTATATCTTTTAAAAATTATATGTCTTCAAAATTATTTTACTTTTTTATATTAAAAAAAAATATTGCTCTTTTAATCATTTTATTCGTTAAATTATTTAATGTCCCTAATATCCTTAACATTTTTAATTTTTTAAAATTATTACATATTTTTTATAAATTTAATCATTTTACTTTTTTAAATTCATTTAAATTAATGTACTAATTCTAAAATTTTTTTAAAGTTTATTTCAGTTCTTTAAATTAATTTCAATTTTTAAATTTTACAAAAATAGGAAATATTTAAATTCTTTAGATTTTCAAATTTTTATCGTTAAATTTCCCAATTTTTTTAAGTCTGGAATTCTTTGGGCGTTATATAAGTTGTTAAATTATATAAAATTTAAAACTGCGTGAATTTACTAGCACTTGTTCAGAAGCCACCTATAGATTTTCAAGGTACCCCAGATGGTACTACGTAGGAAAATCGTTTAGCTAATCGGAAAGTTGGGGAAAGAGTACTGTAAGAATTTTGAATAGTAAAAGGATCTGAAGAATTTTCAAATCAAGGTAAAGAATAGGGAAATTCAAAATTATCAGATTAAATAATTAACTCATAATCGCAATATTTTTTAAGCGCCGCTGACCGTACCTATAATTTAAGAAGTGATGATCGATTAATCTGCAGTGGGATCAAAAATCAAAACTCTATGGATTTCAAGGTACGTACACGTACGATTTAACATAACCTAAATAATTCTATTTTTCTTCTTGCCATTTAAAAAGGTTCTGCAATGAGGACCATTATTTAGGACCAATTCATGCGACCAATTTTCTGTATTTGTTTTAATAGTTAAAATATTTTTAAATTATAATGCATAGTGTTTTAAAAAAATTATTTAATAAGACCAGGGAAGCTCATTATTTGCAGGAAAAATTTAAAAGCTCCAATGAACAGTACTTCACAAAACCGAACTATTTAATTACACTGACGGCCACCCAATATTACTTCCACTTTTGCGGAATTTATGGATTGGTCAGACTTATTTTATCGGACCGGATAAAATATCAGGGCGAGTAGAATGGGTTAAAATCGAAAACATGTACAAATGTATATATGTATGTACAGTTAATTTTTACTTCTTACATTTTTTTGTTGTTTTAGTGATTCTATTCTTTTAAATTATTGAATTTTGTGTTAATACATTTTTTAAAATAGTCAGTCTCATTGGAATCACTGGCGAGTTCACATCGCGTTAATAATAAAACAATAAAGTGGTTGCGGATCATTGTTCGCGTATTTCAAAGATTACATATATCCTAATTCTATATAAATTTTAAAGTGTCCTTGCAGAACAAAAAAATTGTTAAAAGACATTTAATCGCGTTTGCATATGTGTTTACAGTGAGCTCTGATTTTTTCAAAATTTTTATCGATTTTCTTCAAATTGTTAACCATATATGTATAGTTGTTAGTTATAAAACGATTTGTCACAGCTTTTCACATTTTTCATTTTTAACAGCACTTTTACATACACCCACATACAAGAAAATTTTAATAATTCAACAATAAAAAATAAATTGGATTTTTTTCGTATCGTGCGCTCCAACTAATTTGATGATGAGTTGCATAATGTATAAAGCGTTTTAAAATCTTTGTAGAGGGGTGCGGTATGGTGGGTGGTATAAAGGTGAATCGATTTTCAATTTCTTGATAAATTTGACAAATCACAATAATATTTTTATTTTCAATGATAATAAAATATTTAAATAATTCGTGGATGAAAGGATGGAAAAGAAAGGAAAAGGAAAGGTAAAGAAGAGCAGCGGGAAAATTATTTTGTTTGATGACATTCAATTATTGATTCGATTAAGTGAGTTTGGTGAAAATAGAAATTTTCTAACGATGTTTCTGATATTTCATTTCGAGTTGGAGTATGTTGAAATTTTTATGTATTTAGTTCAGGAAGGAATAAGCTGCCAGGCTGCGGTCCCAAAATGAACATATTAAGAAGATGACAAGACAGCCAAGGGCAGCCAATGAGATAACAAAATCATAGACAATTTGTTGTTGAGGTAACCCATTCGATTTAAGCATATTAGGGTCATCATAAATGCCAGTGAGCTATCAACTCTTTAAAATACTAATTGTGGGTTCAGTCTGTGGTGTTCAGTGTGGGTTCAGTCTGAGGTGTTCAGTGTTGCGAGATCAATGAACTTAAGTCAAATAAGTTAATCAAAAAACAAAATCCAATTTTAAAGCTCTATAGTCATTCTAATGACGACATTGGGTCAATAATGGGTCGCATTGCAAAGGCTCATCTCTCACTCTGGGAGGATCGGATCATTGTAGAAACAAATACGATGTTGGCTCCTCAAACGAAATTTAAAATACCCGATGATGTGAAATAAAGCGTAGTGCATAGCTCTATAAGGAATAGCAGTTTTACGTAATGGAGCAATGCTCTTGACTGCGAACTTAACAGTTTGACCATTATTTCGCCATCGAGCTTACACGTGCCAAATTTTGACGGAGATTATAAGGAATCGGAACAAGGTCCAAGGATTTATACACAGCATCCGTTCATAATGAAACCTATCTAGCAGATGTTAAGAGACAGTCTAAGGACTAATAATATTTTTGGAGAGACTCTGAATGATAACCAAGGAAAAAACTATAATTACAAATCGTTTCAAATGTATGTAACTGAAACGCTTAAGCAGTATAATTGGTGTGAAGGCGGTATTGGAATAAAGATGTTGCCTTGAGGGGTTCCATGCGTGACTTGTGGCATGATGTTGCGGTGCGATTCCCGTAACTGTTCGACTTGTGAGATAGGACGGGGCTTTGATGCAGCTTAAGTTCTCTTTTGAGCTTCAGCGGCTGTCCGTAAACTAGATCAGCAGGAGTGCAACCTAGATCAGTCTTGACCGAAGAGTTCTTCACTCCAATTAGGGGTATTGTATCTATTCTTTCAATGAATAATGTGCCCTTAAACTGGAGTAATGGCTCGACAAAATAGATGTGTATGTGCTCGAACCTGCCAGGAAATATCAAACGTTCGTGTTTTGAACGAGTATTGGCATTCGACTTCTGGCAAGGAACAAATGCCTGTTGAAACAATACACCGTATCTAGTTCATGCTGGCCCAGAAATACTTAGATGCGAGTAGATTTCGCGTTACGCGAACACCTGTTTGAGAAAGATCGTACCTTTAGGAATATATTTCACATTAAATGAATAGTCCTGACTTCTGTTTTAAGATGAGCGGGTTTGAATTATTATATATAAGCATTTTAAACTCATAATTGGATTCTTGCAAAACAAACAGTTGCTCTAAATCTATTGCGGTATGATAAATAGCAGTCTCCTGAGACTATTCCGAACGAGATAGAGAATTTGCTATAATATTACTTTCATCTCTAAGGCCTGTGGTCAATTGTGAGATGCAGTTGAGCCGGTGACTTGGCCGTTGGTATTGATATAACTTCGACAAAATACCGGAAGTGTTTTATAGCACAATATATGGCAAGGCCAGTAGATTCCGGTCTAAGGCAGAATATTTTTTTTTCAGATGGGGGAAGGTTTTGCAACATAAACTTAAGCGGCCCCACTTTGAAGGGGCTCCAATTCAGCACACACAGAAGCATCAATATTGGTGCGTATTGCCTCCTGCTCTATTAGATGAGCTGGTAGAGTATAGCCTGACCGAAAGCAGTTTTATTAGCAACTAACTTACTTACCCTGCCAAGTACCCTGATATGGCCATATATTGGAGTAGGTTGTTTGGCTAAATGAGGGATGAAGCGATGATAATAGTTGTTAGAAGAGAGTTGAAGAAAGGTTTGGATTCCCACGATTTGATCCGCAGATGGTTAAATACCATCTTTGGTGGTTTCGTAGCTAAGGAAATTGATGGAAACAGCACTGAATTGACAGTGGGATGCTTTTATAGGTAAACCATATGCTGCTAGTTGAGTGGATAAGATATTTAAATATGTAAACGATCAGTGTCCTGGGATGAGGAAACCTCCGGAGAATTGTAAAATCGATTTGAGATATTACGTTTAGAAATCGATACAATAGATAAATTCATATAGATGTGTTGGTCCAAATTTAAGTTGTATTGAAGTATATATGTAGCTTGTCCCCAGCTCAAGTAACGTTGCACCAATCCAGTATTAGCTATAAGCTTGTCATCGATATTTATATTGGTATATGCGTCCTTATGATGTCCGCTTCCTAGGATTTTCCAAAGAAATTCAGAAAATCATGTATTCGTCGTACCTTATCCTCATATTTCACATGAAAATGTCTATGAGATAAATAAGATCTTAGTATGGCATAGAATTGCTTCGGCAGATCTCTATACAGCTTGTATTCCAGACCAATGTGCCAAACTATATCGAATGGTTGGGCGACGTGCAAGAATATGCTTGAGCATACATTTTTACGTTCTAACGTTCTTTCAATTATGTTTGTGGTTCTATGCACCTGTTCAATTGTAGAATGCTTTTCTCTGAATCCAAATTGATGTGGAGGAATTAGTTGTCGGTTCTCAATTATTTGTTTAAGTCTCTTTAGTAATAATTTTTCATATTTTTTTGACTTAATTGGTAACAAAGAAATTGGCCTGTATGATTTTTTATCGTTAGGTGCAGTTTATCAGGTTTTGCTACTTTCCATTGCCGCGGAGCATTGATTATGTGTAATAGCTTACGAAATCCTAGGTAGAGCCTAGATAATTTGGCAAGTAATCAAGTCGTACCCAGGGGCATTTATAACATTCATGTTACTTTTCACTTCTTCTTTTAATTCTTTGAGAGTTACTGGGCGTATGTTAAACTCACCTAGTAAATTGACATTGGCAGTTTGTTTTGGTAGTGGTTGGAAGGTTTCCGGGAGATACTCAGGTTCCATTATCCTTTTTAATAGGAGGCACTTGTATTTCGGGTCTTTTGAGTTCTTTCGTTGCCTTCCACAAAATTATTTCATCATAGTTAGGATAACAAATATCTGTTGATTGATTCATGTTTAACTTCTTTAATATGTGGTTTGAGACTGGTGAACGATTGACATTTTCCGGTGAACGATTAATTAATTTAACGTGCCCGTCGTTTAACTGTTACAACCTCTCTAACTTCCATTGGATAGGACATGTTAAGCGTCTTATTATTTTGTATTGAATTTACCCACCATTAATTTACGAAACAGTTCACAGTTTGTTTCTGAATTGGTTAATCTGGGAGCATTTCCCTTGGAATTACCTTTTCACTAATTGTCATGATAACCGGTGAGTGATCCGATACTAGAGAATTGCTGTTTTCAATGCGGATGTAGTTCTGAGATATACCTTTTGCATACATCAAAGTCTATAAGGTCCGGAATCTTAGGTTCGTCATTGGGCCAGTAGGTTGAGGAATCACCAGAGTAAAAATCCCATTTTGATATCTGCTCTGCTTGAAACAATTCTTTACCCTTTGAAGTCGTAACCCTAGATCAGGGATGGGCGAGGTAGATTACGCCATGTAATCTACGCAGTTGTCGACACGTAAAATATAACGTAGATTACTTGGCAGTTTTGTCAACGTCGACAATTAAAATAATAAATAACCTACGATATTTTAGCGCTTTGAAATGGAATGCTCCGCAGTTCGCGGGAGTCGATACATTGAAAACCTGTGGACTTTTTGAGATAACATTGTTTTGATTAATTTCGTGCAAATTTATTGCTAAAAATTTGTTGGAATTAGAGTTGTGTACCGAGCTACACGGTAATTACAAAATCTAGTGATTGACAACTAGATTGTCTGGTTTTGCAGATTCTAGTACAAATTTAGTAAAATTCTCGTAAAAAATTGGCGAAAATTAACTTTCTGGTAAAATTTTAAAACGGATTTAACAGATTTCTAGTCAAATTACAAACAATACCAGATTTTTACTAATCTCTAGTTAAATTCTCGTTAAATTTAATATTGTACAAGAAATCCGGTAAATGAAACAACTAGAAAAATACTAGATAGTCGGTTTTTTATTATAAAACGTGGAATCTAGTTAAATTAATAGAAATCACGTTAATTTAATTACGAGATTTCCATTACAAAAATACTTCACTTGAACTCTAGTAAAATTGAATTATTTGCTAAAATTGAACAGACGTTTACTAGATTTTTACCGGAATTCTGGTAAATGTACTTCTTATTCTCGCTATTATATCGTCAGATGTGGGTATTGTATTGCATTATATTTGAAGAAGATTATTACTAGAATTTTACTGGATTTTGACCGGAATTCTAGTAAAATTAATCACAATTCTCCTTGTGTATTATCATCTACCCGTTTTTTTTTCTCGAATAAAGAGTATTGAATACTATCATTTTTAATATTACTTCCCCATTTATTGTCGATTTGTGAGTATTGAATAAAATTTGAATGGTTTCTTACTAGAATTATCTAGATTTTTACTGGATATCTACTGGATTTTCACTGGAATTCTCGTAAAATTTACCATTACTCTTAGTTGTATGTCGTTTTCCCTTTTTTTTTGTCAAATGTGAGTATTAAATTAAATTTCAAACGGTATCTTACTAGAATTATCTAGATTTTTACTGGATTTTTACTAGAATTCTTGTAAATTTGGCAGTTATTCTCAATTTGTTAGATTTCAAACGGTGTTTTACTAGAATGAACTGGAGTTTAGTGAATTTATACTGGAGTTTATGTAAAATTTGCCCCTACTTCTATTTTTATAAGGTTTTCCTCCATTTAGTTCATTGAATATATATTTAGTTCTAATTAAAATTGCATACCGGCTGGTAATTTTAAAATTAGTGAATTAGTTGTATAGTGATAAAAGTTAAAGTGATTGAAAAAGTTATAATTAATAAATAATTGATATAGTGTTATTTGATAAAGTGTTTTGTATTCAATCAAATATAGGTACATATATGGATTCAATCAAATTGGCTGAGTTTCTTGCTGAAAATGGAGTTTCCTCCTCAATAGAAGACGGTATAATTTGAATTTGTTATTTAAATTTCTATCAATTAAATTCATATATATATATATATATATATATATATATATATATATATATATATATATATATATATATATATATATATATATATATATATATATATATATATATATATATATATATATATATATATATATATATATATATATATATATTATATATATATATGTATGGGCTAAATGAAATTTTATCATTTGCTTTTTTTATTAGATTTTTTACGGGTAGTTCTTACCCTGAAACTAAAATCAGCAAATACTCTGAGTTCCAAGAGTGTATCAGAGTGTACCAGCTCAGTAGAATTTTCGATTAATTGTCTTTCCGGAATTTGCGTTTGGGGTAAGGTAATATATTTATACAATACTCTATAATAATTATATTATTCCATTCACCAGATTATTTATTGTTGTTTCTAATAATTTAATTTATATCTGTTGCAGTTTGAAGAAAATCAAACGGACTTGATAAGGAAAATAAAGCAGCTTTAGCCTTATTTAATTTGTGTGGCAGACAAACCGCTTAATCATCAAGGGTTCTACTATCTTATTCTGGATGGATTAATTATAAAGTTAGGAAACAAAAACTTTAAGGTGACTTTTGAAGGTGAACGCCTACAGCCAGAATATCAAAACTGTATACACAGTTGTATAATGATTTTAAAGCAAGTTTAAACTTGTAATATTCTATAATTACTTAAACTTGTAATATATTTTAACTGCATCAAAAACAATTAAAAATTATTAAAATGAATAAATAAATAATAATTTAATATCGAAAAATAGATGAAAAATAAAATAAAACTAAAAATAAATTAACAAAAAAATTTTTTTTTATTTTTCGCAAAAAAAATAGTATTTTAACTGGAAAATCTGGAATATTCACTGCAAAATCTAGTAAAAAATGTTGTCTTTTTACTTGAGTTCTGATAAAAACAATGTGTTTCTCTAGTTATTGTTTTCTAGAAATCTAGTACTTACACTGAAAAATCTAGTGTCTTTACTGGAAAACCTAGTAAACAATGTTTCCTATTTACCTGCGATCCATTAAAATTAACATGTTTTTCTAGTTATTGTTTTCTAAAAATCCAATACATTCACTGGAAAATCTAGTGCATATAAATCTAGTAAAATTACTAGAATTTATTTATACCAGAAGTCTAGTAAAAGATTTTTTACTAGATTCAACTAGATTGTCTAGTTTGCTCACATCCAGTAAATTTTTATTTACCGTGTATATGGCAAAAACTTTACTTCTGACTCGTGTTGAAGAATTATGGAAAATGTGACAAAAGCCTGGCTCCACAACTGCAAATTGCTGGCCAAATCATACATTTTTTTGCAAATGTATCTAACTTGAATTGTTTTAAGATCAATTTCCTGTACGTTTCGTCATCCATCAAAACACATCCACTAAATTTTGTGAAAATTTTGTCATCAGTCATTTTTTATCGAACAAGTGTTGTTTATCTCAACGATTTTGCTTTCTAATAACTCGGTAGCACTCATAGCCTTCCTGAACTCGAATTCGTTTTACCATGGAGTGGGGTGACCAGATTATTTTTAATGAAAGTTATAACCTTTTTGTCTGGTTTTTTGTGAGCTGTTCTATACCTTTCCACCGTTATAAAGTGGGCCACACTCTACATAACGTTGTTTTGGATCAATTGAATAATTTTGTAATGGATAAACTTGACGCTGAAATAGACTCATGGTATTTGAGCACGATTAGTTTTAAATTCCGCTCTTTTTGAAAAGAGACATTTTATAAAACTATCACCAATAACGCATTGTTTCTAAAGAAATTTGGTCACCATTTAGTTTAGAGCTAATTGACAAAACTACTCTAGGAATTATCTACATGATCGATGTTGTCTACGTTGTTTACGTTATCTACGGGTTGTCGACACGTCAATGTACAAAATAATAGATGACGCGTAAACGCCCATCCCTGGTCTAGATCCCCAATAGGTCTTTTTCGCAGTAAAGTCACCTCCAATAATAAAATGACGTCAAGTTATGCCAGGGAGGATACTTTATTGCAGAGCCAGTAAGCTGTCAGTGTTTTTTTTTTTTTCATAATTGATAATATTTGCTACCTCACCTATTTGCAATCCTTTTTGTTGTAGACCCTCCAATTTGATCTACTTTGAGCAGGTTAGGTGAAGCCCAATAATTGGTTAGTTATTTTTATATTTGATTGTCTCTTGATTGTTTTCGTTATGTTTGACAGTCTGCTTGTAAAGATTTTGGTAGCTGTTCATTTTATTTTTTATGCATCATAATTTCATTATTTTTCTTTTCAAAATGGAAAACCTTACTAGTTGAAGATGTTGATGATCTTGGAACCTTCAAAATTTGGCCAAAAGATTTGTGCGATGATTAGCCTACACCGGAAACTATTGAGCCAGCCTCCATAGAGCGACCAATTGAACCACTGCCTCGTACCGTCTATCTTTAGTGATGAAACACACTTTTGGTTGAGAATTTAAGAATTTGTGGCAAAAGTAATCTACAATGGTATCATCGAGATTCAACGAGATTTTCTTTCACCAATACGTCGTTATTGATTTATTATGTAGGGAAAGTATTATCCACTACCCCAAAAACTATTTTACAAGAACATTAAAGAAATCGTCTCAAATCGATCAACTTTTCCAATTTCCGTCTATAAACAAAACATTTCACAAGTCGCAGCTATATGGAAGAACAGAAAAAAAATTCATTCATAAAACCAATGTGAAATGAATATTTCGTTTGGTGTTCACGATGGTTTGAGAAACCAAATCTTAAAAAAAAAATTTTGAAAGCTTTTAGTTGAATGAAATTTATCTTAATACGAAAACTATACGTGATGCAAACCATTAAATTAAACTTTTGAGCTTTGTCGATTTAAACTTTATTTTACATAAACAAAAATCTTCGTAGCCATGTATTGTGTGTGTGTGTGCGGTGTACCTACCTACCTCCCCTTAAGATTTGGATAAACTGAAAAAATTATGATTTCGTTTATAAATTATTGTTATACGCATATTTGTGTAGGGTTTGCCCAGAATTATGCTTTTATTCAAATAAACTATAATCTGCCGTCCGCCTGTCTAGACATTATGGTAAAAAAAAAATGTTTTCGGATAAATTGGGTTATCTTACGAAAATATGTGTGTGTATGTATGTGATTAAGGCTATACATAGAAATCGAATTTTTATTATTTGATTCCGGTTAGTTATTACCAGTTCAAAATCAGTCCATTTCCAGTATACCATAGGCTGTTTGTATGTTTTTTGTGTATATGTGTGGCTGTGTGTGAAAAGGAGATATAAAATTAGAATTGGCAAATTGTATTTATAGATCAGTGCTTCTTAGTATTTATCTAACTGTATATCTAACTTTATCGGGCTATCCTGCTACGATTATGATTGTTTTCGCCATAAACATACGTACCTGAAATCGGAAGGGTACCGAACGTATAATAAACTGAAATTAAACGAAAGAGTTACCGAACAATTTTGGACGTGAAAGGGAGAATAATTCTAAAGGAAGGAAGTTAGGAAACAAGACATCCTCGTTTGCAACTACAATTGTTAACTAATAAGTACAACGTGTACTAATCCATTCTCATCTGGATGCACATCTGTAACTCTTAAGAGCGTCTATTTGCATGCAGTTAAATTATCTTCCTTGATCAAGACTAAATCAATTAATATTATTATTCTTTTTAGACCATTTGGATGTGAGTTTGGATCCCAGAACTCTCTCACTCTTTGTTGTATATGTTGCCACCAGGATAATCTTGTTTCTGGTCATTTTCTGGTATCAATTTCAGGTATCACTAATATGGTGAATCTTATTATGAAAAGTGCGGCCTTCAGTGTTTCAATTGAGGTATCTGATAAAGTACAAAGTGGCCTTGAATTCAGAATCGCTTCCATTTGGGTTAGTAACGTTGACATTTCGTCGAATGTCAAATTGCAATTGCTGCCAGCTTTGCTAAAGTGAGATTTAATTGATTTCACAGCTGCTTCCAATAACCCAAGCAAAGTGAAGAGCTGCAATTAAATAATTATGAGGTTCAGATCTTACAAATGTGTATACCTCTTACAGATGTCGCCTTGATCCCACAAAATTTGGCACATTTGGCACTGCTCTTCTGGATAAAAATATCAGATCTGTCACTGCTTCCCAATGCAGATCCTTTGTGACCATACAAAGAAATATCGCTATATGTCCCTTGGACTTTTTGCTCCACCACCTCTTTTATTGGCGATAGAAATGGGTCCTACTTAATCTACACCACATTTACTAAAGAAATTTTGAAAGCAAATTCTCTATAAGTTGCTTTGAAGTTGTTGCACTTTGTAACAAGTGGAAACAATTGATACAATTTTTCAGTTCTTCCCTTACGGGTCCTCTACCTCTGATTATCTATTACTTTTTGCACCATGGGCCCAGAGTGGCATTGAGTGCGGAACCTGCTTAGGTTCCAGCCAACTTTAATAATAATAATCTGCCGGGTAAGTTTTTAAAGACTATTACTGGCCCTTTAATGTGTCAACAATAAACATGGTCTTCATACTGTCTGAGACAATCTGAAGAGGCCAAGTCGCCTGCCTCAACTTTGGTGGCTCTCTTTTCAGAGACCGCTGCAAAACTCGCTCCGGCTCAGCACGTAGAACTTGGTCGAGCCAGCGTACTTACTGAGATCTTACTTCATGTACAATATCGGGGATCTTCATCAGATGTCTGATCTTGTCTCATTGTACAAAGCTCGGTATAAACCATCTAATTTGCGTTTCAGGCCGTAAATCACACGCATGATTCTTTCAGAACCTCGGCCCTTCACCATTCTCACACTTTTTCGTGAAATTCAATGTTCTGCGCACATAATTTATTATTTGTGTAGTTCAACTACACCGGGAGTATTCCAGCATTGGGGAACATTTTCGCTCGTTGGTTTTAGATCTAACGTTATTTACAAATCTGTTGACGAAACTAAAAATTTTTAGTTAATTTGTTGAATGAAAATGTTCGATTAATCAGTTCAGCAAATATGTGGTTTCAACTTTCCGAGTGAAGAACATGATTCGCAACTACTTTTTGTGTTACTTTTCAACCATTGCTTAGCAGGATCTCGATACGATTTAACATGATGTAATGTAATGAGGTTTTCCATTTGGTGGGATGGTCTGATTACCATGGTAGAACTATCGCTGAATCTGTAGATTCATATAGTTCGATTCATAGCATGCTCTAACCCGCAATAAGCAAATGGCAGATTGGCAAAAATCATGGCAGATTTACTTGCTTTACTGAAGCAACCTTTGTCTTGGAAACCATCGGAGTTCAATAAATAGACACTTGTTCATCTATAGATCGACTGTACACCACTGTAGAATAAGCGCTGGTTGGCACGTATCGCTTGAGATTTCATTTCGTTAATTCGACTGGAAATTTGCTTAGTTTGCGCAACCACAGTGTTTGGAAAAGCATTTTTACGGTAATCGTTGAATCCTTGTATTTGTTTATCTGGAGTACTAGGCCACTTCACTTCACAATCGTCCAATGCAATGGCATGTCTGTTGAGGATTTTTTTAAATTACTGAAGTTTTGGATAATCTTATTCACATATTTCAAGAGCCCAAGCTTGCTTAGAGTCGGCATCTAATTTGTTTACGAAATCGAAATTAACCGCATGGATCGCTTGTTTCAGCTTGTGGTCTATCTTTTTGTGGCCTTTTAACACTTCATCCATCCATTGTGTCAGACGTGTGGTGCAATGATCTAGCTGAAGGCTGTTCGAAGCTACCATATCACGCTTATTATCATAGCGTGCCTATATTCATCACCTTGGAATCTATTTCGTTCATCGGTCCATTGAGGCAATAAAGCTTTATTTTCACATTGTCAGGGACACGCAAAAACAGCTCGAAAGAATCGAAATTATAAAAATTATTTAAACCTTTACAAACATACAGATGCTTGGAGAGCCACGCTGAGGCCTACATAAGGTATTGAAGATTTTGGAAGGTTGCAAGAAATTACTTATTTTCAACGACATCCAGAAAAACTGGCTTTAACTGGCTTTAATTTAACAAAAGAAAATTTTAAACGTTAAACATTTACTTTTGTGAACTGGTTTACCCTACTTTTTGATAGATTTACCCGTGAATTTGTCCACAGCCTAAATCCAGAAAATTTTGATTTTCATGGTTCTCAACTCGTATTCTTCTCTGGGATGCCAACGCTTTTTCGCATACAGGAAATACAAACACACTTACTATCACATAAGATAAATGTAGAAATGAAAGAGCAGCATTATCCCGTTTTGCCTAAGAAACAAGAAAAAATATATAAGGAACTAGATCGAATGTTGGCGATGGGGGTTATTGAGGAGAGTGTCAGCTCGTTGTCATCCCCAGTTGCAGTAGTGACGAGAGCGAATGGGAAGATTCGTCTATGTCTGGATGAGAGACAGGTGAATTCGGTTACTGTGAGGGACCGTGCACCCTACCTGTTTGCCGTCATGCCTTTTGGGTTGTGCAATGCACCCCAAACAATGTGTCTGCTAATGCATAAGGTTCCTCATCGTTTGCCTGACCGAGTGTTCGTGTACTTGGATGTTTTACTAGTTGTTGCACAAACGTTTGATGAATATGTATCACTTTTGTCGGAAGTGGCTAGATTATGAAGAGCTGCAAATCTAACCATAAAGGTCGAAAAAAGTAAATTTGTCCTGAAGGAGACTAAATACCTCGGTTTTGTGATCGGTGAGAAATGCCTTAGAGTGGACCCTGAAAAATTTCGAGCCATAGACGAATATTCCGTTCCAAAAACAGTTAAACAATTACGAAGGTTCCTGGGAAGGCCGGGCTGGTCCCGCCGCTTGATACCAAATTATTCAGGTATTACAAAACCACTGACCGACTTATTAAAAAATGGGTCAAAGCTAACATGGAATGATTGTGCTGAAGATGCGTTTGAAAAACTAAAAAGAACTCTAGTATCCGATGCATCTTTAACAGAAATTGGAAGCGTCTAATTCCATAGAAATAAAGATGACGAAGGACACTCATAGCGTTTATGTCGCATAAAATTAAATAAAGCTCAGAAGAATTACAGCGTTACAGAGTTGGAGTATCTGGCGGCGGTGATGAGCGTTAAATGATGTAGGCCCTATATTGAAGGATATACATTTACAATCATTACCGACCATTCTAGTTTGCGTTGGCTAATGGATCAGAAAGAACTGACTGGACCATGAACACCATAAACTGCGATATTCCAAAAGCCATAAAACATGTGTGATATACAGTGGGTGATATGTAACAACATTTTTATTATTATTTATTAGTCTGTGATAGGACGTTAGAGGTCTATTGTCAAATCGTCCGTTGACCTAGCTGATCAAGTAATCTATAATTTGTGTCGTTTTCTATTTATCAATTAATCTAAATAACCACAGGAAATAGTAAGTGACACGATCGTACTTCGATCATTGGTTTGAATAACTCATCAAAGGTTTCATCTATTTGCTTAGTGGGAAAAACTAAATAAAAACCTTTCAATTTAATTAATAACCAATTCTTTTTAAAAAAAAATTCACTAATCTTTACAGAACAACTTGCTTTAGATATTAATAATTTATATGCAGAATGTGTAAAATCTTTGTATAGGAGAAAAGTTTTATAACCCTAAATTTTCTTAAAGTAACAAATGGGTAAGCAACATTTTAAACTAAATGAGTTTCTGTTAAGATCTGACAGTTCTGAACTAATTCCATCCGAAAAAATCGTCTGTTTAAAAAATATTTAAATTAAACTATTATGTATGCTCTTCCACTGGTATTTTTGTGGTAAAAAAATATTAACTGTTATATCCCAACTTATATTATTGTATTTGAAAAATTCGTATACTTTTGTATTGGAAAGAAAGCCCGATTTTTTCCAAAAGCTCAATGATTATTTAATAAAACAAACACAGCTTTCAAACAACTTCAATATGAGTGTGCGCATTTAAGGTTTTAAAAAGAAAATTTAATAATATTATGTAAATAAAAAGTTTTCAAATTAGGAGCTTTTAAAATTAAATAATTCAGCTCTTGGTGATTTTTAAAAAATTATATTACAATAAAAATAATTAAACTTAAAATACATGGAGCGTTAGTACCGCAGGTCAACGTGGACCAATAACTCACCAAAGCTTTAATTCACGAATAAAATGTATGTAAAAAATAACTGAGTTTTAGCGTTCCACTTTGTTTTATTGATGTTAGAATAGAAATTTATTTTCAGATTAGTAAAAAAAGGTTTAAAAAACTTAGAAAAAGCTAAAAAGCTTGCATTAGTTACTAAAAGCTAAATCTTTTGTGATATTTCAAAGATATAAATTATTTGCACTGAATGGAGGAAATATAAAATAGCTTTTGTAACCAAAAAAATACAGTGAGATAAAGTTCTAATAGCCATGTAAGTATACTCATTTATATCGTAGGATGAGTTCCACTCATTAGTCCTTTTGCAGTAGCGAATTTATTTAGTGTGGAGAGTGTTTTAATCATGCAGGTCTTAATAAAAAGCTTTCAAATAAAGAGCTTTTAAAATATAATATTAAGCTTTTGGTATTTTTTTTATAAATAAATCAAAATGAATTGCTCTTTAGGTCACCTATAGTTAGTTCTTCAACTCGTGAAAGCTTTAATGTGCTTAGTGAAAGAAAAGTTATACTTTAAAAAAAATTGTCAGGTATAGTCCAAAATGTTTAGGAAGCTTAAATTTCAAAGCTAAGCGTTAAAACTTGTTGGTTAACTACTAAAAGCTTTTTTGCCATGCATGATTATTTGTGATTGGCATCTGCTAATTCGATCTGCCTCACTAAAGCATTTTGCGCAAGTAGCATCACCATCTAGTATAATCTCCTTTCTTCCAACTGCCGTCTGAAATAGCCTCCAATTGTAGACAATTCTGATTAAACCCCAGAAAACATCGAAATATTCATTCGAAGTAGACGAATTTTATTATCACCAGACCAGACCGTTTATTGTATTTTGCTTCTTCGAGGCAAGAAAACTTACCTTTGGTTGGTGAGTAGATCTTGTACTAAAAAGGGCTGACACACGGGACAGGTGTTCAAAAGTGATACAAGATAGCGACGAAAAATTCCAGATAATATTGACTAAGGGCCAAAGAAAAACATATCACAAAATGAAGAGAATTGAGCCTATAGGAAAGAAAAAACTAATACCGATGGGAAAAAGGAAAAAGGAAGAGACATTCGCAGGAAAAAGGAAGAGACATTCGCAGTAACTGTCTACAAAAAAATCGTTGAAGAATTACGCTTGAAATGGTGTGTACCTATATGCGTGTGTACTAGGACTAAAAAGAAAATTGAGGCAAACCTTCTCTGAAAAGTACATAGCGTGTTCGCGAGAAAATAATGAGAAATGAATTTCCCAAATTTAAAATCAAACGTAGTTTCGAAATTCAAACTGAAGACACCTTTTAAATGATTCGACACTTTTCGGCTATTCTTCGTAGTTAGGAATTTTTGATGACTGAATTTTAAATTATTCTAAGACATTTTTAAAATTGACGTCACATTTCTGAATATTATAAAGTTTATTAAAAAATTCCACAAAATTCTCTGATTTTATGAAGTGCGGCAAAAATTCAAGTGGCAATGTATCCGACGAATTAGATTCTCCTTCTGTCTTCCAATCGGCTTCTAAAGTTTCCGCTGTTGATTATTTCCGCTCAATGAGTGAGAATATCACACGCACGATGTAGTTAGTTTAAGAAAATATTTTCGACGGAACAGATGAGTTCCGCGGTACATAGATTAAGAATCACTGTATAATCATAATATATATAAATTGAAGTTACACAATCCAATGAATTTCATGAGTCATTTGTTATCTAGTTGTTGCCGCTGTATACTTATCAATTTAGCTACAAATGTATAGACTTTTGTGCTCCATTATATAGTGAGTCATGGTATAAGGAAAAAAGCTGGTATGTATAGTTGAATTCTATAATTATATGAGGTGACAAAATTTGGTTCAAAAGTCACATTGATTTTAATTAGAATTTCAGTGAAATTGATGTACAATATTTAGCTGTCCTCGAAGTTAAAGTATATAGGTGTGAGCGTTCTGATACTTAGTAAATTCCGGGTTCCATTCCATGTTGTGACTAAAGTGTCGAATGTATAGGAATTAAATGGAATAGATGTTAGCTAAAAGTTTTAAGTTGGCGACTGGAAGAATTAGAAGTTTGGAATAAATAGGCTATTTGAGATTTGCGAGTCGCTATAGATAGTCCTTTGTAAGATTTGGCTGATAATTACTCTCGGAATATAATGATCTTATTATAGACCAATTTTAGTATGAGACCAATTCAACATAACGTAAATTGGGATGCGTTCTGTATATGGCGGATTGCGTGTCGTCAGCTGAATTTGTTATTGTTTCGAACCGATATACAGCTCGCACATTCATGGCTTAAGTTATGGCTAAAGGCATATTTTCCACCATCGATCCCGTCAAAGTTTATCCAAAGTCCTCCCATAAACGAATCCACTAAATAGGTATACTTAAATAATTTTTGGTGCCATAAATTTTTTTGTCAACGAGTCTGTGGGTGTCACGGCTGTGCCATGATATTTGCCGCCTAGAGTCAAAATAATTTAGCCTTCGCTATGGTACAATAATGTTCATATTATGATATTTACATTTTAAAATGGCCACCGCGGTCGGGGTGCACTCACATGTCTTGTAAATTACAGTATCCTTTGCTTGTCGTAGAAGGCGACTAAACGGTTGGACCGCTGGGCTAAAGACCAGCATCCGTAAAAAAACTCAACTGTTTATAATGTCAACAAAAGAAAAACTGGATACCGCCAAAAAACCAACGGAGCCCCGCTCAAGTTCCCGGACACGAGATTTAGGATCGGCACTTGAAACATGCAGTCACTTAGGAAACAAGGAGCATTGGAAAGCCTCACATGCATGAAGGAGAATTAACTGAAACTCGGTGCTCTTCAAGAAACACTGTGCTATGGCCTAAAGATGGAGACCATGCGTCCCAAGGTTATGCGTTGCTCTATACAGTAGAGATGACCTCAGGTGAAGAAGGCTGACCCACGGCATCCACAGAAGTTAACCAGCCCCAAGATAAAAACTCATTTTATAATGACTTGGAAGGGCGGGGACGGGATCTTTACTCGAACACGGTGTTGGAATGATAATTGGGGACTGTAATGCTAGAGCTGGCAGAAATCAGGCCGCCTATAGTGTGAAAACTACTCCCAACACGAAATGCGGCCGAAACTAGCTAGCACGTATTTCCATCACAAACAGATACATCTAGAAACTTGAACCTATCCTCGCGGAACTTCCCGCAGCCAATTTAACCATGTAATAGCTTCAAAAGAGCGGGCTCGGGTTGTGCAGGATGTGGGAACTTACCGGTTAGCAACCAAATACGTAGGCAGCGATCATCATTTGGTCGCTGGAAAGGTACGATGGAAGTTTTCGTACAAGTCTGGGAACACAGCGAAACGCATGGGACGTTTCGAATGTGATACCGAGCAAATAGTGCAGTGGCTAAAGCTGCAACGTTTGGATCGGGAGGTATACCGGGTACGAATCCCAATAGAGGCGGGATTCAATAATTCCACTAGCCGAACAGTCTCTAATTAATGTATGTACGTGTTGGTATTGAAAAAAATGTGATGGTCTGATAAATGAAGATAAAAAACGATATCAGGATCTTGTCAACGACAACATTGAGGAAGATAATTAGCAGTATTGTTGGTGACTATCAAGGAAGGTTTCGTCCGAATCGATCAGTCACTGACCAGCTCAATCGAGAGAGTTTGTGGTATGCCATGGAATGCCTATAGAATACCAACAAAATTGGTACAGTTGTGTAGAATGACAGTGTCTCAATGCTAGTCTCAATGCTGCGTTAAAGTTAAGGACAGACTATCGAAAATTTTTGCAGTTAACTTTGTTGTTCGGCAGAGAGATGCTCTGTCGAACAACTCCGTTACTCTTTAATCTCATGTTGAAGAACATCTTTTGTAAAAATGAAACACCTCAGAGCAACATCTTATATCGCCATTCCAATCAGGTGCTTGCATATGCAGATGACATATGTGTGATAGGACTGTATAGCAACAAAGTGAAGGTACAATACATGATCTCTAGACAATTGTACACTAGATTTTAGTAGTGGTTACTTTACGTTTGAGGGAGTGAGGAGGTTCAAATATTTGGGCTCTCTTATCAGTCACGATAGGAGTGTGGGTGAGGATATTAAAGTGCGGCTGGCAGCAGACAGTTGTGCTTTGTATCCTCTAAGGCCACCCGCTGACGGATGTACGAGAGAAGGATCCTTACATTTGAGAGAAGCATCACGCGAATTAGATGGTACATACAGAGCTGTATAATATCGAGATCAGAGGTTCGATGAATATCCCCGATATTGTACTTGAAGTAAGATCTCAGCGAGAGCGCATGCTGATCCGGAACGAATTATGCAGCGATCTCTGAAAGAAGAGATACCATATGGTAAATGCAGAGAACCTTAGACCCCCAGGGTCCGAACCCTTTGTAATTTTACCAGTCTGTTTTGTATACGCTGGCAACAACGTTTGCCTAGATCTCTTGCTACAGTGCGATGGCTCGATTCCGCTATGGGACCTGTAACAATCGTTCGACCACGCGGTCAACCGACTATCAACAGAATTGTCCTTGTGGTTGGTACACGGCATTTGAGGCATCACTTTGTGCAAAGGATTTAAGGAATACCTTTTTTCCAGGTTTTAACTCTCGAGATCTACTTCGAAAATTATAAGTTCGAGCACTTTTTCGTATGCAGACTTCAAATGGACCAGCACCTTATCCTTAATTGAGTTAAGACAATTAGGTTTAGATGCCAGATGTAAATAATTATCATTTGCTGCGCCCAACAAATTGATTAAGCGGTATTCGGAGCCATGTAGCACAATGTATTATCCAAATACTAGGAAGTGTGGAGGGTAATTTGTGGTTCCATGTATGCACCTTCTGATAGCAGCAGCGATTTCATGTATATGCAGGTCCCAATTAGAATGGGAATCTACTAAATTGGATCGATTGCACCTACAATGGTTCCGTTAACTCTCTCCGAAGCGTTAGATTGCGGTGAATATATATAGGTGTACGATCATATTCGTACCTCAAATTTATGTAATAATTCGTTAAACTGTCTAGATATAAATTGCTTTCCGTTGTCAGCGATGAACGTCTCAGGAACTGAAAAAAGATTGAAAACGTTATTTTCCACATACTCATACAAGGATTTGGCATTTGCTTCTGGGAAAAATGGTCTAACACAATGAACAGATAACAATTTCCACTCTTGGATCTTGGGTAAGGACCTAAGACATCTAGAAATATTCGTTGGAATGGTTTATAAGATTGAGGTTGGTGTCACATATGTGGTTTGAATTTATAATTCACAGGTTTATTCTTCTTACACCTATCACACTTACGAATAAACTCCTTAACATTCAATGCGAGGCTGGGCCAATAAAACTGACGTTGTAATCTTTATCCAAAGTGTTTTTTGTACACCCATGTGTGCAGACGAAGGGGCGCCATGTGCTTAAATCGGGTACTAATACAGGGGTTTGTAATTTCCGTTCAGATATATGTCTGTATCCAGATACCTAGATCCATAAGATAGTCGAACCAGTATTTTTCCATCTTTAACACAATAATTGCAGTTTTGTGACGATAAATTCTCGATTATCTTCATTTGGCTTTGATATGCATTTGACGAAAAGGCATTAAAATTGAGGTCAATATGTAAAGGTGGTAACTGATCGTCAGGAATTACCATAACTGGATCCGACAAATGATCCACGGTACAAATATATGACAAAGAATCTGTTGCAATATCCAACTGGTAAAATTTCAACCAATCCAATATACCGTAAGCGAATCTCAGAAAGCTCTGGACAAAGAATCTATTGGACACTCTGCACCATTATCATCAAGTTGAAATAGAACGCTACCAATACCCTCAGAACAAGCATCACATTGGATAAAAAACGGTCGGTTGAAGTTAGGATTAGCCAGCACCGGAACTGCATAAAAGACCAAATCATTTTGTTTCCCTTTTTAAGGAGATCAGTAATAGGGGTAATCTTCGATACCAACCACATAATCCCAAGAAACGTTGTATTTGCTTCATGGTTTTAGGTGTAGGATAATCCACAATCCCCTGAATTCTACCTGGATTTACCTTCAAACACCCATCACTTACAGCCCAAATAGGCAATTTCGTTAAGGAGGAATTTGCATTTTGTTAAATTCCCGGTAAGTCCACTAGTTTTTAGAAGCTGAGCCACCAATGATAACAGGCTAAAATGCTCCTCCAAAGAGGCAGATGTTATAAGCAGATCATCCAGATGAGTGAAAATAGATTCATGGAGTTCGGTGGGAATCACCTTGTGCATAAGACGACACATGGTTTGCGGACCGTTACATAAACCAATTGTCATGATCGTGAACTGATAAAATGGTCTCCCCAGGCACCGAGGGGTATCTGCCAAAAGGCATCCATTAAATCAATGGAACTGATGTATTTCGTTTGCTCTAGTCGACCTACAAGACCCTAGACGAGCGGGAGTGGATAAGCATCCTTAACAGTATGTTTGTTCAGTTCATGGGCATCCGGTTATGTCTGCACTTTACCATTTGCTTTATGCACAAGAGTAATTGGTGACTCCGATACAATTCTGTTGACAGTCGGTTGACCGCGTGGTCGAACGATTGTTACAAACCGTCACCATCCGAGTTTAGGTAAAAACTTTATGTATCCGACGGTATGTCTGAGTTGAAACCAACATTGTCGTGGTTAGAAATTTCGAGCCCCTTAACTGTCTTATAGAATTATATTTCCGCCAAAGAAAAAGTGTGTGAAGTTATCACAGGATTCCATCCCAGAAAAATTAAAAATGTTCATCAGGCAATACTATTCTCATCCCATACCAGGACTTTAAAAATCATCCCAAAATTTGATATTATCATTTTAAAAATTTGCAAACGACGTGTTAGCTTATATATTCTTGTCGTAAGAAGTAATTGGCACAATAGGCTGCTCAGAAATTCATTTGAATATGGCCCCATACATAAAATTAGGAGTAAAACTACTGGTTCTCGAGAACCATGGGTGCCGGAAAAAGTTTCCTTTGTTTTCGACTTGACATGATGTCCACTTGCTGTGATAAATCGTTGAACACCAGCCGTATGATGTAATTGGCGCAATGCATATGGCCCCATATAAGAAATGCGGATTTTAATTAATGGTTCTCGAGAACCATGAGTGCCGGAAAAAGTTTCCTTTGTTTTCGCCAGCACTCAATGACACAAATAGGCCAACGGTGCAATACCCAGACAAACACATATACTCGTACTTACACATTAAAAACACCCAGCTGCGATTTTGGTCACCACCGGGAATCGAACCCGAGACCCTCGAGTACCAAAGCAAGGACACTACTTACTGTGCCAATGAGGGTGACAGCCCTCTCAATTTTGGGATTGATTTTTAAATCCTGGGATGGGATGAGAATATTATTACCTGACGAACATTTTTAATGTTTCTAGGATGGAATCCTGGAATAACTTCACACACTTTTAAAGAAATTGAATTGCAACATTTTCAAAATCTACACGTAGGAACTCCGGATCAACTAACTCCACTTGTATACAATTTTTGAAAATATTGACTTTTGTCTTCTATTGTGAAAGTTATATAAAATACTACCAGTAGCCTAATTCTATAACGAATAAGATAACGTGAAAACGCGAAAACGAGTACTTTACACGTTTTCATACCAAAATGGTATTCTATAACTTTGCACCAAGATAAATTAAAAAATGGGTAAGATATTAAACGTCAATAAATTACACATACAATTTATCTTGTGTAGTTCCTTTTCACGGTTAAAATTTTAAAATTTAAAACTAAAATTTCACAAAGAAGGCGGGCTATATTATGGAACGAAACACTAACAAAACGTCAAAGTGGTTTTAGACACGATAAAAATATTCAGCAAGAAAAAATTTACACGCTGTCTACTTTGTTTTATAGAATACCATTTAACCTAACTAAGATAAGATATTTTCACATTATCTTGTTTTTACAGAATTAGACAACAGCATAACTTAATTAAATTGCTTTGTTTTGTCCTAGAACATCAAAAAAAAATCGTTGCTATAGCGACGACTACGCAGTACGCACCAGAAATTTTTTTATATCAATAAATTTGTTCGTTCTAATTGGCTTTACATAAATCTTTATAATATATCGTTGCCAAACTGTATGTTTAAATAAATCTGCATTATCGACTGCAGTTTTGTTTTGATGTTTGATCACAGCCAATATAGTGTGTGTTTACTATTTGCCTCGCACAGTGTGGACAAAATAGCATTGACTATCAAATTCACAAGTACTTCTTTATTCCGTTATTAATTGTCACAATTATTAAATGAAAATTAACAAAAATATAAAACGAGATTAGTGAATTTAATTTCTTTAACAATAATAACGTTCTGGACATTTATACGATCATTCAATGAGTGAAACAAGTGTAAATGTACAAATGTGATTAGTAAATTAGGTTTAATGTTGTGAAATATATGAAAACGAATAATATTTGTTCATATCTATAAAAGATATAGATTGTGTTAACAAAGGCCACAAATAATGGGGTCACAGATTGTGCAACGATTTTATTTTGTCGTCAACATAACAACATATGTAATTTTAAATTGGCCTCCATTGACTTTTAAAACGAGAAATATTTTTGTTTTTCTGTGAGTGTGGTTGTGCATAAATAAATTTCAGTTATGTTTTATGTACTTCTCTATTGATGTTATGAATGAATAAATAAATGATACAAATAACCTAACGTTGAATTGATTATTCAAATAAATATTTAGAATTACACAATCCGCCCATTTATAATTTGTCGTGTTAGCGGGAATTCAATTTGGGTTAAAGCTTAGGTAGAGATGTTTCATGATGCATATTTGAACAAATTTCCAGAACCCAATTTGCTGAGTACCCCCACCCATCTATTATTCGTATGAAATGGCCCCTATTGTAATATTCGAGTAGCTGGCACTTTTGATTTGTCGTATTACCGGGCTACTATGCTTTTATATTTTATGTGAAATCAGATTGAAAATAATTAAAATTCCCATTCGTATTCTTTTATTCGTATGGAATGGACCATATTCAAAAATTCGGATAGCTGGCCCTAACGGGTTGTCGTGTAAGTGGACTATGAATTTGGGTTGTCATCCTAATGAAAAGCTTTTATGCTTTGTATAAGGGCATATTTTATTTGGGGTCTGGGCCCCTATTCCTGAATACGAATTCGTATAAAAATTGTACGAATTCGTACCATTGGTATTTTTGAATACGAATTCGAATAGTTCTAATTCGTATCTACTTGGTACGTTGTAAAATTTCCGCAATACGAATTCGAACCAATTTTGTTCGATTATGAACGGATATCTGTACGTTGATGAATTAGTTGACGACTCCATATAAAAATTGTTGGAAAGAATTTTTAGTAATTTTTTTTTAAAAATTTCATAATTTAGTTAATTTAATTAATTGTGTTAAGGAAATAACTATAGATTTAATTAATAATTTTAAATTTGTAAATTTCTATAAGGGCATATTTTATGTTAAAAATAATTAAAATCCCCACCCATCTTTAATTCGTATTAAATAAATGATTGGCCCATATTGAAAAATTCGGGTAGCTGGCACTTACGGTTTGTCGTGTAAGTGGACTATTATTTAGGGTTATCACCCTAATGAAATGCTTTTATGCTTCGTATAAGGGCATATTTTATGTGGGATCAGGTTAAAAATAATTAAAATTCCCACCCATCTTTTATTCGTATGGAATGGCCCATATTCAAAAATTCGGGTAGCTGGCACTTACAGTTTGTCGTGTAAGTGGACTATTAATTAGGGTTATCATCCTAATGAAAAGCTTTTATGCTTTGTATAAGGGCATATTTTATGTGAAGTCAGGTTAAAAATAATTAAAATCCCTACCTACCTTTTATTCGTATGAAATGTAGCTGACACTTATGGTTTGTCGTGTAAACGACTATTGATTAGGGTTATCATCCTTATAAAGGGTTTTTATGCTTCGTATCAGGTAATATTTTATGTGGGGTCAGGTTAAAAATATGTTAAATCCCCACCCATCTTTTATTCGTATGAAATGAACCATATTGAAAAATTGGGGTAACTGGCATTTTTGATTTGTCGTGTAATCGGACTATTAATTTGTGTTACTATCCTTACTAACAGAGAACTTCTATGCTTCGTATCAGGTAATATTTTATGTGGGGTCAGGTTAAAAATAATTAAAATCCCCGCTGATCTTTTATTCGTATGGAATGACCCATATTAAAAAATTCGGGTAGCTGGCACTTTTGATTTTTGTTGTTACCGGGCAATTCATTTTTGTTACCGTCCTAAAAGAAAACCATTTGCTACTTGCAACAATAGTATGGCTACGAATTTGTATTATAGGTGATAATAAATTTTAATTAATTGGCATTCGCGGTCTACAAGCAATATCCATCAGACCCTTGGCCATATTTTTTTTTGATTGGAATTAATTTTTTTCGCTGGTTTTCCGTGATTATCGTTATCCTCATCAGTTGGATCCGATTTTAGCAAAGATGATTTACGATTTCCATCAGTACTTGGTGTCAGCGAACTACGGCGAGGCAGTTGGCCGCCTTTAAAGCTTACTTCTAGAGTTTCACGACGGTTATTTAATTCTATATGATATAACAATCTTCGGTCAAACTTGGCACACACTCAAATCCTTAATTTTTAATTTGGGAATTTTATTGATTTTTATTTTTTTTATTTAATCCGAAATTGAATTGTGTTTACACAATAAAATTCAATCTACAATTGTGTTCTTATAATTAATTTCCTTTTCGTGACATAATGTCGTTAGTTAATGATTTTATCGACAGAATAATATTAAATATATGAGCTGGTTTATTTCCGACTTGTATTATCCAGTCCTTCTTCTTATATATGTTGATAAGTAAATATCATCATCGGGTTGAGATAAACATTAGAGATTTGATTTATTTTCCAGTGAATATGGATAATTTTTCAAGTCAACCACCGATGGCGTCCTTTTCCGAACGCAAGATCTTTCCCTTTTAAATTATATTTTATTACATTTTTGTCTAATAAATAATAATTCTATAATTTAATCCACACCGCAACTATTTTGCCACAACCATATTCGGCCAATCTATCATCCACAGCATCGGACGATTGCTATTTCTTTATTTTACAATTATAACAATATTATGGCGCCCGCTTTTTATCACGACACGCTAGATACATTTTAGCACCTCGCTAGGCTAGCTCGAACCGGTGACCACAACAAATTTACCATCTATATCCGAACCGAATCCGTGTACGGCCCACCTTGAACATAATTTCTAATTTTTAGATTTTCCGTATAAAAAATTTAGCTATGACTGTCTCTAGCTGTTACTACAAAGTGTTTTCACAAGTTTCATGTGGAGAGCATGGCAAACATTTTGAATTCCGAACAACACTCAACCTTTAGAGTGTTATGTCTGAAAGCGACATGTTTTGAAGTGAATTGCCATCACTTACAGGATTTTTGATGTTTTTATCTTTCAATTTTCGAATTTAATAAAAAAACAAAATTGACAATTCTGATTTCTAAATTTTTATCCGGAATTGGGAAAATTTTGGATTTTATCAAATATTATAAATTTTGAAGTAGAATATTAATTCGATCTACATATATTTAGAGCTTACAGGAGTTAAGCAACTTAAAAAATTAGGAATTTTGAAATCATATTGATTTCTTAAAAGGCAATTCCACAATTCAGAGCACAATTTTGAAAACTGCCACTCTCCACTCAACTGTTGGGTTTTTTCTTTATCACAGGCCAGTTCGATTTTTTCTTTATCACAGTACTACTTACTAAATTCTCCCGATCGAAAAGCTCCATCTCTGCCGTCTATGATTCTTCTTGTGTTTCAAACATTGCTTTCTTTGGATTTAGTCATTCATGTAAAATTCAAGAAACCATCAATAGTGCAAAGTATGGTTCGATACAATTTGCAAATTGGTGACAAATGGCCTAAATGGTCAATGTGATATACGTAATCAGTGATTTGCCTCCTTTCGGTATCGAATGTAATAGGCTTTCTTGTTTTCCCATCTGCCCTTCCGTAACAGTGCATCGAATATAGTTTTTTATACCGAGTTTATTCTCTCCGTAAGCTTTGGGATGTAGTATTGTCGTTCATGGGCTACATCTTTCGTGCCACAACCAATAATGACACAATCTTTAATTCAATATTAAAATAAAAATAAAACTACAAATTAAAAATATCATTAGTCAAGTATTACAGATACTTACAAAATTCGGTCACAAATCACACTCATCACAAATCACACAAGTTGAGGCCTATTGTAGATAAACAGGGAATTTTTGCAGTGCCTATATAATTGCAAAAACTTCCAACTTGTTGCTAGTTTTCATGATATAAAGCTGGATGCATCATATGGTTGCCGGCCGACTTTTGTACTATATAATAATATAGCACGAAACCTCAGCTTACAAGTATTAGTGTGTAATTCCGCCATGTGAACTTTAGTTTCGTATTCTTCCGCCAAAGCGTAGAACTTCTTGTCATTTTACGAAAGACCTTTAATAGTAATAGATCGAAGTAGATTCCTTCCTTTCACAAGCGCACTCTTCTTTTATATGCCTTCACTTCCTTAATTCTAACATTTAAGATTTTGTGTCAATTCTTCTAAATGATTTAGGGTCGTCTGTTGCTTTGGGATCTATAGCTACACTTTTGGTACCAACTTCTGCTTTCTTCTTGGTTTCATCATAAAATGTCATTTTCGCTATGAACTCTTCCATTGTATGCGGCTAAAATAAATTTTGATCTGTTTATGAATCAAAGCACGATTGGTCCTTACAGGAAATTCAACCTTCAAAACCGCGACCAGTTATAGAATTTTTAGTAATCGTTTTACGTACACAACTTTGTGTTGCTTCGTCCAACAAGTGCAGATGGCCGTTTCATCAAAGTCCACTTCTTGAGTAAATAGTCACCCTCACCACGAAGCTTGTTTTTTTTCAACAATTCAGTTTTCTTGTCTTTCAGTTCTGCCTCTCTTTAGTTTTAGCACCCGAATCACTGTTTATACATATCGTGTTCCATTGTCCGTTTAAAAATTTCGCACATTTTTTGAGTAAACGTCGTCTGCAGTTTTCTTTGTGTTTAATTTGCACAAACAATTTATAGTTTTAATATTTAATGCCCAAACACGAATCTGTATATAAAGTTATTTACAATTATGACTTCCCGTTTATGACCTATCCATCTTCGGTTTGTGTGAATTTCCTTCGTGAATGCTCTTCATATTGAAGAATGCGAGGTGAACAGCTTTATGAGGACGAGCAATTTGACGAAAATGTTTCTGATTAGCTTCAACACATTAAAGTTAAGCAAACCCCTTAGTCAGGACAGGTTACCAAACACGTAAGATCGAATAAATCAGGTTTAAATGACAGCCCTTCTGATCCAAGGCAAATTATTCTTCCCAGATTCAAATCTGATTATGCAGTGTCCATATCAAACGCCTCTCAAGTCTCAGCTCAACCTCGTTTATTTCAATCAAACTCATTCGCACTTGTACCATTAAAAACGATTACTCAGATGCCATCCACAAGTTCACAAGTACCAATTGTATGTACCTCAATACTATTACAAACCATCGGTCCATCGCTAAGCTTTCCACATCAACCGAAAATACCTCAACGTAACGTATAGGTTACCCTTCGGTTACGGTCAATTAGTAAGAGTTCAACATTCTCTTTCCTAGCTCGGGGAAACTTGGACTTGGAATAACATCCTTAATTACCCACAATAAACAGACACGTGTGACGCTACTCCAATCAAACTGGGGAGTGCCAGTCCATAGATTGCCAGTTCGCTGATTACTGCAGGTTTCTGAGATCCAATAGGGAAGTGCTACTGTGCCTAATGGGAAGAAAAAAGATGCCTATATCCTTTACTCATCATAAATAGTTTGCAAAATCGATTGGATAGAATACAGTTCATGTCCGGTATTGACTTAAAGGATGCATTCTGGCAGCTTCCATTTGACCCCGAGGTAATGAAAAAAAGTAAATTTTTACTCAGAAGAATCAATTTTCTTGGTTATGTGGTTAGATGGGAACACTTTACGGACAAAAAACTGATAACGGACAAGACAGGTCAATTAAAATTTAAGTCTCACGAACACAACTTTGCACAACGACATTACAGCGGAACAGAGTTAGAATTGTAAAAATCTAGAGGTATGTGTAGAAGGACTGATTAGCGTGTTGAAGTCTTAAATTGCAGAGTTTTCACTATTCGATATTGCATCGGTAAATTGTTGTACAGTAGGACGGTAAAATGTAGTAAAGTTATAACTTAAGGGTAATGAGTGGTTGTTGGTTGTTCTGGAACCGCTTCAGCTAGCTTAAATTAAATTGGCTAGTTCTGCTCCCACATCTATACACTTAGGCAGCCACAAGACTACGAAACTGTTGAAGCGCTACTCAAAGCTGTTGATCACTACTGTAAGTTCATAATAAGCCGAGCTGTGCGCCAGGCTACTGCATATTTTTAATGTTCGGGGTTCCAGAAACTATCGTAACTGATTAAATTCATAAAATAATTTTAAAAATACAATGAGTCTCACATAATTACCGACAAGTGTTTTCCTCAGAGCATAGTTCCTCTGATGAGGCCCATAAAACCTGGCACAATCATTTCGATGGTTTGACATAGATCTGTTGTATGTAAAATTACTAGTAGCAACTATACTAAGTACAGCGAGAAACCAGTTTCGGTATTTGGGTCATGAAGATTAATAATTATAGTCTGAAGTGGCACTCGCAAGTGTCTCGTTCTATTTCAATCAGAAATTGAATGTCTTAATAACTTTTAGCCTGATAAATATCGATAATAAAAATATTTCCATTACTAAGTTTCATTATCGGTCTCCATAATTTTTGGTTCACAATAACATGAACTTTGATAAGACATTGTGTGACGCGCTGATTTGAAGACAGGTACACAGGCTGAACAAACCAAATTGCACACTATGGAAAAAAATTTAATTTTATTATTAAATTTGTTCCCACGAATCTGTAATCTGAAACAAAATAATTGTATACGTAAACATGACTAACATGAGATATAATTTGTTGTGTTGATTGCTCGCATCACTCGAGAAGGACTAATCTGTATATAAAGCCATGATATAACAATATAGAAGATAACCGCATTGACACCTTATGTGCAAATTTAAACAAAAACGTAAATAATTACTTTACAACGGTGCGTGATCGTGTTTGCAAAATATATGTATGATGCGTACATACATTCTTATAGGGTTATCTTATCTATTATAGTCATATCATGTCTACATAGCTATATCATTTGCTCGTGCTATTATACTTTATTATAGTTCATTAACATTGATGAATTTACATATCTCTAATCATATGCGATAGACAATATTTAATTATTTCGTTAATTGATATGCACACATCAATCCACAAAAATTCAGTATTGAGATAAAGTTGTGCTGGAAACAAGTTACTGTAAAATTGCTCGTTACACAATATGCCAATCACGTGTGAAGATATTCCAAATACGGAACAAGTTAAAAAAGCGTTACATGGTGTGGTGCCATCATTGGTGCGCGTCCGATATGTAGGAGAAAATAAAATTCCGCATGTCGATGCAACTAAATTAGCGCCATGTGTATTCCCAGTGTTTTATAAAAAATTTGCCGATGAAGTTGAAGCAATGGACGTATTTGCTGATGATGTGTGGCTCATCTCGTTTCCAAAGTGTGGTGAGTTTTTGTGAAGTGAAACTATTATAAGTACATTTACTGTCTATATACGTATATAGGAACAACATGGACCCAAGAAATGGTTTGGCTGATTGCAAATAATTTAGATTTTGACGGGGCCAAAAATGTTCGCCTAGCACAACGATTCCGGTTTATCGAGCTATCCGGTATTATACCTGATTCTACATTTTTAAGTGATAAGAGTACGATTGAGTTGGCTAAGATAATGCCTCGTCCACGGTTCATTAAAACACATCTGCACGCTGGTTTAATACCAACCCAGTTTTGGAGTGTGAAACCAAAATTAGTGTATGTTGCGCGCAACCCAAAGGACGCTGCCATTTCGTATTACCATCACTACGTTAATTTACAGCACTATAAAGGAACAAAGGAGGAGTTTTTGGATACGTTCTTAAATGATTTGGGTAAATATTTGTAAAAAGCTGTTATAGTATTTAGATCTACTATATTTGTATTGCAGCTTGCTGGTCACCATTTCGGGAACATGTTCTTGAGTACTGGCAATTGCGGAATGAATCAAATGTCTTGTTTATCACATACGAGGAAATGTCCAAAGATCTGATACCGGTTCTTCGCAAAACTGCCAAATTCTTGGGTAAAACATACACCGATGATCAATTCAAGGGACTGGCCAAACATTTATCATTCGACGAGATGAAGAATAATAGGGCGGCCAATTTTGAGTATATGGTCGAGAGCCAGGAAAAACTGTATGGCGAGTTGCGAGCCGACTCAAATTACCGATTTATACGTCGTGGTGAAGTGAATTCGGCTAAGGATGAAATGCCGCCCGAATATCATAAGAAATTTGATGATTGGTGGGCTGAGGCGGTGCAAGGATTTGATTTTAAGTTTGATATATAAATTCAGGCTGTGACGGGTATACCCAGAACTTCCTGACACTATTTGTTTAGAATTTTTATTTTATAACACATGGTGATAGCATTTGATTAGATTTGGAATATCACTTTAATATTACGGAAACCATTTATAATTTAAATATACATTTCGCTTCAAATAAATATACAATGATTAAACGCAAACACAGGGTGTTTCAGTTAAACCGAAAAACCGTAAATAACTTTTGAAATAAATGTTTTTCAACTAAACGACTTAGAGCAACATCATTTTGATGGTAAAATTATTTTAATAACAATTTATGAGGGGTGCATACCCCACCCAGGCAAGGAAAGTTTTTATATTTGCTTCAGTGGAATAGAGGTCACTATTAAATTAAAATTTCAACTAACAAATTTTAATCAAAATTTAAATTTCATTTTTTGAATTGGAAATAAATTCCGGACACCGCTCAAATTTGCGTTTTCCCCATAATAATTATTAGAGGATCTTATCGAATTTCCCCTTGAATTTGAAATTCCAATCAAAAACATTAATTGGATGATATTTTTTTTTTTTTTTTTTTTTTTTTTTGTTGAATGGAAAAAATTGGGTACGTTCGATGACAATTTTGGGTACGTACGATAAAATTTCAAATCTTCACAGTAATAAATAATTAAAGTATGAGAAACAAGAAAAGAATTTTGATTTTGTTGTGTGATTATGTGGGCTCAACTGTAAATTATCGTTTTGAAAATGAATATCATTTCATGTTCATGTAAGACGTCTTCGTATTTGTTACACTCTTTGATTAAGCGTAATTGTACGTAACTATTTGGTTAGTTTATCGTTTGTTTTATTAGTACGACAATAATGTTATAATTTGCAAATACGTTAAATGGCCAGTCTATAATTATCGTTTGAGTAAACAACTATATCTGTAAATGGGACTCTGTAGTTAACTTATTTTTAAGTGTCAATAACATTATGAAGTTATCTCTAACCACATTTATACGATAAGCACCACTATAATTATTATCTTGTTATTGCATTAAATATATATACTCATCAAAAAAATTCAAATTCAGTATACACAGTTCGTTACAATGCCAATCACGTGTGAAGATATTCCAAATACGGAACAAGCTAAGAAAGCATTATGTGGTACGTTACCATCATTGGTGCGCGTCCGATATGCCGGCAAATGTGAAATTCCGCATGCCGATGTAACAAAATTAGCGCCATGTGTACTCCCGGTGTACTATAAAAAATTTGCCGATGACATCGAATTAATGGACGTGTTTGCTGATGATGTGTGGGTCATCTCGTTTCCAAAGTGTGGTGAGTTTTATGTAAAGTGAAACTATATTACAGTTAATCTATACAGGTACGCTTTAATATTTCTGTATATATAGGAACAACATGGGCCCAAGAAATGGTTTGGCTGATTGCAAATAATTTAGATTTTGACGAAGCCAAAAATGTCCGTTTATCGCAACGATTCCGGTTTTTCGAGCTATCTGGTGTTATACCTGATTTAAGTGGTAAAAGTTCGATAGAGTTGGCCCGAACAATGCATCGTCCAAGGTTCATTAAAACGCATCTGCATGCTGGTTTAATACCAACCCAGTTTTGGAGTGTGAAACCAAAATTGGTGTATATTGCACGCAACCCAAAAGATGCTGCAATTTCGTATTACCATCACTACGTTAATATAAAATTTTATAAAGGAACGAAGGAAGAGTTTTTGAATACGTTCTTGAATGATTTGGGTAAATATTTGTACAAACCAGCTATATATAGTATCTTTATCTGGTATACTTTTATTACAGCTTGCTGGTCACCATTTCGTGAACATGTTCTGGAGTACTGGCAATTGCGTAAAGAATCAAATGTCTTGTTTATCACATACGAGGAAATGTCCAAAGATTTGATACTGGTTCTTCGCAAAACTGCCAAATTCTTGGATAAAACATACACCAACGATCAATTCAATGAATTGGCTAAACATTTATCGTTCGGCGAGATGAAGAACAATAGGGCCGCCAATTTAGAGGATTTAGTCGAGGGCCAAGAAAAACAGTGTGGCGAGTTGCGAGCCGATTCAAATTATCGATTTATACGTCGTGGCCAAGTGAATTCGGCTAAAGATGAAATGCCGCTGGAATATCATAAAAAATTTGATGAGTGGTGGGCTGAGGCGGTACAAGGATGTGATTTTAAGTTTGATATATAAATTTAGGCTGTGACGGGAATTCCCAGAACTTCCTGACACTATTTGATTAGAATTTAAATGTTTATCATCATTTGATTAGAATTGGTTTATCACTTTGATATTACAAAAATCACTTATAATTATTGTAAACATTAATTCATTTGTAAACGTTTCTTTACAAATAAATATAAGTTTGGGATGGTGCGAGAATTATCACGGTATAGATCTGGGAGCTGGGACCAGCAAACATAATGGGACGTTGAAGTAGGATTCTACGCTGGGTCGCAACTAATATGTTGAGACTATAGAAGCGGAATTGTACGTTGGATTGGTTTACATTTTCTTTAAATTGAACAGAAGTTGCTAATTTCGATATTCAGGACCTCCTTCAATCCTGTTTTTTTCAAATCTCAAATGTCAGATTAATTGAAGATCTTATCTGGAATTTCAATCAACTTATTTTTTTTATCGAATTTCCCCTTGAATCTTAAAATACAATCAAAAGCATAAATTGGAATCTCAATCAAGATATTTTGCATAAATTTCCATGCATGGCTCAAAAAAAAATTAAACTTGGGTCTAAGCACATCCTTGTGATTCTCTTTTGTAACGTTGGTCATTCTTCGTTAATTTGTATACTGATCAGGGATGGGCGAGGTAGATTATGCCGTGTAATCTAAATGCCAAAATGTTGGTTCTAGACTGGTTTATCACAAGCACCGTTACCATTTCAAAACACGGTAAACAATAGCAAAGCAGCGCCGGTTATCACGATAATGTTCTGATATTTGGACTACTAGATGAGGATTAGGCAATTTTTTGATCGACTATGAAAAATCTCAACATATTTGAAGGAAATACAATTTTAAATTGATTTCTGGATGACTAATTTTGATAAAACTCAGCATGTTGAAGGGAAATGGGATTATAACATGATTTTAGAATGAAGTTCCGGCTTACGTATACTGAAACTTAACTGAGCTATTTCTCAACCGATTCTGATGACATCCGACATGTTGGATTTGAATGGATATATAAATTGATTTTTGGATAAAGTTCTAGAATATTATTAACTTTGGGGAATAAAAAATTATTTTTGTATCATATTGTGGAATATGGCCAACTATGGAATGAAACGAGGCTATTTCTGTAAAAGTTAAATTAAGGTAAATATAATTTAATTATACAATTTTATTTTCCAATTGAAGCCAAATCTCTCACTTTCATGTATTTTGTGACATTAAGCGAATGAAAATTCTTTTATAAGTGAAAAAATTTAATCTTAATCAGTGAAAGCCACATCCCAAAACTATTCTAATCCATATTATATAGAATTTTCATTTCAACCGAACATGTCGAATTACATCATAATCGGTTATCGAATAATCGCAAAATACATTTTTAAATCATGTTTCTATCGAACTGATAAAATTTCGTCATAATCGGCCGAGAAATATACTAGTTGGCCATATTCAAGAATTGTATTCAAAAAATAATTAATCCCACTTTTTTCAAATCAAAAATCACTTAAAATCCTATTTCCATCCAACATGTCGAGTTTCATTATGATCGGTCAAGGATTAAGCTAATTCCGTTGGTAATTTTCATACCTATAAGATATCATTTATATCCAGCATGTCGAGTTCTATCATCATCAAGAAATAACTTTGTTGCGTGGCCCAGTTTTCATCCAACATGTCGAGTTTAATAATCATTTAATAATTAATTGCCAAGCTGAATTTCCATCACCATTCGCGATGAATTACTGCTGCGATAAATTGTCACTGCCTTAAATTGATTGCGATGAATCGGGCGGTTACCAAAACTTTTTAGCTGAATCCGGTTAACGATTTATAATCAAAATACGTTTCTGTAGCCATTCTTTTATGTACACATTCGATGCTACTGTGGAGAATGACACAAAGACCTGGCAAAGACCATGGGGTCGACAACGGTAAATCGCTTGTCATCTTAACTCTATTTGGAAATTTACCAAGTTGAAGTGCTTATATATTTAGTGGGAGCGCATTGTCATTATTTCTGACAAGATATATATTTTGACCTGACAACCCGTTTCAAATCGACTTTTACGCAAGTTTCGTCGAAAACATATTCATTAAATTTTGTCAAAACTTGGTCATAAGCAGTTTGGCACGTTTAGCTGACAAAGTTTTGTACATCTGAAAGATTTGATTTTTTAATAACTCAGTAGCTCATAGCCTTCCTGAACTCTAATCCGTGTTACCGTCAGAGATCTCCGAATTAATTTTAATGTAAGGTTTAATCTTCCTGTAAATTTTTTTATCATAGTTGTGCAATTTTTCCGATTTTTATGAGCTGCTCTTTCTACGCTGAAGCCATCTTCATACTATTTTTGAATAATTGATATCGCTGATTTGCATGTATCCTAAAGACCGTTTCTGGTCACCGTAGTTTAGAACTAATTCACAAAATCATTCTAGGAATTGTCTACATTATTGACATTGTCTATACGTTGTTTATGGGTAGTGTATCAGAGAGGCATAAGGTACAATAAATATATTTCAAAGAGCAATCGTATATCGTCTTTGTTAGTCTGATATAAATTTATCAGACTTGAGGTCAATTTCGGTTATCCGTATATTGATATGACAGGCAATATAGACTTTTACAAGTCTTTTCTCTATTGGTATACGTATATCCACTACAAAGATACAAGTAAAAAAATTGGGTACGTTCGATGACAGTTCCGGGTACGTACAATAAAATTACAATTCCTTAGAGTATTAAATAGTTAAAATGCAAATCATGAAAACTATTGATGTAAGTTGAACATGTAAATTATCGTTTTGATAATGAATACAATTTCATATTCATGTAAGAAGTCTTCGTATTTAATACTCTTTTATAGATTATACTCTTTGATTAAGCGTAATTGTACGTAAATATTTGCCTAGTTTGTCGTTTGTTTTGATATAGTTATATAGGGCCAGTCACGAGTATCACTATCATTTGAATATATATATATATATATGTAGCTAAGCATAAAAATGCGACTCTATACTTAACCTTCTTAAGTGTCACTAACATTATAAACATTATCTCTAGCCGTGTATGCGATAAGCACTATACTAAAACTATTATCTTTGTAATTAGTATCAAATGTACTAATCTAATAAATTTGAATTCAGTATTCACAGTTCGTTACAATGCCAATCACGTGTGAAGATATTCCAAATAAGGAACAAGTTAAAAATGCGTTACAGAGAGTTCGTTGACACGTTTGGGTACGTTCGTGTTTATTACACTCTTTGATTAAGCGTAATTGTACGTGAATATTTGGTTGAATTATCGTTTGTTTTGATAGTACGACACAGATGTTATGATTTGCGAGTATGTTAAATAGTTATATAGGACCAGTTTATAATTATCATTTGAGTAAACAGCTATATCTGTAAATGAGACTCTGTACTTAGCCGTATATACGATAAGCCCTACTATAATTATTATCTTTTAAAGTTATATGAAATGTACCCTTAACAAAAAATTGAAATTCAGCATTCGCAGTGCGTTACAATGCCAATCACGTGTGAAGATATTCCAAATACGGAACAAGTTAAGAAAGCATTATGTGGTACGTTACCATCATTGGTGCGCGCCCGATATGCCGGCAAATGTGAAATTCCGCATGCCGATGTTACAAAATTAGCGCCATGTGTACTATAAAAAATTTGCCGATGACATTGAATCAATGGACGTGTTTGCTGATGATGTGTGGGTCATCTCGTTTCCAAAGTGTGGTGAGTTTTATGTAAAGTGAAACTGTTAATTTATACAGGTACGCTTTAATATTTCTGTATATATAGGAACAACATGGGCCCAAGAAATGGTTTGGCTGATTGTAAATAATTTAGATTTTGACGAAGCCAAAAATGTTTATCACAACGATTTCGATTTTTGGAGCTATCCAGCAATACAGCTGATTTAAATGATAAGACTTTTTGGGTATTTTTACCCAATTATATAACACAATATTTATTAGGTGTGTAAATTCACAAACTTATTTATTTTTATTTATTCACTAATTTATTTATATACATTCATTTAAATTATTTATTTATTTATTTATATAATAAATGTTTTATTTATTTATTGTTAATTCAATTAATCTAAATTAATTTTATTTGATCACCACCACATAAAATGCGCCTTTGTATTTATTTTATTTTTCATATACTCTAATAAGAATGGCTGTCTTGTGTTGTATTCTTGCTTGTTGTTTTTGTTATAATGACGTCGCCTTCGTCTTCGTTTTTGTGAAGAGGGAACACATGCGCCGGCGACGGTCGACATTGCACTTATGTAGTGCAGTGGATTATTATTGCATCACCGAACATTGTTGTTCGTGGTGATGTTGTTAGATGGCGATGGTTTTACTATAAATGTTTTATAGTAATGGTTCGGTTATTAGATAGTGTTGGTTGGATAGATTGATATGTGATGGGGTTAGTGAACGCTTAATTCAAATAAGTTGGATTATATTTGAATTTCACTAATTATTTTGTTTGTGGCAGAATCGAATATCGGTGAGTCGAATATTCGAGCTGCTACAGTACCCCCTCTCCAGATGAGAAACCATTGGTTTTGAGACGTTATACGTTGAACCGGACGGTTTTATATCGTTTGCTGGCTGATATTTGATCAGCTGTGTTGAGAATACCGTACGCCGGTTTCAATCTGTCGATGGAGATTGAGTGGTGTTTGTCTTTGATTGAGACAATGAATTGCTTGCGTAAGCGGCGTATAACTTTGTATGGCCCATCGTATGGAGATTGTAATCCAGTTCGAACCTTATCAACCCGGACAAAGACGTAATCGCAATTGTTGAGCGATTTTGGAACGAATATGTTGTTTTCGTTCGTTGGTCTTGTTGCCGTGGGGATAATATTTTGCATGGTGGTGCGGAGTTGGTCGATAACTGTGTCGGTTGTGGATGGAGACGGTAGAGGATGTTCGACGAAGAACTCACCGGGTAGCTTGATGGTTTGACCGTAAACCATTTCAGCTGGTGAGCACTTCAAATCTTCTTTGACCGTTGCTCGAATACCAAGTAGAACGATTGGTACTTCGGAGCTCCAGTGAATTGTGTTGCCTCGGGCCTTGAGAGCAGCTTTGAGCTGGCGGTGGAAACGTTCGACCATGCCATTGGCTTGCGGATGGTAAGCCGTTGTACGTATCCGATGCGAGCCGAGGAGTTTCGTTAACTCCGAGAAAAGCTTCGACTCAAATTGGGTTCCTTGATCAGTTGTGATGTCAAGAGGAACGCCAAATCGTGATACGTAGTTCTGTACGAATGTGGTGGCAATGGTTGCTGCAGACATGTCGCTCATGCAGTACGCTTCTGGCCATCGAGTGAAACGATCGACACAGGTGAGTAGGTATGAGTATCCATTGGATGGAGGAAGTGGTCCTACGACATCCAAATGAATATGCTCGAATCGACCAGGTGGAATTGCGAATTGTCCAAGAGGCGATTTTGTGTGTCTCTGGACTTTCGATTTTTGGCAAGATAAGCATGCTTGTGCCCAATGGGTCACGTCTTTGTTGATGCTTGGCCAAAAGTATCGAGCAGTAATCAATTTACGAGTTGCGCGGACACCAGGATGTGAGATACCGTGTAGTGTGTCGAAGATGGTTCGACGTAGTTGCTCTGCGATGTACGGGCGATTTGCACCCGTAGATGTTTCGCAGTAGAGTTCGAGGCCAGGTAGTTTGAAAAGCTCCAGTTGCAGTGATGAACTGGCGTGACGTGTGGAACCAGAAAGTATATTCTGAAGTTCCAAGTCTGCTTTTTGCGCTTGTGCGATTTTGTTGCAGTCGAAGTGAGTCTCGACTGTGGCCGTTTCGTTTGATGTTGTGCGCGAAAGTGTATCCGCGACAACGTTTTCGGTACCTTGAACATGCTGAATGTCCGTGGTAAATTGACTAATGTAATCCAAGTGGCGTGCTTGCCTTGGATTGCGTTCAGTTTTAGACTGAATTGCTCGAGTGAGAGGCTTGTGGTCGGTGTAAATTGTGAAGTCCCGACCCTCGACAAAATATCTGAAGTGTTTGATTGCTAGATATATTGCGAGTAATTCCCGATCGAATGCAGAGTATTTCTTTTCGGCATCCGAGAGCTTCTTTGAGAAGAATCCCAGGGGCTCCCAACACTTGTCGTTGTACTGTTGCATGACTGCTCCGACAGCAGTGTTTGATGCATCAGTAGTTATGCTGAGCTTTGAGTCGCTCAGTGGATGTGACAGGAGTGTTGTGCATGCCAATTCAGCCTTGAGTGACGTGAATGCGTGTTGACATTCGTCAGGCCAAGAGAAGTTCTTGGCGGTTTTGGGCTTACGTAGAAGTACTGCCAGGTGGCTGTGAATTGGGTTGAGTATATCAGCGAGCTTTGGTATAAATCGGTAGTAGTAGTTGACCATGCTGATGAATCGCTGAATACTTTTGATTGAGGTTGGAGCTGGGAATTCTTTAATGGCATTGATTCGGTCTTGTGACGGAAGGATGCCATTAGCGGTGATCTTGTGGCTGAGGAAATCAAGAGTGGATGCGCCGAAGACGCATTTTGAGCTCTTGATGTGAACATCAAACTCGACAAGTCGTTGGAAAAGTGTTTCCAGATGGAGTCTGTGTTGTTCCTCAGTTTGAGATGCCACAAGAATGTCGTCTATGTAGACGAAAACGAAGTCGAGATCTCGAACGACTTCGTTCATGAAGCGCTGAAACGTTTGTGCGGCATTGCGTAATCCAAATGGCATTCGGGTGTATTCGAAGAGGCCAAATGGTGTGGTGATTGCCGTTTTGAAAACGTCTTCAGGTGCCACGGGAATGTGGTGATAACCTCTGATGAGATCAAGTTTGGAGAAAACTTTGCAGCCATGCAAGTGCATGGTGAAGTTTTGAATGTGGGGTATCGGGTAGTGATCCGGTATCGTAACCGTGTTTAAACGCCGATAGTCCCCACATGGCCTCCAGTCTTGATCTTTCTTCTTGACCATATGAAGTGGGCAAGAGACGGAAGATGTCGATGTTCGACAAATCCCTAATTCCACCATGTGTTGAAATTCTGCTTGTGCAGCTTTGTGACGCACCGAATCTAGTCTGCGTGGTCTCGACACGGGAAGATGGCCTTCCGTGACGATGTGATGAACCACGTTGTGTCGGACTGGCATTTTGTAGTTCGGCTCTGCTGTAAGTAGTGGGTACTTTTTGAGCAGAGTGCCGTAGCCGTTGTCGTTGTTGAAATGGATCGGTGTTGGTGTGTTAACACGAACCATTGTGGCGTTTATTGACAGCTTTGTAGCTGGGTCAATCAGCCGTTTGCGTTTGACATCAACAAGAAGTCCGAATTTGCTTAGAAAATCGGCGCCAATGATCGGACGATTCACTGCAGCTAGTATGAAAGCATGCGTGAAGGTTCGTTTGAGTCCGATATCCACGTTATGCAATTTTGTGCCGTACGTGTGGATGATTGAACCATTGGCAGCCGATAAGACTATTAGAGTTGGGTCGGACAATGTCTCGTCCACGGTTCATTAAAACGCATCTGTATACTGGTTTAATACCAACCCATGTTCTGGAATGTGAAACCAAAATTGGTGTATGTTGCGCGCAACCCAAAAGATGCGGCAATTTCATTCTATCACCATTACGTTAATTTACAGCACTATAATGGAACAAAGGAGGAGTTTTTGGATACGTTCTTGAATGATTTGGGTAAATATTTGTACAAACCTGCTATAACATCTCTATATTTAGTATACTTCAACTGCAGCTCGCTGGTCACCATTTCGTGAACATGTCCTAGAGTACTGGCAATTGCGTAATGAATCAAATGTCTTGTTTATCACATACGAGGCAATGTCCAAAGATCTGGTACCGGTTCTTCGAAAAATTGCTAAATTCTTTGGTAAAACATACACCGACGATCAATTCAATAAATTGGCTAAACATTTATCGTTCGACGCGATGAAGAACAATTGGGCGGCCAATTTTGAGGATTTAGTCGAGGCTCAAGCAAAACAGTATGGTAAGTTGCGAGCCGATTCAAATTACCGATTTATTCGTCGTGGCGAAGTGAATTCGGCTAAAGATGAAATGCCGTTAGAATATCATAAGAAATTTGATGAGTGGTGGGCTGAGGAGGAGCAAGGATGTGTTTTTAAGTTTGATATATAAATTTGGGCTATGGCGGCCGAGGACACAATTTTAAAATGGGAATTTGGGTTGATACTGATACCAATATTTGATAGGTGGCGGTTTCGATAAACATTGATTGTATATCAAAAGTTATTTAGATTGATTTGTTTTAATTGTATAATTAGGGGACACCCTAATAAAATGCTATATATGGTGTGGGGTTAAAACAAAAACTTGTTGTCTCGTATTACCTATTGATTTTCTACAATACTTGCCGTTTTAATATAAAAATGTACATGATCCTTCCAGCAGGAGAATAGTGTAAATTTTGTACATGCTTCAAGAGGATGTTTACCGTTCAGACTAACGCTTCTGATACTGAAATCGGTGTTGTGTTATAGCTGTCACGAGTCAGAAACTCACACCCGCGCAAAGAAAGTATCTGCCTACTATAAGCGTGAATATTTGGCAGTGGTTTTGGCCATTGAGAATCAAATTTAAAGTGGGAACAGACTATGTGCAAGAAAGCCCGCAGCCTGCCAGATGGGCAGCCAAGATGTTCAAAGTTTCCTGACAAATATCCTGCGACTTTCCTAAATGTTGGTCGTATATCTAGGCTTGGAAGCTATGTATATGTTCCTAAGCCTGATAGGAAGATGATTTCGTGTGATAATCATGGTATGATGCTTTATTCCTTCAAACTTGGCCTTTTCAAAACACTGCGTTGAGTTCAAGAAGATTATTTCTGGCCTAAAACGACCAAGGATGTGTATCCTCGAACATAAGTCAGAAACACGTAATTTTTGGATAATTTAAAACTTTTTATAGCAGTTTCGAGTAACGGTGAATCGAGATATTCGGCTGCTGTACATGACTCCACTCGCAGATGGAAAACCATGGAATTCAGACGGTTTTATACCGTTTTGGAGGTGATAGTGCAACAGATGAATTTAGAAAACCGTGAGGCCGGTTTCCAAATGTCCAGATTGACTGTTGTTTGTCTTTAACATTAACAAAAATATAATCGCAGTTTTGGAAAATAAATCGTTTTGTTTCGTTTGTCTATAGTTGTTGTGATCAGATTTTGCATGGTGGTGCGAAATGGATTTACGAATCTGTCGCTGCTAGTTTATAGGAGTGGTTTTTCGACGAAGAACTCACACGGAATCCAAGCCATTGACCATGACATTGGCTTGTGGATGGTAAGCCATGGTTTACCTATCCGCTGTTAGCTTAGGAGTTTCGAGAAAAAATCTCGATCTAAAATTTGAACATAAATTCCGTTCGTTGATCAGTTGTGAGGTCAAGTGGGACATAATGGTTACAGCTGACATGTTTATCATGCAGTAGGCTTCGGGCCAAAGAGTGGAACGTTCGACACTGATAAATAGGTGGGTATTAATCCATTGGATGGAGGAGGTGGTCCTACCATGTCCAAATGAATATGTTCGAATAAACCAGGTGGAATTTTGAACTGCCCAAGAGGCGTGTTCATATGCCGTTGGACTTTTGACTGCGTGCCTAATGGGTTACGTCCTTGTATAGTGCAGATACCCGGATATGAAATGTTGTGTAAAGTGTTGAAGATTATTCGACGATTTGATTCTGCGATGTATGGGCGAGCGATGTTTCGCAGACCATTTCGAGACCCGTTAGTTTAAAATGCTCTAGTTTTATTGATTACCTATAGCATGACATGTGGAACAAGAAGGTAAATTCTTATTAGAAAGTAGATTCTGAAGTTCCAAGCCTGATTTGATGATGGTATTGTAGTCGAAGTGAGTCTCAACTGTGGCCGTTTCGTGATCAGTGGAGCGTGATAGTGTATCACACATTGAATATTCGTGCGGCAACTTGACTAATGTAATTCAAAGGGCGTGGTTACGTTCATTTTTGAACTGAATTTCTCTAGTCAGAGGTTTATGGCCGGTGTAAATTCTGAAGTCCCGACCTTCAACAAAGTATTTGAAATATTTGATTGCTAGATAAATTGTTTTCTCGGCACCCGAGAGTCAGTCGTCACGCTGAATTTTCCGTCATTCAAAGGATGTACTATAACAGTGTTTGGTTAGCTAATTAACAGTGTTTGGTTAGCTCTGACTTCTTAATGCGAATAAATCGGTGGTAGTAATTTACCATACCGAAGAAGCTGGGATATCCCAGCTTTAATTTTTTTTATTAATTTCTCAACTTTTGATAATCCATTAAGATGACGCTTTCCTCCTCTAACGATTTGTGCTACACATTTAATAAAAGTCGCTGTATAAACTCCAGGGACAGCGAAACTGCTTCGTTATATTTTATATTTAAAATATAGTAAAGGGCCATGACAATTTATACCGCTTCCTATAAGCTTCTTTCACCAGAATACACCAGCTGTTTTTCTACGTAAATATAGTAGATCACGTTAATTCGAATTATCTTCCTTTAAAGGTACTATTCCATGCACTGATTGACTGAGTTGACTGAAAAGATGATAGCAACAAAATTACATTAGAGTAACAAAGACAATAAATAAACGTTTTCTTTTTTTGCAAAATAATTTAACAGCGTAGTTTAGTATTAGACATACCAAATTTGAAGTTTCAAAATTGTTTTTATAAAGAAAAAATTGACATTTACAAAATCACAACTTTGATTAAAATTGATATTTACAATTTTCTTCCATTCAAAAATTATTTTTATAGTGAAATTCTTTTCCATACACAAACTTTATAGTAAAATTCTCTTCCATGCGTAACTTTTAGGTATGTTGTTTGTTTGACTGCCATAAAAAGTATTCGATTTGATACTTTTTATTGCAGTTCACACTGCTAACACTCAAATATTTTTTGACTGTGAAAAAATTTTTGTTTCATTTGTACAACTACGAAATATAATTTCTTTTCTTGCTTTAAATTGACTGAGTCAGTCAATCAGTGCATGGAATAGTACCTTAAGGCTGTAAATAAACAAATGAAATCGATTTATTACTAAACAATCATAAAACGTGCATTCTAAGTATTATAACTTACGTATTGCAGCAATCCAAGGAGTGATAGTTGGAGGAGATGTTTTGTTCAGGTTATAATCGAACTGTAAAGATGAGATTAAAAAGAATTACAATTATTAAACACAGCAATACAACAATTATGGTAACACTTATATTTAGTATGCATTCCTTTTATATGAGTCCGTACATGCCTTTCATAGTCCAAAATCATACCGGGCGAATATAGCTGCACTCCACAGTAAAGCACTTGAATTTCATCTTTAATTATAAACACATGTTAATCACTTATTACAAAACATTTATTCTAATAATCTTTCGGGCTTGAAACATCTTTAAGCTAAGATATTTTTATTAGAATTAGAGTAGCTTGTAAAACTCGGCTAATTTCATTAATTAAATGAGTTGAAAATTGTATGAACACGTTTGTTTAGCCTTAAAGTTTCAAGCGTCGAAATAGAATAACAATAATATTGGTTATATATCCTTATTTATATACCTTATTTTTTAATAGATTTAATAAATTTATTATCACGATTGATTTTTTTGCACGGAACTACTTGTATAATTATTAATTATTACTTATTTAATAAATACAAAATTAACATATCTTTACTTCACAATGGTCGCACGGCATTTACCTATATTGCGATCTTTTTTTGTTACACCTCGTTCGCGTTTCGTCAAAAGCCGTTATAATATTCTATAACAAAGGAGTATAATTAAGTAAAGTTTGAATTTTACATACAGCGGGCATTATTATTCAATATATTTTATTAATTTTTCCGTATTTGGTATGTACTTTGAATTATTAAGTAAAATATATCTTATTCTTTCATAGTAAGTTATGTACGTCTTTAGTTTACATATAGTTATGTAAAGTTTTTACTGTGATAAATACGTAATTTGGTAGATTATATGTAATTTTTTATACTGTGATGGTGCGTACACACATTCTTACAGGGTTATCTTATCTATTATAGTTATATCATGTCTACATAGTTATATCATTTGCTCGTGCTATTACTTTAATATAGTTCGTTAACATTGATGAATTTACATATCTCTAATCACATGCGATAGACAGTATTTAATTATTTCGTTAATTGATATGCACACATCAATCCACAAAAATTCAGTATTGAGATAAAGTTGTGCTGGAAACAAGTTACTGTAAAATTGCTCGTTACACAATATGCCAATCACGTGTGAAGATATTCCAAATACGGACCAAGTTAAAAAAGCGTTATATGGTGTGGTGCCATCATTGGTGCGCGTTCGATATGTAGGAGAAAATAAAATTCCGCATGTCGATGCAACTAAATTAGCGCCATGTGTATTACCAGTATTTTATAAAATATTTGCCGATGAAGTTGAACCAATGGACATGTTTGCTGATGATGTGTGGCTCATCTCGTTTCCAAAGTGTGGTAAGGTTTTGTGAAGTCAAACTATATTACATTTAATCTATATATAGGTACGCTTTAATATTTCTGTATATATAGGAACAACATGGGCCCAAGAAATGGTTTGGCTGATTGCAAATAATTTAGATTTTGACGAAGCCAAAAATGTTCGTTTATCGCAACGATTCCGGTTTATCGAGCTATCCGGTATTATACCTGATTCCAAATTTTTTAGTGATAAGAGTACGATAGAGTTGGCTAAGATAATGCCTCGTCCACGGTTCATTAAAACACATCTGCACGCTGGTTTAATACCAACCCAGTTTTGGAGTGTGAAACCAAAATTGGTGTATGTTGCGCGCAACCCAAAGGACGCTGCCATTTCGTATTACCATCACTACGTTAATTTACAGCACTATAAAGGAACTAAGGAAGAGTTTTTGGATACGTTCTTAAATGATTTGGGTAAATATTTGTAAAAAGCTGCTATAGAATTTAGATCTACTATATTTGTACTGCAGGTTGCCATTCCCCATTTCGTGAACATGTTCTTGAGTACTGGCAATTGCGGAATGAATCAAATGTCTTGTTTATCACATACGAGGAAATGTCCAAAGATCTGATACTGGTTCTTCGCAAAACTGCCAAATTCTTGGGTAAAACATACACCGATGATCAATTCAAGCGACTGGCCAAACATTTATCATTCGACGAGATGATGAACAATAGGTCGGTCAATTTTGAGTATATGGTCGAGGGCCGAGAAAAACTGTATGGCGAGTTGCGAGCCGACCCAAATTACCGATTTATACGTCGTGGTGAAGTGAATTCGGCTAAGGATGAAATGCCGCCCGAATATCATAAGAAATTTGATGATTGGTGGGCTGAGGCGGTGCAACGATTTGATTTTAAGTTTGATGTATAAATTCAGGCTGTGACGGGTATACCCAGAATTTCCTGACACTATATTTGTTTAGAATTTTTATTTTATAACACATGCTGATAGCATTTGATTAGAATTGGAATATCACTTTAATATTACGGAAACCATTTATAATTTAAATGTACGTTTCGCTTCAAATAAATATACAATGGTTAAACGCAAACACAGGGTGTTTCAGTTAAATCGAAAAACCGTAAATAACTTTTGAAATAAATGTTTTTCAACTAAACGGCTAGAGCAACATCATTTTGAGGGGAAAATTATTTTAATAACAATTTATGAGGGGTGCATACCTCGCCCAGGCAAGGAAAGTTTTTATATTTCCTTGAGTGGAATAGAGGTCACTATTAAATTAAAATTTAAACTAAAAAATTTTGATCAAAATTTAAATTTCATTTAAGCGTAATTGTACCTAACTATTTGGTTAGTTTATCGTTTGTTTTGATAGTGCGACAATAATGTTATAATTTTCAAATACGTTAAATGGTCAGTCTATATAATTATCGTTTGAGTAAAAAACTATATCTGTAAATGGGACTCTGTACTTAGCCGTATATACGATAAGCCCTACTATAATTATTATCTTTTAAAGTTATATGAAATGTACCCTTAACAAAAAATTGAAATTCAGCATTCGCAGTGCGTTACAATGCCAATCACGTGTGAAGATATTCCAAATTCGGAACAAGTTAAGAAAGCATTATGTGGTACGTTACCATCATTGGTGCGCGCCCGATATGCCGGCAAATGTGAAATTCCGCATGCCGATGTTACAAAATTAGCGCCATGTGTACTCCCGGTGTACTATAAAAAATTTGCCGATGCTCGATAAACCCGATATTCATTAAATTTTATCAAAACTTGGTCATAAGCAGTCTGGCACGTTTAGCTGACTCAGTTTTGTAAATCAGAACGATTTAATTTTTTAATAACTCAGTAGCTCATAGCCGTCCTGAACTCTAATTCGTGTTACCGCCAGAGTTCTCCGAATTAATTTTAATGTAAGTTATAATCTTCCTGTAAATTTTTTTATCATAGTTGTGCAATTTTTCTGATTTTTATGAGCTGCGCTCTTTCTACGCTGAAGCCATCTTCTTCTATTTTTGAACAATTGATATCGCTGTTTTGCATGTATCCTAAAGACCATTTCTGGTCACCGTAGTTTAGAACTAATTCACAAAATCATTCTAGAAATTGTCTACATTATTGACATTGTCTATACGTTGTTTATGGGTTGTCCTATATACTGTATCAGAGAGGCATACGGTACAATAAATATATTTCAAAGAGCAATCGTATATCGTCTTTGTTAGTCAATTTCGGTTATCCGTATATTGATATGACAGGCAATATAGACTTTTACAAGTCTTTTCTCTATTGGTATACGTATATCCACTACAAAGATACAAGTAAAAAAATTGGGTACGTTCGATGACAGTTCCGGGTACGTACAATAAAATTACAATTCTTTAGAGTATTAAATAGTTAAAATGCAAATCATAAAAACTATTGATGTAAGGTGAACATGTAAATTATCGTTTTGATAAAGAATACAATTTCATATTTATGTAAGAATTCTTCGTATTTAATACTCTTTTATAAATTATACTCTTTGATTAAGCGTAATTGTACGTAAATATTTGCTTAGTTTGTCATTTGTTTGTTTTGATAGTAAAACACAGATGTTACGATTTGCGAGTATGTTAAATAGTTATATAAGACCAGTTTATAATTATCATTTGAGTAAACAGCTATATCTGTAAATGGGACTCTGTACTTAGCCGTATATATACGATAAGCCCTACTATAATTATTATCTTTTAAAGTTATATGAAATGTACCCTTAACAAAAAATTGAAATCCAGTATTCGCAGTACCTTACAATGCCAATCACGTGTGAAGATATTCCAAATACGGAACAAGTTAAGAAAGCATTGTGTGGTACGATACCATCATTGGTGCGCGCCCGATATGTCGGCAAATGTGAAATTCCGCATGCCGATGTAACAAAATTAGCGCCATGTGTACTCCCGGTGTACTATAAAAAATTTTCCGAAGAAATTGAATCAATGGACGTGTTTGCTGATGATATTTGGGTCATATCGTTTCCAAAGTGTGGTGAGTTTTATGTGAAGTGAAATTATATTACAGTTAATTTATAGGTACGCATAATTATTTCTGTATATATGTAGGAACAACATGGGCCCAAGAAATGGTTTGGCTGATTGTAAATAATTTAGATTTTGACGAAGCCAAAAATGTTCGCCTATCACAACGATTTCGATTTTTGGAGCTATCCAGCAATACAGCTGATTTCAGTGATAAAACTTCATTAGAGTTGGTTCGGACAATGGCTCGTCCACGGTTTATTAAAACGCATCTGCATGCTGGTTTAATACCAACCCAGTTTTGGAGTGTGAAACCAAAATTGGTGTATATTGCGCGCAATCCAAAAGATGCGGCAATTTCATTCTATCACCACTACGTTAATTTACAGCGCTATAAAGGAACGAAGGAGGAGTTTTTGGATACGTTCTTGAATGATTTGGGTAAATATTTGTACAAACCTGCTATAGCATCTCTCTATTTAGTATACTTCAACTGCAGCTCGCTGGTCACCATTTCGTGAACATGTCCTAGAGTACTGGCAATTGCGTAATGAATCACATGTCTTGTTTATCACATACGAGGAAATGTCCAAAGATCTGATACCGGTTCTTCGAAAAACTGCTAAATTCTTTGGTAAACCATACCCCGACGATCAATTCAATAAATTGGCTAAACATTTATCGTTCGACGAGATGAAGAACAATAGGGCGGCCAATTTTGAGGATTTAGTCGACGCTCAAGCAAAACAGTATGGTAAGTTACGAGCCGATTCAAATTACCGATTTATTCGTCGTGGCGAAGTGAATTCGGCTAAAGATGAAATGCCGCTGGAATATCATAAAAAATTTGATGAGTGGTGGGCTGAGGAGGAGCAAGGATGTGTTTTTAAGTTTGATATATAAATTTGGGCTATGGCGGCCGAGGACACAATTTTAAAATGGGAATTTGGGTTGATACTGATACCAATATTTGATAGGTGGCGGTTTCGATAAACATTGATTGTATATCAAAAGTTATTTAGATTGATTTGTTTTAATTGTATAATTAGGGGACACCCTAATAAAATGCTATATATGGTGTGGGGTTAAAACAAAAACTTGTTGTCTCGTATTACCTATTGATTTTCTACAATACTTGCCGTTTTAATATAAAAATGTACATGATCCTACCAGCAGGAGAATAGTGTAAATTTTGTACATGCTTCGAGAGGATGTTTACCGTTCAGACTGACGCTTCTGATACTGAAATCGGTGTTGTGTTATAGCTGTCATGAGTCAGAAACTCACACCCACGCAAAGATAGTATCTGGCCACTATATAAGCGTGAATATTAGGCAGTGGTTTTGGCCATCGAGAATGGCGTCAAATTTAAAGTGGTAACAGACTGTGTGCAAGAAAGCCCGCAGCCTGCCAGATGGGCAGCCAAGATGTTCAAAGTTTCCTGACAAATATCCTGCGACTTTCCTAAATGTTGGTCGTATAGCTAGGCTTGGAAGCTATATGTTCCCAAGCCTGATAGGAAGATGATTTCGTGTGATAATCATTATTATATTATACATAATCATTATACGTATTATTCCTTCACACTTGGCCTTTTCAAAACACTGCGTCGAGTTCAAGTATTTTTGGATAATTTAATTCTTTTTATAGCAGTTTCGAGGAACGGTGAATCGAGATGTTCGGCTGCTATACATGACTCCCCACGCAGATGGAAAACCATGGAATTCAGCCGGTTTTATACCGTTTTGGAGGTGATAGTTGAACAGATGAATTTAGAAAACCGTGAGGCCGGATTCCAAATGTCCAGATTGACTGTTGTTTGTCTTTAACATTAACGAAAATATAATCGCAGTTTTGGAAAATAAATCGTTTTGTTTCGTTTGTCTATAGTTGTTGTGATCAGATTTTGCATGGTGGTGCGAAATGGATTTACGAATGTGTCGCTGCTGGTTTGTAGGAGTGGATTTTCGACGAAGAACTCACACGGAATCCAACCAATTGACCGCATGACATTGGCCTGTGGATGGTAAGCCATTGTTTACTTATCCGCTGTTAGCTTAGGAGTTTCGAGAAAAAATCAGTTGTGAAGTCAAATGGAACATGAATGATGGTTGCAGCTGACATGTTTGTTATGCAGTAGGCTTCGGGCCAGCGAGTGGAACAATATCCAAATGAATATGTTCGAATATTCCAGATGGAATTTTGAACTGTCCAAGAATATTTTCGTATGTCGTTGAACTTTTGTTTTTTGGCGCGGAATAAACATGACTGCGTGCCTAATGGGTTACGCCCTTGTTTAGTATGCAGATACCCGGATATGTTGTGTAAAGTGTTGAAGATTATTCGACGATTTGATTCTGCGGTAGTTAAAAATGCTCTAGTTTCATTGATTACCTATAGCATCACATGTGGCACAAGAAGGTAAATTCTTATTAGAAAGTAGATTCTGAAGTTCCAAGCCTGCTTTGATGATGGTATTCTAGTTGAAGTGAGTCTCAACTGTGGCCTTTTCGTGATCAGTGGAGCGTGATAGTGTATCACATACTGAATATGCGTGCGGTAACTTGACTAATGTAATTAAAAGGGCGTGATTGCGTTCATTTTTGAACTGAATTTCTCTAGTCAGAGGTTTATGGTCGGTGTAAATTCTGAAGTCCCAACCTTCAACAAAGTATTTGAAATATTTGATTGCCAGATAAATTGTTTTTTCGGCAACCGAGAGTCAGTCGTCACGCTGTCTTTGGTTAGCTAATTAACTGTTGGGTATGCGTTTTGGAATTCTTCAGGCCAAGCGAAGTTCTCTGACTGCTTAATGCGAATAAATCGGTGGTAGTAATTTACCATACCGAAGAAGCTGGGATATCCCTATGGCATTTATTCGTTACTGGAAAGGCAGAATAACGTTAGGGGTTCTTCATCTTGTTTGCTGAGGAAATCAATGGGCGATGCACCAAATACGTATTTTGAGCTATTGATGTGGACATCAAACTCGGCAAAACACCACATTTTTCAATTCTGCGAGAATGTCGTCATGGTAGACGAATACGAATTCGAGATCTCGAACGACGTCGATCGCAGAAATAATGATTGCCAATTTGTAAACTTATTCAGGTGCCACGGGAAACTAATGATGTTCTCTTGTATGATCGAGCTTGGAGTAACTTTTTCAAGCATGCATGTTCAATGGAGATATTTTGTATGTATTGGGTATATAGTCTGGGTATAGTTTTTTGACGTACGGAATCTAGCTTGCATGGTTTTGACTCTAGAAGATTGTCTTCCGTGAGTTAATTTCCGTCTGAGATCGACGTCTACCTATGTAGGAATTGTGCTCCGTTTTGTTATCAATGAAAATTGGTCTGGCAAAATGATTGAGAGGGAGCACCGAAAGATCAGCTCCTGTGTCTACATTAGAAAATTCAGTTTGTTTGTTTTGTTGTACATGAATAGTCGGCGAGTTGTGTTTGGCGTGGTAATTTTCACCCACCCCATCGCGGCGCCTACACGTTTTTCATTAAAATTCGCAATAAAAATTCAGTTTTCTTCTTGGTTTTGGCCCTGCCAATGTGCTGGGCACACTACCGTAACAGCCTACAGCAGCGTGATGCTTTTGGAAACAATCCCGACAGAGTTGATAAATAAATGTAATTTTTTGGGGGTAAATTAAGACGTTTCTTGCTCTACAAAATTCGAGTTCAAAAATTTGGGTACGTACATTTTGGGTACAATCGCGACAACAAGTAGTAGTAAAAATCTAAATCTGTGGGAAGTCCAGATATTTATTATATTCATTGGTTAAGCGCAATTGTACGTATCAACATTTGCTTTGTTTATCGTTTACTTTGATAATACGACAGTTTATAGAATATAAAGTAATAACCTATATTCAATTATTATTTGAGTGTACTTTGAGTAGTTAGTGTCAATAACACTGAAATTATCTCCATATGCGATAAGCACCATAACAATCATATTAAGTTACATTACGCACGCACTCGAATCAAATCAAGTGAAATGTATAGGCCCAGTGTATATTATGAAAGATTTCCCTATATCAAGCGGTGGAAGTGTTCAACATTGTTGACAGTTCCGTCGTTATAAAAACCACTTATGTAAAATGTGTAAAAATCACTTGTAAATACTATTCCTACAATCATTAGCGTATCATAATTGCATCGTTGCGTGTGTAACTCTTTATATAGGTCTCAGCCTATGCAATTGAGTTGCAAACGTTTTAATTTTTATGTATTCTGGCTAGTAGCTTGATTCTATCGGTATAATATAGTGCTAGTTTATTGCTTTCTATATCAAATCACGTGAAATTCTCGTCCAAGAAATTTTTGCCGAATAGTGGGTGGTCTGTTTATTGAATTTTATTCACCTTATGGGAATTGAATGCTGCTGGCATTTGTTTACTATGTTCGCTAATAGCAGGAGAAGTGAAATATCCATACAGTGTGCATTAAGATTTTGCATCAATGTGTGTCTATATTTACAAATTGGCAGAAATTTTGAATTTCACTGCAATTGGATAGTCTCTTTTTCACTTGATAGGTGATGCAAGGTTTTGACGGTAATGTTTACCCAAATGTTTTTTAATAGTTTTTATCCTCCGCATATTATTATTATTAAAATTGGTTGGAACCAACGGGGATTCCACACTCAATGCCACAAAGACCCATGGTGCAAACCCACGATTCTATCACAATTCACAAACGCGCACAGCTGCCTACGCAAACTTGGACTAATGCAGAGAAGACAACTGACCTAAATTTAAAGAATTAAAGTTGAATACTTGAAGTCGAACAGAACTGAAACCTGAACAGTTGCTTATGAAGTGAAGGCTGTCATCACCCTCCTCACTCTTTATAACGGCCAAGCGTACTTTGATGACCTCAAATTGGGCTCCTTAATGAAGAACTTCGCCTTGCGACAGCTAGAATTCTTAAGCCATTGAAACCTTAGGTCTTTCACCGCGTAGTCCTTAATACTTTTTTCCCCTAGTTCATTAACAAAGTTAATTGGGAATCGACGTTGGCTAAACAATCCGGCCTACGACATCATAATGAGCCGATACTTATATAACCGTACCATTATTGATAGAATAAAGAAGGTTCATGAAATGTGTGCAATCCTTGGCGAGTTTGGAAACAGTCAACTGATTTTTTATAAAGAATATTTACAGTTTTACTATCTGCATACAGAAAAATACTTTTGACCGTAACCGAAAAATTCAAAACCACAATAAGACTAAAATAAAGAATAACATTTCTTTAGTTGACTGTCAAGGCTGGTTAACGTAACCAGTGGCTAAAATACCCTTAACCTTGGTTTGGTATATTTTCCTGTTTGCTGGAATTAAATTTTAAACAATATTTTGCTAAATGAAAAGCCTTGGTTTCTAGCGCCAATTTCCAATTTCCGTGATATGTATTATTGGAAGACCTCAAGAAAACTTTTAATACCCAATGAGCACGCTACTTCCAGATGTATATAAATCTTGTGACTAAGTATATAAACAAACGGGATTATGATTTCATGGATGACAATGCTCGTTTTTTGTTTATTTTAACATTAAGCGGACTGCAGGAGTTCAACTGTAAATTATCGTTTTGAAAATGAATATCATTTCATGTTCATGTAAGACGTCTTCATTTATTACACTCTTTGATTAAGCGTAATTGTACGTAAATATTTGCGATACTACGACACATACAGATGTTATATTTTGCGAATATTTTAAATGGCCAGTCAATAATTATTGTTTGAGTAAACAACTATATCTGTAAATTTGACTCTGTACTTAACTTATTGATAAGTGTCAATAAGATTATGAAGTTATCTCTAGCCGTATTATCTTGTTATTGCATCAAATGTACTGATGTGTGGGTCATCTCGTTTCCAAAGTGTGGTGAGTTGTACATATGTGAAGTGAAACTAAATTACAGTTAATTTATATAGGTACGCTTCATTATTTCTGTATATGTAGGAACAACATGGGCCCAAGAAATGGTTTGGCTGATTGCAAATAATTTGGATTATGGCGAGGCGAGAAATGTGCGCCTGTCAGGGTGATACGGATTTGTCGAGTTGTCTGGTATTATATGTGACTTCAAATTTATCGGTAATCAAAGTACGACGGAATTGGTTCAAATAATGCCTCGTCCACAGTTCATTAAAACACATCTGCATGCTGGCTGAATACCAACCCAGCTTTGGAGTGTAAAACCAAAATTGGTGTATGTTGCGCGCAACCCAAAAGATGCTGCAATTTCGTATTACCATCATTACGTTAACATAAAGTACTATAAAGGAAGTGTTTTGGGAAACGTTCTTGAATGATTTGGGTAAATATTTTACCAAATGTTCGTAAATACAGGTAGAATTTATCTAATAATCTTATTACAGCTTGCTGGTCACCATATCGTGAACATGTTCTTGAATATTGGCAATTACGAAATGAATCAAATGTTTTATTTATCACATACGAGGAAATGTCCATAAATTTGATACCGGTTCTTCGAAAAACTGCCAAATTCTTGGGTAAAATTCTTGCCGCTGCAATATCATAAGAAATTTGAGGAGTGGTGGAATGAGGCGGTGCAAGGGTGTGATTTTAAGTTTGAATCGATAATTTTGCTGATTTCTGTGTTTGAATTAGAACCGATGTAATTAAGTTAATTTCAGCCCTTGCAGATGCCCGTCCTCTGATTCTTGTTGTGAATTTTATAGAAAGTGGGTCATTAATATCTTGCATAGCCGGATGAAATTTGCCAACGTCAGAAATTTGGCTTCTATAAGGCTGATTTTAGAATTATCCAGAAGGTTTCTATTGGAGGATTTGCTGAAACGGTACATTAGCGCTATGAACCGTTTACAAGAAAGGTGATACGTTCACAGCCAGGAGTGATCCTTGTCATAGTTCGTTCCTTAGAAGGAACGGCTGTATAAATTATTAATGGACAGGAAAAAAATATTCCGGTGCCGGGATCCAGAACCCTAGTACTGGCAAATTTAGGGACAAAGTAGGCTCCACGTCGTTGAGATCTAACTATACTGCAATATTGTTTCGATGGGTAAATTGGGAACAAATTAATACTTGACGTGTTTAGAGGAAGCGGAAAAACGCCGAGTTCTCCGACAATGATGATGCTGTGTAGGATAATTACCAGCGCAAGGAGGTTATCAACTCCTGAGCGAAAAAAACTAAGGAAAGAACAAGGATGCCAATTTACCTTTGATTACAGTGAAAACGAACACTATGACTTCAAAACAAACCACGATCAAAAAATTAATTGTCCCAGGAAGAGAGTGGTAGAAATTAAAGGCTATAACTGAAGGCTAAACAAAGGAATCGACTGCTCAGTAAACGGATTTGCCCAGGTGCGTTGTTAATTACTAGTGAGACTTTGCTAAGGAGGTTAACGATGTTTCCCTTGTTTAATCATTTACAAATGAATACAAACTGCAGTGATTAGTATCATCAAGGCTATTTGGCTTGAGATCCAAATATATCTCAACCATTGTGTTGCTGTTTACGATCTCTTGCAGCAGTCAATACAGAAAGTTATAGCAGCAATTGGTGTTGAAACTGATTTTGTTACAATCAAAGTCAACGCTAAGCGAATCGTTCGACGAGAATACTTTCGTTCTCTTGATGGAGGATACTCAGGTATCATATCACTGCCGGGAATAAAGCCGTTCAAATCGTGAACCATATGATAAGAGCCTTAACCGCAGAATGCCTGGTGGAATGATGAGATACACCTGAGTTGCGGTGGAGTGTGGAAATGACTGAGAACAAAAAAACAATACCAACGAGTGATGCCGGATTAGAACCAAGCCAGCAAACTAAGTAAACAAAAATGTTTCCACGATTCTCGGAGCAGACCATACAAAACTGTCATTAAGAAATTGAGAAGTAGACACTTTATTTCTGTTGGATGTCCCGTGATGTTGGGTAATATACTGGAATTGCTGTTCCCACAACAACCGGTAAGCGTGCAGCGAATCTTGAACAACGAGCAGGGTGATGTTCTGCCGATCATATCATTGAAACCAGTAATTCAAACACAACCAAACATCTTTATCCAGATGTAGATTGGGTGTTTAACAGCAGGAGTCTATCTAATATGAAATGGAAGGTTTAAAAAATAGGAGGCATATACCGTACGATTTGCTTATTGGATAGGGCAGGCTAGATTTTGGAGAGATTTTTGTGCGACCGGTTGCAGGATGTTTCTGTAAGGGCAGGAAATATGACAGAATATGGGTAAAGTTTTCGAAACGCGTCCTCAGCGTTCTATGTAACAAAATGTACATTCACAAACTCCCATCTTAAACTGTATATTCAATGTGCTTACTCGGGTGAAAGAACCAAAATGTATGAAATGAAATAGTCTCAAAGCCGGTGTTCAAATATCTGCGGTTAAAGACCGATTCCAGCATGTCTTATCAGACATATCTCATTACCTCAGCGAAGAAATCAATAATTAGATTTACCGCGGCATTACCATGAATCATGCCGATTAAATGACGAACGCCACAGAGTAAATGAGCCCCACTGGCTAGTGACCAATAGGCAACATATCGAGCTGGATTACTACCTAACTCAGTTCTTCATTACTCATTGTGTTTTAGAGCGTATACCTGTTTGGATTTAACCTTGATGACTCGATCGACTGTCTTGTGTGCAGGGGAATATTGGAAGCTACAGAACACGTGATATTCGAGTGCTATGAGAAAAAGAACTCGTGCGTTGGTTGTCTTAAGTCTTTGTAATCCTACTGCAACCACTATAGAATGAAATGTGTCTGTAGTATATCGACAGCTGACAGTTCCAGCTGTTTGATGTAGGCGTGTTTACAGGAAGACTAATTTTTCGTTGCTCGGCAAACATCTCAAGATCTGAAGGAGATAATTATTTTCTTTAAAATAATTTGAATTTTAGATAAAAACTGAAGTTTAATACAAAATTTTTGTCGACCTTGACAAGCACTCACATAGTAAAATACACGTAACCTTTTCCAGCTCTGATGCAAGACAAAATTTCATGAATTTTACTGTGTGACTGCTTGGTAAAGTCGATAAAAGTTGGATATCGGCTTTTTATTTTATTTTAAACAATTTCGGTCGTCCCGTGAGCACTGACGAAAAAAAACCCTAATACGTAAACGGCCCACGAACGAACCGAATTAATTAATGTGAAATGGAACTTCGGTAGCTGCTATTTGCTATAATTTCGCCTAAAGTTATGCATCTAACAGCAAGTTCACATTTTACTTATCACGATTAATAATTAGAGCAGTAGGCTTTGCTGCAAAATTCCCGAAACATTTGACTTTTCGCATTTGTTTTAGAATATTGCTGTTTCAGTTCAACAGAATTGTTTTTACATAACTCAAGCAGTCACTGCAAGTAATTCATAACAAATAAAAATGTCATTCTTGACAAATAATGTTTGTCGTTTGTTTTGATAATAGTTATGTAGGGCAAGCCGATAACTATAGTTTGAGTGTATTGTTATCTGTAACTACGTACTTAGCCTTTTTAAATGTTATTAACATTGAATTTATCTGTATAATCATGTGTGCGATAGACATAATGGTTATTTCATCAAGTGATACGAACAGCAATACATCGTATAATTTGGCTTCAAATATACTATCCGCAAATAAATTCAAATTCAGCATTCAGGCACATTCGGTTGGATTGAAAACGTGTTACTCAAATAATTATTGTTTGGTATACAATGCCAATCACATGTGAAGATATTCCAAATACAGAACAAGTTAAGAAAGCATTACATGGCACGGTACCATCATTAGTGCGTGCCCGATATATCGGTGAAAGTAAAATTCCGAATGTCGATGCAACTAAATTAGCACCATGTGTATTCCCAGTATTTTATAAAAAATTTGCCGATGAAATTGAATCAATGGATGTGTTTGCTGATGATGTGTGGGTCATCTCGTATCCAAAGTGTGGTGAGTTTTTGTGAAGTGATACTATTATAAGTACGTTTAATGTCTATATATGTATATAGGAACCACATGGACCCAAGAAATGGTTTGGCTGATTGCAAATAATTTAGATTTCAACGGGGCCAAAAATGTTCGTCTATCACAACGATTCCGGTTTATCGAGCTATCCGGTATTATACCCGATTCTACATTTTTAAGTGATAAGAGCTCAATAGAGTTGGTTCAAACAATGCCTCGTCCACGGTTCATCAAAACACATTTACATGCTGGTTTAATACCAATCCAGTTTTGGAGTGTCAAACCAAAATTGGTGTATGTTGCGCGCAACCCAAAAGATGCTGCAATTTCATTCTATCACCACTACGTTAATTTACAGCACTATAAAGGAACTAAGGAGGAGTTTCTGGATACGTTCTTGAATGATTTGGGTAACTAGTTGTATACAAACCTGTTGTAGCAGCTATATTTAGTATACTTTTATTGCAGCATGCTGGTCACCATTTCGTGAACATGTTCTTGAGTACTGGCAATTACGGAATGAATCAAATGTTTTGTTTATCACATATGAGGAAATGTCCAAAAATTTGATACCGGTTCTTCGAAAAACTTCTAAATTCTTTAATAAAACGTACACCGACGATCAATTCATTGAATTGGCTAAACACTTATCGTTCGACGAGATGAAGAACAATAGAGCGGCCAATTTTGAGTATATGGTCGAGGGCCAAGAAAAACAGTATGGCGAGTTGCGAGCCGATTCAAATTACCGATTTATACGTCGTGGTCAAGTGAATTCAGCGCGAGATGAAATGCCATTGAAATATCGGAAGAAATTTGATGAATGGTGGGATGAGGCGGTGCAGGGATATGATTTTAAGTTTGATATATAAATTCTGATAAATATTTAGAAAATTAAATTTTGTTTAATTTACGTACAATTTGTTGTTTATTTCTGATTAAACTTATGGTTTTCAAATTCTGAAAATACCATTTGATCCGAATAAATGAATTTAAATATATCAGGGTACACTTGATTAGGTCAGACACATAGGTATTCGTCCAAAGCCCATTGAATATGAATTGAATATGAATTGAATATGAATTGAATATGAATTGAATATGAATTGAATATGAATTGAATATGAATTGAATATGAATTGAATATGAATTGAATATGAATTGAATATGAATTGAATATGAATTGAATATGAATTGAATATGAATTGAATATGAATTGAATATGAATTGAATATGAATGGAATATGAATTGAATATGAATTGAATATGAATTGAATATGAATTGAACAAGAATTGAATATGAATTGAATATGAATTAAATATGAATTGAATATGAATTGAATATTAATTGAATATGAATTGAATATAAATTGAACATGAATTGAATATGAATTGAATAAGAATTGAATATGAGTTAATGTAATAACTCCCTCAACCATCCCGAAGCAAGAGGCATTTTCAAATTTCATCCTTTTTTTGAGATATGGCTTTCATATTCTCCGGGCTAATTAATTGTCCTGGCGCTCATATTAGATAATTTTTGAAACTAATTGAAATTGATTGAAAAACTTTAATAGTCCATAAAATTGCGAATATCACTGGCTGATATTAAATTTTACTTCAACCAATCTACGGCTCCCCCTATCACAGTTACGTTAGCGGCCAACTGTTTGTCCAAGATATCTAAAGGAATCAGATGTGCGTCAACATGGAAGCTACTCTGAACTTTTGTCAGAAGCTTTTAGTTGGCTTTTTTGACCAGAGCAGGCTATCAGATTATAATCCATTACAATAGGATTGGTTTGACTACTGTGGTATAACGGTACCACGCAAGGCTTCATCCCCTTCATCGTTCCAATCCTTTCTGTATGTTAGGTTACCACTTTAGTTAGATGTCCAGAACGAGTCCTAGGTACTTCGTTTTATCTGTGAAGGTTCACTTATGAAGTCAGCCCTACATTATTAAAACTGGTCGGTAATGACCAAATTTTAAAGTAAAAGTGTACAGAACGTCACTCGATGGTGGACCTCCTTACAAATCGGCAGTGGACTGTCAGTTATGATCAGTCAGACTGTCATTTATGATCCTTTTTCTTAATATTTCCATTCATTTCTAGATCTGAAAGTGCCCAAGTCATTGCCCCCACGTCCCTTAAGGCCAGAAGTAACCACTCTATATCTAGAATAGCTTATAAACGAAATTTTTTCGATTAAATATATAAGGGAAGAGCTGTCCCTACAAATTCCACCTTGCAATGTGCACGTTATCAATTTGCCAGATTATCCCGCACAATTGTACCTCTGATGTGACCTACTATTTGTCTTTTTACTATTTTTAGGAGGAAAGGAGATAACCGGAAGTAAGGTTTCTGCGGCTGGAGTGTGAGCGTTTTCCCGTCTTAGATACCAACTTTACCTTCACTTTGGTCCATTTATGGAATGTGACATAATTTTAGGAAGATGACCTAATTTTAGGATTTCATGAATAAAGGCATGCAACGATCCGCTAGATCCGTGTGAAAATAAATCCTGCCCTCTTATACGGTTTGAAACAGTTTATTGCTTACAATTTATTCTGCGAGGCTGTTGACCTTTTTGCAACCTAACGTAGCAGGCGAGACTTTTTAACAACCAGGAAACCTGAAAATAGCTTATAATGAAAGGACGAGAAGATATCACTATGCGAAGTGATACCTTCTCGAAGTGGCTTGATATTTCTGAAAACTCCTGCAATCTCCAGGACTTGGTTTTGACTGTTCGTATTTATATGTTTTGGGACCTTCTTATTTCTGTCCCAGTCTGCAGCAGCCCTTGTTTTTCTTTTACAATTTTGGTAGGTTTGTTCGAACTTTTTTGACCACGAAGTTGACCTGCTAAAAACAGCGATGCTTAACATCGCTTCATTAAAATAGTACGACAGTTTCTGTATTAAGCCATCAAGTTACCGTGTCGATTTAGCAGGTTTTGATACCGGAACTGGTAGTGAATTAACCTGACTAGCTATATAAGCACTTCAGTGGGTTCAGTAGATTTTAACTGTTAGGTGTTTCCATGTCTATTTCGAATTGCAGATCGCAATGATCAGGAAAGGAATGGTCTTTTGACAGTTTCCAGTTTGATAGATACTTCTTTATACAATTTGTATATAGCGTATTCTCTAATAAATCCTACTGGTTGCTGAAGATTTTTACTTAGAATGTAACCAACGAGTAACTTACCTCGCTCGTTTATTTTACTATGTGGTGAAAATTCTTATCAAATTTTGTTAATGTGGAATTTATCTCATTCATGCATCTTAGTCGACCATTTGAACATAACAACGTCGATTATGCTAGTCCTATTTTACTAAGCCGATGCCATATGTATGCATGTTTCGGTAAGTTTTTAATATTGGTTGCTAAAATCGAAAATGGAAATACCATCGATACAAAGACACAGTTTTCACTTACCAATCGTCAATACAAAATCAAAGTTGTAACTGAATTTTTTTTTCAAAAAAATACCAAAACGATGAAACTCAAATACTGGAGTCGACTATACTGGTCCTCTTTTACTATGAATGTCAAAGGGGAGAACCAGTAATCTGTGTCATTATCTGCTTTATTCTCTTAGAGTCGCAAATGATTTAACCACTAATGCGTTTATTGCAACTTTTAATAGATTTACCTTTTGTGGCGGCAGTATAAATGGACATCGCCCTACGCTAGGAAAAAATTGATTTCGAAACCGGTAACATCGATTTGTAACCACATCTTGAACAATTTGTAAATGGCAAATCATCAAGTAGAGCGCACCTTCACCTAAAACAATGTCACCTTATAAATGGTGCGACGTTCGTCACCCCCAAAGCAACTGAGTCTAGAAGTTCAATCTGATGACAGTCATCGAATGGTTTAAGTAGGCGAATAGATTTAGAGCTTTGCCTAAATTGACATCATACTGTTTTGTATCACTGTTCATCCGTCATGCAGTTAAGATTGCCATGTTTCGTCTACTGGCGGACGTTTTAATGACAGTCTAGACGAGAAATCGATCTCTACTGAATGATTTTATATCGGGTTTGGTGATAACGTGATGCCAAGGATAACCTGACGAATGCAAAGCAATTTAATATTTCGGATTATTTTCTAACAACATTGCGAATAAGATTCCTTTTATTGATCGAGAAAATGTTTTTTGTAATGCCGTAGGCCAAACATCTTCAGAAGGGGATCGTTTCAATGGAATTGATCGAATGTTAGAACGATTTTGTACATGGAGGAACAGGAGTGCGAGGTGACAATTTAGAACTATACAACTTCGACACGAAGTAGTTATAATATTGACTGATGTGTAAAGCGTCTCTGGTGGCAAAATTGTCAAAACCGAAATACATTCGTTGGAGCGGCACTTTAATTAGAAGTTAGTCATATAAAAATTAGCAAAAAATTGGAAACAGATTTTAATGGTACAATATGACATTTATACCCACCAGGTTCTCCTCACTTTAGCGGCTGTACGTACAGTGAGTTTAAAGTAAAGATAAAAGTTCATCATAATTGTATTAATCAAGATAATCAACTAACTTATGCTTCATCACTTTTAATGATCCGAACTTTAACGAAAATTACTGCTGATTATTGAAACTAACTCAAATAGTGTCCAAATTTTTTTTGGCAGCGACGGAAATGTCTAAGGCAGACCACATCATCTTAATTGGTTTGCCTTTGTATATTTAAAAGAAAATAAAAATATTTCTTGACGACCAATTTTAGTCGACTTTTCTAGGCACGTACATAGTAAAATGCAGAAAATATTGTCTGGCATCAGTGCTAGATAACTTTTCGCGTATTTCACTATGCCGAGTACTTGACAAGGTCGACTAAACTTTGGTATCGATTTTATTTTTTTAAATTTCATTTACGATAATTTATAAATAGTATTATGTAGTTATAAATTTTATCTGATTTACAACTAAATATCATAACTTTTAATTGTAATTTAAATTGTATAGCACCAAAAGCCCAGAAGCATCCAATTACACACAACATCATATTCTAATTAAAATATAAATTATCATATTCTGTTGTAAATTGAAATGTCATTTACTACAATATACATACTTACATAATACAGCATAAACTTGATTTACATTATCTACAATATTCATCGTTTTGTTATTTGGGCGGAGTATGAAGGTATACGACATTGGTTCGCATTTATTTATAGAAACGACAAATAGCAAAAAATTTAAATAATTCGAATAAATTCAGCATTATACCATTCTGCAAATATACAAACAAAATTCTAGAACCAAATCAGATTACCGATTTATATGTATGTCTATATACCTTTTGCCTATTTATATAATCCAGCATACAGAAAAGCTGTAGGCAAATAGATTTATTCATGTTTCAATTTTTCAATTCTATTTTTAACGTACACACACCCTTAGCCAACAAACCAGATTCTCTCGCTTCTCTATAAATCCATATATCATTTGAATAATGATGATAATGATTATGACTGTAGGCAATTCGTTTTTCATTAATAATTTTCGATTTTCATTTTTTACTCATGCACAATGGAGAAACACTTGTTCAACTTTACATAATATCAGCTTGAAATTTATATTTTTCCAGATTTCCATTTTTCCAAGGTTATACCAATTCGAATGCATATTTATGCATGCAGCAGTACAAAATTACAATAATTGGATGCTGAATATTAGTGAAGTTGTGTGTGTGTGTGTAGGATATATTTTTGTATCTACGTATAACAAAAAAAAAATTCGAAATATTCGTTTCCCGATTTTCATTTACATGCAGAAATAAAAAATCCAGATGAGTACGACAGTTTCAAAACATATATACTATACCATCTCGATATGCTGGGTAGATCATACCTGCGAAATTTTTATATTATATGGAAGGAGCAGTTAAAATAAGAAAATGCAACAGAGCTTGAATTTCTTGTTATTAATGTAAGACGTTTTTGTTAACGATTATTTTTCTACTTCCTCCTTCATATATAGCAGAATCCGTTTCCATATATGTATATATACGTTTGTATAGACGAATACAACAGAATCAGTATATCAAATAGCACAACATCATTTGACTAATAAATTCCATATTTATCTGCATCACCAGTGCAATTTGAATAAATCAAATTGAATTCAATTCCATTTACATAATATAAAAAGTATATGTATAGTTCAATTATATGTAAATCGTTTTGAAGAATTTCTACGATTACGGATTTGAACAAAAATACTGCCAGTTAGAGGATTAAAGAGTAATTCTCGATTATTTCGATATTTGATTAACCCCCAAAGCTTTTTGAGCTTGATTTCATCTTGGGCCGCAATTAAAAGAAGGCTGTTTTGTATTTCCAAGCAGTCAATAACAGATTGTATAAGTTTCGCTTGTGCATAAAGATAGCCAACATGTGTACAATTTGTGTATACGCGCCCACAGAAGTCAGCCAGTACGACCTTAGAGAAGCAAACACATTCTTCCCACACTATCAAATTAACCATGTGTTAGTTTCAAAAGGGCGAACCCGGGTTGTGCAGGAAGTGAGAATTTATCGGTCAGCAACCAAATACGTAGACAGCGATCATCATTTAAACGATTCAAACCTACGATTGAAGGCAGGGCAGCTAAGCGGATTTATAGTGAGAATGGTGGAAGGGCGATGTCAACGTCGATGCTGTACTCTACTCGACGCATCATGAGTCACAGACTGTAGTTGAGTCACCTCAAATACAGACTTCGGAGATTTGCATAGAGGATCCATCCCATGAGGAATTCACTAAGGTCATGCAGATATTGAAACGAATTAACTCGGAGCTCTTGATATTCGGAGGAGATACTTTGTGGAACTGTCTTTTCGACCTTATTCGACTAATGCCTGATGGCCGCTTAAAGTTTGTGAATTATCAAGGTATACCTCTCCTTTGCACAGCATACAAGTTACTGTTCTACATTACATTTTATAGAATTACGCCTATTAAGGAAGATTTTGTCCGAATCGATCAATCACTGATCAGGTATCTTCGCCGATGATGATTCTATCTAAATATTATGAGACTTCTATCCCCGTACATCAGGTGGGCGTGGATTTTTAGCAGCCCTATGACTCGATCAATCGAGAGAGTTTGTGGTCTGCTCTGGAATATCTAGGAATGCCAACAGAATTGGTACGACTATGTAGAATTACATGTGCAGTTGTCTCAATTCTGTGTTCAAGTTGAACATAAAAGAACATGCTACTCGATAATTTTTGCACTATTTTTTAATCTCATGTTGGAGTACATCTTTCGTAAAACTGAAACACCTTAGCTCAACATCTTATATCGCCAGCCCAACCAGTTGCTGGCATATACAGATGACATATGCGTGATAGGACTGAATAGCAATGGAGTGAAGGAAATCCTTGATACGCTTGTAAAGTTTTTAGCTTCTGCTGGACTCCAAATCAATGAGTCAAAACCAAATACTTGATCTCTGCAGGTCATAGGGACAATGCCACACCAGATGGCGGTAAAAGGTGGGCCATTTAAAAGTTTAAATTTAAAAATGCAATATAACAAAAACGGTTTGAAATTTTGCCAAATTAATTTTTATGTTGTGAAGTACAATTGTTCCGGTTAGAGATGAAATATTATTTCATTCATATGGCTGCCACGGCTGGCCTCACAGCACTCCATTCGATCTCGGCGATAGCATCACGAATGTTGGCCTTCAAATGCTCAATTGTCTCTGGTTTGTCGGCATAACACTTGTCTTTAACGGCGCCCCACAGAAAATAGTCTAATGGTGTTAAATCGCAGCTTCTTGCCGGCCAATTAACATTACTATTTCGTCTAATTAAACAGCCATCAAACGTTTGACGCAATAAATCGATTGTGGCATGAGATGTGGTGGCCAGTTGCACCATCCTGTTGAAACCAAACATCGTTCACTTCAATACCATGAAGAGCAGGCGCAAAAAAATCGGTTATCATGGTGCGATAGGTGTCTCCATTGACCGTAATGGTTGCGCCGTCCTCATTTTCAAAGAAATATGGGCCAATGATGCCTCCGCTCCACAAGCCGCACCAAACAGTCACTCGTAATGGGTGCATTGGCTTCTGTAAGACCACGTGAAATCGAAGCGAATGGTCATGCGGCTTCAACTCTTGAACCAATTGAACTTTGTAAGGCGTCATACCGAGATCCTTTCGCAAAATTCGACGTAAACTGGTGCGTGAAACGTTCGATTCTTGAGAACGGCGACGTGTTGATATTGATGGGTTTCTGACGCACACTCTCAGCCACAGCTTCGATATTTTCGGGTGTACACACTGTTCGAGCACGTATTGGCGCATCAACAATGAAACCAGTTTCACGAACTTTAACAATAAACTTGCGTATACCGGGCACTGTTGGTCCTTCTCTGCGAACAAATTTTGCACATTTTTTTTGACATTTTCGTGCAATTTCCGACCAATTATCTATGTTTTGGAAATAAATTTCCAATAAATCCCAACGTTGCTCTAGCGTAAATCGATTCATTTCGTTCAGTGGAGATAATATACTGAATTTTGTGACAGAATAGAATGACATAAGTATTGCCAGATTCGAAATAACCGGTGGTTCTAATATAAACCGATAGATGGCCCATCCGTTAGTTGCCACTACACGTTTGGGGGAGTGAGGAGGTTCAAATATTTGTGCTCTCTTATCACGATAACAGTGTGGGTGAGGATAATAATATGTGGCTGGTAGCCGGCAGTCGATCTTTGTATCCTCTAATGCCTCATAGTAAGCTGGCTCGGTCACGTTCTGCGTGCTGATCCGGAACAAATTTTGCAGTGATCTCTGCAAGATTTCCCTTGCAGGCAAAGATGGCTCCACGATGTAGAGAACGACTTGCCTTCTTCAAATTGTCTAAGGCAGAATGAAATTTTTGACACAGTAAGGAGGCAGTAATGGCCTTTATAATTGTACTGGTATGCCGCCATTTCTCCGAATAATTGCCACTTATTGTTCTCCTTCTATTATAAGTCGATTATTAATTTTTCAACTTCACCGTCCAGTTGTTCATTCGTTTGTATAGGTCGTTAAGTTTTGATTGGTTACTTAGCTCTTCTTTGAATTTTCCTAATTGTTATATCAATTCAGAGTTCGAATCCACTACCGTCTTCAATGTTACCGTGGGTTATTGGTAGTTTCTCGTTATAGAGAGAAGTTCAGTAGAATGGATGTTTTATTGCCTTAAGCTGTCAGCTAATATGTTGATTTTCCAGAAGAGTGCCAATTACATCGAAATTAAATCTTTTGCTGGCCATGCGTATGTTTTGCATTAAAGTATTTTCAATAATGAATATTTCTTCTAAACTTTTAAAGATGTTTACGAAAGCGTCTTTCTTTAGATCGTATCGCGCTGAACAGCATAACTGTTTTTTTATTTTGATGCTAATCGTTAAACATGTCTGGTAACTTTTCAGCATGCGTGTGGTGCTTCTACCTTGACGTCACCTTGGCTGCCCTGTGGCGAACGGTTGCAAACCTTTCAAAGTTAACTAAAACTGAAAAAAATCGGTTGATCACGCTTTTGTAGAGTCAGGTATTTTCTTATATCGACTGAGTTTGGGACTTTGTTGGCCACACTGGCACAGTGGGTATATTTTAGTCCTTTGGAATTTCCGCAATATAAATAAATCAGACGCCTTTGGCAACTTTTCAAAGTAATTTAAAATCGAAAATAAAATCGTATCGCACGTTTCAAAAAAGTATTTCTTTTCGCTCCTCGCCATTAGATGTCACTGATATTGGTAAAATGATAAACGAACAGTTTATAGAAAAGAAAAATTACGCTAGCACAGTGGTGACCAATAAGATCTCAAACTCAATCGCTATGAGTAAATAGTCGTCCCTCCATAAATTTGGGCATACGATTTTTCTTTCAATGGCCGTGTTCGATTTCTGTAATAATTATGACAGCATTTTGTATGCAACCAAACTGGTAGTAGTAGAGTAGGTTACATCTGATTCCAGATTCCTTGCGGAATACGTCGGAATATTTTGAAAGATTGTTTGCCAGCGTTCACGAGATAACTGAAAACAGTCTAGCCGAAATATTTAAACATTATAGGTACAATAATAATTTGCCGCCAAACCTTATTTCCAGTTACCAACATATTCGAGTCAATTTTTGCGATTTCATACTGTTCACGTTACATTTTATGTAAACAATGTCTAAATTATTATTGTGAACATTATTACAGAATTCGGACAGCAATTGAACTTATCGCAAAAAATGGAAGTGCAAATTATTTCACTTACGTCAAAATTATTCCAAAGAAGGCTTATTATTATGGAAATCGGACATGCCTAATGCGGTTTTAGTTTTCTTTGAAAAGTAGGTAAAGTCGGCACATGTTTCGGGTGCAACGGTCACAAAATTATCAAAGCTGGGGTAATGGTTGCTATAACAGGGTCCATTAGGTTAGGTTAGGTTGAGTGGCTGCTACGGTACACTTAGACCGATGTGATACCACAGGATCTTACTTCCCTATTACCCTTATGTGAATCAGTTTGAGCTACTGATGTAGCGTGATATATTTCTCTCCTTACAGTTTTCGAGATCAGAGAGGCAGGCAGTCCATTTTTCAGCATGTGTAGTGCTTCTACCTTGACCCATATATTTATGTAATTATCTACCCATATATTTATGTCTTTTGTGTGCCAAAGCCGGACATGAGCAAAGGAGGTAAACTACCGTCTCTTCCTCCTCCCTGTCCATACAGCTTCTACAGAAAACATTTGCTTCTAGACCTAGCTTCCTCGCATGTTCTCCTAGTAGGCAGCGTCCTGTGAGTATCCCCACGATCGTTTTTAATTCACGTCTGCGTAGGGAGATCAGTATCTTTGAGCGTTTCAAGTTCAGCTTTGGCCAGACTTGCCCCGCTACACTACATGAAAAAGTGTTGTTCCACCTTTCACTCAAATTTGCCCTTTCCGGTAGCAGTTAGAGAGTTGTACCATACCCAGCTAGTTCGTCCGCCCTGCAGTTCCCCATGACGTCCGAGTGGCCGGGAACTCAGACTCTCTGAATGTTGAAATGCTCACACATCTCACACATCTCATTCAGAGACAAGTGGCAATCCAGCCACTTGATTGCCGCGTGACTATCCACATAAATTGCGATATCAATCGAGGATACCACATTATGTCTCAACCAATTCAAAGCCTCCTCAATCGCGGTCACCTCTGCTTGGTACACGTTGCAGTGATCAGGGAGACGAACTGAATTCCAATTTATTTATCACAGAAGACTCCAGCTCCTACTTTATCGTGTAGCTTGGAGCCATCCGTTAGGAACTGTAATGCCTCTGTTTTCGAAACCGACCAGCTCCTCCAAGATTCTCTAGTCTAGATTCGCCAGTTCCTTCTTTAGCGATCTAATTATCGTCGAGTATCCTGTCTGAAGACATTTCCACTGAGATATGGCTGATAGTCGGGTGGCCGTAATCGCTGCCACTGCTCACCATAAATATCGACGGGGAGAAGGTGAAACATAACCTCTAAGGCACGTGTTGGTGTTGTCCTCAGCGCTCCGCTTATAATCATGTAGGCTTTTCGTTGCACCTTCTCGATCCCTTTCTTGTAGGCTACTTTAACAAGAGCTGGCCACCACACGCTCACCCCATACATAAGTACAGGTCTTACTACGGCAGTGAATAGCCATTGTACCAGCTCCGTTTCTACTCGAGTACATGGCTATATTAGCCTTGTTTACTCTTTCCAAAATGTTGGGCTTCCAACTAAGCTAACTGTCCAAGATTATGCCCAGAAATCTTGCCTTATCAGCAAAAGCTAGTCTCCTACCATTTAAGATATGGACATGTGGATCTATTACCGGGATTTTATATTTCCTAGTTAAGAGTACCAGTGGTCTGTAGGTTAGGTTAAGTTAGGTAAGGGTGGCCGTCCTAAAGGACTAGCATAGACACAAAATTGGTCCGTAGCTGTACGTGAGCCCACTCCGAGAGATAGCTAGTGCACTGCATGCGCTCACCATGAGCCACATTATCCGCGTAAGCAACCACTAAGTCTTGCCCTTCCAGGCTTAGTAACTCAGTTTGAAATCTCACCTCAACAGATGGCAAAGGGATAGCGTAATCGGTAGCTTCCGGAATACCCCTGTTGCATAGGATAGATAAGTGCCCTGCATTGTTACAGGCCCACATAAATATGAATTTGAGCCGAATGGCTGTGCAAGATGCACCCTGCTCGGTCGCAATATCCAAGGAAGTAAGATGAAAGAGAATCTCCATAGCTTGAGTAGGTGTGCTCCTGAGAGCCTTACTTATTCACAAGCAGTTCGTTCTTTGGACTTTCATCAATAGTTTAAGGTTGGCCATAATTAACGCTGGCCACCAGACGACAACCCCATACAGCAGTATAGGTTTGACCAATGAGGCGTAAAGCCAGTCTACTATGTGGGGCTCCATACCCCATCTCTTTCCAATAGCATTTTTTAGGAGTAGAGCGCTATAGTAGCTTTCTTTACTCTCTCTGCAATGTTTGGTTTCCAGCTTAGCTTGCTGGCCAAAAGTAGTCCGAGATATTTTGCTCTCTCCGTAAAGATCAAGCAAGTACCATTTAATATTGGCGGGTCACACTGAGGAAGTTTGTGCTTCCTGGTAAAGAGGACCATCACCGTTTTTTGTGAGTTTGCGTTCAGTCCGCAGCCGTGAGCCCACTCAGAGAGTTAGCCAAGTGCGCACTGCATGCGCTCACTTAGCGTACTAGGATATTTACCGAAGAACGCAGTATCCCGTCATCCACGTAAGCAACCACCTTGAAGTCTTGCCCTTCCAGGTTTAGTAACAGGTCATTTATGAAGTCTTTGGGATATCAGTGAGAGCTTTTGCCCGCCGTAGGTATAAATATTACTTTTACTTCAGTCCACTTTCTAGGAATATGACAGAGTTCTAGGCTGCCTTTGAAGACAACTTCCAGCCAGGGTAGGGTTAAGTCAATAGTTCGCTGGATATCCGCAGGGATAATGGCGACTTGTATGGCTTAAAGCTGTTTATTCCCCATAGGATATTTCTACTTTTTACTATATGACTTATGGAGTCTACATCCCTATTTATCATGGGTCTCTCCGGAGCTAGTACCGAGCACTCCGGGAAATGCGTTTCTAGTGCTCCAGGGATTCCTCACTACATGTATTCAATGAACCATCCAGTCGTTGTAGATAACTCGGGATGGAAGGTCCACTCCGAGGTCTGTAACTTAATCGCAAAGAGGAAATAGCCGATTAAATTCTTATAGACGACTTGCCCAGAAGAATTTAATTTCCGCCAAATGTATTTTACGTATTAAAATGTCTGGAATGAGTAGTACCAACTGGATATTTATTGTTACGAAAAAGTCTGGGACAGTATAAATGTTTCTGGGATGAACCAACTGTATAAATTATGTATATATGTATTTTAAAAAGTCTGGAATGGACTATTTACGCTTGTGTTGTCAGAGGTATTTTTAAAAATCATCCTGGGATAACTTTAAGGGGTATGCTAGGGATTTATCATATTGCATATATTGTATTATATCTTAATCTTTGTAGAATGTCACCATGAAGGGGGGTTTTCTGTAGTTCTCTACAACTGGTACTTTGATTTTAACTTCAGTTTTGAGGTAGTTTTCAATTTTGCTTAAAATTACTGCTGGTGGTTTTGTTGGTCACTGCACTTTCACTTTATATTATAGTTTTATCCTTATTAGACAGTATTAGACAACCTGAAGAAGCCACAAGCTGCACAATTCGTTCCGGATCAGCACGCAGAACATGACCGAGCCAGCGTACTTGCTGAGATCTTATTTCATGCACAATATCGGGGATCTTCATCAGATCTCTGATTTTGAAATTGTACAGAACGCGGTATGTGCCATCTATTTCGCGTTTTGAGACGTAAATCACACGCATGACTCTTCTCTCAAATGTAAGGAGCCATATCTCGCACTCATCCGTCAGCGCCCAACTGCCAGCTGCCAGCTGCCAGCCGCACTTTAATATCCTCACACACACTGTTATCGTGAGTGATAAGAGAGCCCAAATATTTGAACCTCCTCGCTCCTACCTTTTTCCGTGTAGTGAAGTGTTATTTTATATAGTTTTACCTAATATTGGTATTAAGATACATGAAACACGATTTGGTACATACATACATAACATACGAGTATGTATGTGTATGAAGTTAAATCTATTCATATATGTATACATACAATACATATAACAAAGATACAAACTCTTTGTAATAAATTAATAGACTTTGTCAGCATCAAAGAATAAAAATTCTTAAACGCTTTTTTCTACCAACACGTATGTGTTTCATACATGTATGCATATAGGTACATACCCACTCGAAATATTTACAATATTATGTTGATCATGTGAATGAGAATAACTGTTGACCATTTTTCTGGTTGATTTCACATTATACGAAAACGGGTGGCTATATATACCTTCTTCCGGCATTGATTCTTCTCATACAAAGCTCCGGATTAACATTATTAAATATATGGGCGAAGACTTTATGGGACGTACTTTTTAAGCCTATAATGTCGTTCTATTACAAACGATTATTGAATATGCGATGTTTATGTTACAAAAATGTATAGGTATACGGCCTGTAACACTATAAATCCGTTGATGTAATATATAAAGGACATATCACTTTCTTGGAAAATATTTCCAATTACTCGTCATATATAAGACATCCAAAACGTGATTTACAATTGAAAACATCAAATAATTGGCAGTCGAGGGTATGAGTCATCATATATAAGATTTCAACTTTAACGACTCAAAAGGGTTCGACAGTAATTAAATTGAAATGAACCGCGTTACAGTAGAAGCGCGTGTACATTCTTAGTACTTGCGTCTATAGATGAAAATTAGTAAAAATTATTAGACGAAACGTTATATGGCATATTGAAAAATTTAATTTGGCAAATTGAAAAGAAATTTATGGAATATCGTTAAGAAACGTTGTCATAAGAAACCTTAACTTTTCATATTAAGCTGCGAGACAAAAAAAAAATATTTTATCACCAAGTTTATCCGACTGCGGTGGTAAAATGATTCCGATTATATTTTTCTTGGAATTATTATTATTTTTTTTTTTTGGCGCTTTAGAACAAAAGTTTAACAAAAGTTTAATAAAGAGTCTCTGCGGAGTATACATATGTACGTAAATACTATTTCAATTTAAACGAATAGCCAATTTATTTTTACAATTTTTCTTAGGATCATTTAAAATCGCAATTAGCTAATGAAAATCAAAAAGTTTCGAATTAATTTGCGTTGCTATCTATGCCGTTTAAGCTCTTATCTATACTGATAATAGTCTATTGAAATCGAAAAAATTTCGATCCATTGCAATGAGAATCAAGAATTTCTCATTCCCCAAATTGGCTTACTGAAATTGGGTTTCACAACAGGGTTTAGGTTTATGACGAACTGACAGATTTGTATATATCTATATGATGAAGGCCCAAACTCATACATGTATTAAGACCGTTGACAAAACCATCTGCAGATCGTATGGTGTCTTCAATTTCAGGAGTCATTTTTTTTGTGAGGAAATCTCAAAAATGAAAGATATTTGGATTGGTTGTCAGCTGGACATAAAATGAACAACTCGCAACTTAGTAAGTCTGCTTCATTTGAGTTAGTTGGAAGTTGCGGTTTGTAATGCATACAGATATTAGTCTAATTCGGGAACCGTACCTTCTTTATGATGCTGACGTATTTAAAACGTATTCCAGAGTTTTTTTTGGTAATAATACTAATGCTTCCCTCATGCAAGAGAGTTTTTTGGCTAATCTAACGGGTATGATTCTGTCTCACTTCCTCCCTCAGAGGGGCTGGTTAATATTTTGTCATGGAGCAGGCATAATTATATTCCCCTTGTGATTGAATGTGAAGGTAATGCTCATCACTCGATTTAGGGTAGTAAGAATACTACTCACAGGCTCAATTAACCGATTGAAGGTTTTTCTCTCTATCGAGCTGGCTTGCTTACTTAATAATAATAAATAGTTTATAAAGGTCATGGCTCGGACAGTTTTGATTTTGAGCGTAGTCTTCATACTGTCTTAGACAATCTGGAACTATCGTCGCTTCCAACGACCTCTGCATCTTCTATATTGGGGCTCTCCTTTCAGAGATCTCTGCACAATTCGCTATCAGCACGCAGAACGTACTTCATGTACAATGTCAGGGATCTTTATCAGATCTCTGATTTCGATACTGTTCAGAGCTCGGTATGTAGCATCTACTTGATGTTTTGGACGGTAAATCGCACGGACGATTCTTCTCTTAAATGTAATGAGCCCTTGGATACATAACAACGGGCCTGATCAATGCTTTGTAAAGCTTCAGCTTCACGGCAGTTGATAGGTGTGTAGATTTTAGCAGCGACCTTACAGGATACAAAGCAATACTGCTAGGTGCCAAGCGTATTTTAATATCGTCACCCATACTGTTATCGTGAGTGACAAGAGAGCCCAAATATTTGAAACTCCTCACCCTTTCAAACGTATAATGGCCACTACTAAAATCTGGTGTGTCATTGTCCCTATAACTAGAGATCATGTATTTTTTTTGGACTCATTGATATTTGCATAATATGCGTCTGATTGAACTGGCTTGTTTACTTACCCGACCAAGAGGAATTCGGAGAAGTAATGACATTAGGAACTCATGGTTAAAATTCTGTGAGGAAATTAGTAGTCTGTATGCTGCCGCTTTAGTCTATAGCGACAACAGACAAACTACTTTTAAGTTTGCTTCAGCTAAGAATGTAGACTCGATACTCTTCGTCTACCTGACGGTAGCTTACCTCTTATCTGAGAGAATTTGTTGAGCTGCTTCTTTCTGTTCATTTCCCTGTGGTTGTGCCATTATCAACTCAGATGATGGTTCTGCCATATTCACTAATGCCTATCGTTTCGGCCTATTAGTTTGTCCTCATATTTTCATTAAGCTTTAGGAAAAATCATTGACAAATTTATTGGAGAACATCACTTATAATTACCCCCCTCACTACGTAAACTGCTCTGCATTAGGATTCCCCAATAATAAAGAATGCCTTGTAGGTACTTACCAATTTTGCCACCATAGTCAAATGAATTGAATTAATGTTCAAGTCTCGCATTGTAGAGGCGGAGTTAGATGGCGTGTTAGTTTCTGTGCTGTCAAAGGCTGTTCCCAAGAAGGTGTGCTGTAGCCTTTGGTTATTGACGATTTACAATCTGGCTTCATTGCACATAAAGCTAAGCTAATAATCTTGCCTGAACAGTTTCAGGCAAGTATACCGGCATGTCTTATAAAACTTAACGGAACATTGTACGTCTACCCCTGTCAAACTTAATTAATTGTCGTAACTATCGGTACGTTCCCTTTTTGGGAAACCGATTATAAGCTGTTCATGTAACCCATAGTTAAGCACCTGGTATTATCGTAGATAGCAAACTCTCCTAATAATATCATCTAGATTGCAAACTCCAGAAAGCTGCTGCCATTTTGCTGGCTTTCGGATGATTTTATAAAAAAAAAGATATATATTTAGACGAGTTCATAGTCTTTTTTTCAGATGGTTCTTGCCCTTACCTCAGTGCTGCACTGACACATAGTGTTATGGGGGCTTTGAATTTACTGATAGCAAAACTGTATAATCGACCATTTCCAAACTTGGCAAGGATATCATGCACTTCATTGATTTTCGTTGTTCCAACAATAATGTTACGGTAATGTGGGTGGCAGCACTTTGTGACGTCGAAGTCAATGAGACCGCGATCTGTTTAGCCAAAACCGGTTCCCAATTAACTGCAATTGGACCGTAACCCGCTCGAGTGGTATCGACTGCGGTTAGACGAATTTATTACAGACGATATCACCGATAAGTTTAACTCACTAAAATTTAACAAAAGGAGTAGATCTGCCACAAAATTTGTTGGATTGTGTTGGATTTGCAGCCAAGAATTCGGCAGCACCATTGTCAGAGGCAAGAACCATTATCAACAAATAGATACAGCCTGTTCCGACTTCAGCAAAGCTTTTGATTCCATCAGCCACTGTAAAGCATTACAGAGCCTTCATTTTTCCGGCTTTTAAACAAATTTTATCAATCCATTTCTCTCAACTTTTTAAATAGATTATACAGTTTATCTAAATTGGAGAGCGCAGATAATGAACAATACCAGCATCTTCTGGAGTTCATAAGGATTGTCATATGATGCCTTGAAGCATAAGAATTTGCCATTGAAAAATATTTATATTAAAATTTGTTTAATTAAAAATCGATAAAAATAAAAATTAGGGCGCTCTTTCTATTTCATAATAATAACATGAAAAAATATTAAAAATATGATGGCATAAATTTATACATTTAAAAAATTCGATAATTTGTAATCTTTGCGGACGATCAATTTGGATAAACAGTGAACAATAATCCAGCTAATAAGATAATTGGCTATTAAATTATGAAATATAAACAACGCCCTAATTTTTTTCTTTTCTTTTGTGTTTTCGAGAATTAGATAGCCAACAATACTCCAATTAATGGTGTGATGAACGTTTATTGATTGGTTATAACTATAATGTTATGTGTTTATACTATTAATGACACTCCAAAGGACTGACAACAATTTCAAATGGGTACATAAAACTCCTTCCTTTTTGGATTGTTTCTTTGAAGGACTATGGCAGCCTTTACTACTGCGAAGATAACCAATCATTGCATTATCGTTACTGGAAGTTCTTTACTAGCCTTTTCCAAACTTTAGTTGGCCGTTAATTTGGTAGATTTGTGTAATAGCTCCCAGTGGTATTCTAGCTCCCATATTGTCGCCAGAATTGTAGAAAGTTTGCCTCGGCAGAGCCAGAGGGCAATAACATGCAAGTTTTTGTTAATGGTCGTTTTATTTCTCCTAGTTTAGTTTTGATGCTCACTATACGGACAAGTTCATCTAGTCCTGGAATTGTTTTGAGTATACGTCAAATGAGCCATTTCGGTGTAACCTTGTCTATGATGACTACCAGATAGTTGGGCTTCGGATTATTGGTTACATTTTTCCATTTCTGGCGTTGCTGTGGTGTTAGAAGATATTCCTTCCGCTGTATGTGCTGCCAACGCGATAATCAATTCTCCTTTGGATCTAACAAGTTCGGTTCGGGTAGCAATGTAAGTGCATGACCAATTAGAAAATGGCCAGGAGTTAATGGATCGAGTTCGTCTGGTGTTAGTTCAGTTATTGGTCGCTAATTTAGAATAGCTTCTATTTGAGTAAGCAAAGTTATCATTTCTTCGAATGTTAGCAACGTCTCACCTAGTACTCGTTTTAAATGATACTTGCTTAACTTTATGCCGGCTTCCCATAGGCCTCCAAAATTGGGAGCGCCCAGAGGAATAAAATACCATTCGATGTTGTTGTCGTATTCATATCTTCTTACGGCAGCATCCTTAAAGACCATCGTGATACTTTTTTGCAGATCTCGTTGTGCTCCAACGAAATTGGAACCATTCTCACTGTAAATGTGTCTACAAATTCCTAACCGTACGTGGAACCGTCGTAAACTTGCTAGGAATGCTTCAGTAGTTAGTGACATAACCAGCTCCAAATGTACAGCCTTTGTTTGCCATACAAACAAAAAGGGCTAGGTAAGCCTTAACAGTTTTAGCAACCCTAAATGTTGATGCCTTAATTGACCATGGCCCTGCATAATCCATTCCTGTGGTGTAGAAAGGACGATGGTATGATACTCTGGATTGTGGCAGTTGACCCATAAGTTGCTGCTGTTGATGCGACTCAACAGTGTTGGACCCGTATGTAAAAGTTTTAAATGTTCGTCTCTTATAACAAAACTTGTCACCTTGTTTCTGGCTGAAAGTATAATTGGATGCTTTCGTCTCAAAAAGCAGCTCTGCATTACCCAAGCTTCTTCCTACTCGTAACAAACCATAAACCAACCATAATTATCTACGAAAGTAAAGAGAGATATTAATTTGGAACTTTTACAAAATGTGTTAAATTGGTTTGGTTTGGCCATTCCACCGCCGGTTTTCCCAACCAATGTGCAAATTTTGTTTGTAGCCTTTTTTTTTCACCCGGCTATAGATACCCGCTGCAGCGTAAGCCAATTTGGAAGCATCAGCAAATCCATGTAATTCTAGTTTCGGACCTTCGGTGAACAGCGATCTGCCTATACGGATATCTTCCAACTTTATTAACGTGTTTCTAACTGTTTCATACTTCTGAGCAATTGAATCTGGTAATATGGCCTCAGCTACGGGACAGTACCTTACACCAAGAACTGATACTTCTTGAGCTTCATCGTCAAAATCGATAATAGATACCTTTCTGTTGGCTTCTGGAATGCTTTGAAGGAGCTCGGAGCTGTTGGATGCCCACTTGCGTAGATTGGACCCACCTTCCTTCAATAAACAATTCAAATCGTTCATCATTCTTCGAGCGTCATTTATATCATTAATCCCAGACATCAAATCATCATCGTAGAAATCGCGTCTCACTATTTCTGCAGCTTCTGGGTATTCAGATTGGTAATCTGCTGCTAATTGATTTAGTGTTTGTGTTGCCAAGATTGAGCCGCTCGTTGTGCCATATAGGTAATAGTCAGCAGCTTGTAGGCTTTCAGCTTATTTTTTGGCTCCTTTCTCCATAAAATCTTTTGGTATATCGGCTGTAAATACTATCTTGTGTCTTCAAAATCTGAGTAGTAACTCTACCAAACTTGACTGCACAACTGGTCCTACTGCTAACTCATCATTAAGCGATTTTCCATGAGTTGTTTTGGCTGATCCATCAAATACAACACGTAATTTTGTCGTTATACTGCTTTCTTTCACAACTCCGTGATACGGTAAGTAATATTCATCTATAGCAGAATCGTTCGACCGCTCCATGTGACCTTGTTCTAGCTATTCTTCTAGAAATTCTGTCTATTGCCTCTTTAATGATCGTTACTCGCCGATCGTTTTTCCAAACTATTACCTAGTTTCGGTAATCCTTTTTTGAACGGTAGACTTACGATGTACCTTCCATCTGTTGATCTTTGCAATGTTTTCCGGTAATGTTCCAATCAAATTTTCTCCTCTTCAGTGTAGGGAGCAATATTTACAATTTAGGTCACTACCAAGTAGAACGTCAATTTTGCTGTTCTTCTGGAATTTTGGATCTGCTAGCTTCAATTTCGTCAATTCATGAAGGCTATCCAACTCCTTGATTGAGGGTTGATACGACGATATTTTGGGAAAAATTATAGCACATTCGCCTGCGTCACATAATGATCCACCGGAAATCTGGATTTAATTCGTAACGTGGCCCCGCCTTTAGATACTCCCGAGTTGGCATCGTTTAGACCTTGGATCCATATTCTTCCTTTTGTGTTTTTTAGCCCGAGTCACTGAAAACACTCTTCTGTATAACAAAAGAAGTCTGCGATATGCCACTCGCCATTATATTGTTCCACGGTGATTTGAGCAGTTGGAACGATATCATTTGTCATTACACTGGCATGAGCAGAAGTAGTTGTTTGAGTTGGAGCCGTACTGTGCTCTAAATGAAAAATGTAATGGTGTTTTCTTTGACAAATGCTACATTTGCATCTTGATTTACACTGATACTGATACACCATATGAGTATCGCTCAAACAATTGTAGCAACTAGACTGTTTCTTCACGTATTCTCTTCGCTGTTGTATTTCCAATCCACGGAAACCTTCACATTGAAATAGTTTGTGCTGGTGGTGTAAGCATAGATTTTGTATGAGGTGTATTTTGTTTATTTTGCACACGCCCTGAGTTTTCTGCCTTAACGCTTTGCAGCGCATCCATTTGCTTATTTAAAACTGCCAAAAGTATCCCAACGGTTGAATATTGAGTTTCGGAAGTCTGAAGTTTCCACATCTGTCAAGGATCTCGACTCTCCGCTTCTGGCCCAAGCGCCTTAAGACCTCGTATTAATTCATCGCAGGTATCATGTAATCGCGTGATGGATTGTGATGTTGCTTGCGTTACCGTTGGTTGGTCGAAATATGTTTGGATGAAAAGAGCCGAGATGTATCGTTTCATGTCACTGGTTCAATTATTGAGAATTATTGGTGCAAAATAATGCTTGATCAATCAAAGCAGCCCATCTGGAGGTGGCTGACAATGCCACGCATTCATAGCATGTTTTAAATATTTTTTTGATCGTGAAACTAAAAGCATACAAATTTATAGTGTTACGCCACGAATTTTGCATAGATAAATCAAGAATTTGGCCCCTCCATTTATACCTCCAAGGACTCTGGCGATTTAGTAACAAGGCTTTTATAAAGACATATTTTGATTGTCCTTAAAGATATCATTCAACAGACTGCTCAACGCTATGAAATTGGAAAGTACTTTCCGTTGATAAATTTAAAAAGCTATTATTTCGTGAATCTAGGTTTAATACCTTAGATTTCTTTCACCAATCAGAGCTCTATTGTATGTTCCCCTCTGATATATGCGTGGTCTGTTTTTAATTGATGCTCGACCAGGCTGAGTCATTTTTTATGATGCCCATTTAGTACCCAAAACAAAACAAACCATAACTTTTATTTTTTTACAACAAAACTGATACATTTTGGGAACACAAATCTTCAATAAAATAAAATCACTTGGATGCAAATAAATTAATCGAATACACTCGAGATTTGACCCAAAACATATAAATAAAACAAAAATGGGAAAAAATCTATTAAAATTCTGTTATAACAGGCCCCATGAGAAGGATGAATAATTTTTCGCAATATAATCCTTTAAGTTATTCCCTTTTGTACATCAAAGGGATAACAAAAAATTGTACGCTTCATTCAGAATTACAATCAAATACTGTATATGTGAGATTTAATTTTTTAATGGCCTTTTGGATGGACAATGAACACACATTGTTCCTTCACGTCTTCGTTCTTCAGTTTGGTTTTTGTTCAGGAATTGACTCAAATCGACGAATATGATATATTGTTGTTTTTTTCAGCAAGGGGCTGCATCTTTTGTGATATTGAAATTTGTGAGAAAAACATTGCAACGACTGGCAAGAAGATGATATCGGCCTATAGTAAATTTATAGCTGTGTTAATTTGACGAAACTTTTAACGGTAACCCAATTCAAATCACGTAATAGGTTCAATAATTTGTTGGTCAAATTCAAAAACATCATTTTCAAAACGCAAATAAATAATTTCAGAAAGTCTAAGAAATCATCATGGAATAATCTATAATCGTAAAATACAATAATTTTGAAGTCGGTGATCAAGGTCTTTGCTTTTTAGAGAATCTGATCTCAGACGCGGACCAGCATTTTCCTGCCCTTATACAACTCGCAGAGCAAGTATTAGCGTTTTTGAAAAACGTATTTTTGAGAGGCGGGGAAGGTCCATGGTGTAAACCAAACAACTTTGCAGTTTTAACGAATAAACGAGTATAGCCACCGTATGGCCGAATGTCACAATACAAGATAACAGTTACACAGCTTTTCTTTCACGCTTGAATATTCAAAATTTCATTCTCGGTATTAAATTATCATTCTCATCTTGTATAGTGGCTCACATTTTTCAAATTATTTGCTAAGCTCTATATTGCCACATTGAAACGTGCCGACGGTTTTTTGTTGATCTATTAACTAAATTTGCAAGCAGACTTATATGCAAATGTGTTCGCATCGATTTCGACAATACTGAGCAAAAGAATCAAGATGTGGAAAAACGAGTTCGGTTTATGTTAATTGATTTCGACTGAATACATTATGCTTACGAGTATAGCAACAAATAGAATTTATATCTGCTATGCAACAACAAGGCAATTAAAACAGTCGTGCCAAGCTGAGATGTATTGTTCATATAGATTCAAGCCTTGCTGAAAAGCCAAAAAGGGAAGTAATTAAACAAATTCTTCTTTTCGCAGTCTCCAATTCAGGTTGCAGATAATATACCGGTCTCGAACGACACTTCCGTTAGCGACGATAATTGTGCGATAATAGGTTTCATTAATGAAAGTGGTAGTATAAAACCAAGAGGCATATAGCGAATGAATTTATGCTATACAAGGCGAGATTGGTAGTGAAAGGTTTTTAGCACCAACTTTCATGCAACTACCGCTTTTATCAATAATGGATTAAAGTGATCAACAAATCTCTTCTGTGGTTGACATCTTAAAATAATCTTGGTGAGCGTATAAAATTACAATGAGTATAGGTTAGATGTATTAGACGGAGCATAAGTCCAGCTAGGCACAACGATCAAATGTTGGTGCATTCAATTTTCAGTCCATTCACAGATCTCAAGTTGGTACATTTAAGATTCGATTGTGTACTATAAGAGCCAATAACAACAATTTCTATATGTAACGGGAGTATCGGCTCTTCAAAAACTCGCTGGCCTGGTATACATTGTTTTACAGTGGATATTACCTCGGAAATCTTGGAGGTGGATTTTTTCTTGAGCTGCAGGTAAAAAAGGCTACAAATCAAGCTAGTCAACCTATCAGTAATTTGTGTACATAGCCAGAAGATAGCCAGCTCCCGACACAAAATGATGCACTTTGGAATTGCCCACGACATTAAAGTAATAAGCACATTCTTCCCACACAAACATTTACATTTGGAAACATAGACCCAAACTGATCACGTGTTGATTTCAAATTGGCGGTCTCGGGTTGTGAAGGAAGTGAAAGCTTTGATGGAAGTGTCCATACATTTTTGGGGACACAGCGAAATTGACATGACACGTCTAATCAGCGGCAGCCTACTATAGTCTGACTGAAATATAAAATATATTTTATGTATTCATGAACTATCGCCAACATAACAATTTGGCACCATGGATAGAGCATTGACGAACATATACAACTATAGGTGTAATACGTTTTGGACCTCTGCCATATTTACTATATATTATCTCAATAAACCGACAGTTTGCTATAAATCGCAAATTTTTATCATCGTTTTGAAAGTTCTGACAATTATTCGCGTCTCAAAGCCATTGGTTTTGATTCAAAGGTGTTACCGTCGTTCGTTTACCAGAGCCTGAGATATTACTTCGATCGTTTACATTTTTTGGAGATACTTACCAAGTTCATGGATAGAGAGTTACATTTCGATCGCCGACAAGATAGATACTTTTTTGGAGATACTTTCTAAGATTTAGCTGTTAAGAAACCAAATATTTAGATTGTTTGTATCACAGAAAAACTACATTTTAATTCCAATAAATTTGTTGCTCATGCATGGCCAACGTCATGTTTGTAACTGAATTGAAAATAAAAACAAAATGTTACAAAATTTTAAATTTAAACCGAGTACTAGATGAGATTCGTTTCAACGTTCCATTTTTGACAGTGTCACTTATTAAAATTTTTTTGGCAAGCGATCCACAGTTTGAAAAAACACAAATTTGTATTTACCAGAACTATCATACAGATATACAATTTAAACATTAAACTTAAAATCACTCCCTTTGAATGACTCGGCCAGCCAATCATCGAAATTCTTGTGATATTCTGTGGGCGTTTCATCTTTGGCCGAATTCACTTGACCACGACGTAAAAATCGATAATTTGGATCGGCTCGCTTCTTGCCATACATTTATTCGAAGATATTTTCATATTGCCATTGCACGTTTTAAATAGATCATGGAAGCCGAGCACTTATACTGACGAGTAACTGGTTGCAATTTATTTTCAGGTTTGTATGTGTTAAAGCCTTTGCAAAACGTTCTCTGTTCATTAATAAAATGCTCCAGTCCTGACTGCAACTTGCTCAAGTTAACAGTGACATTGCTTTGTAATACATTTCACCAACTGTTGCCTTTATAGATTTGTAGGTTACATGTTTAAAAAGTACTTCTTCAAGTTCATTAAACGTTGTATCTAATCTCAAGCATCTCGAGTCGTGTTGCTTCCTACCAATTGTGAATAATAACTAACTACTATCTACCTTGTACTGTACAAAAACTAATACCAAATTTAAAATTTTAATGATTTTTGATTCCATGGGGACGGGTTCTTTGATAAAAATATTCCAATGGAGCATGCTTATAGTTCAATCTTTGCCGCTGTTTTCGTGGCAGCACCGTCGCGATTGGGTATTGTCTGAAATCGATTTGTTACAAAATGATGTAAATCCTCTGTGTCATATTTTTAAAGATTTTTGATCACATCTCTGTTAATTTAATTTATGAAACGTCTCATCCTGTTTATTTGTATTAATAGTGGTTTGTGGAAACAATAATTGTTCCATCGTTATTATTATTTTTAATTTCTACGGTGATTGCTCGAGAGGACTCGATATGTTCCGGTTCTGAAACATTACAATTTCTATATTCTGATAACAATATCGTTCGTACCATCTGCTTACATTGTTACTTCTCGTTATGACAAAGTTACGTAGTGGAATATTTTGGTATGGTATTGATCCAGCCTTGATAATTTTAAATGCTCCTATTGAAATTGGCATCTCTGTGTTATTTTACTTTTGACAAATAAAACTCAGCCGACTGACCTAAACTGTATATTTGGAAATCAACTTCTTTAAAATGAGTGCTACAAACTTGAGATCAGTTAGATCGCGTCCGTTCCTTATGATCCACACACAACAAAATCTAACCATAAATTAATTATATCACACACAAACACGATTGAACATAACTTATGTCGTTTTCGTTTGATTTTTTTCCCCTCATTGGCAGAGTACACTGATTTTGTGCGACAATCGAACATGAAACCGATTTACCCTCATTTATATTTGTGTTTCCTGAAAAAAAAATGAATATTCACAAACAAAACAGTTTATAGATAGACGGTTTTGTTCACAAAAGTCAAAATGGCAGCACAGTGACAGATAAAATTATAGTATTGGTGTAAAATAGGGGTAACTCGATCGAAAAAACCAGTGTAGACAAAATTGCACTGAGTGCAAAAAATTTGGCTGTCAGGCAATTTTTTTTGGTTCAAACGAACGGTTTTAGTGTTATTGTTTGCACTCAGTGCAAGTTTTTATGTTCAATCGAAAACGACATTATGATTGATTATTGCCACCTACGAATAAGAATTGAACTAACATAAAAAACTGTAATCTAGTAATCTAAACGCTAATCTAGTTAGTAATCGATTTAAATTTCTCGATGTTACATTTTGTTTTTGATTAATTAATTCAGTCACAAACATGACGTTAACCGCGGCAGTTGTTATTTTTAGAATAGAAAATGGGTGTGTTTATTACAAAAACTAAAGTGTTCAAATGGTGACTGGATATTCTAGCAAAATTACTAGAAGTGATACAAAGATCCTTAAAGGTTTTGGCCAAAGCAGTTTCTTCAAGATTTTAGGTAATATAGATAAACATAAAAGCCAAATGTGATCCGTCAAAAAATTATTTCATGAGTATCAGGCTTATCTATATATGTAGCTCATTTAGGCACAAGTAAGTACTTGAAAAATTATTTCGTTCTCATTATTGTGACGAGTTTATATGGATGTGAAGTATTCCACACTTTTTTCCACAGTAATACATATACAAATCTTATTGGAATCAACCATATCATATTGGATTCTAGCTCAGTTTTTATGTGTTGCTGCATAATGTACACTGTTATGAATTCCAAGAAATATAATATGTATTAAATTTCTATTAAAAAAATCGATTTAAATTAGAAATATAATTTTTATTTTAATATAATATTTGTAAAAATTTGAATTAATGCGATACATAAAGCTCATAACTTGAGATAGCAATATTTAATTTTTGCATATCTAACCATAATTCTCTGCGATCTAATAAATTGAGCTGCTTAATGTTAATTAAAAAATGGGAATAGTAAAAATGTTTAACAAGAAACCATTTTTAGGCACAGTTTAAATGAAATATTAAATTAATTGGAATTATTTTTTTAATTTATTACATTTTTCTACTATGTAGATCATGATATGTCAACCAAAAAAAGGAGTACTAAAACAAAAAAGCAAATATCCCAACCATCCAATTGTCAATGAGTTTTAGAACAGCATACTTATACATTATTCAATTCAAATTAGAATCATACAAACCCGCATTTAAAATGAAATAAGTCCGTTTAAATAAAGAATAAAGTAAATATTTGGATTTGCTCGAATATCAATATAATCATTTACATAGTGTACTATCGAAACCTGAGTCCAAATCTCTGGGTGTAAATAGCTCCTTAACAATTTTATTTGAAATAGCAATATCAGCTTCCCGATTAATTTATTCCTGGGGGTAGGGGGTAGGTTTTAGCCTTGATGGATTAGGAATATAGTCACCTACCTAGTGTACTATCGAAACCTGAGTCCAAATCTCTGGGTAGGGGTGCAAAAAGCTCCTTAACAATTTTATTCGAAATAGCAATATCAGCTTCCTGATTAATTTATTCCTGGGGTTAGGGGGTAGTTTTTGGCCTTGTTGGATTAATGAGATAGCCATCTACCTAGTGTAATATCAAGACCTGAGTCCAAACCTCTGGGTAGGGGTGCAAAAAGCTCCTTAACAATTTTATTCGAAATAGCAATATCAGCTTCCCGATTAATTTATTCCTGGGGTTAGGGGATAGTTTTTGACCTTGGTGGATTAGGAATATAGTCATCTACCTAGTGTACTATCGAAACTTGGGTCCAAATCTCTGGGTAGGGGTGCAAAAAACTCCTTAACAATTTTATTCGAAATAGCAATATCAGCTTCCCGATTAATTTATTCCTGGGGTTATGGGGTAGTTTTTGGCCTTAGTGGATTAGAAATATAGTCATCAACCTAGTGTACTATCGAAACCTGAGTCCAAATCTCTGGGTAGGGGTGCAAAAAGCTCCTTAACAACTTTATTCGAAATAGCAATATCAGCTTCCCGATTAATTTATTCCTGGGGGTAGGGGTAGTTTTTAGCCTTGGTGGATTAGGAATATAGTAATCTACCTAGTGTCATATCGAAACCTGAGTCCAAATCTCTGATTAGGGGTGCAAAAAGCTCCTTAACAATTTTATTCGAAATAGCAATATCAGCTTCCCGATTAATTTATTCCTGGGGTTAGGGGGTAGTTTTTGACCTTGATGGATTAGGAATATAGTCATCTACCTAGTGTATTATCGAAACCAGAGTTCAAATCTCTGGGTAGGGGTGCAAAAAGCTCCTTAACAATTTTATTCGAAATAGCAATATCAGCTTCCCGATTAATTTATTCCTGGGGGTAGGGGGTAGTTTTTAGCCTTGGTGGATTAGGAATATAGTCATCTACCTAGTGTACTATCGAAACCTGAGTCCAAATCTCTAAGTAGGGGTGCAAAAAGCTCCTTAACAATTTTATTCGAAATAGCAATATCAGCTTCCCGATTAATTTATTCCTGGGGTTAGGGGGTAGTTTTTGGCCTTGGTAGATTAATGATATAATCATCTACCTAGTGTACTATCAAGACCTGAGTCCAAACCTCTAGGTAGGGGTGCAAAAAGCTCCTTAACAATTTTATTCGAAATAGCAATATCAGCTTCCCGATTAATTTATTCCTGGGGGTAGGGGGTAGTTTTTGGCCTTGGTGGATTAGGAACATAGTCATCTACCTAGTGTTCTAACGGAACCTGAGTCCAAATCTATGTCAAAGAGTGCCAACAGTTTTATTCTAAATCTCAAAATTATAAATTTAATTTGGATTTGAACTGGTTTCTGAGCAAATATAGCGTTCAAATTTTGCGTGGGATTAGGGTCACTATCTTAAGAGAAGACAATGATTTTCTTTTATTCTTAATTAGTTTATTATTATTTAGAAATTATAATTTAATTAAATTTATAATTTTCATAGTGAATATTGTTTTTTTCTTATTAGAATGTAAATTTATTTCAGACATAAACCGAACAAAGTATTTTAGTACCACAAAATTTGTATTAACTATGTAAACAGCGCCATCTAATTATTATATTAATATACTACAAAATTTATATAAATAACCCGGGTACATCAAAAGAACGATTAAAGGTTGGGTTATATTATCCGTTCAGTTCAGCAATCAGCACAGCCACGTACCGGCACAGACATCAAGTATTTATTGATTGATTCGTATTATTTCGCTATGTCGATCGTATAAACTCGTAACTACGTACAGTCAACACTCAACTACGTACAGTACAAACAAACAACCAGAATATAAAAATAAATAAATAAATAAAATTAAATATTTAATATGAGATACATATTTAATCGGATGATAATATCAGTATTATTAAAGAATGTTCATAGTAAATATTAATAAAAATGTTGATAATCATAAACCTTTAATAATAATATCTGAAAATAATTTAAATGCTTAGGTAATTAGGTATCTGAAATAAAAATATCTGAAAGTAACGTACATACATTTCTATGCAAAAATCTACCGATTCAGATCACAACAACAATACCAATATATAATAGGCCGTTTCACAGCATTTGAGCATTAGTATGAGTAATGGAATAGAAAACACTAAATTTGAACAAAATCATATGGCAAAAGTAGATTCTACGTGTTTTTTGCGCTTAACATTCTTATATCTAAATATATAGGCCTAAAAATAATTTTTCAATGATGAGGATTTTAATAATGATTATTTACCAAGAGTTCTGTAAGATAATTTTCAATAAGATTTTGATTTTTACGTTCGTGTGATTTCTACGTTCGGTGTTGTTACGTTAGTCAATAATTCGATAAAATGCATAAATAGTGATGGTATAACTTAACTCTTCTTTTTCATTGATTAAAATATTTTCGGTTTCATTTGCTTACGTCGTTCCAATTTTTTTTAATTTTTATTCTTGATGGTACATTACTTGTTCAAGTGTTTGCATTTGTTTTTGTAAATAATATTATTTTTTGGCAGTTATTATAGATTAAATTTTTTTGGGGGAATATGTAGAATAATAGGCGATTAAGGATTAGTCTTATGATTATGCTTGCGTATTTGTAGAAATATAATTACATACTACAATAGTACAAAAACGATTAATTTAATATTATGTATATTAATCAAAATTAATTTGTATGATTATGAATCACAATTTTAGTAAAACAAAACGTTGTCAAATGTTTTAAGAAAGTTTATAATTTTGTACTTCAAGAAATATATTTAATTAATGTTTGAATAATTATCGTGTGTTTAAATTATTAATTATAAAAATAAATCTACAACTCTGATAAATGCATAATTTCAGTTAACCTAAAAAATATAAATAAATTAAAATAAAATTTACGTAAACCTAAAAAAAATAATACGAAAAAATATAATTCTGCAGCTGAAGGTGCCTGCACGAAATTGTTCTGCGGTACATTTGGCCCGCGGGCCAACTTAACAAAACTAAATTTTTTTTAAATTTTGAAAGTCATACCAACCAAACAAAAATTTTTAATTTTATTTTTTAGCTCTTTTTGTGGCTCAATTGATGTTTTATATCTTTATGGAAACATAAAGTAGCTATAACTATTTTTGTTTGTAGCTGTCATCATAATATATATTATCTATTATCTGAGTATATGGTGAATATTCATGTAAGTTAAAAATATATATATTTTATTTTTAATTATATTTATTAACTTCAAAAAATAAGCCACAAATAGAGCTAAAAAATATATAATTTTTTTATGTTTCGTTGGTATGACACGGTAGTACAATTTCAAAAGTTGAAAAAAATTTAACTTTGTTATGTTGGCCCGCGGGCCAAATGTCCCGAACAATTTCTTGAAGGCACCTTGACAGACAACCTCTTCCTCGTTCCTCCTACTATTTTGTTGTTATTAAATACAAGAGAAAAAAAATCACGAATAAACCCAAAATCAACCGATTACGGAATGTATTAACGAGTAGCAAAATAAACAACAACATAAAAGCCCGAGAGTGAGATATAGAATAAAATCATAATTAAATTCTATGAGAAAGACAAAGGAACTTATACATACAATTTCATTCATAATTTCTATTCCAGATTCATAAAATAAAATTCTAGTTGGCTAAATCTTCAAAAAAATGAATTAAAAGGTTAATAAAATTGACAAGTTATTGGATAAATCTTATGATAAATAATCATTATTCAAATCCTGGTATATGAAAAATTATGTTTAGCCCTATTTTTTAAGATATAAGAATAAAATCACGTAAAAATCTGCTTTTTCATATGAATTTTTTTTGTAAAAAATCGGCCTGTTATATATTGGTATTGACAACAAGCTAAAATTATTTATGTACAAAATACATCAGGATGGATGGAATATGGAATGGATAATAAAATGAAATGATACGATGTGTTCGAGTTTTTGTTTTGTTTCGTTTTGTTCGTATTTTTTTTTATTTTTGTCAGAAACGCCATTTCGGTTGGTTATCTTTTCTTTCAGTGAAATTTTAAATGTTTTATTTTCGAATATTTTTCATGTTATTTAATTTAAATTAATTTTATATATATAATATTATAGTGTATAATATTAATTTAAGTGCGTATATAAATATATTTTTTTTTGTGTATAATTATAAATTTCCGACGTAAATAATATTTCTTGTACACATATACATAACTACGAGTTCATTTTGTTCAATCATTTATTGAAAGGTAAATATTTTGTGATATGTTTTATTTTGTTATGATTAAATAAGTTGGTTACTAACAAAATTCAGGTTATGTTTATTTATTAAATTTGGTTTATTTCAATATTGGGGCTAATTAGATATGTACAGTACATTTAAATTCTTATAAAAAACTAATCGTAATCTCAACATGTCAATAATTTCCCACACACATCTCTGAACTTTTTATCTCGACAATAATTTTTCAGCTGTTGAGATGAACCAAATTTATGTGCCATTGCTTTACCTCAACAAATTTTTTATTTATATTGATATTAAATTATTTTTAAAAATATAGGTATCTTAAAATTCAGACATGTCGGAACGGACCAGACAAAGGCCAATGAAGCTAGAGTTACAAAGAAAGCTCCCTCATCATACATCACAATTCGACGTCAAATAGCTGTGAAGTAATAATCCCGTGATTATAATTAAATGTACTTACAATTAATTAAATTTAAGAAGAGAAATATTAAATATATTTATTTAAAATCATTAAAAAAAAATTTTTATTTACATTTTCGAATTTAAATTTCTGCCACTAAAATCTATAATAAAGGCTCCGCCCACATTTTGTTGAAAACATAACCTAACTTATTTTCATCATTGTCCGACTATTTGCGACAACGTTCATAGTAAATCTTACAATAAATCGGACATATTTGATGAAAAAAGTCGGAGAGGAATTCATCAATTTTTCCGAAAAATGCGAAAAAAGTCGGATTTCGTTATACTTGGGTATTAGCCAAATTCTACTTCAATTTCCTCATTTGAAAATTACTTGTTAATGACATTTTTATTCAATCGAAAACGACATTATATTTGCTTCAGGTTTTGCCATGGTATTTTATTGCTTAATGGGTTTTGAAATATATATGTATGTCTCTTGCTTATAGTGATTTATTGCAACAACAATTTATTGGTTTATGGGAGTTTAACAGGCACTTTTTTGGTTTGCTTTTATTTTATTTGAGTCGAGACGAGTTAGAGATTTGCATTCGCATACTAGATCAAGTGGAGTTTTGGAAAAAATTAAAATCATTTAAAGATATTACGGATTTTAAATTTAAAAAATTTAATCTATAACTGCCAAAAAATAATATTATTTACAAAAACAAATGCAAACACTTGAACAAGTAATGTACCATCAAGAATAAAAATTAAAAAAAATTGGAACGACGTAAGCAATTGAAACCGAAAATATTTTAATCAATGAAAAAGAAGAGTTAAGTTATACCATCACTATTTATGCATTTTATCGAATTATTGACTAACGTAACAACACCGAACGTAGAAATCACACGAACGTAAAAATCAAAATCTTATTGAAAATTATCTTATAGAACTCTTGGTAAATAATCATTATTAAAATCCTCATCATTGAAAAATTATTTTTAGGCCTATATATTTAGATATAAGAATGTTAAGCGCAAAAAAACACGTAGAATCTACTTTTGCCATATGATTTTGTTCAATTTTAGTGTTTTCTATTCCATTACTCATACTAATGCTCAAATGCTGTGAAACGGCCTATTATATATTGGTATTGTTGTTGTGATCTGAATCGGTCGATTTTTGCATAGAAATGTATGTACGTTACTTTCAGATATTTTTATTTCAGATACCTATTTTCAGATATTATTATTAAAGGTTTATGATTATCAACATTTTTATTAATATTTACTATCAACATTCTATAATAATACTGATATTATCATCCGATTAAATATGTATCTCATATTAAATATTTAATTTTATTTATTTATTTATTTTTATATTCTGGTTGTTTGTTTGTACTGTACGTAGTTGAGTGTTGACTGTACGTAGTTACGAGTTTATACGATCGACATAGCGAAATAATACGAATCAATCAATAAATACTTGATGTCTGTGCCGGTACGTGGCTGTGCTGATTGCTGAACTGAACGGATAATATAACCCAACCTTTAATCGTTCTTTTGATGTACCCGGGTTATTTATATAAATTTTGTAGTATATTAATATAATAATTAGATGGCGCTGTTTACATAGTTAATACAAATTTTGTGGTACTAAAATACTTTGTTCGGTTTATGTCTGAAATAAATTTACATTCTAATAAGAAAAAAACAATATTCACTATGAAAATTATAAATTTAATTAAATTATAATTTCTAAATAATAATAAACTAATTAAGAATAAAAGAAAATCATTGTCTTCTCTTAAGATAGTGACCCTAATCCCACGCAAAATTTGAACGCTATATTTGCTCAGAAACCAGTTCAATCCAAATTAAATTTATAATTTTGAGATTTAGAATAAAACTGTTGGCACTCTTTGACATAGATTTAGACTCAGATTCCGTTAGTACACTAGGTAGAAAACTATGTTCCTAATCCACCAAGGCCAAAAACTACCCCCTAACCCCAGGAATAAATTAATCGGGAAGCTGATATTGTTATTTCGAATAAAATTGTTAAGGAGCTTTTTGCACCCCTACTTAGAGATTTGGACTCAGGTTTCGATAGTACACTAGGTAGATGACTATATTCCTAATCCGCCAAGGCCAAAAATTACCCCCTACCCCCAGGAATAAATTAATCGGGAAGGTGATATTGCTATTTCGAATAAAATTGTTAAGGATTTGGACTCAGGTTTCGATATTACACTAGGTAGATGACTATATTCCTAATCCACCAAGGCTCCCCCTACCCCCAGGAATAAATTAATCGGGAAGCTGATATTGCTATTTCGAATAAAATTGTTAAGGAGCTTTTTGCACCCCTAACCAGAGGTTTGGACTCAGGTCTTGGTAGTACACTAGGTAGATGATTATATTATTAATCCACCAAGGCCAAAAACTAACCCCTACCCCCAGGAATAAATTAATCGGGAAGCTTATATGACCTACCCAGAGATCTGGACTCAGGTTTTGATAGTACACTAGGTAGATGATATATTCCTAATCCACCAAGGTCAAAAACCTGAGTCCAAATCTCTGGGTAGGGGTGCAAAAAGCTCCTTAACAATTTTATTTGAAATAGCAATATCAGCTTCCCGATTAATTTATTCCTGGGGTTAGGGGGTAGCCCTAACCCCAGGAATAAATTAATCGGGAAGCTGATATTGCTATTTCGAATAAAATTGTTAAGGAGCTTTTTGCACCCCTACCCAGAGATTTGGACTCAGGTTTCGATAGTACACTAGGTAGATGACTATATTCCTAATCCACCAAGGCCAAAAACTACCCCATAACCCCAGGAATAAATTAATCGGGAAGCTTATATGGCAGTATTTTATGTCATTATTAAGGAGCCATTATCACTTCTTGCCAGATATTTGTTTTCTATTTATTATTGTTACTAAGATATCTGGTTTTATTCTCTGCTTGTTGAACTTTAATACCTTCCCCTATCTCTAGTATTCATTTTTATTCGATTGATTTTGTCATAGTTCGTATAAATATTATATTTTTAGTACTAAATATATAAATAGGAATAATCATGTTTTCCAATTGGAATTCAATTTTACAGTGTGAAACTAACACTTATATAAAATCTGTGGATTTGTGGAAATCTTCACACCCATCGAGTTTATCACTATTTAATGTACACAAAGGCCATCACACTGCTTACAATCAACTATTAAATAATTTACAAGCACACGCAAATAACAAAATATCGCTGTTTTTTTATTTTCGTTCGAAATATTCAGTTTTTGAGATAACGTTGTTGTGGCTTGAACTAAAGAAATGTCAGCTGTTATTTGTGAAGATATTCCAAACACAGAAAATGTAAAGAAAGCCTTATACGGTATTGTACCGTCAATGGTGCGGGCACATTATGTGGGCGAAAATAAAATCCCTGGATTGGATGCCACCAAATTAGCCCCATGTGTACTGCCTGTGTTTTATAAACAATATGCGAATGAAATTGAAGCGTTCAAAGTGTATGACGACGATGTATGGATTGCATCATATCCAAAATGTGGTAAGTTGTGAATTTTTTCCGGACTAGATAATTTACAAAAAGTATTTAAATTTTATGTATATCACTATATCAAGGAACAACATGGACTCAAGAAATGGTTTGGCTGATTGCAAATGATTTAGATTTTGAGCAGGCAAAAAAATTACGCTTATCCGATCGGTATAGATTTCTCGAACTATCAGCAATAATGCATGAATTAAACTCATCTAGTAGTAAAAATTCGGTAGAATTAACTCAAGCTCTGCCTCGTCCACGATTCATTCAGTCGCATCTTCCCATAGCCCTTCTACCAAGCGCATTATGGTGTGTAAAACCAAAATTAGTGTATGTTGCTCGTAATCCGAAAGATGCGGCAATTTCATTTTATCATCACTACGTCAATTTACAACATTACAAAGGTGGTTTGGAAGATTTTTTGGATACATTCTTAAACGATTTGGGTATGTCCTTATATATGAACATCAGATGAAATTCAAAATGAGAAATTTTTTAAATATTTTACAGCTCTCTGGTCCCCATTTAGCAACCATGTTTTGGACTTTTGGAAATTACGGAATGAGCCAAATATTTTATTTATCACATACGAGGATATGTCAAAAAATTTAATGGGTGTACTTCAAGAAGTGGCCAAATTCTTCGGCAAAACCTTCACAGACGATCAATTTAATCAATTGGCTAAGCATTTATCGTTCGATGAGATGAAACAAAACAGGTCGGTTAATCATGAAGACCTGGTCGAGAATGTCGAAGAATTGTATGGCGAGAAGCGAGCCGATCGAAATTATCGATTTATTCGTCGTGGCCAGGTGAATTCGGCCAAAGATGAAATGCCCGTAGAATATCAAAAAAATTTTGATGATTGGCTGGCTGAAACGTTTAATGGAAGCGATTTTAAATTTAATGTTTAAATCAATCAGAGTAAGAAAGTGGTGTTTAAAGATTCATTGTATAAATGAACGGCCATTTGTCGTTAATTTTAAGCAATAATAGAAAATATAGAAGACTTCTTGACACGTAAATTTTAAGAATAACCACTTACTTACTTACTCTATATAGAAATTATGAGTGATCTGCAGATATTATATATTTATCTGGCAACTTTCGTGAACCCATCTTTGGATCCTATCATATTGTCTGTTAGGCGGTATTGTATATGCGAGGCGTCTTTCAACTTGTCGTTTCACATTATTCACATGTTACAAACTGCCATATCAGAATAAAACTACTTTCAATCTCTGACGCGGTTATCTATCCAGGTTGATGTTACTGGATTTAGCGCTGTATCTATAATGGTGAGCCACGCATATATAGATTTAACGTTTGAGGAGATGACACTACTATAATCACATACAGATTGAAGCATTGTTAAATTCGATGTCGTTATGCAGAATCAGTGAAAATTCAACTGAGTTAGGTGTGTTAACGCTGGCACACTTTTTGGTAGGGCGATCTTAAAGAACTATATACCAAATCGTAGTCTGGAACTGCTACCAATTAATCGATTATCGAGATGATATAACGTACAACAGCGTTTCCAACAGTCGTTACAAGAACGACATACATAGCAGGTCGGTAATCATCAGGATTAAGTTGACAGAAAAGTGCTAGAGGTGAAAGATGCCTGGCAACCTAGCTATAGCTACAAAAACGAAAATTCATCCGGAGAGTGATGATATTACCACGCTAGGATAATATAGGTCATCAAAAAATGGGACCTTAACCTAAATAAAATTATTAAACAATAAATTGAAGCAAATTAATAATGTTTTGTTAGGCCAATATGGTTTCCGTATTTCAAAATCATCTACGAAATTCTAAATAAGGGATATAATAGTGTTGATAAATTGAAAACACTGTGATGTTTAAAATCGTACAGAAACACGGAGGTTCTGGTAAATACTAAACTATTTTTGGCCAACTGTATATATGTATTCGTAAAGAAGTGATTTAAACATACTAAAGTACACCTTAGATTAACCGTTTATTTACCCATTTTATAAATTTTTATTCAACAAGATCCATATACGAACCACGATTTAAACATTAAACTTAAAATCACTTCCTTCGAATGCCTTGGCCAGCCAATCATCGAATTTCTTTTGATATTCTGCAGGCATTTCATCCTTCGCAGAATTTACTTGGCCCCGACGAATAAACCTATAATTTGAATCGGCTCGCTTCTCACCGTATATTTCTTCGACGCCCTCGACCATTTGCTCATAATTAACTGCCTCATTTTTTTTCATCTCGTTGAACGATAAATGCTTGGCCAATTCATCGAATTGCTCACCGGTGTAAGCTTTGCCAAAGAAATCAGCCACTTTCCGGAGTACATCTTTCAAATTTTTTGACATATCCTCGTACGTGATAAATAAAATATTCGGCTCATTTCGTAATTTCCAATAGTCCAAAACGTGGTCACTAAACGGTGACCAACAAGCTGCGTATAAACGTTTTTTATATTAAATTTTTTATTCAATAATTATTTGTGCTAGAAACTCACCTAAATCGTTTAGGAACGTATCCATAAAATCTTCAAAAGAACCTTTATAATGATGTAAATTGACGTAGTGATGATAGAATGAAATTGCCGCATCCTTCGGATTACGCGCAACATACACCAATTTTGGTTTTACACTCCAAAACTCGGTTGGTAGTAGTGCAATGGGATGATGTGATTTAATGAAACGCGGCCGAGGCATTTCTCGTGCTAATTGCACGGAGCTTTTATCGTCAGCAAGTTTTAAATCACGGAACATACATGATAGTTCGATAAATTCATAACGTTCAGTTAGGCGAGATTTTTTCGCCCCATCATAATTTAAATCATTTGCAATTAGCCAAACCATTTCTTGGGTCCATGTGGTTCCTTGTATAAGTGACATGAAATAGGACAAAATAGTTTTTAATATTTCGCAGCACACTGATTTTCACGATCTTACCACACTTTGGAAATGACGTAACCCATACATCATCGTCATACACTTTGAACGCTTCAATTTCGTCCGCAATTTTTTTATACAACACTGGTAGTACGCACGGTGCTAATTTGGTGGCATCGATCCCTGGTATTTTACTTTCGCCAACATAATGAATACGCACCATTGATGGAACGTTACCGTGTAATGCTTTCTGCACATCATCCGTATTTGGAATGTCTTCACAAAAAATTGACATTTTTTACTTTAAACCACAGCAATATAATTTCTAGAACTGAATTTGAAATTGTGACGAATGAATAAAAATAGCAAATTGTTTATTTGGTGTGCGATAAGGAATATTATATGATGGCCTTTATCGTGCAATGCATTTTAGAGATAAACTCGCCAATATATACAACGATAATGAAACTTTTTGGCAAATTACGGAATAATCTAAGTTTAATAAGTCATGCTGAGCATACAAGTTTTTAAGTTTTAAAACAATTTTTCAATAATTTGTGTTCACTATAATGCAAGATAAAGCTTCTTCACTCAATTAAATGGTTAAACGTGATAAGAATGATTGCCAATATTACAAGTGTCTGAAAAAATAAAACTTGGAGTAGCTATACATAAAACAGCAGAAACATTACATTACTCGTTTATTCAACCAATAATTCTACTTAATCGTGTTACAGTCCAATTTACATATTAAACTTAAAATCACTTCCTTTGAACGCCTTGGCCAACCAATCATCGAATAGCTTTTGATATTCTGCAGGCATTTCATCTTTGGCCGAATTTACTTTACCGCGACGAATAAACCGATAATTTGAATCGGGCCGCTTCTTGCCATACACTTTTTCTATGCCCTCGACCATTTGCTCATAATTAACCGATTCATTTTTTTTCATCTCATCGAACGATAAATGCTTGGCCAATTGTGTGTATTGATCGTCGGTGTAAGATTTGCCGAAAAATTTCGCCACCCGCTCAAGAACACTCTTCATATTTTTGGACATATCCTCGTACGTGATAAATAAAATGTTTGGCTCATTTCGTAATTTCCAATAGTCCAAAACGTGATCGTTAAACGGTGACCAGCAAACTATATTATTTGTTTGGTTTTTAAAAAAAATTAAATTTAAACATACAGCTTTGTTAATCTAAACTTACCTAAATCATTTAAGTATGAATCCATAAAATCTTCCAAAGATCCTTCGTAATGTTGGAAATTGACGTAGTGATGATAGAATGAAACGGCCGCATCCTTCGGATTACGCGCAACATACACCAATTTTGGTTTAATGCTCCAAAATTCGGTTGGTAGTATAGAGCGATGGGAAGATGTGATTTAATGAAACGTGGCCGAGGCGTTTCTCGAGTTAATTGGATGGAACTTTTATCACTTAAAAAATTTAAATCATGAAATATTGCTGATAGTTCGAGAAAACTGTAACGATCGCTTAGAAGTGATTTTTTCGCACGATCAAAATCTAAATCATTTGCAATCAACCAAACCATTTCTTGAGTCCATGTTGTTCCTATATATAATAATCACGCATGAATTATAAATATACATATATTTTGTTCATTTTAATTCATTTTCACGAACTTACCACACTTTGGAAATGACGTAACCCATACATCATCCTCGTACACTTTGAATGCTTCAATTTCGTCCGCAAATTGTTTATAAAAGACTGGCAGAACGCACGGTGCTAATTTGGTGGCATCGATTCCCGGAATTTTACTTTCGCCGACATAACGAACACGCACGATTGATGTTAGTTTGCCGTGTAAGGCTTTCTTAACATCTGCAGTGTTTGGAATATCTTCACAAATGATAGATGACATTTTATTGCTTTAATTCACGGGAATTTTAACTGAAAGACTAAATATATTGTTTTAAATAGATCGCGAGAAACTGACGAATTTTTGGTTGATGTGTGTGTGTGTGTGTGTGTTTACGTGCTTATATAATGCGATAAAAATTATTCGACGATAAAATTGCATTATAGAGATAAAGTTACAAATGAAAAGTTGAAGTAGGTATAATTTGTATATACTACCAATATGTATATACAGGTGGCCAGTTTATAAATATATTGCAAATCATTCACCAATATGTTTCCAATTTTTTAATATAAGTTAACACCACGCATATTTGTTAAACCAACGTAAGGTGTGTTGTATCTAGTTGTCAGATGAACACTAATCATCTGCAGAAAATATCATTCAAGACTATCCTTTTTATTTTAATCTCTTGGCTATGAGGCTTAACATCATCAGTGATCATCTACGCTAGTACAACACCCCAGTAGTAACTGTGAAACAAGAAAATGTACGAATTGTTAACAGAAGTTTCAAACAATTTTCAAGAATAATCAACGGAGCCAAATTCGAGGTCAAATAATTCACCAAACGAAACAAAGGTCCCAATGGATCGTATCACTCAAAGGCAAAAAATTATCATGAATCAGAAGAGCAGTAAATTGGATCGGTGGTGCGAAAGAAATTATTTGAGCCGTACATGTTAACCAAAGAAATATTAGCTACAACAACAATTTATTCGATGAAGGTGAAACTAGCCGCTTTATTACATTATTCCAAAGAAATCGATGCAATTAAAGGTTAAAGTTAAACAATCTAAACCCCCACATGTCATATCTATATATAAAAACCTCGTCATCATAAAACCAACAGTTAATCAAAAAATCAACAAGTACATCTGGAATTCAATGAACTTTTGATAATTCTAAATTAAATATTTGGAATTACACAGAGATGCAAACTCTTCCTGGATATGACCATCTGCAAAATAATGAGTAAGCTGAAGGGGCTGATTAAAGATCACTGCATCAATAATAATCGAAGGTCCATACCTATTCTCTAGCTCGTTTCCACTGGAAAAAAATTCCATTCGATAATTTTCTATTCTGTATCTCGTCTCGTTGGAATTTTTGATTTTTAGTAGAAAAAACTCCGTCAGAAATTTGTGGTGGATTTTTTTTTGAAAATGCATTAAATGGATTGCTTTAACAATATATGACATTATTTGCTTTGGAGACTAGGCGGCAAATTTTTACTGCATAAATATGCAAATAAAACAAAAACCAAAAAAATTCCGACATTGTATGTATTGCTCAAAACTCATTTTCTAAGTCGCCAATTGCCAGCTGCTAAAGTGAGTTTTGATTATACGTCGAAATATTTTGAACGATTGCAGGGACAATAATAATCGATTGCCACCGCTCACGTGACAATTAAAATTGGTCCAGCGGAAAGTTTTTAAACAATAACCGTCCAATAAAAATTGGCCGCCAAACGACATTATCGAAGTCGCAAATAGACGGTTATTTGCTCATTAAGTTAATTAATCGAGTAAATCTTCGTAAGCCCTGATCAAGACTTTCTGAATTAGCCTGATCTTTTCATTCCTTTAAAAATTTTTATGTTTGTCAACATACTGAAAAATTCGATGAGGTAAAAATAGATGACAAAAAATCGCTAGTTAATTCTTGATGTATTCGTCATTAAACAATAGACGGTGGTTTACTTCTCTTATTTAAAATGTTTATAGGCTCGACCCACACACATGTGCATTTAGTTAGCAAGTTAAAAAAAATTGAAAAATTTGGCAAGGCAGATTTTTTTTAAATTTTGGGGTTGTTCATTGAAAATGAAGGGTAGTCGGTGAACAAAATTTAGAAGGAACACTTTTTGACACATACATTTTAAGAATAACCACTTTTACTCTATATAGAAGTTATAAATGATCTGCAGATATTATATATTTATCTGGCAACTTTCGTGATCCTATCATTGGATCTCATCACATTATCGGTTAGGCGGTCTTGTATATGAGGCGTCTTTCAACTGTCTTACCAGAACCAAACTACTATCAATCTCTGACGCGTTTATCCATCCAGTCTGTGAGCCACGCGTGACCTCCTTCACCAACCACATCTATATTTTGTTGCTCCCGGATTTCTAAACTTCAAAGTTAGAAATTTGAACCATACTGAAACTTATTGAAGATGAAAATTCATATAAATCCGTATAGGCACTATTTGGAACGCGGATTCAAATGGATTATGCTCAAACGAAATGGATCAAGAGGTAGATATTGTATTAACAGCTTCGAAGGAGTTTTAAATATTGCGCAACCAATATGGCTACTAAAAATCGAGTGGGATGCCCAGCTATCAAAAAACATCATACATTTATGGCAAAGCATTTCTCAATTTTGGTCTGTAGTAGAAACCATATATATAAATTCTTCGAGTTTTCACAACAATTCAAGCTCAAAAACGCATATAGTTTCGTGTCTTTTGCGGGGCCTCGTTAGGGTTTCCATCGCACATCAACCACTCTTGAGACCATTCCACAGTGCAATTGGCAACATGTCGAATCCACAAATAATCCAATTCAGAAGAACTGAACATCATAACTATTCCAAGAATATGATAAACCCATCGGACAGAAATGCGGCGGAAGTGGAACGTATGCAGTCACTCAGAAAACCAGGAGCGTCGGCGGGCCTAATCACGTGCATGAAGAAGTATCGGCTGGAGTTCGTTGCTCTTCAAGAAACTCGCTGGCCTAAAAGTGGAGACAGGTTTGATGACGAGTGTCGTCTTGCAGTTGAGCAACAAAATATATCCCATAATGAAGTGCAAAAGCGTCTCACAATCGCGAGAAAAACAAGGCTGCTCTTGCAAGAAGGGCAATTAAGCGGATTTGTAGACGGAAAAAGTTAGAATGGTGGAAGGCCGAGGTTCTGAAAGTACAACAACTCAGCAATGAGCGCAGTCCATGTAGTTGCTTTAAAGGAATTACTAAATTGCACCATACTTTCAATCTTGCGTCAACTGCCAATCGGGACCGGGATGGAAACCTCTGTGTCAACATCGACGCAGTACTCGATACATGGAATGGACACTTTACTGACCTGCTTGGTGGTCATCATGTGTCACAGAATGTAGTCAACCTCTTGATATTCGGAGGGGATACTTTATGGAACTGTCTTTTCGACGTTATTCGATTAGTATGGCGAACCCTGGAATACCTAGGAATGCCAACAAAATTGGTACGGGTGGGATGATAGGATAGGATGACAGTGATGCAGTCTCAATGCTGTGTTAAACTTGAGAACAGGCTATCGACAATTTTTGCAGTTAATTCGGGTGTTCGGCAGGGAGATGATCTGCCCCCCGATACTCTTTAATCTCATGTTGAAGTTCATCTTTCGTAAAACTGAAACACCACACCGCAACATCTTATATCGCCAGTCCAATCAGGTGCTTGCATATGCAGATGACATGCGTGATTGGACTGAACAGCAACGGAGTGAAAGAAATACTTGATCCGCTTGTAGAGTTTTCAGCTTCAGTTGGACTTCAGACAAATGAGCCAAAACCGAAATACCTGATCTCTGGGTTTAAGGGCAATGGCACACCAGATTTTAGTAGTGGCCACCACACGTTTGAGGTAGTGAGTAGGTTTAAATATTTGAGTTTTCTTATCACTCACGATAACAGTGTGGGTGAGGATATTAAAGTGTGGCTGGCAGCTGGCAGCTGGCAGTCGTTCTTTGTATCCTCTATATAAGGCCATTGCTAAAATCCACGATGTAGAGAACGACTTGGCCTCTTCAGTTGTCTTAAACAGTATGAAGACTATGCTCAGGATCGAAACCGTTGGAACCAGATTGTTGACTCAGTAAGGGGCCAGTAATGGCCTTTAAAACTGATTATTATTATTGCATCCTGACTATATGTTCTTGTGCCTCTAGAATCTAGATCTACGTGAATTTTGTCGATCATCGTGTTTCTGATCGTTGACTAGCTCGGACCAGTTTTGATGTTAACGAATTCTAGATATAGTAGACGTAATTTATTGTTTTAATTAGTTTTTTTGTTTCGTTTTTTTCATTTGATCATTTATCATGGTTGGTTATTTTCCTGTTGAGTAAACATTATTTAGTTTAGGTGTGCAATTACTGAAACTTATTCTAATCTTTCACTTATCTTTTTTTAATATAGAGAGGTGAACTTTGTAGATACGAGTAGTATAGCAGATATTCGACAGCAAAGCAGAATGGTAGGTATGTATGGAAGTATAAATTTATATACAAACAAAATGCATGTTTTTAAACAATATATCATTAACTCACTATTTACAATAAATTAGTTGAAATGTGGTTTCCTCGATGAGGAAGTTTGAACAATTCAAAGACATTATTATAATACGAGCTTGCAAAACTTATTGAAGTGTCGAATAGTTTCCGCAGGTCATTATCAATTAATTTTTGTAGAATACACAAATATATACTTTGCTGATACTTGGATCTGGGTTGAAGATACTATATTAAGTCATTTTCCTCTATTGGTATACACAGCAAGATAGAGTTTAATATGATATATTTGAACTTTGTATTTTAATATAATGTTAACCTACCTCACCACATTAGTAACACTAAGACCACGAACACTTCTAGTCTTCTCGTTTTTTCATATTATGATCAGCAACTCGCCAACTATTTTCGACAGCTAACGTTTTGCTATATTATAAGTGTGATGAGATGACGTATATTATACGCCATATGCCTTTTTTTTTATATTCAATTAACGCTTGTTTAATAAGTAAAGAAAAGAACCAACTTTTCTTGTGTTGTTCTGTTTGTATGGTCTTTTTATCAGCGCCACATCACCACTAATTTTCTTACCTATTAGCTAATGGCATGCGGCAGAATTCAGCAACCACAATTTCTACTTTTTGCTGTTATAGATTTCTGAACGTAAATCACGCCCAAATGTATAGCCTCTAAATGTCGATTAATTAACCAAAACTTCTACTAACTACAACACCATCATTTCAGAGACACATTCCCCCAGACATGAACCATTCAGCTAATAAACCTTTAACCGAGACATGAACCATTCAACGGAATATTCTCCCTAATGTATAGTATTACATTTAGCCGAGACATGACCCAGTAAGCGGAATATTCCCCCAAATGTATACTGTTGATGTCAGCAGTCAGTGCCAATTATATTTTTTGGGGGAGCCACTTGTCTGTCTGGCCAAATCGCCCCCCTATCTACTAATATAATTTCTAAAACTGAACTTGAAGTTGCGACGAACGAATAGAAATAGCAAATTGTTTATTTGGTGTGCGATAAAGAATATTATATGATGGTCTTTATCGCGCCAAGCATTATAAAGATAAATTCGACAGTATATACAACGATAGTGAAACTTTTTGGCAAATTACGGAATAATCTAAGTTTAATAAGTCATGCTGAGCATACAAGTTTTAAAACAATTTTTCAATAATTTGTATTCACTATAATGCAAGATAAAGCTTCTTCACTCAATTAAATGGTTAAACGTGATAAGAATGATTGCCAATATTACAAGTGTTTGAAAAAATAAAACTTGGAGTAGCTATACATAAAACAGCAGAAACATTACATTACTCGTTTATTCAACCAATAATTCTACTTAATCGTGTTACAGTCCATTTTAAACATTAAACTTAAAATCACTGCCTTCGAACTCCTTGGCCAACCAATCATCGAATTTCTTTTGATATTCTGCAGGCATTTCATCTTTGGCCGAATTTACTTTACCGCGACGAATAAACCGATAATTTGAATCGGGCCGCTTCTTGCCATACACTTTTTCTATGCCCTCGACCATTTGCTCATAATTAACCGATTCATTTTTTTTCATCTCATCGAACGATAAATGCTTCGCCAATTGTGTGTATTGATCGTCGGTGTAAGATTTGCCGAAAAATTTCGCCACCCTCTCAAGAACACCCTTCATATTTTTGGACATATCCTCGTACGTGATAAATAAAATATTTGGCTCATTCCGTAGTTTCCAATAGTCCAAAACGTGATCGTTAAACGGTGACCAGCATGCTATATTATTTGTTAGTTTTTTTTTATAATTAAATTTAAACATACAGCTTTGTTAATCTAAACTTACCCAAATCATTTAGGTACGAATCCATAAAATCTTCCAAAGAACCCTCGTAATGTTGAAAATTGACGTAGTGATGATAGAATGAAACGGCCGCATCTTTCGGATTACGCGCAACATACACCAATTTTGGTTTTACACTCCAAAACTCGGTTGGTAGTAGTGCAATGGGATGATGTGATTTAATGAATCGTGGCCGAGGCGTTTCTCGAGTTAATTGGATGGAACTTTTATCACTTAAAAAATTTAAATCACTAAATATTGCTGATAGTTCTAGAAAACTGTAACGATCGGTTAGAAGTGATTTTTTCGCACCATGAAAATCTAAATCATTTGCAATCAACCAAACCATTTCTTGGGTCCATGTTGTTCCTATATATATAATAATCACGCCCTGAATTATAAATATATATTTTATTCATTTTCACGAACTTACCACACTTTGGAAATGACGTAACCCATACATCATCCTCGTACACTTTGAATGCTTCAATTTCGTCCGCAAATTGTTTATAAAAGACTGGCAGAACGCACGGTGCTAATTTGGTGGCATCGATTCCCGGAATTTTACTTTCGCCGACATAACGAACACGCACCAATGATGTTAGTTTGCCGTATAAGGCTTTCTTAACATCTTCAGTGTTTGGAATATCTTCACAGATTACAGATGACATTTTATTGCTTCTATCCACGGCAATTTTAACTGAAAGACTAAATATATTGTTTTAAATAGATCGCGAAAAATTGACGAATTTTTGGTTGATGTGTGTGTGTGCGTTTACGTGCTTGTATAAAGCGATAAAAATTATTCGACCATAAAATTACATTAGAGATAAAGTTACAAATAAAAAGTTGAAGTAGGTATAATTTGTATATACTGCCAATATATACAGATGGCCAGTTTATATATTGCAAATCATTCAACATAGGCAATATGTTTCCAATTTTTTAATATAAGTTAACACCTAGCATACTTGTTAATCCAACGTAACGTGTGTTGTATCTAGTTGTCAGATGACACATATTGCTAAAGGAACGTCGGTGCCACTAAAGTAGTGGTACAAACACTAATCATCTGCAGAAAATATCATCCATTATTCATCAAGGGAGCCAAATTCGAGGTCAAATAATTCACCAAACGAAACAAAAGTCCCAATGTAAATTGGGATTATTTAGTGAAAAGACCTACTCTTATCAAGGAAGAAATAAAAGAAATTATTCGAGCCGTACACGTAAGCAAAAGGAAAAATAGCCATAACACCAATTTATTGGATGATGGTTAAACCAGCCGCTATATTACTTTATTCCAAAGAAATCGATGCAATAAAAGGTTAAAGAATCTAAACCCCTACATATCATATCTATATATAAAAACCACGTCAACATAAAAGCAACAAGTACATCTGGATTTGAATGAACTTTTGATAATTCTAAATTAAATATTTGGAATTACCCAAAGATGCAAACTCCTCCGGGATATGACCATCTGCAAAATAATATGTAAGCTGAAGAAGCTGATTAAAGATCACTGCATTAATAATAATCGAAGGCCTTTAGTCAATAATACATTCTTCTCAAGTCACTTTAACATAAACATCTCTTATAACAACACACAGAAACATTTGGAAGGACATTTTTTAATACCATAATGAAATAATCATACCTGTTCTCTAGCTTGTTTCCATTGGAAAAAAATTCCATTGGGCAATTTTCTATTCTGTATCTCGTTTCGTAAAAATAAACAAATAAAAGAAAAACAAAAAATATTCCGACATTGTTAGTATTGCGCAAAACTCATTTTAACAATCGCCAATTGCCGGCTAGTAAAGTGAGTTTTGATTATACGTCGGAATATTTTGAACGATTGCAGGGACAATAATAATCGATTGCCACCGATCACTTGACATTTAAAAATGATCCAGGGGTTACGAGATTTAGGATCCGCACGTGGAACGTGCAGTCACTCAGAAAACCAGGAGCGTCGGCCAGCCTAATCACATGCATGAAGAAGTATCGGCTGGAGTTTGTTGCTCTTCAAGAAACTGGCTGGCCTTAAATTGGAGACCATCCCAGGGCTATTCGTTGCTCTACAGTAGAGATGATTTGGGAAATCTTGGAGCTGGATTTCTTCTTGGGCCGTAGGTAAAGAAGGCTGTTTTGGATTTCCAAGCAGTTAATAACCAATTGTGTGAACTTCAATTGCGCATGAAGTTAGCTAACCTGTCGATAATTTGTGTACATTCGCCCAAAAAAGTCAGCCAGCCCCAAGATAAAGACTCATTTTACGATGACTTGGATGATCTGATGGGATCTATACCTGAACACGATGTTAGAATGGTAATTGGGGACTTTAATGCTAGAGCTGGCAGAAATCAGGCCGACTTGTTTGAAAACATAGGTCCGTACTCCCGACACGAAACTAACACCGAAAATGGTAAGAGAATGATGTACTTTGCGATTGCACACGATCTTAGAGAATCAAGTACACTTTCCCCTCACAAACAGATTCATTTGAAAACATGGATCCATGGAAGGTCTGATATATGAAGAGAAAAAGAAATGATATCAGTATCTTGTCAGCGACAATTGTTGATCAACAGACTTTAGTTATAGTGAAAGTCAGACCCAACAATGATTGGTTTGATGATGAGTGTCGTCTTGCAGTTGAGCAGCAAAATATAGCCCATATAGTGAAGTGCAACGAAATCTCACAATCGCGGGGAAAAACAAGGCTACTCTCCTTGTACAAAAGGGGACTTGCAGACGGAAAAAGTTAGAATGGTGGAAGGCCGAGGTTCTGAACGTACAACAACTCAGCAATGAGCGCAGTCCACGTAGTTGCTTTAAAGGAATTAGTAGTTGCTTTAAAGAACTGCATTGAGGAGCAATCCCATGAGGAATTCACTAACGCCATGCAGAGATTAAAACGGAACCGCTCACCTTGAGTGGACTGCATTAATTAGGAGCTTTTGGTATTCGGAGGGGATACTCTGTAAAACTGTCTTTTCAACGTTATTCGATTAGTATGGCAAACCGAAGAAATGCCTGATGAATGAAAAGTGGCCTCGATATGCCCCATCTTCAAGAAGAGAGACCGCTTGAAGTGTGAGAATTATCGCGGTATAGCTCTCCTTAACACAGCATACAAGTTACTGTCCTACATTATATTGGATAGAATCACCCTTCTAGCGGAGGGGCTGGTTGGTGACTATCAAGGAGAATTTGGTCCCAATCGATCAGTCACTGATCAGGTCGCTGCTGATCTTGTAAATTGTATCTAAATATTATGAAACTTCCATCCCCGTGCATCAGGCGTTCTTCGATTTCCGGCAGGCCTATGACTCGATCAATCGAAAGAGTCTGAGGTCTGCGCTGGAATATCTAGGTATGCCAACAAAAATGATACGACCGTGTAGAATGACAGTGACGCAGTCTCAATGTTGTGTTAAAATTGAGAACAGGCTATGTAGCGTTCGCTGGTGGTCAACCTCACCAGAAATCCACCAAATGAACGCATTAATTAGTAAGTGCTTGGCTGATAAGCGGCTAGTGGTAATTGTTTGTGTTCAACTCCATTTACCAAAATACTCCATTTTTAATGTTTCCATCCATTAAACAAATCCCTCCCATCTTTCAACTCACCTGTATGATTAGCAAAATGGTATAGGCGGTAAATTGATTATGGAAATATTGTGAAATATTATATTGAAATATTAATGGAAAATTATATCTAAGTCGTCGATATTAATCATGCTTTGTTATTCTTTTCATTATTTTCATTAACACATACACGTCCAAATGCAAATTAGACCAAAAATACATGCAGCGATACGCCAGCATCATTCAGGCGTCTTGGATCATCAACACAAATGACATTGTTTGAGCTAGTGCAATGGAGATGGCAGCACACACCAGCAAGACATGATATAGACGGATACATTTTCGAAAATGAAACGTTGATGAACGAAGTGGTCGCCCAAACGCGGTCATAAGCAAATGAACAGGGGCGCCAACTTATGTTTAAAAAAAAAACATGACAAGCATTTTTGGGAAAAAGTGATGAAGATAAAGAAAAACGAGGATAGAGGGTCAGAAAAACTTTGGATCTCAAAGACGAGAGATCGTCACACATAAAAAAGATAAAGATTAGAAAAAAGAATTGTGCAAAGATCTACGGCGTAACCTTTTTTGGCTCTGATCATTTAATTACTCAAATTGAATTCTTAAAAAAAATTTGTATATATGTAAATATTAATTGTATAGGTATAATAAAATTTGTGTTTTGATTGTTTAGTTAAATCAAATTAAATGCTCAATAAAAAAATAAAAAAACATGTAAATAGTTGTATGATAAATTGCAAACATGTGTTTCATTAACTATTGACGGTGTAATTTTTTGTGAATAGTACGACCGTTGACAAACTGGTGTGAACAATTTAGTGGCAATTTGATGGGACCACAAGCATAGTCAAGTGGGTACAAAAAAAGAAATAAAAGAAAGAGTGCTCATAGTGTCAAGTGAAAGACAAGATTCCCCACAAAAAAAAAACACAAAAAGTGGGAACAATTGTGTCAACAAAGTTGGTGTAAAGTGTGTGTGTGCCGCGTGTGGTAAATCTGTGGAATATTGGAACACAATCAGACGCCAGAGTCGAAGCAGGAGGATGAACGAGGCCGCCAGAATCCTACAGATGAGTTTCCCTCAAATTATTACTTCTCCACTTTCCCTCTTGTGGACACATACAATTGCCATTACTCGTGCGTGCATAATCCGTTTTCTGTTGACGCTCGCGCTGTTGCGGGTCGTTTTAACATTTGGTGGCTTTCTGTGGTGCGTAAACGCCCCGCCCGAGTCGTCCTGCTTCAATTGAGCATAGCCGGACACAAGTGCTGGTAGACTGGCGCCCAGCGAAAGCTTTTATTTTGTCTACCCAAGCCACCAAACCCAATAAACTGGGTAATAGCACGTCACAGCTATCAAGAATTTGTGCAGTTAGCTCGGGTGTTCGGCAGGGAGATGCTTTGTCCCCGATACTCTTTAATCTAATGTTAGAGTTCATCTTTCGTAAAACTGAAACACCTCAGCGCAACATCTTATATCGCCAGTCCAATCAGGTGTTTGCATATGCAGATGACATATGCGTGATTGGCCTGAATAGCAACGGAGTGAAGTAAATACTTGATCCGCTTGTAGAGTTTTCAGCATCTGTTGGACTCCAGATCAATGAGTCAAAAACGAAATACATGATCTTTGGTTACAGGGACAATGCCACACCAGATTTTAGTAGTGGCCACTACACGTTTGAAGGAAGTGAGGAGGTTCAAATATTTGGGCTCTCTTATCACTCACGATAACAGTGTGGGTGAGGATATTAAAGTCGGCTGGCGGCTTGCAGTCGTTCTTTGTATCCTCTATATAAGGCCATTGCTAAAATCCACGATGTAGAGAACGACTTGGCCTCTTCAGATTGTCTTAAACAGTATGAAGACCATGCTCAGGATCGAAACCATTGGAGCCAGATTGTTGACTCAGTAAGGGGCCAGTAATGGCCTTTAAAACTGATTATTATTATTGCATCTTGACTAACTATATGTTCTTGTGCCTCTAGAATCTAGATCTACGTGAATTTTATCGACCATTGTGTTTCTTATCGTTGACCATCTCGGACCAGTTTTGATGTTAACGCATTCTAGATAGTAGACGTAATTTATTGTTTTAATTAGTTTTTTTGTTTCGTTTTTTTCATTTGATCATATATCATGGTAGGTTATTTTCCTGTTGAATAAACATTATTTAGTTTAGGTGTGCAATTACTGAAACTTATTCTAATCTTTCACTTATCTTTTTTTAATGTAGAGAGGTGAACTTTGTAGATACGAGTAGTATAGCAGATATTCGATAGCAAAGCAGAATGGTAGGTATGTATGCAAGTATAAATTTATTTACAATCAAAATGCATGTTTTTAAAAAATATATCATTAACTCACTTTTTACAATAAATAAGTTGAAATGTGGTTTGCTCGATGAGGAAGTTTGAACTATTCAATGACATTATTATAATACGAGCTTGCAAAACTTGTTGTAACTTTTGCCAGAGAAATCAGCCACTTTCCGGAGTACATCTTTCAAATTTTTTGACGTATCTTCGTACGTGATGAATAAAATATTCGGCTCATTTCGTAATTTCCAATAGTCCAAAAGGCGGTCGCTAAACGGTTTTCTGAACATAAACCACGCCCAAATGTACAGCCCCTAAATGTCGATTAATTTTTCAAAATTTCTACTAACTACAAGACCATCTTCATGTAGCAGAGACACATTTCCCCCAGACATGAACCATTCAGCACATAAAGCTTTAACCGAGGCATGAACCATTAAGCGGAATATTCCCCCAAATGTATACTATCGATGTCAGCAGACTGTGACGTCATTGTCAGCGGACTGTCTGGCCAAATCGCCCCTTTACATACTACTTTTGGCCAACTGTATGTATCCGTAAAGAAGTGATATAAAACTACTAATGTATATACCTTAGATTAACCATTTATTTACCCATTTTATAAATTTTTACTCACCAATATTCATATACTAACCACGATTTAAACATTAAACTTAAAATCACTTCCTTCGAACGCCTTGGCCAACCAATCATCGAATTTCTTTTGATATTCTGCAGGCATTTCATCTGTGGCCGAATTTACTTGGCCCCGACGAATAAACCGATAATTTGAATCGGCTCGCTTTTTACCGTATATTTTTTCGACGCCCTCGACCATTTGCTCATAATTAACTGCCTCATTTTTTTTCATCTCGTTGAACGATAAATGCTTGGCCAATTCATCGAATTGCTCACCGGTGTAAGCTTTGCCAAAGAAATCAGCCACTTTCCGGAGTACATCTTTCAAATTTTTTGACATATCCTCGTACGTGATAAATAAAATATTCGGCTCATTTCGTAATTTCCAATAGTCCAAAACGTGGTCACTAAACGGTGACCAACAAGCTGCGTATAAACGTTTTTTATATTAAATTTTTTATTCAATAATTATTTGTGCTAGAAACTCACCTAAATCGTTTAGGAACGTATCCATAAAATCTTCAAAAGAACCTTTATAATGATGTAAATTGACGGAGTGATGATAGAATGAAATTGCCGCATCCTTCGGATTACGCGCAACATACACCAATTTTGGTTTTACACTCCAAAACTCGGTTGGTAGTAGTGCAATGGGATGATGTGATTTAATGAATCGTGGCCGAGGCGTTTCTCGAGTTAATTGGATGGAACTTTTATCACTTAAAAAATTTAAATCACTAAATATTGCTGATAGTTCTAGAAAACTGTAACGATCGGTTAGAAGTGATTTTTTCGCACCATGAAAATCTAAATCATTTGCAATCAACCAAACCATTTCTTGGGTCCATGTTGTTCCTATATATATAATAATCACGCCCTGAATTATAAATATATATTTTATTCATTTTCACGAACTTACCACACTTTGGAAATGACGTAACCCATACATCATCCTCGTACACTTTGAATGCTTCAATTTCGTCCGCAAATTGTTTATAAAAGACTGGCAGAACGCACGGTGCTAATTTGGTGGCATCGATTCCCGGAATTTTACTTTCGCCGACATAACGAACACGCACCAATGATGTTAGTTTGCCGTATAAGGCTTTCTTAACATCTTCAGTGTTTGGAATATCTTCACAGATTACAGATGACATTTTATTGCTTCTATCCACGGCAATTTTAACTGAAAGACTAAATATATTGTTTTAAATAGATCGCGAAAAATTGACGAATTTTTGGTTGATGTGTGTGTGTGCGTTTACGTGCTTGTATAAAGCGATAAAAATTATTCGACCATAAAATTACATTAGAGATAAAGTTACAAATAAAAAGTTGAAGTAGGTATAATTTGTATATACTGCCAATATATACAGATGGCCAGTTTATATATTGCAAATCATTCAACATAGGCAATATGTTTCCAATTTTTTAATATAAGTTAACACCTAGCATACTTGTTAATCCAACGTAACGTGTGTTGTATCTAGTTGTCAGATGACACATATTGCTAAAGGAACGTCGGTGCCACTAAAGTAGTGGTACAAACACTAATCATCTGCAGAAAATATCATCCATTATTCATCAAGGGAGCCAAATTCGAGGTCAAATAATTCACCAAACGAAACAAAAGTCCCAATGTAAATTGGGATTATTTAGTGAAAAGACCTACTCTTATCAAGGAAGAAATAAAAGAAATTATTCGAGCCGTACACGTAAGCAAAAGGAAAAATAGCCATAACACCAATTTATTGGATGATGGTTAAACCAGCCGCTATATTACTTTATTCCAAAGAAATCGATGCAATAAAAGGTTAAAGAATCTAAACCCCTACATATCATATCTATATATAAAAACCACGTCAACATAAAAGCAACAAGTACATCTGGATTTGAATGAACTTTTGATAATTCTAAATTAAATATTTGGAATTACCCAAAGATGCAAACTCCTCCGGGATATGACCATCTGCAAAATAATATGTAAGCTGAAGAAGCTGATTAAAGATCACTGCATTAATAATAATCGAAGGCCTTTAGTCAATAATACATTCTTCTCAAGTCACTTTAACATAAACATCTCTTATAACAACACACAGAAACATTTGGAAGGACATTTTTTAATCCAGTATACCATAATGAAATTATCATACCTATTCTCTAGCTTGTTTCCACTGGAAAAAAATTCCATTGGACAATTTTCTATTCTGTATCTCGTTTCGTAAAAATAAACAAATAAAAGAAAAACAAAAAATATTCCGACATTGTTAGTATTGCGCAAAACTCATTTTAACAATCGCCAATTGCCGGCTAGTAAAGTGAGTTTTGATTATACGTCGGAATATTTTGAACGATTGCAGGGACAATAATAATCGATTGCCACCGATCACTTGACATTTAAAAATGATCCAGGGGTTACGAGATTTAGGATCCGCACGTGGAACGTGCAGTCACTCAGAAAACCAGGAGCGTCGGCCAGCCTAATCACATGCATGAAGAAGTATCGGCTGGAGTTTGTTGCTCTTCAAGAAACTGGCTGGCCTTAAATTGGAGACCATCCCAGGGCTATTCGTTGCTCTACAGTAGAGATGATTTGGGAAATCTTGGAGCTGGATTTCTTCTTGGGCCGTAGGTAAAGAAGGCTGTTTTGGATTTCCAAGCAGTTAATAACCAATTGTGTGAACTTCAATTGCGCATGAAGTTAGCTAACCTGTCGATAATTTGTGTACATTCGCCCAAAAAAGTCAGCCAGCCCCAAGATAAAGACTCATTTTACGATGACTTGGATGATCTGATGGGATCTATACCTGAACACGATGTTAGAATGGTAATTGGGGACTTTAATGCTAGAGCTGGCAGAAATCAGGCCGACTTGTTTGAAAACATAGGTCCGTACTCCCGACACGAAACTAACACCGAAAATGGTAAGAGAATGATGTACTTTGCGATTGCACACGATCTTAGAGAATCAAGTACACTTTCCCCTCACAAACAGATTCATTTGAAAACATGGATCCATGGAAGGTCTGATATATGAAGAGAAAAAGAAATGATATCAGTATCTTGTCAGCGACAATTGTTGATCAACAGACTTTAGTTATAGTGAAAGTCAGACCCAACAATGATTGGTTTGATGATGAGTGTCGTCTTGCAGTTGAGCAGCAAAATATAGCCCATATAGTGAAGTGCAACGAAATCTCACAATCGCGGGGAAAAACAAGGCTACTCTCCTTGTACAAAAGGGGACTTGCAGACGGAAAAAGTTAGAATGGTGGAAGGCCGAGGTTCTGAACGTACAACAACTCAGCAATGAGCGCAGTCCACGTAGTTGCTTTAAAGGAATTAGTAGTTGCTTTAAAGAACTGCATTGAGGAGCAATCCCATGAGGAATTCACTAACGCCATGCAGAGATTAAAACGGAACCGCTCACCTTGAGTGGACTGCATTAATTAGGAGCTTTTGGTATTCGGAGGGGATACTCTGTAAAACTGTCTTTTCAACGTTATTCGATTAGTATGGCAAACCGAAGAAATGCCTGATGAATGAAAAGTGGCCTCGATATGCCCCATCTTCAAGAAGAGAGACCGCTTGAAGTGTGAGAATTATCGCGGTATAGCTCTCCTTAACACAGCATACAAGTTACTGTCCTACATTATATTGGATAGAATCACCCTTCTAGCGGAGGGGCTGGTTGGTGACTATCAAGGAGAATTTGGTCCCAATCGATCAGTCACTGATCAGGTCGCTGCTGATCTTGTAAATTGTATCTAAATATTATGAAACTTCCATCCCCGTGCATCAGGCGTTCTTCGATTTCCGGCAGGCCTATGACTCGATCAATCGAAAGAGTCTGAGGTCTGCGCTGGAATATCTAGGTATGCCAACAAAAATGATACGACCGTGTAGAATGACAGTGACGCAGTCTCAATGTTGTGTTAAAATTGAGAACAGGCTATGTAGCGTTCGCTGGTGGTCAACCTCACCAGAAATCCACCAAATGAACGCATTAATTAGTAAGTGCTTGGCTGATAAGCGGCTAGTGGTAATTGTTTGTGTTCAACTCCATTTACCAAAATACTCCATTTTTAATGTTTCCATCCATTAAACAAATCCCTCCCATCTTTCAACTCACCTGTATGATTAGCAAAATGGTATAGGCGGTAAATTGATTATGGAAATATTGTGAAATATTATATTGAAATATTAATGGAAAATTATATCTAAGTCGTCGATATTAATCATGCTTTGTTATTCTTTTCATTATTTTCATTAACACATACACGTCCAAATGCAAATTAGACCAAAAATACATGCAGCGATACGCCAGCATCATTCAGGCGTCTTGGATCATCAACACAAATGACATTGTTTGAGCTAGTGCAATGGAGATGGCAGCACACACCAGCAAGACATGATATAGACGGATACATTTTCGAAAATGAAACGTTGATGAACGAAGTGGTCGCCCAAACGCGGTCATAAGCAAATGAACAGGGGCGCCAACTTATGTTTAAAAAAAAAACATGACAAGCATTTTTGGGAAAAAGTGATGAAGATAAAGAAAAACGAGGATAGAGGGTCAGAAAAACTTTGGATCTCAAAGACGAGAGATCGTCACACATAAAAAAGATAAAGATTAGAAAAAAGAATTGTGCAAAGATCTACGGCGTAACCTTTTTTGGCTCTGATCATTTAATTACTCAAATTGAATTCTTAAAAAAAATTTGTATATATGTAAATATTAATTGTATAGGTATAATAAAATTTGTGTTTTGATTGTTTAGTTAAATCAAATTAAATGCTCAATAAAAAAATAAAAAAACATGTAAATAGTTGTATGATAAATTGCAAACATGTGTTTCATTAACTATTGACGGTGTAATTTTTTGTGAATAGTACGACCGTTGACAAACTGGTGTGAACAATTTAGTGGCAATTTGATGGGACCACAAGCATAGTCAAGTGGGTACAAAAAAAGAAATAAAAGAAAGAGTGCTCATAGTGTCAAGTGAAAGACAAGATTCCCCACAAAAAAAAAACACAAAAAGTGGGAACAATTGTGTCAACAAAGTTGGTGTAAAGTGTGTGTGTGCCGCGTGTGGTAAATCTGTGGAATATTGGAACACAATCAGACGCCAGAGTCGAAGCAGGAGGATGAACGAGGCCGCCAGAATCCTACAGATGAGTTTCCCTCAAATTATTACTTCTCCACTTTCCCTCTTGTGGACACATACAATTGCCATTACTCGTGCGTGCATAATCCGTTTTCTGTTGACGCTCGCGCTGTTGCGGGTCGTTTTAACATTTGGTGGCTTTCTGTGGTGCGTAAACGCCCCGCCCGAGTCGTCCTGCTTCAATTGAGCATAGCCGGACACAAGTGCTGGTAGACTGGCGCCCAGCGAAAGCTTTTATTTTGTCTACCCAAGCCACCAAACCCAATAAACTGGGTAATAGCACGTCACAGCTATCAAGAATTTGTGCAGTTAGCTCGGGTGTTCGGCAGGGAGATGCTTTGTCCCCGATACTCTTTAATCTAATGTTAGAGTTCATCTTTCGTAAAACTGAAACACCTCAGCGCAACATCTTATATCGCCAGTCCAATCAGGTGTTTGCATATGCAGATGACATATGCGTGATTGGCCTGAATAGCAACGGAGTGAAGTAAATACTTGATCCGCTTGTAGAGTTTTCAGCATCTGTTGGACTCCAGATCAATGAGTCAAAAACGAAATACATGATCTTTGGTTACAGGGACAATGCCACACCAGATTTTAGTAGTGGCCACTACACGTTTGAAGGAAGTGAGGAGGTTCAAATATTTGGGCTCTCTTATCACTCACGATAACAGTGTGGGTGAGGATATTAAAGTCGGCTGGCGGCTTGCAGTCGTTCTTTGTATCCTCTATATAAGGCCATTGCTAAAATCCACGATGTAGAGAACGACTTGGCCTCTTCAGATTGTCTTAAACAGTATGAAGACCATGCTCAGGATCGAAACCATTGGAGCCAGATTGTTGACTCAGTAAGGGGCCAGTAATGGCCTTTAAAACTGATTATTATTATTGCATCTTGACTAACTATATGTTCTTGTGCCTCTAGAATCTAGATCTACGTGAATTTTATCGACCATTGTGTTTCTTATCGTTGACCATCTCGGACCAGTTTTGATGTTAACGCATTCTAGATAGTAGACGTAATTTATTGTTTTAATTAGTTTTTTTGTTTCGTTTTTTTCATTTGATCATATATCATGGTAGGTTATTTTCCTGTTGAATAAACATTATTTAGTTTAGGTGTGCAATTACTGAAACTTATTCTAATCTTTCACTTATCTTTTTTTAATGTAGAGAGGTGAACTTTGTAGATACGAGTAGTATAGCAGATATTCGATAGCAAAGCAGAATGGTAGGTATGTATGCAAGTATAAATTTATTTACAATCAAAATGCATGTTTTTAAAAAATATATCATTAACTCACTTTTTACAATAAATAAGTTGAAATGTGGTTTGCTCGATGAGGAAGTTTGAACTATTCAATGACATTATTATAATACGAGCTTGCAAAACTTGTTGTAACTTTTGCCAGAGAAATCAGCCACTTTCCGGAGTACATCTTTCAAATTTTTTGACGTATCTTCGTACGTGATGAATAAAATATTCGGCTCATTTCGTAATTTCCAATAGTCCAAAAGGCGGTCGCTAAACGGTTTTCTGAACATAAACCACGCCCAAATGTACAGCCCCTAAATGTCGATTAATTTTTCAAAATTTCTACTAACTACAAGACCATCTTCATGTAGCAGAGACACATTTCCCCCAGACATGAACCATTCAGCACATAAAGCTTTAACCGAGGCATGAACCATTAAGCGGAATATTCCCCCAAATGTATACTATCGATGTCAGCAGACTGTGACGTCATTGTCAGCGGACTGTCTGGCCAAATCGCCCCTTTACATACTACTTTTGGCCAACTGTATGTATCCGTAAAGAAGTGATATAAAACTACTAATGTATATACCTTAGATTAACCATTTATTTACCCATTTTATAAATTTTTACTCACCAATATTCATATACTAACCACGATTTAAACATTAAACTTAAAATCACTTCCTTCGAACGCCTTGGCCAACCAATCATCGAATTTCTTTTGATATTCTGCAGGCATTTCATCTGTGGCCGAATTTACTTGGCCTCGACGAATAAACCGATAATTTGAATCGGCTCGCTTTTTACCGTATATTTTTTCGACGCCCTCGACCATTTGCTCATAATTAACTGCCTCATTTTTTTTCATCTCGTTGAACGATAAATGCTTGGCCAATTCATCGAATTGCTCACCGGTGTAAGCTTTGCCAAAGAAATCAGCCACTTTCCGGAGTACATCTTTCAAATTTTTTGACATATCCTCGTACGTGATAAATAAAATATTCGGCTCATTTCGTAATTTCCAATAGTCCAAAACGTGGTCACTAAACGGTGACCAACAAGCTGCGTATAAACGTTTTTTATATTAAATTTTTTATTCAATAATTATTTGTGCTAGAAACTCACCTAAATCGTTTAGGAACGTATCCATAAAATCTTCAAAAGAACCTTTATAATGATGTAAATTGACGGAGTGATGATAGAATGAAATTGCCGCATCCTTCGGATTACGCGCAACATACACCAATTTTGGTTTTACACTCCAAAACTCGGTTGGTAGTAGTGCAATGGGATGATGTGATTTAATGAAACGCGGCCGAGGCATTTCTCGTGCTAATTGCACGGAGCTTTTATCGTCAGCAAGTTTTAAATCACGGAACATACATGATAGTTCGATAAATTCATAACGTTCAGTTAGGCGAGATTTTTTCGCCCCATCATAATTTAAATCATTTGCAATTAGCCAAACCATTTCTTGGGTCCATGTGGTTCCTTGTATAAGTGACATGAAATAGGACAAAATAGTTTTTAATATTTCGCAGCACACTGATTTTCACGATCTTACCACACTTTGGAAATGACGTAACCCATACATCATCGTCATACACTTTGAACGCTTCAATTTCGTCCGCAATTTTTTTATACAACACTGGTAGTACGCACGGTGCTAATTTGGTGGCATCGATCCCTGGTATTTTACTTTCGCCAACATAATGAATACGCACCATTGATGGAACATTACCGTGTAATGCTTTCTTCACATCTTCCGTGTTTGGAATGTCTTCACAAAAAATTGACATTTTTTACTTTAAACCACAGCAATATAATTTCTAAAACTGAATTTGAAGTTGCGACGAACGAATAGAAAAAGCAAACTGTTTATTTGGTGTGCGATAAAGAATATTATATGATGGCCTTTATCGCGCCAAGCATTATAGAGATAATTTTTTTTGTCCAATTCGCAATAATCTAAGTTTAATAACAACATCATGACGATTTTATCGGGGGCTCGGTATCTACGTGCGCAAATTCGACATGCTCAACAAACAAATTTTTAAGTTCTAAAACATTTTGTAAATAATTTGTGTTCACTCAGTATGTCAAGATAAAGCTTGACTCAATTAAACTGTGAAACGTGATAAGGATGATTGCTAATATTATAACAAGTGTTCAAAAAAATTAAACATTACATTTTACATATTCGTTTATTCAACCAATAATTCTACTTAATCGTGTTACAGTCCAATTTACATATTAAACTTAAAATCACTTCCTTTGAACGCCTTGGCCAACCAATCATCGAATTTCGTTTGATATTCTGTAGACATTTCATCTGTGGCCGAATTTACTTTACCGCGACGCAAAAAGCGATAATTTGAATCGGGCCGCTTCTTGCCATACAGTTTTTCCATGCCCTCAACCATTTGCTCATAATTAACCGATTCATTTTTTTTCATCTCATCGAACGATAAATGCTTCGCCAATTGTGTGTATTGATCGTCGGTGTAAGATTTGCCGAAAAATTTCGCCACCCGCTCAAGAACACTCTTCATATTTTTGGACATATCCTCGTACGTGATAAATAAAATGTTTGGCTCATTTCGTAATTTCCAATAGTCCAAAACGTGATCGTTAAACGGTGACCAGCAAACTATATTATTTGTTTGGTTTTTAAAAAAAATTAAATTTAAACATACAGCTTTGTTAATCTAAACTTACCTAAATCATTTAAGTATGAATCCATAAAATCTTCCAATGAACCCTCGTAATGTTGGCAATTGACGTAGTGATGATAGAATGAAACGGCCACATCTTTCGGATTACGCGCAACATACACCAATTTTGGTTTTACACTCCAAAACTCGGTTGGTAGTAGTGCAATGGGATGATGTGATTTAATGAATCGTGGTCGAGGCGTCTCTCGAGTTAATTGGATGGAACTTTTATCACTTAATAAATTTAAATCATGCAATATTCCTGATAGTTCTAGAAAACTGTAACGATCAGTTTGAAGTGATTTTTTCGCACGATCAAAATCTAAATCATTTGCAATCAACCAAACCATTTCTTGAGTCCATGTTGTTCCTATATATATAATAATCACGCATGAATTATATATATATTTTTTATTCATTTTCACGAACTTACCACACTTTGGAAATGACGTAACCCACACATCATCCTCGTACACTTTGAATGCTTCAATTTCGTCCGCAAATTGTTTATAAAAGACTGGCAGAACGCACGGTGCTAATTTGGTGGCATCGATTCCTGGAATTTTACTTTCGCCGACATAACGAACACGCACCAATGATGTTAGTTTGCCGTATAAGGCTTTCTTAACATCATCAGTGTTTGGAATATCATCACAGATTACAGATGACATTTTATTGCTTCTATCCACGGCAATTTTAACTGAAAGACTAAATATATTGTTTTAAATAGATCGCGAAAAATTGACGAATTTTTGGTTGACGTGTGTGTGAGCAATACTTACAATGCGATAAAAATTATTTGACAATAAAATTGCATTAGAGATAAAGTTACAAGTGAAAAGTTGAAGTATGTATTATTTGTATATACTGCCAATATATACAGGTGGCCAGTTTATATATTGGAAATCATTCACCATAGACAATATGTTTCCAATTTTTTAAAATAAGTTAACACCTAGCATACTTGTTAATCCAACGTAACGTGTGTTGTTTCTAGTTGTGAGATGACACCTATTGCTAAAGGAACGTCGGTTCCACTAAAGTAGTGGTAAAGATCTCCGTACAAACACTAATCATCTGCAGAAAATATCATCCAAGATTCATCAAGGGAGCCAAATTCGAGGTCAAATAATTCACCAAACGAAACAAAAGTCCCAATGTAAATTGGGATTATTCAGTGAAAAGACCTACTCTTATCAAGGAAGAAATAAAAGAAATTATTCGAGCAAAAGGAAAAATAGCCATAACACCAATTTATTGGATGATGGTTAAACCAGCCGCTATATTACTTTATTCCAAAGAAATCGATGCAATAAAAGGTTAAAGAATCTAAACCCCTACATATCACATCTATATATAAAAACCACGTCAACATAAAAGCAACAAGTACATCTGGATTTGAATGAACTTTTCATAATTCTAAATTAAATATTTGGAATTACCCAAAGATGAAAACTCCTCCGGGATATGACCATCTGCAAAATAATATGTAAGCTGAAGAAGCTGATTAAAGATCACTGCATTAATAATAATCGAAGGCCTTTAGTCAATAATACATTCTTCTCAAGTCACTTTAACATAAACATCTCTTATAACAACACACAGAAACATTTGGAAGGACATTTTTTAATACCATAATGAAATAATCATACCTGTTCTCTAGCTTGTTTCCATTGGAAAAAAATTCCATTGGGCAATTTTCTATTCTGTATCTCGTTTCGTAAAAATAAACAAATAAAACAAAAACAAAATATATTCCGACATTGTTAGTATTGCGCAAAACTCATTTTACCAGTCACCAATTGCCAGCTAGTAATGTGAGTTTTGATTATACATCGGAATATTTTGAACGATTGCAGGGACAATAATAATCGATATCCACCGCTCACTTAACATTTAAAAATTATCCAGCGGAAATTTTACAATAGACGTGAAATAAACATAACGATATTATCGAAGTCGCAAATAGACGGTTATTCGCTCATTCAGTTAATTAATCGAGTTAACCTTCGTTAGCCGTGAATTCGTCATTAAACAATAGATGGTGGTTTACTTCTTTAATTTTTTGAAATTTTTGGAGTTGTTCGTTAAAAATGAAGGGTAGTCAGTCAACAGAATTTTTTTGAACTTTTCACGGCTGCCACATAATAAACCTCGATTGGATTATATTGACATCAGAGGCATTTGTTTAAAACAACACGAGGCCACATGCCATACAGCGCGCGATACAATTAATTTACTGAAACAAACAGACCTGTCAACTGGCCACCTCGTTCGTGTAATTTAATTCCACTGGACTATTTTCTTTGGGGATATATTTGTAGTCACTTGTCTACGCTGATAAGCTAGTGACTATTGAACACTTAGACGCCAGTTCTTGCAACCATCTATGGGAACTGTACGGACAGTAAGCTTGATTTTAGATGCGGTTGATCCTTTTAGTATAGGCATCTTCCTCGATGTTATTTTCATTCTCAACATTCCTCTTTGTGTAGTACGAGTAGGTCCCAAACTGAATTGCGCTATACATCAAGTTTATTTTAGTATTTCAACTTCATAAACGCTTGACCCGCTTTATTGAATTTCAGTATACTTATACCGAAGCTAGAGCTTTCGAATTTTCAGAATTCTTGATATAGTTCTTCTTGAGCCCTCTTGCAACCTCAGGTGATACAGCCATAAACTTCCATCTAGTATGCCATGTATATGAAGGTAGTATTGATAGTCAGGTATCCGGTGAGCTATCAAGAATACTTTCCGCAAATCTAACCAGGGTAGATCATTGCAACTGATTGTTACGATATACCGATGACAATTTTGAACGTTGCCGCCATCTTGACATTAAAGAGATAGTCATTAGTGCGTAGCTGCGCAGCACTTGGAACTGATAGTAATCTAGTGGTGAAACACGCACCTCTCTTACTACATTTCATCGATTGATACCATATATGGGAAGAGGTAGAACCTAGAATGTTGCATCTAGAATGTTGCTAGCACTTGTTGCAGTTTTAGATATAGCAGTAAATTAAATTTTGGATAGCAAAGTAGAGCCTGTTTAACTAAATAGGCAAAATCAAAACGAGCCAGATTATAAAATAAAATTCAAAAACCAACTAAACCCCTAAACACTAAAAATACATCGCTATAGACTCCGTAGATAAGCATGATCATTCCATGCCAAAAAAAAACCCGAATCCGGTATTAAAGTGGCTCGCAGTTGCTTGCTATCATAAACGTAAACCACACCATCCCTAATTGAAGAACTAGAGAAAGTCACAATGCTGTGTAACGTGGTATAAAGTTTATTTATACTCGTTAAACATAAACGATATCAATGGCATGGAAACCGTCATCTTTCCCGCAGCTCAGCCTGGAGAGGTATATGTTTTGTCGTGGGTATAATTTGTTTCCATTTGATCCATTGCTTGCATGATGACAGAACAGAATGTAGACTGCAACACTTTCGCTACTTACCTCTTCACGATCCATCACACACAACTGAATTATTTAACACATATTCTCACCGAAAACAATAATAAGAATAATTTGATTTTTTTGACAAACAAAAAAATATTATATCGGATTTATTAAAAACAAATAAATTCTTAAATTTCTTATTTCTAATATAATAATAATCCAAAAAAAATCAAGCTTGAAAATATAATATAAAATATAGAAAACTTTCCCTTCTACCCCTATTATATAATTAATACCTAAAACTAAATATACATATATACTTAATATTAATTTAATAAACTTACAATTCTATAAACATAATTTATCCATGAATTCTGCCAGTGTGGTAATAATGTTCATCGTGATGACGGTACCGTTTAATATACCATAGGCAATAAAGTAGTGATGTTAAAAGTGAAGGTATGTATTAGAATTTGGTGACGTATTCAAATACATCCATCATTATGTACATATTTCATACCGTAACTCGTACTAATATACCATAACAGGTACGTTTAACTATGTGTTGTTGCATTATACAATAATAGCAAAAACCCACACCCGACGAATTATGATGAAAGTATTATAGATAATTTTAAAATTCAATGTTTTATTATTATTCTATGATTTGTAATTATTAGGTAGATTTTTATTAATTTTTAATTATTATAATTTATTATTATTTAGTTGCGGTTTTTTTTTTATAAATTTTGTCTTACAGTACATTATCTAGTACTTCACTTAAAGAACAACCTTTAATTCAATTCATCCTTCAAATCACATTTATTTCAGTTTTATTTTTAATTTTAATTTTAGCTTACTTAGACTAATTAATTTCAAAATGGTATAGTTTATAGTTTTATACACCATTGATTAGCACTTCTACAATAGATTACAGTTAAATTTGATTAATTCACAGTTTGTTTCTTAGTTTATCAAATTTAACAAAATTATGTTAACTAACTAATTTATTTATTTAGTTAATTTAACTAAGTTCTCACTAAACATATTTTTATTTTTTTATTTCACTAACTTATTTATTATTTGTTCACTAAATATTCCATTTAGACTTTATTTCAATTTAATAATTTTTGTTTTTCTCATTTTAATTAAGCTCGCTTTTTGTTAAGCCCGACTTATTTCACAGTCCATCATCTCCTCGACTGACTCTTTTTTTCTTTATCAAAAAAACATTTGCATACCAAATTGATAAAAATAAGAGATATTGTTGTACTAGATAATACAACAAAAAAAATGGTACAGTATAGGTGGAAGCGTTGTAACATGCAGAGATATGTTACAAATCGTGGGGACGTACCCATGTAACCCTGAGATTACGAGGCTCAAGCTTTACCAACTGAGCTAGCCAGGCAAAACTAATGCTAAAACTATGTATATTAATGCGATGGGAACGGGATTGAACGTATTAATCAATTAATAATGTGAGAATGCTGTAGTTTAGAATTATTTTAATATTTATATAGTTATATCATGAGCGTGATATACCCCTATGCTCTTTCCATCCTTTTCTAATTCATAAGCCACTTTCCCAATTTTTTTTAGAATTTTGGCCTCCACTGATTTGCGAGCTAGTTTAAAACAAAATTTCTTAGCAGCGTCACTTTGAACATAATTCTTGACAATACTACTACTTTTTGTCCCTCCACAAATTGACGATCGACACTTCTGAGATTATAAGTATGAGCAGCTCTATCATAAGCCCTTTTCAGATGTAGAAGGATAAGTTCCTGGCATCTATTCATTCTGTTGGCTTTACATTGAGGAGAGATATCCCGTTCACCGGTTAAGCCTAATTCGCGAAGTAGCCGATATTCAGTTGCGAGTGAGATTATGTGTTGACCGAATATGATAAAGTGTGGCGAAAATTTGGTAGATTCGTGAATAACGTTGCGTAATGCATGTTCTATTTCTGGCAGGTGATTGTCCCAACAACGATGATTATCGGTGATATAAGCCCTTATTGCTGCCAAAATTGATCGATTTACTCTTTCAGATAAATTAGATTGAGGGCTATATTTCGGAGTTTGTATGTGGGATATTCCATATTTAGCCAATAATTCGCTTAGTAGCTTTGAATTGAATTGTTGGGCATTATCTGAAACTATTGATTCTGGTACTGAATATTGCAGAAAAATAGTGTTTTCTAAGAAATTACAAACATGGCTTTGAAAAACACGTACTTACTAAAGTGATCCAAAACAATAAATAAATAACAATTTCCGCTTTTGGAATACGGACCAAGAAAGTCCATATAGAGGCGTTGCATGGGCCGTTCCACTTTAGCTTGGTCTCCCATCATTGGCTGTGTTATGTGGTTAACCGGTTTGCAGGTTTTACATGTACCGCATAGCATTACATACTCTTGTACGTCTAATGGCATTTTAGGCCAATAAAAGTATCGCTGTAGTAGGTATAATGTTTTTTTACTCCCAGAATGACCAGAACATGGTGGGTTGTGAGCTGCATATATAAGTCCATCTATAAGGTCCACCGGCACATAGACTTTCCAATGCGGTATATCCGAATAATCATAATTCTGTCGTCTAGAGGTGTTAACAAAGACTTTGTCATCTTGAATGATAAAATTTTGTAGTGGTTTAGGAGAATTTTGAATCGTTCTGATGAGTTTCATATATTCATCAGAAGTGAATGCGGGAGAATTAAAGTCCAATTGAGGTACCTCATTTAAAATTATTTGTTTTAAATTAGCTAAATTTAGTTCATCGATAAACATCCTTGATAGGGCGTCTGGAACGACATTGGCGGTGCCTTTGCGATGGCTTATTGAGAAGTCAAAAGCTTGGAGCTTTAAACTCCATCGAGCTAGTCTTCCATCCAAATCTTTATTGGTCATGAGCCACTTGAGTGATGCATGATCTGTGATGATATTGAATTGGCTACCTTCAATGTATACGCGAAAATGTTTCACACTCAGAACTGCTGCATAGCATTCCAGCTCAGTGATGGAGTATTTCTGTTGTGCATGATTTAATTTTTTAGACATGTAGGCTATTGGATGTTCTTCACCATCATCACCAATTTGGGTTAGAACACTGCCAACTCCGACTGTGCTTGCATCACACTGAATAGTAAATGGTTTCTGGAAATTTGGATAAACCAGTTTGGTAAACAAAGAGCGTGCTTTAACAAGTCAAACGCCTGTTGTGCTTCGAGCGACCACAAGAGTTTTTTCTTTTTCTTTAACAGTTCTGTTAAGGGAGCAGCGATCGTGGCGTATTGTGGTATAAATCGCCGGTACCATCCAGTTAATCCAAGAAATCTTCGGATTTTTTTAATTGTGTTCGGTATCGGAAACTCAGTAACAGCTTTAACTTTCTGTTGGTCCACTCCTAAATTCCCATCTGAAACTATATATCCAAGATATTTTATACTTTTTAGTAAAAATTTACTCTTATCTAAATTGACAGTTAGTCCAGCATCTTTGAGTAGCTCTGCCACCCTCCTGAGGAGTTTAATGTGATCTTCGAAGGTCCCTGAGGTGATGAGGAGGTCATCCAAGTAAACAAATACTTGGTTCTGTAGCTCATTGGGGATCACTTTATGCATCAGTCTGCACATTGTTTGAGGCGCGTTGCATAACCCAAACGGCATGGATGCAAACTGATAAAGCGGACGGCCAGGTATGGTAAACGCCGTCTTGTCTCTAGATTCCTGTTCCAACGGGATCTGCCAGAATGCATCTTTCAGGTCTATGCTGGAGATGAATCTGGTTCGATCTAGTCGGCTCAGGAGTCCGTCAATGATTGGCAGAGGATACGCATCCTTGACCGTCAACGCATTCACCCTACGAGCATCTAAACATATACGAACCTTGCCGTTGGGTCGCCGGACCAATGCTATCGGTGAACTCCAAGAGCTGTTTGACTCCTCAATCACTCCCAGGGCCAACATGCGATCGATCTCTTTATATAACTCAGCTTGTACTGGTGGGCTAACAGGGTAATATCTCTGTTTAATTGTGACTACTCCATCCATGATTTTAATAGAATGGGATAGTTTAGTGGTTTTACCAAGTCCAAGTTCGGCGGAAGACGGAAATTGTTTGATTGTGTCGTTTAATATATTTTGCTGATACCGTGTTAAGAGGTGCTTATTTGAATCGCTATCTAAATCAGTTTTATTAGTAGAAGTGGAAACAATTTCAGACACAGCTGGTGACAATGGTACTGATGGAATCTGAGATGGAATAATCTGAAACGTTTTCCAGAAGTCTATGCCAAGATATAATGGTTGTTTAAGACCTGGGATAATGAATATTTTCATTGTATGTTGGTTGTCGCCATAGGTAATTGTAGTCCATAAGTATCCGAAAACTCGTTTCAAGTCTCCTCCAGCCGTCTTGACGTTAGATGGAACATAGTGAACTTTATATTGTGGGTTTTGTAAAAAAATTCGCTACCGGCTCCGAAAGCGGTAATAGTTGAACCGCTGTCCATAAGACCGCGGTATCTGGTACCCAATATTACGACATCTGCATAGGGACGTTCATCACCATCATCAGACAAGCATGTTTCACAAATATCAGCGCGCATTTGTTTCTTGTTATCCCAATACCTATGAACTCGATTTTTTTGATTATTGTAATTATTGTGACAATACTCTTGTTGTTGGCAATTGGTAGGAGGAAAATGTATATAAGTTGGAGTTATACAATTACAATGACTTGTAGGGGCAAGAGAATCTATTTCAACTCGCGATCTGTATTGCTGGCCATATCGTTGTATGTTGATCTGGGAAGTATTTTGCGAGGACCCACATTCCCAGTATTGCGATTCCTCCACTGATTGTTTCCCGCGTTGCAACGAAAGCAATTTGGTTTGAAAATATCCGGCCGTCCACATCCATAGCAGAACTTTGTACGCTCTTTGGTACAAAGATCAAAGGTGTGTCCAATATTTCTGCAGTTCCAGCAGATTGCTAAAGAAGAATTGTTGCATTTAACTTTTTGAGAAGGAGCGAGTTCGACAGCTGCCATATTTTGTGAGTTGTCATAATTATAAACATAATTTTTATTTGTTGGAAGCTCTTCCTGAGAATCAATCTCGCTAACGTATCTACGATTACACAGTAGTTCCGGTTCACAATGCGTCCGCTTCCATGAATCCTCCAATCCTATGCAACTTTGCAATAGCTCGTCGATACTTTCAATTTTACGTGCAGCTAGAGCATTTTGAAGGCCTGGCCTCATATAACGCTTTAACATGTGTAAGGTTTCGGTTTCGGGCGGTGGCACAGAATATTGTAGATTTAGTGCTTGGATTGCATTATAGAATTCGATGAAAGGCTCTTTTGGTCGCTGTTTGCGGCCTTCTATGATTCGGCGGATATCATAATCAGTATACGATGATCTCTAAATCGTTTCTCAAAATCTAATTTCAAATGTTGCCAAGTGATTTGAGGATGTAATCGAATATGTAGCCAATACCAGTCAGCAGCAACTCCTTGTAAAAGCAGACATATCTCATTACGAAGCTTGATATCAGGGACGGCATATGCAGCGGCAAGATGGCTAACTCGAAATAAAAAATCTTTGATTGATAAATCATCTGAGGTACCACTGTAAGAAATGTTCCATTTTGCTAATGGGCTATTTGTTTGACAACGTACAGTGGAGTCATGTCGACTAGCATATGACGTTGCATTATTAATGTTAGTGGAGGTAATTAGTAATGGTTTGTGCAGGCTAGAAGTTCTTGCTTGAATATCACTTTCTGACGTAGTTAGTTTGGAAAATGCTTGTTTCAAATCCTCTGTAGTAACATTTTGCTTTGCCTGTGCATGTGGGGTAGACTGCTGATTAGTATTTCCATTTTGTTCATTACCACCAGCTTTGTTAATATCATTATCTGCCAAAGTTGAAATGTTACCCATCTCAAGAGGAGGCTGTTCGTGGATTAAAGTAGGAACTGTTGATTTTCCCTTGTCCTGTGGCAAATTGTTAGATTCATCGTCAGAGGTGACATATTCTTCTTGTGGTAAATCAATTCCGTCATTAAGTTCGCCAATGGTTTTATCAAGATCAGGACTTTCTCCAAGACAAGCTTCTAGCATAGCTAAAAGATGTTGTCCCGTTTCGCTTAATAGAATACATGGTTGTTTGTAACGGCGACTGCTCGTTGATAATCTACGCAGTCTTTCGACGATATGTGTAATTCTTGTATTGATACGCTCTAACGGTTGCTCTTTGAGTTTAGCGACATCCGTGATAGTTGTAAGAGTTCGTCGGTGTTCGATAGGGTCTGCTGGGATCAGTCAGGGTTCAATAAAATCGGTGGAAGCAGAATTTTAACTCTCGATAATCTTCATGATGTTAGATTTAATGGTTACGACAATTTTTTTAGTTATCCTAATGTCTCTGGATAAATAATCATAAACTGAATTGCTGTTCACAGACGATTTACGTTCAATTCCTTTAATCTCGATCAACAGCTCCTGCGATGGACAGGATCAAACTTTAGTTTAGTTACAGAAAGCAACTTTGACTTTTTGGCGAGAATTATTCCTTTGGATAGGGGCGACATCTACCTCTTCACAATTTTGAACAAAAGAATAGCTGATGCTGCCTTGCAGTGATGTAAATAACCAGTTAAGAATTTGCATTATTTACTTAATTCCATTTAACTTTATATTGCAACAATGAACCGACAAATATTTGTAAGATAAGATAACAGAACGTTATGTGTTTCATTATCTTTGCTTATTTATAACCAATTTTATCAAGATTTGTGCATAAATTTGCATTACGATTCCTTTTAAATTGCATTCGCTGCACAGCCACATACACTTTTGCAGTAAATTTGCTGTCGATTGAAGTAAATATGTCTGTCGTTTGCGAAGATATTCCAAACACACACGTTGTTGCGAAAGCATTATACGGTAATGTTCCATCATTGGTGCGGATTCATTATGTCGGTGAAAGTAAAATACCGGGAATCGATGCCACCAAATTGGCACCGTGCGTACTACCAGTGTTTTATAAAAAATTTGCGAACGAAATTGAGGCGTTCAAAGTATATTCCGATGATGTATGGATTACGTCATTTCCAAAGAGTGGTAAGTTCGTGAAAATAGTTGAGAAGTACAAATGAAAAAAAAAACATGTGTTTATACATTTCATATGTGACGAATATATATAGGAACAACATGGACTCAAGAAATGGTTTGGCTGATTGCAAATAATTTAGATTTTGATGGCGCGAAAAAATCGCGCCTCACCCATCGCTATAGATTTCTCGAACTATCGGTGTTGTATCGCGATTTAAAATTAGCCGATGAAAAAAGTAGTGTGCAACTGGCTCAAGAACTGCCTCATCCCCGTTTCATTAAATCGCATCTTCCCATCGCTCTACTACCAATCGAATTTTGGAGCGTTAAACCAAAATTGGTGTATGTGACTCGTAATCCAAAAGATGCGGCAATTTCGTTCTATCATCACTACGTCAATTTACAACATTACAAAGGCAATTTGAACGATTTTTTAGATACGTTCTTAAATGATTTGGGTGAGTATACATTATGCATGAACAAAGATGTATACAAATATTTAGAAAAAATAATACATTACAGTTTGCTGGTCACCATATAGCGATCATGTTTTGGACTATTGGAAATTACGGAATGAGTCGAATATTTTATTTATCGCGTACGAAGAGATGTCTTACAATTTAAAGGGTGTGCTTCAAAAAGTGGCCAAATTCTTTCATAAAACTTATACTGCCGATCAATTAAATCAACTGGCTAACCATTTATCGTTCGATGAAATGAAGCGAAATAGGTTGGTAAATCATGAGATAGCGGTTGAGGGTGCCGAAAAGCTGTATGGCGAGAAGCGAGCCGATTCAAATTATCGCTTTATACGTCGCGGCCAGGTGAATTCAGCCAACGATGAAATGCCAGTTGAATATCAAAAGAAATTCGACAATTGGTTGGCGGAAGCTTTTAAAGGAAGTGATTTTAAGTATAACGTTTAGGTACAGAAATTTCAAGGGATTATTCGTCGGGCTCAATAACATAATAACTTTTAAATAAATTTTTAAATTTTATTGACAACTTCAGATTATGTAAAGCGCGCACTTGGGCGTACTAATCATTCTGCGAGTATCGTTATTGTCGGTGCTATCCAGATATCTCTCCTTTAGAACGAAGCGCGGTTACTGTGGTATAACAGTTTTCTTCATAAACGAAATGGCCTTCTTCTTTCAGATCAGCCGAATAAATACGTATCTCTAACCCGGTGAATTCCTCCATCAGTACCTCAACGCGTGGCCTTGCTTAGCGCATTTCAGCAGATTTGATAATTTGGCTTTGTTAGTGTTTTTATTAGTCCAACCACACGTCGAACTACCGCAGTTAGCCACAATAAGGAATTTGTAAACACTCAGCAGATTTTTATTTAACTTACACGTTTCACTCTCTTAATCGATGTATTTGGTTTACAATATAGATCCGATATAGGTCTTTAGATTTTAAGCAAGATTTTGAAAATGTCGGAATGATCTTTGCTTTATTCACTTTACTTTGATTTAATAAAAACAAGTTTTCTTATCTGAATTCAGCTCGTGGGTATGCATTCTCGTATCAGCACGTGGTAATGGCTTCTTTTGAATTCTCAGCCAATAACAGAATAATAAAATAATAATATAAAAGTTCTTTATTACACCATTTCAGTAAGATAAATGCACCTGTATAGTGCACAGAGAAAGAGTCGTGCCATGCGCTCAGATCATTCGCTTCCTAGAATAAAAATCATTTAAATTTTTGTACAAATATTTGATTAAATTGGCTCCTGTAGTCGAGGGGTACTTACATATCTCGTAAAACTAAATTGTTCGAACATGTTTTCTAAGAACACAACCACAGTATTCTTTGCTGTGCAGTCACTTAGGAAATCAGGAGCGTTGGAAAGCCTCACGTGCATGAAGGAGTATTGGCTGGAACTCGTTGCTCTTCAAGTAATTCGCTGGCCTGAATGTGGAGACCATGTTTAGAACAAAAAAGAAGTAGCAAGTAACAGTAAAATTAAGTCATTAGCCCCATTCTTACATGAAGGGATTCTGCGACTTGGTGGACGACTTCAACAATCAACCGCTTGGACGTACAATGAAAAACATCCGATCATCATTCCAAAAGATCATCCATTAACCAACCTTTTGATTAGAGCAGCACACGAACACACTTTGCACGGAGGAACCCAATTAACATTAGCTCATATCCGCACGATGTATTGGATCATACATGGTCGAAATCAAACCAGACGTTTCATATCCAAATGTGTAAAATGTCATCGCTTCAACTCCAAACCTATATCACAAATTATGGGAAATTTACCAGAAGCTCGTATTACACCTGGACGACCATTTTTAAAAACTGGAGTTGACTACGCGGGACCACTATTGATTCGCACAACAAAGGGTAGAGGACACAAAGCTCACAAGGGATATATCTCTCAATATTCGTGTGCATGACAACAAAGGCGATACACATTGAACCAGTCAGCGATCTTACCGCCGATGCTTTCATTGCCGCATATAAACGATTCACATCACGTAGAGGATTGTGCAGCGATCTATATAGCGACAATGGCACAAACTTTGTCGGTGCCAATAATCAGCTCAAACGTGAATTAAAGTCAGTACTACAAGGATCGACAAAAGAAATTTGGAATTTATTGGCAAACAACGGAACTACCTGGCATTTCATTCCTGCTGCCTCTCCCCATTTCGGGGGACTTTGGGAAGCTGCAGTTAAATCGGTCAAAAAACACTTGATAAAAGTAATTGGGGAAGCAACACTTACCTATGAAGAACTGTCCACAGTAACCTCACAGGTAGAGGCTTGCTTAAATTCAAGGCCTCTGACTGCAATTACATCAGATCCATCAGATGTTACGTTTTTGACCCCTGGGCATTTTCTGATTGGTGAACCATTACAGTCAATTCCGCAAAGTACAATGATACACATAAATATTCATGGTATAACACGGTGGAGGCTGGTGGAAAAAATTAAACAAGATTTTTGGAAAAGATGGCACTTCGATTACCTGGACCACCTACAACATAGAAGAAAATGGTCAACTGAGCAACCAAACGTTGAAGTCGGTGACTTAGTACTCATCAAGGATGACAACATTCCACCATTAAAGTGGTTAACGGCCCGAGTAGTGGAAGTACATCCAGGCACTGATCAAAAAGTAAGAGTAGTTACACTTCGTGGCCCGGCAAGGGTTCTCTTAAAAAGACCAATAAACAAGTTAGTGCCATTCCCAAAAGAAGCAGACAACATGGCTGAACACGAGAATTTTAGACAAACAGATCAGCAATCAAAACCGAAAACTCTGGTGCGCATCCCACCTGATCGGAAGGTAAAACAGCAAAGGGTACACCACATTTATACTACAGGGAAACATACAACGATCAAATTAGTACTACTGATTATAGGAATAATGCAAGGATACTTAACTGGTGTCAAATCACTAACCAACATAGAACCACTACCATCAGATGCAGGAATCTATTGAATCATTCAGCAATGAACATCATCTTCACCATTACATATCAATTTATTCACTTGTAGTGATCGGAATAATCCTTGCTGTGGTGTATCTATGTAAACAAAGGAAAAGACAACGACCGCCACCCGAAGACACGTCACAACCACAACGACCTCAGCCACGTCCAAGGTCGCTGAATCTGTTGGCCCCGCAATATGTTCAATCACAGGTTTGAACATGTGCACGGTGACCTTCAAATTCACATTAAATATTTGTCTTTCATTATATTTCATTATTTCATCATTTAATTCATCATATTTCATTATATTTCATTATAATTACTTTAAGTCATCATATTATATGCATTTCCGCCAGAGAAATAGTATACGTTTAATTATTTGTATACAACTAAAAATTAGTATATATATAAGAAAAAATACATAAATAAACCAGTATCTAGTATAACGATATTCAGTTCATTTCATTTAATTATTAGACCCCACCCGTGGTAATCTAATAATTAACATAGTGTTTTCAGAAACCAGATTTTGGACGAAGACTAGAGTGTGGACCTAGACTTGGACCTAATATTTTGTTTACGTTTTTGATACGCAGCAAAATGACAATTGTTGCATTTAGAGAGGAACTCGAAATGATGTCGTCCATTTTCGAAACATTCAACTTTTATTTGTTTCACCAAGGCGTTAGAGGTAATTCCATGTTTTTTTACTTGAGAGAGATGTAGCGTTAGCAAAAAATTACTTTCTTTTCGCTTCTCGTGTCATGACTGTAACTAATCTTTTTAGGTTAGAGTAGCGAAATAAGTAACTATTGTTAACGCTTCCTTTAACCAAGGTTCAGAGTCGCATTTGGACCCAATTTTTTTTAAATGGTACAGATGGAATATGAAGTTGCATAATATAATCATGATGTTTTCTTGGGCTGCCGAGAACACAGTGAAACGCATGGAACGTTCCGACTGTGAACGTTTGAAAAAGATCTTGTCAGCGATAACATTGAGGAAGCTTAATACCAGTCTGACTGTGTGAATTCTGTTTATGAGGCCCTGAAAACTTTGGTTGCTAGTGCGGCTAACCAGACTTTAGGTATATAGTGTAAGTCCAACCCAAGAATAATTGGTTTGGTGGCGAGGGTTGTGTTGCAGTCGAACAACAAATTATAGCCCATAGTGATGTGTAGCAATGCCCGACAATCGCGAGGAAAAATAACGTTGCTCTTGCTAGGAGAGCAGCTAAGCGGATTTATACAATGAAGATCTATAGATGTATGGTGGAAGGCCAAGGTTCTGGAAGTACAACAACTCAGCAATGAGCGCAGTTCGCGTAATTTCTCTAAAGGAGCCATACGTTAAGGCCGTTAAGGTCTTAACCAACCTGCTTGGTGATCATCATGCACCTCTAATACAGACTATCCATCCCACGAGGAATTCACTAAGACCATGCAGAGATTGAAAAGATACCGCTCACCTCGGGTGAATTGCATTAATTCGGAGCGCTTGATATTCGAACGAGAAAGTTTTTGTGGAACTGTTTTTCCGACCTAATTCAATTAGTATGGCGAACCGAAACATCTTATGTCGCCAGTCCAATTAGGTGATTGAACTGAATATAAACGGAGTGAAGGAAATACTTGGTATACGCTTGTAGAGTTTTCAGCTTCTGTTTTTTTTTATTTTTTACTCCTTACATTGGAGCAGAATCATGCGTGTGGCATACGGTCCAATTTGGTTTTACAAATACGACAAACGTATTTGGTTTCCGTCCTCTTACCAGTTTTGTTACATTGGTGACATCCATTGTTGAATTAGTTCAATTAAGTTGCTGATCTGAATGTGGTCCTAACTAAGATTTGACAATTTTTTCTCGGAACTCTAATAAAGGACAAATTTCGATTTAAATTGATTTTGTTGTTAATCCAACACGAGTTCCAAATGCAAATTACCAACAAGGAGTATACAAGAGTATCTTTTGAGATTTGTACCAGCAATTTTTCAACGATTTATTCATTTCGTATTTTAAAATTTAATGGCTAAGGAAGTATTATTGGTTTATATGGTCTTATAATAAGTTTCGCAAATAATGATGATTTGTGCTTCGCAAAATTGAATAGCAAAATGTGACGGTGAAACCTTCGGATCAAAAGTAGTAGCGAAATTTCCATTTACCAAAATGGTGGGGCGTCCAAAATGACGTATTATATTTTGGAAAGCAGAATATTAGCCGTGTTTCTTGACGTTTGATCTGATCCGGATCAGATCATATATGCTTTCCTTTCATTTGTATAGCTGCGTTTCATGAAATCAACACAAAAATTGTATTATTTTTTGTTTTTAGGTTATTATATTGATCCTATTAGCATTTTGGTTCAAAACGTAGATAGAAAAACAAAAAAACAAATTTTTTTTATGTTTATTTCATGAAACGCAGCTATACAAATGAAAGGAAAGGAGATATGATCTGATCCGGATCAGATCAAACGTCAAGAAACACGGCTATTATTAAAAAACAAAACACTGTAGTATAAGAAAACTGGTTCAGACGAAGGTGTTTGATGATTCCACCATGTGAAATTTAATTCATGAATTCACAGGAAGTGGACTGCTTTGATTATTACATTCGGTTTTTAATTACTGCAGAGGATGTGATTCTACCACAAGGATTGAAAGTTGAGAGGTAGCCTTGGACTGGGAGTTATTGGAATGGCCCGGATGGATCTCATCAGCATAACTTTGGCCTGGTTAATTTTCTCCACACCCTTGGTGGTGTTATTTAACTGCATATATAAGAAATCGTATATATGACAAGCAATTAACCATTTCTCCACGATGATCACACTCCACTCCATGCAATATTTTTTGATTGACATTATGCCGGACTCACTCTATATACAAAATATAGAAAATAACGTATTTTAATTTATGCTGTCACTTTTGATAAGAATTTTTTTTTGTTTTATCTTTAAGTCAGCTGTTATTGAAACTTCAAACCTACTTTTAACTTATATAATGTACAACACGAATTTAAAATCAAAAACCGATTTAGAATTAACTTTCTAGAGACGCGAATTGCCGCTCTGATAATTAAACTTAAATTGTCATTTTCTACAAATAATAGTTAGGTTCGACGTACCGGGATAAATTAATAAGATAAGATAATAGAACTATGATTATATTATCATATAATATACAACTTATGTCGACTTGTTTTAGTCGCCAGGTAGCATTCTGTTTTTACGGTAAACTTGCTGTGGATTGAAGTAAAAATGTCAGTTTATTGTGAAGATATTCCAAACACACACGTTGTTGCGAAAGCATTATACGGTAATGTTCCATCATTGGTGCGGATTCATTATGTCGGTGAAAGTAAAATACCGGGAATCGATGCCACCAAATTGGCACCGTGCGTACTACCAGTGTTTTATAAAAAATTTGCGAACGAAATTGAGGCGTTCAAAGTATATTCCGATGATGTATGGATTACGTCATTTCCAAAGAGTGGTAAGTTCGTGAAAATAGTTGAGAAGTATAAATGAAAAAAAAAAATGTGTTTATACATTTCATATGTGACGAATATATATAGGAACAACATGGACTCAAGAAATGGTTTGGCTGATTGCAAATAATTTAGATTTTGATGGCGCGAAAAAATCGCGCCTCACCCATCGCTATAGATTTCTCGAACTATCGGTGTTGTATCGCGATTTAAAATTAGCCGGTGAAAAAAGTAGTGTGCAACTGGCTCAAGAACTGCCTCATCCCCGTTTCATTAAATCGCATCTTCCCATCGCTCTACTACCAATCGAATTTTGGAGTGTTAAACCAAAATTGGTGTATGTGACTCGTAATCCAAAAGATGCGGCAATTTCGTTCTATCATCACTACGTCAATTTACAACATTACAAAGGCAATTTGAACGATTTTTTAGATACGTTCTTAAATGACTTGGGTAAGTACATACATTATGGATGCATACAAATATTTAAAAAAAAATACATTACAGTTTGCTGGTCACCATATAGCGATCATGTTTTGGACTATTGGAAATTACGGAATGAGCCGAATATTTTATTTATCGCGTACGAAGAGATGTCTTACAATTTAAAGGGTGTGCTTCAAAAAGTGGCCAAATTCTTTGATAAAACTTATACTGCCGATCAATTAAATCAACTGGCTAACCATTTATCGTTCGATGAAATGAAACAAAATAGATTGGTAAATCATGAGATAGCGGTTGAAGGTGCCGAAAAGCTGTATGGCGAGAAGCGAGCCGATTCAAATTATCGCTTTATACGTCGCGGCCAGGTGAATTCGGCCAACGATGAAATGCCAGTTGAATATCAAAAGAAATTCGACAATTGGTTGGCGGAAGCGTTTAAAGGAAGTGATTTTAAGTATAATGTTTAGGTACAAAAATTTCGAAGGATTATTCGTCGCGCTCAATAACATAATAAGTTTTAAATAAATTTTTAAATTTTATTGACAACTCCAGATGATGTAAAGGGCGCACTTGGTGTTGGTCCATCCGAAATTTCCTCTTGATGTTCGTTTGGGCTTAATGCTAGAAACTCGCTGCATGGGAATATTGAATGACCTTTGCTTGGGCGAATCTGTCTTTCTGTATCCTCAGGTGCGACATGGCCGCTTACTACTGACGTCCTGGTTATATTTGTGTTCAGTCTCATCGTTTTTGTTTTCCTGTTGTTTATTTTCAGACCGCAACTACGTTAGTTAGATCTGATAGCTGTAGTACTTTTTGCTGCATGTCGGAGTATTTGTACGTGGGCGGGCATATATCATCTGCATCACCTACATTATTGAGTTTATCTGTTAATTGACATTGCATGCTATTTCGGACGTATTATATTTGCTTTGTTTGCCTCTGAATTGAACTCGATTTCCAGCATCCCGATACATTTCTGGTGTGAGTTCAACTAACTTCTTTGGGATGCCCAATTCTCAAAGTGTCATATTATGTTCCTATTTATTGTGTTAAATGCGCGTTCGAAATCGACGAAGAGCAGGTAAAGTGGAGAATGCCATTCGTTGGATTGTTCGATGATCCGAATTGAGTTGATGTGATCAGTGCAGCTTTTTCCAGTAATTAAATCAGCTTTTTTGTTCCTTCAGATTCAGGAATTGTTATTTTAATTGTTGTATTGAGGAGGGAGATGCCACGCAGGAATTAAGCCACCTTTCTTGAGTATCGTAATTGTCAAGCCATCTTTACAATTGTGTGGTATTCCATGAGAATTCCACACTTCTTGTATATAGTGTTTGATTGTATTGAATTTGAATATTTCGGCGGTTATGTTGTCAGTTCCAGCAGCCTTATTGTTCTTCACCTTCTCGATGCACTCTTAACTTCCCTTTGAGTCACTTTATTACTTTATTTTATTTATTTATATACTTTCTGAACGTGTTACCTGATCCAATTTTTTACTCAGGACGAGAGTTAAACGAAACGTTCTACAATAATTAATTCAAATGGACTTTTAGAAACATTTGTTAAATGCTGCAAAATAATTGATAGCATCTTGGCGTTTTAAATTTAGTCCTAGCATAAACGGATTTCAATAAAAAATCAAAGGCCAGCGTGATGTAGGTAAATATTGTAGAATCCTTAAAATCGGAAAAGTAATCCTAGGAATGCAAAACCATGCAAGGAACTTGCAGAACTTCCACGTCAAGCTGGAAAATCTAGAAAACATTTCCGAGATAATTGGAAGGAAATGCCAGCTCTAGTATATTACAGGGATCTTATTTCTGAATATCAAGATCATGATGATGAAGAAGTACAAGAAGAATCCGAGAGTCACTGGGAACAAGAATTTACAAGAATAAAGTGCAAATTATTGACGAATGTCTATAGCAGAAATAGTTGGAAAATATAAGGAGAAGGACCTTCCAAATATTACCACCGGTATTAAGTTCAAAAATAACGGAAAAGGCATCAAAATTGACTCATACCATTCTTGGGTACCAACCAGTTTATCATAAACAATTTACCGTAAAATAAAGTTTCGTGGACACAATTTATCGTGGACACAATTTATCGTGGACACAATTTATCGTAGACACAATTTATCATATAATACATTTGTTTTTAATGATTTAATGATAACATTCGATTTGCTGATTGGAAACGAGATTCTAAAATAATTTTTGGCATAAGTTCTGCAATATGACCAACAGGAATGTAACTAGACCATTCCTTGACCGATTACAATGAAACTCGGTATATTGGATGGAAATGAGATTTAAAATCTTTTTGGAATGAAGTTCTGGAATTTGGTTGCTTGACCGAGTGGAATAAATGTTTAAATACATTATTTGGAGACACATATGAAAGTTTAATTATCCTTCATTTAACTGTTTCATTCATTGTATGTTATGACAATTTGTATAGTTCTTGTTCAATTCGCTTAAAACTCGAAATTGCAAAACTAAACACACTATCCCATACAATTATATGATTGCAAGTTTTCCAGGAGTGTATTCATTAATAATCTTATTTATAACCATTCCTGTCACAGTGCCAACTGTCGAACGCTCTTTTTCCAACTGGATGTTTTAAAACTTATTGATGATTTTGCCAGTTGTAAATCAAGGTAAAAGGTTTTCTAGAATTAAAACTCAATCACTTATCGGAAACTTTAAATATGGTATAAACAGGGTTTACTCGCAATACTTGCAGCTTAAAACGTCTCGAGTGTACCTTTTCTTTTCTATACATTTACATATACAGGGTGTCCGCCTGGAAGGTATACTATTTTATTTTGTCGCCGTTTTGGTAAACGTTAGTCTTGACAGTTTATATTTGGCAGTCATGAAGTAGACACGTGGCAAATTTACTATGGAAAAATATTCGATAAACCAACATGTTTTAATCGTTAAAATTTTTTATCAAAATCAATCATCGATTACTGTGACGATGAGAAAGTTACGTGAAATTTTTGGGAGAAACAACGTGCCAACAAAACGCACTATTTATCGTGTAGTGAATGATTTCGAAGAAAGAGGGTCTGTAGGTGATAGGCCCAAGCATGGGCCACAACGTACTGCAAGATCGGCTGAAAACATTACTGCTGCTCAAGAAAGTGTTCAAAACAATCCATCAACCTCAAAAGCTTGATCTTCAAAGAACAAGTTTGGCCACAATTTTGCACAAGGATTTGCATTTGTTTCCATTTAAGATTCAGTTGACACAAGAGCTTCTTTCACAAGACCATGACAACCCCGATTTTCATGAAAAAATCATAATGAGTGACGAGGCACATTTTCATTTGAATATGTGAATAAACAGAATAGTCGGTTCTGGGCAATGGAAAACCCTCAAATTATTCATCAGTCACCTTTACCGTCCATTAAAAGTGACAGTCTGGTGTGCAATTTGGTCAGGAGGAATTATTGGACCTTACTTCTTTCAAACTGAAAACGGCGTAACGGTAACTGTGAATGGGGAGCAATATCGTGATATGATTGAAAACTTTTTAACGCCACAACTGAATGCTTTGGGCTTGATTAACATGTGGTTTCAACAAGACGGTGCCACATCGCATACAGCCAGGATTACAATGGAATTACTGCGAGACCTCTTTCCACAACAAGTTATTTCAAAAAATGGTGATGTTGATTGGCCTCCACGGTCGCCTGATTTAACTGCTCCGGACTTCTTTTTGTAGGGATATCTGAAAAGCAAGGCTTATGCAAACAAACCAGAAATGCTTGAGCAACTCAAACAAAATATTCGTGATGAAATTAATGAAATACCGCGTGAAATGTGTGAGAATGTAATGAAAAATGTGCTCAAAAGGACTCGCATTTGTGAGGCTAACAGAGGCGGACATTTATCTGATATTGTATTCCATACATAATTGCCGACATTAAATAAAACATTTATCAATATAAGATCCATTCTCTTTCATTTAATCAAAAATTATAAACAAACAAAGTAGTATAGATATAGATTTGACAGCTTGGTTTGCCATGTAAATAACCATCACTGCCATTCTGTAAGTTTGGTGGCTTTTCAAACTGGGGTAAGGTAATGACATCACCGTTTTTCATTTCAATCGTCTTGTACTTGTCCGAATTTCTTATGTTTGTTACACCTTGTGGATCGTAACTCTTTCTCAATATCGCCGGTAAAAACTTCATCGTCATTATCATCATCGGATGTACTTTGTCGGTCTGATTGAGAAATAGGTAGATCGCCTACACCTTTAAACTACGGTATGATATAGGAATATCAGTTTGGTTTTATTATGTTTAGAAATTTTACTGTTCCCGTTTAAGGTATTAAACGATATTTCACATAGGTTTTTATTATTTCGGAGCTTGAGGCTTTGAGCAATGCTTTTCGCATCTGGGGACTATACTATAGTATCCTATAAACGTTTCATGTTTCGTGCACAACTTTTCATTTTCAAGCAATACAGGTGCACAATAACAGGTTAAATAGTCTCGATTAAAAATATCTGTTCGGAACCGAATCAAATCGTTGGCTGATTGAGTGAGATCAAAAAGTAAATACCCGTACGGTTTCGATGTGGCTTCATTATATACTATCATAAGATCTACGGAATTTTCAGGGTATATTTGCCAGGCGAGTGTGTTGAAAGTATTGAATATTGTGAAATCTATAAATAATCTTATAATTAAAATGGCAAACACCATTTTCGGTGAATGGATTTGAGTACATTTACAGGAGGGGGTATATTCACTTTCGAGTCTCAAAGGACTCAAAATGGAAAATATCGCTCTTATTATAAAGGGTCGAAACGGCGAAGGATTACACGCGAGAGTAAAACTAAATTTTGAGGCATTTGAGAATGTCAATACAAACAACACCGACTCGGATAGTGATTCTTTTTTTTCTTCTTCACAACAACAGCAGCAACATTTTGAGAGTGACACAGACATATAAAATTGTTTAGAAAGTTTATACATTTTTATTAATTATTTATTAAATTAATTATTTTAGATGACAAATATTTGTACATAATTTTTTTTTAAAGAATTTTCGAAGAAATAGTAATAGCGTTGGGAAAACTCAACCAATACTTCGTCCCCCGTTTTTTCCAGCTCTTCATCGGACATTTCGGCTCTGTTGACCTCCATACGGCATAACCCCCCTCATAAGTTGCAAATTTCCATTACTTCCGACGGATATCTGATTAGTTTGCTTCATCGTATCAGAAATTATGATGTACGGGTGTTCACTAGCTGCTAAAGCCTGCTCCTCTTGGTATCGCCGGAATAATTGTTATTTAAACATTTTTTTTTATATTTGTAAAAGAGTTGGTATAAACTGATGATTTCTTCAAAGCACTTTTTTAGTTTACAATAGATTACAGTCTCAACAAACACTGTTTATATTCCCTTGAAAAACTAGAAATATGAATAGTTCATTTAGTAGTCTACAAATTGATAACTTGCACTTTTTACGGGTAATTAATTATCAGTAGAGGTGAAAACTTGTTATCAGTGCAATACCCTTTCGTAAATTTAATTATTTCGTCAAATAATTTATGCTTTTGTTAATTTATATAAATTCATAAGAATAAATTATAATTATTATTAAATTAATTATTCTAGGCTACAAATATTTTCACGGGCGAATAATTTTTAGCAAGTCTGAAAACCTTGCACTTTCTTTTCGCGAATTACATATAGAGCAATTAATTACTGATAAGAATAAATTATAATTCGTGCGACTAAAATAGTTAATTTAATCTACAAATATTTTTACGGTCGAATAATTTTAAATAATAATACCTTTTGTATAAGATATAATCATCATTTAGGCTAATTTATAAACATATGTAAATATTTACTTACAAACATATAGACAAAGTAGGTCAACGACCTTGAAGGTCACCGGATGTAGGTCATGACCCTGGCCTGACCTTAACCTATTTAATAAGTAGGTCGACTCAGGTGGCCCATCTACTACTAACTTCCATCAGGCATCACGTGCTTCTCGTCGGATCTGTAGTATTGCTCGTCTAAAACCAGCATCAAGGTTTGTTGGCCCGATTTTGAGATCTAGTATGCCATTTGTATGGAGGCAGCATTGATAGTCAGGTATCCTGTGAGCTATCAAGAATGCCTCCCGCATATCTAACGAGGGCAGATCATTGCAACTGATTGTAACAAAGTACTTTTGTGATTCAAAGCATTTACATGAATATATTCATGTACCGATGACTATTTTCAACGTTGCCAATCTCGGAGCTATAATAATTAAATAATTAATTACTGGAAATTTACTAAATTAAATGACAATGAAATTTACTACGTTAATGAGAAATCTGTCATAGAAACATAAGGTTTATTTTTCGTATTTTTGGGGGAGGAAACTAGATTTTAGACCTTAGATTTAATAATATTGTCTCTGAATAAATGATCATAGACTGAAGTACGTCAAGTCGTTGATGTACAGCAACCTCTTCAGAAACATACAAACACGCGAATAAAACACAGTAAAAATCCCCTGCACACGAATTGGTGCTCACATAGCGATACATAGGGCTCCTGTGATGGGCAGTATATATAATTTGTTCTACAGGGTTCAAATTTTTGCAGCAGACCAATTCATTGTTGACTTTTGACAGTTCATGCAAACTAGAGATCTTTAAAGGTTCTACCGCATTAAGATTAAATTAACTAGTACATTCGATTAAATTAACTAGTTCATTCGATATCTTAGATTTCCTAGAGGAAACTCCCTTGTCTGCGGATTCTGAGGGAGCTTGGATTATCAAGTGATGCTATACAAAAAAAACATAATGCCTGAATACCGTGGGACATTTACATAGGAGACTTAATGCAGTCACTGTTTTAACCGATATCCGTTGCCTCATGAGAGACAAGTGTAATATTTGATACACCCTGTATGGTCTTAGTTATAAAAGTCAATTTACTTTTCCTATACAATGTAATCATGGAGTAACTCACCTCGCTCGCTGTTATATCTGTACTCAAATTCTGTCTTGGGAACTCCCATCATTTCGCAGGATGACTCAATTCTTAACGGCTGCTACATACGTGTTGATTAGAAACAGAAAGCAACTTAAATTATGGCGAGAATGCATGACCAAATTCTACCTCTAAATCTTTCGATTGAAGTTTTCTTTCACAAGGGAGCACCTGATGCTGTCTTGCAGAGGTGGAGGTAAATAACCGCCTCTGGCTTCTCAGAATTTTTTTTGTAAATTTTAGTGAAATCAGTGACTCCCTATAAGAAATTATATTAGCTTCTTGTAGTTAGTCTTTGGATCTTCCGCTTGGTAGCCTTCCAGTTGCAAACCAAAACCAATAAATCAATTTGCGTACAAATTTATATATATTGAAAATATTGGTTTTTCTAGCAATTCGACCATCACCCCAGTTAAGAATTTGTTCTATTAAGTAAATTCGATTATATATTGAGACAATGAACCGACAAATATTTATTTAAGATAAGAAAATACAACGTTATGTGTTTCATTATCTTTGCTTATTTACATTACGATTCATTTTAAATTGCATTCGCTGCACAGCCACATTCACTTTTACAGAAAATTTTCTGTGAATTAAAGTAAAAATGTCAGTTTATTGTGAAGATATTCCAAACACTCATGATGTTAAGAAAGCATTACACCGGAATATTCCATCATTGGTGCGTATTCGTTATGTCGGAGAAAGTAAAATACCGGGAATCGATGCCACCAAATTGGCACCGTGCGTACTACCAGTGTTTTATAAAAAATTTACGAACGAAATTGAGGCATTCAAAGTATATTCCGATGATGTATGGATTACGTCATTTCCAAAGAGTGGTAAGTTCGTGAAAATAGTTGAGAAGTATAAATGAAAAAAAAAATGTGTTTACACATTTCATATGTGACGAATATATATAGGAACAACATGGACTCAAGAAATGGTTTGGCTGATTGCGAATAATTTAGATTTTGGTGGTGCGAAAAAATCGCGCCTAACCCATCGCTATAGATTTCTCGAACTATCAGTCATGTTTCGAGATATCGAATTTGCCAGAGACAAAAATACTGTGCAATTAGTACGAGAAATGCCTCGTCCACGATTCATTAAATCACATCTCCCCATCGCTCTTCTACCAACCGAATTTTGGAGCGTTAAACCAAAACTGGTGTATGTGACTCGTAATGCAAAAGATGCGGCAATTTCGTTCTATCATCACTATGTAAATATGCTGGATTACAAAGGAAGTTTGACAGATTTTTTGGATACGTTCTTAAATGATTTGGGTAAATACGCACACACTCTATAAGTAAGGCTTTGTCTGAATATATAAAAAAAATATTACAGTTTGCTGGTCACCATATCGCGACCATGTTTTGGACTATTGGAAATTACGGAATGAGCCAAATATTTTATTTATCGCATACGAAGAGATGTCTTACAATTTAAAGGGTGTGCTTCAAAAAGTGGCCAAATTCTTTGACAAAACTTACACCGACGATCAATTGAATCAACTGGCTGATCATTTATCGTTCGATGAAATGAAGCAAAATAGTTCAGTTAATCACGAGAAAGCGGTGGAGGATATCGAACATCTGTATGGCATGAAGCGAGCCAATTCTAACTTTCGCTTTATTCGTCGAGGCCAGGTGAACTCGGCCAACGATGAAATGCCGGTCGAATATCAAAAGAAATTCGACAATTGGTTGGCCGAATCATTTAAAGGCAGTGATTTTAAGTATAACGTTTAGGTACAGAAATTTCGAAGGATTATTTGTCGCGCTCAATAATATAAAAACTACTAAATAAATTTTTAAATTTTATTGATAACTTCAGATGATGCGTGAAGGGTGCACTTGGTGTTGGTCCATCAGAAATTTACTCTTGATGGATAGTTGTGTGTTGTGTTTTTACTCACATTTTTGGCAACGAGCTCTATGGATGTTCATGGTTACGGCGAAGGTGTAATGTGGCCGCTTTCTTCTGACTTTGTAATGGATCGCTTGGATATTGATGTTTCGAGTGTCAATGGTTCAGCTATAAATCGATGGTTGTTCCACGGAAATATGCTATTGTGGTTTTGTCCTGTGTCGACATAGATACATCTCTCTTAATAGATTCCGGTAAAGCCTCTTCATTTGATTTCTGCAGGATAATTGCATTTTCCAAGTCCATAATATCTTTTGCCATCTTGTAATCTTTAGGTTCGTGGTGTGAGATATGGGTTGTTAAAGATTGTAACCGATTTGATAATTCTGCGTTGAATTGAAAGCCTCACTGATATCATAAATGACGAGCTGATCTTGTCTATCTTTTCTTCAATGGCTGATAGATAGAACTCTACATGTTTTAAGGTATATCTTGGATCAAGCGTTAGAGTTCCTGACTGCTTCAATGTCACCGTCATGACTTGATGATCATCGAGACATTAAAATTTTTATTTGTTACACAAAGGCGTTTAAGTTAATCCCATGTTTTTTATTTGAGAAAGATTTAGTGTTTCCCAAAAATTACTTTCTTTACGTTTCTCGCGTCATGACTGTAACTAATCTTTTGAAGTTAGAGTAGCGCAATAAGAGTCGCATTTGGACACAATTTTTTAATATGGTACAGATGGAATTTGAACTGGCATATCAAAGGCCCAATCATGATTTCTTGGGTTGCGGGTAAAGAAAGCTGTTACGGATTTCGAAGCAGTCAATAACCGATTGTGTATTCTTTGCTTGCGCATGGAATTAGCCAACCTGTCGAAAATTTGTGTACATGCGCCCACAGAAGTCAGCCAGCCCCAAGATAAAGACTCATTTTACAATGACTTGGACGATCTGATGGGATCTATACCCGAACACAATGTTCGAATGGTAATTGGGGACTTTAAAGCTATAAGAGTATTTACTCCCGACACGAAACTGCTACCAATAACGGTGAGAGAATGATGAACATTTCAATTGCTCATGACCTTAGAGTAGCAAGTACATCCTTTCAACACAAACAAATACTTTTAGAAACATGGATCCATTTTCGCGATAGTCGTCTAGCAGTCGAATAACAAAATATAGCCCATAGTGAAGTGCAACAACGTCTCACAATCGTGAGGAAATACAAGGCTGCTCTTACTAGGAGGGCAGCTAAGTAAATTTATAGGCAAAAAATACGTGAATGATGAAAGGTCAAGGTTCTGAAAGTACAACAACTCAGCAATCAGCGCAGTTCGTGTAATTTCTTTAAAGAAATGAACGGATTAAACCATACCTTCAGGCCGCACCGTCATTCGCTATTCGAGATGGAAATCTCTGTGTCAACATCGACGCAGTACTCTACGCATGGTGTGTAGTTGTGAACCGCCCTGTTTGGGCAAACCGAAACATCTTATATCGCCAGTCCAATCAGGTGATTGATTTTCAGCATATGTTGAACTTCAGATCAATGAGCCAAACCAAAATACACGATCTCTGGCTATAGGGACAAGGGCACACCAGATTTTGTCAAACGGGAGTAGGCTCGTTACATTTAAGAGAAGAGTCATGCGTGTGGCATACGGTCCAAACCGCGAGTTAGTTGATACATATCGAGCTCTGTACAATATCGATATCAGAGATCTGATGACAGTTCCATATTGTACATGAAGTAAGATTTCAAAAATTTATTGATGGTACCTAATTCTGAAACATGGATATGCACTCAATCCAATCTTATCGCCTTTTTGGTTTTACAAATACGACAAACTTATTTGGTTCCCGTGCTCTTACCAATTTTGTTACATTGGCGACATCCCTAGCGACAGCTTGGGAAATGTCCCATTGTTGAATTAGTCGAATTAGAATTAAGTTGCTGAGCTGAAGGTTGCCCTAAATAAGACTTGATCATTTGTTCTTGGAACTCCCAAAAAGACAAATTTCGATCTAAATTGATTTTGTTGTAAATCGAACACGAGTTTCAAATGCAAGTGGAAAAAATGTTTCGCATGTATACCAGCGGATAGGGTGTCTTTTCAAGCATAGTATGAAATCATTCAATTAGCCCTGTTGAGGCCTGTATGTATGCGAAGAATTATACAGAAAATGGTGAAGGAGTTTACAAGAGTATCTTTTGAGCAATTTTTCAACCGATTTATTCATTTCGTATTTTAAACTTCAATGCCTAAGGAAGTAATATTGATTTATATTGAATTCTTCAATTCCACAAGTGAATGATGAAGGTGGCAAGAAATTGTAATTTGTATTGAACCCAGTACAAAAATACAATATCAAATTTCAATGGAAGAAATGTCGATTTGTGCATCGCAAAGTTCAATACCAGAATGGGACGGTGAAACATTCGAACCTAAAAAACAAAAGTATTAGCGGAAAGTATATGGTGCGGCGTTCAAAATGACGGATTATTTTTTGGAAAGAGATTTCTTTTTAAATATGATTTCTACGACCACAGAATAGGCCGGACACAAATACACAAATCGAGAAGGATCCGAGCTTGAAATGATTTTACGAATATAACATTGAAGAATCTCTCTCTCTCTCTCTGCACAGTAAAAAATATTTACATAAATTCTGTAAAGTTCCATATAAATCGTAGTAAAAATATTACATATTTTTATGTAAACTAAAAAAATCAGTAACTGATTATGTAAAATTCAGTAAAATGTTCTGTAAAATGTCAAATTACGTATAATTCCAGGAATATTCCATAACTTTACTGAAAAATCCATCCCAAGTTATGGAATTCTCCATACGCTTCGAGCATAAAGATATATAGAGAGAGTGTAAAACTTAAAATGTATGAAAAGAGAATAAGAAAATCGTACTACAACTTCTGTCAAAAAAATTTTTTTTTTTTTGTTTATTTCATGTTTTGTGTTTGTGTGTTTTAACATCGAAATAAAATTAAAAATTATAAGTGAAAAATATAAGATGGCTAAATTAATTAAGTGTTGTGTGACAAATTGCTCCAATACGAAGCAAATTAATACAAAAAAAAACAATTATAAAAAGTGTTTAATTAACTTTTTTAGGTAAGTGTTAAGTGCATATTTTTTCCAAATTTTTCGATCGCAATTTAATTCACACGAATGAAAATTAAAAATAATTGTGCAGTTTTAAAGTGTATTTAATCCTTATTATGGCCACCCATTTTAGTTTAAATCAGTTTTAGTTTTCTATCAAAAAAATTAAAACTAAACTGTTTGTATACCAAAAATAGAACAAAATTACGCGGCCATGATGATGTTTATATAAAAACGTTCATAGCCGGCGAAACTATTTTTTTTGTGGGTTTTTTTTTCTGTTGTTAAAATGCTTGAAAATTTTTATTTTAATTTTTATTTTAAAACTTTTATTCTTCTCGTGTAAACGGGATATAAGATTAATCATCCCTTTAAAAAAATATTAAAATTAAATTATATTATCTAAAATAAAATGGGTGGAATTATTTTCTACAAGTATATTGTACAAAATATTTATCAATTTTGTATTGTGGTACATAATTATGTACATTATACATAATATTTATAAATTTCTAAAAATCCAATTTTTTTTAACCCTATGAAAAAGTAAATAATTTTATGTACGACTATGGCAATAAACAAAAAAAAAAATGAGAGAAAAAAAAAAAAAATATCTTTTGACAGAAGTTGTAGTACGCTCAAAATATATTATCCTACCCGGTTGTCCATACGTTATGTTGTATTACGTATTTAACATGTAATTTTACATAAAATACCTGAAAAATAAGAGAAGTGAGAAGCGAAATATCAGAAAGAGGATAATAAGCTAAAATAAGAACGCGTGTATTTTATTTGTGGTTAAGTATCAAACAAGAATGTAGTTGAACAATTATTCCAGTGTTACAGTGAAATTTAAATATAATACCTATAACTAACAATTTAATTATAATTAGTATTAGTCTTAATACATTATATTTTATACAAAATTCTATAAAGTATTATTTAAAAAAAAAAGTGTTTTAAAGCTTCAATAATATGTAGATTTTGGATAAAATTATTGGGTTTAGTTTTCTATGTGGTAACGTTATTTGTAACCTAAAACTTTACTATTACTTGATGCATATAAATAATGTTATCATTACAAATAATTCGGCTTGTGAATTGTTGATTTTTAAATCGTAGATATAAGAGTGTTTTGTCCACACAGGAACGAAAAATCAGCTGGTCGTCGATTTCAATGGGAGCGTCAACATGTCGTATCGTAACCAGGTACAGATCTTATTGTGTATAATATGCGCGGTAAATAAGTGTATTACATTCTTTGAGGATCTTACATGCAATTTGAATTAGAATAATTGAATAATTAGGTTTGACAGTCTAAAGTATTCCCAATTTGTGTGTTTATTTACTAAACTAGGATAGCTTTTTTTTTGAATGATCCTTTCACTTAATGTCAAAAGTATTGGGGAGTGATCAGAGCTTAAGTCAAGACTTTCATCTATATGTATATAATTTACAGATATATTCTTGACTACAGAAGAAATCAATTAGATCTGGTATTTTATTTAGATCAGTTGGCCAGTAGGTTGGTTTTCCATTTGATAAGGCTTCGCAACCGGATTTTCTGATAGCATTGAGGAGTTCTTTCCCTTTGGTTGTTGTTAGTCTAGAACCCCAGTGAGTATTTTTTGCATTAAAATCTCCTCCAATTACAAATCTTTCCCGTAGTTTACTGAAAAATTCAAGATAATCTTTTTCTTTTAGAGAGTATTTCGGTGGGCAGTAAATTCCAATAACACTAATAGAGTTATTTTTGGTCTTGATATTAACAGCTGTTGCTTGTATTTGTTCTGTTTCATATTTTAATTCCTCGAAGTGATTAATACTATTTCTAATTATAACAGCACTACCTCCCTTGGCAGTATTTCCCGGGTGAATAGTGTGATATGTTTTATAATTTCTAAATTTGATAATTGATTGCCTAGTGAAGTGAGTTTCAGAGATGAGACAGACATCGATTTTCTCTGCGTCCAGAACCATTTGCAATTCCTGTTGGTGTTGCTGGAGTCCATTGGCATTCCAGCATAAAATTCTTAAGTCGTTAGACATGGCTTTGTTTAGGGATGGCTCCCTTAATACTGTATTCTAGTTTCTGTAATCGCTGATCAAAATAATTAAGTTTGCTTAATATCAGCTTAAGCGTTTGATTTATGTCGTCTGTTTGAGGAGTTTTTTGTTTGTTTTCGTTACTCATCATTACTTGAGCGTAAGTTTTTTTGCCCACTTCTCCTTGAGAGGCTATCAACGATTCACGCCTTAACTCTCCTTTAAATGATTCAGGCCTGTTTATTCTAACAGTTTGCTTCTTTATTACATTTGTATTTTTAGCATTTATGTTTTTATTTTTGATGTTTTGCAATTCAATAGCAACACTGCATCCTCTGTAGTTAGCTGGATGGTTTTCTCCACAATGTACGCATCTAGGCTGTACATCTGTGGGTTTGACACAATCTCTAGTATGGTGTTTACCTAGACATTTGACACACCTGGGGTCTTTGTTACAGTATTTTTGAGTATGTCCATATGCTTGACATTTTTTACATTGTGGTATAAGCCTAGATCTTCTTAGGGGCCCAATATTGACTTTGCATCCCAAGATGTACTTGATTTTATGTATTTTTTCAATATCATCATCTGCGCTGAATGTCAGCATATACATGTTCAGAGGCTCCTTACTTCTCCGTTTTAGCTTAATTGATGCTTCAGTTGCATTAAAACCTTTTCCTTTCAGGTCCTCAATAATTTTTTCTGGTTTACATGTAGAGTGCAGATTTTTAACCATTACCCTAATTGGTCTGATTTGTTTGTTTTCAAACGTATGCCAGGAATGTCCCCCTTCGCTTAATATTTTTTTCATTTCTCTGTAGGTTTCACCATCTGCTAAGTTTATTTTGATGTTGTTTCCACTCATCAATTTTGTATTAAACTTATCTGTTTTAGTTATTGTTTTAATTTTCTCATACAGTAGATCATAGTTTTTAACTCCATCTATAACTATTGGGGGTGGTGGAGGTAATTTTTTTGGATTGTTTTGGATTATTTTAGAAATTGCCTCTTTTAGTTGAGGAGGAGTAGGTGTATCATTCCTTCTCCTTTTTTTTCTCTGACTTTTGACTCTAATCCACTCAGTTTCGTGAGCTAATTCTTCTTCATCCGTATGGTATTCTTGTTCCATTACTTTTTGGGTAGGAGGAGAATCAACGTTTTTCTTTGCTTTAAGAGCTTTAACTTCGTTTTCAAGAATCCTTATATGTTCCTGCATCGTGAGCTAATTCTTCTTCATCCGTATGGTATTCTTGTTCCATTACTTTTTGGGTAGGAGGAGAATCAACGTTTTTCTTTGCTTTAAGAGCTTTAACTTCGTTTTCAAGAATCCTTATATGTTCCTGCATCCAAGCAATTGTATCATTTAATTGCTTATTTAAATTATTAGATTCATTCAATGCAGCATTGGCCTTACGCAATTCCTGATACAGCATTTCTTCTTTTTTAGAACAATTGTTGTCCTCTGGAAAAGCATTTCTCGGTAACTCCACAAGTTCTGTAGGTATTATTTTCGTGGTGAACGTGCTACAGGCTCTCGTAGGAGACCTCGGTAGAACCTGACTCTTTTGGAAAGGATCGATATTATCCATTTCTGCTTCACTCATTCGTATATTACAATTCCTCAACGTATCTTGGGATTTTTTCTGATTAGAGCGCCTATGGAAAGAAAATGGCTCCTCGTCGTCACTCATTTTACCGACCGGATTTGATGTTCCCCATCGACCCAATAATTTTGGCCGGGAGTGTATATAAAATAAATTTAAAAATAAAATAAAATAAAAAAAAAAAAAAGCTAACACTGCACTTTTAATTTTTTTTCACTATGTTCAATATGTACATACATAAAATAATTAAAAAGAAACTACACTCACTGCACTTTTTGATTATTTTTATTTTATCGCTTACTTCACCGATTCCACGTCCAAACCCCACAACGATTTGAAAGAGACTATATTTTTATGTAAACTAAAAAAATCAGTAACTGATTATGTAAAATTCAGTAAAATGTTCTGTAAAATGTCAAATTACGTATAATTCCAGGAATATTCCATAACTTTACTGATAAATCCATCCCAAGTTATGGAATTTTCCATACGATATGTAGTATTACGTATTTAACATGTAATTTTACATAAAATACCTGAAAAATAAGAGAAGTGAGAAGCGAAATATCAGAAAGAGGATAATAAGCTAAAATAAGAACGCGTGTATTTTATTTGTGGTTAAGTATCAAACAAGAATGTAGTTGAACAATTATTCCAGTGTTACAGTGAAATTTAAATATAATACCTATAACTAACAATTTAATTATAATTAGTATTAGACTTAATACATTATATTTTATACAAAATTCTATAAAGTATTATTTAAAAAAAAAAGTGTTTTAAAGCTTCAATAATATGTAGATTTTGGATCAAATTATTGGGTTTAGTTTTCTATGTGGTAACGTTATTTATAACCTAAAACTTTACTATTACTTGATGCATATAAATAATGTTATCATTACAAATAATTCGGCTTGTGAATTGTTGATTTTTAAATCGTAGATATAAGAGTGTTTTGTCCACACAGGAACGAAAAATCAGCTGGTCGTCGATTTCAATGGGAGCGTCAACATGTCGTATCGTAACCATGTACAGATCTTATTGGGTATAATATGCGCGGTAAATAAGTGTATTACATTCTTTGAGGATCTTACATGCAATTTGAATTAGAATAATTGAATAATTAGGTTTGACCTAAACTATCATTTTAATTTTTATCGAATGGCTAAAAAGTAATTTAAAAATACTTTATAAAATGTGTTGTTTTAGCCAAAATAATTTATTTATTTAAAGGATATTTCAGTTTTAGCTAAAACAAGACATTGACTATATCAACAATGGTGGCGCTTATTATTAATAGATGGCACTACCTCTATAAATCGAGCGAACTTTCAATTCAGTATAGCCAGTATTTTAGTCAACAAAATCGGTTTCAGGCACACATTGAGGCTATAAATAATAATCAAATAAAGTTAAGGAGTATTTTTAATTTATTTGAATAAATATTGGAATATTTCGTGTCAAAATACCCCTACTAAGGGGCCCTACTATGTCTTTCGACTACGATTTTCGACGACGGTCCCTTTCTATAGTAGGCAAAGGAAGAAAAAGGAAAACAATATTATAAATTTACTATTGTTTACCTTTTTCTTCCTTTGCCTGCCATATGAAAACGACCGTCGACGAAATTTTTAGACGAAAGTCATACTAGGGCCCCAGATTTCTGTAAAACTATGCATATAACACCTTGTTGTGAAACCACTGCTGACCACTCCAACGAATACCATAAAGTAAAGAAAACGCCTGAATGTTAAAATAAAATTATAATTTAAAATCTAAGGCGAAAACAAATTGAACTTAAACAAAACGAGCACACATTTTATTGTAATAACCTAAATAATAATAATTGAATATAAAATTGCAAAACGCAATTTGGAAATTATTAATTAATATTAAAACAATAATGTGTGTCAAATTGTAAAAACAAAATAAGTCAATAACAACAATTTGACATAGAATATTTAGTATATATAGTTGAAGAATAATTAAAGTAGTTGTAGTTGAAGATAATACAGTCGCAGTCGCAGTCAAAGTCTAAGTCAAGTCATTAAGTAGTAAATAAATAAATTAGAAAAAACCTAAAAACTAAATACTCAGTGTTATAAATTAAAATCGAGAATATTCATCATTCATCAATCACCGATTTTGGTAAACATCGGCGGGCGAACCTCGTACGGCAAAGCGAGGGGGGAAGACAGAAGAGTGTGTCAGCGCTCAAGCTTCCCTAGTTACAGTTGTCTACCAAAATCTTTCTCAATTACTAATCTCAATATCATAATTACATTGATATTTCTCTAAACAAACAATTGCTAATTCGGAAATAACAGTATAACACGACATTACCAATAACCCACACATATAAACATTAACACATTTAGACTCCACACTTCCAAACCTCTCAAGTATAAATAATAATACCATTTATATAACATTTATATAACATTGGCGCTGCCGCAAACTTTCCACTCCGGGTCACTTAATTATCAGTATCAAATACGCAAAGTTTCCACTCCGGGTAACTGAATAATCAGTAAAATATTATTGTAATAACTAAATAGTCAGTATTAGACGCAAATTTTCCACTCCGGGTAACCGAAAACGTTCCACTCTGGATAACAAAATACTTCACCATCTAACAATTCCAACCTATCGCGACATACAAATTAAAAAAAACATGGCACAAATTCAAGAGTCAGTTGAAAGACGAGTTCCTCTCTTTTACGGTCAACCAGACGTTGATGCCAGCGAAGTAAATTTTTTCATGGATGCGTGCAAACGTATCGAAAAATTATACGCTGACAAACCGGACAGTTTGGCTACCGCTAGAAGAAACAATATTTAGACTACGAGGAAGAGCATATGAAATATTCCGTGATATTGAGGTTAAGACCTTTAAAGAATTTTATAATACCTTAACACGAAAATTTCTGCCTACCTACACAGTAGAGATATTATCAAATAGACTCAGTAATGCCAAACAGAACAAATTTGAAAGTTGCCGAGATTTTGGAAGCCGCGTCGAAAGCTACGCATTAGATTATGAAGCAGGCGTTCAAATCAAATATGGGGAAGATAATTCACTTCCGAAACCTTTATTAGCTACATTGGAACAAGAAGCTTTTGTTCGTGGTTTACAAAATATTGCTATAAAAACACATCTAACGAAGTTAGCAGATAAACCTCTTAAGGAACTGATAGAAATGGCTAGCCGAATTGAAAGACAACTTGGTTACAGCAAAGTATACCCAACACCACAAGTAGCCGATCAGGAAATGGAGCTAACTAGATGTCAATTATGTGAACGAACAGGACACAAGGCTCGAGAATGCCGCTCCAATATAAGAAGTTCAACACTCAGAGAACATTATCACCCTCTAAGCTTCTGCAGGTATTGCAAAAGAACCGGTCATACACTGGAAAACTGCAACACCAAAAGAACAAATGATGTAAGGAGAAGGGAATTTCCAATATGCCCAAATAACTTCACCACTCAACCTGCACAGAATATCGCCCCAGGCAACAACAGAAACTACAATTGTTATCCAAATAAGTACCCGAACCAACCAAACAATATGTACCTTAATCAACGAACAAACGTGCCTGACACCCAAAGAATCAACACTTACCCCATCAAACAAAACTACAACAGACCCAACTTTCAGCACACAAACCATATCCAACCAATCAGAAACCAACAAGTAACCACACCTCGAAGACAAATCGAAACTTCCCCTCCACGAAATCATCCAAACTACCTTTATAAACATCAACAAAACTTCCAGAAAAAACTAAATCCAAACATAAATGAACTGACCAATGACTTAGGAAACGTATCCATAAATTACATACAAGAGATGACTGATGAATTACAATATCCACAGGGAAACGAGCAGGGACTCGTCGAACAACAGAAAACTTAGCTGTAGTCCAGACGAGTCCAGTCCTCATCAATTACCCTGACCAACCGCATTTCCAACATGACATCCCTAATATCAACAATACTATCCAGTCCAACCAGTTTACGAATCTAATAAATCCTAATACAAAAGAATCGAATAATAATTTTAATCAACCGAGAACCTCCTCGGATAATTTTAATCAATCGAGAACCTCCTCTAATATCAATAATAATCAACCGACAACCTCCTCGGATAATTTTAATCAATCGAGAACCTCCTCGAATAGTAGTGTAAGTCTTCCATCGAGTTCCGTCTCGATTAACAAAACAAGTAGTCCGTCAGATAACGAACAAAACAGCTCATATAACCCTCTAAATAAATCAAATCCTATCTCGAAAAGTAGTTCTGTAGCTCAAGACAGACGGCCATTACAAAACTCACTTGCACAGCATGATGATGATTGGCCACCAAAAGGATCATTCGTCACGATATCACAGGTCCATAACGTAGTAATCCAAGAAAATCCTCCTTCCCACAATTTCAAAATAAATCTAGTTTCCAATCATAAGTTCTCTCATGATGTCGTAAGTCTAAAATTAGGAGCATCAAAGGAAAGTACTATACAATTCCTCATTGACTCCGGTGCTGCAGTGTCATTAATAAAGGAGAGATTCATTGATGATATGAATCTGGTCGACAAAGCAAATAGAGCCAAGTTAACAGGAACAGGCGGAAATGCCGCTGTAACTTTTGGTAGCGTGTACACACACCTCGACATCACTCCTAAACTCAAAATATTTCTAAATTTCCATGTAGTAGAAAATGATTTCGCAATCAACCAAGATGGCATTCTTGGAAGAGATTTCTTAAGCAACAACAAAATTGATGTACTTTACAGTTCAAATCAACTAGCAATCCAAGGAAATATAATTAATTTCTCTAGCGACCCATCAGAAATACATCTTCCTGCACGGAAAGAAATAACCGTACAAATTACAACTCCCACAAATAACGAATATTTATGTCATTCGCAAGAAATAGCCCATGGAGTATTCTCAGGTAACTGTCTCATAAAACCCAACCAATATATAGCCCAGATTAGCATAGTGAATTGTAACCCATCAGAAGCCATAATCAAGAATTTTAAACCAATACTCTCACCCTTAGATAATTTCGAGATACTTCAAATCAATCCAAATCAAGTCCCAGTAACAGGAATCAAAAATAGAGAAGATATAGTTTTAGGACAAATTATCCCAACGTTAGATAAGAATCTAAACATTGAAGAATCAACCACATTACTAGAACTGATTAGCGAATATTCTGATATATTATACATAGAAGGTGATAAATTATCCAGTGTCCCAGGTGTGAGCCATCAGGTGCACCTTCATTCAGACACATCTCCGATCAACACCAGACAATATAGAGTACCGTAAATCCTAAAATCCGTAATTAACGAACAAGTACAGAAGATGCTTGAGGATAACATAATCACACACAGTATACAAGTCCATTCAATAGTCCTTTATTAGTAGTACCTAAGAAACCAGATCAGAATGGTAAGCCGAAATGGAGAGTAGTCGTAGACTTTAGAAGAGTAAATGAGGCTACAATTGGTGACTCTTACCCTCTTCCACTCATAAATGATATATTCGATCAGTTAGGGCCATCACAGTTAGTTAGTTACTAACCTCAAAATTCAGACAGAAAAATGTCGATTTTTAGGCAAAGAAATACAATATCTAGGTCATACCATTACAACTGAAGGAATTAAACCGAAACCCAAAACAGTAGAGGCAATTGTTAATTTCCCAGTCCCTCGTAATGCACGAGAAACGAAAAGTTTTCTAGGTCTCACAAGTTACTACAGAAAATTTGTCCCAGGTTTTTCCACCATTGCAGAACCCCTGCACCAACTTACCCAAAAGAAGGTTAAATTTGAATGGTCAGAAAGATGCAAAAACGCATTTGAACTTCTAAAATCCAAATTAATTACAACTCCAATACTACAATACCCCGATTTTGATAAAATATTTATCCTCACCACTGACGCTAGTGATTACGGCGTAGGTGCAATCCTAAGCCAGATCCACAATGACAATGATTTACCAGTTGCATATGCAAGCCGCTGTCTAAAGCAAGCAGAGAAAAACTACTCTACGATTGAGAAAGAGATGCTAGCCACAAAATGGGCAGTAGACATATTTAGACCCTACCTATATGGCAGGAAATTCACGATTAGAACAGACCACAAACCACTAATTGGCGACCTTAAAAACGTTTCAAAACGAATCTTAAAATGGCGAATACAGTTAGCCGAATACGATTACAATATAGTGCATGTACCAGGAAAAACTAATACTATGGAGCAGATGCATTAAGCCGAACCAAACCCGTAGAAATCAACGTGATTACTCGAGCCAAAGCTAAAGAAGTACAAACAGAAACCACAGATCTCGAACCAACTAATACAAAACTTGACCCACCTCAGGCGACAATCCTAAATAAACCCATGGTCCAAATCATTAGTGATCCTAGTACCAAACTTAAAATTCTACACGAGAAACATGACCTACCAGTAGGAGGACATGCAGGTGTATTTCGAACGTACAGACGAATCAGAATGAACTACTATTGGCCAAACATGCTCCGCGAAGTAAAGAAATATATTCAAAAATGTTAGAAATGTAAGAAAAATAAATCTAGCAAAAAGACAAAAGTCCCTCTTGTACTAACCGAAACATCGGAATACCCTTTTCAACGTGTTGCACTCGACATTGTAGGACCCCTACCAATTACCAATAATTAAAATAAATATCTCCTGACATTCCAGGATGATCTAACAAAATTCTCCGGTGCAATACCATTACCAGACGAAAGAGCCAGTACAGTAGCCAAAGCGTTATGGCTGGTTTACATTCAATCTTTAATCTTTTTTCCCAATTCTATTCCTAAATCAAATATGTCAATAAAAGAAGATAGCTATATGCTTCTAAATGGAAAAAATTAATAGGTGTGGAAAAGACAACTATGTTATACCGGGTGTTTTTTTTAAACTGAGACGATCAAATATCTCGAAAAATAGCCACTCTACGGAAAAAATGTCCATAATCAAAATTTAATCATACCGCGGGGGAAATACATTAGTGCAAAAAAAAAAGTCCCCCCACCCCCGCTTTGTAGGTGGGGCGGGGGTAACTTTTAAACTAAGATAGGAAGCCATATTTTTTATTGCAGATACGGATTCTACGACTAAAAGTACGTATGATTTGCATAAAATATTTTATTCGGTTCATGATAGATGGCGTTGTAATCGACGAAATTCAATTTTTTCAATTTCTTCTACTTAGAACACACGCATTCGATTCTGCAATACGTTTGAAATAAAAAACATCACGTTTTCATTGGAAATACTCGAAATTCGTCATCAAAACAATTTATTCAGTTTTGTAAATCTAAAATAAGTGTTCAAAATGATGGCCTGCGACTTCAATGCACTTATTAATCCGCATTTCAAATGATTGTACACAACTGAGAAGTGTGTCTGGTTGAATTTCAGAACACGCATTTCTGATTCGCTCAATCATGTTCTCACGTGTTGTGGATTTTTGTGTGTAAACTTTGTTTTTGAGGTAGCCCCACAAAAAAAAATCTGGCGCAGTAAGATCTGGTGATCTGGCGGGCCAATTTATCGGACCAGCTCTACCGATCCAGCGACCATTGAAATCACGATCAAGTATTTCACGTGCCATCAATGAATAGTGTGCAGGACAACCATCATGTTGAAACCACATGTTCCGTCTCACTTCTAAGCTCAAATTTTCAAGTAATATTGGCAGTTCATTTTCCAAAATGTTTCGGTACATTTGACCATTCAAGTTGCCTTCAATAATGTGGGGACCTATGAGTTTCTTGCCAATTATTCCACAGCACACGTTGACAGTCCAAGGACGCTGATGTTCAACTTGACGAAGCCAGTGCGGATTTGTAACACTCCAATAATGCATGTTGTGTCGATTAACCGTTCCATGGTTTGTAAAAGACGATTCGTCGGAGAACATTACGCAACGAAAAAAATTGGGGGTTTGTTGTATTTGTTCACGTGCCCATTGACAAAAGGTTACCCGATTTTGGAAATCAACGCCATGAAGATCTTGGTGTAAAGACACATGATATGGATGATACTTGTGCCGTTTTAAAATATTCCAAACACTGGTGAGGGACAATCCGGAATCGCGAACTATTTCTCGTGTACTAATATGATGATTATGAGCCACTGCTGCCAATACAGCAATTTCATTATTTTCTCCAGTGACTGTTGCTCTACGGGTCCTCTTTTTCGGTTGAACATTTCCATCAGTAATAAATTGTTTGATAGTACGGCCAAATGAAGCACGTGAACGAATCCTATCCGGAAAACGTTGAGCGTAAATAACAACAGCATTTTCAAGATTTCTGCCAGCTTCTCCATAAACCAAAACCATTTCAATTTTCTCTGGCACAGTTAAACGCTCCATTCTAAAGTATTTTGTCGTTTATTTTGCAATTACGAAAAACATGAAGATAAGAAATAACACAAACGTTAAATGTGATTTACAAAACTGAATAAATTGTTTTGATGACGAATTTCGAGTATTTCCAATGAAAACGTGATGTTTTTTATTTCAAACGTATTGCAGAATCGAATGCGTGTGTTCTAAGTAGAAGAAATTGAAAAAATTGAATTTCGTCGATTACAACGCCATCTATCATGAACCGAATAAAATATTTTATGCAAATCATACGTACTTTTAGTCGTAGAATCCGTATCTGCAATAAAAAATATGGCTTCCTATCTTAGTTTAAAAGTTACCCCCGCCCCACCTACAAAGCGGGGGTGGGGGGACTTTTTTTTTTGCACTAATGTATTTCCCCCGCGGTATGATTAAATTTTGATTATGGACATTTTTTCCGTAGAGTGGCTATTTTTCGAGATATTTGATCGTCTCAGTTTAAAAAAAACACCCGGTATAAAAAAATTCACAATTTGGTTGCGAACTTTACAAAAAATGACAAAATATTGAAAAAAAGACGAACCCGTTCATCTTTTTTCTTGAAAAAGACAATGTTTATTTGGCTATGCCTACTTGCTTTTTTCATGCAAATCATATGAATGTACTTGTTTCTCATACGTCCATTTTATGGAATAGAGAAAAAGATTGAATGTAAATCAGCCATTATGCGAGCAGTATATAACTAAGTTCGGAGCCCCTGAAAAGATCCTTACAGACATGAGATCGAATTTCATGAGCAACCTTTTCGAAAATATCTGCAAACTTCTCAAAATTAAACATATAACCACTACAAGTTTCCACCCACAGACTAATGGTGCTCTTGAGAGATCTCACAATACCCTCAAAGAATATTTACGCAATTTCTCAAACATCGACCATAGCAATTGGGATGAAATGGTACACTACGCAATGTTCGTATACAACACCACACCCCATTGTTCCACAAATTTCACACCATACGAACTAGTTTTCGGCCGACCAGCCTTAGTCCCCACCTCCGTTAAGAAAGAACCTCAACCCACATACAATTATGATGACTACGTAAGCGAACTTAAAGCACGCCTACGTTTAGCCCACCATATTGCCCGACTCAATACAATGAAACAGAAAGAAAGAGCCAAAACCAATTACGACAAATCAACCACCAATTTTCAAACAACCATTGGAGATCTTGTCTGGCTTCAGAACGACATGAGGCGTAACAAGCAAGACCCAATTTGGTTAGGTCAGTTTCCAGTCGTACACATTTTATCACCCACCAATACCCTTATTTGCATCAAAGGCAAAAACAAAAATGTCCACAACAACCGTGATAATGAAGCGGAGCGTTTTGCGTTTCGTGGAATAAGATGAGTTTAGAATGTAGAATGTATTTCGTTGCGCTATATGCGGATGCGATTTATGTATAATGATGAATATGAATATTCGCTCTTGACGCGATCTCAAAATGTTTAGTAATTCAGGTAAATAAAAACAATGTGATGGCCACCACTAAATCTGTTGAATGTTGTAAGAAGACTAATTTATTTATTACAAATTTGAATGTACTTTTCCAATACAAAATATAATCTCAGAGAGATTAAAAGCAACAACAAAAACTTCTTAAAAAATATAACATTAATTGTACATAATGAGAGTATTAAAATGTTTGGCAAGTATATAATGCATGCAAATTATAAATATTGTATATAATGAAATTAAATTATACATAAACAGAGGTGAAATTAGGATAATTAAAATAAAATAAATTAACATAAAATTGTACATGACATATGAATTCTAAATGTATGTTGAATACTGTTTGATGAGCAATTATTAATGCTGCTCATTATCATTCTCCCCCATCTTGAACACTCTGTGGTTCAACATTTACTGGAAGTGGGCAGAGATTGACGATGGCTCGTTTGATTGTTCCAGTGGAAGTTTTTATCGAGGCAACTCGCACTAATTCATCTCGGCCAGTATGAAGATCAGTTATTTTCCCAAATTTCCATTTGAGAGGTGGCAAATTTGGATCCTTGATGATTACAATTGTTCCCTCTGCGATGTTTTTATGCTTATTCTTCCAATAATATCGGTGTTGTAGTTGCTGCAAATAATCAGTTGACCATCTTGACCAGAATTGTTTATATAAGAGGTTTACTAATTCCCAGCGTTTAGCATACTTTATGTCATGATGGTTGATTATGTTTGGCTCTGGTATTGCAGTTAATGGTCGACCTACCAGGAAATGACCAGGAGTTAATATTTCCAAACTGTCATCTGTAGTAAGTGGAGTGATGGGACGGGAATTTAGTACAGCTTCAACTTGCTTTATCAATGTGTTAAGCTCCTCATAGGTTAAGTTAGCGTTTCCTATGGTGCGACGAATATGATATTTTGCTGACTTTACAACAGCTTCATAAATACCACCGAAATGTGGAGATCCAGGTGGTGAAAACTTCCAGGTAATTTGATCTTCTGCTGTGCATGATTTGAGCTGCTGTTGAAAATCTGCATCTTGAAGCATCTTAAACAAATCGTGTAGATCAGAATTAGCGGCTACAAAGTTGGTCCCATTATCTGAGAAAACAGTTTTGCATAGTCCTCTTGTAGCTATAAAACGACGAAATGCACCGATGAATGAAGCAGAAGTGAGGTCTGAGGCCAATTCCAGATGCACGGCTCTTGTAGCAAGACATACAAAAACTGCCAAATATGTCTTAGTCGGAATCTTTCCGCGTATACGATAATGAATGAACAACGGTCCTGCATAATCTATGCCAACGTTATAAAACGGTGGTGCTGGATTGACTCGTTCTGGTGGTAAATCTACCATAAGTTGTTCAGGAAATTTTGGTTTTACACGGCAACACATTACACATGACCTGTAAACTTTTTTCGCAAGCTGTTTTCCGTTTATCGGCCAGTAAGATTGTCGTACGGCTGCTAAAAGTGCTTGTGGACCAACGTGTAAGTGCTTTCTGTGGATGAAACTCACTAGTGTGGTGGTAAAATAATGATTGCTTGGTAGTAATGCTGGATGCCGCGATGTATAAGAAATTGCAGCGAATTTTAAGCGACCACCAACTCTAATTATGTGTTGTTGACCCATAAACAATGAAAGTGATTTTAGTAATGGATGTCGAACTTGAAAACCCGGTTTTAGTAATCCATTGTATTCTATTGGAAAGCTGGTGGATTGAACCAGGCGTAGAATTGTATTCAAACTTTTTTGTATTTCTTCCGCATTCAGAGGTCCAATTGTTCTTGAGTTTTTGAAACGGCAATTGTGGATGAAACGAAGTGCATAACCCATTGCATTTTGTATTGTCACCAAAGAATTTTTACCATGTATTCGATCCAAAATATCATGGCCGAGTTCAGCGCTTGCAGTCACAACAGTAACGTGTTTTTCTTCGATGACCTCAGTTATTTCTGTAAGTTGTTCTGAATTATCCCAAGCCTCAATAGATGAATGAAGAAAATTAGGTCCAAACCACCAAAGTTCAGAATTCATTAATAATTCAGGAAAAGTCCCTCTTGAAATCAAATCGGCTGGGTTTAATTTTGACTCTACGTGCAGCCATTTATTAGAATCGGATCTTGCTTGAATATCGGACACACGATGTGCCACGTAGGTTTTCCAATTGGAAGATGACGATTTAATCCAATGAAGAGTTATCATAGAATCCGTCCAGTAATAGCATGAATCAACCCTGAAGTTTAAAATACTAAAAACCTTTTGCATGAGTTTGGCCAAGAGTTGTGTTGCACACAATTCAAGTCGGGGCAAAGTAACGTGCTTCAAAGGAGCAACCCGAGATTTTGAACACATTAAATTAGCAGTGTAACCTTCCTGACCTAAAAAATGTACATAGATGGCGGCACCATAAGCCTTTTCGCTGGCATCAGCGAATCCATGCAATTGAATTCCTGGATACTTCGCGCTGCCATTAAATAAATTACGTGGAATGTTTAAATGAGCTAACCCAATAAGTATGGTATGCCATTGGAAGAGCTTCATCCCAGCTAACCTTCAATGACCATAACTTTTGTAGTAATAATTTACCCACTACCACTATTGGAGACACTAATCCAAGATGATCAAAAATCTTTGCAACTTGGGATATGATTTTTCGTTTAGTGGCAGTTGAGGTAATTGCGGAATCTAAATTGATGTTTACACGAAAATGGTCGGAAATTGGATGCCAGTACATCCCTAAAGTTTTTATACCAGTTTTGTCATTAATTAGATATTGCGATTCACGATCGTCTTCTGGAATATCACTAAGAAGCTCCTGATTATTGATACACCATTTACGCAAAGGTAAATTGGCACCATGCAAAATTGAAGTGACAACAGTTTTCAACATTGCTGCTTCTTCTACGGTATCAGAACCAGTCAACAAGTCGTCCACATAAAAATCATCACGAATTACTGAACTGGCTGTCGGTTCACTAGATTGAGAATCGAGAGCAAGCTGTAATAAACAGCGTGTTGCAAGATATGGTGCCGAAGTAGTACCATATGTGACAGTCTTCAGTTTATATGTTTGGAGCTCATCAGATGAATTGTATCGCCAGAAAATGTAATGGTATTGTTGGTCATTGGAGTGAAGTAGAATCTGCCTATACATCTTACATATGTCAGCAGTAAATGCATGAATGTGTGAACGAAATCGAAGAAGAACAGCAAATAATTCATTTTGAACAACGGGCCCATTCATCAATAAATCATTAATAGAGTAACCGCTCGACGATTTTGCTGAGCCGTCAAAAACGACTCTCAGCTTAGTTGTCGATGAATCGGGTTTCATAACATAGTGGTGTGGTAAATAATAATTCATTGATTCAACATGTTTTACCATTTCCATATGATTAAGCGTTTGATATTCCTTCATAAAAGAATTATATTGCATACAAATTTCTGGATTGTTATTGAGTCGTTTTTCGAGCATTAGAAATCTTCGTCTTGCTAAAAATGATGAATCACCTAGCAATTCTGGACTGTGAATGAAAGGAAGCTTAACGATAAATTTGCCATCGATATCTCTAGAGAAATTCTCTTGGAAATGTTTGTCACAATCGGACGACTTAAGTAATGATTCATCGTTATTTTGGCATTCCTCTATGTTCCAAAATCGCTCTAATAATTCATCTAATTGTGGTTCAGAACATGCAATTAAATTGCAATTACTGTGATCAGATGATGAAATTGAAGTTCCTCCAGCTACAACCCAACCCAATACCGTGTTTTGTAGAATAGGTAATTCATCACCTAGTCTTATTTGACCAATGGATTGTAATTTGAAATAAATATCAGCTCCAAGAAGTAAGTCTACTTCATGAGGCTCGCAGAATGATGGATCGGCTAGACTGACATTAGCAGGAATTAACCATCTAGATGAATCAATTCGAACTGATGGCTGCATATCTGAAATTCTGCTGAGTATATGAACGTCAAGTCTTGCAGAGAATTGATTTATACGCGAGTGTATAGTAATTGTTGAAGCCCTTGATGATGAAGTAGAAGCACAAGCAATGCCCTTTATGTTCACATGTGAAAATCGAGTTTTAACTCCTAAACGATTAATTAATGAATGAGTAATAAAATTCAATTGTGAACCTGAATCGTGTAATGCTCGAGCTATAATTGAATGCCCATCTATATGACGAATCTCAACCAATGCCGTAGCTAGAAATATGAATTTTGGTGCAGATGAACCTATTGAAGTTGTCTAATTCTGCTTGTTAAGTGATATTGTACTGGTCAATGTAGATGATCCAGAATTTGGTTGAGCCAATGTAGTGCTCTTTTGAGAAATTTGACTAGTATTTGCTGATGCTGTGCTGCTTGAATGCAAGAGAGTATGATGTTTTATTTTACAAATGTGACATACATCAGTGATGTTACATTGATCAATAAGATGTGATGATCTCAAACAATTTGTACACAGTTTTAAGTTGGTTGCAGCCTCTTTGCGTTCATCAACAGACATTGCGATAAATTTATGACATCGATTTATAGAATGTCCTGTTTGATTACAAACAACACAGTTGTAGCCTTTGAATGCAGAAAACGCCATTCGTTTATATGGCTTTGATTGCAATTGATTGGATTTTGTAGTTTTTATTTCCCGTGACACGGTTGATGCAGATGAAGATGATAAATCAGTTTTATATTCACTGATCTTATGACTTCGAACATGAATGAACTTTAGAACATCCTCGAATGAAGGAAGCACGTTTGGTAGTGTTGCTTCTTTCCACTTGGATTTTGTGTGTGAATCGAACTTGGAAACTATAAGATATACAAGTAAATCATCCCAGTATTAAACTGGACGATCTAAAGTCTTAACTGAGCGAACATGAGAATTAAAATCATCTAATAAATTCAGCAATTTAATCGGCGTTGGCTTATCAATTGGCTTCATTGAGAACAGCGCCTTTATATGTTCTTCAGCTATCTGATTAGGTTTATCAAAACGCTGAATCAATAAACGTCTAGCTTCATCATAGTTGGCGGAAATAAAGTCTAAGTTCTCGAAACATTTACCAGCGGAGCCTTTAACTGAATTTTCTAGATATTGAAATTTAGTTAAATCGTTTAATTTGGGGTTATTATGCACATGACTATCGAAAGATTCGATGAATCCTTTCCATCTAGTAATTTCACCAGTGAAAGTATCCAACAAAATCTCTGGCAATTTCGGAATGAATGAAAGCTCTTCATTTACGTTGAGAACGGGAATAACCCTCTTTTTAGCAAGATCCGCAATCTTATCTTCTAACGCCGGTCTTAAGTTATAATATAAACGATCTATGGTGGATCGGATTTTAGATTCAAATTGTGTTTCATCTAACGATTCAAACAGAGTCTGATTTCTTTTAAAATTGTCATAATTCAATATTAAATCATTAAGCCGAAGCTGAATTTGAGACCTTGGTGCTGTATCTAATTTAGCATCAACAAATTCTGACAATTCTTTTAAAAAAATCCTCAAAATTTTTATTACACTGTTTGCATCGTTTTATTTGTGTTTCGTTAGCCATATTGAAAACAAGAAAACTCAGAACAACAAAGAACAAACCACGAGGTATAACAGATATTTGAAGTTATAAATAACGTTTGTTTAAACCGTTATGTTACACACGTTTTAACACGATTTAGATAATTAAAATTACAATCAATAATAACACCGCGAATTAGAACTTTAGAATTCTTATTAAAAATAATAATAAAGTGATACTTAGCTGAATGTAAACTGCAAGTCGCGTCACTAGCCGAATATTCCTGTAGATTGAATAGCGGAAAATGTACGTACGGTGAATCAATATCCGCTATCCTACTTCTGACACCAATGATAATGAAGCGGAGCGTTTTGCGTTTCGTGGAATAAGATGAGTTTAGAATGTAGAATGTATTTCGTTGCGCTATATGCGGATGCGATTTATGTATAATGATGAATATGAATATTCGCTCTTGACGCGATCTCAAAATGTTTAGTAATTCAGGTAAATAAAAACAATGTGATGGCCACCACTAAATCTGTTGAATGTTGTAAGAAGACTAATTTATTTATTAAAAATTTGAATGTACTTTTCCAATACAAAATATAATCTCAGAGAGATTAAAAGCAACAACAAAAACTTCTTAAAAAATATAACATTAATTGTACATAATGAGAGTATTAAAATGTTTGGCAAGTATATAATGCATGCAAATTATAAATATTGTATATAATGAAATTAAATTATACATAAACAGAGGTGAAATTAGGATAATTAAAATAAAATAAATTAACATAAAATTCTACATGACATATGAATTCTAAATGTATGTTGAATACTGTTTGATGAGCAATTATTAATGCTGCTCATTATCAAACCGTCTTAAAAAAGATTAACCTCCTCAAAAAAAAGAAAACATACATCCTAACCATTCCAAAAAAAAAAAACCTACCCTGAAACATCCACTCTAATAAATCCATTCCCAAAATCCCACATTTAAATAAAAAAAATGAATAAATTAAAAAAAAAGAGTTAAAATATGAAAATCATTTAGTAATCATATAATAGAGAAAATTGACTCAATCATTGAACAATCTTGTTCTAATTTGAGCTCTAAGTGAGGAAACCAGTAATTTATCACTGCTTTGTAGAGCAAAAGGTAGTTAATTCGGAATCTACAAATGTAATTGCAGCAATAAATATTTTGGTGTCGTTGTACTACGTTTTAAACATTAAATATGTAAAATCAGTGTCATTGACGAGAGAGTTCATTTAAAGCTGTTTTTTAAATTTATACCATAACAGTGTTACGAGGAGGAAAGCGTCACATGACTCAGACAAACAAAGTGAATATGTTAATAAAAAAATTGAAAATAAAAATGATTAACTTGATCTAAGATTAATTAAATATTTTTATAAAATGATATAAAGCTTCACACAGCAAACTATAATACCTATAAGGTTCTGAATTTTTTTATTTAAGACTTTCTTAAATTTTGAATTTTTGTAAAATTTTTATTATTTTCAATTTCAATTTAATTAAAATGTGTAAAATTGATAACATATGTTATATGTGTTTCTACATACAATGATGTAAAAGTTTATCTTATATATGTAATGAGTTCAACATATTTTTATGTAAAATTACATATCGGATAGGGTACATTTACATATTCCCTATATTTAAAATTACGTACAGTTACGTAGTGTACATACATTATGTAAAAATTACATACAGATCGGGGGCATTTTGTTTCCAATGATCTATATTAATTTTTTTTTTAGTGTGTACGTATGTGTCGGAACCGTTGTTTTTACTACAAAAATTGAGAATTTGTGAGCCAGCCGTGGACCGGGAGTTGTTGGAAGGGCCCCGATGGCTCTCATCAGCATAACTTTGGCCGGATCAATTCTTTCCACTTCCTTAGTTGTGTTACTTAACTGCATATACAATAAATCGTGACAAGCTATTAACCATTTATCCACCATGATCACTCTACACTCCATGCAATATTTTTTGATTGAAATTATGCTGGACTCACTGTATAATAGCGTATTTTAATTTATGCTGTCACTTTTGTTAGAAATCTGAAAATTAACTGTATATTTAACTTAAATTGTAATTTTTTACAAATAATTGTTAAAAGTTCGACGTACCGAGATAAATTAATAAGATAAGATAATAAAACTATTTTAAGTGTTTTACTATCTATATTGTTTCATATAATTACATACAACTTATGTCGACTTGTTTTAGTGGCATTCTGTTTTTACAGTAAACTTGCTGTGGATTAGAGTAAAAATGTCAGTTTATTGTGAAGATATTCCAAACACACATGATGTTAAGAAAGCATTACACCGGAATGTTCCATCATTGGTGCGTATTCGTTATGTTGGCGAAAGTAAAATACCGGGAATTGATGCCACCAAATTGGCACCGTGCGTACTACCAGTGTTTTATAAAAAACTCGCGGATGAAATTGAGGAATTCAAAGTATATTCCGATGATGTATGGATTACATCATTCCCAAAGAGTGGTAAGTTCGTGAAATTATTTGTCAAGTGTATAAATGACAAATAAGTAAATGTGTTTTATATTATAGGAACAACTTGGACTCAAGAAATGGTTTGGCTGATTGCGAATAATTTAGATTTTGATTTTGCGAAAAAATCGCGCCTCACCCATCGCTATAGATTTCTCGAGCTATCAGTCATGTTTCGAGATTTAGAATTTGCCAGAGACAAAAGTACTGTGCAATTAGTACGAGAAATGACTCGCCCACGATTCATTAAATCACATCTTCCCATCGCGTTACTACCAACCGAATTTTGGAGCGTTAAACCAAAATTGGTGTATGTGACTCGTAATGCAAAAGATGCGGCAATTTCGTTCTATCATCACTATGTAAATATGCTGGATTACAAAGGAAGTTTGACAGATTTTTTGGATATGTTCTTAAATGATTTGGGTAAATACGCACACACTTTATTAGTAAAACTTTGTCTATAAATATAAAATATTACAGTTTGCTGGTCACCATATCGCGATCATGTTTTGGACTATTGGAAATTACGGAATGAGCCAAATATTTTATTTATCGCATACGAAGAGATGTCTTACAATTTAAAGGGTGTGCTTCAAAAAGTGGCCAAATTCTTTGACAAAACTTTCACCGACGATCAATTGAATCAACTGGCTGAGCATTTATCGTTCGATGAAATGAAGCAAAATAGGTCAGTTAATCATGAAAAAGCGGTGGAGGATATCGAACAACTATATGGTGGGAAGAGAGCCGATTCAAACTATCGCTTTATACGTCGCGGCCAGGTGA